>OY829902.1:14038750-15384166 GCA_963691955.1 Chloroclystis v-ata | reverse complement strand
TCCATTGAAATATAAAGATATTTGAGCTAAGCCTTACTTGGGGAAACACAGAAAAGAGAAATTGCGGTCAACTGAATTAACTGATAATCTGACAATAAGGCATTCGTAACACGTCGTTTATGTCGCAAGACAAAAAAGCCTAATTTTCTATCTTATGTACATTCTGGGAGATCTTATTAAATTTAATAGAGTTAGTTTAACAGAAAAACATAATAGTATAATTATTTAGCAAATCAACACTGTTTTTACTGTGTCCGTAATTTTTTAAGGTCTAAAACTTTTTGCACGGATTCTGTCAGTCATTTGTCTGTCAGTATAAATACCAACGTATTACGGTACGTTCACACGGAGACACGATTTTCTCTACCGAATCGGTTTTTTGCAGGATTCGGTTTAGTGGCCTATGTATTTCAATGAAGGAGTTCACACGAGCATTCGGTTTCAAGATACGACAAAAAACCGAATCCTGCTGAAGTTGACATACGATTTTGCGACTTTTTTTTTTTTTTTTTTTTTTAAAGACGACAATGACTAATAAATAATTGTTGTTGAATCAACTACAAAGATCTGCAATGAAATAAATGATTCGCATATCACACGTTTATTGCACCAAGAATCAAGATGAGTTCAGGGAACTATTGATACTTACCTAAATTATATTTTTGGCATATTTTTTAATATTTTTGGCATATTTTTTAATATTTTTGACATAATTTTACCTAAGTAGGTATATCATAAAATGTAGATACCTATAATGCAAAATTCATGACAAAGTAAACTATTAGCTTGTTATCGTTTACACGTAGGTATGTAAAATAAATAGTCTACTGCTTATTTACTTGTAATATTTTCTTTTAATGTATATTTTTTATTTAAACTTCCTTTAACATTTACAAGCAGTAGGGCTGTAAGTTCCGATGAAAGTACAATTAACTGTTAATTCTATGGGTCCTTGCACTCAATAGCATTTTCCTTGAAACGAGTGACTGTCCCAAGGCCCATTACTCACTAGTAGGTTGGTAATTTCAAAAGGAAATATCTTGAACTCACCTTTTCAAGAAACCCGCTTTTGTGTATATCTTTGACATTCATTCATAAGTGACCCTGTGTGAAATTGTGGCATGATGCAAATATAATAACTTCAAAATTTTAAAAAAAGTATTAAAAGGGAATTTATTTGTATTTAAATTGCTGGACAATAATTTAAAACAAATAATTAGTTGCTTATGTTTACATACTGTACCTACTGTACGTAGGTACATAGTTCCCATAAAAAAAAAAACAATTTTTCGGTAGAATAAACACAAAGTAATATTTTTTTAATTATAACTACATAGACTAAAACATCTTAAAATTATAATCCGTCAAAAAGGCGTAGTGAAGAGTGGCTAAAATGTTGTGTGGAACCTTCAATAACAATAAGTACCTACTTATACTTATAATCGTTATCCAAAATAGAGTCCAGGCGATATAATTGCTACTGTAATAATCCCCTTCGTTTTCCTTGTCGCCATACTTTCTTAATGGCAATAACCTATAGCAAGTGGCTGCAATGCAGTTTCATGTAGATATATCACTTATGCTTGGTTTACACGGGCTTCGTAGCTAAGCGCTTAGTACTTGTCACTATACTAAGCCTCAATATGACAAGTGAAAAGTAACCGTTTACACGTTGGAGCCAGTAAAAGTCATTAGTGACCAGACATTCGAAATGGAACGACGCCGCCTGATTTTGCGCAGTGTGTTTTGTCTTGTCACTAACTAACTTGTCGAGCTGTTTGCATGCGGTCAGTAAGCGACAAGTGCTTAGTAAATCGTGGTGGGGGTATCGACTTGTCGCTTACTAACGACAAGTAAATAGGATCGATTTCTATTCACTTGTACTATTCACAAACACTAATACTAAGCACTAATCATCGTGTTTACACACGAGGAATTAGTATTAGTGACAAGTACTAAGCGCTTAGCTACGAAGCCCGTGTAAACCAAGCATTATTCACACTGCGCAGGTAAGTAGATATTTAAACGAAAGCCGTTAATATTGAGCCAGGTATTCCCCTCTGCTAGTCTCGTTCACCGATTATCAAACTATGTTCCTCTATAATTAAATAAAAATAAGTATCCTAGTAAAATGAAAAGTGGGTATTAAATTAAAAAGTAAGCAAAATAAAGTTTCATGAATAATTTCAATGTTTATTTCTCATATCAGTACAACTTTGACTTACTATTAGGAGTGAAATAGGTAATATGCAGCTTAATATTTTTATACTGTTTTTTTGATAAAAGTATCTTTATTTCATGCTTCTATAAAAAATACTGCATAGGTACACTGTTATACTGTATAGGTAGTTTACACAAAGTTTTACTATAAAACTTTATTACCTAATTTAACGTCACCCCTATTTTACTCTCCCACTCCTGGGATGGGACACAGGGACTCGGACAACATACTTTGATTTAATTTATTTCTCTAAGTCTTGTTATTTTACTTATGAACAGTTTAACTATCATAGAAACATGACACATCCACTCAGCTCAACTACTATTATTGCTATTATTTAATCAATAGCTTTTATGATGTGTCACATTAAACCTTAACACTAACACTATATTAATATTATCTTACCTACTCAATTAACACTATATTTCTCTATTGTATGTATTACACACCTCTAATGTTTATTAAAATACATACGTAGTCTTTCGACTTTCATTCCGATCCGAAGGTCGTGGTTTAAATCCCCGCCAAGCACCTATGGATTTTTCTCCATAAATAATTTACGTGCGCTTTGAAAATACGTGCTCTAATGATGAAGGCAAACATGGCGGAGCATAATTCTGAGAACTTTGAAAAGTTTGAAGGATATGTGTCATTTGCCAACCCGCACTGGTGAATTGAGGCTTAATCTGTCATATCAAGAGATAAGTCCCTGTGTGCAGTGAAAACGTTATGAGTGATGATGATAAAAAAAAATACTATTAAAATCTATATAATTTCGTCAAGGGGTAAGGTAGGCTCTATCGAAACCTTATAGACCAAGAGCCTGTGATGGCCAGACCTTCCTTTAATTCACAAGCGTGAAAATTCTTTCATGTGTATGTCTAACATAGGTAAGAATAACCCCCAAACATGAAACCTGGATCGCGGTTCCTTTGGGAGATAACAGGTAAAAGGTTGTTATCTCCCAAAGGAACCGCGATCCAGGTTTCATGTTTGGGGGTTATTCTTACCTATGTTAGACATACACATGAAAGAATTTTCACGCTTGTGAATTAAAGGAAGGTCTGGCCATCACGGGCTCTTAGGTTATTATATAAATAACAAAACATAAAATAATATTGATTTTGATTTTGAGTCGACAACATAATACCTATCCACAAAATTCGGATTTTGGAGAATTTCGTCAAATTTCACCCGAGCGATGCCGGGTTTTCATCTAGTATACTATCTATTAGTTATTATTACTATTATTCCCTTTAAAAAAATTATTAATATAAAATGCCTTTTGATTTGTTTTAGTCATTTGTAGGACAAATAGAGGCCATTGGAAACGGCAACCAGTTACTACAAAACTTCAATCAGGGTGTGCCCCTACAATACCGAGTGCACTTTCCAGTGACGTCACCGCTACCACGACTGACTTACATCGTTCAAAATGGCAATACGATTTGTTATGGTCCTAGAGGTTTGTACTACAACGAGTAGGTATCAATCTTATTGACTTCTGTGGCGCAGCGGGCGAAGGTCTGCCTGCGACGCAGGTTGCGAGTTCGATTCTCGCCTTGGAACAAAAATTTGTGCCCGTAACACAAGCTTCATTCTTACCACTGGCTAGACTAGATATTGCTGTAAATTGTCCTGCAATATTTATTTATTTTTGCAGCTATTTGAAGGGCATACCCTTCATAAACCCTTACGACAAATTATCATTTCAGATGTACCGGGCCCACATCAATACATCACATCAATAAGTCTTGATCACATGCTGTACTTAAAAGGGGGAAGTCCACAAATTTACCATCCAATTGACACACCAGATTCAGACCTGGACTTTGTCGGTCAATATGGAGACAATACTCAAATCTTCACAATAAATGATATCGGTAATCGTGAAGGAACGTGGTCTGTGGTTTATCCTGACAGGCCTGTACATGCACGGCCTACTAGACCACCCGTCCCAACAGAACGACCAGTAACTCAGTCACCTATTCGACCACATAATGAACAAACGCATTACCCACAGAATCCGCCGGATTATAATATTTATTATCCGGATAGGACGACGACGACAAGAAAACCTCAAACCACTAGACCACCGCCGCCTCCCCTACCGCCTTCAACACCGCCAACGGTGACTCTGTAAGTTTTAAAAAGCAGATTCCTAATACAGTTCTTTACGTGTAACGAAATCCTTGAAATATAAGTATGTAATCTTTTAAACAGTAGCAAAACTTTAAGGAACAATGACCTTGTTATGGTTGTATTACGCTTTGGTAAAAAAAACAGCTTTATTATATTTCACTTTCAAAATTTTCGTGAGTTATACTATTCATTTTGTACAACGGGGCACGGCGGGACGCTCACTCCTCCTGATAAAGACTGCTCTTGTTGTGGTCGAAACGTCGAGAGTTGTTTAACTCCTATGTAAATACGTGAGTAATTCCCGTTGTACAAAATGAATAGCTTTATTATAATTTTAATAAATAGTCTTTCTAATCAAAGTAAATTATTGATTAACATAATTTTTACCGCCTAGACCAGCAATCCCCTCAAGATTGCCTGCAGCAGTTGAATGTGGAGTAATAGCTGGTGGTAACGAACAGATCCCACTCATCTTCAACGGAAATTCATATCCCAGAGGTGATTGGCCGTGGTTGGTGGCGATTTACAAGAGGCAGGAGGGTAGTCTGACTTTCATCTGCTCTGGAACTTTAGTTTCGGATAGGCATATTGTTAGTGGTAAGTTAAAATGCTGAGTGACTTGTTAGAGCCTGCAAAACATGGTTCATAATTCATTTTATAACAACGGAATCTCTTCCTGGCAACCTTTGTATTTATATTGTAATATCATATTGTTTCAGCCGCTCACTGTATGCATCTGAGAAACACTAAACTAACGATCAAGGATATAGTTGTGAAAGTTGGTGTTTACAACTTAGAGGATTGGGGAGACGATATTAGCATCACGAGGACTCTACAAAGTGCTAGAATACATGAGTCCTACAACTCTTCAACATTGGAAAGTACGAGTTTTGACTATAAAGAACCTATAACTAGCCGACCACCGACAGCTTTGCTTGCGTTTTTTAAGTCTATATTATATTATAGTAAATCTATGTTGTTAGTACCATCCAACATCGACAGAATTTTTCAAATCGGAATAGCGGTTAAAATTAGCGTGTTCAAACAAACTCTAGCTTTATAATATTTTGTATACTATACCTATCTAACAAATGAATAAATTAAATCTGTTTTAGATGATTTGATTGTCTTTACCATGGAACGTACCATTGAATTCAATAATTACGTGAGGCCAGCTTGTATTTGGAATGGGAATACAGATCTAAGTCGCATCGTCGGAGCTTCAGGAGTTGTAAGTGACTTTTTGTTCATTATTTACCTCCCTTTCCCCTTTTTAGGGTTCCGTAGCCAAATGGCAAAAACGGAATATTATTTTCCTGTAGATCACACCATCGTACCTATACCTACATGTTATTTTAGTGGTTATGAGTCAATACAAAGTAAAATTGGTTTATTAGTTCAATCAAGTCATTGGTTTTCCCCAAATATTACGATTATTCATAACGCCACATTGCATATTATATTATCTGTGTTATTTTAAGATGTTTCGTATTATCATGTATATGACTTTCATAGTATCATAGTGGCTGAAATAAATGATTTTTATTTATATTCTTTACATGAGCAAAATAAATCTAGACATAGACTTTAAATTCTAGGTAGCGGGATGGGGTCAAAGCGAAATAAGTCCAGTTGGTAAAGGCGAGCCCCGAATGGTGCGAATACCCGTCGTGAGCACTGCCGCTTGTCGCGCAAGCAAACCAGAGTTTCATAAGCTGACGTCACCAAAAACCCTATGTGCAGGTAGGTACCTTATTATCTATCTATACTATCTTACCTACTAATAATAAATCTATGAAGTTCTAAACGTTGTTCGCCTATCTACTATACCATCTTACTCTGATTCCCAACCCGCCTAGTAATTATACGAAATCCCCCCAAAACCTTTAATGGGATCTATTGGAGAGACTCGTGTTCAGTAGGTGGACGTTATATCGATTGCTAACAATTGTATAGTAAAACCATTTCTAAAATGAACGCCCCTCCACCGAATTCTGAATTTTTTTTTCTGTGTATTCTGTTTTTCTGTATTTCCTCTCACACGTTGAAATCATCACGGTTTTGTGGAGGGGAGTTCATTTTTAGAATGGTTTTACTATACCTACATGTATTTAAACCAATCTTTATTTATTTTCAGGAGACCGCAGAGGTTCAGGTCCGTGCCTAGGAGACTCGGGCGGAGGCCTTTATATTTTAGACAACGGTCGGTGGCGACTCCGAGGTGTCGTGTCGGTATCTCTAAAACCATCGAACGGTGAACATACATGCAATCTCAATGAATATGTTGTATTCACAGACACCGCTCAATATATTTCATGGATACAGAAAATCATGTCACAAAATTTATTTGATTTTTGAAGGCTGATATTATTTTAAAACATTTTGCCATAAATTAATTTTAGTGTTTTATGCTATGAATTATTTGTAAGATAACTTTAACAACCTAATTAAATTAAATTAAGCATAATGTGTGTATCTTTTTAAAAGCTTTGGGTAGTCCTGTAATTACCTATTTAATTATTATTCGCATAGAAAAATAAATAAATATTGATGGATAATATTTACTTACCGCAAAAGTTAGCCTTATGGTACCTAATCTCGAAGCTTGTGTTACGGTAATTGATAATGTTTCACCATTAAATACATAGATAGATATTGTTACTAAACATATTATAGCATACCCGGACACCAATAACAAATAATCTGAAGATCGTACATTTAAATGTGTATATAGTCATATTAGTCATATAGTTCCAAAGCGGAAATTAAACACGCAACCTCTAGTGTCGCAGACCTTCGCCAAAACAAAGAAAACAATTTATTTCATTACTATAAAAAAAGAAAACAATTTAATTTGCGGAAATACATTTTATAAACATAATATGACTTCAATAATATAATCTTACTTTAATATTATAATCTTACTATACTTAATCCATTTTCAGAGAGAGCTTGATAGTCTGTTTTAGGCTTTTATTGTCGTTGTGTTGGCACAACAACACATTTGTCAACTTGTTTGTACTGTCAATGTCTAACAAAATCAAAATAAAGCGGGCTTCACCGTGGACTTGTTTTTGTTTAGAAAAGTGATAAATACCGGTAATAGAGATGAAGAATAATAAGAATATACAGTGGAGTAAGCTGTTGTGTGATAAAATAGATTTGCACTTATTAGGAACGTTAACTGGAGGTCAGAGTTTTAGGTTTGTATGTAATGTAATGGTTATTTTGAACTATCCACTTCCCGCGATTTTTTGTTGTATAGACTCCAGAAGTCTAGGAGTAACATGGATATTAAACACAAACTCGGCGGTATCATTGCATGTTCCTGGATTACCAAACCTAATATGGTTACGAATCACAATATTTTGTTTATTTAAACGTGGGCAAAGCAAGGTAAGTAAGCTAGTTCGGTTCTTGATAACTGTTATATAAATGTATATAAACTTAAAGAAACTGAATGATACCAGCTTAAGATCTTGATGATCTTGTGAAAATGAACATGATAACATAAACACAAATTTTAAATTGTAACCTAAAACATTGCTTGAAATCATTACAGATGGAACTACAGTCAGGAAACAGATGAATGGACAGGGGTATTTTCCAAAACAGTGTGGAAAATACGACAGAAAGATGACCACTTACAGTATACAATACTAGGGTCTCTGCTAACCAACGAAGTTACGAAATCCCAAAACGAAAAGAACCTCTTCGATAAAATACTGACTAATTATTTTCGACTTGATACAAATTTGGGGGAGTATTACAAGGAATGGTCTGAAAAAGATGAATTCTTTAAATCATGCAGTCAAAAGTTCACAGGTATAAGAATGCTTGATCAGGAACCCGTTGAGAATCTTTTCTCATTTATTTGCAGTCAAAATAACCATATATCTAGGTAAGATAATATGTGCACAATTTAAGTGTATTCTAATAATTTACAAAAGAACTTTTTAACTGTCTTATACTTATTTAAAATCCATGTTAAACTAAACTTGGATGATTATTTGTAATTAATTTTAATTATGAAAAAAAAAAGAATTTAAGTTATAGTTAAAAAGTTAAGTTATATGATCATTTGATCATATAACTTAACAATCATATTTGATCATATAATGATCATATTTGATCATATAAGAGCCATTTTTAAAGAACTGAACTGTACATTTAAAAATGATTTTTTATTTGTAGTAAAAACTGATCTAATATTACTAAATATGTAATCTATTTCAGCCCACAGCGAGGCAAAGACAGGTCTTTCTCTCATTCATCACTCTCTTAACTTTCTTAATCAATACTTTACACATCTGAAAATACAATTAGTGTTCAATAATTGAAATGTATTTTCAGGATAACTAGTTTGGTGGAAAAGTTATGTACACTCTATGGAGAGCAGATTTGTATTGAGGGTGACAAAACATACTATGCATTCCCTGAAGTTGAAAAACTGGCAAGTCCACAGGTACTTACTTAATTATACCTTGCATGCAATAATTAGAGATACATTATTGGAGTCATAACAATGTTCTATGATACTTAACTTTTTCTCGCAATAATGTCTTTCTAAACTCAATAGTTTACACAAGAGGCTCTTCCAAAGTGGTAACATTTTTTTTGGGCCTCTAACTTCTAATAAATTATTTCATAAAAATAACTGCTGCGGAAGCCTTCATTACGACACGCACTTAGTTTAAACAATTATTATCTCGCAATTAGTCATCCATCATTCAAATAGTTTTGTGTATAAATCATTAAAGGTGGAGACGAAACTACGTGAGCACGCATTCGGTTATCGGGCGAAGTTCATCCAAAAGTCCTCCGCACAGATTGTGGACTGGGGAGGACACAAGTGGTTTGAGAAGTTAACTGATATGGAGTACAAGGAGTGTCGAGTAGAGCTTATGAAGCTGCATGGGATTGGTCCAAAGGTAACAACTAACAATACAATACAATACTATTTACATAATAAAACAAAAATACATTACAAAAAATATGGGGACATAAACAAGTGTTACAATGGGCGGCCTTATCACTAAAAGCGATTTCTTCCAGGCAACCTTTGGATGGACACGAAACACGAGTTTTAAAAGACGGACGGTAACTTAAATCATAATTACACTTGTATTTACGTTCCCACTGCTGGGATATAGGGACTTCTCTCTTGGCGAGAAAGATTTTGCCTAAGTTCACCACCCTGGCCAATTGATCTTCAAACTTTTCAAAGTTCTCAGAACATACCAGTTTCCTCACGATGCTTGCCCTCACCGTTAGAACACGTGTAAATAAAGAATCTAGAAAATAATCCAGAGGTATATATAATCCACCTACCCGGCAGATTTGAATCCTCGGCCTTTGCAATGAAAGTCGAGTCTGCTCCCACTTAGCCAACATGGCTCTGTTAATTAATCTCACACTAAAATGCCTTTCTTTCCAGGTAGCCGATTGTATATGTTTAATGTCGCTCAACCACCTTGAATCTCTACCAGTCGACACGCACGTGTACCAGATAGCGGCCCAGAATTACCTCCCGCATTTACGAGGAAAAAAGAATGTCACAGAGTCGATGTATGCCGAGATAGGAGACTTCTTTAGGACTCTTTATGGGGATAAGGCTGGTTGGGCACATACGGTAAGTTCATCATCATCATACTTATTTACGTTCCCACTGCTGGGACACAGGGACTTCTCTCTTGACGAGAGAGATAAAAAGTAAAAAAAAAAAGTTTTATACCTCGGCGGGGCGTGCAATTATAATATGTGCATTGTATTTAAAATATTAATGAAACATTCTTATTTATTACTTAATAAAAATATATTATAATTAAATTAATATTGGGACACAATGTAGGTTGTTTAGATAGTTGTTTTTGTTTCAGATATTATTCTGTGCAGATCTTAAAAAGTTTCAACAGGACGACAATAAAGAAACTGTTTCTAAGAGTGAACCTAAGAACAAGAGGAAGAAAGTTAAATAATGGATTTGTCTCATAAGTATTGGAGAAAATCTTATCTCATTGGCCTATACAGCATATGATTAGTTATACTACATCAGCAATTTTAAAACCCATGCTTTGTGGATTGGGACATTCAATGAATTAATAAATTCGTCGAAATCCATTCTGTTTTTAACTAGCATGGAAAATAACAATATAAAAAAAAGCTTTTATCAAATAAAATTTATTATATTAAAAACGTAATAAAAATATTCCAGTTACATAGGAAATGAGATTAATAACTCAATAGATACCTAATTAGGATAGTTAGTAATACTATACTTAAACAATGGTTACTACTAAATATAATCAGAACTAAATCAGTATTTTGGTTGTTGATTGTTTGTTCTGAACTATCTAAGTACAATGTTCATTTTAAATGTTTTTTTTTCTGACTAAAAGGTTATATTAAATCTTCATTGTAAAACATAATCTAAAACAGTTCTTAGATAATTACAGAACTAAAAACTAATCTAACACAACCTGGAATGATTCAAATTAAAACTCTTTTAGAAAGAATAAATTGAAAATCCAATATCACATTTTAGGATAAAATAATTTAATATTGCACTACTAACAATACTAGGTTTTTATATACCTAATACTAACAGGCTAAACACACAAGCAAATTTAGGCACCTATTTATACTTAATAGGTACTCAAATATACCTAATTTAGCTAAAATGCATCTTTCACATTTACATTTCTGTTGGTATGCGTTTTATACATAAGAACGTAAGATACATATTATCTAATCCGTAGTTAAATTACTTATTTGAAGTAAACACAGACTTATTAATTTTAGTTCAGTCAGAATAGCTTATATTAACTAAACTATACTTAATTATTATTCAGTTCGGAATATATAATTATTTTACTACATTCTAATTGAATCGCGAGCTACGGAAGTGCTAAGTGTCCTCTAGGAATAATTGGAGATATAAGATAACTAATACTATGGAGATTACATGTTTTAAGACTTTATACTTATATGTCAATAAGATATGCTCATTAGTTGCCATAGTATATCTGCGGTGATCAGGTCGTGGCATCACAAGTTGCCATATAATATCTGTGTTGCTCATAATGATGCCACGACCTAAGCAACGTTGCCATATAATATCTGAGGTGCTCAGGTAGTGGCTGAATCATGTGTGGTGCTCAAGTCGTGGCATCATTATGTGTAGTGCTCAGGTCGTGGCATCATAAGTGGCCATAGTATATCTGGTGACAGGTCGTGGCATAATTATGTGCGGTGCTCAGGTCGTGGCATCATTAGAGGCCGTAGTATATCTGTGGTGCTCAGTTCGTGGCACATCAGTGTCTGTAGTATATCTGGTGCTCAGGTCGTGGCATCATCAGTGTCCGTAGTATATCTGCGGGCAGTGCTCGATGAGCGAGTGCAGCGCTCTGATCTCGAAGGCGAGGTCGGTGATGGCGGGCGGCGTGGCCACCAGCGTGGGCGCGAACACCGTGCTCAGGTTGTGAGCACTCATCTTGTTTTGTTCCGCGTGTTGGGATACCCTGCAAAGAAGTAAGTATTATCAGAAAATTTGATATTTTAATTTATTTTGTGATAAATTGACATCATAGCGATGTTTCAGCTATCGGAGGGCAGCATTACTTTTATGACAAAACTATCTTTTTTATCGCAACAATTCAAAAGCTATTTAAATATCATTTGCTTTAATATAATAGAGGAAAAAGACTAGTTCATATTAAATGATAATATTTATTGACTTGTCTAAGCAATTTTTAGAATTTTATGGAAATAAATGACATAAATCTTTAAAAAATTGCTTTAAAATTATTTCATTGAGGTACTTACCTATGTAAATGTTGGATGATGTATTGCAGGCAGTTGAAATGCGCCGGCGGTAAGCTGTCCAGGCATTCCCTTAACTTTGCTATCTGAATAGCTGGCGTTTTCGGTTCTGAAACATTATAAGACTACTGAATACTCATATAAAATTTGGTAAAATCGGTAAAGTCGTTTCGAAGGAGTAGGTACGGTAACCATCTTGACATGGAAATTTTATATACTTACTAGATATTTCACTTTTAAAATTTCCGTGAGTTATACTATTCATTTTTAAAACGGGAATTACTCACGTATTTACAAGGAGTTAAACAACTCTCGACGTTTCGACCACAACAAGAGCAGTCTTTATCAGGAGGAGTGAGTATAGACGTGAGTAATTCCCGTTTTATAAAATGAATACTTACTAGATAAATTAAAGTAGTGTTAACTTGGTAAACTTAGCGATATGAGAGATGTTATGTTGCACACTTACGTATAGCCTGTATCAGTTTGGGATGCAGCTGGAAGGTGATGAGCGGCACGGGCAGCAGCCGCAGGTACAGCTTCAGCGCGCCGGCCACCACGTTGATGTTATGTTGCACACTTACGTATAGCCTGTATCAGTTTGGGATGCAGCTGGAAGGTGATGAGCGGCACGGGCAGCAGCCGCAGGTACAGCTTCAGCGCGCCGGCCACCACGTTGATGTTATGTTGCACACTTACGTATAGCCTGTATCAGTTTGGGATGCAGCTGGAAGGTGATGAGCGGCACGGGCAGCAGCCGCAGGTACAGCTTCAGCGCGCCGGCCACCACGTTGATGTTATGTTGCACACTTACGTATAGCCTGTATCAGTTTGGGATGCAGCTGGAAGGTGATGAGCGGCACGGGCAGCAGCCGCAGGTACAGCTTCAGCGCGCCGGCCACCACGTTGATGTTATGTTGCACACTTACGTATAGCCTGTATCAGTTTGGGATGCAGCTGGAAGGTGATGAGCGGCACGGGCAGCAGCCGCAGGTACAGCTTCAGCGCGCCGGCCACCACGTTGATGTTATGTTGCACACTTACGTATAGCCTGTATCAGTTTGGGATGCAGCTGGAAGGTGATGAGCGGCACGGGCAGCAGCCGCAGGTACAGCTTCAGCGCGCCGGCCACCACGTTGATGTTATGTTGCACACTTACGTATAGCCTGTATCAGTTTGGGATGCAGCTGGAAGGTGATGAGCGGCACGGGCAGCAGCCGCAGGTACAGCTTCAGCGCGCCGGCCACCACGTTGATGTTATGTTGCACACTTACGTATAGCCTGTATCAGTTTGGGATGCAGCTGGAAGGTGATGAGCGGCACGGGCAGCAGCCGCAGGTACAGCTTCAGCGCGCCGGCCACCACGTTGATGTTATGTTGCACACTTACGTATAGCCTGTATCAGTTTGGGATGCAGCTGGAAGGTGATGAGCGGCACGGGCAGCAGCCGCAGGTACAGCTTCAGCGCGCCGGCCACCACGTTGATGTTATGTTGCACACTTACGTATAGCCTGTATCAGTTTGGGATGCAGCTGGAAGGTGATGAGCGGCACGGGCAGCAGCCGCAGGTACAGCTTCAGCGCGCCGGCCACCACGTTGATGTTATGTTGCACACTTACGTATAGCCTGTATCAGTTTGGGATGCAGCTGGAAGGTGATGAGCGGCACGGGCAGCAGCCGCAGGTACAGCTTCAGCGCGCCGGCCACCACGTTGATGTTATGTTGCACACTTACGTATAGCCTGTATCAGTTTGGGATGCAGCTGGAAGGTGATGAGCGGCACGGGCAGCAGCCGCAGGTACAGCTTCAGCGCGCCGGCCACCACGTTGATGTTATGTTGCACACTTACGTATAGCCTGTATCAGTTTGGGATGCAGCTGGAAGGTGATGAGCGGCACGGGCAGCAGCCGCAGGTACAGCTTCAGCGCGCCGGCCACCACGTTGATGTTATGTTGCACACTTACGTATAGCCTGTATCAGTTTGGGATGCAGCTGGAAGGTGATGAGCGGCACGGGCAGCAGCCGCAGGTACAGCTTCAGCGCGCCGGCCACCACGTTGATGTTATGTTGCACACTTACGTATAGCCTGTATCAGTTTGGGATGCAGCTGGAAGGTGATGAGCGGCACGGGCAGCAGCCGCAGGTACAGCTTCAGCGCGCCGGCCACCACGTTGATGTTATGTTGCACACTTACGTATAGCCTGTATCAGTTTGGGATGCAGCTGGAAGGTGATGAGCGGCACGGGCAGCAGCCGCAGGTACAGCTTCAGCGCGCCGGCCACCACGTTGATGTTATGTTGCACACTTACGTATAGCCTGTATCAGTTTGGGATGCAGCTGGAAGGTGATGAGCGGCACGGGCAGCAGCCGCAGGTACAGCTTCAGCGCGCCGGCCACCACGTTGATGTTATGTTGCACACTTACGTATAGCCTGTATCAGTTTGGGATGCAGCTGGAAGGTGATGAGCGGCACGGGCAGCAGCCGCAGGTACAGCTTCAGCGCGCCGGCCACCACGTTGATGTTATGTTGCACACTTACGTATAGCCTGTATCAGTTTGGGATGCAGCTGGAAGGTGATGAGCGGCACGGGCAGCAGCCGCAGGTACAGCTTCAGCGCGCCGGCCACCACGTTGATGTTATGTTGCACACTTACGTATAGCCTGTATCAGTTTGGGATGCAGCTGGAAGGTGATGAGCGGCACGGGCAGCAGCCGCAGGTACAGCTTCAGCGCGCCGGCCACCACGTTGATGTTATGTTGCACACTTACGTATAGCCTGTATCAGTTTGGGATGCAGCTGGAAGGTGATGAGCGGCACGGGCAGCAGCCGCAGGTACAGCTTCAGCGCGCCGGCCACCACGTTGATGTTATGTTGCACACTTACGTATAGCCTGTATCAGTTTGGGATGCAGCTGGAAGGTGATGAGCGGCACGGGCAGCAGCCGCAGGTACAGCTTCAGCGCGCCGGCCACCACGTTGATGTTATGTTGCACACTTACGTATAGCCTGTATCAGTTTGGGATGCAGCTGGAAGGTGATGAGCGGCACGGGCAGCAGCCGCAGGTACAGCTTCAGCGCGCCGGCCACCACGTTGATGTTATGTTGCACACTTACGTATAGCCTGTATCAGTTTGGGATGCAGCTGGAAGGTGATGAGCGGCACGGGCAGCAGCCGCAGGTACAGCTTCAGCGCGCCGGCCACCACGTTGATGTTATGTTGCACACTTACGTATAGCCTGTATCAGTTTGGGATGCAGCTGGAAGGTGATGAGCGGCACGGGCAGCAGCCGCAGGTACAGCTTCAGCGCGCCGGCCACCACGTTGATGTTATGTTGCACACTTACGTATAGCCTGTATCAGTTTGGGATGCAGCTGGAAGGTGATGAGCGGCACGGGCAGCAGCCGCAGGTACAGCTTCAGCGCGCCGGCCACCACGTTGATGTTATGTTGCACACTTACGTATAGCCTGTATCAGTTTGGGATGCAGCTGGAAGGTGATGAGCGGCACGGGCAGCAGCCGCAGGTACAGCTTCAGCGCGCCGGCCACCACGTTGATGTTATGTTGCACACTTACGTATAGCCTGTATCAGTTTGGGATGCAGCTGGAAGGTGATGAGCGGCACGGGCAGCAGCCGCAGGTACAGCTTCAGCGCGCCGGCCACCACGTTGATGTTATGTTGCACACTTACGTATAGCCTGTATCAGTTTGGGATGCAGCTGGAAGGTGATGAGCGGCACGGGCAGCAGCCGCAGGTACAGCTTCAGCGCGCCGGCCACCACGTTGATGTTATGTTGCACACTTACGTATAGCCTGTATCAGTTTGGGATGCAGCTGGAAGGTGATGAGCGGCACGGGCAGCAGCCGCAGGTACAGCTTCAGCGCGCCGGCCACCACGTTGATGTTATGTTGCACACTTACGTATAGCCTGTATCAGTTTGGGATGCAGCTGGAAGGTGATGAGCGGCACGGGCAGCAGCCGCAGGTACAGCTTCAGCGCGCCGGCCACCACGTTGATGTTATGTTGCACACTTACGTATAGCCTGTATCAGTTTGGGATGCAGCTGGAAGGTGATGAGCGGCACGGGCAGCAGCCGCAGGTACAGCTTCAGCGCGCCGGCCACCACGTTGATGTTATGTTGCACACTTACGTATAGCCTGTATCAGTTTGGGATGCAGCTGGAAGGTGATGAGCGGCACGGGCAGCAGCCGCAGGTACAGCTTCAGCGCGCCGGCCACCACGTTGATGTTATGTTGCACACTTACGTATAGCCTGTATCAGTTTGGGATGCAGCTGGAAGGTGATGAGCGGCACGGGCAGCAGCCGCAGGTACAGCTTCAGCGCGCCGGCCACCACGTTGATGTTATGTTGCACACTTACGTATAGCCTGTATCAGTTTGGGATGCAGCTGGAAGGTGATGAGCGGCACGGGCAGCAGCCGCAGGTACAGCTTCAGCGCGCCGGCCACCACGTTGATGTTATGTTGCACACTTACGTATAGCCTGTATCAGTTTGGGATGCAGCTGGAAGGTGATGAGCGGCACGGGCAGCAGCCGCAGGTACAGCTTCAGCGCGCCGGCCACCACGTTGATGTTATGTTGCACACTTACGTATAGCCTGTATCAGTTTGGGATGCAGCTGGAAGGTGATGAGCGGCACGGGCAGCAGCCGCAGGTACAGCTTCAGCGCGCCGGCCACCACGTTGATGTTATGTTGCACACTTACGTATAGCCTGTATCAGTTTGGGATGCAGCTGGAAGGTGATGAGCGGCACGGGCAGCAGCCGCAGGTACAGCTTCAGCGCGCCGGCCACCACGTTGATGTTATGTTGCACACTTACGTATAGCCTGTATCAGTTTGGGATGCAGCTGGAAGGTGATGAGCGGCACGGGCAGCAGCCGCAGGTACAGCTTCAGCGCGCCGGCCACCACGTTGATGTTATGTTGCACACTTACGTATAGCCTGTATCAGTTTGGGATGCAGCTGGAAGGTGATGAGCGGCACGGGCAGCAGCCGCAGGTACAGCTTCAGCGCGCCGGCCACCACGTTGATGTTATGTTGCACACTTACGTATAGCCTGTATCAGTTTGGGATGCAGCTGGAAGGTGATGAGCGGCACGGGCAGCAGCCGCAGGTACAGCTTCAGCGCGCCGGCCACCACGTTGATGTTATGTTGCACACTTACGTATAGCCTGTATCAGTTTGGGATGCAGCTGGAAGGTGATGAGCGGCACGGGCAGCAGCCGCAGGTACAGCTTCAGCGCGCCGGCCACCACGTTGATGTTATGTTGCACACTTACGTATAGCCTGTATCAGTTTGGGATGCAGCTGGAAGGTGATGAGCGGCACGGGCAGCAGCCGCAGGTACAGCTTCAGCGCGCCGGCCACCACGTTGATGTTATGTTGCACACTTACGTATAGCCTGTATCAGTTTGGGATGCAGCTGGAAGGTGATGAGCGGCACGGGCAGCAGCCGCAGGTACAGCTTCAGCGCGCCGGCCACCACGTTGATGTTATGTTGCACACTTACGTATAGCCTGTATCAGTTTGGGATGCAGCTGGAAGGTGATGAGCGGCACGGGCAGCAGCCGCAGGTACAGCTTCAGCGCGCCGGCCACCACGTTGATGTTATGTTGCACACTTACGTATAGCCTGTATCAGTTTGGGATGCAGCTGGAAGGTGATGAGCGGCACGGGCAGCAGCCGCAGGTACAGCTTCAGCGCGCCGGCCACCACGTTGATGTTATGTTGCACACTTACGTATAGCCTGTATCAGTTTGGGATGCAGCTGGAAGGTGATGAGCGGCACGGGCAGCAGCCGCAGGTACAGCTTCAGCGCGCCGGCCACCACGTTGATGTTATGTTGCACACTTACGTATAGCCTGTATCAGTTTGGGATGCAGCTGGAAGGTGATGAGCGGCACGGGCAGCAGCCGCAGGTACAGCTTCAGCGCGCCGGCCACCACGTTGATGTTATGTTGCACACTTACGTATAGCCTGTATCAGTTTGGGATGCAGCTGGAAGGTGATGAGCGGCACGGGCAGCAGCCGCAGGTACAGCTTCAGCGCGCCGGCCACCACGTTGATGTTATGTTGCACACTTACGTATAGCCTGTATCAGTTTGGGATGCAGCTGGAAGGTGATGAGCGGCACGGGCAGCAGCCGCAGGTACAGCTTCAGCGCGCCGGCCACCACGTTGATGTTATGTTGCACACTTACGTATAGCCTGTATCAGTTTGGGATGCAGCTGGAAGGTGATGAGCGGCACGGGCAGCAGCCGCAGGTACAGCTTCAGCGCGCCGGCCACCACGTTGATGTTATGTTGCACACTTACGTATAGCCTGTATCAGTTTGGGATGCAGCTGGAAGGTGATGAGCGGCACGGGCAGCAGCCGCAGGTACAGCTTCAGCGCGCCGGCCACCACGTTGATGTTATGTTGCACACTTACGTATAGCCTGTATCAGTTTGGGATGCAGCTGGAAGGTGATGAGCGGCACGGGCAGCAGCCGCAGGTACAGCTTCAGCGCGCCGGCCACCACGTTGATGTTATGTTGCACACTTACGTATAGCCTGTATCAGTTTGGGATGCAGCTGGAAGGTGATGAGCGGCACGGGCAGCAGCCGCAGGTACAGCTTCAGCGCGCCGGCCACCACGTTGATGTTATGTTGCACACTTACGTATAGCCTGTATCAGTTTGGGATGCAGCTGGAAGGTGATGAGCGGCACGGGCAGCAGCCGCAGGTACAGCTTCAGCGCGCCGGCCACCACGTTGATGTTATGTTGCACACTTACGTATAGCCTGTATCAGTTTGGGATGCAGCTGGAAGGTGATGAGCGGCACGGGCAGCAGCCGCAGGTACAGCTTCAGCGCGCCGGCCACCACGTTGATGTTATGTTGCACACTTACGTATAGCCTGTATCAGTTTGGGATGCAGCTGGAAGGTGATGAGCGGCACGGGCAGCAGCCGCAGGTACAGCTTCAGCGCGCCGGCCACCACGTTGATGTTATGTTGCACACTTACGTATAGCCTGTATCAGTTTGGGATGCAGCTGGAAGGTGATGAGCGGCACGGGCAGCAGCCGCAGGTACAGCTTCAGCGCGCCGGCCACCACGTTGATGTTATGTTGCACACTTACGTATAGCCTGTATCAGTTTGGGATGCAGCTGGAAGGTGATGAGCGGCACGGGCAGCAGCCGCAGGTACAGCTTCAGCGCGCCGGCCACCACGTTGATGTTATGTTGCACACTTACGTATAGCCTGTATCAGTTTGGGATGCAGCTGGAAGGTGATGAGCGGCACGGGCAGCAGCCGCAGGTACAGCTTCAGCGCGCCGGCCACCACGTTGATGTTATGTTGCACACTTACGTATAGCCTGTATCAGTTTGGGATGCAGCTGGAAGGTGATGAGCGGCACGGGCAGCAGCCGCAGGTACAGCTTCAGCGCGCCGGCCACCACGTTGATGTTATGTTGCACACTTACGTATAGCCTGTATCAGTTTGGGATGCAGCTGGAAGGTGATGAGCGGCACGGGCAGCAGCCGCAGGTACAGCTTCAGCGCGCCGGCCACCACGTTGATGTTATGTTGCACACTTACGTATAGCCTGTATCAGTTTGGGATGCAGCTGGAAGGTGATGAGCGGCACGGGCAGCAGCCGCAGGTACAGCTTCAGCGCGCCGGCCACCACGTTGATGTTATGTTGCACACTTACGTA
The DNA here is from genome assembly GCA_963691955.1 of Chloroclystis v-ata. Lineage (NCBI taxonomy): Eukaryota > Metazoa > Arthropoda > Insecta > Lepidoptera > Geometridae > Chloroclystis > Chloroclystis v-ata. Next base: position 15,364,265 of record OY829902.1, on the reverse strand, counting down.
TAGCCTGTATCAGTTTGGGATGCAGCTGGAAGGTGATGAGCGGCACGGGCAGCAGCCGCAGGTACAGCTTCAGCGCGCCGGCCACCACGTTGATGTTATGTTGCACACTTACGTATAGCCTGTATCAGTTTGGGATGCAGCTGGAAGGTGATGAGCGGCACGGGCAGCAGCCGCAGGTACAGCTTCAGCGCGCCGGCCACCACGTTGATGTTATGTTGCACACTTACGTATAGCCTGTATCAGTTTGGGATGCAGCTGGAAGGTGATGAGCGGCACGGGCAGCAGCCGCAGGTACAGCTTCAGCGCGCCGGCCACCACGTTGATGTTATGTTGCACACTTACGTATAGCCTGTATCAGTTTGGGATGCAGCTGGAAGGTGATGAGCGGCACGGGCAGCAGCCGCAGGTACAGCTTCAGCGCGCCGGCCACCACGTTGATGTTATGTTGCACACTTACGTATAGCCTGTATCAGTTTGGGATGCAGCTGGAAGGTGATGAGCGGCACGGGCAGCAGCCGCAGGTACAGCTTCAGCGCGCCGGCCACCACGTTGATGTTATGTTGCACACTTACGTATAGCCTGTATCAGTTTGGGATGCAGCTGGAAGGTGATGAGCGGCACGGGCAGCAGCCGCAGGTACAGCTTCAGCGCGCCGGCCACCACGTTGATGTTATGTTGCACACTTACGTATAGCCTGTATCAGTTTGGGATGCAGCTGGAAGGTGATGAGCGGCACGGGCAGCAGCCGCAGGTACAGCTTCAGCGCGCCGGCCACCACGTTGATGTTATGTTGCACACTTACGTATAGCCTGTATCAGTTTGGGATGCAGCTGGAAGGTGATGAGCGGCACGGGCAGCAGCCGCAGGTACAGCTTCAGCGCGCCGGCCACCACGTTGATGTTATGTTGCACACTTACGTATAGCCTGTATCAGTTTGGGATGCAGCTGGAAGGTGATGAGCGGCACGGGCAGCAGCCGCAGGTACAGCTTCAGCGCGCCGGCCACCACGTTGATGTTATGTTGCACACTTACGTATAGCCTGTATCAGTTTGGGATGCAGCTGGAAGGTGATGAGCGGCACGGGCAGCAGCCGCAGGTACAGCTTCAGCGCGCCGGCCACCACGTTGATGTTATGTTGCACACTTACGTATAGCCTGTATCAGTTTGGGATGCAGCTGGAAGGTGATGAGCGGCACGGGCAGCAGCCGCAGGTACAGCTTCAGCGCGCCGGCCACCACGTTGATGTTATGTTGCACACTTACGTATAGCCTGTATCAGTTTGGGATGCAGCTGGAAGGTGATGAGCGGCACGGGCAGCAGCCGCAGGTACAGCTTCAGCGCGCCGGCCACCACGTTGATGTTATGTTGCACACTTACGTATAGCCTGTATCAGTTTGGGATGCAGCTGGAAGGTGATGAGCGGCACGGGCAGCAGCCGCAGGTACAGCTTCAGCGCGCCGGCCACCACGTTGATGTTATGTTGCACACTTACGTATAGCCTGTATCAGTTTGGGATGCAGCTGGAAGGTGATGAGCGGCACGGGCAGCAGCCGCAGGTACAGCTTCAGCGCGCCGGCCACCACGTTGATGTTATGTTGCACACTTACGTATAGCCTGTATCAGTTTGGGATGCAGCTGGAAGGTGATGAGCGGCACGGGCAGCAGCCGCAGGTACAGCTTCAGCGCGCCGGCCACCACGTTGATGTTATGTTGCACACTTACGTATAGCCTGTATCAGTTTGGGATGCAGCTGGAAGGTGATGAGCGGCACGGGCAGCAGCCGCAGGTACAGCTTCAGCGCGCCGGCCACCACGTTGATGTTATGTTGCACACTTACGTATAGCCTGTATCAGTTTGGGATGCAGCTGGAAGGTGATGAGCGGCACGGGCAGCAGCCGCAGGTACAGCTTCAGCGCGCCGGCCACCACGTTGATGTTATGTTGCACACTTACGTATAGCCTGTATCAGTTTGGGATGCAGCTGGAAGGTGATGAGCGGCACGGGCAGCAGCCGCAGGTACAGCTTCAGCGCGCCGGCCACCACGTTGATGTTATGTTGCACACTTACGTATAGCCTGTATCAGTTTGGGATGCAGCTGGAAGGTGATGAGCGGCACGGGCAGCAGCCGCAGGTACAGCTTCAGCGCGCCGGCCACCACGTTGATGTTATGTTGCACACTTACGTATAGCCTGTATCAGTTTGGGATGCAGCTGGAAGGTGATGAGCGGCACGGGCAGCAGCCGCAGGTACAGCTTCAGCGCGCCGGCCACCACGTTGATGTTATGTTGCACACTTACGTATAGCCTGTATCAGTTTGGGATGCAGCTGGAAGGTGATGAGCGGCACGGGCAGCAGCCGCAGGTACAGCTTCAGCGCGCCGGCCACCACGTTGATGTTATGTTGCACACTTACGTATAGCCTGTATCAGTTTGGGATGCAGCTGGAAGGTGATGAGCGGCACGGGCAGCAGCCGCAGGTACAGCTTCAGCGCGCCGGCCACCACGTTGATGTTATGTTGCACACTTACGTATAGCCTGTATCAGTTTGGGATGCAGCTGGAAGGTGATGAGCGGCACGGGCAGCAGCCGCAGGTACAGCTTCAGCGCGCCGGCCACCACGTTGATGTTATGTTGCACACTTACGTATAGCCTGTATCAGTTTGGGATGCAGCTGGAAGGTGATGAGCGGCACGGGCAGCAGCCGCAGGTACAGCTTCAGCGCGCCGGCCACCACGTTGATGTTATGTTGCACACTTACGTATAGCCTGTATCAGTTTGGGATGCAGCTGGAAGGTGATGAGCGGCACGGGCAGCAGCCGCAGGTACAGCTTCAGCGCGCCGGCCACCACGTTGATGTTATGTTGCACACTTACGTATAGCCTGTATCAGTTTGGGATGCAGCTGGAAGGTGATGAGCGGCACGGGCAGCAGCCGCAGGTACAGCTTCAGCGCGCCGGCCACCACGTTGATGTTATGTTGCACACTTACGTATAGCCTGTATCAGTTTGGGATGCAGCTGGAAGGTGATGAGCGGCACGGGCAGCAGCCGCAGGTACAGCTTCAGCGCGCCGGCCACCACGTTGATGTTATGTTGCACACTTACGTATAGCCTGTATCAGTTTGGGATGCAGCTGGAAGGTGATGAGCGGCACGGGCAGCAGCCGCAGGTACAGCTTCAGCGCGCCGGCCACCACGTTGATGTTATGTTGCACACTTACGTATAGCCTGTATCAGTTTGGGATGCAGCTGGAAGGTGATGAGCGGCACGGGCAGCAGCCGCAGGTACAGCTTCAGCGCGCCGGCCACCACGTTGATGTTATGTTGCACACTTACGTATAGCCTGTATCAGTTTGGGATGCAGCTGGAAGGTGATGAGCGGCACGGGCAGCAGCCGCAGGTACAGCTTCAGCGCGCCGGCCACCACGTTGATGTTATGTTGCACACTTACGTATAGCCTGTATCAGTTTGGGATGCAGCTGGAAGGTGATGAGCGGCACGGGCAGCAGCCGCAGGTACAGCTTCAGCGCGCCGGCCACCACGTTGATGTTATGTTGCACACTTACGTATAGCCTGTATCAGTTTGGGATGCAGCTGGAAGGTGATGAGCGGCACGGGCAGCAGCCGCAGGTACAGCTTCAGCGCGCCGGCCACCACGTTGATGTTATGTTGCACACTTACGTATAGCCTGTATCAGTTTGGGATGCAGCTGGAAGGTGATGAGCGGCACGGGCAGCAGCCGCAGGTACAGCTTCAGCGCGCCGGCCACCACGTTGATGTTATGTTGCACACTTACGTATAGCCTGTATCAGTTTGGGATGCAGCTGGAAGGTGATGAGCGGCACGGGCAGCAGCCGCAGGTACAGCTTCAGCGCGCCGGCCACCACGTTGATGTTATGTTGCACACTTACGTATAGCCTGTATCAGTTTGGGATGCAGCTGGAAGGTGATGAGCGGCACGGGCAGCAGCCGCAGGTACAGCTTCAGCGCGCCGGCCACCACGTTGATGTTATGTTGCACACTTACGTATAGCCTGTATCAGTTTGGGATGCAGCTGGAAGGTGATGAGCGGCACGGGCAGCAGCCGCAGGTACAGCTTCAGCGCGCCGGCCACCACGTTGATGTTATGTTGCACACTTACGTATAGCCTGTATCAGTTTGGGATGCAGCTGGAAGGTGATGAGCGGCACGGGCAGCAGCCGCAGGTACAGCTTCAGCGCGCCGGCCACCACGTTGATGTTATGTTGCACACTTACGTATAGCCTGTATCAGTTTGGGATGCAGCTGGAAGGTGATGAGCGGCACGGGCAGCAGCCGCAGGTACAGCTTCAGCGCGCCGGCCACCACGTTGATGTTATGTTGCACACTTACGTATAGCCTGTATCAGTTTGGGATGCAGCTGGAAGGTGATGAGCGGCACGGGCAGCAGCCGCAGGTACAGCTTCAGCGCGCCGGCCACCACGTTGATGTTATGTTGCACACTTACGTATAGCCTGTATCAGTTTGGGATGCAGCTGGAAGGTGATGAGCGGCACGGGCAGCAGCCGCAGGTACAGCTTCAGCGCGCCGGCCACCACGTTGATGTTATGTTGCACACTTACGTATAGCCTGTATCAGTTTGGGATGCAGCTGGAAGGTGATGAGCGGCACGGGCAGCAGCCGCAGGTACAGCTTCAGCGCGCCGGCCACCACGTTGATGTTATGTTGCACACTTACGTATAGCCTGTATCAGTTTGGGATGCAGCTGGAAGGTGATGAGCGGCACGGGCAGCAGCCGCAGGTACAGCTTCAGCGCGCCGGCCACCACGTTGATGTTATGTTGCACACTTACGTATAGCCTGTATCAGTTTGGGATGCAGCTGGAAGGTGATGAGCGGCACGGGCAGCAGCCGCAGGTACAGCTTCAGCGCGCCGGCCACCACGTTGATGTTATGTTGCACACTTACGTATAGCCTGTATCAGTTTGGGATGCAGCTGGAAGGTGATGAGCGGCACGGGCAGCAGCCGCAGGTACAGCTTCAGCGCGCCGGCCACCACGTTGATGTTCGCGAACACGCTCAGGTCCGCATTCTCACCGTCTGGAAATTATCGACAATTCTATATGCTTGTACATGACAGTCGTCAAGAAAGTGGTCTACCAGTTTTGACAAAAGTTAATGTGCGATGTAATGATCGATATGCTTATACAAACCTTTATCAAACGCCAACTTAAGCGCCTCAATCTCATCAGCGAAGCCCGACACGCGATATATCCCCTCAGAGTCGAGTCCCCGGGCCTCGATCTCGTTCACGCATCTCCGCACGACGAACGGCAGCGTGCTGGCGTGCGCGTTCAGTAACGTGGTGAGGTCTATGCCGAACACTCCGCGGAGTAACTTATACAAACCTTTATCAAACGCCAACTTAAGCGCCTCAATCTCATCAGCGAAGCCCGACACGCGATATATCCCTTCAGAGTCGAGTCCCCGGGCCTCGATCTCGTTCACACATCTCCGCACGACGAACGGCAGCGTGCTTGCGTGCGCGTTCAGTAACGTGGTGAGGTCTATGCCGAACACTCCGCAAAGTTTTTTATACAAACCTTTATCAAACGCCAACTTAAGCGCCTCAATCTCATCAGCGAAGCCCGACACGCGATATATCCCTTCAGAGTCGAGTCCCCGGGCCTCGATCTCGTTCACACATCTCCGCACGACGAACGGCAGCGTGCTTGCGTGCGCGTTCAGTAACGTGGTGAGGTCTATGCCGAACACTCCGCAAAGTTTTTTATACAAACCTTTATCAAACGCCAACTTAAGCGCCTCAATCTCATCAGCGAAGCCCGACACGCGATATATCCCTTCAGAGTCGAGTCCCCGGGCCTCGATCTCGTTCACACATCTCCGCACGACGAACGGCAGCGTGCTTGCGTGCGCGTTCAGTAACGTGGTGAGGTCTATGCCGAACACTCCGCAAAGTTTTTTATACAAACCTTTATCAAAGGCCAACTTAAGCGCCTCAATCTCATCAGCGAAGCCCGACACCCGATATATCCCCTCAGAGTCGAGTCCTCGCGCCTCGATCTCGTTCACACATCTCCGCACGACGAACGGCAGCGTGCTGGCGTGCGCGTTCAGTAACGTGGTGAGGTCTATGCCGAACACTCCGCGGAGCTTCTTCAGATCTGGAACGCAGTGCGCTGGGACGCGCTCGGAGCATTTCGTGTGGGCTATGAAACCGCAGTCTAGAGAAGAAAAATATTTTTATATAGATAATGATTAACAGCAATATAAAAAAAACATAGACAAGTAAATATCAAAAATATTTTGAGTTTATAGATTGAATAGAATAGAAAAAACATTTTTTCGACACAATAAAAAGAAAACAAAATAGAATGATATGTTTTTTGAATTTTTGTTATAAATTAACTTTTAGAAAAAATAATATACTAATAATGCACTTTTACGCATGTATTTAAGTATGTCATTAATAATTTCATCAGTTGCAGTCACCGCCAGAGCGCGATTGCGAGAGGTTGTGCGTTATTCTCATTTACCTACCCGAAACTACCTACCCGCGATGGTTTTGCAAAAGTGTGTAAAATGTAAAAAAAATATAACAAAAAAGGCCTTTGGCCTAGAGTGTAGTCGATGTGACCTGGTGGTTCATGCCGATCCAGCTTGTTCCAAGATATCCAATAAAAAGCTCAACACCATCCGTAATACACCTGGCCTTGAGTGGAGCTGCGAAGAATGCTTGAAAAATAGTTCCCGTAGGTTATCATTCCTTACCGCAGATGATGACGATGAGGAAGACTCTGACACAGGTACCATTGTCAACACGGGTAGCTTGGACTTTAAAAAACTGGCCCAGGATATCAGTCGTCAAGTGAAACAAACATTTCGGGAGGAATTACAAAACCTCGAAGTGTCACTTGGGTTCCTGAGTGAACAAATATCATCTATAGAAAAGTCTATTACTAACCAAGATACTAAGATAAAAACTCTTGAAAGCAAAAATCAAGACTTACATAACCAAAACAAAAACTTACAACTAAGAATGTCAGTACTCGAACAAGAAATGAACAATTATCAACAAAAGAGTCTGTCGACCTCTCTGGAGGTGGCAGGCTTACCAGATATTGACCCTAGAAGTGTTGAAGGAATCATTGATGTCGTTGCATCCAAGTTAATAGTAGATAAAAGTTTGATATCATCTACTCGACGCTTACATGGAACCAAAGAGAAGCCAGGTGCAATCCTCGTGGAGCTGAACTCCAATACTGCTCGACGCCAATGGATAGCTGCTGGGAAGGAAAAGAAACTCACCGTAGGACTTGTTCTTTCTGACGCACCCAAGGAAAAAGCGAACGACCGTATTTTTATCAGAGAAGAGATTTCTAATCTCTATAACATTCCTGGTTATAATATGCATACACAACTACGTCAAGGTAAGAAGGGAGGTGGTATTATAGTCTACATAAAAACATATTTAAAATTTACACCATTTCAAAACAAAACGTTCACATTCGAAAGTCTGTCTGGCATTTTAAAACTTAACTCAAACCAAGACGTAGTACTGTGTGCAATTTATAGACCACCCTCTACGGTTAAAAACTTGTTTGTTATGGAATTGGGTAAGTATCTATCACACTTTGACTCTAAACAAAACCTTGTAATGATAGGTGACTGCAACATCAATATAAAATCCATTTCATCATACACTGACAGGTATCTTGAAACACTGAGCGAGCGCGGACTGATGTGTGGAATCTCAGATTATACCCGAATTGAATCAAGATTAAACAAAACGACTAACACTTACATTACAACTAAATCATGCATTGATCACGCGTTCATTCGATTTCCCACAACGCATCCGCACTCGGCCGTGTTAGATTTGGTACTGGCCGATCACCGAGCAATTATCACAGCCTGCACTAGCGATGCGCTTACAACGTCATTACAGGGTGTACAGAAAGATGTATTTAATTATGCATTATTTCGCAAGGAGTTAAAAAGTATAAAGTGGTTAGATACTGAGGGAATGAGTAACCCTAACGAAATTTATAAGTTTATACAAAATTCTTTTAGCTATGCCAAAAAATCAGCATCATCATCATCTATTACCACGTATCCGAAAAAAAATATTTATCAAAATAAATTACCCTGGATAGATGATAACATTGTACGACTATGCGAAAGGCGTAATAAACTATATAATGATTTTAAAAATAACCCTAACGATCCAAAAATTAATTTAAAATACAATAAAATTCGTAATAAAATACATACAATTCTAGAAATTAAAAGGAATAAACATTACATAAGTGAAATAAATAATAGTGCGAATAACCCTAAGAAACTCTACAAAATTTTAAATAAAATGTTAGGACGTGTGACTTTGTCCATCGATGATGCAATTTTAAAAGCGTTTGACGCTCAAGGCATCGGTTCTAAAGTAATTGCTGATAACTTTGCAAAAGGTTTTGATTACGCTGTTAAAGAAATATTACCAAACTGTAGTCTTAAATTAATTAGTCCTGGCTCCTATTGCAACCCAGTTGATTCAAGTATACATTTTAAGAAAGCTACTTGTGACAATATTCAGAAAATTATTAATAAATTAAAAGTAAAAAAGGCACCGGGTCAAGATTGCATTAGTATAGCTGATATTAAATCAATAGGTATCGACATAAGCGCTGCTTTAGCTAACCTAATAAACGCTAGTATTAAATCAGGAATATACCCAGACGAACTTAAAATTGGCTGCGTCAGACCCGTTTATAAGAAAGGGAAGCGAGACGAATACAGTAATTATCGCCCCATAACTCTGCTCTCAACAATTGATAAAATTGTCGAAAAATATGTCAGTGGACAAATTTTCGAGTTCTTCAACAAACACGATGTCCTATACCAAAATCAATTTGGGTTTCAACCGGGAAAGGGCACTAATGATCTCCTAACAGCTTTTACAGATCAAGTTAATATTAACCTTAATGATAAAAAACATGTACTGATACTGCTGATCGACTTTTCCCGGGCATTTGATACATTGAATCATTTACAACTAATTGAGAAACTAGATAATTGCGGAATAAGAGGTCCCCTGCTGAAATGGTGTGGAAATTACCTTCATAATCGAAAATACTCTGTCAAAGTTGAAAATCAAAATAGTGATTATATAACAGTGACTGAGGGTACTGCCCAGGGATCGGTACTAGGTCCGCTTCATTTTCTGTCGTACGTCAATGAGATGAGCAACTGTATCAACCATACCATTTGCTACCAGTTCGCAGACGATACGTGTCTCGTTGCAGTTGATGATGACCCTAATAAAGCCCGTGACCTGCTGCAAATGGATTTTGACAATTTATGTAAATGGTGTCATGATGCTGGATTAGTAATGAATGCCAGTAAAACTAAAATGTTAGTAATCAAGTCTCCTTATATTCAAAAAGACCCCCCCGCCAACTTAGTTGCACACGACCACAGCTGCTTACACACAAGTAGTAAGAACTGTAGATGCCCTACTACAGACATAGTAGGTAGTCATATGTACCTAGGTCTTATAATAGATAACACATTTACTTGGTCCAACCATATAGAAAGAGTATGTAATAAGCTACGACACTTCCTTGCAAATATTACGATCCTTAAGGATCGTATACCATTTAAAGTTAAACTAATGCTATATAACTCACTAGCGGCATCTCATATCCAATATGGACTAAGCAGCTATGGTCGTACATATAATACATATCTTAACCAAATTTATAAACTCCAGGTAAGAATTTTAAAAAAAGTTGTATCTAATAATGTTAAACTTCAATTTAGTAGTGATGAGATAGGTCTCTTTAAACACTGTAAAGTATTGCCCGTTCATATTCAGTTTAAATATATGATGATCCTAAATTATTTCTTCGATGAAAATATCAGACATGTTGTTAGTCACCCTATACATACCCGAGCGGTCTCTCGAAGACTGTACGTCACCACGCGCGCTAGGAATGCTTACGGCGAGCGGACGGCCAGTCACCTGGTTCCCCGGCTCGTAAATGATTTACCTACTGAATTGCGGGATGCTATAACCCGCAAAAACATAAAATTTAAACTTAAATCTTACTTTCTAGCTAACCTTCATAGGTTTAATACTCAAATAGGTACCTACCCAATTCCAAACTTAGGTTAAAATAGTTTGTTTTTTCTTTTATTTGTATAATATAAGTACTTACCTTTAATTTGAACATTTCAACCATCTCGTTATAAGTGACTCATAATAACACTAACTTATAAACCTCTGTGGTTTTCTATGTGTTATTGTTATTTTTATTTTGTAATAATGTTTTATGTTGTGAAATAAATAAATAAAATAAAAATAATAATCAGTGTATGAATAGATATAACTCCATTTCCTTTTCTTATAGGACCATTTATAAAGACATAACTCCATATCCTGTTCCTATAGGACCCATTTAAATAATAAATCCAGCCCAAATGTTATACTAGTTCAAATATAACGTCTTACCTTCACATTTCACACCTTGCGCTGTGAATCCCCAGAGGAAATTCGCACAAAACTCACACCAATTCAACCCCTTAAATGTGTGCACTTTGAACCCATGAGATTTGGAGTACTTTATGACCAGAGGGTTATCTTCGATTGTGGGTGTTAAGTCCAGGGGCTTTTTGAGCAAGTCGTCTGATGTATCCGCTTTGGCGAGCTTGCTTATGAAAGGACTAGAACGGTTTGATGCTCTGAAAAAGTTAGTTAGTGTTATATCACATTCAGACAATAATAAAAGCGATTGTTAAGTTAGTTGTAAGTTGTCTCAGCCGACGGCCACAATGTGGCATAAGATAAGCTAGGTTTTAAAAAAAGTAAAATAGAAAACTTTCAGACATGTCGTGGCACCAGTGTTGCCCGTATATGGGCATTGAGTCTGTTAAAATATTGTTAGAATACAACACACACAAATCTCTAAACACAATACCCAGAGTTTGTACTATGAATAATAATAAATATTGCTGGACAATGAGTGTTAGAACTATTTATAAACACCTCAAACACTTACTGATGAATTTGCTGAGATAAAGTCTTCAGTTTTCTCCTATTCAATGTGACATAAGGGCTTTCAGTGTAACTAGCCCTGGAATTTATCATTTCCAGTATATGATGGGCCTTAACCTCCATATGGCAGGTGATAAGGCCATCGGCAACTAAATCATAGATTGTGTCATACCGCTTCTCTTTAATGTAATGGGTGCCGTCGTAGTACAGCTTGTAATGATGGATTTTGTCATCGAACCTGTAAATGAATGAAGAGCATTTTAGAAACAGTAATAATGAATGAATAAATAAAATGGTACTAGAAGAACAAAGAGGATGTGTCTATTCCAATAAACAAAAGAAAAAAAATATAGACTTATTACAACTAAGTAAATGATAGAAACATGAATCAAGTTGATATTGCTGTGTAAATTCTACGGCAATATTTAATTATTAGTTTCTCACAAATAAATCTGTCGAAATAAGTGTTTATTCTATTCTTAATAAGGTAGTTAGTATTGCTCTTGGTCAGTTATACCTTCAATAGTCATAGTTAGATTAAGTACTCCCTTTTCTGTGATTGGACTTGAAGTTGGTTTTTCAATAGCCATGTTATAAGATGTTTAGTGACTTACCTCCAAGTTAATGTGTAGAAATCATTGGTATGGTTACCCTTTCTAATAAGAAAAGCACCGTTCGGTTCATTCTCTAACAGCAAAGAGGCTTCTTTATGCCCAATGACTCCATGGTATTCTTTTCCATAGAACTCTGGTCGATCCGGACAATTCTCGCAGGGTATCCTTTTAGGCACAGGCGCTTCCAATTGTATACGATAAACTGGGAAAAGAGTATTATGAGACTAGGTACTAAGTAATAAATAAATAGAGTGCTCTTGAATGTGTACTTACGCTCTGGCTTCCATATATTTTTAAGGTTTTCCATCTTAAATATTTGCTCAGTCAGCCCTTTAATTGATAGAATCACTTATCACTTGGTTAGTGTGTCAAGGTATGAAGGAAATAATCACGGAAATGTAAATAAAAGTGGGTTTTATCTGAATCATGAAACGTAAACAAATAATTTCATGTACGATCCTTCATTTATCTTGACATTGACAAATTTGATAATCTTCTGACAATGCTCTTGACGTTTCTGATTTGATGGTTTCGGAATGTGAAGAAAAATGTTCGCAAGGCATATCTGCGTTGTCGAGCAAATGGAAACGCCAAAAAATTTTTTTTTGTATTCAGTATAATTATCAGAGCGTCATCTATTTTTGATTTCATAATTTGAGAATATTTATTTTTGGACAGAGATCCATTTAATAAAGTGAATCTCACAAAACCGGAAGTTCTATAGTTCTCATCAGCATTGGCCTTTGCGAGGCTATAGTGCAAATCATACAAATTGGCTGCAAAGTCGAACTTATAATACAAAATCCTTGTAACCGATTATTTGCTAATGATAATGACCGCGACCAATGTTAATAAATATAATCTCCAAATAAATTATGTAGGTACATTTCAATGCGGGTTTGCTTGCCTGTATGCGTGTAGGTATGTATGTACTAACACGTAATAAAGTAGATATAGTTTCGAGCTAGGTCTTTTACGAACTTTACAAAAAAGATTTTGATCATGACATTATGTCGTATTATAGTACCTAATAACTTAATTTGCTAAGTATTTATGTACCTATAGTAAGATATAAACATAAGACAATTTTAGTTTATGAATTAGTTTGTAGACTAGATAGGTAAGCACCTAATGTATCTTCCTATGTTTATAGTTGTTCAATGTTGAAAAGCGTAGAAAGTTGATGCTTATTTACATGTAAGATAATGTAGCAATTTAAGTGAGTAGGGTGCCGATAACATTGGAATAGGCCAGAAAGGAAGTATTTTAAGTGAAAACTCTTGTTTAAAAAACCTTACACGCCTAATGTTTTATATGTAGATACATAAATGAGTTGTGCTTTTGAAGGACTTGTTTATTTTTGTCTATAAACAAAAATTATATTCATCATATTAGGTATACATCCTAGGTTCTACCGGGCACGAGATACATATAAAACAATAAACATCGTAGAGGGTTTTGCCATTTGGTATGATCATCTCTGTTTGTTTGTTTGTTTGCTTAAGTCTGAAAGTACAGTTAGCATTGGTTATTTTACACATAAGTTTTCATCAAATACCTATCTACATATTAGTATAACGCTGAAGGGTTTTTTGTTTGACCGCGCTAAGCTTAGGAACCAGTGGCTGGTTCAAACTGGTACGCTAGTTAGTATGCCAGGGAGTTGTACAATCCCTATAATAATCTCAAGAAACCATATTTTTGTATGTGCCGTAACTATAATGTGCCCGTAGAACGCAATAAAAAACTCAAGTCTTGTACTTAGTTTCTGTACCATTCGTAAGAACGATACATTAAACAGAAATGCCCTAGAAAATGTTGTCTCTTTCGCTGTCGCTTCACTTATGTACTAAACCGCGCCCTTACTCTAATCAAACATACAGATTTCGAGTTCACATATATAAGGAAACATTAACACAAGTATTTTCATTGTTTAGTCAGCTGTTGTGACAAATATAATATAAAAATCGAATAATTTTTAGTTACAATGAAATATACTGTAGTTCTTTTAACATTTGTACAATACTTTCATACTTTGCATAGTTGGGTGTTGACAAATATTAATTATCCGGACAGATTAAATAAAAACTTAGATTATGGTATTGGAGATATCGAAGAAGCTAACTATATCGGATTCAATGACTCTCTAATTGGAAAATCGGACCTTAGATTTTCATTGACGTATCCAGGTAATTCATATATTTATCGAAAACTATAATGCTAAATAACGCTTAGTGTAATTTTTTACACTAAGTCGTAATTTAGCAATATAACCAGCGTGGGTAAATCTCTCTTGCCAAGAGAGAAGTCCCTGTGTCCCATAACCGTGTAAACGTAAATATGGTTGCATCGTCTATGTTGATGCAATCTCGTACACTAATAATGAAATACGACAAATATTTTATGTGCTTAATGTATGTATTTAAATTAAAAAAAAAACAAGCTTTTAATCTCCCTTCGGTTTATCGTAGAAAGATTACTTAATATACTAATAAGTTTTTCTCTATTGTACGTGTCTAAACTCCTAAACGACTGAACCGAATTAAATTAAATGTGTTTGGGTGGCGCCCTGGATAGTTTAGATTCCCAAATCAGTCTGGAAGATGGCTCTGCAGGGCCCGCTAGTTTTTTTTTAAACATTGTATTAAAACTTACATACTTCCAGGGACGAAGTGGTGTGGCCCAGGGGACGTAGCGGACAACTTCGACGACCTAGGCTCTGACTGGCGCGCCGACAAGTGCTGCCGGGCCCACGATTACTGTCCTGACACCATCCCTGGAGGGGACATGAAACACAACCTAACTAACGACGTGTTCTATACGAGGTAAGATTACAATCGATATATAAAAAGTAAATATACAACTTTCGTCACGATATCTTAATGGGTTTAGGGCCAGTTTCACCGGTTACAGAGAAAGCTTCAGATAGTTTTTAGAATAGTTTTTTGGTTTACGCGATACAGGCTTAGCCTAGTGCGAAAACCGTGTTTATATATGATTTAATTATAATTAAGTACTTTAGGTTTAATTATTTTAATTTTATGAGTTTTAATTGATATTTGTCTATACTATCATTACTTACGTTGTTAATATTATTATCATTGCGTTGACGAAAATAACTTAATTTTCTTTTTTACTTATTTTCAGGCTTAGCTGCGACTGTGACGAGGTGTTCAGACGATGTCTTCAGGATGCCAATACATACGCAGCCGTTAACATCGGAAAACTGTACTTCAACTTGATAGATACGAAATGCTTCAGAAAAGACCATCCTGTGATAAAGTGTGTGAAGAGAGGAAGGTAAATTGAAGTCCTTTCCATATACCCTAATAAAAGAGTTGGCTAAGTGGAAGCACACTAACACATTCATTACGAAGATCGTGGGTTCGAACCCCACCATACTCATCTGAGTTTTTCATTTTAAAGTACTATGAACGCTTTAGAAACACATGCTTTAACGGTGAAGGCAAATATCGTGAAGAGACCAACATATTCTAGAACCTTGAAAAGTTTAACGGACATGTGAAATTCATCATTTGGATTAATCAATGACATTGCATAGTTCACTAATAATTGCCTTGCCTTGTAGAACTATTTTTCATTTATCGATAAGTAATGCTTATAATGTCCTACGCTTATCAAATTATAGTTTCATTTTACCTAATTGACGAAGGCTTGAAGTTTTTGTTACCTACTCGACTTTATCAGAGTATGGTTGCCAGTCGTGTACCTATAGCTATTTCATTATAAAATTCATAACTTTGGTACCTTTAGTAAATATCCTTTGAAAAATCTGATTAAAATTCGGCACTAAATTCCTACCTATATTACTTTCTATATTATACCATGATGAGCCGTGTTGGCTAAGTGGGAGCACACTCGACTTTCAATCCGAAGGTCGTGGGTTCGCCGCCGCACATCTCTGGATTTTTCTTCTTAAAAAATTATGCGCGCCTTGAAAATACGTGCTCTAACGGAACGAGAACTTTAAAAAAATAAAGACATGTGTCATTTATCAACCCACACTTGCCCAGCGTGGTGAATTAAGGCATATCCTCTCTCTTAACACGTTCACTGTCCAGTGACTCGAAACGGAGTCACTTATGTGCCCAGTTCATAAGTCCATGACTCTAACTAGAGTCATTATACGTGGGTCGACTCAATTGTATTTATTTCACTGGACGTATGAGTAAGAGCTAAAACATTATCATGGACGTATGAATAGATAACTAAGCAACATAAAATTCAAAAGAGCCTACGTAAAATGTTGCCAGTTTTCCTTAAGTAAAATAAAATAAATTCTAGTATGGAAAATGATAGTTTTATTCAATGATATATATTGTAACATGGTCGGCAGAACGCTGATTTACATTTAGAGCACCACGTTACCACTTTAGAAGCCTTTGCACCTGCAACTTTTGAAGTTTGCCTCAGAAATGAGCTTGTATAGAATCCTTTGCAGCGTTTTTTGCACGTCGTGCGACCAGGTTCCTTTTGCATTTTCTCGAAGGCAAGTTTGTCTTCTAGTCGTTGCAGTGGGCGTTCAATAGATTGTCGGGGCTTTTTTCTTACCTCTAGCAGCTTTTTGAATATCCATCTTATCTTATTCAGCTCATACGTCCCAAGACTCCTCCCGGAGTCATACTTTTTTTATGGGTATTTTGCTAGAAAACTAACTTTTTAAAGCCAAATTATCTTAATTTGATACACTTAGATCCTTTTTGTTTTGGGTAAAACGAAATTTCAGTTGGACGTAACCTATATACTTAATACTATTGTTCTGGGACAGTGAACGTGTTAAGAGAGAAGTCCCTGTGTCTCAGTAAGAAAATTAATATGAGTGATGATGAAACGATGATTTGAATGATTTCGAGTTTTCCGATATTTCGGCACTTTTAAAGATTTAAAGATGTATGTCATTTATTTCCATAAAATCCTAAAAATCACTTGGACAAGTCCAAAGACACTGTTTCAAGCGCCATCTTTACTAAAGTTTATTAATTTTACAGTTGGCCTATCAAAAAATGCTTGGAATACAGTTATGACACCTCGTCCCAAAAGGTGTATGGATGGTTTGATGTCCCCTACTTTCGATGAGGAAATAAGAGGAATTCGAAAGAAAAATATTATCTTACTGCACAAGAAGTTATTACTAAGTTAAAGTCTGGTCTTAGAGGACGTCAACTATGTCCTCTTCTCTCGTATTAGATAAGTAAATTAAATAAAATAGAAAGAGACAGTTCGCTTCAATGATTTCATGCTAATCTTGAGAAGCGATTAGAACAACATAGCTTTTATCTCTGTGTTTGTTTATGACCAATGAGCGTAAAATGGATACCCAAAATTAAGATAATTAAGTGACAAAATATTATTTATCAATATACCATAAACAATTAATAGTTAGTATTTAAGATTAAATTTTACTAATAACACAACCTGTCACAAAATATGTAAACATTAATAGGTATCTTAGTATTCATATCTGTAAACTTTCGTACTCTCGTAGTGATATTTGAGACTGGAAAATTAAAATATAAGATTTAGTTAATAACTTAAAAAAAACGTTGCATTACTGTTAATTAAAATTATATTACAATCAAACATCATGTAATAATAAAATTGTTATACTCGTACAAAGAGTTCATAAGGATTTGCACGATCTCTACTAACTGTTACTTATTATGTCTACTATTAATTTAAATAAATAAAAAAAATCTTATCTAACAGTATAAATAAAATATTACATTGTATCTAGGAAATATAGATAGATAAGTATCTAATGAATTCTATAGATTTATTGTATTTAATTAAATAATAAAGCTGTGTACGATTAAATAATGCTTTCATTGATTTTATATTTTGTTGCATCCTGTATCCCATTTAATAATCGCTATTTATACATAATCTATACTAATAAGAAACCTGTAAGTGTCGGATTTGTCTATGGTGTCGGTCATGAAGTAAGTTTATTTTCAGAGATATTGTTTTCAAAGGCAATATAAGACACTAAAACTAATTAAGACGTCTGGGACACAGGATAGGCTATGCTTGCTTCAGTTATGACACAGGTTATGATAAGATGTGGCCCCCATACAAACATAATTTAACGCGGACGGAGTCGCGGGCACATCTAGTAATACTTAAAAATAATACATATAGTTGGACAATTCACACAGTAACATCTATTCCATTCCCATATTTATTTACCTACGCAAGCCACGCAAGGTGTGACTTGTGTTTACCTACATTCTATACATATATAAATTGAAATACAATAAAATTATTCATGACATTCTACCATTTGACACAATATGTTACATACATTTGTAATATATATTAATGTATTTGTATATTTAAATACATTACCAGGTTGGGCGATGGGAGAAATAATAAATCCTGATGTTCCGTCATTAAACATAGAAAATAAGAATCAGAGTGGTATTATCATGGATATTAACACGAATTTAATTACTTCAAATTACATTTTAGAAGAAAAGTGGTATCCAAGAATGAATTATACTTATCCAGGTAAGCGATATAAAACTACCTTAATAAATTGCTATTTTAAAGTTTGAAGTTTAAAGAGTTTCGCTAAAAAATGTTGATACGGTGTGTGAGTGCCAAAGTTTTTTGTTTCTACAATTTTAGTTTTTTTTCGTTTTCTTAAAACATCTGTTAGTTTATTTCGCATGCATAGTAACCAAACTAATTTTCAACTCAATCCGTTTAAGGTACTTCTGTTATTAACTTTGACACACCAGTTGCAGATTATTGTTTTGTGAAATGTGTTTCTTTATGCACTTTGCCTTATATTATAAAGTTTCATTCAAAGGCTTTCTCCCCGAAAAATCATCAAAAACCCGGTACAAGGATCTTTCGTATAGTATGTATCTATGCACGTCAGTGTCCTTGATTATATTTTAGCTTCTCATCATCATCATCATTTCAGCCATCGGACGTCCACTGGTGTACCTACATAAGCCTCCCTTAATTACCTCCAGGTATTAAGGTCGGATGCAGCCTGCATCTACCGTGAACCAGCAGCCTTGACAAGATCATCTGTCCATCTTGTTGGTGGACGTCCGACGCTGCGTTTTCCGATCCGTGGTCTCCACTCGAGAACATTTAGCATATCTTAGTACTCAATTTAAGTTTAAAAAAATCTACGCATCTAAAAATAAATCGGGTTTCTTTCCTGACGCTATAACTCCAGAACGCACGAACCGATTTCCACGGTTTTGCATTCGTTGGAAAGCTCTCGGGCTCCGTGAGGTTTATAGCAAAGAAAATTGCGGGAAGGTGTAAAACGCAGGCGAAGCCGCAGGTCGGAAAGCTAGTTTTTTATAAAAATATATTTTATTTTATAAATTTATCTAATTTTTTGTCTCGAGTTTCGCCATTTTCATGTTTAGATTTCGTGCCTTTTTCCGAAAATCAACTTTCTCCACCTCACTTTCACTGAAACTTTTTGAAAATTTCATGATATTATCATAACTATTATTTAAAGCTTTGGCAGCATCATAGTGGCAAGACCATCTGGTCTGGCTTAAACTTTTAACGTGAATTTTAATTTTATTTCACAATTCAACAGTTCCCACCTATGGGTCGAAGCAGAAAAGAAAACGTATATTTGTATGCAATTTTTAATCAATATTTTCTTATGACGTTGTCACGTAAAAATATCCTCCGTAAACCGACTTTATAGACAACTATTTTTTTTCTTCAAATTATGGCCTACTTTTTAGCGGGATCTGGGGGCCCCTTGTAACCCCGGGGCCCTGGGCTGCAGCCCAATCAGCCCATAGGTAGATCCGGCCCTGCCCATACAAACATAATTTAACGCGTACGCAGTCAAGGGCTTAGAGCTTGTCTAGAAAGGGCGAATACGCCGCGAATCGTATAGCGCGAATTCATACGCGCGTCGTCGAGGTACTAGACATAAATACATCGCGTCCACAAGCATCGCGCGAATTCAAAATACGCGCGTAAATCGCGTGCACTACGCTAGACTCTCGACTCGCGCGTATTGCGCGCGTGTCGAGATACTAGGGACGCCTTGTTGCGTCTATTAACGCGCGAACTCTAGAGCGAGTGCACGTATCGAGGAAAATGGAGCGCCAAAATTTTGACACGGAATTGTTTATAGACGAAATAGAAAAAAGACCGGCGATATGGGATTTGGAATAACCTGATTATGCTAATAGGATTTTAAAACGTGGGTCTTATCCTAACCCTTTACGGCGCAAGAACGTATTTTTATATTTTTTTTATTGAAAATAGGTTAAGACGAGCCATTCAATAATGGGAAAAATAATGAAAAAAATCACATGTCAGAAAAAGTATATAATTTTCAAAAAAAACAAGGCGATGCAGATGTGCATCATGGTGTCAAAACATCAAAATTTACAAGTTGTTGAAGGAACGGAAACAGTTATTATTTTTGTTGAAACATAAGGCTACGCCGCACTTTTCACATTCTGTTTGGGCAGTTCCAGTACATCCTTGATATTTGCACCGAAGCCTTTTGACGGTCCAAACAGGCCAGTGCCCTAACTGATCCAGTCTTACGTCTTTTGGCGAGATATGCTGACAAGGCCCTTTATTTGTCCTGGATGAGTGCTTCCACGTCACTTGCTTCAGCGAGTGCAGCTGCTGTGCTTCAGCCGGTTCGTCATTTTATATTTGACTAAAGTTTCAGCAATTTCTAGTCGAAAATCAGCAGAATTTAGCGGCTTGCCAGTATGTTCAGTGTCAGCATGAATTCTTCTGTATATTAGCCAAGAATTAGTCATTGTCATGTCCAGAAAATGGTAAAAGAGTCATAGAGAAACCAACGTTTGCTGCAAAGTTTTATTTTATAATGACCCATTACACAGTCCATTAGGTCAACCTCTCCCACGTGACGATTATATTCTGTCACAATGATGTGTTTCTTTTGCGACTTGTCGAATCTACTTACAATAGATGTGGGATTTTTGCCAGCAAAGTTGGATAGTAGGTTCACAATTTTATTATATCTCCAGGCCACCACTGATATGTCTATACCGTTTGCTGCAACCTGTTCGACTGACGTGCCTCTAGATCCTTTTTTCAGCTGTTTTTCATCTGGGAGTTTACAGTTAGGGATGCGGTTTCTCCTAACGGTACCCATTGCCCATCCTCAAAACCTCAAGTTTTTTTTTTCCAGGTATTTGTTTTAGGAACACGTGTGCTTCGTGATGCTGTTCTAATTTCGGAGCTGGTACTGGGTACTTGAACAGCAGGCGGTGTCTCACATGGATGAACTGAAAAGCGCTGCTAGTAGTCTCAGAGTTTGTTAGAAAAATGTTATTGTCTTGATCTTGTGAGTAGGGGGGTACTTCGGGCTCTTCATCCGAGACTTTACATAAATTCTGATTATTCAGTTCCGATAAGTACGATGAGTCAGCTACATCATCGTCGTCGGAAAAGTCCTAGCCATCCTCACTATCTTGCCATTGCTCTAGAATGCTTTCCAAGGTCTGAAATAAGAAAATATTAGTATGAGCAAAAAAATCAATAAAATGTAACAGTTTAGCGCAATGATGCATTACTGCATCAAAACAACAATCGAAAATATCTGTGTAAAAACAAAATAAAACATTTGAATTATATGTTTTTAGTGTAAATCAATAACTTACCGTTACTCCATAGCAATTTCACGTCGATATTTCCAATATAACTATTCAAAAACAGCAACGAAAGTCGCGCGGAAACTACACAAGCCAAACTGTTAGATTCTTCACTTTGTGGTCAAAAATTTCATAAAGCGCCATCTAGCACCAAGTTTGGGACATAATTCGATAGAATGCTTTGCTGCAGATATGCTTTGCTGCGTTATAAGGTATAATACACGTTTCTTTGGAAGACTTTCCTAGTTCGAATGGTATGATGCAGATCTGCTATTCAGCGCCGTAAAGGGCTAAAATACTGTGTTAGTATTAAAAGAGATTATAAATAAGAAATTTTACACGTCATCTAGCTTTTTGCACTCTTGGTATATACTATCGTACTCCTTACACGCATCGTTTGAGCCATTATAAATTAACTTCCCTAAAAAATCGTAGAACTATCAGTGACTTAATTTTTCTTTATAAAATTGTGAATGGCTTCAGTGGCTACAGCAGTTTAATTAATAGAGTCTCCTTAGCTATCCCTTTCAATTACCCTAGAAAACCTATTAAAAACATTTTTAACACTCCTTTTGCTAGAACCAACCTTGGTCTAAATTCTCCCTTAATTAGAGCTGGTAATGAGCTTAGCTACATATCACAAAAGATACCTGAACTCGATCAATTTGTCGACACTCTACCTCTATTTAAAAATAAACTCCACAATTTTTTTTCTCCCACTGTAGGTGAAGAATAATATTTATAATACTTTTATTTTATCTTTTTGTCAATTAAACTGTAATTTTTTATTTTATATTTCATTAGTTATAGTTTTTAGTTTTAAGTTTGTATTAATTTAACCATATTTTGTAATTATTTTCCTTAACTGTTCCTTGTTTATTTAGCTATATTTTGTAACCTTGCCTTAATAAATAAAAAATACAAATAAATAATATTAATAACACTGAAGCAATATTAACCTTAAACTATTATTATTCTAGACTCTTTGTACACCATGATTCAGTTGCCCAGGCTCTTAAGAGTCTGGTGTCTCCAGGATCTGGTCTTATTGATCTCATTTATGTGTTCATATAGTTTAGTTAAAATTTAACCTAACTTTAAGATTTGCCATATACCATTTACTTGTTAAGATAATTTCATAATGTGATGTTAATATTTATAACACTGAAGCAATACCTATTAACCTAAAACTATTTAAAACTATAAACTATTTATTAAATTAGACTCTTCACACACCATGTTTCAGTTGCCCAGGCTCTTAAGAGCCTGGTGTCTCCAGGATCTGGTCTTATTGATCCCACTTATTATTATGTTTATATAGTTTAATTTATCAACAAGGTTCATAAAGATACTGTTTTTTGTAAAATATATCTGAGAGTGTTGTGCAAATACATGAATACTGGCTTCATCTTATCGATTATATTTTTTGCTTATTTAGTTATATTTTGTAAATTTTTATATTTTTTGCTTACCTATTTAGTTATATTTTGTAAAAAATTTTTTCTTTCTTATCGGTGCTTATCCTACTGTATATTTTTTTATTTTTGTCCGTTGTTTGTGTCATTCCTATAAGTGTTGTGCTGGCCTATAATAGGCACATGTTTCATGTTTTATGTCTAATAATAAGATTTTGTAAACAATTTTTGTTATGTGTGCTGTTGGCCTTGCCTTAATAAATAAATAAAAATAAAATAAAATAAAATAAAATAAAATAAAATAAATAAAACAATACTTACCTTAAAGTTATCACGAGTTTTTGTTTTGCTGAAACAACATCCTCGCGCGGAACATAATTTGCACGTGGCGATACCACGTGCAAATTATGTCTTCAATTAATAAAAGTAAATCATCAAACGATTTCACGGACATACGAAAGTAGTTAAAAAATTTCTTCTCATGTTGTCTTAATTTAAAGTTTCAAACATACTATATGTGTCATTCTATCATTAAGAATTGGATGTACTAAATACATTATATTTTCCCTCCGTTTCTGTCTCTTCCAGCGACGGTAAGCCAACCAAAACGTGACCGCTTCGTTCAACTCCATGTTTCGTACTGAATTCCTCCCCAAATGCTCACGCGTTGGTACGCACCTTGTGGACGCAACGGTCGCGCGTAATACGCGCGAGAGAATCGCGGCGAATTCGCCCTTTCTGGACAAGCTCTTAAATAAATTTATTCATACAAACTTCTTTTCAGCTATTATAACATTATCCTGAGTTGACGCCATTTCGTAGTTTTAAGATGTTTTTTTGTAATTAATAAATAACGTAAAATTAGTTACTCTAAGTTAATATATTTATCTCTTATTAATTAACTTGTTGTAACTACTGTTACTATTGTGAAAACTAATAAAAAAAAAAAATATATAAACTAAAAATAAAAAAAAATAAAAAAAATAAAAAAAAAAATAAACTAAAAAAACTAAACTAACTAACTATAAACTAAATCTACGAATAAAGTTTTTCTTTCTTTCTCTTCAGGTACAAAATGGTGTGGGCCCGGGAGTATTGCTGATGATTATGATGATCTGGGTCTAGATCGGCCTGTGGATATGTGTTGCAGGGCCCACGACCATTGTCCTGAACAAATCCTTGGCGGGGAAGAGATGAACAATCTTACAAACCACTGGCCTTATACGAGGTTTTTACTGATCTATACTAATATTATAATGGCCTTTTACGACGTTTTTACTGAGAATCTATAGTAAGGTTGAACGCGATTGAAAATTTAAATAAGCACATTTAAAAACAATAGTGTTTTTTTGTAATTCTTAACTGAATTTGTGTGTTTAATTTTAATTTTAATTTTTCTTTGTTTCCAATGTATCAAAATTAAGTAAGAAAAAGACATCACCATATCATTCTATGGGTTATATTAGGTAAGTCCTACTCAGAGCACGGGTCAATTAAAATTTTAATTTATTTATTATTACTTTAGCTAGATGGGCTAGATGTTGCTGTGTGTATTGTCCAGCAATTTTTTTAACGTATTTCGACATTTGAATCGTTTGAATTCTTTCAGAGTATCCTGCGAATGCGATGAGGCCTTCAGAACCTGCCTCCTAAAAGCGAAGTCGTTTATTGCACTGCTGGTCGGATCATTCTACTTCGATTTCATGAACACCAAGTGCTTTCGCAAGGATTATCCTGGAATCAGCTGCCTGAGGAGGGCAAGGTAATATTTAATAACAAATAAATAAAAATAAAAAGAGTTTTATTTAGTTTATATTTTTTATAATACATATGTAGATACATACATATTATAACACCCAGACACTCATAACAAATATCTGCACATCGTATAAATTTCCTGAGGCGGGAATCGAACCCGCAACCTCTCGCGTCGCAGGCGAACCTTCGCCCGCTGCGCCACAGAGGTAGTCAATAATAAAAACTTAGTTTATAATTAGTACATATATTTATTTCACCTGTTTCAGAACACTGGTGAACAAATGCTTGGAGTACAGCTATGATAGGAACTCTGAAGAAGTGTATGGATGGTTTGATACCCCGAATTTCTACTACGTGGGAAATAAATAAACTCTCTGGCGTCTTATAGAAAGAAATAAAGAAATAAAATCATTGATTTGAGAAACAATAAGAGATACATAAAAGATATTAGAAAAAGTCAGCGATTTATCAAGTCTTCTAATTGAGTCCTCACCAAAAGTGTCATCATCATGTCAGTCGTTGGACACTGCTGGACATAGGACATTGTATAACTGCAATATTTTACTTTAGGTGTTACCATATCTTTAGAACGCATTGGTTATAAAATAAAAACTGTAATTTTTTAGTGAATAAAAAACTTTTGAACCTTTCGAACGTCTTCTGTCGTTATGTTGGTGAATGTCAGAATCCGAGGATTCGAAATTTAATTAATTCTTCATTCACTCTTTTTGCTTTAGTTGGTTGGCTCGGTAGCTTTGCGGTAAAAGAGCTTGCCTGGTCTCCACGTTTGCAGGCTAGCGTCAAGTTTGATTCCCGCTTGGGTCGAAATTTTTCTATAAATAATAAAAATATTAGAACACGGAAATGCTAACATACCCTGATTTAAATGTTTTTGAGTTTGCTATTATTTCGGCACTGTTTCAAGCGCCATCTTCGCAATTTCTATTAATGTTCTGATTTAATATGCAAATTGCCAATAATCAATTTACAATAGTAACCATTAAGTGGAATGTTTTTGATAAACGACTTCTAACTTTGATAAGAAAATAAACCACGTATTACTTTAGCCTAGAGTATTTATATTTCTGCAGATTTCAGTAGTTATTAAAAATGAAATTTATTTTACTTTTCATTTTTGTCAATTATTATCATGTTGACGGAATCAATAACAAACACATTGTAACTGAATTAAAGAAACTTAAAGCAGAAAAACTATTTAACTACCCAGGTAGGTACATTTTATATAAGTTAAACGTCGAGTGTGTTTAAAATCCTTTGTAAATACGTGAGTAATTCCCGTTGTTATAATTTTTTTTCCTTTTTACGTGAGTAATTCCCGTTGTTGTAAAACGTAATAAGTATTCTCTATGTTCACACTTCAAAGGTACTAATCATTGTGGCCCGGGGAAGAGGAACAACGGTCACGACGGTCTCGGCAGTGAGCCTAAAGCTGACAGCTGCTGTCGAGACAATCACAAGTGCCCAGACTCTGTCCCGGCCAAGCAACGGAGCAGCACCTTTAACCTTACAAATGAAGGCGCATATCCTAGGTAAATCGGGAAACATTTAAAATCGTGGTACCCGTTTCGTGTTCTTATATTATCTAAGGTAAGTATATGGCTTTCAATTTTGTTCAATGATGGTTTGTAAAACGTTTTCAATTATTCAATTTTGGTTTGTAGGTCTTGGTATAAAAGTAAGCATTATAAGTTGCATTGCGTTGTTAATGTTTATTGATGGACTGTTTATATACTTAATGGGATGTTAAACTAACAGAGTGGAGAAATTGGGTCTTAAAGTAACAAAGCTATGCTATGCTGAGACCAAAATATAGTGAAGCTCACTAGTAAATTTATTTTCAGGGTTAGCTGCAAATGTGACGAAACCTTTAGACAATGTCTTCGAGATGCCAACACTATAACAGCAAAGGCTATTGGTAACATGTATTTCAACAAGATAAACAAGAAATGCTTAAGATTGGACTATCCAGTAATAAAGTGCGCTAAAAAATCATGGTAATGCAATTGAACTTTTACTGTAAAAATAAATAAATATACATAATAATAATATAAGGACAATAATTCACACAGTCAATAATTATTTCATTAATTAGTTTATAAAAAGTTTAATGTTTAATAGGCACTAAAATAACAATATTATGTTTTATTGTATAGATATATCGAGAAACGAAAAACGAACAAGTTGTGGTAACTTGTTCGTTTTTATTTATCACGAAGGAATTGATAAACTTAAATTTTGTTAACAACTATAAAAGTTTTAAAATGTTTATGTTTGATTACTGATATAACTTGTTTATATTTATTTGATAAATTTTCAGGGGAAAATGTTCGAAGCACATTTATAACACCAAGTCCCAAAAGGTGTATGGATGGTTTGATGTCCCAGACTTCTAAGGAGGTGAACCTATTACGTAATCTAGACGCCTGTCTCGTTGTTGTACAAAGTAAAAATAACAGAACAAGAATTGTTGCTTATTCGTATTTTCAATAAAACATGTTTTTGTTACTATCAAACCTCTCTAGCTCAATAATATAAGATGTATAATTTATCATAATGAAATCTGAAAAAATTAAATTCCTTAACACGATATAACTAAATATGCAGTTTTTGTTTTCCTTGAGGAGGGCCTGACTAGTTATTTTCTCAACTATTGTGTTATCAGAGTCTGCCATCTCCACCCTTCTCCAACCTGTATTATGGTTTAGTATTAACACGTTCAATGCCCGAGCTACGATACGAGCGGTAGATACGAGCGTGTGTCATGGGCACCGATCTTGGGTTCGCCCTATGGTTAGCTCGAAGTTTGTGTTACGGGTGCTAGATTTCTGATATACATATATAGAATCATATAAACACCGTAGCACCGATGCATTCGAATTGTCATCTGCAGACAGCATTGAGCAGATCGTAAGCAATCTTATTATGGTTATTTTATAACTACGTTATTTTCTCGATCTTATCTCGTAAAGGTAGCATTCTGTTCATGGAAGACCTAACTGCTTAATGCGAATTTATATGGAGCACTAAAATAATGTCGTGACCGAAATGTGCGACCGGCGAGGGTAGCCAGAGAATATCGTCCTTTGGTCGCTCTAATATTGACTCTCTTATATATGGCGAGTTCTAAGTCCACGCCTCATCCCTCTTAATTTTCTCACAATCTTCTGATTAAGCAAATTAATAAGCAATTGAGTAATACATTTTCTATGTTATTCATCAAGCATGGAGAATTTTTGATAATAGACTTCCAACTATGATTAAAAAAAAGCACGTATAACTTTGAGCAAACACATACCTTTCCATTTCGGCAAAAGTCAATAATCAATAAAAATGAAATTTATTTTATTTTTAATCTTCATCAACTATTATCACGTTCACGGAATACGGAACAAACACATTTTAACTGAATACAAGCAACTCAAAGCAGAAAAAATGGTTCAAGCCCTAGGTAGGTATAGTAAAACCATTCTAAAAATGAACTTCCCTCCACAAAACCGTGATGATTTCAACGTGTGAGAGGAAATACAAAAAAACAGAAAACACAGAAAAAAAATTCAGAATTCGGTAATTTTTATTGGTATTCTGTCAGTCGAATAAAACAATGATGAAATACATTAATTGATACTAAATTTACATTTTTTTTGAATATTTAAATTAATACAAATCTAATCTAATATAGATTTTATATAATGGAATCTTATACTCGTATAGGTATTCTAGATAGCTAAATGTCATATTTAATTACTTTCGTAAACACACTCCTTGGCGTTTTAACGAATAGATAACGAAATATAACGAATAGATTCCGGTAATACATTCATGTATTCTATAGTATATCTACGGAAAACGCCAAGGAGTGTGTTTACAGAAAATAATTAAATATGATATAATAATATTAAATTAGGTAATAATGCAAATTCACAGGTACTAATTACTGCGGTAAGGGAAGCAAAGCCGAATTCTATGATGATCTTGGCTCTGAGCCGAAGGCAGACAGTTGCTGTCGAAGTCATGACTATTGCCCAGACATCATCGCTGCCAACACGATGAGTAAAAGTTTCAACCTTAAAAATGAAGCATCGTATACCAGGTCAGTATTCAATATATAAAATCTAAAAGATAACTTTGTGTTAAACTTAACCCCTGTTGGCTAAGTGAGAGTACCTACAGTAGGAATCAAAGGCGAGATTCCGAAAGTCGTGGGTTCTAACCCCGCCGCGCAACTCTGGATTTATCTCCTTAAAAACAAACACGTGCTCTATTATGGCGATAATGATTATCCAATCCAGACGATGTTTGCCATCATCATCTCTGTGGATATAGAGGTTGTCAAATCTAGTAAACCTAGTATAATCTAGAAAAAATAATACCTACATGTAGGTTGTTTTCAGGCTAAGCTGTAAATGTGACGAGGCCTTTAAAAAATGTCTTAAAGAAGCTGATACTTTTGTAGCGTCCGCTGTCGGCAAAATTTATTTTAACGTAATACAGACGAAATGCTTTAGAAAGGACTACCCTGCAAATAAATGCGCGAAACGAAGGTAATTTTAATTATTTTATTATTATTAGATTCATGTTATTATTTAACTAGTTATAGTAACCAAATAATGATTATATGTTAATTCTCTTGTATACGTTTGATACATTTTTAGTACGTTTTCCTGGAGATGTTCGGAGTATAGTTATGACACACATTCCGAGAAGGTGTATGGATGGTTTGATGTCCCTTCCTTTTGATAAGCGTCATAAATAAAAATAAAATGATACAAACAATACCGTTTTGTTTTTTATCTCTTATGAAATTTATCTCAAATTACCAATAATCATTCAATGTTAATATTTAAGCGTGAAATGTTTTTGATAAACGACTTCTATTAATGTATGCTAATAAACCACGTGTAACTTTGAGCAAACCTAGATCTTTCTACATATATCTGCAGAACAGACAGTACATAATTAATAAAAATGAAATGCATTTTATTATTCATTTGCTTAAATTTTTATCTATTAGACGGGTTCGTCAAACACATTTTAACTGAATACAAGAAACTTAAACAAGGAAAATTCTTTCTTTACCCAGGTAATTGTGTAATATATTATTTTCTTGTACTAAGCTATCAACTTATAAAATAATAATAAAAAAAATATTTTCCTTTACAATAAGTTTTCTGAACATATTTATGCCTCTTATCCCTCGAAAATAGGAGCCACCTCTTGGACTAAATTGTTTAAAATGGATAATATGCTTCGAGTGCCGTGTTGGTTAAGTGGGAGCTAGCACACTCGACTTTCATACCGAAGGTTATGGGTTCAAAACTTCAAACCCCACCGAACACCTGGATTTCTCTTCATATATTTTTGTGTGCTTTGAAAACACTTGCAACTGTGAAGGAAAACATCGCGAGGAAACCGGCATGTACTGAAAGCTTTTAACAGTTTGTTGAAAATTTTATTCACCAACCCACACTTGGCTAGCATGGTGAATTAAGTGGGCAAATCTCTGATCAAGAGAGTTCTCGTGTCCCAGTTTTGGGAACTCAAATAGGGGTGTTAATGTACCAGGTCTGAAATATTGCGGCATGGGAGATGTAGCTGATCACTACGAAGACGTTGGCTTTGACCCAAGGACAGATCGATGCTGTCGGAATCATGACTATTGCCCAGATATTATCCCGGGCAACGTGATGAACAACACTATTAAACTTAAAAATGAAGCAATATATACAAGGTCAGTATTAGTATCTCTGTGGTGAGTATTAAATGACATTACTTTAATATGAATGCTGTGTAGAAAATAAGCTCATAACATAGACTTATTTAGAATTATAACCTTTTTAAAGATCTACAGAATCAAATTCCGGCATTTTTATGTTTTTTGTGCTTGATAACTTTCAGCCTGTTGATCAAGTCGGCTTCAAAGTTCAGAGTTCAAAAAGTTTTTATTCACATAAAACATTACAGTTTTTACAACCAACAGTAATAAAAATTATGGTAACACTTAACAAGCTATAATATCATACCTACTCTAGATAAGAGATCGAATAAAGTTTTATAATAAAAGGTAAAAAGAAATAAAGAACTGCTCTTGCAAGGAGACACTATCACCATAATAATTACTTTATTTTACTATTTGATTGAAACTTAATAGAATAGAATATTTTTATTAAATTAAATAGTTATTTTACAGTTAAGTGTTTTTCAGGCTTAGCTGCTCATGTGACAACAGCTTTAGACATTGCCTTCATGCTGCTAATAATCTTATAGCAGCTAGTGTAGGAAACATGTATTTTAACCTATTACGGACGAAATGCTTTAGAAAAGACTACCCAGCAAATTGCGCTAAAAGAAGGTAAAGAAATGAGTACTCATGCAAAATAAACAATAATGTACTATGAATGATCGATTTGAGTAAGTTATCGAAAATAAACGTTAAGTTGTGGCGAATCGACTAGTTATTTTTTTAACTTATTAACTTGAAAGCCATAGAAAATAGTCAGCTAATTACCTACATAATGACTGTTTTTATTTACAGTTTTACAGTAAATAATTATTTTTCTTTAGAAAATTCTTTATCTTTATTCCCTTATTTTCACTTTCAGTTTGACCTGGAAATGCTTGGAGTACAATTATGACACGAAGGCCCAAAAGGTGTATGGATGGTTCGATGTCCCTGACTTTTAAGTTAGATTATGACCGAAAAGGTGGAAAACAATCAATTATGTAAAGATTCTTTTTTTATTTATGACAATTATTCTTAGAAGAACATTTGCATTTTTTTTGTAATACGTTTCTTTGAAAAGATCGATTTTTACTAGCACCAATAGGATACCTTATTTAATCGTGTCAATATCCGTCAAAATAAAAATAAAACAGACGAAATATAAGTAAGTATAGTTTTTTTTAACCTATAAGTTAAAATAACTGCAAGTACTGCAACCTTGATTTATTCCATAATTGTGACTAGGTATTACCATTTCATTCCACAGTCTCTGAATTTTCAAAGTGGTGGAATACTCGGGTCAGAAACTAAATTGCTGCTCATGGGTTCACGTGTGGTTTTAGATTAATCAGCAGTAGTTTTTCAAAGACCTTGGACATCTGGCAGATGCAAAGTAATGTTATCGGTTTAAAAAGTCGCCGTGTAAAAATGTTTAATCAATTAACAGTAAAATCTAGCGTGAAATTTGTTTGAACATTAAAGTTTTATTGTGGCAGCTGAATTTAATCATGTAGCCTGTTTTAGACATGCTTCTGGAGAAAGAGTAATCCTTAAAATGAAATGCGCATTATTATTCATATTCATAAATTACGAGTATCACGTAGACGGAGTCGGTGTAAAACATATTTTAACAGATTACAGAAAAATGAATTCCGGTAAAATTAAAGACATCGCTTTCCCAGGTGAATCAATGTTGTCATGCGATTGTAAGAAGATCGTGAACATATTATTTCCCGCAGTGGAGGAAATCAGATGAAGATAATGAGCTATTTTATTCAGGATACGGAATGTACCTATCATAAATACTTTATTGTACACAGATTTTAAACATGTGACAAATAAAATAACATTCACAATGGGTGTGCTCTAACAGCAAACCTGGACATAAAGAAAGAAATCATTTACAAAGTGGGGAGATAGTGTACATAACTACATTCGAGAATGTATCTTCACAGATACAAATTGGTGTGGGCCAGGGACAACTGCCCAGGGGTTCGACGACCTGGGTGCGGAGCGACAGACAGACCTCTGCTGTCGAGCCCATGATTACTGCCCCGACTATATTTCCGCTTACGGGACCAATGATACCTTAAAACTTACTAATCGTGCAGGGTATACGCGGTCAGTATATTTATAGTTTTACATTTGATATACATATGTGTGAGGTTTTTCTAAACAATTATTTTTTAGAAGAAAAATCACAGGTGCTCGTGGTAATTATCGAATTAACCCACAACACAACCTTCGAAATGAACATTGAGTCTCATTTAACCAGCACGTTCTCTATCTTATAAATATAAAAGTACCTATCGATCTGAAATATTTTTATTTGCCTTGTCGTTTCCAGTCCTACATATTATACCTACCTCTAATACCTAGTTTCAGGCTAATGGGCCTACCACACGTGCATGCTTGACCACAGTTTTACTTGCGCAAGTCAGCTTGTACACTGAACACTGTGCGTGTAGTTGGTAAAACGGTAGTATGCGCAAACCCCAAAGTTGGGCTTGATGGTTTTTGAACTTGCTTGAAATTCTGGCATGCGCAAGTATACTTGTACAAGCTTGTCTGCGCGTGTGGTTGGTAGTTCAGTGTTCAAGCCAAGATAACGATGTCGACAAGACTGCGCGTACTGTGCCGTGTGGTAGCTACGTCCGTGTTCAGTCTTTTCATACGACAAGCATGTGCAAATAAAACTGTGGTCAAGCATGCACGTGTGGTAGCCACGTCCGTGTTCAGTCTTTTCATGCGACAAGCATGTGCAAATAAAACTGTGGTCAAGCATGCACGTGTGGTAAGCGCTTAAGCTGTACCTGCGACGATGCTTTTTACGAATGCCTTTCCGAACTTCGGTCATTAACAGCACAGACCGTCCGACACCTATACTTTAACTTTATAGATACAAAATGCTTCGTCAAGGATTACCCTTTGCAGTGTCAGGAGTCAAAAGGGTAAAATACTCCTATTAATATTTTGGATAAACTTTACATAAGATATGGTGGTATAAAATCAATATAATAAATTAAATACCTATATCTATTAAAAATAAAGTCGCCTAATTGTAATTGTGAAACTAACAGTTACACTATTTATAACTCAAGTTTGGCTAAATCAGAAATTAGGCCTTAATTACGCTGGCCAAGAGCGGGTTGATGAACAACACATGTTTTCAAAATTAAAAAGTTCTTAGAACATTCTTAGACAAATTCCTCACAATGTTTGCCTTCACCCTTACATCACGTGTTATCAAAAACCCACGACCCTCAGAATGAAAGACGAGTGCGCTTCCACTTAGCCAACACGGCTCTATACTATATATGTATATAGGTATGATATTATAATGTTTCAGATTGCTTATAAAGGTATGTTCTCGGTACGAAATTAACAGAAACGCGGAGATGACGTACCAATGGGTCGATGTAAGAAATAGACACAATAATTCCACGGAACAAAATAAATACGACGAATTTAATATGCTCTAAAAGATAATCTTAAACTATTTAAACTATAAAAAAAAATGTTGGAAGGGTTCTTAAAAATACAATAAATAAAGAAGCGGCACTTGTATTATTTATTTGTTTTAGCATATTTCATTGGTACATTGTAAGAGATTACCCATTAGTGTCGTAACCATTCATAAGGTATTATACAGCTCTTTAATTAAATGCACACATGCACGGTTAATATACAATAACTTTAATTCCGTATAAATAACCATATAAGTTATACATGCGATAAAAGATATGATAACAATGTATAAACAAGTGAACAACTTCGAACGGTGTTAGATTTAACACTAGGTAAGTATAATAATTTTATTATTGATAGAAAAACTTCAAATATAGGTTATAGATATGTAGCTCTGTGCTTAGCTAAAGTTTAAATATATCGAGGCGCGGCCGTTTATTTACAATCGAATATACACAAACATAGTGATACATAATTGTCGTGTTCTAATTTAGTGGGGTTATACAATATTTGATACGAATATTATAAAATGTCTGAATGTAAATGCTAGGAATTGCAAGCTAAATCTGAATTGTATATGTGAAAAGGTTAAAATACACGAGAACAAGAATGCTTTGGTTATATATGAAGCTTTATAAGGACTTATATATAGAGTACATCCCTTGTATATACAAAGTGAGCAACCTGGAATAGCCTACCATCAAGCGACCTTATAGTCATATATATACAATAACAACTTCGAACCGTTTATTATTAAAAGTATAGACAATCAACGTTACTTTGAAGATCGAATTAAACAAAATTGTGTAGATTTTAATAAGGTAACAGACATTAAATATTTGAATTAATACTTTTATAACTATGCATGTTAGAATAATTTAGAATCACTAACATTTATATAAAGAATTATGTTATAATTCTCATAACTATGTGATGCAAGCAGTCTTGTCGATAATACGACAGAAGCCTTATTATCTTGATTTATTTAACAAGTTATGTAAAATTCAGTGATAATACAAACTATAGATACCTATATCAGACTAAATCTTGCTCGATCTGCCTCATAATCGTTTATCAAACAAAAAGGTTAAAAAATAGGTACACATAGCAAGATATTTCGAGTATATAATCAAGATTTTGTACAATTACAATAAAGCGATTGAAACCGAAAAACACATCAAAATACCAGAAATAATACGAACTGAATAACAAATTTGATATCTAGGGATAATGGATGGGATTCAGATCTATTATTTATCACAGAATGTTTTGCATATTTAAGGCAACATTTAACATATTGCCAAATTGGACTAAAATAACTAAATCTGTGACTTACAATATTATTATTAGTCATGGTTAATGAGAAATGTAATAAAAGCGGATACTAATATTAAAATTATGATAGAAATTGCCATCAATTTTCAATATTGTCTACATGATATTGTACCACGATTTTATTTTAAATCAAATGATATTTTACGTTTGTACTTATTGACATTATGTACAGAAATAGCTTTAACATTTCTGCGATACCTAACTCTCATAACAATAAATGAAAATAACTAATGTACCTAAATGTTGTTGGTCAAGAGGACGGTACATAGTATCCATCTATGTTTGCTTCAATACAAAACTGACGATGATGATAACAAACTCCAAATTCCATTTACCATAAAAAATAACGCAAGTATTTTTAGGTGTTTACCTTTAAAATGCAAAGTTACCTTCCAGAACTAACATAAAAATACTACATCAACTAGTACATCCAATGAACCGTGAATAAGTAACAACTAGACCGCAACATTCACAACTCCACAGTATCTATTCTAGGGAATGACGGAGTTGCGATGCAATGATTTATAAACAATTCATTCTAATCTAACAGACGGGTAAAGTTAAGAGAGTACACAGCACTAAAACCCGCATATTCACTATACTGTGCGCTTACTGAATTTAACTATATACAGCTCCCTAGAGTCTCCAACAAACGTGGTTCCCGCAAAACAGTCGGCAGAGTTCCAGAATAACATCCAACATAACCGAAGCGATCGCGTCCGAAACAGAATCAACATCCAAGTACAGAGGGCTGGAGACCGGATGCAGGGCGGAGGAGACGGAGACGGCGTGCACGAACCGGCGGCGCGGCACCGGCCCCGCCTGGATTATTTGCCGCCCAGACCGAACTTCATGAAGATCAGCTCCTTGCCTTTGCTGAGGATGTCGCCGCCGGGGGCGGTCATCTCCGTGAACTTCTGCATGAGGTTGGGTTGGGAGGTGGGGAGGGCCTGCGGCGTGGCCGGCTGCTGCGCGAGCGGCTGCGCGGAGGGCGCCGGCACGACGGCGGGGCCGGCGCGGCGCGCGGGTGACGGCGCGGCGACCGGCGCCGCCAGCGGCGTGCCCGCGCCGGCCGCGGTGCCCGGCGACTGCGCGGTGGGCGTGCCGCCGTTACCAGCGCTCGTGCGCGCGATCGTGCTCGCCGCCGCGCTCGCCGCGCCTCTCGCCCTCGCCTGTTCCACATCACCCACTTAACGCTATAACACACTCTTACAGCGATGCATCACATTTTGAAATATGAATTTTATTTTGCCAACAGTAGCTCAAGTCAATATGAATTATGTTACACTAATAAATTGAATAATCGTGTTTAAGTTCATATTTCAAAATTTGTTGGACAAGAAGTTTGAACGGGGGTATACAAGGGATCAGTCGAAATTAAATGAAAGACCTTTTTCAAGTTATAGAAATTTAAGAGATTGATGTAAATAATTCACAGAGGATACCTTATCATGCTTCTATAGACTCACATTCTTCAATACTGGAATGTTAACTGTGCATTGGGGATCATGCATTGCCAGAGATACACCAAAGCTTTTGAAGTATTATAGGACAATTAGTTGCTAAAACCTAAGAAAAATCTGGGGACAATCATTAAACGTTTCATAAAACAATAACATTCGACATGCTCTGTTGCTACGACAATAAGCATTGAGTGGATAAAAAGGACTAATCGATTACTGAACATGTTAATAACAATATTGGTGATACTGATGCAGGACCTGTCAGTAAAATGTTAGTAATCGTCTAGTGGAGGACCACAGCCACAGGGCTCAGAGACTCTGCAGTAGCTAAATTGAATGAGTTATGGTCATTAAATGTGAGTGAAGTACGCCAGTGTATGTATGTACTAGTTTCTGTATGATCAGTCTATGACATGGCAGCTACAAATGTGTATAATTCATTTTATGATTTAACTGTCCGCAAAACATTCGATAGACTTGAGGCAATCGCTGATTACGATGCCCTCAACACTGAGCGTAATAGTGAAACGAAAAATAAAATAGATAAAATAATAAAAGAAGAAAAGGAAACAGTGAAAATAATAAAATCTATAGGTATGAAGTGATAGATAAACAAAAGAAAGTCTAGTATCGTTGCATAGTTTCTGAAAGTATTTTTGTGGTTCGATTTAAAAACGGTATTTTTACCTGAGCGTTCGCCTGTTCTGGATTACTGGCGGATGTGTTGTGGTCTAACTGAGAAGGGGGAAGAGGGCAGGCATCTAGCAAACAGACAATACACACAACATATATAGTGACCACAGACAACCACTTGAATCTTGGATCACACCTCACTCGCATCGTGGATCTGTGCAAGACTATGTTGCGTGTATTTGTTTCTAGCCCACCCACCGTGAACATCACGAGTGGCAGTTACTCAAGGTTTCTTACGTGAAATAATAAAATAAATACAGGATAGAGAGTAAGGATAGATGAAAATTTAAATAATATCAACTCGCGCCGGTTTTAGCCTAAACACCACTATTAATATCTCACCTGAGATTTTATTGTGTGTTTGATTAGTTTTAGTAAACTTGCTTTCAGTATCTTCGATGTTTGTGACTGTGTAATCCAAGATAGTGTTATTAGCAGAGTGTACACCAAGAGACTTTGTGCTCCGAAGATTGCAACCGGACTCGCTTACATTCCGTTTTACACCATCCACTGACTAATTCATTTGAATTGACCTTTTTTCACACCGAGCAATCAAAATTCGATATAAAAAAACCAAGAGTTGATATATGAAATTAAGTTTTTAAGGATGATAGGAATTTGAAGACAGTTGTGGTTGCTCAGTAAGATAATAAGGCCGGAAACGGCAAAACGGAACATGACAATCCG
This sequence comes from Chloroclystis v-ata, assembly GCA_963691955.1. Classification (NCBI taxonomy): domain Eukaryota; kingdom Metazoa; phylum Arthropoda; class Insecta; order Lepidoptera; family Geometridae; genus Chloroclystis; species Chloroclystis v-ata. The sequence goes on along the minus strand of OY829902.1, from coordinate 15,326,397 downwards.
CCAGCGAAGTCCCGTCGCAATCAGTGTACAGGAAAGATGATAGAGGATACGAGAGCGAAATAGCTAGCGTCTTTAGTAGTCACATAGCAAGTCCAAGGTGCAAACATGAAACACTCAAAGCTCTCAGTGGCCGGCGTGACTCGCGTCATCGCCGAACTTACCTAAAATATCGATCTGATTTGCTCGCAGGTCTTAGTAATCATTTTATCAAGATACTCAACGCGGTAATGAAAATGAAGGAATTATTATGATGATGTTTAAAATTGAAAGCTGTTTTAGTTGAAGTCCAAAACTTACGAACAAACCCATATAAATATAGTAAAAAAATATTAGGAGCGAAGGATCATGAAGGAGGTGGGATGTAGGAGAATATTGGGAAACCCACCTGTTTTCCGATGGTGGTTGCGTGGGGCGGGCGCGACGTTGTCTCGGGGGGGCGGTGGGGGCCCCCGGGCGCCGGGGCCTGGCGCGGGGGGCCCCATGGGGCCCGGCTGAACCATGCCCCTCCCGCGCCCGGCACCACCGGCGACTGATGTTGCGCCACGTACGCCACCTTGTTTGTAATACGATTATGGTTAATTTCTTCCATCGACGCTAAGCAAAGGTTCATTATCAAACTTTTACGGGTGCTAGATTTCTGATAAGTATAGTTAATGTAATATACTTATATAGCTAGATATTTTTTATTATAGGATATAATTAGTGTGGTGAGGGCGATTAGTTTTGATCAAGATTTTATATCTCTTTTCCATCCAAAGGTTGCCTGGAAGAGATCGCTCTTTAGCGATAAGGCCGCCCATTGTACGTGTCTCTTTTTGTGTTTTAATCATGTGTTTTGCTTTTGGTGCACAATAAAGTATTGCATTGTATTTGTATTTACCTTGACTACTTTGTCCAGCAGTCGTGTACTGATCGTTGGCGTCCGTGAGAAAGTTGCTAGGCACCAGCCCCCGGACGCCCTCGATCTCAGCCATGTAGAACCCATCGTCGTCCATGTCTCCGTACACGTGGATGATCTGGCCCGTCTGGAAGCTCAGCTCAGCCTGGAAACAACCCTGTAGTTAATGGGAATGAAAACAGTTTCGGGTCCACCCACATAGTTGGAAGAGGAAATGAAAGAAGAAAAGTTGAGGTTTGTGCGTTTACAGAAACTAACGAGAGTTTGTTAGCTGACTCCTAGACATTACACTCGAGAGATTATTCATCTTAATTGTTTTAAAGTATATTGGATGGATCTGGTATGTTAATATTACAAAATTAATTGTATTTTATACTTGTCCAAGTATTTTTTAAGATAGAGCTTAAAAACCAATTTAAGGGGAAATCGAATTGATATAAAGCTATCACCGCTATTATATTTATACAGCGTCAACTGTAAACATTGTCTATTTTAGGCTCTGTGTTATAGATAGTGCATTATTAGGTGAATAATAATTGCCCAAACCAGTTACATCCTCTGACCATATTTAAACTTCTCATAATCGTTAATTTGTGACGGAAAAGTGCCTATGGCACTGTTATTTCAATAAATAAGTTTTTAAATTTTGCAAACCTCGCTAGTTTCTGAAAAGTGTGAGTATGCAGAGTAGAAGTAGCAAACAACCTGGAAACTACGTAGGGAAATAGTGAAAAAGCTTAAAGTGTGTGCCAAGGTGTCGTTTATAATAACATTTATAAGGATTCGTTAACACATTAAATGCCACACCGTGCCGTAGATACGAGCGTGTGTCATATGTACCTACAGGTAGTGTTAAGCTGGGTACTCTTATAAAACAAAACTACATCTTAAAATATACCTACAATTGTCAAGGAGCGTAATCATTCAACTTCTACTGTGACAATACCACGGGAAATTTTGTCTTGGTACGAAAATAAGCACTAAGGAATTTACAAATTGCATCTGACAAAAGGGTTAAAAAATAATAAGAGGTCAGAAGAGTACCTAATTCTAAACTAAATTGTTTCTTCAATAAATTTTAGTTTAATTTATTTGGAGTAATAAATATTGCTGGACAGTCAACACAGTTCCGTAGTAAGCACCAAGCTTGTGTTACAGTACATATATTTACCTGTATTCAATTAATCAAATATTACTGATTGTATTATATATAGAAATGTCTGTCATAAAAAAAAATTTTTACGGATGGGAATCGAACCCGCAATCACCTGCCTCCTAAGCGGACGAAGTTGGTGAAGTTTAATGATAAAAAGTCAATTGAAAAGTCAAAATGTCAGGTGGTTAAGGGTTAATATTCTCATTGAATAAACATCGAGTATATAAACGTGTGCTTGTGTTATCAGTATCAAGTAAGACGTGTATTATGTGGTATTTGTTAATCTAGATCCAGTCCAAGCACTCACATCAGCGTCCACATTCGGACTGAGCTCCTGCGGGTCGTAGTCATACAGCGCCACCATGCGGCGCACCGGCTGTGTGGCGTACGCGTCTGTCCACCGATCCCGCGGCTTGGTGGTCTGCCCCGTGGCCTCCTGCTCGGACACCTCCACCACCATGTTGTGGGGCACGTAGCCCCGCCGCCCCCTGCACTCGCCCCAGTAGAAGCCATCCGCGTCTTTGTCACCCCACACCTGGAATTTACAAGGCGAGTTTTAGAGGACGTTATTTGGATACAACCAGGTTTTTAGTCAATACTTTGGATGCTTTTGGTTACAGCGTGCTCTTTGAGCTATGGCCTCCTAATCAATATACCTACTGTGGTGTGTGAATTTACATTATTTTTTAATATTAGGCGAAGTGTAGTATAATAAATTGAAGCATTATCTCAGCTGTCGGCAGGATATCCACTGCTGGTAATAGGCCTGCTTTAATGTTTTCCAGTTGTTTCGGTCGGATCCAACTGCATTGAAAATATCTAGTGTATTAAAAGCGCACTGCGGATCCTGAAGAAGTCCCACGTTTTGGGACAAAACGGTTGCTTAAAATTCAACGTAAACAAGGTTCGTGTATTGCCCGTTTATCTCAATATGAATCCAAGCTAGTGTAATAAAATCCTCATACCTTTATAGTATCCCCGTCACTAAAAGGCAGCTCCTCATCACAGCTCTCAGGGTTGGGGCTCATCGTAGTCGGATCGTAGTCGAAGAGCGCGAGGAAGTATCGACTCCGTTTCGACTGCGTGTGCCCCTGCGGGTGGCGAGCCCCCGGCTGAGCCCCCCGGGGGCCTTGGGGGCCCCCTGGCCGCGGAGCGAACGGCATGTTCGCTGGCTGGCCTTGTTGCTGCTGGAAGGGCACATTCTCAATTATTTACCGTATAAGTAGGCAATCGCTTGGATACAAATCAAATATGGTCCTTGTCAGTCATAAGGAGTTAAAGTTTAAGCATAAGGATGTATATTTATTTATTATTTATTTATTTATTATTACATACAGAATAGAACATTACAGTACAATACCAATGCGCTATATCCATAACAAACTATAAGTTTTCAAGAACTGATTGTGCTAAGTCCATGAATTTCGGCAAAGTGTATATGTAGTGGTAGTGTGCTTACCGCATGAGGAGCCGGCGGGCGGCCGCGCTCGTGGTGGTTGCGGGGCGCGGGCGTGGCGTAGGGCGGCTGCTGCGCGGGGTATTGACCCTGCGGCTGCGTCGCGGGGAACTGGCTCTGCTGGCTCGGGAACTGCGTCTGCTGATTACTTGGGAAGCTGCCGGCTGGAGGATACTGTGGCTGCGTGCCATGGTACCCCGGCGTGCTCGGGTACGCCGCCCCACCCGCCTGTGTAGCTCCCTGCGCCGGTTGGGACGGTTGCTGCTGACGTCCGTACGAACCAACACATTAATAAGGTTAGATTTTCCATAACGAGGCGAACAGCAATATAATCAAGCTCATAGCCATTATCCTTTGGCGTTGCGACTCAAAGCGATCAAAAATTACCTTCATCCGCGACGTAATCAAAAAGTCATTCCGTTGTAGCGCTATCAACCCCCATGCACAACGAAAGCTAGCGTGCAGCGAAACACTTGAAATCACATCATTCAATAGCGGATTATAAATAACGTCGCTTCCAAAAATGCTTCTCACTGATTTTAATAATTGTCATCGATCACCACTTTATATATCTGAAGCCCCAAGTTACCCTTTATATTACAGTAAAACATTGAAATGTGGCGGGTGTGTGATAGAAGTTTGTAGGAGTGTAAGGGACGCGTCGAAGCCAAGACAACATGCAGGAACAGTCAAACAACACGCTGCATGCTCGAGTGATGTTCTGTATCGAGTGCTCTGTTGGGACCTATCAACCGGGCCGTGTGGGACGTGACCGAGTGTCGAGTGTGGACATCGAGGACGATAAAGTAAAACTGACAACACATAAACACCGAGAAGTGGAAACTCGTGATTGGGAGGCCGTATAGAAGAAGAGGCAAAGTGAATAGTGCTAGCACACCGATGACAGGCTAGGAGAGATCGCAGACCTGCGCCCGCCGCCGCGCAGCCTCCTCCGCCTCGCTACCCAGCTCCGTCGCGCCCTCTTTAGTGATTTCGATCGCCGGTATCCCCGATTGCTGATACCACACACTCATTCAATATCACACAGTAACAATGTGACAAAACATGATAATGATTGTGCTGAACATGACAATGATACCAATGTGCTGAACTGAAAACAGTCGAACGTCGCGTCACGGGTTAACGTGCTTGGCATTGACACAGAAGATAGGATTGTTGAAAAATCAAATACTTAAGCGGAGAATGAAGCTTGAGAAGACACATTGAAAGTGAGTAAAGAGCACATTGATATAAACGTGGAAGAAGATGCAGGTAAAGATTGTAAGAGCTAGTGAAGCCGCAGTTACAGGAAGTGGAGTGAGTTCACTGCCGTGGTAGCGATATTATTTAATTGTGACCATTGGTAGTTCTTCCGATGTTGAAGAATTGGTGATAATTGGTTGGACAATGTGTAATGAAAATGTATAAAATGTAATATGCGTCATGTTTTGAATATTATTTTGTATAAAACTTTAACAGTGGGTTTTGCCACAACTATAAAGCCATAATAATAATGACACTGGCCTGTTTTTGATAATTCAAACAGTAACTATAAATGTAACTAAAAAACTGTATTACACGCTATTGTTATATGTATATATATTGTATATTGTAATAAACAAATGCATCAGCTATTTGTATAAATACTCATTTGCTACAGTTTATTTTTGTCTACTTGTAGATATAAAAGCATACTCAAAGAAAATATCATCTTTTTTGCTGTCTGCTACATTTTCAAGTAATGACGCTATATTACGGGCACACTGTGTTATAAAATGATAATAAAAATCAAAACTAGAAAATAAATCAATTCACTCTTAAAAATGCTAAAAGAAAAATAAAACGTGTGTAAACTTCAGAAAAAAAAACAAAAGAAGATATAAGAAAAGACGTGTTAAAATTCCTTACCGAAGGGGTTATTTTGTCGAAAATACTCTTTAGGAGGCCTGTGCCGAATCCGCTCGTTGGCTATGGGAAAGGTGTATAACAGTTATGTGAGAGAGCGAGGCAAGGTTAGACTATGTGGCATGGATACTCATGAGATCATGGCGCGCTTGTCTGTGTCACAAAGTACAACCTCTTTATCTGAATCAGTATATCTGTAAGGTGTTGTGCGTTGTTTGGGTTTCGGCCAATAGCACTAGTGACTACTCATCTAGTCGCAAGCAGTATGCATTTAATTTTGAACGATCGAGCCGAGTGCATAGCTAGAGACGATGGCGCGAGTGGTCCTTTCGTGACAACTTTCGGCAGAGAACTACTGGACGTTTAGAAGTATCCAGCGACAGAAAAACAGGAGATAGTATAAAGAGTGCAGTTTGCAACACCGATATTACCAGACGAACCATCTGTATGTGTATTAGGTCAGTTTATTTTGTTATTGATAAGTGTAATAGGTATAGTTTACAGATAGGTCACCTAGTAAGAAAAGAGCATATGACACTGATCGTAGTAATGATAGCTAAGAAGACACAGACGAAGTGAAAATTTTAGAGATACAAATCAAAATTAAGCTGATATTTAAATACTTCAACATCATAAAGAAATTTACTGGCAAAATTAAATATTAACACACAAAATGTACAACACTGATCGCAAAATAAATGTAATAGACAGACATAGTGCCAACATTTATGTAAAAACAACTTAGAATATAATTATACTAACTTTAGTTGACTTATGTTAATAAATTTATAAGACTTAGATATACTCTTTCACCATATTTAAAAATAGCAAATAAGTTATGATCAGATCAAACAGATTTAAAGTTTTAAAAAAGAAAGTTCGGTCACCTGTGCAGCATGTGGGTCGTGTCGATTGTTTGAAGGGAAAATCTCTTTATCAGAGAGATTCTCATCATGTTCTATAACTTGTTGCTGCTGTTGGTATGCTTGGGGTCTTTGAGGGCCTCGATACGAGGGACCCGGTTGGTTGGGGCCGGGCATCGGCCCTACCATTTGACCACCAACCATTTGACCACCCCTTGGCATTCTAGAAATCACCCCGCGGAGAACGGTGGGTGGTATAGCTGTTGGTGCACTGTCACTAGACTGACTATCTCGAGACTTTGTGCGTACCTGAAAAAAGAACAATTACTCATTATATTGGTCAGTGGTAAGGGAAAGTTACACACTTTACAATACTGCGTAGACGTGGCAATAGCGTTCACACAGCAAAGCTCTACACAAGACAGGCATACTTACTGTGACACATTTGGGATTGAGGCCGATCAGTTTGCCAATGTCGATGAGTGCGTGGTCGCCGGTGGGGGAGTCGACGTCGGTGACCTTCTTGCCGTCGGCGTATACGGCGTACCCCGTGACGGGGCCCGAGGCCGGCGGGCGCAGCACCGGCTGCCACGTCACCAGCAGAGTGCCGTCTTGCGGACCCGCTTCCACCTGCGACACCGCACCAATCACCACCAACAATCCAGCCAATCGTATCACTAGCCAATTGGGTATTGAATCGTTTTAACGTTTGTAACCAACACTGGCGATGCAAGCAACATCGAGGGACTGACACCACACTGACGGGGATGCTAAGCTAACGGGTGAGCGTTGGGAACGGACAACATAAATTTTCCTGGAGCTGGATTTATGGTTGCGATTGACGCGATTCCTCGAGATTCTGACGTGCTGTGTGCGTTGAGGTTGTGATTATTTGAAGGAGGGGTGTGTCAGTATCAGTGAGTCACACGCTTTGTGGAGCGTAGGAAAGCTTCGGTAGTGCGTGTGCCGAAATTATTTTTTGTTAAATTTTATTTGCACTTTATTGGAAATGATTTTCCACTATCCACAAGGATGTGATATGTATTATTGACTCCAGAGTATCAGCGAGCGTGGAGTGTAAGTGTACATATACGATAACATACAAGGATCGAACCAAAAAAGCATGCTTCGTTCACGTTCATGCTGGTTGAGTAACCTTTGTAAGGACGTACCATTATTTCATTTGGTGGATCCGGTAAACCTTTGGGTAGGGTTCTGAAATCTGTGTATGCTCCCGGGGCTTCCTCTATCGGTATCCCAGGAGGTCCAGACCTCATGTGTTTTGCCCTAACTGTGACTCGATATTGAGTGCTGGGTGATAAACCCGTTATAATATGACGATACACGCCAGGCTTAACAGTTCGAACCTGAAAAAAACAATAAGTTTTTCAAACAATGCAAGGAAATAAGTTTAATAAAACTATTTATTGGCTGTAAAGCTTACTTCGACGTTATTGACGCAGACTACGTGCTGGTGGTTCGAGTTGGCAGGCAGCCAAGAGATCACCGCTTGGGAGCAAGTAACTCCGCTAGCTCTGACACAGGTTGGGCCCATATTGTTTGTGTCCCGGCCAATAACCATCGTGCAAGCGGCGTCCCGGGACGTGCGTCGCGATGATGTTACTGAACGGACACTGATCCGGTGAGGCTTTAATGGAATTAAAACTGGTTAGTTTCATATCTATGCAACGAAACAGTGCTTTAAAGTTGATGTTTTTATATAACTTACCCGGTTCGAGTCCACGCCTTCAACTAAAGCGCGCGTCCTTTCATTGGCCTTGACAGTGGTCTTCAAAACCCCGTCAACATAGACGTGGTAGCTCTCGATGTTGGTGGGCTGTTGTTGGTAGGCCTCCGGCGTGGTCCAGCCGATCAGCACCGACTTGTTGAGCTGCCGCTCCAGCGTCAGCTGCCTCGGTGCTGGCACTAGCGACGAGAAAAACAGCCCGGCTGTTCAGGTCCGAGGGTTGAAGTGCGGCCAGCGACGTGCGAGGTATGCGAAGAAGCGTGCAAGGGGTTAAGGAAATGGAAAAGGGAGGGTGGGACAGAGGAATAAATCTATAACTATATAATCTACTTGCGTTTCAACTTTTTGTTTAGTGTGCTGAGTTAATGTTGGATTCAGGGCATTCCTTTTACATGTTTAAAACTGGCATGCTCTATGATGGAATGTTCGTTAAATGTTTTCTAGCGAGCATTATTAAAATCTTCTAAGTTAATGTTAGTTAAATAAAGCTTCACTTTAGGTATCTCCAAATATACCTGTATAATCGTCTATTTAATCATCTAGAGTAAGAAAAATATGTGGTGTGTTAATAAATATTAGACCTTACCATTATCGTCATCTTCAGGTCCTTCAGCCATATCAGCCATCTCACTAAGTCGTGCTACGTCACGACTAATTGTAAGGTCACTGACCGTTGCAGATTCATCCTGGTCCCGAATACTTGTAACGACAGCCTGTGAAATCGACTCCAAATAAATTTAAGGTATATTTGCATCCAAACATTCAAAACTTCTAGATACATTCATTGGAATAATAAGTATACCTGGTGGAATTCTAGTAGATCATCTCCAACAAGTCTAGAGCAGTAACTAGTAGGTACTAAGCCGCGACGGCCGTCTAATGTTTCAGCGTCTAGCACGGGACCGATAGGCATGTTAGGGTCCATCCACACTAAAAGATAATCTCCAGCATTCACTGATAAATCGCCTTCGCCACCTTCCATGCTGAAATAATAATATTGCACGATAAAACAAAAGCAATTTTGTGAAAATAGGCACACGAACCTCTGTTCACTTACTCTGGTTCGTAAGAGAAACGCGTGATGAACACCATACAGCGTCCTTTTCCAGGTATATCTAACATATCCACTGTTTCATTTCCTGCAATGCCATTCATGAAGTGATTGTTCCGAGCTGAAACGGTGAAAAGCATTCAGCATCTTATCTTAGCTTAAATAAAATATATTTTAATAATACCAACCATCTAATTCAAGTCCAGTATTTGTCATGACTCTGGAGAGTCCTCTGTTTCGATCGTGGCTGAATCCGTCCAGTGTCCCGACTCGATCCGCTCCAAATTGGCTATCTAAACCTATATTCCACGAAGGTTGATGCGGCGTCACCGGTGTCACAACTCTGTTCACACCAGACGTAGTCGCGTATCTTCCTATGAGATCAATTTCATCTAGTGGTTTCAGTTTTATGTTCAAGGGATTGTTTGTCAGGCCTGCGGATGACAGGAGAGGATTTGTATACGTTCCTGCGCCTGAACTATATGCATTCAGACTAGCATTGATGGCTCCTAGTTGGTTCGCGGCTGCTAAATTAGTCAGTGCATTTCCTAATGACCCTGCAATGCTTGAGGGTATTCCACCAAGAGTTCCCGTCAAGCCTCCAGGTAGACTAGTAGTAGGATTCAGGACACTGGTAATGCCCGAAGTTCCAAGATTTCCCGTGAGTCCAGTACCAGTTATCGCGCTTCCCAAGTTCAAGGCTGAGACATTGCTGGTGAGGTTTTGCAAGTTGCTTTGAAGTCCGGTCAGCGTATTTGAGAGGCCAACGCTGTTCACCATGGGAGCGGACACGGGGTTGGTAAAAGTAACTTGATGAGTGTTAGAGAGACCATATGATGTGGAGTAGGATGAGACAGGGTTAGCGTATGATGTGGGGTTGTGCGCGCTCATGGAGTAAGACACAGAGTTAGAACTGGGAGCAGTGAACTGGCCAGTGGCATGTAGAGATGAGAGGGTGGGCATGGTGCTGCTCTGGCAGATGGCAGTGTGGCCGGTGTGGTGACTACTGTGGCCGTGGCCGGCACCGTGGCCGCCACCGTGGCCCGTGCTAGTGTACGAATGCGGCAATGGAGATGGCGTTGGTGAGTGGAATTCTCCAAGGCCTTGGTTGGACCCGCTTGACTGAATACCTGTGAAAGAATATTAGTATTTGGTTGAATCGATCTGCTCTAACAAGATATTTGTAATGAAAGACGCATACTCATAATATGACCTAGAAAGAACCATTATAATGATAAACTAGGAAATTATTAATGAGGATGTTTAATTACAAACTAATCACTTGGCGAAAGCTCCAAGCAAATCTAACTGAAACTACTAACTCCGAAATAGTATAAGTAATTATAATATGAAAGATGTACGTAAACTAACATGAGTTTCAAATCTTGTTAGTAAAAGCATCTATTTCTACAAACCTGGTTCTACTTCCTAATCTAGAAATATAACATCCGTATAAAATATGTATAAGTACGGTATATCAAATTTGTCACAACAATTGACATTCTGACTATCATCCAGCTAGTTGTTAATAGTGGCTAGTCTAGTTGACATTTCTTTACATATCGCGTAAGTTCCAAAATTAAATTTTAAATCTAACCGTCACATCAACACTGCTGGAACTTACCATGTGTAGTAGAGCGAGTGTGTTCGAGCTCAGCTAGTATCCTGTTGTCTTGTTCTATCTTGGCCATGATGCGCTCGATCTCGGACGCAGGCTGGCCGTGCGGCCCGCTAGGGTTGGACCACGCGGCGCCGGGAGCCCCACGAGCTCGCATCGACGAGGACATCTCTAGTTGGAGCTCTTCGCAGCGGACTGTTTCTAATGATGCCTAGAAATATATTAATGGATTGTTTGCATTTTTGTCTAGATTTTAATGGTTACAAAGGCCAAATCAGTTAAAAATTAGAAGTTGTTGCAATATATTATTAGCGTAGTATCTGTATTGTATAATTATTTTAAGAGATATAGCTCATAAATTCGTCTGCAAAATTTTGCACCAGGATTTTCACCTTACTGAGAATCAATCAGTATGTATGTACACACCGCTATATGCCTAGACTGGTGAGAAATGAGCCTAAAGAAACATCTAGCCTTAAATAATGTACAATCTCACTTTTTTCTCCAGCTCCCTAACCCTGCTCTGCAGCTGCTCGACTGTCATGGCGTCGTGCGCGCCGCGCGCGTTCCGCAGCTGCGCGAGCGCATCCGCGTGCGCGCGCTCGGCGTCTGCGCGCGCGCGCTCCGCCTCGCGCAGCCGCCGCGACAGCGAGTCCGTGTCGCCGCCACCGTAGCTCATGTTCTGAGACAAACAGACAATTGTTTTTACAAGCAACGATAATAATACAATAAAAATAATAAAAATTTTATTTCCTATTTTTAACAGTGTTTGTAGATATTTAAATAAGTAACTTAAAATTAAGCAACGATATAACAATAGATAAAAACAAAAAAATATCTATATTAATAATTTCGTCAAGGGGTACGGTAGACTCGATCGAAACCTTATAATGAATAACACAACATAAAAAAATATTGATTTTGAGTCGACAACATTATATCCGCAAAATTCGGATTATGTAGAATTTCGTCAAATTTCACCCCACGACGATCATTGTACTGAGCATAGCAAACGGAACCTCCACCACTTTGCAGTAATGTAGAAGACTAGTCTTTACAAAAACCTTAAGTAAGATGAGTTTCAATCTGTACATAATTACACTCGTCAGTTCAGTCGAATATTACAAAAACGGATGAAGAAACTAAACTTCGTCTTAAACTTCCATTTTTATATGCGAAGCACAATTACAATACTTCCAAAGTATAAAACACTTCTGCCGTGCATTCCCCCAACAGCAAAGTGAATGAAATAATGTACCTCTTTCGGTTTGGAATCTAAATGGGAAAAGTTTAAGGAGCTAGTTAATGTTTCGAGTTTGGGTGATTCACCTTTCTTCTTTGCCCTAAAAACAACCCACTTGTGGTTAATTTGAATGAGTTGTACTAAATAATTAATCTGTGTTATTTTGGATTATATTTTTCAATTACTTACATATACCACACAAGTTACGGAAGTACCACGGGGTTAGATGTATTACTACTTCCTTTGTACATATTTTTAATACATTTAGTGCTTTAGAAGAATGAATACTTATTTTGTTTTTATGATAAGACTTGTTACTATTGCTACAAAAGTTTACCATTTTAATCTATACTTTATAATATTATAAAGCTGAAGAGTTTGATTGTTTGTTTGTTTGAACACGCTAATCTCAGGAACCGCTGGTCCGATTTAAAAAATTATTTCAGTGTTAGATAGTCCATTTATTGAGGAAGGTTATAGGCTATATTTTATGAAACGAAGCTGTTGACGGTCGGCTAGTAAATTATAAACGTGTTGCTCAAAACATTTATAGCATTTTTGGACTCTTTAAATAATTGTATAAATTTTATCCTCTTCGAAATTATATTTAGCTCCAAATGTATTGACGTCAATGATAAACCTTTTCCTATATAGCGCTTATGATAACACTAAAGCTTTTCGCTCTCTTGTCATTGATTGATGGCGAGAACTTATATAGGTACAGGATGGCTCAATGTGAAGCGGTCAAGGGAACTATGAAAGATGCAAGACCTAGATCCGGCTAAATTACTAATTTTTTAATAATTATCACTAAATTGATTCCTAATAACACGATATGATAATTAGCGACAAGTACGACGAATTAGGGCTTAATTTTTGAAATTAGTAGGTACTTACTTATTTGTAAAACTGATACTTATATTTATATTTATTTAAATTGAGCAAATTTTATTTTGAAAAATAAATCTTATTCGTTTTATTTTATTATCTAAGTTTCTCTACAAACAGCCTCAAATAAGTCATCCTGTATGGACCAAGAGCCTGTGATGGCCAGACCTTCCTTTAATTCACAAGCGTGAAAATTCTTTCATGTGTATGTCTAACATAGGTAAGAATAACCCCCAAACATGAAACCTGGATCGCGGTTCCTTTGGGAGATAACAACCTTTTACCTGTTATCTCCCAAAGGAACCACGATCCAGGTTTCATGTTTGGGGGTTATTCTTACCTATGTTAGACATACACATGAAAGAATTTTCACGCTTGTGAATTAAAGGAAGGTCTGGCCAGACCGGGCTCTTAGTATAGACTAATAACCTGTGATGGCCAGACCTTCCTTTAATTCTGAAGCGTGAAAATTATTTTATGTGTATGTCTAACATAGGTAAGAATAACCCCCAAACATGAAACCTGGATCGTGGTTCCTTTGGGAGATAACAGGTAAAAGGTTGTTATCTCCCAAAGGAACCGCGATCCAGGTTTCATGTTTGGGGGTTATTCTTACCTATGTTAGACATACACATGAAAGAATTTTCACGCTTGTGAATTAAAGGAAGGTCTGGCCATCACGGGCTCTTAGGTTAGTAGGTATAGTCATGGATTTGATAATCTATGTTACTACCACGCAACGTTCATAATGGATAGGTCTAGTGCTGCTACGAAATCGATTATAATTCTTAAAGAATAATCAAACAACAAATTGTTTTGTATTGTATTGTGATCCGCCCAGCCGTTCTTGAGTTATAAAACAATGAAAAGTGGCATTGGTTTTTATTTATATAGATGCTCATAACCCAGCTCATAAAAACTAGATATCAATTCCTAATCTAAAAAAATACCATCGACACACAAATCCCTATCGTGATCTGATTTAGTAAGTACATCTCTAGGATATTCGAAGCTAATTTCCCCAAGAGAACTCCCATCGAACGGCCTTGGGTAAGATAATATTGGCAGGCCTAAGATCCAGGCGCGCCGCCCTGTCTCGGCGCTCGGTAGGCGCTATAGAAAGTGCGCTGACCTGCTTTCACCCCCCGACCCCTTGCCCCCGCTATGCAGACTCTGAAACCATGGCGGAAAGCGCTGCGAAATTTTTCGAATAACGAATAGAGTTGATTTGAATAGATCTGGCAACATATAAAAAAAAAGAATACGTAGGTTACCATATTATTCCTTTTTCAAAATATAATATCTAATAGATACCGTAAAACACTCCAACATTGCCCACATTTTTCGAATAATTACAATTTTTGTTATTTTTTTGTATGGGGACACAAGTATTTTCTATTCGCATCTGCAACTATAGAATATTTTGCATGTATTATTTTATTAGATTTTGTTATTCGTCAATATTAAATCAAGTATTTTATTATTTTTAAAGGCGGGCAATGTTATCTCGACTTATTGCCAACATTGCCCACGTTGATTTTTGACGCAAATATCTCCTCTCCGGCCTCTAATCAGCTGACAGCAAAACCTGTAGAAGAATTATGACCAAAACTGGCCATTACTTTAAAACTAAAGCGAATCCATGACAGGTTTCCTACCAAAATCCATGTTAGGCTAGTTGGGCAAAATTACCCTGACCTTGTTAGCATTTTCCATACAATTCGCTTTTCGCCTTTAGTAAAGTGATAGGGTTGGTACATCTCAGTAAAATGTTCTTGACTTTTTATTTCTTTTTATGTTAATAAAAAAACAAGATTATCATCTATTGAATTATTTAAAAAACTTTCAAGTAACATGTTTGATTCAACAGATTCACATGCAAGTATTAACATTTATTCCGTGTTATTTTTAATACATTCTGGTTCCAATCTTTCGTCTTGACTTTCTTTGACGAATTCGAGATTTGTTCTTGCTTTTAAGAAATAATAAAAATAAATTATCTAAATAATCAAGATAATAATAATTAGCAAAAAAAAAAAAAACTCGGATGTGTCAACCCTAAGCTTATTTTGACTGCGGGCAATGTTGTCAATAGTAGATCGCAAAAATACTAGATAACTTTGCCCACCTTTATAACTTTAGTTATACAAGAGCTGCATCAGTGACAATAACGGTATAATAATACCTTAAGTTTTTTGTACAACATAATATAAATTAAACTCATCTGTGTTTTCTTCATCACGCACAATCCACTTTTGAATTTTCACCAAAATTTGCCCGCAAAAATACACTCTGTCTTTGACGAGTTCCAACAAGTTACTGAGTGACGTTAGCGTTACATCCAATAGACAGTGGTGCTAAACACAAAACCTATTTTCTACCAAAGTCAATAAATGTTACCATAGTATTCAGATATTTTTGCTATTAAAAGTTTTGCTTAAAAATTGGTCTTCGGGCAAAATTACCCTCGGTGGCAATGTTGGAGTGTTTTACGGTAATAATGTTATTTTGAATGTACTCGTAGTGGTTTGCTTGATTCGAAATTTGATCGGATTTCATGGGTCTTTCATCGTCGTCGTCTCTATCAATTTGAGTTTATAATGTAAAATTTAGTTTAAAACTGTCGAGGAATACAGGCTATTAGCTAAAGAATATAGGCAAAATGAAAATAACCTCTTTTCATAATTTTATAAGCAGCCTTATGAGAAATGAAAAATTATAAAATATTAAACGAACATTACACTTTTCTCCATAAAGTAACCCGCACAGAAAGGTTTAAATTAACCACTAGAGACCTAAAAAATTACCCCCAGCAAGTACTCATTAGGCACTCGAGAACTTCCGCTAAAAGGCCGAGAGGCGGAAGTCGGCGACTAACTAATTATTCACGTGACTACTGAACTATACTGTTTTTATTTGCGGTAAATAATAAATAAGATTTGTTTATATTAAATAGCTTAATAATAAATAGCATTTTTTGTCACAGATAGATTAGTTGAACATGTTGCCTTAAAAATAATCCATTATATTTCAGGCAAGACAAAAGTTAGTTCTAATATAAAAGTAGATAGCGAAGTTCAACGCAATTTGTAATCTGCACTGAAGTTGCAGCGAGCCACGTGCTTGCAATATAACAAGGGTGCCGTATTCGATGAAAAATGGATTCATGTGCGCGCTAGCGGAATTGATAAGCGGCGGGTATGAACGGTACGTATGAACATTACTTGGGGAGTAGTTAAGTATCTACTGGTAAAAATGTTACAAAACAAGCTACGGGATCGAATGAGAAATGAGGAGATACATATAAGAACGCGGATCATCGATATATCGATACAACAGCGGATTAACTATTTGAAACAAAAACATAATTCTGATGCACTTAATATAATATACAAAGACTATTTTTTACATCCAGAACGAATATTTTCAGGTGGTACAAATTTATGTCCCAAGGCGAGAACCGAACCCGCAACCTCTAGCGACGCAGGCGGACCTTTCACCACACTCCACAGAGGTCGTTAAATCAAAGTTTTTAAGCTTATAATCTCCAATAGCTGCTATCATACCTCTTCGAACCGCAGCACTGTTTCAACTTCGGCAGTAAATTGTGGAATAATATCCACACAGTTTTACATGCCAAATGTCGGGTGGAATATCGTCCGCACATTCTACGAATACTTTTAATAAATCCATGTTTTATATGAATGTTGACATTTTTGTAGGTTTTATTGATTCATGAATTAAGTAAATACGACGTCCTCTGCGACGTAGGAGGTTTTGGATTCGATTCCCGCATAGGAAGGATAATTTTGACGATCTGCAGATATTTGTTCCGGATGTCTGTGTGTTCGATCGAGATATATGTATATCCAATTAATTGTGTTCAATTATGTAGAACCCATAACGCAAAACTCGAGCAAACCCAAAACACCACATTTTCGTCATTGGTTCGGGAAGGTTAAGTTTTCTAGAACAACTTTCCATAAAGTCAACTTTAGTATTGATTTTGCCCTTATCAAAACTTCTACCGAACGATTAGCTCTTAATGTATTCAGGTATTATCGATACCGGACCATTATCAAAACAAGCTAGACACCATTGGAACCTAAAAGTAATACGCTTAGCAACTAATGAACCTAAAGTAATCAACAATTGTATTTGATGATTGCTGTAATGTTGCTATGCGTCTTTTAGAACCTGGAAACGGACTCTATCAAACAAAAACAATTTTGTAAATCGCTCCAGGCGTCTTTAAGTAATCAAAGAACGTAATGATAATGATAAAAAATAGATTCCAACGAATTGAGAACGTCCTCCTTTTTCTGAAGTCGGTTAAAAAAATAATGGTTATATTTTATTTTAAAGGCTGAACTGGAAGGCGTGGGTTCGACTCCCACTCGACTACCAAGGTTACGTTTTGATCTTGTTATTTTATCTGTACCATTTTCTAATAAATAAATATTAGTACAATTTACTCGAGATCATTGGTGGTTTTATTCTTAAGCTTACACCACAATGTGACCAAGGTTTTTGTCTATATAAAGCATGTTTGGTGATCTCTACTTGTCTTTTTTCTTACTTTTTGACATAAACATGGATGTTTAAGAATGGGTGGTTATGTAATATCGGATTCGCGTGTCTTCTGAATAATATGAAAACAGACCCAAACAGCTACAGTTTTATCGGTAACAGCCACGATTTATACCGCCCGGTTGATAACAATATGCAGTACTTTGTTTTGGAAAGCCATTTTGCGATAAAATAGTGATATTGCTACGCGATTTCAGTCACACTGTGCCGTGCTCGGAATAATATAGGAACAAATATTGCAGGTGTATATATTTCAATGAGTTTTTTTTGGGAATTACTCGAAAATTCATAAATATGAACTCCACGGTTTAATTAATATTTTTATACGGTTTTGCCTGACTTGCCACAACACACTTTACAGAATGAAAATTAATAAAGGTTAAAAATAAATTCCGACACCTAGAACTGAATTTCCCAAACAAATTCACAAAAGAAGTAGATAATTATTTGAAATAGGTTTTTAAAAAACATTTCATGTAAACACATTCTTCAACAAATGTTTCAACTAAAGTTTAATTATTATGGTATTGAGCGTGACAGTTTGTTACCGTTAAGTAGGTCGCGATGAGTCTATAGAAATAAGTTATTCCTCGTCACCAACTGTCAAACAACTGACTATAGACGGCTTTTGTTTAAATTAATGAAGTTACCTGCAACAGTTAGTAGATCAGAATTGCTTATTACACGGCTTTTCAAATAGGATCGAATCAAAAATACGAGATGCGTAAAAGTACGCGGGTTAAAAGTACATAGGCCAGCGGATAAGCTCTTTGCATTAGCAATGGACTTGACATATCCAAGATGAATATATGGCCGATGGGGCCGAAAAGTTTGCGCTACGTTATTGATTGCATAGGGGCACTACAAGCAGCCTCTGTAAATTAGGACTGCTTTACTATTATATGAACACAATGCTGATCCGTAGCCTATTTACTGCTGTAGCACACATTCTCCCTATACATTATTTTCAATGAAAGGCCTATGTAGTAAAATCACAAAATGAACAGTTTTGAATAAATAGTGATATTACGTTATTAAAACAATTTCCAGTGCGCGACAAAAAATATTATGTATGTTCTAGTTTCGCTTCTATGAGCTTTATGTTCAACGGACTACAGTGCAACACAGCTCAGTTCCACTCCGGTGGGCAGGTAGCGAAGTGAATGACGAGGTTAGCTGCTCAACGTACCCACTGCATGACTTACTATATTACCAATACAAAGACACAGATTTTGTGTGATACAGATGAAGATCAGTTTCATATTAACCTGCTGAATAGCCACACAATTTGTTTTGTGTCTTAATAGAGAGCAGTGTTTGAATTCATAATGGCAGTAAAACACGATTTCCAGAAAAGTTAGTTTGCAAAATGTTATCATTATAATGACTGAAACTTATCTCATTGAGCATTCGGTAAAATTTAATTTAATATGTTTTTTTTCAACAAAATCGCTGGACATTAAAAATCGAGTTTACAGCGTCTCTAGACTCGCGCGTCGGTCTTCAGAAAATTAAAGAAATACGCCTTGAGGAGTATAAATCACCAGTCGTATTTTGCAATCAGTTTATTGAGCACTTTATCATAAGTTGATCCTAATTAATAGACAAGACGCGTCCCGATTTCTTGCCTCTCAGTAAGCGTCTACAAGATTGTTATTAACATAGAATAATTAAATTAACCAATCTATACACATTTAGGTTCGAAATTCCCTTGCACCCCAGCGAAATTACAACAAAAACTATAATGTAAGTAAAAAGCGAGTTTCCGTGCCAAATCCTGGCTATTTGGAACACCCGTCCTGCTTGAGACGTCTATCCTATACGAGACATTATATAGCTTATGTCTTGGTTATTTAAGGCTATTTTCGTTTGAATTAATTTAGATGGTTTTTGTTAATAAAGGTTTCTAAGGTTGCAGTTTTGCATCATGAACAAACCAATTTCAAATATTTCCTCATATTATTATAATTTATTTAAACGCGGCTTCCATAACTATCCCGTATGTATGTGGATTTAAAACTAAATTAAAACCTTTCGCGATTATAATTAAGACAAGATTTGATTTATGTATGTTCTTACATTTTTACATCACAGTTTAGATAAAACCACGGGGTGCAACTAGTATTAATTGTACTCGAGAAGAAGACAGGTGAACGTAGCTTGATATGAGCAGTACCTTTAAATTCATTATTTTATGGGTAAGTATATTAATTAATCGATTTATATACATACATTATGAATTAAATAGATGTAGATACATGAGTATTTTATGGTGTTGAAACAATACTTTATTTTATTTTTCAAATTTAAAGTAGGTAAATGTAGCAGTTAGTCTAAAACTATAAGAATAATAAAAGAAAAATTTAATATTTTCTAATGTAACATTACTTTTGCGTGACCAATGAATTCAGTATGGAAACTCACTCGTTGTCGTAAAGAAAATCCGCTGCCTATTTCTATGGAAACTTATTCGTTTCCATGAAATACATTATGGATACGGCTACTCCGAATGAAACTCACACTTAAGTCAAAAACCATAAAGCCTATATTACCACAAGGACATGGTTCTTTACAAAAGCCTTTCAATTGAGAATATGGTAGAAAATCGATTTTTGAATGCCAAGGCGCTTACTTGTATTTAATTGTCTAACTTACAGGGCTTAAGCTCTGGGTTGAGGAAAGCCCACAGGAGAGATCAATAAAGGTCCTTGTAGCCCTTGAGCTGACAGGCGCGAATTCCACTTCACCGTGTGGTTATCAGGCATAGTTTTCCACATCACTTTTTATTTAGCCTTTCCATTACCCGTAAACATTTCAGGTTAAGATAAGTGTATCGATTAGAATGGTGTGATAGGTGATGAGGCTACTCACGGTGGGAGGCTCCCGCGGTTACATCAGCTCAGCTGCAAACAGTCCGTGGTTCAGGCACTATCACTTGCGTAACATTACACATGTCTTTGGCATCGTGGCCGCGGTGGTCACGGGATTCTATCGGGATTTTAATTCTGAATGTCACGTTACGTTGGGAAAATAAAAAAATGTGAATCGTTCGGGCGGAGGTGGCTAGACGCTCGATAGCGGGGCGCATGCGCGGCGCTGCGCCGTGGCCCGCGCCGTCGCGCCGCGGCCTCAATGGAACCGCCCGAGTCCGCCCGACTCACTCTGTCCCGCACCACGCGAGGGGACGCACATTCACAACAGACGATTTCGATGCTATCTGTCATTTTCTAGTCAACGTCGAGTGGAGCTACGTAGCATGCCTATTTACCGAATCATTATTTTTATATGAAAAATCCAGGGGTAAAACCCTCGTCTCGATT
The DNA here is from genome assembly GCA_963691955.1 of Chloroclystis v-ata. NCBI lineage: Eukaryota > Metazoa > Arthropoda > Insecta > Lepidoptera > Geometridae > Chloroclystis > Chloroclystis v-ata. Next base: position 15,305,662 of record OY829902.1, on the reverse strand, counting down.
TGACATTCTGGTCCAGGTGATAATTCACGAAATTATATCGATGAAATTATATTTTACTTCTACTTTAACTTACAATCTAGGTTTTAAGCTGATTCTCAGCAAGTAAATTTCCTTGGTAATATCCTAGTAAGAAATAAAGATTTTTAAACCGGACAAATCGTTACTAATTTAATGCTACTTCTTGCTTTAACTAACTACGGTTGTTTATTAACTTACCTCCACTTTGCTACCCGTCTTTAAAACAAAATCAAATTTAACTTCACAAATATTTTCTTCTGACACTTTCTTCTCATATTTTCTGTCATTATTTTTCAAACCATCGACAATTTCTTTATTATCATCAGTATCGTATTTTACACATAACGCCTCTTCCGATAGTGTGTCTATTGTTTTATGATCTTCATTTGTTATTATTTCTTCAATATCAATGTAATAAATGTCATTAGCCAAATCATTTTCTCTCTCTTTGTCATCACTATTAGGAACCCAATTACTCGGTATTGTGTTCGAGTTTGAAGTATTCGTTTTAGTACAAACAGAATGTGTACTTTTGATTATAAAATTATAAAAATTGTATAGAATATCACAATCTAAGCGTAGTTTCATATTTATTGTTATTAACTACAGTTAGTTAACTATCAATTAACCTATTTTATATTAAAATATTTATGTTTGTAATATGGAAGTATGGTCACTATACTTATGAACAATTCGAGTGTATGGCGATTGTGAAGTGCTTTGCTTTGACGAATCAATGATTTAATTAAACTTATCGCTATCTTATTAGTTTTACTGTTATCAAACATTGTCCGCTCATCATCATTATAACAATAATAAAGCATTATGTCTAATTTTCTTTGAAAGCTTTCCTAATTACTTTTCCCTATAGTTTAGGTAGATACTAAGCAGAAGGAAAGTAACAATAATAGTACTTATTTATTTATAAAAATATATTTATAATTATAACAAACATTATAAAAGTATGAAAACTGTAACATATTCTTATTTAAAAAATATATAATTTTTGAATTATCTACAATATCTTTATAAAATTGTTATTGAACATATTAATGTCGTTAAGATTAACAAAACAGTTTATTCAAACTTCTTTATAAATAGAATTTCAAAAATGTATTTACCCTGAATACCATTATAAATATTTATAATATATTTTTATAAGACTTATGTAGGTTTTATTGCTTTGAGCAATTTTTATAATATTTACAAACGTAAAGCTTATATTGTATTGTATTGTATGGATATGAGTATTTACATTACGTTAATATTATATAACTATGCGTATATTCACTTTATACATGTCAAAACGCGATACATCACGCATTTTGTACTCATATAAGAAATGACTATCACTTTTATAGAAAAGTTTAAAAAATATGCAACTAACATACAACTGGTTGGAAATATAAGAACAAAAGGACCATGAATCAGCTACTTATTTCGGCCAGTAGCACCACTTTTGGACCAATAAATATTAGACCTACCTAGATATTATGTCATCCACTGTTTAACATTCCATTTTTGATGACTTCAAAAGATATGGTTATGGGTTTGGCGTTTTTGTTTGTCTGTGTGTTTGTGGCATCGTTGATCCTGCACAAGTGAACAAATTCAAATCTGTTTTTTTATAAATGTGCATTAGTTGAGTCTTCTTATCTTTTAAGGAAGATTTAATTTATCGTAAATAAGCTAAAGTGACTAATGTGTTTCAAAACTTTAAATATTGTCCAAATCGGTATATCTTTACAATTTATGTAGCTAGTTGAAAGTTGGTAAAATATTATGCATCACTATAGGGCTTATGTTTCTCCTCAGAAACATATTCCGTGCTTAAACAGGTATACAATAATGCATCCTAAAACAATCAAGCTTTTTGGCATTATAGGAGAACCAATCACAAGAATTGAGTATAATTAATGTTGACATCAATCAGGTACTTACTACCTACCAGGTATCTTACAAACATCGTATTAATCAATTTCCAAACTCTTAAAGCTACTAGTAAAACTCGCAAACATCCCTCGACTTGGCTTCTTAATCCGTTTCTTCTCGTCTGCTTTGAACATCTCGCTTTCAATCAACCAATCTCTATAATTATCTTCCATATTCTTCCTTTGTTCTTCGTGCAGCTGTTTCACCGGTTTGACCGGGCCGCCGAAGTCCTCAGGCAGAAGCTCTTTATCGACGATAGATTCAGCACCTTCGGAGGAGAAGTTCAGCAAGTTGAGTAGATTGGAGTGGATTAGTGGCTTGACCAGGCACATTACTTGGTTAATGAAGGACACGGTGTGAATAACGTGGATCTTCTTCAAGCGGCAAGGATGTGCGTTCTGTGGAAGAAACACAGAGTTAGAACAATTTCATGTTAATCGTTTTGTTCTTATGGAAGAATGGTGAAAACGCAGTGAAGTTCTAGTCAAATAACTAGCACAAATAAATATAGTTGTAGAAAGCTACGTAAGTGCACAGGCACTTTTGTTAGGTACCAACTACAGCTTCAGCTATAAGGCTTTTTTATCATTTTTAAGCTTCTCCAAACTATAGTTTAATTCATATCTGCGAACATCTTTAAAATCAGCAAAGTGCATGAAAGCTCTTAAGCCTTATGACAAAGATGTCGATGTACGTCTCTACAGAAGACTATTAAGATCCACCTTTAACTAATATGATAGAGAAAGAATAAATAACGAACCTGAATATAGTGCATGAATGCTCTGAGCGCAGGCAACGTGACTCTAGTCAGATGGCCAAGACTGCAGCCCTTCATGTCAAAGATGACGATGTACCCCTCTGAGAGGCTGTCTTCGGACAGTTTGATGTCGTTGAACATGCAGAAGACGCGGACGGCATCTCCGAAGTTCAACTTGCTGTAGTCGAAGTCAGAGAGTCGGTACAATAGGACGTGGTACCCTTCGGATGTCTTGTTTGGAAGGGCTACCATGTGTCTGAAATAGAGGAGATAGGTATTGCTTTATTTTATTAGTTTTTCAAGTATTTTTAAATACATTTTGCATGCTTATTGATAGTTAATTATAAAATGGTATTGTATAGATATATTTCCGCCCGAGCTTTTCCTATAAGTATAATATATATTCTGGGGGATGAGTCTATTTCTATGTATCCGAAATCATTTATTTGAGACACACTATGTATTTCAAATGTCTTGTAACTCAAGATTGGCGCTCACCAAGGTCCTAGCTAGACGATGCTGTGTAAATTGTTTAGCAATAATTATTACGTATGAGCTAAAGATGATTGTAATAATATACCCACATCTAATTACGTACAAAATTATATACTCGTAAATATAACTAAATCTTCTTAGACCGGTTCAAAAACAACAATTAAAACAATTGCCCAATTAAGAATACCAACGTCAAGTTCTTTTGTTCATCTTTATTCTTAGCTCCTTATTGTTTATATTTACGTCTAATTATACATAAATGTACAATAAAAACTTCAACAATACAATATACTCCTTCGAAATAATTATTATAGTTGCCTAATTAGGTAGAGTTCAAGAGTTTCTGTTAACCTATATTGTTTGGGAACTCTATTTGTTCGAAACTCTATTTGCATTCAGCTGACAATGTAGTTTTGAAACAGTTTGTAGGTACAAACTTATAGTCATTTATTTACGTAATATAATACATATTTGTATAGCACAGCACTGCTGTTAGACAAAACAAATGGATCTTATATACATAGATGTCTTCTATAGACAGGTTTTAAAAGGTTCATAATTTAATTGATCCACTAAACATATTCCTATGCTTTATTACTAGAAGGAACCCAAAAATTATAAAACTGTAGGTACTGTTTAGAAATTTCTTTATTTCAGGCAACAAGTAATAAAGTAAGTAGTAGTACCAAATTATTGGTATAATCAGTATAATAGTTGTTATTATGTTCATAATTAAACCTACTAATGAGGCAATACTTCGAAATATTAACTATTAGTGCTTAACCCCAATTTAACCCCAATTAGTCGGTTCCAACTTAGTAATGAATAATTCTGAATATTAACCGGGCTTTTCGGAATAGAATCAACATATTAACAACACCTACCTATAACATGCTGTAACCACATAGATACTAAATGCCATAACAAACTCGTGGAGCTCATTCCACTTCCTTTCTGAAGGTCGTGGCTTTAAACCCCAACCCGCACCTTCAGATTTTTCTTCTTGAAAATGTATGTGTGCTATGAATTAATGGTGAAGGCAAACATCGTGAGCAAACAGAGCCACAGAGGCCTAACGCATGTTTCAATAATAAGTCGTAATTCGTAAACAGTAGAAAAATATTAGTTATCTCGAGTAAAACGACCTCGAAGGCCCACAACAACATAAAAAGGCACTACAATAAAACTTACGTGATATCCATAACAGTTTTATTTTTCGCCGCCAGGGGGTCCCGATTAGAAAACAAGTCGGGGGTGTTGGCGCGAAGGGTGAAGTAGCATTCTATGGTGTCTTTCGTCTCTTTCACTTTGTAGTAGTTAGAGTGGAGAAACAACATGATGTACTCGTCTGATATGTGAGGCAGGTGGGGCTGGCTTTTGATCCTGAAAGGAAAATGATAAAACAAATTAGTAAGGTAATGTTTTTCGTTGTATGATTGGTCTTACATGCGTTTAATGGTTGACTAGGTACATCATCAACATATTCGATATGTATAACGTTGTATAACCACTTGAGCACAGTTCTCCCCAAAAACATGTTTTATGGAAATTACACTCAGTACTTATCAGCAGTTATTTTGGTAAGACCACGCAAATCGATCAAATTACTAACACATGCCTCGGTCCGAGTCTTCGCTTTAACAGACTTTGCGATAAGGTTTTTTTCTTTACGACTAGGTTATTTGAGCCGGCGGTTGATTGTCATAAAGACCTTCTTTGATACACGGCCTCTGTGGTTCTGACTTCGCGACAAATAATTGTATCATCGGCAGATATATATTTGAAGTAATTTAGGTGTCTAGTACCCAAACACAAGCATCGAGCTTACCACGGTGCTTATAAATTGCTGAGTTTCTGTGTGAATTCTCCAGCATATTTTTGTTATAATTATACTATTTAGCTGTATAACCTGCGCACATATAGAAGCGAATTATAAATGGCGTCCGCTCGCATGCGTTCTCGCTCACTCTCTATCGCTGTCTATACTCACACAGTGAAGTACGCGCTACAAAAAAATAGTCAGTCAGGCCTAATTCGCACGAGAGCTTTTTTAACGTCCGTTAAAAAAGCGTTCAAATAGAACATAATAATTATGTTCTATTTGAACGTTTTAGGCATACCCAAGTACGTGTTCACACGTCGGCGATTTTAGAACGCGACGCTTTTTTATCGAGCAGTGTTGCATTTTCAACGAAAAGTGCTGGTAATAGGCCGTATGAAACTTTTTATTATTATTCACACTATTAAAAAAACGCCGGCGCTGCGATTAGTACGATGAGTATTAGTAGAAATATTCCAATAATTCGTCAAATCTTGTATACTTGTCGAATCTTCGTACAGTGTCACAAACTGTTATTTTAAGTATCTCTGTTCATTCAGAGGATGTACCCAGAATGTCCTTTTTTTCTTTCTTCTTCTAGCAACACAAATCGCTATAGCTAGTTATTTAGCAAAAAAAAATTCCCACGGCTTTCTAAAGCGAGGGACGAGACGAAAGTGATTTAAAAGCGTTCGTATGAATGATCACATTGAGGACCTTTATAAAAGCGCCGGGTTTATAACGCAAAGTTGTTTAAACTCTTTACTTTACTTTACTAAAAAAATAATTTCATTTAAAATAAGTATTTTGTAAAAAAAACTCTGTAGGGACCTAGATAAAAATACTATTTAGATAATAATAATACAATAATACCGTGGAAATATGCTCGAATTACAAATAATTTTGGTATTATGTTTGTATGGGAAATTCGTCGTGACGCCGGCCTGTTTGAGAAATTGTTTTGCCAACCGTACCATACCTACCCGCCGCCATTTACAGAATTCACTTATAATTGCGCAGGTTATAATGTTGATAGCCAGATATTGTTTAAGTTAAGCCTTGGATGTGTTCTCTGTCTCCCGTTACATTCTTAACTGTGGGTGTGTGATTGCTTACAATGTATGACTGTATCTACGGTAATTACAGTGAAATCTGAAATTGCCGGTACAGATGAGATAATGCGAATTAACCAGCCTGTTAGCGGTATCTGCGGTTAATAAACCCGTGGTTTGATGATAACTGCGGATTGAGCGGTAACGGTGGTAAGAGAACGCAAAATTGGATGGATAAGTTATATGTCCCATCACTCCTAGTGATGGAACTCAGAATGACCCAAGGTTATTGTGGTCGCCTTGACGACCCTTTGTGTTGTATCGTCGCTTTGACGATATGAAATGAGATGGGGAAGAGAGAATAACCACGGGAAGAGATGGCTTGTTCCTATACATAAAAGGGTATAGTTGAACATTACCATTCTCTAATTTGTTGTATTTCATCGTCATAGCCCTCTGGCAGCGGCTTCAGCCCGTGCAAGAATGGATGCAGGAACTTTGTGGCTGACATTGCTGCTATGCACCACTCTGAAACAAGATAATATATATAAATATCAAGCCCAAACTAAGCACAGTATATATTTCCGGACAACATTACTTTTCAAAAGCCTCCATACTCAAAATTTATCATCTACTGAGTACTGGTCACTGATCCCTGTGCAAGCAGTCCTGGTGATGTCCCACGTACTTAGATGAAACTTTTAGTCTCATCCAACATATAACAACGTCCGTGGATTTCCCGATTATTCTAAAATGAATTAATCAAACCACAGCAGTCTTCACAGTGAGATAATCGCCTCGGATGAAGGTGAGACGTAATCATATACGACGAAAATTGCAATCATTATTCGTGTGATTTCTAGTGATTAGTTCTAGCATTGACTTACAACAATTTATTCATTTTAGTGGTATTTTAAACGTCAGTGTTCAGCACAAAATAAACTATTATTATCAATCACCAAATTATTCAGCTAGCAGATTTCTATCCAGAGGCCTTCAACAATAGATACATATTATGTATATTACATTATCAATGAACACGGGTCTCGTTACAGGTTTGGTATAATCGATCAAGTGGGTTGATGATCGCAGTAATAACTAATATACAGTACAAAGATGCTGCCGCTGTCTGTCCGTCCCTATGTATGCTTCAATCTTTAAAACTACGCAACGGATGATGAGTTTTTTTTGTAGAGTAAGCGAGGGCGGGTCAGTCTCATATATAAGTCTCACGGTCGGTTAGAAGAACGCGGAACGTGTATTGGTGGTACTATTACAAGGCCTGAGTGTCGTTATAAGTTTAGTCCTTACTTAAATATGTTTTTTACCTGTTTACCCGCATAAAGATCGGGCATACGCAACTGAAAACCTGTTATTACACGTAAAAAATGGGGCTAGTATCAGTAGTCCGAGAATGTAGTCCGATTATCGGACTACTGATACAAAAAAGTATCAGTAGTCCGAGAATTTGAATTTTTCAGAATCCTCGGACTACTGATACTTAAAAAGTCTCAACAGTTCGATAATCCGATTAAATTATCGTATAGCATAACAACTACTACTGAGCCTTTTAGTTTATATATTTTATTGTTTATTTCGAGTTTACCATAGAAAATAAAATATTCCTAACTTAATTAAATCATTTTATTTTTTTGAACATGCAAAATATAAAGCTATTTTATACAAAAATATAGGTATTATTTGCAAAAATATAGAAATACAATTGGAGTTGACTGGTGGAAAAATAGGAATACCTATATTTTTGTATAAAACAGCTTTATACTTTGCATGTTCAAAAAAATAAAATGATTTAATTAAGTTAGGAATATTTTATTTTCTATGGTAAACTCGAAATAAACAATAAAATATATAAACTAAAAGGCTCAGTAGTAGTTGTTATGCTATACGATAATTTAATCGGATTATCGAACTGTTGAGACTTTTTAAGTATCAGTAGTCCGAGGATTCTGAAAAATTCAAATTCTCGGACTACTGATACTTTTTTGTATCAGTAGTCCGATAATCGGACTACATTCTCGGACTACTGATACTAGCCCAAAAAATGTAATTTGGTGCATGCAGCCAAGCGAAAGAGGTAAACGTCACTTTTGCAATCGTTTTCTTTTTCAGTCTCGTTATGAAGTAACTAGATGTAATTGAAATTATAATTATCTAAACTAAAAAATTACAAAGTTAATCTGATCGTGAGTTACATAATGTTAAAGCTATTTTGTCTTCAATTATACTTTGTAATTGATTTTAGCTAGGCATATATCCGTTCTGTTCAGTACACCAAACTCCTTTACATAAAATAGATGCACCTACGAGTAAAGGTCCTAAAGGTTGTCTTGTAGAATTTTTGGTATTAGCATATTCCAACACTTTGTTTTGGCCATTGTGTTTTTTAAGCTCTATGGTATTTTACTGGTTGCTCTACCAAAGTTATTCATTTTTGTCAAATCTCAGTTACAGATTGTAGTTAGGATTAGGAACCAGTTTTTTTGTTAAGTAAATATAAGTTCGTAAAATACCAGACTGGTTTCTGCGTATAACCAGTAATTATATGTTCTGTGGTATTACGTTCTACTACAGAACTCGGCTCTCTGATACATTTGAGACCTTGGGGGATTTGGTATAACCATATTACCACCACAATAAGTGATCGCCTTAAATCGGTAGAACACTCAGAAATATGCAGCTGTCTATCCTGGATTGTTGATTTGATAACATCCACGGGATAAGTTTTAGGAAGAAAAATCAGAGTGAGTGTGCTCCACTAACCTTTCACGAGATCAGTTTGGGTGGCATTATTCTTTTATATATTAAGTCACAATTACGTATTAGTCAGTAGTGTAGTATCACGATATTCACGAGATGCCGTCGTAATGTTTACATGTCACTTTCTACGGCATCCGTGTGAAAGTTAATGTACTGTCGGCTGCAAAATGCTCGCTTAGCTTAGATGAATAAGTCTGAATAATCTGGGTTGGCTCAGCACACTTGACTTTCATTGTGAAGGTCGGGAGTACAAACCTAGTCGCGCCTTAGGATTTTCATTGTACAAGCGTTATCAGTTGAGGACCTGGCACCTTCTGAGAACTTGGAAGAGTTTAAAAGACATTCACCAACCCGCTCTTGGCCAGCGTGGTGGATTAAGGCTCAATCTCTCATCTAGAGAGAAGTCCTAGTGACACAGAAGTAGCAAGAACTTAAGTACCTACTGGTGCTTTGCTTTTTTCTAATATTATTTTCTCTAGTTTTACGCTCCGTGGCTTATTTGCCAGTGTATTAAGTAAAAAACCAGGGTTTATTCCGGTATTGTCTTTTCCGATAATCAAACTATCTCGGTTCAACATTCGGTTCTGTAGTTTTGGCGTGAAAGTCTAATGAACGTTCCTTTAGCATTTATAATACGAGTATTATTAGAATTTTGTCGCAAAGTCAGTTTAATTTTCTTCACAACATTACATTTTCTCTTTTATGGCCAATGACTCGCAAATCTTGTTAAATTATTAAGTAGGTACTTACTTATATAAAACCTTTTTATTTTGTTATCTATAAAAATATAATTTAAACCATATATTTAAATTTGAGACTGTTTATTATCTATGTATATTCTTAATTTCCTTTTATTTACGAGTATCCTGTTCTAGTTTAATAAGATAAAAATTGCATAAAAAGTAGGTCAACGGTCTCATTCACAAGATTGACATCTCCTTCTTACTTCGTATTGTGAATGATATAAGTATTAGTTTTCTAAAAGAATTTCATTCATGCTCGATAATTGACGAAACAAACATTACTTCTGAATGTCAATACAAAACTTGCATATATCGGCATGATTAGTAAAATAAAAATAAAAAAAAACTTCCTTTCTGTCATTCGAAATTTGAACCCGAAAACTATTTCGATCGGAAAAAAAAATCTACAAATAGGTCGGTATCTTATATTTGCTGGGTTAATTGCTGATAATTATCAAAAAGACATAGTGGAGGCAAGACCTTTATGACTTATTGTTGTTTTGCATAAAACCTTTAATAACTCAAATGACATGTAAGTACAGGGTGCACAAGGACGAAGTCGAACGGCATTGTCGAGCCCTACACACGAATTATCCGTGTTCTCATCAAACTCTTGAATGATACCTTTGTGTGAAGAGTCATAGACAATAACATGTTAATTGCTAATGGTTTTTGTGGTAACTTTACGTCACATTTACATTATTTTAGCATATGTGATGTATTTGAATAAGACAAGTGTAAGTTAGAACGTTATTTGACTTTATTCAAATATTATTCAAAGAAAAAATTATGTCTATGGGAAAAATAGCTATTTATAATCACGAAATAGGTTTAAGTGGCAAGTTTGCTCTTGGCAGGTCATGCATGATGTTAATTTAGCTTTTTTTTGCGCCTATTGGACAGACAATAGTATTTTTGAGCTTTAGGTACCTTGTAATTTTGCTGAAAACAATTCCTCAAGTTGACTCTACCGTCTTTACTATGTGAAGTGGCATAGTAGAGTCGGTAGTGAGGTAGAACAAGTCGGTACATTTCTGGTTTTTCAATAGGAGTAATAAAATTCCTTGCCGTATAGCGCCGGGTAGCGTGATCATGCCGTCACGTAATACTGGTAACAAAACGTAGTAGACGTGAAACAGTAAGACGGAAAGTGAAAAACGTTTAATTGTCTGGTGACGTTATTTTGTTTACAATGGTGTTGTTTTAAATTGTTTGTTTAAGTGTTTCCTCAATACCTAAGCAGGTATTTCGGTAATAAGTTTTTTTTTTAATAATAGAATACCAGGTACTACTATCATTCGTTGTAGATTATTCTTCACGAAATATATAATTCCATAAAGTAGAATAGTTATTTTATAGAAAATAATCGTAGTTAATTATATTAAATACTAATTCAATATGCAGTACCTACAAAATATCATATGTTGGAACACGGTGTTTAAGTCCGACTCTTACTTACCAGACTTATAATTAAACATAAATCATATCATAACTTATGTAATATTCACGCGGAACACAATATTCTTTCCATGTCAAGATTAATGGAGTTGACCTACTGTATTTACGAGTACTGTGGCATGAACCGACGTAATACTTTACATCGACTTTCCTAAATACTTAGCGCACTGCTCTTACAAATTTTTACGTGATTATTTTACTTCATTTATAGGTATTTTTTACATATTTTTGATAACTTGATAAAGGGACTGTAGAGCCCTAGTGACCTGTAATACAGGTCAAATTAAACAATCTTAGACGCATTTGTCAACTTATCCGGAGACGTCAGGATAAATGGTCTTGTAATTTTCATGGTGGGCTTACCACCATGAAAGTGCTTTATAATTTTATTATCTATCTCTATCGTCTTGTTAGTGGATGAAATTTTGATCAAATATAAATTACCTAATTGTAATTTGTAGTACCTACTCAATAGTAAGTAATTACCTGAAAACCTAAAGAATTGAATTAGAACATCTTGTTATCTACATCATACTCAGTATCTGACATGTAAATCGAAGCGGATGTACAGTCAAGGACAAAAATATCTATGTAAATAGTAGGTACATATCAAGAAAATTCTAAAATTAAATATTATGCAACTAACGAATTATTCTTGGGGCCGGCTACTAACTGTTGTTACAATGTGTAATGTAACATGTTATACGACGAGCGTTCATGCAGTTAGTATGTTATTTTATGGGAAACCAGCAAGCAAAGACTGTCGCTTTGACAGTACCTACCTAACTTTTTGGATTAATCAACAAACAAAACAGAATCGACCGTATCAAAACGTTTTGTTTAAGGTAAGTTTTGTAATGTAAGCTTGTATCTCTTTTTTGGGTTCATACGCCTGTTAAGGTGCCTTTCACAACCCTTGGTATAGTTCTATATACATATTCGTAATTAACTACTTGTATATTTATGCTTGTAATCGTTAAGAAATACATAAAACTTAATCTAATGAATTCCCCTTTGAATTTTCTCTTCGGTCAGACAGGTCTTGTGATCAATTATCAATTAATTTGACCCCATCGTAGACCTCTCATCATCTTCATAACGGTAATACTAATACCTAGATGAACGAACTACTCAAATATCATACAAAATACCTACATCAACTGTCAAACTGCTGACAAGATGAAAATTGATCCGACATTACAAATACAACAATAAAATACAACTCACAACTTTATTAATAAATAGCGTTTTTCTCTCAAGTCTCGTTTATGGTAAAATAATTGTACTTACAGGTATATCTTTAACTTTATCACGAAATTAAAACACCAAATCACAGCGCGTGTTCACGGTTTGACATACAAAATGCGACTGACCATTGGAAGAGGCTTACTTTCTAAATCGCGAATCGTAACTGACAGGTGGTTTGGGCACTTGCGCGGCCGCAGCGCCAGTTGCTCTGCGACGCGTGTTGGTAGGTCAGGTATATAGGCATCATCTTCATTGTGTTATATAGGGTGTGGTCTGTTATATATACAGGCTGTGGTCTCTTATATATACAGGGTGTGGTCGGTCATTTACAATCTGTAGATGGTTAAAAATCTGGGTCACGGGCCTTTTCAATAGAAAGATTTGAAAGCATTAGGGGATTCTGTATAATCACTACTCAAGGGTTGGATCGCAGTATGATGGTACAGTACACATAATGACAATTTTGCCAGCATTGAGTATTTTACATGAGCATTATCTATGCAAATAAATCAATTCGGTTTATTATTATTGGCCCGATTTAGCTAAGCCGATGCTTTTAGTTTTAAATATTCGTAACAGCCCAGTCGGTTTAAAGGCGATAAAACATGGGAATATAGAAGGCGAAGCCGCGGGCAGTTTATTATAATTTGTATTTGCATAACCTACTATAGGTATTCAATGCAGCTGTAGATACATTACTAATGAATTAAGGTTATAAAAGGTCAGGGATTGAAATAACTTAGCCCTTGCATTTAAATTGTACCTATGCGTACACAGCTGAATTATACTTTAATAACATTGTTATTTTCGGATCAGAAATTAGACTATCCGCTCTATGCATGACATAAAAATATGGGTTCATTTAAATTATTCGTATTCTGACAATTTCAGAGTTCAAACTATTGATAATGTAGTTTTGAAGCAATAATGCACCCAATTCCTACACAATACCTAATAATAAGTAAGGAAAATATGTAGTTGTAAAATAATATTCGAATACGATGAAGTAACATTTGATTTATTTTATGACTTATGGAATTGTGCTAATAAAATTTTATTCATAATATTTACAGCTTGACTTATTTTCTTATCGATTTATTTTAGATACCAGAATGTGCCTTGCATAAAAATATTTTATAAAAATGGTGAATTTGTGTTATGTTTGTGTTGTGGTATCATTTCAATGGGTTCTAGTGCTAAGTCTTATACCAACTTTGGTAGTTAAAAAACGTAAGTAGAAAAAAATTTGGTGGATCAGTGAATGTCGCCTAAAAATCTGTAAAAAGTTTTCTAAGTCCTTCTCTTGGTTCTAAACTACCTCTCTACCAATTTTCAGCCAAATAAATTCAGACGTCCTTGAGTTATACCTAGTGTAAATAGTGTAACTAACACGACTTTCTTTTATACGAAATATTTATTTATTTATTTATTTTATTTTATTTGGAGAACAAACAGTTATAAAATCTTATAAACTAATCTTCTTAAAAAACTATTAACCAATTAAATGCTCTCACATATTGCAACTAATTAACACACGAATATTAGACAAAAATAATTAAAGAGTTTATAGGGGAGAGCGGGGTTCAAAGTTCCCGGGGCACGTTGTTCCGATGCAAATAACTTTCGAAAGAAAAGAGATAGCAATACGTGTGAAGTACGGTGCAAGACGTCATACCATGGCGCTATCGCGTCAGCTATTTTAGTGACGCCTCGGCAACCGGCAACTGTGGTAATCGAATGGAGGCTCATAATTGTAACGTGAGTAAATATTTTTGCGTTGAAACTTTTTGGTCTATTTTGAACAGTTTTATAGCAATAATATCTGACTTGCATTTAATTGTTGGAAAATCTATTGGGGATGTTTTATTATTATCATTATTGACGTAATAATACTTATTTTTAAAATAAATTTGGTTTGCTTTTTTATGAAATTTGGGGCTCTAAGTTCCACTTGAACGGGGCTAGTTGTTCCGCAGAACTATGAACCCTGTGCTAAAGTAGTACTTAAATTAATTAAAAAAAAATTGTTTTAGGATGCGAAAATACAAAAGAAAAACGGAACGGGGCAAGACTTCGGAATAATTATTGCGGCGGGGAGTTGATACTGTAATGGAAGACGGTCGGAAAATCAAAACTAAACTAAAAATATGTCATATGTCATTATTCTGATAGAAGAATAGATATTAGACTGATTAAAGACTTATAATAACTTGTTACTATAAATGTTAGTGCTAGTTGATTGATCTCAATGTCCTAAAACAAAGTTCCTGAGTTAAAAATACATAAATTATTAGTAGGTACTTAGTTTTGATGATTATTTGCCTAATATAGTAATTTTAATCCTTATTTTGAATAAATGACTTTTTAATTTTTGGCACAGTACTTTTGTGTTTCATTTATACATATTATATACACTACAACTGCAACTTTAGCAATTGAAGTTGCTGTCGGAACAACTTGCCTCAACGATGGAACAACCAGCCCCATGATGGGGTCAGTTGTTCCTTGTCAATTTAACACAGAAAAAATGTCCTGACGCTAACACGTTTAATCATTTAGTAAATATGACAACATCAAGTAAAACTAGAATAAATTCTGCGTCTATGAGCTCCTTTAAATTTAATGTCAGTCTATTTACTGACGGTCTTTTTGCGTGTTATTTGAAAATCGGAACTTCGAACCCCGCTCTCCCCTACTAAATTAACACCAGATAAGTAAGCAAAAAAAGACATGAACATAAAAATTTACAAATGAACTACATAGAAATGGATTCAAACCAACGATTAGACAAAGCATTTTTGATCTTG
The DNA here is from genome assembly GCA_963691955.1 of Chloroclystis v-ata. Taxonomy (NCBI): domain Eukaryota; kingdom Metazoa; phylum Arthropoda; class Insecta; order Lepidoptera; family Geometridae; genus Chloroclystis; species Chloroclystis v-ata. The sequence goes on along the minus strand of OY829902.1, from coordinate 15,290,555 downwards.
TGAGCTTTCGTATCAAACAGATCAAGATCAAGGTCAGAGACAGCGGCCAGCGCATTGTAAGTAGACATAGCTCTGCTGAAATATGAGAATATAATAAGAAATGTCATCAACACAAGACTCACTTAACCTAAACATAACATTATAACAAAATAATCAAATGTTAGTGACCTCTTAATTAGTATAGCTATAGGTGAATAACACACACATAATAAATTGTCCTGCAATATTTATAAATCTATAATGAACATAAAATAATGAGAACCTAAGCACCAAACGCTCAAAAGATAGTAGAACTGTTTTTAAGATTATTGTCTTTTTCAGTTGACAAAACTCTAATAGCGAGAAAACGGCAAGACACGTTGGATATGTGTCGAATCTTTACGGAAGAGAATGAGAAGCTACGAACCAACCACGCTCCGAAGATAATCAAGTCCTATAGGAAACCTTCACGGTTCAAAAGAGATCTAGCGAATAATGCGGAACTCTTTACTGCTAGACCCAGGTTAATATACTTTTTAAAATTATTTAAACACCCCTATTTATGTTCCTAGCTGGGACACAGGGACTTCCTCTCTTGAGAGAGATTAGTATTATATTCATCACGCTGACATATAAATTATTTTCTTACTTTCATTCTTTAATAAACCTTAACTCAAAACACAACAGTTTATTTAGCTACTAAATCAAATGGAGAAAAATACCAATAAATCACGTAGGTAATAAATAATACAACCGAGTCTCCGGATTATGTAAAATATTGAATAGTAACATTACAATCGTAAAAAATGTTCAGTAAAAATCGAAAATCTTTCTGGTGACCGTTTTTGATCAATATGATTAGACATTTTTAGTAATAAATATTTAACACACAAAGAAAACATACCATCTGCAGATCAAATTCACTCTCTTGTTCCGCTACGGGAATTGAATCCGCAACCTGCGTCGCCTCGCCCGCTCAGTGCCGGATTAGCCACGTAGCAAGTGTAGCAAATGCTACAGGCCCCGCGCATTGGAGGGCCCCGCGCTCAAATAGGTATTTCGTAATACCTATTTGAGCGGCGAACCGAGCCGACCCGAACTGCGCGCATGGCTATTTCCACCTCACCTCTATCACGAATTCACGAAAAACGTTGGTATCAAAATCAACAACCATAATTTGAAATTGTACCACATTTTTTAAATTGAGCGCTAGCCACACACACGTTATGTGTTGTATGTACTACTTGCACTGCTCACTAAACGCTAAATTAGCCCATAATAAACCCAGAAAAGTTTATTTATTAGTCCAGTCAAATTAGCATTTCACCTCGGAATTTGAGATACCCAGCTGTAATTCTGTAAATACTTGGATATTGACACTAGACCAGGGTATTTAACTTTTCAAAGGAAAAAAATAGTAGTAGGATGAAACCCATTAGAAAAGGAGAGGAATATGACAAATATTAAAGGAAAAATAAATTACGGTCGATCGGAGTTCGGGAAGTGGGAGGGGGTGGGCTTTTAAGGGGAGAAAATGGTTTATCTCGATTTGCGGTGAAACTACTTGTCCTATGAAAAAAAATTATAATATGGCAAAGTTGTAGGTAATAGAACGATCTACAACTTTTAATTCAGAACTTTTTTACATAACGTCAAAATGTATGTGAAAAATTCAAAAAACTAAGGTTTTGGTTTTTTATTTCTATTTTTTTCAAAAACATTTTATTTTCTACGAAATTTGGTGAAAACTTACCTTTTATGCCCCAAACATACTATAATTTATTTGATTAAAAATATTAATTTATTCACCTTATTTTGACTTAATTACTAAAAACATTGACTAATTTTCAATCGAAAATTCACGTGTCAAAATATTAGCTTTTTTATAAAAATCGGTGTGCTGTTTGTTTATTGAAATCTTTATTTTTTGATGGTTAAGAAAAATATATACATTACCATAGTAAATTTTCTCAGAAAATGCAAAACACCGAAACAAAATTTGTATCATTATGTACAATTGCATCATAAAAATGTGATTTTTGCAATTTTTATTTCATATAATTGCTTATAATCCGACTTATTGCACATTATACAAACAGATTATTATATTATTTTTATTATTATATAGTCTGAAAAGACAAAATCACATTTTTGTGATGCAATTGTACCTAATGATACAAGTTATTGTTTCGGTTTTGTGCATTTCTGAGAATATTTACTATTTATTTTTTTTTTATTTTTTTATTTATTAAGGTAAGGCACACATAACGAAAATTGTTTACAAGATCTTATTATCATACATAAAACATGAAACATGTGCCTATTATAGGCCAGCACAACACTTATAGGAGTGACACAAACAACGGATAAGCACAGAAAAGAAAGAAAAATTTTTTTTACAAAATATAACTAAATAAGCAAAAAATAATAAAAATTTACAAAATATAACTAAATAAGCAAAAAATATAATCGTTATGATGAAGCCAGTATTCATGTATTTGCACAACACTCTCAGAAAACAGTATCTTTATGAACCTTGTTGATAAATTAAACTATATAAACAAATAAGTGGGATCAATAAGACCAGATCCTGGAGACACCAGGCTCTTAAGAGCCTGGGCAACTGAAACATGGTGTGTGAAGAGTCTAATATAATAAATAGTTTATAGTTTTAAATAGTTTTAGGTTAATAGGTATTGCTTCAGTGTTGTAAATATTTAAAATCACATTATGAAATTATCTTAACAAGTAAATGGTATATGGCAAATCTTAAAGTTAGGTTAAATTTAAACTAAACTATATGAACACAATAAATGAGATCAATAAGACCAGATCCTGGAGACACCAGACTCTTAAGAGCCTGGGCAGCTGAATCATGGTGTACAAAGAGTCTATAATAATAATAGTTTAAGGTTAATATTGCTTCAGTGTTATTAATATTATTTATTTGTATTATTTATTTATTAAGGCTTTTTTATTTACTATCGTAATGTATATATTTCTCGTGAATTTTCGATTGAAAATTAGTCTATATTTTTGAAAATTAAGTCAAAATAAGGTGAAAACAATAATATTTTCAATCAAATAAATCAAAGTTTATTAAGGACATAAATAGGTAAGTTTTCACCAAACTTCGTAGAAAAATAACAATTTTTGAAAAAAAAAAAAAAAAAAAAACAAAAAACATGGTTATTTGAATTTTTCACATAAGTTTTGACGTTATGTATAAAAGTTGTGAATTAAAAGTTGTAGATCGTTTTATTACCTACAACTTTGCCATAAAACTTGTTTCATAGGACTAGTAGTTTCACCGCAAATCGAGATAAACCATTTTCTCCCCTTAAAAGCCCACCCCCTCCCACTTCCCGAACTCAGATCGACCGTAATTTATTTTTCCTTTCATCTTTACCATATTCCCCTCCTTTTCTAATGGGTTTCATCCTACTACTATTTTTTTCCGTTTTTGACCATTTTTGGTCTAAAAGCACTGGTCTACACTACACCCTAAAAGTTGTATAAAAACCTACCGATGTTCGCAACCATTAAAATTTCAAGATATTCTATTATATTCTCTGGACCTAACAATTTTCATCCTCAAATGAGAGGATTTCTCAAATGAGAGAATTCCTCAAATGAGATAATTCCTCAACCCCATCAGAGGCAGCGGATGACCTGAAGTGATGCTGTGACCGCGCGCTCTCCGCCATCTATCTCGAAAACGGTTCACCGTATGAAAAAATTTTGTGAACATTATTTGTAGAGAATTTTGTATTCTACAATATTTACAAAGATATAAATAGCAAAAAACCCATAGGAAATGAGATATTTACAAAAAAACCATTTTTGCGGTCTTTGACCTTGAAATTTTAATGGTTGCGAACACCCTACGATCGGTAGGTTTTGAGACAACTTTTAGGGTGTCAATATATAAATATTTACAGACTTACAGCTGGGTATCTCGAATTCCGAGATTCTTACCTATTTTGAGCTAAAATGACTTGACTATAACAGTTTTGTTTTCTATACTAATATTACAAAGAGGAAAGATTTGTTTGTTTGTTTGTAAGGAATAGGCTCCGAAACTACTGGACCGATTTCAAAAATTCTTTAACCTTTTGAAAGCTACATTATCCCCGAGTAACATAGGCTATATTATAGCAAAGCAAATTGCGGGAAAGTGTAAAACGCGGGCGAAGCTATATTTAATACCCTAAATTTGAGAACCGATAGCAAACCAAGGGCCCCTTGACAGAATTTGCTACAGGCCCCGCGCTGGCTTAATCCGGCACTGCGCCCGCTACGCCATTGAAGCGGTTAGTTAGGTGAGTTTGACATTTTTGGTCTGGTTTTCATTGTCCTAGTAAAGCTCTGATTTATATATTTGATATTTTCAAAACCTGAAAATTGCCAAAAAAACCGCAAGTTTCCCAGGATCGATGTTTGTTACTTTTTCACGCAAAAACCGGATGGAATTGAATTAAACTTTAAATGATATTTATTTTATATAATTTTTTCAAGAGTCTATTATAGTAGCCAGCTGAGTTTCTCATCCAACTTAGTAAGTCCAAAAATACTGAATAAAAACTTACAACTAAACCTTCTTTCATAGGTCTAAAAGGGCAGTGACCCCATTCGCCGTGAACCCAGTGCTAAACGCAGAAGACGCTAAGCGTGTAGAGACCATAGTCAACAAACTCTATGACGACATGGAAGAGCGGGGAGAGAGAGTCACCTATCGACAGATGGAGACCAGCCCTAGTTCTATCAAGGTTTGAATTTAGAATACATGTTTTATTTTAACTGTGCGGAAAAAGAAGGAGGACACGTAAACAAGGCTCTAAGGTCGAAAAATATTATAAAAAGAGGTTGTACGGAAATAAATTTTTAGCAAATTAAAAAAAAACTTACACTGATTTTAGCTAGGTACATAGTGTTATTTTTATTTTTTATCTTTCACATGGTATACAGAGCAGATATGTACCCTCAATTACCCACGATACATATATTTTTAAATGAACATTATCTCGACCTATCCACTGTGTAACTAAGAATTTTCATTTCAATTCTGCAGGGAAACAAAGAGCAGAACATGAGCAAGCCAAGTAGGAGGTTCGACTTTGCTCCATCGTTCCTATTAGGTCCCACTGAAGGACCGCCCAAGCGACCCGTTCCCGAAGACCACCCATTTCCCAGCGTTGCTAGGTGGAAGAAAGGCATCGTACCTTATTTTATCGATCCTAGGACTTATGGTAATTGCTCTTTATGCCTGTAGCACATCTCCGCCGCGAAACTCTAAGGGCGAAACCGCCATAGATTCGCTGGTAGTTGTGAGTTGTTTGGCGGCGAAACAATAGCGAAATTCCCTGCTCTAACGTACAAAACTGACTATGATGTTGTCTCTTTCTAACATGATTTGATTGATTAAGAGAAGTGTGTGTGAAGGAAATAAATGAATCGTTGCACAGCGAAACTCACGCAGCGGTTTCGCCCTTTGAGTTTCGCGGCGGAGATGTGCTACAGGCATTAATGTTATACTTACTATATCTAGCTGCAGTCAATGGCCCAAAGGCATGATTACCTACTTAATCCGTATTTTAAGATTTATTTTGGACGCCAACGGCTTCCAAACGTAATAACTGGTCATAAAAAACGGAAACCTACAAGCCTACATAGGCAGTCGAAATTTTAAAACTACTATGATCATAACCTACATGATAGAATCTCTAATGTAAATATCCTCAGACGCCCATCTCTCCGACGTAATAATGTCTGCATTCGACTACGTGGAGAAAGCAACATGTATTCGGCTGCAGAAACTGCGAGAGAAGCCTTTAGACAAGGCTTCTATGGAGAGGGTGGAGTGGCTGTACATCTCCAATCCTACTGGCATTAGGCAGTGTGTGCACAGTAATGAAAGGAAGGAGTTAAATGGAGTTCAGGTATGATATCTGTATTTAGTATTTAATTTTGCGTCTAGAAACGTTGTCATTCATCAGCAAGATGTGCAGACGATATTGCAAAGGAGCGTTGTTGTGCCAGCTGCGATTGGTGCATGATTAAAGAGTGAGGTATAATCTATTCCCAGAAGTAGGGTTGCGGATGATGATGATAGTAAGAGTTATATAGATGATGCTGATCCATCAGAACTAAGTTGGAACTTAGAGGTAACTTATACTCAATTTCCAACCGTCAAATCGTCTAAAACGTGCGATTCAGCATTGTGATGAAATACACACGAGTAAAAAGGAAGACCGCTTTTCCGTCAGGGCAAAATAAATAGTCGAATAAAAATCTAAGCGGTCTTTTGAAGATGGTGATAATGTTTAATTCAAATTAAAGTTTGCTGTGTCAACTCTACTTACTTCATGTTTAATTTTGACACATGTATGGAGTAGTATGGACTAAAAAGTATAGTTTTGGGGTTGAGTGGTCTAGAGCCGTTTAATTGAGTTTCTCTGAATTTGTTTGGATATACTATGTTATGTACTAAAATACGTCCTTTAACTATTTAAACACCCACAGCTGACTGTATTTGGCTACGACTGCATGGCTGTCGGAGACATCGTTCACGAAGTGATGCACATCCTGGGCTACTCGCACGAACACCTGCGCGCTGATAGAGACGAGCACATCTCCATCATGTGGGACAATATCAAACCTGGTAAGACCAATATAAGGTATTCAAAACAAAATAGTCCCGTGGTACATACCTAAGCTCGAAAATTACCACCTATTTTTGTAGCCTATTTTTTATAATCAACTTTATTTTCGAGGACTTTTAATAATGTAGCCTAATCCATACAATATTGAGAAAGTAAAATTGGGTTCCATCATCAAAAAATCCCGTGATGTCGTTTTGCTTTTATGTAAAGCATATTGTTGTTATAACAGATACAAGATTATTTTCTAGTTCTCTGCTAAGTTTTAAGATTGGAAATGAATGTGATTATGATGCTTGCTTATTGCAGGTTACAAAAAGTACTTCGATCTGAAACTTCCTCCCCACACCGAGTATGAGCTTGGAAGTCTGCCGTACGATTACACCAGCATCATGCACTATCCACCGCGAGCTTTCTCGAAGAATGGCCAGGTCACCATATTTGCAGAGGTAACAACTCGGACTAGATTTATAGACTAAACAACAATGTGCCTAAACTACATCAGGTAACTTCTAACTGAATATATTTTGAAACCCACAGCCTGGGATCAAGATAGGCCAACGCGAAGGCCTGAGTGAGATAGATGTCGAGAAGGTCGCTCTGATCTACTCCAACGAATGCGTGGTTCGGAACAAAGAGTATCTTCTGCAAACCTGTCCAATAGTCGTCCAGTCTCAAACCAAACCTATAAACGCCACTAAACAAGAAATAAAAGACTACTTCGAGGATAGATTGTGGAGGTTTGGCCTCATACAGTACAAGATCTGGGATAATGTAGAATTCAGTAAGTGTTTGAAGGTTATTTATTTAGCCAGCAGTTTCTGGTAGTTAGTAATTACTTTCATTAACTTATATTCTAAAGATATTAACTAGTTCTCTGCTATGAATATGGCAAAGGACGCAACAACCACTCCGTTATTGACGCCACTATTCATCATCATCATCGTTATAGTACTGGCCATGGATCTCCTCAGTAAAACCTGTTTTCGTCTGGGGATTTAGAATGACTAGTAGATAACAGGCGGGTTGTTAATCACAGTAATTTGATACAATAACGCCTTCTGGTATATAAAGCACTTAGTCGGTTCGAGGCAGCCCGCGGAAATATTAATACTGTATTTTGGTACCTACTAAGTAAGTAGTAAGGTCTAAGCATATGTACCTACATATGCTTAGACCTTAGTCATCACATAAATGACGCTTTTTTACTAACTCTGAAACTAACAACTTCCTTGTTTTTACTCAATGTTTTGCCTTAGTAAAGGAAACGGTTGAATTTAGTTGACTAGTTCGTCGTCGGCTTTCTTTTGACCTACAAATCAGAAATTATTTTTTCATAAATTATAGGTGTTGAAGAGCGTGCTAACATCCTCGCAGTAATGAAACACATTCAACAAGAAACATGCTTACAATTCATGAACGTTGACGAGGTTGAAGACGAGACAGATAATGGCGACACAGATGATGATGATGACACAGATGACGAATATGATGATGAAGATACGAATAATTCTTATTATGATAATGGCTCTGATGACGATTATGAGCATGCTGATAAAATGTATGCCGATGATGCTGATTATGCTTATGGTGGTGATGATGATAATAATTATGATGGTGATAATGATACTTATAGTGGGTACGATTATACAGATAACGATGGAATCGTGACTGGGGTAAGATATTAGTTTAAAATTAACGAGTTAAAAACATGATTTTATAATACTATGATAATCAATTAATTTTGAGCAGTTAAATGTACACATTATTATATCTGTATTAATTAATTTGTGTCTTATTGATATTAAAAGTAAATAATTTGGAACACTATTCGCATAATAAAATATGTATATTAAATTGTTTAGAATCAAGATCCACAAATGGAGACAAGTTCTAAAAGTGAAAATGAAGTAAGTGCAGAAGTGCAAGAACTGACTAAATTGAAACTAGAAATCCCAACAGATCAAGCTGTTAATGGAATAGAAAACCAAATTACGAATGAAGATACTGAAGACACAAATGAAATGGCATTTACAGGCGATGAGACTAACAATGAAAGCAGTGAACTTGGATTACGAATAAGAAAAACGCGAAACAAAAATTACACTCTTAAAAAAATTAAGAAATTAAATATTGATGCCAAGAAACGACTGCTAAGGCAAGGTAAATAAGCTTTCATTGAATGTCATACCAAAACCAGAAACAAGGATACAATAATTATTTATTTTCAGCAAAAAGAAAGCGGATGAATAAAACAACTAAAAAACAAAAGACAAAACAAGGCGCAGCTTTCAAGGTTAAGACTGGTACCAGGAGACATTCGTCTTCCTTGCTGGTGCTCAGGAGAACTGCTGAATCGGAATGTACATGCCCAGAACCAGGAGCACCGAAAGGTGAAAAGGTATAAGTAAATATAAAGTAAAATAATCAAAGTAAGGAAAGTATCTTAAATATTAAAGAAGGAACAATTTATTAAATGAAGAGAAATTTGAATTTAAAAAACAATTTTATATAAGGATATACCAGCTTTTCTGAACTAAATTTCATAAAATAACTGCTAAAATAATAATGATTTTAATAAATAAATAAATATTGCTGGACATGCTGGACAATTTACACAGCAACATCTAGCTAGCGTCGTGGTAAGCTTAAAGCTTGTGTTACGGATGCTTGATATCTAATATTCTTATTTTAATTATACATAGATAGTTACAGATAGCAGCGTCAATCTGTATACCTGTGTTAACTACCCATTATAGACTGCACTAAAATGGGTTCTAATGAAGACACTCATAACCAGTGTCGTACCAATATGGATTGTTATGATGACAGCTAGTTTGCTGAATAGTAAATTAAACATTGCTAACCTAATTTTTCAGTGAAAACTAGTAAACTTGAAGTGTTACATCGGCAGTTATGTATGTAGTGACCACGGTTGAATTGTCATCGGGATTAGTGCGTTTGCGCAACGGCAACATGCGAGCGTTAAGTCAATCCTGATCTACAAATTGTTTAATTTACGTGATCGATTCGGTTTTTGGCTGACTTGTTTTAGACAAAAAATATTGCTTATTGCTTTATTGCCAAACTAGCCGTCCCGCCGACAGCTTCGCATGCGTTATCTACATACTAGCTACTAGCTTTCCGCCCTGCGGTTTTGCCCGCGTTTTACATTTTCCCGCAATTTTCTTTGCTATGAACCTCATGGAGCCCGAGACCTTTCCAACGAATGCAAAACCGTGGAAATCGGTTCGTGTCACGGAGCAGATAGAAAGGTTCGTGCGTTCTGGAGTTATAGCGTCAGGAAGGAAAACCCGACTTATGTTTATACATATAGTAATAAAGAAGATTGATTGATTAATGCAGATCCGTAAATCAAAAATATTAACTTAGCACTTAGCTAATATCCTAATGTTCCAGACTATAAAGATAGCCAACGGATGTTTCAACTCAGTGAACGATTTGCTTCACTTCTTCGTGCATCTCCTGGGCTTGGATCATCAGCACAACATGTCTGATCGCGACAACTATCTGTTCATCAATTGGAAGAATCTCACTGAAGGTAAAACTGTAAACTAAGAATCTCAAAGAAGATAAAACCCTAAGAAGGTTAATTTTAAATTTCAATACTACATAGGCTTCACGAAAAATTTACAGGTGCACAAGATTTAAAGCACTTTCTTCAAATAATTCCTCTTAATCTCGATGATGTGATATGATTTTTCTATTATATAAGTCCTTTTTTTTATTATCAAAATGTGCAATGTGAGGTCTTAAAATAAATACCCATGGAAACAGGACAATGAAAGTGGGAACGCGTTGAAATCTTTTGTATGAAAAATAATGGAGGGTTTGTGATCGCGATAGTTATGTTGGTGCAGAGCATAACACAAACTGATGTCCTTTCTCTAATAAATAAATACCATAAATATAATAGTTGGCTTCACGACAACCATAAAAACTGATAAGATGGTAGGTACTATTTTTCTTTCGCAGGCCGACATTGTAGAACGCTAATAAGTGTATTCCATCCAAAGGTTGCCTGGAAGATATTGCTCTTTAGCGATAAGGCCGCTGTACTTGATTATTTTTGTTGTATTTTATATTTTTTGTTTGTTTTGGTGTACAATAGTTTATTTGTATTTTTTTTGTATATTAATGTTAATTTGACTTGCTGATCTTACTTACTCGTTACAACAGACGTAAAAATGGAAATGCAAAGGAAGCTACCGCCGGCAGCTTCAGTCGGCTTCCCGTACGACTACCAGAGCGTCATGCATTACCCATGGCTCCAAATCAAGGACGGAAGGACCAATCTCATGTATCCTATTTGGGTAAGTTGTCTGTAGGTAGAGGTAGGTAGAGGTAGTTAGAGTCAACGGCAATTTTTCTAGCATCGCGGAAAATATTAAACGTAACCAAGGAGTTGGGCGTTGACACTACCACACAGTTTGTAAAGCTTCGGTAGTGTCATCGTTTCTAAAGGTACCATTTGTGCATTCATGTAAAAAAAATATATTATCATTATTATTATTTATGATAAAACTTTCCGAAATCGAAGTTTATCTATGCTCATAACTTAATTTTTATTACGCCAACGGAATAAAATAAAGTACAAATTATAATAAAATGGGTATTTAAACATCACACATCTCAACATCCTCGATGCATCCTATTTGTTTTAGGTATCTATGCTTCATTAATCTGTGTTGTCCTTAAATAAATAAAAGTATTTTTTTTACTTTTTAGAATGACGGCTGGGCTATGGGACATTGGCAGGGTTTGAGCTCAGTGGACGTGCAGAAGTTGAACATGCTCTACTATGCGCAGTGCTCCGAGAGACAATTATTACAATAAAGAACTAATAAACTTACGTATCATTATTCAGACTTGTGTTTTCATATCTGCTTGTGTACATAATGAAACTATTAATAACTAGCTGACTAGCTTTTATTTCCATGTTTTCCCACCTTTTAAAACTTCCTTGGGCTACTACATATAAAAACAAAAAGCACCTAAATCGGCCCGAATTGATTTTTATATTATATAGAAATCAATAAATAAATAATGTTGCAAAATAAAACAGCAACATCTAGCACCGTGGTAGGCTCGAAGATGTTACTCATTTTCACAGAGCGGCTTCACCCGCGTTGTAACAGATATTCCCGCTGTAAAGTAGCCCAAGTCCGTTCCCGATATTCAAACTATAGCTATACTAAATTTCATTCAAATCGGTTTTGCCGTAAAATCCGAACAGACAGTGTAACTTTTACATTGATTATATTAGTAGCTAAGCTGTTTCGCCTGTTCACGAATATAGAATCGTTAATTGTAATGGAATGAAGAGACAATAAACTAACAAACGTCGCTGAGTCTAGCTAGATGGATGTGGTTGGCATCACTTTGGATGGCAATAGGTATTGCAGACCTACCGAGCATTGGGTTAGGTTATGTAAGAAATAAAATGAAATCATAACTAAACAATAAACATTACCTAATCATTTATTAAGTAAAAGATTAGCTCTTTTGAACAGCAATTTCTTCGGTTTCTTAGTAGTTCTTGATTTTTTACCTTTCTGTGTTTTCTTCTGTCTTCCTATATTCCTGTTTATGTCATCATTTTCTTCATCAGAGGTGGTAGCTATATTTCGATTGGGCCTATCATCCTTAACTTTTCTTTTATCGTCTGCAGATTGTTCTTCATCAACTTTTATATTTATTTTATCGATGTCAATAGATTCAGGCGATGAGTAGCTAAGTTTATCGGGACTTCCAAAGGCATTCCTACATTCGTCAAGAAGGGCGCCAACATTTCGCTTGTTACATTCGTGGCCAAACCAGAGGCGGAGTTTCATGATATCTAGTTGCGATAATCTGTCCAAAGGAGCTATGGTAAGGCCAGGAACCTGCAGATTAAAAAAAATATTAAAATAATCTTAAGTAACTTCAAACTTCCTGTGAATACTTAAAACCTAAATAAATAAATAAAACAGTTAAACCTACATTTCATGACCTATCAAAATATTCGATTCTTCTAAAAATATTTTAATCAATAATGGTTCATCAAGCTAGACAGATGGACGGATGGACGTAGGATGGAATCCATTTTCATGAGTCAGTGACATGCATTGAGTGCTCGTGGTACGACTTAGGGCTGAATTATATTAGACCAGGGCGGGGCCGGGCCGGGGCGGGACCGTGGCCAGTTTCTATTACACCGGCCCGGACGGGACACGGATCATACCTACACGGTGTAATATAAATTACTTCATATAAAATGTATGTAACGTGGCCCCGGTCGGGCCACGGTCCCGCCCCGGCCCGGCCCCGCCCCGGTCTAATAACGGGTGTCCCAACAAGAACGCAAGATTTAAATTTGGCGCCATTTTTGTATTTTAGTGCTGGCAACCCTAAAAAATATACTATTTGACGGCTGAATGTTTAAGGTTTGTAAAAATGGCGGGTTATATAAAAGATCAACGCGTTTTTATTATTAAACAATATTTCAAAAGTAATGAAAGTTTAGCGCATACAGTTCGGAGCTCGATATTGCGACATGATAACAAAGTTTTTTCTAGCCAAATTAGAGGATATTGATGTGGAAGCAATGTGGTTTCAACAAGACGGGGCCACTTGCCACACAGACAGAGAAACGATGCAATTACTGCATGAAACATTTCCTAGTCGTGTGATCTCTCGATATGGTGACCCCTAATTCTTGCGATTTAACACCATTAGACTTTTTTCTTTGGGGTTTTTTGAAGTCGATGGTTTACGCGAATAAGCCGACGACGACTCAAGCCTTAAAAGAGGAAATTGGACGCTGCATTAATGAAATACCACAGCATTTATGCAAAACGGTCATTGAAAATTTCATTAAAAGATCGCGTGTGTGCCAGCAAAGCCGCGGCGGTCATCTGCCCGATATGTTGTTCCATACATAACCTCATTCTGTCTACTTTACGATATAATAAAGTTACACGATTTTTTTTAAAATTTTCTGTGTTTTATTTAAAATTTAAATCTTGCGTTCTTGTTGGGACACCCTTTATAATTCATCCCTTACCCTGGGTGCGATGGTCGGCCCTCCGTTAGCGCTGTAAGTTCTATCGTGGAAGTGCATCACGCTCATTGGGTCATACTCCACGATCTTATATCTTGGGTCTGCAGGTACCATGCGGAACAGAGGTCGGTAGCCTGTGGAAAAGATATTCATGATGCGTTTTCACTAAAACTCTTGAACTCTTTCGCAAAATTGTACTTGTTTAAGATTCACATAAAAACTCTATAAAATACTTGACGGTTGATAACTGATTGCCGCTTTTGCTATCATGAGAATAAAGCTATAGGTAGTTTTATTACGACGATATTTGACAAAAAATCAAGACGTTTTTATCTTTCACGATTTCACCTGTAAGAAAGTCTCAAAGTGATTACAGATTGATGACAAAAGTTTAGAAGATTCACTCCTTACTTGGAAATTCATTGGTAGAAAATTTTATTAAATCTCACGTGGTTGTATATTCTCCCAGACGATTTTGACGTACTGGTCTCTGTGAGGGTGGGACACTTCGTCCTTGAAGCCGATGGCATGAAGCACTGTGTGCAGAATGTTCTCACCGCTAATACATTCGATGGCGATTACCATTCTCTGCAACAATTGGTTCTTATTTCAAGACTACCTCTTTAGTGTCCCAGAACCAAACAGCTTACTCGTATATATGTTTGTTATTCAGTGAGAACGAAGACAAATAATAAATATATCAAACGGTAATAAAGAACTTTAAAATTCCATGAAAATCTGGTTAATCTTCTCGATTTATAAGTGCAACAACAGATAAATACGTCCAACTACGGAGCCTCTGGACTCCCTAGTAGGTACAAAACAACGCTGCCCGTCTTTTGGTATAAAACCCCTTGAGTCGGTTTGACAAGAACCGTAGAAAGAGATGGGTGGAACCTATCATTAAGATGATTCAAAACAGCTCTTACGATTTCTCCATTCTCCATAGCGGTAGGTTCGTGTTGGCATTCGCGCTCTTTCAGCGGATTTGTGAAATGCAACCATGCAGAGGTTGACGTTGGTTTATCCAGCATCCTCTTGAACACCAGGCAAGAGGACGCCTCTATCTCGTCCATCGCTATTTGTATGCTTATTCCTGTTCTTTTATCTAGAATTATACGAAAACTGGTGATCCCCTAAACTCCTTAACAATTTATGCCCGAGACTCATAGGTCTTTCTAACGCTGTTGCTCAGTGTGGTGGCGATAAGCTTGCGAATTGGATCATAATCACCCCTAATAACGTTCCAACTGCTGGGACACAGGGACGCTGGCCAATTGCGGGTTATTGAATGACACAATCATATCCTTCAAACTAATAAAGTTCTCAGAACATTGTGGTATCCTCACTGTGTTTGCCTACCTACACCGTCAGAGCACGCGTTTTTAACATCAGGCAGTAGAGTACATGGCAATAGAAATTCACTGAATCCGAATTGGCTACTTTTCACTGAAGGCATTTAGTTATAATAGAAGGTTATGCTTTTGTACAACTTTATCAAAAGTTTTATTCTTAACTTCTTACCATAAGTCTCAGGATCGATATAAAATGGTACAATTCCCTTTGGGAACGTAACCAACGTATCTGGTGATTGTAGACCATATCCTGGTTTCCAAGGTACCCATTCCGAGTACTCTCGTCTTGTTCCGTCTAGAAAAAAACACTGTAAGTAGTACAATAGGTACTTAATAGTTTTAACAGCTAGTTGTAGAGAACACTAGCTTTATAAGACTCCATGTTGAACGGACAAACCGATTAATGGTAGATCCAATATAAGTTTTAGATAGACAGGAAAAGCTTACTACGTGAATAACTTATAATGCAAAAAAAAATCAACCATTAGGTACAAATTAAGTATTTTCGTTTAAAATGCTCATCTAAAATATTACCTATTATGGCTGAGTTGTCTGATCTACCCTGCCTGACACCTTCGTCTGAATAGGTTTACTTATATAAAAATGATACATACTTTTCGTTGCATTAACCGCAGGCGGTTCAGCAGCTATAACAGAGTTTAGTAAATAAGACAATATTGAAAATTCAAGAAAATACAACATAAACATTGCAAACTTTTATGGGCACTTGTATTAACTGAAAAATCGAATAACATTCATTTTATTTTATTATTTTCTAACATTGCGTAAGTTACGGTTAGGTAGGTACTTTATGTATAGGTCATTTTTCGAGTAAGTTCCTCCAATTTAAGTTTTACGATTAGCTAGTTTATTACTTTCTACTGAGTTACGATATCCAAGTACCTAGTACCTATACGTAACGATTGGTTTTCATTGACAAGATACTTAAAATATTTATATTTAAAAAGAAAGGTTAATTATGTTGTTTACGCATGAGTTTTTTATTAAGGTTTTTTATTTAGAACAGGCAAGATTCAATTTTGTTTGTGGAGATTAAATAGTACCTACCTACCTACCTATATCAGATGGAGATGTTTCATTTAACCCCATTTTCATTTATTTTTTATGTAAATAATGCATTTAATAATAAATGAAAATAAATATTTTTTTATTTTTATTATTTTTAATGCATTTTAGAAGACTTCCGGTTTACTCATTTTCAGTTTTGAATTTTTATTATGGCGTCGCACTTGTCACCAAGATTTCCGCTTTCTATAACATTGACAAACCTGACCGAATGTGATCTGTCAGCAAGATCTCTTGCTTTTGTTGCCAACTAATATTAACGTGTTACCAGACTTAAAAGCATTTCAATATTTTCAATCAAGATAAGAACACGTCCAACAACATCCTCATCTTCAAAACAAATTGTAAGACGTTTTACCTGTTTGAAAGCTCTATTTGTACAGAGATACACAGACTCGTCAACTATTATAATTTAACCCACCGTTGTTAATGGGATGAAAAGGTATCGACTTTTCATTTCAACCACAACAGCGCCGTACCTACATAAGTAAAGTAAGCAGTTGGTAGCCCCAACCCAACCGAAGTAAAGTAATTTTATTATTTTCTGTCACGAAAGTGAAGTGTGAGTGAAGTGAAAACAACGGCCGGTAGTTTATTGTGTTTTTTCTTGGGTTTTCTGTTTGCGTATCAAGAAATTTCTTGAAAATGCGAGGCTACTATATTTTGTTATGCGTTATCTTTGTAATACCATTTGCTTACCCATCTTCTACCACATCACCGACTGGTTCTGTGAATCTGGACGAACTATCATTCTATAAAGTCATTAATAAATTTGAAGCAACTTTGGTGAAATTTGATGTGGCTTACCCATACGGTGACAAACATGACGCTTTCGTGGCCGTAGCACAAAGTGCCAGCGATGTAGACGATCTTTTGCTCGCAGAAGTCGGAGTAAAAGACTATGGTGAAAAAGAAAACGAAGCTTTGGCCAGAAAGTATGGTGCTACTAAGGATAACTTCCCTATGATTAAGTTATTCGTGAAAGGTAAAAGCGAGCCACTTACATTTGATAGTAGCAAAAGTTTTACTAGTGATGAAATACGAAGATTCATTCGAGAAAAAGCCGGTATCTACCTTAGCCTGCCGGGTTGTGTTAGAGAGTTGGACTTACTAGCTATTAAGTTCATGAAGTCTAATGATGAGACTGATAGAAAACAAATTCTTAAAGAGGTGGAAGAAACAGAAGGAAAACTCTCAGAAAAGGTACCTAATATTTTTTTCACAGAATCCCAGTTTCAGGTATTGTGTGGATTGTTACCATAAGATAGCATATTCTATTCAATCAAATTAGTATATTGATTTGTATTTATCATTCCAGAACGCATCATCAGGCAAGATCTACAAAGCACTACTGCAAAAAGTCTTAGAAAATGGCAATGACTTTATAACAACGGAATACAAAAGGGTAAAGAAACTGCACAATGGAAAATTATCCAGTAACAAGAAAAAGGAACTTGAAAATCGTCTTAACATTCTGCAGACATTCAAACTGCCAAAAAATAGTAAAAATGAGCTTTAAAGCACTTTTGTGTTAAGAATTTACACTGTTTTAATTTGTGATATTCATAAGCACATTCCAGAGAAGCTTTTATTAATTGTATGGGTGTTATCTAACAGGATATAACAATTACTTATCAAAACAAATATCCAAAGTTATAGTTAATTATTAGTCTGAAGCTATATTTAGTTATGAAGAGTATTCAATTACTGAGTTTTAGGTTGTCTCATTTCTGTAATAGTAGTAGGTACTTAATACTAATCAATTTACCTACCTGATACTATCAATTTTACATTATTATGAATGGTATGACACTAAGTTAATTTTCCAATTTTATGTTATTTATGAAATAATTTTATTTCCAAGTTGAAATGTATCTAATTTGTAGCGCCTGAGAATACAGTTACATTTTGAGTTCAAAGACATGCCACATTTCTTTAGCAAACATACTATTTAGCACCTTTGTGAGTAGTACTAGAGTATTAATATGAAATAAGTTTTACTATAAAATATTGTATATTCATTGTGTGCTCATAAAAAGGATTAATGGTCCTTGCATCAAACTTATTCAATCAACTATGGATTTCATGGTTTTTGCACTGCTAGTTGTGTGAAACATGTTTTTATTACTCACTCTTTGACGAGTGATGGAAATATGGAAGTAGAAAGTTGTAACTTGGTTTGTGCAATAGAATTTATTTAGGTTGACTTGACATGCATGTTTGGAGGTGATTAAAGATTTATTGTGTGGATAATGTGTTTTTTATTCTAAAACTAACCTTTTAAAACCTGTTAGCATCATATTCCTAAGTATAACAAGAGTCACATAGAGTAGGTATGAAGCAGAAGGGATTAGAATGCAAGGCCTCTTTAGATTGTTTAACAGATTTAAATTTTGAAGCCTAGTCTTTAGTCTATTTGAAATAAAAGGTCATTATATGACCACTCTTATCAAAACCCTAAATATGTGATTTTTTTCTGAAAAGTTTAATATCATGAATTGAAAAACCTACTTATAGGAGCATGGAATTTAGATACTTAGTATTATTTTGGGTGATTGTTTGGGTAATAAAAAAAAATTATGCAAAAAGTATCCATTATATTCACATTAAGATTTTATAAAATGTTTTGCCACAAATACCAATGCATTTTTTTTATCCCGGAATGTAGATCAAGTAAGATATTTGTGACAAATATAATACATTTATGCACCTACTTATTACAAAGACACTTCAAAAATCCTACAGTTACAATATTGGGGCTTATGCATGCCTACATCAAAATAGGCCTGATATAATGTTTACACATTTTTAGGTAAAACTGAAAGAAGTTGATATTGGAACATAAAATAATGCAAAGACTGCTGTCACTAGGAATAAATGCAGAAATTCTTATCATTATCATAAACACCCGATACAATTTCTAGACCAAGAATTATTTTTGGCAAGATTTTAAAACTATTATGTGCAGAGTAAATTATAAAATAACGAATATTTTATACTGTTATCATTAATAAATGTAATAAAATAATTAACTCAACAAAATGTTACTCATAACTAAAAGAAGAAGAGTATGTTACTCTCAAAACGCCAATTTATTAGCAATCTGAATTTAAACCAGTAAATAAGCATACATATTAGTACCACTATTATTATGACAATTAAACAACTATCTATTATATACTTATACAAATGAAAAGTTTCATGCCTGGCCTTCAAAATGCCAGCTCAACCAAAATTATTCTGAAGACATGTTTTATATTTTATTTAATTTTATATTTTTTTATTTTATATTTTATTATTTTTTTAAGTGGGTATTAAAGATATGACATTCCAAATCAGTTCTCTAGCATGTTTTATTACAATTAAAAAACTAAATAAAACATTCCAAAAATAACTAGGAGATACCAAGCTTTATTATTCAAAGCCAGGCATGAAAAATGTAAGATCAGTAAAAGAAAATCCAAGCAAAATAAAGTTGTGGCACAAATTTGCAAATTCCCATCAAATGTTTTTAATATGTATTCACAGTATAATTAACCAAAGTCTTATTATTCTAGTAAATATGAACTTTTAACATTATGTTCTAATTCTAATGTGTATATCAATATACTAAATTAGAGGTTTTAAATCTCAAATCCATAAAAAAAGTGTTCCATTCATTTTTCAATGGATAGCCAATCATAACTAAGGACACAAAATTAGCATCTCTTAAAAATTTTGCTTACAAGATTGTAGTGTAACAAACTCTATATAATAAGTTTTATGGGTTTTGTAGAATATTTAAAACTTTATTTATAGACAAATTTCCAACTCCTCTGTGCAAACCATGTCTTTTACTAGATAGAGTATTGTACCCACTACCCACTTAATGCATAAATATTTTATAAAAGCAAGCAATATTAATTAATTTCATGTCTATATAAATTAATCAACTTGTCTAAATGAAAGATCCGTAGTTATGAAAGGCCTTGTGTAGTAATTTATAATCAATTAAGCTTTGTCAACTTTAAGATTTTTAAGCTGCAGGACAACCCCAGCATCAGCATCTTCACTCTTACTAGTTACATGATTCTCACTATTACTTGTTAAAGACGAAGACTCACTGGATGAGAGACTGTTGTTGTCCACCTCATCATCAGAACTTTGAGGGTCATCTGTGTATAGACTGCATTTGGTCCTGACTATTTCTTGTGCTTCTGCGAATTTCGATTTCCATAATTCTGCATCTGAAATATATAAATTGGCATATTATTTATATGTTAAATATGTAGTCTTTTGTTGTAAACTGTGTAAGTACATATTGAAATAGCCGGATTTTGGAAATTGATAATCCATTTAAAATGTTTACATGTCAATTATGTTATGCTTTTTTTTAATTATTTTAAAAGGAAAATAAACTCACTCTCAGTGCTCCTAAATCGAATTGCCAGCATCTCTTGCTTGCATGTTTCGTCAGCAAAGTCAGCAAATACAGACCAGTTGAAAGCCTTGTCAGAGCCACAGTGGGCATTCATCCTTATATCAGGAGTGATGAAATGGTTAGCGCACACCTTATGAGTTTTCTCTCGCCGCATCACCACTCTTACAGTGTTGTTTTCTTTGTGACGGAGAAGCTTTATGTCTCCTGTTCCACGCTCCTGAAATAAATTATTATTTTAATGAGCATAGTAATAATGTCTCATACCTACTTAACATGCCGGTTGAAAAGCATGGTATAACCTCTTCATTTTATTTTTTTTTCATATAAAAATTAAAATAAATATTTATTTATTTATTATATTTCCCTTTAATAAATAAGAGCACAATTAATAGTTAATATGTTACTATTAATAGAGATAATATTTATGAGTAGGTAGAACCAATGAAAATTGGTAAACATTATCAACTTTTGTGGTACATAACAAATTATGTCTTTGCTAATTGGATTGACCATACTACTACATACTCTAATAATATTTTTATCCTGTCGGCGGGATAGTTCCAGCTTTCATAATGCGAACTATTCATACCTTTTTAATGTTATTATCAAGGTTTTCAAAACATAAAACAAGTTTTGATCTGAAAGGAGTATTTTTCAAGTGATTGGAAATACTACTTAGATTCTTCTCATACAAAAAAGAATATAATTATCATTGTTGCTCTCCAAACTATTTCATATCAGCTGTTACCTTCCATTCATGATCTACGGTATCGTATCTGTAGAGCCGGGATCGAATTTTCACCAACTCTTCTTCTTCCTCCTCATTAGTCGGCACCTCCACCAAAGGCAGCGATATGATGGGTTCATAATGAGGGTCGTGTTCTTCTACTTCTCCGGCCTCGCTCTCGCTGTTACGTCTAACGCTTTCTTCTGTCTGCAAACAATACAAATTCAATGGTAAAACTAACGTCGTCACAGGAATATTGACAGAACAATTATTTTTTGTAAACTTTGTATGTAAGTATAACTAGAATATGTAAAACTTACGGGAGACGACATTATTTCCAAGGAATTATGCTTTTCCTTGCAAAAACAAATTATCCGCAAAATACAAACATAAAGGAGCGAGCCGAACAAAGTTTCAGTTATTGAATGGAATGAGTGAGTGAGGTGAGGAGTGAGTGGTTCTATAGATGGATGACTGATATTGAATGAAACCAAAACAATTTTTATTCTTCATTCATTCTCTATTCTATACTATACGCACGCTAGGCCCCGCCCCATTGGTTCATGAATGAGTGGAGTAAGGACAACTTAAAACTAAGATTGCTAGAATAAACTAATTTAATATCAACCATTACTACATTATGTTTATTATAGCTTTAGTTTGTCTACGGCAGATACCCACGTGCCCTGTTACTCTATTATAAATACTAAAAATATCTAACATTATATTGTAAGCAATTTTTTTTTATTTCTTTTGGGATTTAGATTACCTCGTATTGTTACGATGTGTTTTTTATTAAAGTGAAAAGTGAATTACAATTTACTCGACCTCGAATTAAACTCGAGTTTAGATCTGATAGGTTCAAAAAAATAATCATCATTTGTTCTTGTGACGATTCAACATAAAACCACCGTTTGTTGACAGTTAAGTTGGCAATACACTCACTAAATTTACAAAACAAAAAGAAAACAAAAAACATTGTACCGATCGGATGGATCGATGGATTTTAGTGAATGCATTTTGTTTATTTATTTAATAAATAAGATTTCAGTTTTTTAATTAGTGTTCTAAAACGTAAATCGAACATAGTAACAGTAAGTCTTGTGGGATTAAAAAGAATGCATGTATGCGAAATATTAACTTTGATTGTGTGCGTTCAGTTTCACGACCTATATTCCTGTTTATTTCGAGAGTTCTTCCTGTTCTGCTCTCTTTTAGGGCATAGTTGAACAAATACATTACTCTAGTTTATTGACATGTTCTAATTTGCATTAAAATTCGTCTATTTGTAGAGAAGACAAAACATAAAAAACACTCGTACTTACGTATATACCTACTACCTATTATAGTTCTTTATTTCAGAAAATGTTCATTAAGCAACATTAAACTGTAGTCCTAATCTAAAAATATTTATTTTATTTATTTATATTTTTATTCGTTAATTAATAATAAATGTTGCATGTCTGTATGAAATAAATAAATTAAAAGCAGTTAAAAAAAACTTATAGGTCCTTACAATGTCAGCGAGAGTATCAAATGAAGAGTTCCGTACTGACAACCTGGATGTCAGCTTGAAGATGGAGTTTGGGACATTTGAGGTCATTCACAAGTGGACACTACTCTCGGAGTGCAATGAGTTTGTTGGAGCCAGGTATGGATATTCTCTTGTTTCCCCATCATCAAACTAATAATGGCAACAACAACAAATCCTCAAAACCCTGAGGTCACTCACAAGCCTGTGAAGACCCCAGGAGGATTCTGTGCTTTTGGACGGAGTTAGGCTGGTTATACTAGCAAATCTCATCACACATAATGGACCACCTTTGAGTGTAATGCGAAAAACTGAGCCATCCTAACTAACTAAACTAATAATGACGACTTCTGTGGAGCAGCTGGCAAAGATCTGCCTATGAAGCAAGAAAGAGTGTGATTCCAAACAAATATTATACATTTACATACTTATTGGTGATTCTTATATTTATTTAGTTTTGTATTAAGTTATCATTATCTTAACATTAATGAAGTAACAAATTAAAGAAAGGAGTGGGTGTAGATATGACTTCTAATAAGGGAAAATGGAAGGAAAGAACATGTTCTGCCAACCCCACTTAATGTTGTAAAAGGGCATAAAGATGATGAAAATAAAATTGATTTTCTTTACTACTTTTTCTGCCTTTTCCAGACGGAGTAAACACACCGCAATAGCATACAAAGATGCAATCTATGTGTTTGGAGGTGATAATGGCAAGTCTATGTTGAATGACCTCGTCCGCTACGACATTCAAGAATCGTCTTGGACCAAAGCCGGGTGTATGGGTTCAGCACCCGCACCTAGATATCATCACTCTGCTGTGGTTAGTATTTCCCACTTCTGGAAACATGCTTACCCAGTATAATTAATAATAAAAATAATTTGGTTGGGACTTCACAGTAGATTAGTGTATCATTAGATATCTTTTTTCAAAATCATGGTTTGATTGCAGGTACATCGTCACTCAATGTTCATATTCGGCGGTTACACGGGTGATATTTTGGCCAACTCTAACCTGACGAATAAGAACGATCTGTTTGAGTACAAGTTCACATCTGCCACTTGGTTTCAATGGAAGTTTATTGGACCGTGAGTATAAAATAAAATCAGAATTCAGTCAGAATTTTCCATGCTATGCGACTTATGGTCGAACGTCGAGAGTGTTTTAACCCTTTTGTGAACACGTGAGTAATTCCCGTCGTTATAAAAAAGTATATAAAATTTAGTGTATAAACACACTAAATTTAATTGAATTGTGTTGTTAGAGAGCCTGTGCCTCGCTCGGCCCACGGCGCCGCAGTCTACGACGACAAGCTGTGGATATTCGCCGGTTACGACGGCAACGCGCGCCTCAACGATATGTGGACTTGCAATTTAGTTGTAAGTATTATAATTATCATCTTATCATAGAGCAACATATTTCTCTATGAACGAAAGAAACCGCTTGAAAATGCTGGAATACTGCCAGTAAAGAACGCAGAAAACCTAGTAAAAGTTTACGTAAATTGTCCAATTATTGTCATAAGGGCTCAATAAATAAATAAAGAAACATATCCATCTAACATTTATTTTTATAATCAAGTTTTTTTATTGCAAAATAGCCTTATTTGCGTCGCATCGTTGAGGGCCAAAATGATATTCACGGAACGGAAAGATTCGTGTGCGAGACTAAAGCGTCGCACTCACACTTGACCTTTTCTCGATTTTTTTTTCTATGAAAGAACCCCCAAAATACGAATTTCTCAATTTTGGTCACCAGGGAGAAATCCACACATGGGAGAAGATAGAACAAAAGGGCACATGCCCGCCGACGTGCTGCAACTTCCCGATCTGCGTCGCGCGCGGCAAGATGTTCGTCTTCAGCGGTCAGAGCGGCGCTAAGATCACTAACGCACTGTTTCAGTTCGACTTTGAAACGCATACGTGAGTATATTGTCATTTACACAGAAGAAGGTATTGTAGGAAAAAAACAAGAAAACGTTCTGGAAAATTCCCGATCTGAATTTTTATATGGGGTTTATTCTGCCGCTACCAATTAGACCGGTGCTGACCTTATTCTGCCGCTATCAATTAGACCGGTGCTGACCTTATTCTGCCGCTATCAATTAGATCGGTGCTGACCTTATTCTGCCGCTATCAATTAGACCGGTGCTGACCTTATTCTGCCGCTATCAATTAGACCGGTGCTGACCTTATTCTTTCGCTATCAATTAGACCAGTGCTGACCTTATTCTGCCGCTATCAATAAGACCAGTGCTGACCTTATTCTGCCGCTATCCATAAGACCGTTGCTGACCTTATTCTGCCGCTATCAATTAGACCGGTGCTGACCTTATTCTGCCGCTATCAATTAGACCGGTTCTGACCTTATTCTGCCGCTATCAATTAGACCGGTTCTGACCTTATTCTGCCGCTAACACAGACCACGCATAACGTGGTTCTAAGTTGCCAACCTCACCTAACACACTGTTTGTGCACGTCAGTTGGAGCCGCGTGTGCACGGAGCACCTGCTGCGGTGCGCCGGGCCCGCGCCCGCGCGCCGCTACGGACACGTCATGGCGGCGCACCAGAGCCAGCTCTACGTGTTCGGCGGCGCCGCCGACAACACGCTGCCCGCCGACCTGCACTGCTACGACCTCGACACGCAGATGTGGTCAGTATCACAACACAAGGCTCACTCTAGGGCCCGCGCCCGCGCGCCGCTACGGACACGTCATGGCGGCGCACCAGAGCCAGCTCTACGTGTTCGGCGGCGCCGCCGACAACACGCTGCCCGCCGACCTGCACTGCTACGACCTCGACACGCAGATGTGGTCAGTATCACAACACAAGGCTCACTCTAGGGCCCGCGCCCGCGCGCCGCTACGGACACGTCATGGCGGCGCACCAGAGCCAGCTCTACGTGTTCGGCGGCGCCGCCGACAACACGCTGCCCGCCGACCTGCACTGCTACGACCTCGACACGCAGATGTGGTCAGTATCACAACACAAGGCTCACTCTAGGGCCCGCGCCCGCGCGCCGCTACGGACACGTCATGGCGGCGCACCAGAGCCAGCTCTACGTGTTCGGCGGCGCCGCCGACAACACGCTGCCCGCCGACCTGCACTGCTACGACCTCGACACGCAGATGTGGTCAGTATCACAACA
The DNA here is from genome assembly GCA_963691955.1 of Chloroclystis v-ata. Lineage (NCBI taxonomy): Eukaryota > Metazoa > Arthropoda > Insecta > Lepidoptera > Geometridae > Chloroclystis > Chloroclystis v-ata. The sequence continues at coordinate 15,264,586 of OY829902.1, read as the reverse complement.
CAAGGCTCACTCTAGGGCCCGCGCCCGCGCGCCGCTACGGACACGTCATGGCGGCGCACCAGAGCCAGCTCTACGTGTTCGGCGGCGCCGCCGACAACACGCTGCCCGCCGACCTGCACTGCTACGACCTCGACACGCAGATGTGGTCAGTATCACAACACAAGGCTCACTCTAGGGCCCGCGCCCGCGCGCCGCTACGGACACGTCATGGCGGCGCACCAGAGCCAGCTCTACGTGTTCGGCGGCGCCGCCGACAACACGCTGCCCGCCGACCTGCACTGCTACGACCTCGACACGCAGATGTGGTCAGTATCACAACACAAGGCTCACTCTAGGGCCCGCGCCCGCGCGCCGCTACGGACACGTCATGGCGGCGCACCAGAGCCAGCTCTACGTGTTCGGCGGCGCCGCCGACAACACGCTGCCCGCCGACCTGCACTGCTACGACCTCGACACGCAGATGTGGTCAGTATCACAACACAAGGCTCACTCTAGGGCCCGCGCCCGCGCGCCGCTACGGACACGTCATGGCGGCGCACCAGAGCCAGCTCTACGTGTTCGGCGGCGCCGCCGACAACACGCTGCCCGCCGACCTGCACTGCTACGACCTCGACACGCAGATGTGGTCAGTATCACAACACAAGGCTCACTCTAGGGCCCGCGCCCGCGCGCCGCTACGGACACGTCATGGCGGCGCACCAGAGCCAGCTCTACGTGTTCGGCGGCGCCGCCGACAACACGCTGCCCGCCGACCTGCACTGCTACGACCTCGACACGCAGATGTGGTCAGTATCACAACACAAGGCTCACTCTAGGGCCCGCGCCCGCGCGCCGCTACGGACACGTCATGGCGGCGCACCAGAGCCAGCTCTACGTGTTCGGCGGCGCCGCCGACAACACGCTGCCCGCCGACCTGCACTGCTACGACCTCGACACGCAGATGTGGTCAGTATCACAACACAAGGCTCACTCTAGGGCCCGCGCCCGCGCGCCGCTACGGACACGTCATGGCGGCGCACCAGAGCCAGCTCTACGTGTTCGGCGGCGCCGCCGACAACACGCTGCCCGCCGACCTGCACTGCTACGACCTCGACACGCAGATGTGGTCAGTATCACAACACAAGGCTCACTCTAGGGCCCGCGCCCGCGCGCCGCTACGGACACGTCATGGCGGCGCACCAGAGCCAGCTCTACGTGTTCGGCGGCGCCGCCGACAACACGCTGCCCGCCGACCTGCACTGCTACGACCTCGACACGCAGATGTGGTCAGTATCACAACACAAGGCTCACTCTAGGGCCCGCGCCCGCGCGCCGCTACGGACACGTCATGGCGGCGCACCAGAGCCAGCTCTACGTGTTCGGCGGCGCCGCCGACAACACGCTGCCCGCCGACCTGCACTGCTACGACCTCGACACGCAGATGTGGTCAGTATCACAACACAAGGCTCACTCTAGGGCCCGCGCCCGCGCGCCGCTACGGACACGTCATGGCGGCGCACCAGAGCCAGCTCTACGTGTTCGGCGGCGCCGCCGACAACACGCTGCCCGCCGACCTGCACTGCTACGACCTCGACACGCAGATGTGGTCAGTATCACAACACAAGGCTCACTCTAGGGCGCCTAAGCCACCTGAATGTATCCTGAAAAATCATACTTATAATACGAGGACGTTTTCAATGTCAAGTTCAATGCTAGTTTTCTTAGCAGAAGAAATTTTCCTAGTCACTCTGATAAGATAATTCTTTATTACACATACCAATAAAAATATTTACATAAAAACTTAAAAACTACAAAAACGTATGCGTAATGGGCGGTCTTATTGCTTAAAGCAATTTCTTCCAGACAACCTGAGAAATATCCTGAAGTTATCCATAAAATAGTTAAGACATTATGTTATTTTTCCAGGTCTGTAGTGCAGCCGTCGCACGACTCGCAGGTCCCGACGGGCCGGCTGTTCCACGCGGGCGCGATATCGGACAACTCGCTCTTTATATTCGGAGGCACCGTCGACAATAACGTTAGGAGCGGGGAGTTGTTCCGCTTTCAGGTGAATACAACTATTTACTGAGGCTTTTGGGTTTAAATTTCACGGTTTATTTTCGATGATGAATTCTGAATACAACTTTGGGCATTGGTCAGTTCTTAACAAAACTGATAGATGGCGCAATCAGTGCCTAACTGATGATAATGAGGTATGGGATAAATTCAAGCTCTTACGTAAATCCTCGAAAGCATTGTTGGTTTAGTGCAACCAGGGCTAAACCGGGTGGCGTGGGTTCGACTCCCACTCGAGGACCCAGGTTACGTTGTGATCTTGTAATTTTTCCCATACCATGTTCTAATAATTTAGAAAACATAAGAGAGAGTTCAATCACCATAAAATAACAAACAAAAAGATTTATTGTTATTATTTATTCCCAGTTATCAAGCTACCCGCGCTGCACACTCCACGAGGACTTCGGTCGCATCCTGAAGTCTCAGCAGTTCTGCGACATCACTCTGCTGGTGGGGCCCGACCAGACGCCGGTACTGGCGCACCAGGCGATCATGGCCTCTAGGTCACACTACTTAAAGACCAAAATCAAGTGAGTATTGCTCGAAACTTGCCCAACTGTCAGATGAGTCCTCGAACAAAATATTGTCTTAAGTTAAGACAATATTTTATTGTCGGTCATTAATTTATTTGCTAATATAAAAACTACAAATTTAAAAAAAAAATCAAAATTAAAATATTAGCTTTCTACGTTCATTTCGATCCCATTTCAAAATCATAGTTCTTTAGCCAAGCGCTAGACGATCGGAAATCACTGTTTCTGAAGATTCTACCAAGTTGACTTCACGCGACATTGCTAGAAATTGCAATTAATTACAATCAAGCGCGCTTTGGTTTTAAACCCATAATTATTTAATTCTGTTTTATATACCCATAGAGAAGCACGAATAGAGCGAGACAGGCTGGAGCGAGAGAGGCAGCGGCGTGAATCGTGCGAGTTCGCGGAATTCCGGAAGCCGTTGGAAGTCACCATCAAGATCCCTGAGGCTCATCCAGAAGCATTCAAAATGGTGCTCAACTATATCTACACCGATCGGATTGATCCTACTGAAAAAGGTAAGAATTGAGTACACAAAGATTGTTTAGGTTTTGTGTTGCAAGGATATTAATATTACACCTCTTGTGTCATATGTGGTCCTTGTACTTTCTGAAGGAAAAGTGACATTTTTGCTCGATTTACAGGATAAATACGTAATTTTTCCTATAATGTGTCTCTATTGTCAGGATATTTTTAGATTTTAATTTTAAAATTATTCGATTTAATTATTAGATCATAGCTAAAAAAAAGTGGCAAAGTGCGAGTCGGACTCGCCCATGTAGGCTTCCGCAGCAATTATTTATATTAAAAACTCTTAGGCTTTCTTTAAAAAAAAAATAGTAGCGCCATCTAGTTGAAACTTATCGAACTACATAGTAAAGTTACTGCGTAGACGAGGACCCCGCGTCGTCGGGCACCGTGCTGCTGGTGATGGAGGTGCTGCGTCTGACGCTGCGGCTGAACATCCCGCGTCTGCGCGGCCTCTGCACGCGCTTCCTGCGCGCCACTCTGTGCAGCAGCAACGTGCTGTTATTTCTGACTACATCACCTCTTGTGTCTTATGTCGTCCTGGTACTTTTCAGAAGGAAAAGCGTTATTTTGGCTCGATTTACAGGATAACCTATTATGAAGTTTCTATAGAATTATGTCAGAATAATTTTAGTATTTCATTTTAAAATTACTTGTCACATCATAACTAAAAAACAGAAATATGAAGTTGTGATAACTATTTACCACGTTCAATGCCTGGGCGCTGATAGTGTGAAATATAAACTCTTATGCGTCTCTTCTTCCGTCTTATTCTTCGTTCTTTTCTTCCTAGGAACTTTTTAATAGGAAAAGTTTAGTAGCGCCATCTATAAAAAAAAAAACAGTTATAGTTGAAACATGTCGAACTACATAGTATACCTACTGCGTAGACGAGGACCCCGCGTCGTCGGGCACAGTGCTGCTGGTGATGGAGGTGCTGCGTCTGACGCTGCGGCTGAACATCCCTCGTCTGCGCGGCCTCTGCACGCGCTTCTTGCGCGCCACGCTCTGCAGCAGCAACGTCCTGTTATTTCTGACTACATCACCTCCTGTGTCTTATGTGGTCCTGGTACTTTTCAGAAGGAAAAGTGTCTGGACCACATTTTTGCTCGATTTACAGGATAATTTATGAAGTTCCTATAGAATCAACGTGTGTGTCTCTTTTGTCAGGATAATTTTAGATTTTCATTTTAAAAATATTTTTTATTACAGCCAAAAAATAGAAATTATGTTGTGTTAACTATTTAACACATTCAATGCCAGTTTACCGCGATGCATGCGGCTACACCGAGCCGAGTACACGCCCGCGCTTCTTGGGAACTGGCGTCTCTTCTTTCGTCTTCTTCTTCTTTGTTCTTTTCTTCCTAGGAACTCTCTTATAAGAAATATTTAATAACGCCATCTAGTTGAAACATATCGAACTACATAGTAAACTAACTGCGTAGACGAGGACCCCGCGTCGTCGGGCACCGTGCTGCTGGTGATGGAGGTGCTGCGTCTGACGCTGCGGCTGAACATCCCTCGTCTGCGCGGTCTCTGCACGCGGTTCCTGCGCGCCACGCTCTGCAGCAGCAACGTGCTGCCGGCGCTGCACAAGGCGCACCACGCCAACTTGACCTGCATCAAGGAGTACTGCTTGAGGTAATCTTCAGAATTTTTCAGACACTGGCTTTGGTTAGCAAAATTTACAGACATGGGCGAAGATAACTGCGAAGATATTCCGTTGCCTGAAAGAAAGAGATCGTTCTCAGCAATAAGGCCGCCCCTTGTACCTATAGCTTTTATGTAGCTATAATTTTTAAGTACAATGTAAATGTTCTCAAAAATGTTGTGCTAGCCTATACACACGCATAGGCACATGTTTCATATAATAACCTTTGTAAAAAATAAATAAGTACAATAAAGTTTTAATTCGTTCATTCATAGCAGCCAAATTTGGAGACACTGTCAGAACAATGATAGAGAATTCTAAAGGCAAAATCCCAATAGCTCGTTCGCCACTATATAAAAGAAGAAGAAGAATTCTAAAGGCTAATCCGTTCTCCTGCAAGAACCGCCTCATAACCTCATAAGTCCAAGTTCATTTATACCTACAGGTACATAGTAAAAGACTACAACTTCACCCCGATCGTGATGTCTGAGGAGTTTGAGCAGATAGAGCAGCACTTAATGGTGGAGATCATCCGGAGACGGCAGCAGCCGCACACCCGGCTCGCCGTCAGCGCCTGCGACAGCGAGGACGAGCGGATATCCGGTAAATATCAGCAGAACAACCCGTTCTGGAACACTGAAGGACATTGTGATAGTTGCCAACCCACTCTTGACCAGCGTGGTGAATAAGGAGGAATACCTCTCGTCATTATTTATTTAATTAACACCAACTTGATTTTGAGAATCGGGTTGAAATTTCATCATAGTTAAAGACATATCTATGATCGAGGCACCTTCCCGTTACATTAAGATTACTGAACCTTATTCTACAGAAGGTATTTACTTAACAAAATTTTGTAAATACTTTGAGTACGTAGCACATTTTATTTAAAATGAAATTGCGGATATTATTAAATGTATAGGTATATTTATATCTTTTCGATAACTGTTTTTAAATCAACTTATACTCGAAGTTTAATTATTTTCAATCAGCTATTAATTTTTATGCTGAATTACTCTCAGTTTTAGCATCTTCTGTTTTCTAATTAAGGAACTTACCAGTAAATCTGCCCTATTAATTTATTAAATATCTCTCAGGTACAACTCTAGAACAAGACATGGCTACGCTGATCAACAGCGACAGTTCGCTGAGCGACGTAGTGCTACAAGTGGGCAACACGTGTCGCCGAGCGCATCGCTCTGTGCTCGCGGCGAGGGCGTCCTACTTCGAGGCGATGTTCCGCTCATTCTCGCCCAAAAACAACAGAGTCGAGGTATGATAATAACTTACACAGCAACATAATAACTGGACAAAGCATATCATAGCTACGACAATAAACACGGCTCATTAGTCGCTACGACAGTCAACACAACTCGCTACGCCAATTACAACGACAGTTCGCTAAGCGACGTAGTATTTTATTGTCATAATTAATTATTATATAAATATTGCTGGACAATTTACACAGTTTTTTTAATATTATATTGTATCTATCTACATATCTTGTTCCAGCTGTCGGACATGATTCCTTCAGACGAGGCGTTCGACTCGCTGCTGCGGTACATCTACTACGGAGACACCAAGATGCCGACTGAAGACGCGCTGTATCTCTTCCAGGCGCCTATTTATTATGGTAAGTTAATAAGTAAAATAGCTTCAAAGAAATATATCTTTTTTACAGGGATTTTTGGCGGCTCTTAAACAGAGCGAGAGAGAAATGTCTGTTTAAGGTTTTTTATTAGCAAATCAGACAGTTACAATAACTACTGTATACAGTTATAGGAGCTGAACAACTAAAATACACTATTATAATTAATTACATGTTCTATATAGAGTATTATAAATCCGTATGTCAGTATGTTTTTATTTATTTATTTTAAGTCTCCTAAAAAAACATTTCAGTATTAATAGAAATTGCCATAAAGTGGGCGTGACTATCTATCTTCTATTCATATTCATTCATATTCATATTCATATCATTTATTGTCATACATGAAACACATATAAAAATTACATACATTTATTGTCATACATGAGACACATATTCTTTTGAGTTCTAAGACTGGTAGACTGGTATGTAGTAATATGTTGCATATTGTTTCAGGTTTCACAAACAACCGCCTACAAGTGTTCTGTAAGCACAATCTCCAAAGTAACGTGTGCCAGGACAACGTGCTGGCGATCCTGCAGGCGGCGGACCGGCTCGGCGCCGCGGACATCAAGGACTACGCGCTTAGGATGATCGTGCATCACTTCACACAGGTACACGTATCGATACTCGCTGCGTATATTCGTGTAACTGCCAGATATACACAGGTACACATATCGATACTCTCTGCGTATATTTGTGTAACTGCCAGATACACACTTATATGTTTGATGCATATCGATACTCCCTGTCTATTTGTGTAACTGCCAGATACACACTATACGTTTGATGCATTTTTACCAGTCACAGTATACACATGCCAGGCTAATATTATATAACTTAATATATAACACATAATATAATTATGTACTACTTCTACTTAAACATACATAGAGCCGTGTTGGCTAAGTGAGAGAACACTCCGAAGGTCGTGGGTTCTAAACCTGCGCACCTCTAGATTCTTCTTCATGATAAATATGTGCGCTTTGAAAACACGTGCTCTAACGGTGAAGCCAAACATCGTGAGGAAACTGGCATGTTCAGAGAACTTTTAAAAGTTTGAAAGACTTCTGTCATTCACCAACCTTGGCTTGGTCAAAAAAGATCTAATCTCTCTCGTCAAAAGATAAGTCCCCCGTTAGAGCACATGTTCTTTCGATCCCAGTAAATGTGTTATTTTGATGATTACTAATAATAACATCTTTATCCTCAGGTGGCCAAACAAGACGCTGTCAAGAACCTATCCCAACCGCTCCTCCTCGATATAATCTGGGCCCTAGCCGAGGAGACCTCCAATCTCCCCCAACTCACCGACACTATCATGCCCACATCAGCTTCCAACGACACTCTATCAGAAGACATAGAGCAGAAACATCGGGGCGCAACGAAATCTTGACTGAGCAAGTACAAGATTACAGTAGAAGCAGATTATTATGATGTGAGAGATGAATCTCTAGGGAATTGTAGTTTAGGACCCCATTGGTTATGAATGAGAACTGAGATTTGAAGCTCAAGGCTTATGATAGTTGTAAGTTTGTGGCCAAATTATATTTATTCAAGTCTTGTGATGTCTGGTTTGAAAAGGAGAAATTGATTATAGGTACTAACTCTAAATGATTATAGAAAGGAGAAGAGCCAAGGGTGTACATGATTATCCTAATGTATTCAAATTGGAGTAAAGTATTTTTATTTGGTACTTAGTGCAAAATATGTTGAGCTTGTTAACTTGAAAATAGTTGTACCTGCTTGAAACTCTGAGATTTTTATAGCTGTATAAGAGGGATATTTGTAATCAAAGAACTGAAAATCTTTCATGTTTTAATTATCTATAAATCATGATAGGTAGTGTTGTCACTAAATTTAACAAAATATATTTTCCTTTTGAGGAAATAATAATTGTTAAATCTGGTTTGCCTGTAATTGTTACAAAATAATCAAGCCAGTCACAAAGCAATTAAATTGAAATAATTCTAGTCATAAGATATTATTTTGTATAAATTAAAAAATAACTGTTATAAATAAAATAATTAAATTAAATTAACATGTTTTTATTAGATACTTATATGATTAAGCATTGCTTAAATTATTCATCTACTTATTACATTCAGCATTCTTCAGATTTCTTATGAGCTTTCGGCAAGTTTTTTGCGTTGTGCTTCAAGGTCTTTGTACAGTTTCTGAAACAAAACAAAATAATTACTTTAATATTAGTACATGTTTGACACTTAATTATGACTGAATCAGGTATAAGACCATAGCAACAAATGATCAGATAAATATACCGAGTTAAATCTTTTAAAATATTCATTCCTATTTTCGGTTTCTAAATTAATTACTGGATCACTAGCACTCAAGTTTCTAAGTTTAGTTCATTTTTATAGGTGAGAACTAGGAGAATATAGACATAGTAGAGGTTATATTTACTAAATATCTTGATCGTCATTCGCTTTGAATGAAAAACAAACAAATACAACTGGTATACCTAAATCCCGTAAGGAATATCTACACACATAATAAAGGTAGGTATAGAAGACTGTTCGGAATAGTAAATTACATAACAAATACTCACCCCCTTGTTGAGGGATTCGTAGATGCCCACTGTTATAACTTCGTAGGTTCTTTCAAAAAAGAACGCTCCTGCTACTACAGCAAGGGCAAACGTAGAGGTCCGCTTGAAGACGGAGCGGTTCAATGTAGACCACAGCGACATTTTTTGCAAAATTTAGAAAATCTTGGAAAAACTTGGCTGCCCAAATTACTTCAATTGAAAATTTGAAATTGACACATTTGACATAGCTGAGGCTGACATTGACAATGATTAAAAGTTACATGTCAGTTTTTGGCAAAATAATCTGTCACTTTTGACAATGGCAAAGTGAGCCTGTGAGCACTTTAACTAAAAGAAGACGAAATATCGTGGCGACACAAACACAAAGACAAGTATGTAGCTATATGTAGGTACTCTGCTCCTACCTAACTCGATCACAGAACATACCTTATACCTACCTTATTACCTAAAAATCGAGTTCTCCGGTATAAGTAATAGTGTTCTGTGATCGAGTTAGTTAGGTAGGAGCAGAGTATCTCATTGGTAGTGCTACGTTGAAAGTCCCATGTAAAGATAGAGCCGCTGAGTCTAGGTACACACGCTATACGTGGATTTTAAACCTTTTCGTAGGTACTTTTCTCTTTCATATGCAGTACCTATGTAGCGTATTTCTTAATAATTTTCTAAGAATATTTATTGTCTCTTATTGCCATAAAATCCATAAGGATTCCTTCAATTCCTTGGACTGTGTAAATAGGTAGGTATTTCATTTATCACCAAGAAAAGGTACATACTTAGAGGATAATTATTATTCATTATTATTAATTGTAACAACAAATAGGTATTTAAAACTATAGTTTCATCAGCCAAGTCTGCAGTTTCGTGTTGGGATACCTATTATTAATAAATTTTCTTAAGTTAAAGTTTTATAAATTTGCCTATAAGTACTTAATATATGCCTATTAGTACGTAATATACTTAGTTTAAAACCACTCCATAAAGTTAGTTAAAATAAAAATGCATTCATATTAATTTACCTTTTATTAATTAGAATATTGTAATCTTACAATAATAAAATTCAGGGAAACAGTATCATACATGAATAAATACAATGCTAAACAATTAACTTCTTTCTGCATTTTATGTTCATAAAATCTATGAATCTATGAAAATCACGAAAGAAAGTAAACAAATAAAGATAATAACAATAATTATTTATTTAGATCATATTAAGTTAATGGTAGGAATGATTTCAATGAGTTATAATTTCAACAATGATACATTCTTGTTTGTTACGAGTAAAAAAAGAGTCAAATGCAAGTATGAAATAAAAAATAATAATCCACTATTCAAAAGATACCTTATCGTTTAGGCACCATTTTCATATGTGAAGTTGATGAGATATTAACGATTCTCGACCCTTTAACGAACTTGTAATGACTCTAACTTACATATTGAAGGCATCAATCCATGTAACACAAACCAAGTCTTGCATGAACCTAACACACGCACCCAATCATTACCATAAAGTTAATAATCATACCACTTAATTATTCTGTCTTATCTAACATCTAAAAATATCTAGAAAATATAACATGAAACCGGTAGTGTTAAATTTAATTTTCAACTGGCTCAATTTTCATCATTATATACATACAACGATTTATTCAACGTCGGGATATATGTGCATTTTGAGATAATGAGGTAAACCAAATTATTGCACTATGTGTAGGCCCGCTCGCAACAATTTTCAAACGAATAATACAAATTTATTTAAATGACGAATTAAATATATGATTAATTTAATAATTAATAATTTCAATACTAATATATTGGACTCGAAAAGTACACGGCAAACCACTATGTACATAAAACTATGCTATTATTGTTTCTATGCACCTACAATAGATCCATGGTCGGCGATCTACCTTTACACACCTGTTGTTCATACTTTTAACATAATTCGTTTTCATACACGGTTTTCAAATTAAAACCGGAGAAGAATAGAGAACTTCCACAGACATAAGTCCCAGAACAACTTAGCTTCCTTCATACCGAAACAGCATGAAACTTTCTACATAACGTGATTGAATATTACATTTTCTTTAGCTATGTATTAAACTTCCAATATTTGCCCTAATAGAATTTCTGATGCGAAGCCGTTAAACTCTCATAGTTGATAAAAATAAAGCACTTTCTCTAAATGAGAGCTAGCGATTATATTAATATATAATTTGTACAGGCCAACAAAGTTGTATATCGAGATTAACCCGCCTCTCTGCAACCCCGACAACTTGCTAACTTAGGCCAACAATAGAACAGAAACCAGTACAAAACTAAGGCTACTTCATAAGAACTGGTGAACTACAAGGACCGCGGTCGGGATTGTAGAAAGCTCACAGAACCGAAATTCACTCACAAATAGTGTTCAGTTAGATCAAGCATCATCAATCATTATTTTAAGATTGTAACTAAATCTGTATAATTCTGCACACAATAATATAATTTTATTAATGCACTGGTTATCATTATTTTGCCATCATAAACCTTTGTGTGTTTATCTAGTAACCATGTTTTAATTACTCATTTGTGTATTATTTTTTATTCTTTGTAATCGAAAGCCTTCTGTATTTAAAATCAATGACTTCTGTCACTTTTGCGTTTCGTTTTTTGGTGAAGACTTCGTGGACGTTCCATTGTTCACTAATAGTTAGATGCTCGATGTAACCACACACTAGATAGTTGTGGTTCAGGTTTTGTAGCGGGCCCCGCGCCAGGCGGCGGCGGCGGCGGCGGGCCCCTACATGCCGTAGCCGTGGTAGGGCGCGGGCGAGGGCGCCTGCGCCGCGTACGCGTACGGCGACGGCTGCGCGGGCATGCCCGGGTACTGCATTGATGGACCTGGAAGTACCAAAACATTTTGAATAATATTGTCTATAAACTCTTAAACAAGGTTTAACCAAAGATGTTACGTAACTTAGGAGAGCAGGCTACTTTCAAATAAAGATGTAGGTTTAAAACCTTTTTTTGCAATGGTGTTAATATTATTTCATTTATTTAATAATAACTAATTACATTGTATTAAGTTATTCCTAAAACCTACATTTACAGGTATAATGAGAATATAATATAATAATGTAAAATTCATATTATTATTCATCATATTATTATTATTATGCTATGGAGTGAATTTCTGATAAATGTATTCTGATTGGTCCTAGACATATTCGGTGAGAGGGAATCTAGTTTAGAGCAACCTTCATAAATCAAACATTCAGTGAGCACTTCTTACCGGCAGTTAGCATAAGTTGTGGCTCCATAATCATGGCAGGCTTGGTTTCATTCTCTGCACTTTCGGTGGTACGTTTTGCGTCGGCTTCTTCTAATTTCTCTACTTTAGTTGTTAGTTCGCGTACGGTCTGTGAAAAGAAGATATTCATGATGACGTTGTTAATTTCTCCAGATTTAGATTTTAGATTTAAAGATTTAGATTTAGATTTTATGTCATTTTAAATTATTTGAGTTACACAGGTATAATTGTATCTGTCACTTACCTGGATAAGGAATGGCATAGCGAAGTCCATAATATTGTGTCTCCACGCGAGTTCGATCACGACATCAGGTTTCACCAAGTCGTAACACTGGAATAAAACAAATTAACTTTAGCTAAGAAACATAAACGTAGTTTGATACATTTCTGTGAGAAATGAAGAGTTATGAAGAAAAACGTAGGTAAACATAGCCATCGAATTTGCTTCTGGAAGTGACAGTATAGATATAGGTCATACAGTACCTAAAATAGATTCCATTGGGTTTGAAAGATACATAACTTGAGAACGAGGTATCTTATCCAAAAACAAGATAGAGAGATGATGACATGCACAATACACTCCATAGCAAGACGTCAGTGCAGATCCTAGTTCCCCACAACAAATTAGAATTAGGAGAGATGATGGGGGAAATCTGTAAGAGTGAGACTCTTGAGTATAAGTCGACCGAGAGGGTTGTAGGATGGAGGGTAGTTCAGTTCATACCTGGTAGAGACGGGTTATAGTATGGAAGGTAGTTCATACCTGGTAGAGACAGGCAGAGAAGCACTCGTAGTTCTCTCTCTCCAGGAACCAGTTGAGCAGCTCCTCGGCCACCTCGGGCTGGCGCGACTCCGAGGCGTACTCCATCGCGTCGGCGTACAGCGCGTCCTTCTTACACAGCTCCACGCTCTGCTTCCATCTGTTGTTGCCTGTATTTACAAACAATTCATCATTAATAAACATCTAGCCAAGTGATAGGTTCAAATATTAATTATAATTCAACTTATAAAACATCAATAGATATTTTAATGAGACTCAGAAAACACGTACAAATATCTCAGCAACATAGGTAGCCTGCTAGAAAAAATAAGCAAATAAGCCTACCTTTATATAGATAAGCTGCAATTCTTCTAAACTCTGTCAGTTCGTGTTTCTCCAGCTGTTGCGCCAACGCAATAGTGTCGAAATTGTCGAATGCGTCTATCGATGTTCGCAGTCCCTGTAAAAATAACATTATAAATTTAGTTAATTTTTATATAGGTTTCAGAAGAATAATAAAACTTAAATTTATTAGAAGTGTCTCCACCCGGATACATTAACTAATTCAATACGTTTATTTCAGGAACACTAACATTTACTTTAAAATGTATTTTAATGACAACACTTACAATAAATATGTCGAAGTAATCTTTAGAATTTAATGGAAATATATTACATAATTTTTTCTATACAATTATCTAATATTTAGAAAGCCTTAGTGAGTTCAATCACTATAAAACTCATAGTAACAATACTTGTTGCACCTAAAGCGCTCTACACACCGCCCGCCGGCACAGCCCGGCGGCCCAACCCGCCGGCCTTATTTTGTAGGCCGCCGGCTTTATTTAGTACAAAATAAGGCCGGCGGGTTAGGCCGCCGGGCTGTGCCGGCGGGCCGCCGGCTTTGGTGTGTAGAGCGCATAAAATGGGTTTTATAGACGTGTGTCAGGAAAGAGTAAGGGATGAATTATATTAGACTGGGCCGTGTCCGTGGCCCGGACGGGGCACGGATTTGAAACGTTATATGCATTTTATATGAACCAGTTTATATTACACAATGCGTGATCCGTGTCCCGTCCGGGCCGGTGTAATATAAGTAAGCCACGGACACGGCCCGGTCTAATATAATTCATCCCTAATATTAGTTGTAATAGTGATTGATGGTAGTAACCTGGTAATCCTCCTCATCAATAAGCAGCGAGTTGAGCGCCTCGTTGACGGCCTTGTTGTTCAAGCTCTGCACGGAGCGCAGATAGGCCTTGACGAGCTGCAGATGCGCCGCCTTCGTGAAGAAGTTGACGGCGCGCGTGTGGTCCATGCGCGGCGCCAGCACCAGCAGCAGGTCGTTGAGGAGTAGCGGCTTGTAGTCCACGTAGAATTGGATGGCTTTGTAGTACAGTTCCATGTTTGCTACCTGTAATAATAAAATAAAAAAGGTTTATTTCAGATATCTTTATCCATACTGTTGTTAATCTACTATATAAAAATAAGTCGGGTTTTCCTTCCTGACGCTTTAACTTCGTAGGCGGGAAAATTTTTAAATTGTAAAACTATAAGATGCTTATGCACAAAACAATTCGTCACTGCTAAAACTTGATTGAACATGTAAGAAATAACTAAAGTTAAACGACTTTTTTTGCTTTTAAATTAACAAATATATTTTATTTTCTGTCTTGTTAAGTGGCGTCAAAGGCTTTTGTGAGTATCCTGCTATTGTTCCGTAACCAGTTGTCGCTTGTTTTCGAAAGAGTTTACAGAATTACAGAGGTGGCAGTGACGACATCTTCAGGTAGTAAGTTTCAGTTGCGAATGACAGTCAGTAAAATAAAAAACAGTCTGCTGCAGTGTTAAAATATAATAGTGAATACAAACTTTAGTAATGATATCCTTGAAGTGTCCCTCGCGCCAGGCCTCGGTGGGGTGCTGCATCATGGTGAGCGCGGCGTTGTCGTACTCCTCGTACTTGTCGTACAGGAACACCAGCTCCGACCACAGGTGCGCGTGCTCTGCGGCACGAAGCACCTGCAAATGGGAATACAGAACTGCTTTAGTGATCTACACTAATATAATAAACAGGTAGCTTTCCGCCCGCGGCTTCGCCAGCATTATATTAGAGTAAAAAGTATCCTATGTCCTTCTCCTGGCTCTAAACTACCTCTCCGCCAATTTTCAGCTAAATCAGTTCACCGTTCTCGAGTTATAAGTGAAGTAACTAACACGACTTTCTTTTATATATAAAGATTTGCAATCGGCTATTAAATCATACCGAGAAAATTTTTAGTTTAATCATCCATTTTTTTTGTTAGTTTATGAAATTCATGTGTTTCCTTTTTAATCTTTCACAATTTTTGGTTTGCATTGCATCTTGCAATCAGTCCTTGAAATTATAAGCAGATGGGATAAGTGATTGGTCATCAATCATAGGCTACTTAGATTTAAACTTGAGATATTTGGGATCAATCAAATAAAGCTTCACAAAAATATTCAGAAGCTAGTGATGGTCTACAATACATATAATACAGGTATACAAGCCAAGTGCATTAATATATCCGTGTCCTTGCAGTGTTTGATCCTGTATTGCCTTTTTAACTCAATATGAATGCATCAATATTATGTTGTAATGCAAGTGCATGACTACTGTACCTTGGGAATGTTGACCCTGGACCAGAAGAGCTCTAGATGCTCCCTCATCTTGGCGGGCTTGTACTTGGAGTAGAGGATGGCGAGCTCCGTGAACATGCCCATGTGCGCGCGCTCCAGCCCCAGCGCCGCCTCCAGCAGGCTGATCAACTCGTCGAAGTGCCCTCGGTCCTGGAAACAGACACATTTATTTAAATACATATTGTTTATAGCTAGTATTATTAGCTAACATCTCAACATTCGAAAAGTTCTCGAGTGGAGACCACGGATCGGAAAACGCAGCGTCGGACGTCCACCAACAAGACGGACAGATTATTTTGTCAAGGCTGCTGGTACACGGTGGTTGCATGCTGCATCCGACCGTAATACCTGGAGGTAATTAAGGGAGATCTATGTTCAGCAGTGGACGTCCAATGACTAAAATGGTGATGATGATGATCTCAACATTACGCGTGGATGTCAAGCTGAATAAGGGGTATCAGAACACGGGCAGTAGCGCAGCGTTCTGTGGATTCATGGCACAATCCCACATATTCATATGCTCTATTGTCATCAATATGTGACATCAATCATGTTTTATTATAAGTAAGGATAGTCTCGAATTGAGAATTCTTAATTCGAGAAAACGCAATGAGTAATTTAGAGTAAGGCGGGAGTCAAACCGTCTCTCGTTAGCCAGGAATGTCTTAACTTTACCGCATGCAGAGAGGGCAAACAAACTAACTATTTTAATATAGTACCTGGTAGTAGTTGATGAGGTCTTCCAATTCGTCGGCATGCACGACGATGTGTAGGCCACACATCTGCGCGAGCCTGAACTCGCCGGCGTCGACGCACGCGAAGCAAACCTCCTTCCACGTGCGCGTCGAGTTGGCTTTACGAGCGCTGTCCACGGCACCTGGAAAGAAAGAAATTTATTTTAATTAGTTAAAAACATTAATGGTCTAAATTGGAGTTATATACATTAAAAAATCAAATAAATAAACAAATAACTTCAGAGAAATAAATCTAAATCGCATACTAGTCAAATCTCCGTTCGAACGTGTCACATACATGCTAAGAATGAGGTGGCTCAGGATGTCAATAGCAAGTTCTTTTTCATAGTTTGACCTGAAAAACTATCAATAAGAACTAGTTTTTCTAAGAGAGAGAGAGAGACACGAGATATATGTCTTGTTACATAACTCACCCTGGAACTCCTTCAGGTACACAAGCGTGATCGCCAACCGCGCAAAGTTGCTGACGTTGTTGTACAGCAGCTTGGCGGCGTTGAACATTTTGTCGTCGAAGCAGCGGTCGCCGATCTTCTGTATGTCCGCGTGGTTGGGGCCCGAGATGAACTCCTCCAGGTCGGCGAGGCGGCCGGTGCGCGCGTACGCGTAGATCAGCTCCGACTCGATGTACGACTCGCGAGCCTTCTTGCGCGCCATCTGTGGGACGATATACAGCGATTTTAGAAATGCTACAAGTTTATTGTTGCTAAGAACTCCCACATAAAATTCGAGGCACGGGTTTCACATGATTTCACATGTACAGTGAGCCAAGAAAGTTGTCTACCAGTTTTGACAAAAGTTTCTGTGAGATATAATGATTGCTAAGGTTGACTTTTCTAACATAATTTAACTGACTTACGAACGAATCTCAACCGTAGGGTGGTAGACCACATTTTTGGCTGACTGTACAGCAGAACCCACTTATAGTTTCGCCGCTATAACAGTGCGTTCCTGACACATGTCAGTTTGACCCGTTAGTGATGGGCACAACATAATGAGTTCGTAACCGTTCTTCCAAAATTAACCGCCGCGTTATTTTTAAGATTATTTTCGTTTTAAATTGGCGGAATCATTTAATATTTATATTTTAGTAATTTAAGTGGAAACCGACTGTTTTAGCGTCACAAAATGGCGGCCCATAACGCCATTTGGGGTTATTATTTTAAACCTAAATATAAAAATGCTTCTTTCTTTCGCGCGTTCGGTTTGGTCGTAGTTTTATTTTTATATTTAATAAAATCTTATAGTCCATTATTTTCAAATTCTTAAACGTATTATTTTTAAAAAAATAATCGTAACAGATAACGATACTGTTGCTGCATGTTATTTTTAGCACAGCACTACCGACAAATATAAAGCACTGACTTAACCTTGTAATAGCGCAATATAGATTTAGAAAAATATTGTTTACCAAGTTATTTTACACTCAGTTTGGCACAAAATTATTAGATTCATTGATTATTGATATAATAATGTAGATTTAATGCTCATCAATTGTTAAAACGTTAAACAAACAGCAAAAATATTTTAATCGTAACTGCAACGCCATTACAAAGTTACATTGTCAGTTCAATCGCGATGTGTCAGGAACGCACTGTTATAGCGGCGGAACTATAATGGAGATGAACCGTCGGGAACGTTATGTTGTTGAAGATTAAATGCTTTAGATTCGATATTTTCGTTTACCCGACACGACAAATAATACTACTAAAGAATGTCTTGAAGAGAACTCTTTGTACTTGTAAGGCAAAGCTCCTTAAATGGCCTTGTACTTAGGCCGTTTTTAGTGTTTTATGCGTTTCTTTACTGTTCGAAATGTTTAGTGACTATGAGACAATAGCTACCCATACACTAACGTTAATTCCTGCCGGAATGTACAATCCTTACGGAATGAACGCCAGTGTATTTGCTTAGCGAGAAAGAATGATGGTATTATAACACCGCGACCCTTCACGTCGTGTTTTATTTTATCCCGTCGCTTATCTGTACACGGGATAAGCCGGAAGGAATGAACGTTAGTCTATGGGCCGCTTATGTTTAGTGTTGTAACTCACCTGCAGATACCTAACCAGATCGTCCCAGCTCTGCTCCTTAGTGGCTGTGTCCACAACGTCCATATACGCGGAGGGGTCGTCCGCCTTGATGTATGAGTCAATGGCTTCCTTCACCAGCCCCTGCTGCAGCTGCGCCTTCGCCAGCTGCGACCACACGCCGGGCTCGTTGCAGCGCTCAGCAAACTCGTTGGCGCGCTCGAGGTCTTTCACTTGCTCGATTAGGACCTGGGGAGAGGTAAGTTAAATAATGTAATTCAATATTTTGGAGTTTTTTCATACATAAACACGATATAAAGAAACTTTTATGTGAACCAATTTGTTGGTATCGTTAAGCTGTAAATGATCAGATTGCTTCGCTTTCTGTCAATGATAGCTAAAGCGGCGAAAAGTAGTTATCCCTGAATATAAATCTCTTTTTAACTATGTACTTTTAAGAAACTTTCTAGCCCAAAAAAGCGTTAAGCGGCCTGCATGCATAATTGCATACCCCATAAAATTTGTATTGAATTTAGACTAAAAGTCTTCTTGGCGAAGCTTCCTAAACCTCGTTTCACTAAATTTTAATTTTTGACAAAATAACTCATAATAAAGCAATGTTTTCTTTAGATTCTATTAGTATTATTCTATTATTATTAGAAAATAAGTATTAGTAAGTAAGCCTAAACTTACTTGGATAGCCGAAGTGTTGACATCAAACTTCTTGAAGATAGCGAAAGCTTCTTCATACAGTTCGTTGTTGATCGCAATGTTGGCGATATCAGGCGCGTCGTAGTTGTCCAAGCGATTGATGTATTCCATCACGCGAGAACGGTCCGCCTTTATTGCTGGAATTGTACATAATGTGTTAAAATTATACATTATTCAATACAACCATTCTGAATGTAACAGTAGTTCTAACCTTCGCAATCTTAAACACAGAATGATGGTAGATTACTTCGTTTGTGTTTAGTTAATATTAAGCAATTAAATTCGATTTAAATCGCCCGTTATTTTCAATGTCCACTTACCAGTCAAGATAAGCAAGTTCTGTAGATTCCTATGGTCGGAGAACACAGAGTTGTCCAGTACTATCTTCTCCAGAAGTTCGATCAGTTCATTGGGCAAGTCGGCGGTCATAAACGACTTGACCGTTATAGAGATGTCTTCAGGATCCTGGGTTTCTGATAGCGCTGTCTGGACCACCTGAGAAACAACATGAATAATGTTAGACTCAAGCAAGGAATAAGAGACTTCGAATATTGCCTAATAGCACAGTTTTAGCACAGTACAAATTTATCAACGACATCTGTGGTGCAGCGGGCGAAGGTTTGGCTGCAACGTAGGAGGTTGCGGGTTCGATTCCCGCCTCGGAACAAAAACTTTTACGATTGCAAGATATTTGATACGAGTGTCTGTGTGTTACATATGTATAATAAAAAAACTATGTATGTATATTATATTAAGTATATATCAGAAAACTAGCACCCGTAACACAAGCCACGGGGCTAGATGTTGCTGTATGAATTGTCCAGCAATATTTACTTAATGAACATAAGTTACCTGGTCAATGAGCTGCCTCTTGTACGGGTTGGCCTCTGCCAGCACCTCCAGCCACAGGTCCTGGTCGCGGCGGCGCACGAGGTAGCGCGCCTGCGTCTTGAACAGCGAGTTGTCTAGCGATGCAGGTAGATAGTGTTAGTTACCTGGTCGATGAGCTGCCTCTTGTACGGGTTGGCCTCTGCCAGCACCTCCAGCCACAGGTCCTGGTCGCGGCGGCGCACGAGGTAGCGCGCCTGCGTCTTGAACAGCGAGTTGTCGTTGCAGACGGCGATCAGCTCGCGGTCGCACTGTCCGCGCTCGTACGCGACGCACGCGAGGTGCGGGTCGCGCTTCTCGCAGTAGCGCCCCACCACGCGGGAGTCGTACCTGTGCAATCATAAAGGATCTTAGAGATTATGATCTTATCAGATGTACTACAGGAAAACTCTTCGATTCGTATTTTAAACCGCGATACTGTGAGTGTGTAACTGTTAGTTGACAAGACTTGAAGATACTTATCTGAATATGAGAAAATAATATGAGAAAATTAATTCATATTAGGATTTGGTCGACAGTTTCGTCCCAAAACGTGAGACTTCTTCAAGACCAACACTGCTAGAACACGGATCACGACCGCTCGCGTTTATCCCAATTTGAATTTATCTTTTTATAGTGAAATCGAAATAGCTTCTTAGCATTTTACTGATGAACTATTTGTTTCTATTCAGTCTTATAGTTTCGGAGCCTATTCGTCTCAACAAATAATCAAAGTTTACCTCTACTTGATATTTGTATATGCTCGTTACCATTGGTTCTCCTTGAGGAATCGCTCGGGGTTGTTATTGGAGTCGATGTATATCTTGGCCAGCGCGTTGTGCGTGGCCGGCTCCACGCTGCCGTCGTGCACGCGCGTCTCCAGCCACGGGAGGAGCAACTTCAATCTATCAACAATAATCACATTAGGAAAGAAAGAAATGCAATAACATAATATAAAGCACAGAATTATTTCAAGAGAAGCCATCAATGAAGTAATCTATAGCTATTAATACAATACAATACAAAAACATTTTATTATACACCAACACTTTATTATACACCAATAACAAAACACAGAAATAAAACACAAAACAATGGGCAATACAATGGGCGGCCTTATCGCTAAAGAGCGATCTCTTCCAGGCAACCTTTGGATTAAATTCAACAAAATGGTGATAGAATTTTTTTCTATAGAATTATTCAATTTTAAAGACAAACAATTATATTATAATCTTCTCTCATCATAAACCACATGTCTGAAACAGCGGTTCCTCTCATACAGGGTTAATGGATAAAACTTACCTATTTCTCTTCTCAACTTCAGCAACAAGCTCGTCGGTCGAGAACTGTCCTCGCACCACCAAGATCAGATTCTTGATGATATCTTCAGCGCAGTCCACGTCCAGCAGACCTCCGACCACAACGGGTAAACGGGAGGGATTTACCTGTGCATTCAATATTGTTACTAAGATATCCAAGGGTTATAATTCAATTTTAAGGTGTATTTAAGCTAGATAATGTAATGACACGAGTTATAATTGAATTTAATAAAAAAAAATATTTATGGAATGTAATTAAACTCTTGCTGGGCAACAAAGCATAAATTCCGCTGACGATTATACCCAGTGATTGTTATAATTGTCTCATCAATTGGTCTATTACATAAAATTGGTTGGTTTTTTAGTTCTTAGGTACAGAATGATGTCTGGGTCCTTTTTGGTTTGGAACACAAATATCCGTTTTTAATCGATTAATTTGAAAACAATAATTTCGATCTAGAATAATTCTCACTCTTTATATCTTTAGTTTAGAGTTTAGTCAAATGTAAAAGAAAATAGAACCATACCTTCTGCACATATATCTCAATATACTTCTGCAGACTGTTCCTGTACAGATACAGGACCAAGTCGTGCACGAAGTCGAAGCGATCGCACACGATTATCAGCGGCAGTTGGTCGGGCAACTTGGCTTCCTTCAGGAAATTCTTAACGCGTTCTGCGTTGTAGCAGTTCGATTCCCGGCAGATGCGCTCCACTTCTTTGATCTGGCCGGTCTTGCAGGCAGCCTGGTGGAACAAATTTATAAGGTTAATAACATTGAATAGTTGTGTCAAAATATTGCGTTGTACCTTTTTGTTACTATTGCACTAAAAAAGATAATAGAATAGTGAAGAGAAATTAATTTGAGAGAATACAACTTTTTCCAAAGATAATACTGTCTTACCTGAATATACTTGAAATGTACTTCAGAATCCTGGCTAAAGTTGACAATAGATCCGAGGAAGTAGAACAAGCCTTCATAAGTCTTGAAGCTCTCGAACAATTCAATGAGCGACTTGGTCGTCAGTTGTTCGTGGTACTTAGTGGCGATTTGCACACAAATCTGCAGGTTTTGGCGGATGTTGGCTTGGAGCATAGCCTTGAGGCATTCCAGGGAGTCTTCTACAGAGAGGCTTCCGAAGTAGGTGACCAGCCAGTCTGCTGGTAGGAGATGAGTGTGGACCTGAAAATAATAAAGACTACTGTTAACAAATTTGTTCTCAACAAAGTCCTCGAAGCAGCTTGCACACAACAAAATTAACTGATAATAAATTTTAAGTACGTCAATGCCTTCTCGCAGAGCTGGGCGACGTGCGCCCTGTCGTAGTGAGTGAACATTGTACACTATACTGACCACAGCTCGCTTGATGTCGTACAGGTCGGTGTAGTGCTCCAGCGCGCGCTGCAACAGGCCGGCCTTCTCGCAGAGCTGGGCGACGTGCGCCCTGTCGTAGTGAGTGAACATTGTACACTATACTGACCACAGCTCGCTTGATGTCGTACAGGTCGGTGTAGTGCTCCAGCGCGCGCTGCAACAGGCCGGCCTTCTCGCAGAGCTGGGCGACGTGCGCCCTGTCGTAGTGAGTGAACATTGTACACTATACTGACCACAGCTCGCTTGATGTCGTACAGGTCGGTGTAGTGCTCCAGCGCGCGCTGCAACAGGCCGGCCTTCTCGCAGAGCTGGGCGACGTGCGCCCTGTCGTAGTGAGTGAACATTGTACACTATACTGACCACAGCTCGCTTGATGTCGTACAGGTCGGTGTAGTGCTCCAGCGCGCGCTGCAACAGGCCGGCCTTCTCGCAGAGCTGGGCGACGTGCGCCCTGTCGTAGTGAGTGAACATTGTACACTATACTGACCACAGCTCGCTTGATGTCGTACAGGTCGGTGTAGTGCTCCAGCGCGCGCTGCAACAGGCCGGCCTTCTCGCAGAGCTGGGCGACGTGCGCCCTGTCGTAGTGAGTGAACATTGTACACTATACTGACCACAGCTCGCTTGATGTCGTACAGGTCGGTGTAGTGCTCCAGCGCGCGCTGCAACAGGCCGGCCTTCTCGCAGAGCTGGGCGACGTGCGCCCTGTCGTAGTGAGTGAACATTGTACACTATACTGACCACAGCTCGCTTGATGTCGTACAGGTCGGTGTAGTGCTCCAGCGCGCGCTGCAACAGGCCGGCCTTCTCGCAGAGCTGGGCGACGTGCGCCCTGTCGTAGTGAGTGAACATTGTACACTATACTGACCACAGCTCGCTTGATGTCGTACAGGTCGGTGTAGTGCTCCAGCGCGCGCTGCAACAGGCCGGCCTTCTCGCAGAGCTGGGCGACGTGCGCCCTGTCGTAGTGAGTGAACATTGTACACTATACTGACCACAGCTCGCTTGATGTCGTACAGGTCGGTGTAGTGCTCCAGCGCGCGCTGCAACAGGCCGGCCTTCTCGCAGAGCTGGGCGACGTGCGCCCTGTCGTAGTGAGTGAACATTGTACACTATACTGACCACAGCTCGCTTGATGTCGTACAGGTCGGTGTAGTGCTCCAGCGCGCGCTGCAACAGGCCGGCCTTCTCGCAGAGCTGGGCGACGTGCGCCCTGTCGTAGTGAGTGAACATTGTACACTATACTGACCACAGCTCGCTTGATGTCGTACAGGTCGGTGTAGTGCTCCAGCGCGCGCTGCAACAGGCCGGCCTTCTCGCAGAGCTGGGCGACGTGCGCCCTGTCGTAGTGAGTGAACATTGTACACTATACTGACCACAGCTCGCTTGATGTCGTACAGGTCGGTGTAGTGCTCCAGCGCGCGCTGCAACAGGCCGGCCTTCTCGCAGAGCTGGGCGACGTGCGCCCTGTCGTAGTGAGTGAACATTGTACACTATACTGACCACAGCTCGCTTGATGTCGTACAGGTCGGTGTAGTGCTCCAGCGCGCGCTGCAACAGGCCGGCCTTCTCGCAGAGCTGGGCGACGTGCGCCCTGTCGTAGTGAGTGAACATTGTACACTATACTGACCACAGCTCGCTTGATGTCGTACAGGTCGGTGTAGTGCTCCAGCGCGCGCTGCAACAGGCCGGCCTTCTCGCAGAGCTGGGCGACGTGCGCCCTGTCGTAGTGAGTGAACATTGTACACTATACTGACCACAGCTCGCTTGATGTCGTACAGGTCGGTGTAGTGCTCCAGCGCGCGCTGCAACAGGCCGGCCTTCTCGCAGAGCTGGGCGACGTGCGCCCTGTCGTAGTGAGTGAACATTGTACACTATACTGACCACAGCTCGCTTGATGTCGTACAGGTCGGTGTAGTGCTCCAGCGCGCGCTGCAACAGGCCGGCCTTCTCGCAGAGCTGGGCGACGTGCGCCCTGTCGTAGTGAGTGAACATTGTACACTATACTGACCACAGCTCGCTTGATGTCGTACAGGTCGGTGTAGTGCTCCAGCGCGCGCTGCAACAGGCCGGCCTTCTCGCAGAGCTGGGCGACGTGCGCCCTGTCGTAGTGAGTGAACATTGTACACTATACTGACCACAGCTCGCTTGATGTCGTACAGGTCGGTGTAGTGCTCCAGCGCGCGCTGCAACAGGCCGGCCTTCTCGCAGAGCTGGGCGACGTGCGCCCTGTCGTAGTGAGTGAACATTGTACACTATACTGACCACAGCTCGCTTGATGTCGTACAGGTCGGTGTAGTGCTCCAGCGCGCGCTGCAACAGGCCGGCCTTCTCGCAGAGCTGGGCGACGTGCGCCCTGTCGTAGTGAGTGAACATTGTACACTATACTGACCACAGCTCGCTTGATGTCGTACAGGTCGGTGTAGTGCTCCAGCGCGCGCTGCAACAGGCCGGCCTTCTCGCAGAGCTGGGCGACGTGCGCCCTGTCGTAGTGAGTGAACATTGTACACTATACTGACCACAGCTCGCTTGATGTCGTACAGGTCGGTGTAGTGCTCCAGCGCGCGCTGCAACAGGCCGGCCTTCTCGCAGAGCTGGGCGACGTGCGCCCTGTCGTAGTGAGTGAACATTGTACACTATACTGACCACAGCTCGCTTGATGTCGTACAGGTCGGTGTAGTGCTCCAGCGCGCGCTGCAACAGGCCGGCCTTCTCGCAGAGCTGGGCGACGTGCGCCCTGTCGTAGTGAGTGAACATTGTACACTATACTGACCACAGCTCGCTTGATGTCGTACAGGTCGGTGTAGTGCTCCAGCGCGCGCTGCAACAGGCCGGCCTTCTCGCAGAGCTGGGCGACGTGCGCCCTGTCGTAGTGAGTGAACATTGTACACTATACTGACCACAGCTCGCTTGATGTCGTACAGGTCGGTGTAGTGCTCCAGCGCGCGCTGCAACAGGCCGGCCTTCTCGCAGAGCTGGGCGACGTGCGCCCTGTCGTAGTGAGTGAACATTGTACACTATACTGACCACAGCTCGCTTGATGTCGTACAGGTCGGTGTAGTGCTCCAGCGCGCGCTGCAACAGGCCGGCCTTCTCGCAGAGCTGGGCGACGTGCGCCCTGTCGTAGTGAGTGAACATTGTACACTATACTGACCACAGCTCGCTTGATGTCGTACAGGTCGGTGTAGTGCTCCAGCGCGCGCTGCAACAGGCCGGCCTTCTCGCAGAGCTGGGCGACGTGCGCCCTGTCGTAGTGAGTGAACATTGTACACTATACTGACCACAGCTCGCTTGATGTCGTACAGGTCGGTGTAGTGCTCCAGCGCGCGCTGCAACAGGCCGGCCTTCTCGCAGAGCTGGGCGACGTGCGCCCTGTCGTAGTGAGTGAACATTGTACACTATACTGACCACAGCTCGCTTGATGTCGTACAGGTCGGTGTAGTGCTCCAGCGCGCGCTGCAACAGGCCGGCCTTCTCGCAGAGCTGGGCGACGTGCGCCCTGTCGTAGTGAGTGAACATTGTACACTATACTGACCACAGCTCGCTTGATGTCGTACAGGTCGGTGTAGTGCTCCAGCGCGCGCTGCAACAGGCCGGCCTTCTCGCAGAGCTGGGCGACGTGCGCCCTGTCGTAGTGAGTGAACATTGTACACTATACTGACCACAGCTCGCTTGATGTCGTACAGGTCGGTGTAGTGCTCCAGCGCGCGCTGCAACAGGCCGGCCTTCTCGCAGAGCTGGGCGACGTGCGCCCTGTCGTAGTGAGTGAACATTGTACACTATACTGACCACAGCTCGCTTGATGTCGTACAGGTCGGTGTAGTGCTCCAGCGCGCGCTGCAACAGGCCGGCCTTCTCGCAGAGCTGGGCGACGTGCGCCCTGTCGTAGTGAGTGAACATTGTACACTATACTGACCACAGCTCGCTTGATGTCGTACAGGTCGGTGTAGTGCTCCAGCGCGCGCTGCAACAGGCCGGCCTTCTCGCAGAGCTGGGCGACGTGCGCCCTGTCGTAGTGAGTGAACATTGTACACTATACTGACCACAGCTCGCTTGATGTCGTACAGGTCGGTGTAGTGCTCCAGCGCGCGCTGCAACAGGCCGGCCTTCTCGCAGAGCTGGGCGACGTGCGCCCTGTCGTAGTGAGTGAACATTGTACACTATACTGACCACAGCTCGCTTGATGTCGTACAGGTCGGTGTAGTGCTCCAGCGCGCGCTGCAACAGGCCGGCCTTCTCGCAGAGCTGGGCGACGTGCGCCCTGTCGTAGTGAGTGAACATTGCATTGCCCAGGATAGCGTCGGCTACTTGAGGTGCAGACATTAGGTTCATTTCTAGTAGCCTGTGGAAAAAGAAGACAGTTTGAGTATCAGTATTTTGGGCGAAATGACGTTAAAAATCAAAGTTCTACGAATAGCCAAATGAGAAGTTAAAAAATAACGTTTTTGTACCTAGTCTGCAAAGGTCCTTCCTCGGGGCGGTTATTCTTCAGCGCATCCAGCAGGAAGGCGGTACACTGCTGCACCATGTTCTGCTCCATGAACACGTCCACGATTTGGTTGATATCAGCCAGTGGCGGGTCCTCGGCCACCAACATGCCGGCGAAGCCCGCGCCTTGCTCGGGGTTCGTGCGCATCACGGAGCGAAGCAGGAGGATGTACTCGGGGGTGTAGCCGACCTGGAAGATAAGATACAATATTGATATAAACAGCATTCCGAAAAATGGAATTCGGTATAATTGTCGTGCGCGTCGAGGGCGGGATAGGAGAGTTTCATGATATTTTAAATGTCGGATATACATAATTATGACCACCACGCTGGCCAAGTGCGGGTATTGATTGACACATGCCCTTCAAATTTTTAAAGTTCTTATAACATGCTGGTTCTCTCACGATGTTTGTTTTCACCGTTACAGCACGTGTTTTTGATGCACACAAAATTTTACTACCTACCTTCTTAGCATAAAGCACAATCTTCTGGAACTGGCCGGTCTCAGCGAAGCACTGTATGACCTTGCCGGCGATGTTGGCGCGCAGGTACACGGACAGCGCGAGCGTCGGGTCCACTTGCTTCACAAGGTCTCCGAGCTCTTCAGAGCATTCTAGTTTTTCCTCCTTCAGCCATTTTTCTAGGAGCTGCTTACGACCTGGGAAATAAAGTAGATTTTAGTCTATGAGTATTGTCTAGCTAAGGCATACGAGACAAGGAGGAACTCTTTTGGCTTAGTAGTCACAGTCAGCTTTTGCATCATACCCAGTATTTATTTAGAATTGTAAGTTAACTTCTATTTTGTTGGCCTAGGAGGGAGACGCGAGCAGGTGTCTAGCCATGCCTTGCCTAGGAAAATTTATTGGTATGAATTGCTTCACCTGGTGCAGCTCGAATTGCTGGAACTGCTGACTCCTAAAGAGACCTATGACTACAAAGACTCTATCACCTTGAAGCAGGACCGGCCGACACAGCTCCAGAGACTCGAACTTGTTGAGCTGCGCCTGGTCCAGCAGGATGCCGAAGTACTGCAGCAGCGGAGACGTCTGTCCCGGCTGCGTGGGCACCTGCTGGAACCGCTGGATGGTCTGCGGGGTGCGCAGGATGCCGCGGGGAGCCATTGCTGCTACCTAAACATGAAAGTTGACAATTATTAGACGGTGGAATAAGTCGTGTTCTTAATAATAATGAGTGGCGGCCAATAGGAGCAAAGCAAAGGCAGACTGCTGCCAGGTGGGTAGATAATGTCGTCGGAGTAGGAAGGCAGTGGATACGATTTGCACTGGATCGAGGAAACTGGCGCAATAAAGAAGAAGCTTATATACCCAGCAGTAGGTAAAAGCCATAAATGTAAGAAACCAAAGGTCTTACTCTACTACATCAAGGAGTTAGGTTGGCTAGGGCCGACTTAGGCAAGGGGATAATGCATAATACGCTCCATAGCGAGACGTCAGTGGAGGTCCTAGTTCCCCCACAACAAATTAGAATTAGTGGGTGTCAACAGGCTGACATGATGATGATGAGATAAAGTCTTGGTTTAACCTGCGGGATTCTAGACTTATGTTTGTTAGCACTATCCGCACCACCTTTTGACGCTTCCCGTATTTATTAAGAACTAAGACTAAAGGGAGGGAACATACAATAAAGAGGAGGCTTTTACCCAGCAGTGGGTGTCAAGGGGCTGATATCATGATGAGATTAAGTCGTGGTTTAATCTGCGGGATTCTTGCCTTACATTAGAACTATCCGCACCACTTTTTGACGCTTGCCGCATTTGTTCCAACTTAGAAGAACTAAGATAATCTGTGTATTTATGTGTCTTTCTTTCTAAGACTTTAAGTAAGTGAAATAAACCTTGGCAGCCTCTCCGTACTGTCCGTTGGTGAACAGCATGTTGAACTTCCTGACGAACAGCTCCTCGGCGCCGGCCAGGTTGTTGCGCACGGCGATGCGCAGCGCCAGGTCCGCGTTCTGCAGCACCGTGTTGATGTACGGCACTATGGAGTCCTCCTCCACCGTCACCGAGAGGACTTGGCCTTTTCGGTTCACGCCTGGGGGAAAGTGTCTTGTATTACTTAAAGGATTTTATTGTCCATTATCCAATATTACACTGGGAGTAGGTACTACTAAACGACAAATCTCCAATAGCCCATTAGATCTAAAATTTTTAAACTGATTATGCCTTATGTATATTCATTAACATAGATGAGTGATGCGATTCCTACAGGACCGAACAAATTGGCGTACTATATAGGTGAATGCAGTGTATGTCAACCAAAGGGCTGATACAAAAAGGAATTACAAAAACACCATCATCAAATCCATAGAAATATAAACACACGAAAAAAATGTTTTGACTCTTGAGTCTGAAATAGTCTGAATATGAGGCAAATATTTAATAATAGAGTTCCGGTTGGCTTTCAAGAACGGAACCCGGAAACACTAATGTTTTCATTATATTCAAAATCATATTTTTGTCCTCACTTTCTCGTCACCCACGATCAAAACACTTAACGTAACAAAAATCTTTATCCAAAGACGTTATATTTGGCAAGTATTATCCAGAAACCATAGAGAAATTTTGGCAATAACGTGTATTGTGTAAGCAATATGGGATAATGATGTCTCCTACATTGGACTCTTGCCAGAGGGTGGTCACATAACTAACCTAGACCTACATGTACCTTTACGTGTTAATATTGATATAATGATAACCCTTTAGTATGGTAAGAATGGATTTTATTATCATTATCTTAGTTTTTATTCAGCTATCATAATGGACTTCAACATAAGCAATAAGTAGGAGATAATTCCAATTGATGGGATCCATTTTTAAATCCAAAATTAAACCGCATTAAGTGATAATGGCATTCCGTCGTAAAAGGTAGATGACGTCATACTTTCCCTATTACTTACCGATAATTCCCCCGCTGGCTTCATGCGGCGCCGTCACGAAGATAGTGTCGGACGAGATGCGGTTCATGTAGACACGCTCTCGATGTCATACATATGGATGTAGCCGTATTTGGTGATGAGATAGATGACGTCATACTTTCTCTATTACTTACCGATAATTCCCCCGCTGGCTTCATGTGGCGCCGTCACAAAGATAGTGTCGGACGAGATGCGGTTCATGTAGATACAGGCGCCGCTCTCGATGTCATACATATGGATGTAGCCGTATTTGGTGATGAGATAGATGACGTCATACTTTCTCTATTACTTACCGATAATTCCCCCGCTGGCTTCATGTGGCGCCGTCACAAAGATAGTGTCGGACGAGATGCGGTTCATGTAGATACAGGCGCCGCTCTCGATGTCATACATATGGATGTAGCCGTATTTGGTGATGAGATAGATGACGTCATACTTTCTCTATTACTTACCGATAATTCCCCCGCTGGCTTCATGTGGCGCCGTCACAAAGATAGTGTCGGACGAGATGCGGTTCATGTAGATACAGGCGCCGCTCTCGATGTCATACATATGGATGTAGCCGTATTTGGTGATGAGGTAGATGACGTCATACTTTCTCTATTACTTACCGATAATTCCCCCGCTGGCTTCATGTGGCGCCGTCACAAAGATAGTGTCGGACGAGATGCGGTTCATGTAGATACAGGCGCCGCT
Source organism: Chloroclystis v-ata (assembly GCA_963691955.1). Lineage (NCBI taxonomy): Eukaryota > Metazoa > Arthropoda > Insecta > Lepidoptera > Geometridae > Chloroclystis > Chloroclystis v-ata. The sequence continues at coordinate 15,233,717 of OY829902.1, read as the reverse complement.
CTCGATGTCATACATATGGATGTAGCCGTATTTGGTGATGAGATAGATGACGTCATACTTTCTCTATTACTTACCGATAATTCCCCCGCTGGCTTCATGTGGCGCCGTCACAAAGATAGTGTCGGACGAGATGCGGTTCATGTAGATACAGGCGCCGCTCTCGATGTCATACATATGGATGTAGCCGTATTTGGTGATGAGATAGATGACGTCATACTTTCTCTATTACTTACCGATAATTCCCCCGCTGGCTTCATGTGGCGCCGTCACAAAGATAGTGTCGGACGAGATGCGGTTCATGTAGATACAGGCGCCGCTCTCGATGTCATACATATGGATGTAGCCGTATTTGGTGATGAGGTAGATGACGTCATACTTTCTCTATTACTTACCGATAATTCCCCCGCTGGCTTCATGCGGCGCCGTCACAAAGATAGTGTCGGACGAGATGCGGTTCATGTAGATACAGGCGCCGCTCTCGATGTCATACATATGGATGTATCCGTATTTGGTGATGAGGTAGATGACGTCATACTTCGGCGAGACCTGCATCGCTACGGGGAAGTCGTTCTGGGCTTCCGCGGGGAAGAAAACGTCCACGGCTTTCTTGGGGAATGGCTGGTTGCCAGTTGGTGTTTGGCCGACCTCTGTGGAGCAAATTTAAGGTGTTTGATTTGTATTTTGAAATTGGAATTTTATCTGAGGTAGAGATATCACTGTGATCAAATTTTATCGTTGAAAGCCTTTAAGCTAAACTAAAGACTGAAAGAGTTTCCAATCGTATTAGATTCGGAGCTTACAGTGAAAACAAAAAGTTCAATTTCTTGATGTTTAACAAAATCTGAATTACTAAAGACAGGGCAAGAATTATCTGGTCTTTGTTATCATCGCTAGTTGTTTTACACAACTACCGAAGACAAGGTGACAATGCTGTTATGTAAAGTTTCCTATGTCATAAATATTTTTATAAAAATTTCTGGAGCAATGAAAACGAATTCGATATTATCGTTAAAAAGACTATCTTAAACGATAGTCTTGGCTTGGTTTATAAAAACCAGCATTTTAATGAATCAAAATTAGCTTCTCAGAGTAGCTTCAGTAGAGTTATTTCTAAAACCGTATCTATCTATGCGTGAAAACCTATAATTAACTTTAATTTTATATATTTTTGTGTTTTTAAGAAGTTGTTGGTTTTCCTTTAATAATCAATAAATAACTCACCTATGACATGAAGTTTCCCGCCCTGAGCAGTCCTCACGGCGAAGCAGAACAGCGTGGAGGCCTCCGCGTTGCCCTCCGCCTTGAAAGTGGCGAACGAGGCCGCGTGGCCTTCAATAGGCTGCGAGCACTTGCGCTCCACGGAGTACAGTTGCATCGCGCCAACCACGCGGTTCTGCTGGGCGGAGATACCTGGAAAGAAGGCAGAATTATTTAAATATGTATCAACATAACAGGCACTAGCAGTTTAACTATAAAATTGAGAAGCGTAAATATCATCCGATATAAACGTTGTGGTATACAGAGCCTGTTCTTTGTAAAACTTATAGATGGAGCAATCAGTGCGTAACTGAAATATCAGATATAGGATAAATAAGAGCTCTTAACGTAATCCTTGATAGCGTAGTTGTTATCGCAGCCAGGGCTAAACTAGAAGGCGTGGGTTCGATTCCCACTCGAGGACCAAGGTCACGTTGTGATCTTGTAATTTTTTTTCTATATCTGTTTTGAGACGGTCAAAACAATTATAGAAAAAATTACAAGATCACGTTTTTACAAAGAGGACCGTAAAATTTTACATATAATTACGGCCATTCATACTATTCTATTTTCAATCCAAATCGTTTATTAAATACTAGCAGCCCCCGCGAACTTTGTCTCGCCATATACTTTTATTTGCAACTATCTATATAGTTGCAAAATTTCATCGAAATCGAATTTTCCCACGTAAGCATATATTTTTCCGCGGTAAAAAGTAGCCTATGTTAGGATTAGGATATTACACTACATTGACTCCACCCCGTCCCCCGTACCCCAGTGACGCTTACATGGAGTCTACATCGCATGCTGGCTAGCTGAGCGCGGTGAGCGACAACCTCTAGACTTTTTTCTAATACTTGCATTTTTAAACTCGTGATATCTTCCGAAGTAAATGTCCGAATTGAATAATTCAAAAAGTTATAAAAAGGTATTAAAGCCGTCTTGAATATAAAGTAATTTATTTGGATAAGGATTAATACCAAGGTACAAATGAAGACCCTTTCAAGACGCGGCATATATAAATTAATATTTTAGAATAAAAAACTGCTTACTGTGACATAACTATAATATTTAGACATATGCTGTCGCGACATTTTTTGTAGATAATGATGAGTTCTGCAAAGTCGTAGTACATGATTTTGTTCTATCATCAATAGTTTTCGCACCGCACGCGACGTAAGACATTTTTCAGGTCATTTTTTTACACCTTATGTTACATTGTTGGAGTTTTAGTAAGGATTTTTAAATATAATATAGCCTATGTTACTCGGGGATAATGTAGCTTTCCAAACAAATCTTTCCTCTTTATAATATTATTATTTATTAAATATAAACCTAGTGTGTTTGTTGAATGTTCTATCTCAGAAAGTATTAGGCCGATCTAATTAAACATATAGCACAATATGTACTAATATACAAATATTTCCTTTGTTTTGTATAAAATGTTGGTTTATTACGTACCAAATTGTCTTTCCCACATCGTAAATGGCGTCATGAAAACGGTATTTTATGTTAGGGATGATATCGCATCGTACGGAATCAGGTTTATTCTATAGTTTATTGACTTTATTGGATCGTTATTATTCACACCAAATGTACACGTCTACGTGAGACACGAATGTGTACGAACGAGCTGACAAATTTAACTAATGTGATTTTAACAGTGTATAAGTGTAAGCGTATGGTAACTCTAAGCTTTGTTAATTATTCTTTTGGAAGTTGTACACTTGACTTCCAGAGAAAGTCAGTTTATGCTAGATTTCTTGGTCAATCTGTGAATTATTATTTTTTAATACTCTATGTATCAATAGTACCTACATATCTATAGTAATTAACTTTACTACATCTTCAATTACATATACCATTGCACGGGTATATATATTACCGAACCAACCAACTGAATAGAAAATCAGTACCATTCATTAATTGTTCTGTCGTACAAGAAAGTCCCAGTAAGTTTCACAAACAACCATCAACGGTTGAATACGTCACTAATCGATATAAGTGCGTCACTAGATCGCTGACCCGGGGAAAGGCGCCGTAGCGTGCTGTAGATAACTATAGTTAAGGAATTTAGGGCATTTTTGCTATCCAGACAATAACTACGTCTTATTGAAAGTCCTAGGAATCGTAGGATAATAAAAAAAATATATTATTGAAAGTAAAACTGATTTTATATCAAGTTATGGCATAGTATTTCTTTAGTTTATTTTATTTACATACTAATATAAATAGGAAAGCCTTCGATCTTTTTAGTAACATTGAAACGACATCACAATGAAAGTGGTGGAGTGGAGACCCTCCTTTCTCTTAATAGGGCAGGGGCGTCAAACAGTTGTCAAGTCGGGTAGCATTAATATGAGTAGGGTAAATCGCCATTTTCCGCCCCTTAAGCTCTCCGCTTGTCACCGATATAATTTCCCATTTAATTGCATTTTCACCACGAGACTGTATTACAGAGATTATTATATCCTAAAATGTTCTATATGTATAACTGGACTTCAAGGTAGTACTATAAACTTCTTATAAAACTGTTAGTCTACGAAATAGTCCAGTCAATTTATACATAAAAATGAGGGTGAAGTTACATAAAGTCCCAACAAGCTGGATTTCTGTGAAATTGTTCAAATCATAATTATAAACAATGTCTAAAAGATCCCCATCATTCCACGTTAAGGAAAAAGTTTTATTCAAGGTTAAATGTCAAAAAAATTAGTTTTTCGCGATTTTCAGCAAAACGCTAAGTTTTATCATAAAAGTACCTAGGACAAAATTGTAGATCATGAAATTATCTATCAAAATGTATCAACACTTTTTTCTTACAAGCCACCGTTTCTGAGATATAACGATTCAAAAAGTCATAAAAGTTGTTATCGTCATAATATTATATTCACGTTTCCTCGCCTAATTACACCACCAGGTAGTGTAATTAGCGCGTTTTTTTAACGTGGTTTCCCCCGTAGGCCTACTCCACGGGTCAGCTGTGATCCTGTTTAATGTAAAACTATTGCATGACATGGATTTTTCAAAGATTGAGAGAGATAAGAGCGATGTAAATAAAAAAAAAGTGTTGAAGTTTATTCGTCTTATTCGTAAATTTCAAATTCTTGTTCTTCTTCTCCTGCTTCTTCTTCATCTCCATTTTGGATGCAAGTAAATTGCGTCAATAGCCTTGACAATTCGTGCATGTCAAAGAACAAGACAGTCCGACTTTTTTGCAACAATTAATTTTATAATTTTATGCCAAACTGAGTGTCAAATAACCTATATTGTGCTGTTTTGAGTTTTATATTCAAAATGTCTTTTATGACTTTTTGAATCGTTATATCTCAGAAACGGTGGCTTGTAAGAAAAAAGTGTTGATACATTTTGATAGATAATTTCATGATCTACAATTTTGTCCTAGATACTTTTATGATAAAACTTACCGTTTTGCTGAAAATCGCGAAAAACTAATTTTTTTGACATTTAACCTTGAATAAAACTTTTTCCTTAACGTGGAATGATGGGGATCTTTTAGACATTGTTTATAATTATGATTTGAACAATTTCACAGAAATCCAGCTTGTTGGGACTTTATGTAACTTGAAATGTTTAAATTGACTGGGCTAGAAAGATTTTGCAATAATATATAGATTGTCGCTTTGGCGATAATAGAGCTAACAGTTCATTCCAAAGGTTCATCAAAAACTTCAATAACAAATTTCACTATGGTAACTAAATGCTTAATGCTGAGTTATTAAGATTACAAGAAGGATTTTTCCTTCTTGTACTATCTATTTCACCGATAGTAAAACGCGAGGCGGAATGATAGTTTATGACTAGGTATAATATAACTTACCGACTAACAGCAACCATTGCTGCTTAGGATCCGTCCTGTAGTTGATGATCTGGCAGTCAGCAAGCGATGCGTGCCGGTCGAACATCTTCACAGGGGTGGAGTCGCCCTCCATAGACCAGTGGTAGACGCTCAGTTTGGTCACCAGCGCCAGCGTGTTCAGAGATATCCACTTCCAGAACACAACGTCCTCGTTCATGGTGTGAGCTTTCATTTTAGACTTCATTTCGATGTTGAAGATCTGAAGTGTCTTTTGTGCTGTGGGGTGAAAGCAGCGGTTAGAATTGGGTTAGCAATAAAGCACTTTTAATCCTTAACTTTATGACTTTAAAAGGTTACCAGGTTCTAGTTAGTAAAACAAAGACAAGTCAATTGCAACTTCTCAAATCCGATAAACTTAATAAACTCTCGCCATTTGTTAAAATAATAAGGAAGTTATAACGGGTATTTTCTTTATCCGATCCGGGTTAAAAATATGCAGTTACTACACCTAACTAAAAAGTTATTAGAATTCCTTAAGGGAATTGACAACTCCTTAATTATGCAAGTTCAATTTTCATTTTTCATTCACTTTTCGTGGTCTTCTTGAAATATTTAAGAATAGATTCTCGCATGAGCTACTGGAATTATGGATGTCTTAATCGTTCACAGTCGACTAAACGTAAAATAATTGTTACTTTTTGTTACTGGTTTCAACAAAGGTTTCAAGCCAATGATAGGAACAATCGTAGTTAAGTTACGTACGCAACACTTTTACTGTTATTTAATGAAGATAAAAAGCAGACAAATAGAAATCTAAATAGGATAAATCAGACCAAAAAAGATAACCGTTGGCGTTGGAAATATTAACACCTCCACGACCTTATATCCTTAGACGGAACGCGTTTTACTTATTTTTTGGCCCAGAGAAAAGTGGTGGGCGGTAAGTAACATTATCTCCCTAGTTTCGACGGAAAAATACGTGGGCCATAATACATTTACACACGAGGTTTCCATTCAAGTGGGTGTTCTATATATATACATGTAAAATAAAAATATCTTATTGAATTGTCAGCTTTAATAAATAAAAGTGATTAGGCTGTTATCTATCTTTAAGACTAATGAGAATGTACAGTAGGAACTATTTGGTAAAAAAAACCCGACAAGTTTAATAAACTTCGTCATCACAAACATGAGTCATGCAAGTTCACGTCCTGATAAAACAATATCATAAGTCAAAGTCAATGAATGATAACATGAATATTATAATTTTTTAGTTTAACGTCAGATATAATTCAGACTAGAACACAATAATTTTAGGGGTGCTTTCTCTGAAAACTACATCGGTACTAATAAGCAGTAATGTTTAGTAGTAACGATGCCACAAATGTGCCTTACACTTATAAAACCCACAGTTATATTGCCGGGGTTAAGGTAAACACCATTTCAAACATTTTAACAAAATATAAAAATAACCACAATGACGAATGGGACAAATTAGGCGGTTATCTCGTCGATTCCAAAGCAATTCCCTGTCAATTGATGAATCGATACGGCAAGCAATCTCGCGTACGCCCACTTTTAGGATATTAAATTCTATTAGAAAGGCATACGAGCATCATCCATAGATATTAATATTATACATTCATTTTAACCTAAGACTCGCAGTGTGGTAGTTATACGTATACAATTAATTAATCATACAAAAAAATTACGTAAAATGAGATGTTTTCCTAGGTAATCGAAAAAAGAGTTTCTATTAAAGTAGTTCATAGTTTACACTTTATAAGTGTAAAAATGTATGGGGCTATAAAAAGTGCAAACCGGCGATGCTAAGAGGGATATCCCAACCCAATCGCGATCGCGTTACGGTGTGTGTGCTTGAAAATTGAAGAGTTTACCTGCTTTACGTAACGGAACGTACATTGTGTTGTGTCACGCATTGCTACACGTAAAAGAACGTAGAATTTGCTAAAAAATTATCGTGTAATAATTTGTGATCATAATAAAGGAAGTTATCGAAGATAAAGATAAAATAAAACCCTAATGCAATTGTGTACTTTATAACTTAAAGACATTATAACGCTATTCTGAACTGAAAACCTAAGACTCGTTGAATAATAAAGGATTCTAGGACTCATTCTAGACCTTTTGGATTATCATATTCTCAGTTTGGTATTCATATCTGTCGTCATCGTCACATAATCGCTAATATCTTGCCAATGACGTAAGACGCAGCACTCTTCTATGCCTTTGAGTGTTTGCGTAATTTTGATAGGACACTTTCAACTTTAGCCATCTAACTTAGTCGTGCAAAACAAAAGGCCAGCTGTGAATGGACTTTTGAATCAATAAAAACGGTGCGTGACTGACAATCGATTCTCAAAATAAGGGGTTCCGGTAGTGGCGTTCCGGTTCTGATCCAACAAAATTACTAACTAAACAATGTATAAATAGAGGTCAATCATTAGAAAAACTTCAAATTTGGGGTCTGCAGGTTTTGTTTGCATAACGTTTTTAAAGGTTGTGTATTCGAATATTCTAAACGAGCGTTGCAAAATCTTTATGGAAAACTTAGATTTGCGATTTATTAGGGCTTTCTTTGTTTGCACAGGAGCAATTGGTAGCGTAGCAATTGGCGTAATATAGAAGATAAATCCAAGCCGAGTAATGTGGTGTGTCAACAGACTGATATAATGATGATGATGAATGATATCAAATGACACAGCTTCTACGAAAGAAAGAGAAATTGTGCAAATAAAATACAGAGCTGAAATTAAGCATAACAATGCGAACGCTTCTTTTTACTCTCCATTTCCTATTCTATTTTTAGTCCCGTTAGCTTTTGTTTGCGTAGGATATCAAGAATAATATTTGTGTAACTCTTAAACAAATATTTTCATATGTGGTCAGCAGCACCAGAACCTATGGGCATTATTAATTGCGTAATTATCTCAGCAATGACCTGGATTCAAGACTATATGCAATATGCAATTGAATATGTTCATCGGTCGCGTAAAAGATTGTCATAAATGGTATGATATTTATTGTCTTATTAGTTTCATAACTATGTATATGCGTAAAAAGGGTTAGCACCATTTAGGCGTAGTAATTGTTACTTTTTTAACATTTTGTGTAATGTGTAGAGAACATTAATAACCTGTTTACAATTGAACGTTTTAAATGGGATAATTATAATTCAAGTGTTATCATTTTTTTTTTTGTAAAATATAAATATAAATAAATATTACTGGACAATTTACACAGCGACATCTAGCCCCATGGTAAGCTCGAAGCTTGTGTTACGGATGCTAGATTTCTGATATACTTAATATAATATACATACATAGATAGATATTTTTATTTTTATTATACATATATGTATAACACCCAGACACCCGGAACAAATATTTGCAGATCATACAAATTGTTGTTCCGAGGCGGGAATCGAACCCGCAACCTCTTGCGTCGCAGGCGGACCTTCGCCCGCTGCGCCACAGAGGTCGGTAATTTTATCTGTTTTAACTATTTATTTAGGACAATGGGTTGTAGACAAGTCAAATCGCATGGCCCTGAACAAAACAAACAAAGCGTGCGTTGACTTCAACATCCAAACTTTCTTTGAATTATATTTATTATCGACTTCCGATCCTTGTGCCAAGAATATATTCAAAACATAAATATGTGAGTCATTGCCAGATCTGTGATTCCCTGTGGTCGGTATTATGCGCTATGGAATCAGATCTAATGAACAACTTAAACATAGTTATTTTTAACGGTCTCGAATCCATCCTTACTAATTGTTATAAACGAGAATGTTTGTAAAAACTATATCCCAACGCAATTAATTTATAGCGTGAAAATTAATTGACAAGGCTGTGCAGAGAGAAAAAAGCTACCAACATTATAGAATTTTTAAATGAAATTACAAGACATTGTTTTAGGTAGGTCTTTGAACGGCTATAAAGAAACTCAATCCTTATTCATACTGGTTGTGTCATTTCTAAGTTCTCTTCAATCTAATTTAGCACCTATTCATAAATACTTTAACTAAATATCTATACTATTATAGGTATTTGAATATTAGATGGCATCAGCTCAAGGACTATGGATGTAGGTTAAATTGTAGTGACTAATATGGCACATTGACCACAATCTGTGTCAAATAAAAAGTTATTTAGGTTCAGAGGATGAGAAATAACTACCCTGTGAATTCTGTTACTAAATTTATGGGCGAGTTTATGGGATTGGATTTAAATAGAGCTGAATATCGCGAACTTTCGTAAAAAACATTAAAAAAACTGCATTACATGATTTAAAAAATGATTTTATTTAAACAAATTATGGGAAATAAAAGAGAAAAAAGTACTTGGTTATTTCTTTTATTGATAAAATATTAATAGATTGTTCTTTATTGCATGATCCCATTATGTTTATACCTAATTATGATATTGATAAGCAAATGTCTGGGTAGATGTCCATTTCTTATCAGAGGTTTATATACAACAACAATACTTGTGGATGTGAATATGGTCTAATAAAGATAGTTTAATTGTTCTCAATTATTGCAGTTTAATCATGCATGCCATACTTTAACTGTATTTAGAATAGATTTATATTACTATTATTAAAATAATAAAAATACATTTCAAAGCAGTTACAATAAGTAACCAACTTTCCTATCTGAATTATTGCACAAATGAACTATAATTTTATGTATCTATCTATATTTTTTATTATTCTATTTGTGCTGTTAGTTTTCATTAGATTAAATAAATAAACATTTTTTTGTAAGTAAACTGAGCAGGTACGGTCTTATTACAGATAATCACAGTACTTTATAAAAAAGCACAGCTTTCTATGAAAATAATGGCAATGAAGCATTGGTTATGTAAAGAACAGATGTCAAGTAATATTTTCATAAAATTCATTCAGAATTAGTAAGTTGCACAAAAGGGGTAGAATATAGAAAACAATGTATAGATTTCCTATTAGAGACAGAACAGGTTAACTATCATAAATTATTCCCTACTACAAAGGTAAGGGATGGGATGATGATATTTGACCTGTCTACTGTTAAAACTGAAAAAGGACTAGGAAAAATTTATCCTGCAATCTTTCACAAATTGTCATCCCGACTGGTATACATGTCCCCATGATAGAAACACAGTAGTATTTTAACAGCTTCATACTAACCTTCAACTCCGGCCTTGCCCTTAAGAGCAATAACTTTGCTGGCCGGATTCATGATAGCGGAATCTGCACTAATCGGCCTGCGGATGGGGTTCGTCGGGTCGGCCATATCAATGATGACCACCTCAGCAGTGTCCCCCACCTTCTCGCGGACGCAGATGAACTTGTCCGACTCCATGGTGAGAGTGTTGAAGGAGATCGATGCTGGGTTGATGCCGACATTTGTGAGCTGAAATTAACCCAAAAGTTAGAAATCTGTTTCTACTTATTAATAAATATCACAAATTATAATTTGAAATCTAAAATGCATAAGTAGTTGTTGACATTTCATTTTCATTGTAGATGACCTTTAGTTTTGCTTTTATGGATACAATAAACATTAGGTATAACAAGTATGAATATGTACATAAAATATGCCTGTGTAAACCTCTAGGAGTATATAATATAATGAATTTTTATAGGAATAACATATGGCCTAAAAGCTAAGTTGTGTGTATATATGTAGGGACTCATAATACAGTAGGTAGTGGGTGGCTACATGAACAGATACTATTTCTGTGATAAACACATTCTTCGATTACTCCCATGAGTATTTACAAAAGACTAGCTAAAGTCTTGCTAGTTCTGAACAAGATAAAATACCTTGCTAAATGGCAATGCAATGATAGATAAAATATAAAAATTAAATACAAGACTGGATATAGTGAATAATATTTAAAATCAAATAATTTAATGACTTCATTGCCATTCATTTACACTTTCTGACTGATAATGCATGATAAATGATAAGATTTTTTGTAACTCTTGTTTGTTTAGAGACAAGTGATAATATGGATATTTTAGGTATAGACAAACTATAGTCTAATGTATTTACATTAATAATAGAAGAAAATCTTACAAGAGCTTAATAGAAGGTATCTTAATAAGAATAACAGCATTAACAGTCCTGAATTATTGAGTAAGGTTATGATAAATGTTCCCTTAAAATTAACTAGATTTAATTCTACACTATTTGTACCGTATGCTAGTTCAAATTATCGTCAAAACTCATTTTTGTGGCGTGTAAGTAGTTCATTCAATAATGTTTGCAGGAAATTCGATCTAGACCTATTTTGCACAAGTGTAAGCTCGGCCAGGCGGCAGTTGAGTAGAGAATTTTTTCAATAGTTTAAGTAGTTGATATTTTTTCTTAATTTGGTTTTGTTTGTATGAATCCTTAGTGTTTATAATGTTCATATTTCGTAATTAATCAGTAAGACTTAATTACCTGTAGATGTTTGTTTCACAGTTACTTTTTCTAATTTGTTTTTATACGTGAGAACCTTTGATAAGCTTAATATTTTTATCCGTATTGTATATAATGTTTTTGTAAGTTTTTGGTTTTCCAATAAATAAATATAAATATAAATAGAATAGAATTGGAAAGGTGGAATTATCAATGAAGCCATCCTAAGGCTGTGGTGGCCATGTTATTGTTGGAATCTGGCATTTAGTACGTAGAACATAAGATCCAGTGAGGATTTCGAACAGATCGATACCGGCCGCCCTCTCCCGTAGGTTGTAAAGGGGGTGGAAACTGTCACTGCCGTAATTGCGCAATGGTTCTACCCACTTCTTCACGCATAACGCTACAATAAAACACTTATTGCAGCCTCAAAGGCACACTGCACTCTCCATAGCATACAAAGAGGGAGCCCATTCGACATTCAATAAGTTGACTTGATGGGCGTACATACCTGTAAATGCTCCTGAAAGCGTATCGGAAGAACCTGCGCCATGGCTGCTTACACTTCCGCCCTAATATTTCCGAAATGAACAAAAAAGGCGACCCTTCGAAATCGCGGTGTCTGAAAAAATTTCACAAATCAATTTCACTGCTGTCTCATCCGAAAACACTTTTGACAATCAACATGGCGTTCATGTCCGCTGGTGACAAATATCGAAACGCCAATATACTTATTTTATTCCGACTAAACCGATTGCACTCACAATGAATTTAAAATCTACATGAAGGAATTTGAATTTCCTGCAGAAAAATCTTATTTCTCAGAAATAATGACGAAACAATCCACACCCGCGGCTGCCACATACACAAATGAAATGAACGAATGAATGAACAAAAACGATTGAAACTGACAAAATGTTCTAAATCGATTGGAATATCCCCTTGAATTCTTATAAGCTGTGGCACCAACAACTGTTTGTTTCGTGTAATTCTGCCCTTATTGATAATTTGCTTCAGGAATCAAATATTCTGTCTCTCTTTTTCATGTAAAAATTTGTATATTTGTCTTGTTTTGTCTAAATCATATGTGACTGTCATTTTTTTGTTTGAATGTTTTCTTTCGTTTGTTGTTGTTCTTCTTATTGTTCGATCGTTGAATTGGATGATTTAGCATTTTTATTATTTTTTAGTTATTCTCTGTAAACTATACAGACAATATTTTTGTGATACACTGCATTTTAATACAGAACATTCAAAATGGTGAGATTCTGAATGTTTTACAAGGCTAACCATCACTTTGGTGTACAATGTCTCCATTCAATTTGTTTTTTTCCAGTTTGGGTTCAACATGTTCCACGAAATACCCAGGCAATTTAACATGACCTACAGATGTTACTCCGTGTCCATGCTACCAGGAAACGAAAGACAGGATGTAGAGAGGGGTGGCAAGAGTAAATACCCATTTATTAATTTTAATAAATATTTTTAGAATTATTTCACAGCATACCAATAATAATATTATTGTGTACCATAATTTGTTCCAGAACTTCATTTTCTTTTTTATGATTTCAGTAATTATGCCACCCTCAGCATTAGAACAGCTCACACGGCTCAGCGCAGAATATCCAATGATCTTCAAACTCACCAACAAAAAGACAAGACGTCAAACACACAGTGGTGTTTTGGAGTTTGTAGCAGATGAAGGGAAAGTCTATCTACCTCACTGGGTAATTTATTAAACTACCACCTAACCAGCTTTATTTTCAAAGACGAAAAGATTTGGAGAGTTCACCATAATGTCAAACAATTAGACCAGTGGTTCCTAACCTGGGGGTAATTACCCCTGCAGGGGTAAAACGGAGATTCTAGGGGGGTGACACTGACACGGGATGACACAAAATAGTATTAAATAGATACAAGAAACCAAATTAAAATCAAATGACCATTATACCCCAAAATCTAATAACCTTGGGTTATTATATTTACCATAAATAATAAATGGGTTTTTTAGTCATAAACCTTCAATATCCGGCAAAGAGAGAATATAGATAAGAATAATCAATTATTAATTGCTCAAATTTTATGAAATAGATGGGGATGTCCTGAGAACACTTCACACGGACAACAGGCTTCACAAAGTGTCCTCAGCAGTTCTCAACCTCTGCATTCCAGCTAATTCTTCTTCTCTGAGATTGTAATTTGTAGTTAACTATTATTACTATATTTCAGATGATGGCTAACTTAGTGTTAGATGAGGGAGCAACAATACAGATAGAAAGTGTATCACTGCCAACAGCCACATTCTCACGGTTCCAGCCACTCTCTGAAGACTTCTTAGACATATCCAATCCAAAAGCTGGTAAGTTCAATCAATAAAACACATATTAGAAAGTAAAATACATATTATATTACTTATTTAGTTAACTTATCAAGTATTATTTAAACAGTTTCCATTGACCATTGCCATTGTCTCTATGGTGTTTCAATTATCATAAGACTAGGCTCATTTACTGTTTGTGATTTATTTCGGTTCCATGTGATGCATCATCACTTCCACTACTGACGAGCCTCAATAAGAATTTTTTTGGTGGCTCATTCTCCAACTTATCTCATATCTGTTTCGATGTGGTTTCGATACATATCGTAGATTACCTCTGACTGATTTGTCTGTCTGATATTGTGTTAACTTAACATGAGAACAATACTGAAGGGTATAAAAACATGCACTCTTAATTATGTAAAAAACTACTTATTTCTTCTTTCAGTGCTAGAAAACTGCCTGCGTAACTTCTCTTGCCTCACGACGGGTGACGTCATTGCTATTAAATACAATTCGAAAGCTTACGAACTCTGCGTGTTGGAGACGAAGCCTGGAAATGCCGTCATTATTATTGAGTGCGACATGAATGTAAGTACCTTGAATCAGTGCCCATGACGCAGGTACATATCTACAGCGTGGTGTGGCTACGGCGCAGCTCTGTAAGCTGGACCGAGACCGTATAATATTTATAGGTAGTTAAAACACTCCGACGTTTCGACCACAACAGACACTCGGTTCTCACTGCGAACCGTACGCGCGAGCAGAGGAGACGGAGCACGTCGGAACGCTCACTCTTCCTGAGAAAGACTGCTCTTGTTTTGGTCGAAATGTCGAGAGTGTTCTAAATCTGTTGTAAAATGAATAGTGTAACTCAGGAAAATTTGTAAACGTTCCAGAATACCTAAATAAATATAAAATACTGTCCCTAGGTGGAATTCGCCCCACCAGTTGGCTACAAAGAGGAGAACCACTTCGCGAACCGCAATGAGTCCGTGGAAGGTATGGAGGAGGAGCACGCCGCGATGATGCCCGAGGACAGCGGCTTCCGCGCCTTCAGCGGCGAGGGCAACCGCCTGGACGGCAAGAAGAAGAAGCTGGTCAGCGAGAGCGATTCTGAACCGTCAGCGTCGCAGCCGAGACAGGTGAGTCAGAACAAAAACTCTATTTCCATAGACACAAAGATTTACATGGACAGAAAAAAAACAATACACAAATATGAATAAATAAATATTGCTAGACAATTCACACAGCAACATCTAGCCCCGTGATAAGCTCTAAGCTTGTGTTATGGGTGCTAGATTTCTGATATACTTACATAGAATATATAATAGAACACCCAGAATAAACAAAATAAATCATTTATAACTCGTTAATGTAAATTATAGATAGATAAACAGGATAGTTGGCAGATCAGCTAGTTGTTTTGTGAATCTGGATTGCATGGAAACTCTATTAATTTTCTCTCTACATGCATAGTATACTCGTATGTACTTATAAGTTAACACCTTATTCTTGCAGGCATATGTTCGGGGTATCCCAGATTACGACTACGAGATCGGCACTCTGCGCTTCATCAGAAACTCACGACCAGCCAGTGCAAAAGAAGAAACACCTGTAGAGCCTTTTGAAGCATTCAAGGGTGAAGGCTTCACGTTAAGAACTGCTAAAGCTAAAAACTAGAACTTACAGTGGATTTATAAAGATTTGTTAAGGCTATTGTAAATAAAAGCAGTGCTTTCATTGATTGTATTTTGTGAAGTTTAGATAATGAATAAAAATTTATAGATATTTATGGAATGCATGCACATGTACTGGCTAATATACCACAATTGCCTATAAAAGGTACACTGTACAGCCATTGTAATTTATGTCCACTTTGTTGGTAAAGATTTGCATGATTTGGAGTGTATGACTCACATTTTCTGATAATGCCTAATCTAGATATCTAATGAATCTAAGTATCTATATTAATTTCTTGGGTCAATAGAAACAAATTCTGCTATGCTGTATTTTTAAGTTTGCTTTGAAGAAGTGGTATGGGAAAGATAGCTCAGTGGCTTGATTGTTTTTCTGATTTTGATTTTATTAAAAAAGCAGGATTTTATTTACAATCTGTCTCTACATTTAATTTGTGCTATAAAAAATATAGATGTTAAATGTAGGCAGCATTACAGGTTTGTAAAAAAGTGAATATGTTACAATATTAAACTGTAAACAGCAAAAATTTAAAGTTTATAGATTTAATGTCTGTTGATAAAGAAGTGTGTGTATCTATCATTTGTTTAGTAATAAAATAAATTATGATATATGTGATGTTTTATTAATAAATTGTAGTCAGTAAAAAAACAGCTCTTAAAAATACCTTTATTTTATAAAAAAAGAATTTGGTAAATTAGAAATTACATAAATGCTAAAGGAATTAATAACTTTACTAACAAATTAAACCTAAAATTATTTTAATTCTGTGAATAATTTATAAAATACTGACGTAAATTTTTACAATGCCGATTTTATTTTGTTGTTTAAAGACAATTTTATTATTAATAATTAAAAGAACTGATAACAAGGTACCTAATAATTGTGTACCTACATGATGTTCTTAAACTAACGAAGCATTATGATTTCCTTAATATGATTAAAATGGAATATAAGGATAAATTTATAAATATGAATGAATGATAATTTGTCACACAAAATATGATTTGAATATGGTATAGGTACATTACTTTACTTGGATTATTTAGTTTCTCAGAACTGTATAATTAAATACAGGTATTATCTCTTATGTTAATTTTATCATACAATGGATACACATTCAGTAATTACAACTAGAATCATGGCATGATCAGTCAAACCTAAGAATGAAACTATCTGTATATTATGCCTGATTAAAATCTATCTATACACAATTTAGGAAGTATACATGTATACCCCCATCAATATTTTAATCACAAGGCTCTTTTAAGAGTCTCAACTGCAAGGCCAGCAGAGACAGGAAAAGAATAAATAACACTATATCCTTAAATTAGAACCTTTTCAAAAATTCTTCTGAGCAAATTCTAGCACGGGCATTTACAGCAAGTTTCATTTCACTGATCTCCTTATCAATTTCCTCCATGAAATAAATGACAAAATCGACGAGTTTGTGCTTGAACATTTGCTCTGTATGGAAGTTTGTGATCAGGAAACTGATATGATATCCATCCACCGGTTTCCGCCTCAATACGATAAAGTTTTCCGCCCGCATCATCATAAACCTCATAAACTTTTTACATAGAATCTTCTCAATTTCGTCTGCCTGTTTTATCATAATACTCACTCTTATCGAGTTTATTGATGACTCAATCAACACTTTCTCATTCGCGTTTCGTGAAATCACAACAGGGTTTAGCAGCAGTTCCTTGCTTGTTCTAACCTCGACTTCGGGCTTGTTGTATCGCTCCACAACTTGTGATGAAAAGTGTTCTAGGCACATGGCAGCCGTGAGTGTATGGCGCACGGCAGTTAAATATGGTTTCAACGTAGCCGACATTGTTGGAAATATTGAAAAATAAACGTAATCACCTCCCGTTACCACACCTAGCGAATTTAACTTGTCATGTCATGTCAACATTAACATTGACATTTGAGCAGCATCTAGGTTTTGACGTAGTGTTCCATTCAAATTTCAGAATTCAAGCATAGCCATTATTACCAGCATTGTCGAGATTTTTTTTTGAGCATTGCAATATCATTTTTCTATGCCGAACATTTAATTTATTTAAACTGGCAACCTAAACAATAATGGCGGACGTATTGTAAAATGACGCAAGTGTAACGTTCTACGGTATGCGTTTTATCAATATTTCCTTGGTAAAACTTAAGTTTGTTCTACCAAAAACGACAGCTGTGGACACATGACCAAGTAAAATATTAGTATCAACAAAATTTTGCAATGGCACGCGAGTTTGATCATCTTTTCAAGCTGCTCATAATCGGTGACAGTGGTGAGTGGGCGAGGCCTATGATATCTTCACAACAATCATACTCCTCCTTTGGTTTCCTTCCGTGATGATGAATCGATGTGTTTCAGGTGTGGGGAAGAGTTGCCTACTTTTGCGGTTCGCTGACAATACATTCTCCGGTAGTTACATCACGACCATAGGTGTGGATTTCAAAATAAGAACTTTAGAAATAAACGGTGAGAGAGTGAAGCTCCAGATTTGGGATACAGCAGGACAAGAAAGGTTCAGAACGATTACTAGTACGTACTACAGAGGCACCCACGGCGTCATCGTAGTGTACGATGTTACGAACGGCGAGTCCTTTGCTAACGTGAAACGGTGGCTTCATGAAATCGAACAGAATTGCGACGTCGTAAACAAAGTACTAGGTGAGTATTTTGACCTTCCTCCGCCTGAATAATTTGACTATTCTAGTTTAAAAGGCCATCTACCTTAAATAATATTATAAATATGTGGGGTCTTTGATTGTCTTACAGTAATTAAAAACTGAAATATTTTGTTGGATAAATAGATAGAATTTATCCAAACCATGGAACAAATGCTCCCAAAACATCCAAGTATTACAGGACATCAAACCCCCTATCTCATGCCCAATAAGTAGAACTTACCCTGCTGGGCCAGTTGTTTTGTTGACAGTATATTTTGTTACGAATAGTATGTTAAATATACACTGTATTTTATTTTCTCGTCTAGAAGTTGGAGATTAAACTCAATTAATACTTCCAGCTAACACAATCTTGCAACTAACAGGTATAATTTGTCATACATAATATGATAAACTCATTGAGGCAATTCATTAAAAATTATGATATGTTTCAAAGAAAATTATTATAAATTGGGTTTTACCACAGCATATTGGAAGTATGTTAAATGTAATATCAATTTTACACAGTGTAAAATGCTTTTTCTGTAAAATATTACCAATTCCAGGATAATATGTGTAAATTCCATGGTTATAAATACAATGTTTCGAAAACAGATGTCCCAGATTTGTTAAATTGCAAATCCAACTTAGCAATTGAAATGTTGTGTAAATATTAGGTAACCATTTAATTAGATTTGTTGCTTTTTACAGTATTTTACAACAACTTGTATAATTAAATTGTAATTGTTAACTTTTGTTTATTAATTTATGAATCAGTATAATCTTTATCAATTAATTCACTAAGCTTGGTCGCATTTAATTATAAATAATTGTTTCCTTAGGATGTGGTAAAATTCCTAAGATTCCACCAATTGATGAAAACAATGTTTAGATGTTTTAATTTACTGATATTATGAGAGAAGTATGGTATTGAAAAAAATGTGTTATGAGATGTATATTTCCACTGTTTTTTTTAGAGGAGTTTCATAAAAAACAAATTTATTTCAATGAGTTGTGTAAAATTATTTTCCAGTTGGCAATAAAAATGACTGTCCATCAAAAAAAGTAGTGGTCACAGAAGATGCCCAGAGGTTTGCAAATCAAATGAATATCCCACTGTTTGAAACTAGCGCAATGGAAAATATCAATGTTGAAGAGATGTTCCTAACTATCACTAAAATGGTGAGTTTTTTAACCAAATAAATATTATGTCTCTAGTTGTACTCATTTAAGTGTGTCTCTGCTACCATTTTAAGTGCCTGCTACAATTGTATATTCTGTTATTATTTATTTATTTTTTTAGAATTATTATACATTACTTGTTGTAGATAGTTTAATCAACTAATTAATTGACTATGTAGCTTACAATCACATTTCTCAAAATAAAGATAAATAATAAATAAATAAATATTACTGGACAATTTTACACAGCGACATCTAGCCCCGTGGTAAGATAAGAGATGTTTAGAAAATATCTGATATTTAATATATAAATACTAAGAATATTTACTGAAAAAACCTTGCTACAAGTATTTGTACTTATTCCAACTACATATTTATATTATAGTTTTCAAGTGACTCATTCAATTCAGATTAAATCTCCACTCTGTTTGACTGTTACACCCACCTTATCATGACTACAAATTGGATTGTGTCCTAAGCTAACATACTAATAACATACACTTGGTTGGCATTGTTGGCTACAGGAAGTTTATTATCATAATTTTAACTGCTTATCAACAAAATGTTGTGTATCTGTTAATTAGTGTTACTGTAATCCCAGTACCATCCCATTGTTTGGAAAAGGCCTGTTCCCATTTATTTGTAACTTAAATTGTTTTTTTTTTACAAAACATTCCATCCTTCTACTGCTAAAAGTACACATTCATCAACATTATAACAACCAAAATTACATACCACTTGACCCATCCAACACAGTTCACAAATAGCAATATTTCTAAGTATTGTAGATTTGGTAATCACCAGGCTTATCAGCTGGGTTGTCAACTAGAGTATAAATAGGCACAGTACATAGGATAACACTTCTTATCCCCTGGTCTACCCTGGGAAGACTTGGAATGTATTTTCTGCTTCTGTCTTTCCTGACTCCTATGATGTGGGTCTCTTCAAATCTAAAGTGGATACCTTCAAGACCCTTCTGTTTCATCCTATATAGGCTACATCAACACTTACATATTTATTATAAATAAACCTACAGACAGCGATGGGGTGTTACTATTCTAATACCACAAAGTAGGTAGTAACATTTCATTCATTCATGTCAATTAATATTACATATTTATTACTTATTTTCCACTAATGTCCTGTTTGAGTACAAGTATGTCATGTACTATCTAAAATCCAGTAATGACTATTATTTTATCAGTAAGAAAATTTATTTTGAGGAGTTCACGAGAGTTTGCATTCTTTACACTTAAATTAATTATTTTTAATTTCAGGTACTAAGATCCAAGTTAGAAATGAAGGAGAGACAAAATGTCGCGTCTAATGACATAGTGCACATTAAAAAACCACACAAAACAAAGAGAAATAAATGTTGCTAGTATAGTGCTTATGGACCATGCTTCTATGCTCAAACGAGACACAAGCACAATCCTATGTCAACCACATAGCTTGTACCCAGTTCATATTTAGCAGGATTAAGGTACAAAACAAATGTTTTTGTTGAAGAGGGTGACCAATTAGTGTTGAAGGATCTGCAGCAGGTTTTGTATAATAGATAGTTTTGCAATGGCCAAAAACTGATTATTTTTCGCGGATTTCAGCTACCATTTCTTTAAATATAAAATTTTCATAAAGTGAATAGTGCTGATTTGTAAGATCTATTTCGGATATTATGGTCTAATTTAAAAGTCTTTTTTAAGGTTTCGATTTCTGACTTAAGCTATAATCCTTCTCACAACATTAGCACTATTTAACTCAAATAATACAGGTTTTTTTGCAATACAAAAAGCTTCTCATAACTGAGGTATTTCAATTAATATTGCTATATAAACAGCATACGGAAAACTATACCTGTTTCAGATTCTGATCAAATCATGCTAGCTGAATTCTCATGAGCGGGTATACATAAGTATAATGACTCCAAAAATTCATAGTGTAATGTAAAATTTAATGCATATAGGTAATGTGTATGTTCATATTCTTTTAAACATTAATGTGATGGAGGGTTTATGAAAGTCTTGCATAAAATGTATTATGCTAATATGATTGTAAATTTTAGATGATAATAATTATGTTTTTTAATGTATTTCATTTATTAATAATTAATATGGCAAATAATATTTGGCTATGAAGAACTTAAAATTGACTTGATATAAATTTCAAGATATCCCAGATAGTTGTAGTAATGTAGTTTCAGATTTCAAACATGTTTTGACAGTAAGAAGCCATGTACCAGTTAATGGTATTCAAGCTGAAATTTCATAAAGCTGTTATTTTATAAATGTATTATTATAATAATAAAATAACCAATAAACTGTGTTCAATGGGGGTTAAGTAATATTGTGTATGAAATAAAATACAACAAACAGACATCCAATATTTTAATTTACTTGAAAAATTATTTTTTTCAATCTTGGGTGAAATGCCAGATAAATTATAATGCTAGTCGAATTGTATAGCCCTAATGTTTTATCATAAAATAGTTAAAACATGGATGACCAATAGAATTCCGTCATCTTAATACTCCCAAATTGTTTATGATTTTCTGCAATGGATACATTATACTTGTGGTGAAAGTAAATCAGCTTTTAATCTAGCCCCTATTACTATGTAAGATGTATTCTGTATTGTTATTTTTAATAGTATTAAAATCAAAGCAATGAGCTAGTTAGTTTTGAAGATATAATGGTATCCAGTGTATAATTAGGAAAATTAAAATAGTGATAAATATTTAATTGGCATGATTTTGTGCAGTATTTTTGTATCTCTTTCATAATTATTTATTTTAGGAATGTAGCCAAATTCTAAATTATTATCATTTGCATCATGCACATGCATTTAAAGGATTACTCCATATAGTTATGTATTCCTAATTGGTTTGCTCTATGCATTCTTTGTTCTTATTTTTCCATATCCATCACAAAAAACATAATGAGTAATCTAGAATTTAAACATATCGCTATGTAAACTATTGGTTCTTAAGAAATTTGTGATCCTGAAAATTCATAGGTTTTTCTAACACAGAAGACTGTTCTTGTAAACCAGGAAGGACATTTAATTTTTAAATTTGAATGTTATCAGTTTTAATTGATTATTATTAATTACATCATTCCACACAAAAATTATGTACAATTACTAAACACATAATGGTTCTAATTTTGCATGGATATGATAACTTACCTACTCATTTTTATTTTTAAGATAATATTATATTTGTGTATAGAAACCAGCATTTTATTCGTTTTATAAAATGTAAATAGATATATTTTGCCCATAATACGAAGTTTTTTTTTCCTAGGTATGTCAAAAGGCCCTTACTCAAACTTGATTTTTTTGATCAACCAACATTGTGAACAACTAATAAATCTAACTAAAATGAAATAAAAACTAATAAATCTAACTAAAATGAGGAAAAAAAATACAAGACAAATTACAAAATAAAAGAGTTTAAGGAACATATGTGTTTACCTACAACCAATGATTTTATATAGTATAGATTTGTTACAAGCACGCGCATTGTAAAGACTCAAATAAAACCCAATTGTAACGTTTAGTTGTCAGTCTGCGTCGAGCGCAATCACGAGCTTGACATGCCGTAGGTTATTGTGTCCTTGCTAAAACAAATTAAAAATGCCATCGTGTGTGTTTCGGAAGTGTACCAATTACGATGCTAAAGTAAACAAAACACAAGGAATCTCGTATCACATGCGAGTATGCAAAGATACTTAGATTATTTATTTTTCCAAATAATTATATTAATTGAGGCGCGGACATAGATTAGTTAGTGTAGATGCGAATATTGATGGCGATGTAAATTCGATGTAAATGTAAATTCTGATCGAAAATTCAACACATCAGGTACCTATTTTTAATCATCGCGTATATTTGATTAAAACCATAATTCATAAAAACACAAATATTCGTCTCTATTCCGCACATAAAAATAACCCCGAATTAAAAAAAATTTTAAAGAGACAGAAAAAAAATAAATTAAATCTTTTTGAAGGTATTTAGAAAGTGTATTTTACTAATTTATTATTTCAATTTCTATAAATATGATTTACTTTTGTAAGGTGTTTTATTTCTTACCTATTACTATACATTTCACTCAAGTGTGTCCACTCTACGAATATAAATGTTACTCTATGAACTAGTAAACATTTGACATCTTATGTCAGTTTTGGATTCGCGGAACAGATTTCAAACTGCAATTACATGAAGGTAACATATCTATACTATATAAAATCATTGCCTACAACTTAATATTATTAATAGATATAAATTTACAAAATATAGAAATAAAAGATGAAAAAACTAATGGAAGGAAAGATTTACACGAGAGGGGTCAGTCCTATAAAAAATCATTGGGTCGGTCATATATTTATCTCGGAGCACAGGCCTAGGCCAGTGGCGACCGACGTCGGTTTGACAAACGTCAACAGCGAAAAATGAGTGGGTTTGCAATTCTGAGGCCGGCGCAAAATAATATTGTTTTTTAAGTTGATGTTTTTGGATTTGCCTTTTTTAACAAACATCTCCCTTTAGTGCTTATAGGATATGGATGACCTTAAATACTTTTCATCTTTGTCCCTCAAACATGTATTACCTATTCGACGATCAAAGACCGGAACCGTAGGAAACTAAGTATATTTAATAACATTTCGTGGTTCACACAATACTACACCGCATCTTCTTATCCTATCTTTAGAACCTATGACGATAGATTTCATAGGACTTAAGCACTGGGATGTTTATTCTTATTAGAATGATTAAAGGATTTAATTATTAAGGTATAAGGCCTACTTGTTACAACTAGTTAATCTAACTTAAAAAAAACTACGACATAGGCGGTTTACGGCAAAATACTAATAGCCAGTCAGTTCGCCACTAACTAAAAGAAGAAGATTTTCCCATCCCTCGCGCGCGCTTTGTCAAACATCAGGACAGGAATTCTGAACTGAATTGAACAAAATAAATTGAAAATGACATACAAGCGAAAGAAGTACCATGTTGGTGATACTCATCTAAAAAAGCGTTGGAGAGTGAGAAATAGAAAGAAGGACTTAGATCAAATAGATACAGATCTAAAACAAGGTAAGCTCGTCTCTTTAGATGTTATTGTTTCGTCTCACGTTTCCGTGGTGTGTTTGAGGTTATGTCTATGTAATTTGTTGTTAAACTCGAAAGTTTTATTTATTTCAGAGAACGCCGATAAGCTACTCAATCAGAACGTAGATCTAGACCTACCTGGTGCGGCTCAACATTACTGCTTGCATTGCGCGCGTTATTTTATTGATGATCAGTCGTTGCAAGATCATTTTAAAACTAAAGTTCACAAAAGGAGACTAAAAGCTTTAGAACTCGAGCCCTACACAATTGAAGAGTCCGAAAGGGCAGCCGGTCAGGGCAACTACAAACAGGCTGCTAAACGAAAGATTGTGACACAAAACACTGAAAATAAAGTGGATGATGATGGTGATGTCGTTATTGATGAAGTAAGTCCCACCAAGAAAATTAAAATTGATGAGAATGCTGCGTAAATGGATTCTAAGAGCCAAAAGCTGCAAGTTCATGCAAGAGAGGCAATCTGCCTTATTTGTAAATGGTGCTAAAGCAACACAACAATTTGTGTATGTGAGTCCACATGTTGACATATCTGAGCAGTTGAAAAACCAAGACTATACTACACATAACCTGAACAAAAGGCAGTCAAAGGTAAATCTTAGAAAAATCAAAGATCTGTGGGCCATCTATGAAGAGTTGAAAGAAAAGAAAAATGACTATGATAAGAAAAAAACAGATATATCAAGAGAATTGAGCCAGCTCATGAAGAAAGAACCTGAGAGTGAGGTAATTAAGAAATTAAAAATTCAAATTGATCTAATAAAAGACAATATAAGAAAGTTGAAAGAGCCATTATGGTCTGCTGAAGAAGCAGCTATGATAGAAGCATTGAAACTACCTAACAACCTACATTCGAGGACCTTAGATAAGCCAACAATATTATACACACACTTGCAACCCCCTAACAATGACAAAAATCATTTACAAATTGGAAAAGAACTAAATCTAATAAAATTCATTAAGAATGAGAATTACTACCTAACTGGGGAAGCTGCTCTCTTTGAACTTGGAGCCAAATTTTACTTTAGCTCTGTTTTAAAAAGTCATAATTTCACACAGTTTTCCAACACGGATTTCGTTAAAAGCCTGATAATTGAAGGTTGTGGGAAAGACCAAACCGATCCTGATTCCTCTTTCATTTTACATCACAATGAAGACACTGAAGTAAACAAGGATGCTCGGCTACACTTAACGGGGTCAGGATCTTTAGCATCATTTTTAGCCTATCATACAAAAAATGTCATCTATCCTAAAGTTTTACCTTTGAAATACTTTTCAATGGGACGTCAATATGTTCCATCTGCAGAAAAAGAAGATAGTTTATTCCATGTAAGTCAGTCTTCTGTTGTTGAAATGTTTGCAGTTACAAGTACAGCTGAAAATCTTGATATTTTATTGGATTCTGTGACTGACATCTTAAAAACTACATACAGTAGTCTTGGATACCATTTCCGCATCATCAATACACCAGCTGAAGAACTGAAAATGTGGGAATCTCTAAGAATATCCATAGAAATGTATTCAACATCTTTGAAGAGATACATTGAAGTTGGTAATTTATCATTAAGTGGAGACTTCATACCAAAAAGACTTATGTACACATATGTTGAGAATAAAGAGCACAAATTCCCCTATCTTTTATCAGGCACTGTACTGAATGTACCTAAGCTTCTAGCATGTATTTTAGAACAGAATCAAAATTTTGTAATGCCAGAAATGTTTCAAATTAAAAACTGGACTTTGTAAGAGAACTACTAAGTTTGTAGATATCAGAAAAACAAAAAACTTATGAATTGTTACAAATAAAATATGTGCTAAAATAAGATGTGTGTTATTCATTATAATTAATATTCAATAATAAAATAAATTATGTTTA
Organism: Chloroclystis v-ata; assembly: GCA_963691955.1. Taxonomy (NCBI): domain Eukaryota; kingdom Metazoa; phylum Arthropoda; class Insecta; order Lepidoptera; family Geometridae; genus Chloroclystis; species Chloroclystis v-ata. Next base: position 15,207,352 of record OY829902.1, on the reverse strand, counting down.
ATCAATAACAAAAAATCTTATTTATAAATTACATTTAAAAACAGTCTTCTTCCATTGCATGGTGTTAACATCAATAGGCTCTTGCAGAGTCATTTCTATAACATTCAATTCACCTTTCTTTGTCAATAATACTAAGGTGTGTGTTCTGAAAAATAAACAATTTTCTTTCAGTCTCAATAATTATAAAGTTAGATAAGCCTCACCAATCTGTCTCTATTTTTCAAAGAAACATTTGATGAAACTAATTAGAATTTGATAAGTAGGTAACTATGTACATAAGTAGTTGGCTAGTATTGAGCCCAAGTATATTTGAGTCCCACCTTGTTCCATAGCCTCCTTCTGGTATATTAACAAAAATGCAGCTAAGTTGGTTGAGAAGACCTGGTCGTCTCAATTTGAGTTCAGGGTCTGGTAAATGGCTGAAAGTATAAATACGACTTTTTATTTATCTATACTAATATTATAAAGAGGAAAGATTTGTTTGTTTGTTTGTAATGAATAGGCTCCGAAACTACTGGACCGATTTCAAAAATTCTTTCACATTTGGAAAGCTACATTATCCCTGAGTAACATAGGCTATAATATAGCAAAGAAAATTGCGGGAAATTGTAAAACGCGGGCGAAGCCGCAGGGCGGAAAGCTAGTTAAACAATAAAGGTTTTGCTTAGTGGCTGCTTTCAGAGACAATCAAACAAGAAAGTAGGGTTCTCATTTGGTTTTATTTTTAACCCTGCCCCTTCCCTCTGTAAAAAATATGGTCTGTATCCTATGTCATGGGCTTAAGCTATTTTTGGGCAAATTGGTTCAGCCATTCTTGAGTTATAAATAGTGTAACTAACACGACTTTTCTTTTATATTATATATTGCCACAAACCTTTTTTCATCCCTGAGGAGTTTTATTAAATTCTCAATAAGCATGTCTTTATCATTAATTTTATTGAATTTTCGGCATATTTCCTGCATTTGCTTTTTGCCATATTCAACCTTCATAAGTGGGGTATCAGGTAGACTGTTTCCAAGCCCAAAGCATGTTTCTGTGTGTATATAAGTTTTATCTGAGTTGTTACTGTATGATGTAACAGTTGGTTGTAAATTTCTGAAAAAAAAAAACATTGTGTGAAATAATTTTTGTGATCTTTTGTGTATTATCTTATTATCTAGGTAATTTTTAAGTTAATACCTGATTTCAAATGCGATGAATATGTAGTCATTGTATTCTATACTATTTTGTTTCAGTTGTTCAATGTATTCAGTTGATGTTAAATCAGATTTAACAAAATTTGGTACAATTGGCCCTCTACCTAAAAAAAACAAGTTAATTTTAAAAAATCTTTTGCCTTGAATCCATGTATTATATGATTAATAATTAAAAAATAAGAATTTACAGTATTAGCTACACACTATACCTACTTTTAGCATTAGGCTTAGGTTCCCTTGGTAAATTTAAAAGGGCACCTATTTTTGAGCGGGATATTGAGACAGCCAGCCATGATCCTAGTCCAGCACCAGGCTGTAAATCTCTTCCTGAAAATAAATATTCTCAATTAACTGTAAGCATTGTATTGCAATAAAATTTAGTATTTGTGCTTTCAGGCATACAAAGATGATAAACTTTGATGATAATGTTGAATAGAAGATAAGCATAATAATAACCTTTAGACTTTTTTATCTTTGGCTGTAAATAGTATAAAATATTATATTGTAGCTAACAAACATTTATATGTATAACTTCTAGGCCAGTCTATGCATATTGTAGGTAGATAATAAAAGTATATTCTATTCTATTCTATATTTACTCACCACCGATGACGTTGGAATCTTCCTCCCAGTTGGATATTATTTTCGAAGGTCTTTTGTAATATTCATCTCTGTTGGACGCAATTATTAGGCTGTAGTCACTCTCATCATCTCGGCTACCATTGTAAGAAAATATTATACACATCCTACGTAGGAAAAAACAGGACTTGGTATGTTCTAACAGCCGGCGCCGGGCGATAGAAATATTATTTACTTTTCGTTTTCGTCGGCAATCGGCTTTTTATTTTATTTAATAATTTTTAAATAGCTATTTCAACAAATAGTGTCAGTGTAAATCAGCTATTTCACCGAGAAGTTTATATTAGCATACGTTGGCCAATGAAATACAGTGGTCTTGTATAGCTCACTACACAGTCTCACTATGACATTGACAAATCTTGCTCGTTCCTAAAAACTTGAAAACGTATGGGTACTTATTTTATTCCTTGCTCTGAGGTATAACGTGCGCAATTAGAATTGAGTTCTGTAAATGGCGTCCGCTCGCATGCGTTCTCGCTCACTCTCTATCGCTGTCTATACTCACACAGTGAAGTACGCGCTACAAAAAAATAGTCAGTCAGGCCTAATTCGCACGAGAGCTTTTTTAACGTCCGTTAAAAAAGCGTTCAAATAGAATATAATAATTATGTTCTATTTGAACGCTTTATGCATACCCAAGTACGTGTTCACACGTCGGCGATTTTAGAACGCGACGCTTTTTTATCGAGCAGTGTTGCATTTTCAACGCAGAGTGCTGGTAATAGGCCGTATGAAACTTTTTAATATTATTCACACGATTAAAAAAACGCCGGCGCTGCGTTTAGTACGATGAGTATTAGTAGAAATATTCCAATAATTCGCCAAATCTTGTATACTTGTCAAATCTTCGTACAGTGTCACAAACTGTTATTTTAAGTATCTCTGTTCATTCAGAGGATGTACCCAGAATGTCCTTTTTTTCTTTCTTCTTCTTCTAGCAACACAAATCGCTGTAGTTAGTTTTTAGCAGAAAACATTCCCACGGCTTTCTAAAGCGAGGGACGAGACGAAAGTGATTTAAATGCGTTCGTATGAATGATCACATTGAGGGAGGACGTTATAAAAGCGCCGACGCCGGGTTTATAACGCAAAGCTGTTTAAACTCTTTACTTTACTTTACTAAAAAATAATTTCATTTAAAATAAGTATTTTGTAAAAAAAACTCTGTAGTCCCTATATTCTATATCTTTATCCTAGATAAAAATACTATTTAGATAATAATAATACAATAATACCGTGGAAATATGCTCGAATCCTTATCCTTCCTTACTAATATTATAAATGCGAAAGTAACTCTGTCTGTCTGTCTGTTACGCTTTCACGGCTAAACCTCTGAACGGATTTTGATGAAATTTGGTACAGACAATCTTTAGTTAGACTCTGAGAAAGAACATAGGCTACTTTTTATTTCTACGCGGGCGAAGCCGCTGGCGGAAGCTAGTTACAAATAATTTTGGTATTACGTTTGTATGGGAAATTCGTCGTGACGCCGGCCTGTTTGAGAACTTGTTTTGCCAACCGTACCATACCTACCCGCCGCCATTTACAGAACTCATTTTCAATTGCGCACGTTATACTTATAGTTTGTTTTGTTTCATTTGTTTGGAAATTAAACCGGCTGCGGCTGAGCAGCCGAATCTACAATTGATTGAATTATCATAACTCTATCACAGCATTTATTTGATCGGCTAACGATCATTTTTTTGCACATCACATCCATTTTTGTCCTTCATCATCATGGAAAGTGAACAAATAGATCTTACAGACGATGATAGTTTTTGCAGCAAAGAGTCGAAGAAACAAGATGTTCCCGATGCATCAATTCTAATCAGCAGTGATGAGGATAATACAATGAACACAGAGGAATGTCTCACATCTGATGAAGAGCTGCCTGAAGTCAACATAAAAGCAAAACAGCAAGCAATCCTTAACTTGTTTCCCACCAAAAAATACCCAGAACCTGTCTCCAAAGATAAGCGAGATCAGAAGTGTCAAGGTTATTTTAATAAAAACTATACTTCACAAAAATCAAGGAGCAGTGATGCCACTGCATCTGCAAGTTTTCAAAAACCATTGGATCCTGGAGTCAATAAAATGATAGAAGGTGTAAATGTTAATTTACCTGTAAATCCATACGGGTGTCAGGTGGCTCTTATGTCCATGGTAAGTAATAGTTTAATTATCTATTATCTATATATATAAAAGAAAGTCGTGTTAGTGCCTGAACTTATAACTCGAGAACGGCTGAACGGATTTGCCTGAAAGTTGGCAGGGGGGTAGTTTAGAGCCAGGAGAAGGACATAGGGTACTTTTTACTTTTTTTTTTTTTTCAAATCTAATATAATGCAGGCGAAGCCGCGGGCGGAAAGCTAGTATTTTTATATAATCAATTCTGAACCCAAACTGAGTCCTTGTATATATTTTTTAATTTTTTATCTGTTCTATTATTATCCATGTACAACATGACTATAATTAATAATGCATTTTGAAAACATTCTTAAACTTAACAGGTACCTATTAAATTGTAAAGAAGTTTAAATTTTATAATTAATAAGTTTTTGGTATTTATTACATTTCAGTTGATAAAAGCTATAAAAGGAAATAAGAATTGCTTGTTGGAAAGTCCAACTGGATCTGGTAAAACCTTAGCCCTGTTATGTGGGGCCTTAGCCTGGGTGTCTGCTGAAAAAGGTGATCTATTTCCACAAATATTTATATTACTAACAAAAAAGTAACTTATATTCCCATTCACTCATTTACTAAAAGAATTTCACACTATATTTTGTATGTGCTTTATAAATTTATTGTTTAAGTTTATAGCTTTCCTACTAAAGAGCAAAGTTATAAAATCAGTCCAATTATCATGAATTTTTTTTAATGTACTTTATGATGTTCCTTGCATTTAAATGTTTTATTGCAGCCAAAGTATCCCAAGCGAATGCAAAGCAGTACTTCAGTGATAACCTGGACATGAACCAAGGATCTACATCTGATATGACATCCTCACCCAAAAATAATGGTTCACCCAGCTCCCCTGAAGAAATGTTCACTAAAAATAGTTTTGGTAAGAAATCAGTCCTATCAATAAATTAATTGAATTCAACAATTTCATTTTCTTTTTCAAGTTCTTGGAGTCATATTAAACATCATCCAATGTACTGTAAATAGCGTTTTAATAACCATAATGTAAAGTTCATTACTTATATTATTTTATAGTTTTAGAGATTTTTTATTTTGTTTTTTATTCTTTTTTTGTAGAGACTAAAGTTTAAGACTAAATTCATTTTACATTATGTAGACTTTGTAGACATCTCTCAAGTATAAAAATACATAAAGCTATAAATAGAAATGTATGAAAACTGCATAAAAACATTAAATAGTATCCATAAATTATTGTAGAAATATCATTTTAGGTGAGAAAAGCATTTATGATAGTCCAGTTAAAAACGAGGGTAGTTTGAAGCGAGCACAGCCCTTGGACTGTGAAGAAGGTAACTTTTCCCCCTCTCTTGATTTTAAAGAGATTAAAAGATTTATGTCATTTATTTCCATAAAATCCTATAGATCCCTTAGACAAGTCAATAAGTATAATACATTAATAAATTATATAATTTTCATTTACTTTACATTACAAGCCAATGGCGGCAGAACTTATGCTGTAGCTGATTAAGTCTAGTGGCCCAAATTATTTATTGAATAACTAATAATGTAGCATTTGTGTTTGTAGAATCAGATGCTGGTCTCGTAAAGATTCACAAGAAGCGGAAACTCGACGAAGGTGACAATGACATGCAGTTCACCTCTGAGATAGACGAGCTGATGTCTTCAGTAAACATCCCTGAAAGAACTATGTATGTATAGTAAAACCATTCTAAAAATGAACTTCCCTCCACAAAACCGTGATGATTTCAACGTGTGAGAGGAAATACAGAAAAACAGAATACACAGAAAAAAAAATACAGAATTCGGTAGAGGGGCGTTCATTTTAGAAATGGTTTTACTATACATAATTATTTTTATTTATTTATTAGCCACATAGTTTACAATACAAATTGATACATTTGTAAGTATTAATTTATAACGTGTTGCCGTTGTTTTGGTTTATTTGGCGTGTCACGTCCTCAGGTTAGAACGTTTTAATCGAAAAATTAAGTTCGTTCTTAACACGTGATTTACCTATACTTAAAAACATCGTAAAACCGTTTTGACTTAATCGGAACTTTCGCTCATAAAGAGCTACAGTGCCGCGGATTAACATTCTCAATATATAGCGCTCAAACTGAAACATCACATCTATATAAATAAAAGAAAGTCGTGTTAGTTACTTCACTTATAACTCAAGAACGGCTGAACAGATTTAGCTGAAAATTGGTGGGGAGGCAGCTTAGAACCGGGAGAAGGACATAGGGTACTTTTTACTCTAATATAATGCGGGCGAAGCCGCGGGCGGAAAGCTAGTCGTGTATAAAAAACATGTTAATAAAATTTTCAGAATCCCAAAAATCTACTACGGCGCGCGAACCCACAAGCAGCTGCAGCAAGTGATAAAGGAGTTCGGTCGCACCTCGTACAGCCGCAGCGCGCCCATGACCGTGCTGTCCGGCCGCGACCACAGCTGCGTCCGGGAGTTTGACAAGCAGATGTGGGGCACCAAGAACGATATGTGCCGGGGGTGCACCAAGGTAAGTAAATAATCTACTACGGCGCGCGAACCCACAAGCAGCTGCAGCAAGTGATAAAGGAGTTCGGTCGCACCTCGTACAGCCGCAGCGCGCCCATGACCGTGCTGTCCGGCCGCGACCACAGCTGCGTCCGGGAGTTTGACAAGCAGATGTGGGGCACCAAGAACGATATGTGCCGGGGGTGCACCAAGGTAAGTAAATAATCTACTACGGCGCGCGAACCCACAAGCAGCTGCAGCAAGTGATAAAGGAGTTCGGTCGCACCTCGTACAGCCGCAGCGCGCCCATGACCGTGCTGTCCGGCCGCGACCACAGCTGCGTCCGGGAGTTTGACAAGCAGATGTGGGGCACCAAGAACGATATGTGCCGGGGGTGCACCAAGGTAAGTAAATAATCTACTACGGCGCGCGAACCCACAAGCAGCTGCAGCAAGTGATAAAGGAGTTCGGTCGCACCTCGTACAGCCGCAGCGCGCCCATGACCGTGCTGTCCGGCCGCGACCACAGCTGCGTCCGGGAGTTTGACAAGCAGATGTGGGGCACCAAGAACGATATGTGCCGGGGGTGCACCAAGGTAAGTAAATAATCTACTACGGCGCGCGAACCCACAAGCAGCTGCAGCAAGTGATAAAGGAGTTCGGTCGCACCTCGTACAGCCGCAGCGCGCCCATGACCGTGCTGTCCGGCCGCGACCACAGCTGCGTCCGGGAGTTTGACAAGCAGATGTGGGGCACCAAGAACGATATGTGCCGGGGGTGCACCAAGGTAAGTAAATAATCTACTACGGCGCGCGAACCCACAAGCAGCTGCAGCAAGTGATAAAGGAGTTCGGTCGCACCTCGTACAGCCGCAGCGCGCCCATGACCGTGCTGTCCGGCCGCGACCACAGCTGCGTCCGGGAGTTTGACAAGCAGATGTGGGGCACCAAGAACGATATGTGCCGGGGGTGCACCAAGGTAAGTAAATAATCTACTACGGCGCGCGAACCCACAAGCAGCTGCAGCAAGTGATAAAGGAGTTCGGTCGCACCTCGTACAGCCGCAGCGCGCCCATGACCGTGCTGTCCGGCCGCGACCACAGCTGCGTCCGGGAGTTTGACAAGCAGATGTGGGGCACCAAGAACGATACGTGCCGGGGGTGCACCAAGGTAAGTAAATAATCTACTACGGCGCGCGAACCCACAAGCAGCTGCAGCAAGTGATAAAGGAGTTCGGTCGCACCTCGTACAGCCGCAGCGCGCCCATGACCGTGCTGTCCGGCCGCGACCACAGCTGCGTCCGGGAGTTTGACAAGCAGATGTGGGGCACCAAGAACGATATGTGCCGGGGGTGCACCAAGGTAAGTAAATAATCTACTACGGCGCGCGAACCCACAAGCAGCTGCAGCAAGTGATAAAGGAGTTCGGTCGCACCTCGTACAGCCGCAGCGCGCCCATGACCGTGCTGTCCGGCCGCGACCACAGCTGCGTCCGGGAGTTTGACAAGCAGATGTGGGGCACCAAGAACGATATGTGCCGGGGGTGCACCAAGGTAAGTAAATAATCTACTACGGCGCGCGAACCCACAAGCAGCTGCAGCAAGTGATAAAGGAGTTCGGTCGCACCTCGTACAGCCGCAGCGCGCCCATGACCGTGCTGTCCGGCCGCGACCACAGCTGCGTCCGGGAGTTTGACAAGCAGATGTGGGGCACCAAGAACGATATGTGCCGGGGGTGCACCAAGGTAAGTAAATAATCTACTACGGCGCGCGAACCCACAAGCAGCTGCAGCAAGTGATAAAGGAGTTCGGTCGCACCTCGTACAGCCGCAGCGCGCCCATGACCGTGCTGTCCGGCCGCGACCACAGCTGCCCGAAGTTTGACAAGCAGATGTGGGGCACCAAGAACGATATGTGCCGGGGGTGCACCAAGGTAAGTAAATAATCTACTACGGCGCGCGAACCCACAAGCAGCTGCAGCAAGTGATAAAGGAGTTCGGTCGCACCTCGTACAGCCGCAGCGCGCCCATGACCGTGCTGTCCGGCCGCGACCACAGCTGCGTCCGGGAGTTTGACAAGCAGATGTGGGGCACCAAGAACGATATGTGCCGGGGGTGCACCAAGGTAAGTAAATAATCTACTACGGCGCGCGAACCCACAAGCAGCTGCAGCAAGTGATAAAGGAGTTCGGTCGCACCTCGTACAGCCGCAGCGCGCCCATGACCGTGCTGTCCGGCCGCGACCACAGCTGCGTCCGGGAGTTTGACAAGCAGATGTGGGGCACCAAGAACGATATGTGCCGGGGGTGCACCAAGGTAAGTAAATAATCTACTACGGCGCGCGAACCCACAAGCAGCTGCAGCAAGTGATAAAGGAGTTCGGTCGCACCTCGTACAGCCGCAGCGCGCCCATGACCGTGCTGTCCGGCCGCGACCACAGCTGCGTCCGGGAGTTTGACAAGCAGATGTGGGGCACCAAGAACGATATGTGCCGGGGGTGCACCAAGGTAAGTAAATAATCTACTACGGCGCGCGAACCCACAAGCAGCTGCAGCAAGTGATAAAGGAGTTCGGTCGCACCTCGTACAGCCGCAGCGCGCCCATGACCGTGCTGTCCGGCCGCGACCACAGCTGCGTCCGGGAGTTTGACAAGCAGATGTGGGGCACCAAGAACGATATGTGCCGGGGGTGCACCAAGGTAAGTAAATAATCTACTACGGCGCGCGAACCCACAAGCAGCTGCAGCAAGTGATAAAGGAGTTCGGTCGCACCTCGTACAGCCGCAGCGCGCCCATGACCGTGCTGTCCGGCCGCGACCACAGCTGCGTCCGGGAGTTTGACAAGCAGATGTGGGGCACCAAGAACGATATGTGCCGGGGGTGCACCAAGGTAAGTAAATAATCTACTACGGCGCGCGAACCCACAAGCAGCTGCAGCAAGTGATAAAGGAGTTCGGTCGCACCTCGTACAGCCGCAGCGCGCCCATGACCGTGCTGTCCGGCCGCGACCACAGCTGCGTCCGGGAGTTTGACAAGCAGATGTGGGGCACCAAGAACGATATGTGCCGGGGGTGCACCAAGGTAAGTAAATAATCTACTACGGCGCGCGAACCCACAAGCAGCTGCAGCAAGTGATAAAGGAGTTCGGTCGCACCTCGTACAGCCGCAGCGCGCCCATGACCGTGCTGTCCGGCCGCGACCACAGCTGCGTCCGGGAGTTTGACAAGCAGATGTGGGGCACCAAGAACGATATGTGCCGGGGGTGCACCAAGGTAAGTAAATAATCTACTACGGCGCGCGAACCCACAAGCAGCTGCAGCAAGTGATAAAGGAGTTCGGTCGCACCTCGTACAGCCGCAGCGCGCCCATGACCGTGCTGTCCGGCCGCGACCACAGCTGCGTCCGGGAGTTTGACAAGCAGATGTGGGGCACCAAGAACGATATGTGCCGGGGGTGCACCAAGGTAAGTAAATAATCTACTACGGCGCGCGAACCCACAAGCAGCTGCAGCAAGTGATAAAGGAGTTCGGTCGCACCTCGTACAGCCGCAGCGCGCCCATGACCGTGCTGTCCGGCCGCGACCACAGCTGCGTCCGGGAGTTTGACAAGCAGATGTGGGGCACCAAGAACGATATGTGCCGGGGGTGCACCAAGGTAAGTAAATAATCTACTACGGCGCGCGAACCCACAAGCAGCTGCAGCAAGTGATAAAGGAGTTCGGTCGCACCTCGTACAGCCGCAGCGCGCCCATGACCGTGCTGTCCGGCCGCGACCACAGCTGCGTCCGGGAGTTTGACAAGCAGATGTGGGGCACCAAGAACGATATGTGCCGGGGGTGCACCAAGGTAAGTAAATAATCTACTACGGCGCGCGAACCCACAAGCAGCTGCAGCAAGTGATAAAGGAGTTCGGTCGCACCTCGTACAGCCGCAGCGCGCCCATGACCGTGCTGTCCGGCCGCGACCACAGCTGCGTCCGGGAGTTTGACAAGCAGATGTGGGGCACCAAGAACGATATGTGCCGGGGGTGCACCAAGGTAAGTAAATAATCTACTACGGCGCGCGAACCCACAAGCAGCTGCAGCAAGTGATAAAGGAGTTCGGTCGCACCTCGTACAGCCGCAGCGCGCCCATGACCGTGCTGTCCGGCCGCGACCACAGCTGCCCGAAGTTTGACAAGCAGATGTGGGGCACCAAGAACGATATGTGCCGGGGGTGTACCAAGGTAAATAAATATAAATATATCCGGACAATTCACACAGCAAACTCTAGCCCCGTGGTAAGCTCGTGGCTTGTGTTACGGGTGCTAGATTTCTGATATACTTAATATAATATAAATACATAGATATATATTTTTTATTATACATCTATCTTCTTCTTATATACATGTATAAAAGAAAGTCGTGTTAGTTACTTCACTTATAACTCGAGAACGGCCGAACCGATTTGGCTGAAACTTGGTGGGGAGGCAGCTTAGAACCGAGAGAACGACATAGAGTACTTTTTACCGAGGGAAAATCTAACATAATGCGGGCGAAGCCGCGGGCGGAAAGCTAGTATATAAATAAATAAATATTGCTGGACAATTCACACAGCAACATCTTAAGCAACATCAGGTAAGGTTTGCAGACTGTTGAGGTTTTAATGTCTTTGAAATTTCACGGTCTTTAAATCAGCTAATAAGTTGTTTAGACTCGTAGGGAATAACCCCCCATAGACTAACGTTCATTCTTTCCGGCTTATCCCGTGTACAGATAAGCGACGGGATGAAATAAAACACGACTTGAAGGGTCGCGGTGTTATATTACCGTCATTCTTTCCGCTATTGCACATACACTGGCATTCATTCCGTAAGGATTGTACATTCCGGCAGGAACGAACGTTAGTCTATGGGTAGCTAATGTAAAATGCATTTAATCAATAATGATCTCAAATAACTTTATGGTGAAAAATGTTACAAAATTACGTATATCTATCACGCTTATCACGGGGCTATTGCTCTTTATATTTATTTATTTATCTGTTAATTCTCTAATATAATAATGTCCAATTTGTAATGAAATAAAAGTACAACTGTTACCTTCTTAGTTACCTGTCTGAGTTACATTCAGTCTATCTCAAAAATAAATCTTTGTAGGATATAATCGTTGACATGGTATTTATCAACTTTGTATCATCCACAGCAACATAGGCCTTAGTTTAATCTTGTCCACTGCAATTTACGCTTAGCAATACAGAGAATAGAATAGAATATACTTTATTGCACGCCACAAAAACAGACACACAATACAAACTAAAAACTAGAGCTTTTAAACAATTAAATACTTTACAGAAAGTACCAAGAAGAGAAGGCGACCCACCGCTAACTAAAGAGGAGACCAACTGCAAGTACTACGACAATCGCAAGGCGTTGGACCGGAGCCGCCTGCCGCCGGCGTTCGACGTTGAAGACCTGACGGCGGCGGGAGTGGAGTTAATGGCATGTCCCTACTACGCCGCGAGGGAGATGGCGCAGTCGGCAGATATTGTGTTCTGTCCGTACAACTATCTGATAGACCCGTCTATTCGAGCTAGTGTTAGTACTTACTTTAGTTTAGTTTTTAATAATATCTAATCTATATATCTATATTAATAATTTCGTGCAGGGGTACGGTAGACTCGATCGAAACCTTATTTAAATAACGAAACATAAAAAAATATTGATTTTGAGTCGACAACATATGTCCGGAAAATTCGTATTATGGAGAATTTCGTTAAATTCCGACTGTAAATTAAGCAATAATGTAAACAAACAGCTGTCGCCATTTTTGGTGTCAACGAGCACGTTCCGTTCCTTAGATACGCACACATTGCTTTCGTCGCCCCAAGATGATCATCACAAAGAACTGAAACGAAACGTCTTGATATTATTTGTCTGTGGCCGATTCAACCACAGAAAAATTATATTAGTTTCCTTTTTATAGCTCGATGATATTGTTAAGGCTGCTGGTTCACGACCGTAATACCTGGAGGTCGTTAAGGGAAGGGAGGCCTATGTCCAGCGGTGGACGTCCAACGGCTGACATGATGATGACGAAGTATGTATTTTGTCCTAAGGTATTAAATAATTATCCTTGAAACAGTTTAACTTAGGGGCCGTCCATTAATCACGTGAGGTCGTTTTTCTCATTTTTTGACCCCCCCCCCCCCTCCCCCCTGGTGATATTTGGTGAGGTTTGGGACCACCGCCCCCCCCCCTCCCCCCCTGGATCACGTGTATTTTTTTGGAAGTCTATGTAAATACTATTTTAGACTGGAAAAAAATATTTAAAAATGGAGATTTGATTCGAAAAACATTTCTAAATGTATTTGCAATAAAATTAATGAATTATTAATTAATGTTGTCTTCGTTCCACGGAGTTCATCATCATCACATCATCCTCGCGCAGTCCACAGAGAACCTCCCTCCCTCGTAGCGTGAGGATACGCGTGGGCCGAACAGTTTCAGTTTCGTGGGCAATATGGTGCTCATGGCCCTCTTTTGCTCTTTTTTTAGTGCAGAAGTATTGCCCACACTGCTGACATATTCTTTCCATAGAAGCTTATGATCCTTTTGCAGGCTAGGGCAATACAGGTCATAAGGCATTCTCAGAAATAGCGCTTTTTGACAAAAAATAAATACACGTGATGTCTAATGAGACCCCCCCCCTCCCCCCTCGTGATGTTTCGTGATGTTTTCCGTACCAACTACCTACTAATTAGCGGCTCATCCACTAACGTTCATTCCTTCCGACTTACCCCGTCGTGCAATCTGTACAGAAAAGCGACGGGATAAAATAAAGAACGACGGGAAGGGTCGCGACGCGAGGTTTTAATACCGTCATTCTTTCTCGCTCTTGCATATGTATTTTGGCGTTCATTCCGTAAGGATTGTAGATTCCGGCAGGAATAAACGTTAGTGGATGGGCCGCTATTGATAGATGTATATATTTCCTTTATTTCAATAAGCAAATGCACCCGTTGTAAGTTCCCAAGTTTGGGATACTAGGACTGCTCAGACCTTCAAATTTCTTTCAAATAAACCTCGAAAAATAATGTAGGTAAGTACCTATATATAAAAATATTGATTTTGATTCGACAACATACACTGGTGGTCACATAATTAAGAACGCTGATATTTAGGGAAAAATTTTTCAAACTAAGACGCAAAACTATTTGCATGTAATCTATTTATTTATCTCGGTATTGTAAAACGTTTCTATAATATCACCGTGCTTATTGGTATACAATGATTAGCTAAAAATAAATTGTAAATTTTTTTACACTACTTCGAAACATAGTATTCCTATTTACTGGTTGGTCATATAATTAAGAACGCTTAATCGTTAATTCCTTTTTTTATAATTTAAACAGAAAACACGGTAGAAATTTTAACTGTTTGTATAATATTGGCAATATTTAGTGCTGTAAAAGATAAAAAGGCATGGCTTAGTTAAAAAAAATAAAGCTATTGATCTATCAACACAGGGTAGAACATCGGCACAAAAGTAAAACTTCGCCTGAAGAATTGGTATTATAAAAAGATAGACAACCATCTGTAATGTTATAAAACGATGGTTTTCGATGCTTTTGAGCATTTTACTTCGTATCACATACTTCTACGGAGTGTTCCACAGTAAAACAAACAGTAAACAGAGAAAAACAACTCCTCCAGATGACCAAAACATCATTCATATGGGCTACAAAACTTTTTAATGGGTCCAATGTGCTGAGTCAAGAATATTTTGGTGAAAACTAGCCTTCAGCTATCTCAACACGCACTGTTTGAAGACGTATGGTAAAAGAAAAATCGCACGGAAGGATATCAAGGAAGGTACTCATGTTGAAACTTTGATATAGTCAAAATCAGCTTGCACTTGAGAGAAAGTATGAAAACTGGACTTTGCCACAGTGAAAAAATTAACTTTTTTTCTAACGAAACGAAAATAACTAGGGTGTGTTCCGAATATAGCATTCAACCCTAAGTACTCGAAAGTTACATTAAATCATGGTGGTAGAAATGCGAAAATTTGGGTGTGCTTTCGTGGTTTTCTATCTTAGACTGACCAGCTAACAATCTAAATCTAGAGCCAATAGAGAATCTGAAATCTAAAATAAAGAAAAAGTATTCAAATACAGAGTGTGGGAACACAGGAGAGCTGTACGACGCTTTTTTAAAAGAATGGAACGGTATTTATCTTGCGAAATATCAAAAATTCATAGGTTATGCCTCGCAGGTGTAAAGCAGTGTTTAAAGGCCGTGGATATGTTGTAAACTCTTAATTTAGTTTAAAATGTATTAAATTACTTTTAAAATTTTCTGCACTGCATATTATTGTGATTAAGATTTAATGTAAGTGCCATATAAAACAATTTCCCAGCAGTTAAATAAATCGTTCTTAATTATATGTCCAGCTTCATTACTATTAGATAGTGTCTTATTTCTGTAAAATAAAAATTTGAGAAATATAGTAAATGATTTTATTGTTTACTCTACCTCTGCTCCATTAGTATGGCTATTTTTAGCATAAAAAGTTGTTTCTCAGAAGGTACACATCTCGGTGTATGAGAAGATTAAAATAAAAATGTTCTATAAATTCAAATCGTTTTTAATTGTATGACCACAAGTGTATATCCAACATTCCGATTATGGAGAATTTCGTCAAATTTTACCCGAGCGTAGCCGGGTTTTCATCTAGTTATATAAATAAAAATGAATCGCCGTTCGTTAGTCTGGCTAAAACTCAAGAACGGCTGGGCCGATTGAGCTGATTTTGGTTTTAAAATGTTTGTCGTTGTCCAGGGAAGGTTTAAAAGGTGAGAAAATTACAGAAGCCGAAGCCGAGCGGGGTCAACTAGTTTGTAATATAATTTTAGTATTTTCTGTAATTCTGTGTAACTACAGGGTTAATGACATATTCAAACCAATAAAAGTAAGTACTTAGTTTTTGAACTATCATGGTTTTTAACAATATTAGAACACGATACGGGTCTCTCCGTGAAGATGGCGCTTTTAACAGTGCCGAAATATCGGGAAACTTGAACATTTCAATCATGGTATGTTACACGTTTCGTGTTCTTATAGTGTTAGTACTGTAGTTAATAAAGAAATAAATATTGCTGGTCAATTCACACAGAAACATATAGGCTAGCTCTGTGAATAAGGGCCTAATCTGTGCACCTGTCCCAGCAATAGGAACGTAAATAGAGGTGATAATTAATCTAATTGTGGTTCATTTCAGATGCGAATCAACCTGCAGAACAATATAGTGATAATCGATGAAGGTCACAATATAGAGGACATTTGCAGAGATGCCGCCACCTACACCATTTCTAAGGACAACATACAAAGTGCATTAAAAGTTAGTAAGTATTACTTACAGTAGATATGTTGCTATTATCAAAATAAATATAAGTAACAAATTTATTAATTTATTAGTCTGTCCAAGATTTAACGTTGAAATAAAGAAATACTTTTAATAAAACCACTTTACACTTTATTAGAATTATTTTTGAATTTTTCTCGAACTTAATAATACGTTCCACATCGCCACCAGACAGTGCCCTTATCACCATGGCCTTATTTATTAACTACACAAAACACAACAATGTACATGAAACAAAAATTAACTTTAGCAATTTTTATTTATTTAAATGCTTCAGGAGTTGGAATACGCGTCACAATATCGATATTCGAATGAAGATGCATCCACCTATATCGAGAAATTGATAAAAATACTGAAGAGTTGGGAATATTGGTAAGTTATTTATTTTAGTCAGAATGGTACATAATGGACCACATAGGTCAATAAAAAAAACATTTGAAATTAATTTTCAGAATTTACATAACCCCAAGCTTGATTCTAGTGTTATAATTTATTTATAACTTCAATTATTTACATCAACTAATTATAAGTCCACAATATCCAATGTGTAATTTAAATTTATTGACATAATACAATGAGACAGAGACAGACTACTCATGCATGCATAGCATTGATGTTAGTAATTTTAAGCTGTTTGTTTTCCTAAATAAATAATTTCTTGTAGGTTTACAAACCAGAAGGCACTTATAGATAGAATGCCCGTCAACAACAACGAAGCCTCATACTCGTGGCAAGTGGAACACTTCACCACTACGCTACAAAACCACGACATCGGCCGAGATCACTATCATGGTCAGTAACACTAGAATTCTCCCTAGTAGAACTACGCTACTGCCCGTCTTCGGGTATATAAATCCTAGAGTCTGTTTGATGACCCCCAGGGTAATAAAGGGGATGGTACTATTCATAGGCCAGCACAACGGCAGGTCACAAACATTGTAAGAATTAATTTATTTGTTCAGATAAAATAATTAATTTATTGACCAGATTTGTCAACCTAATTTGTGTGTATTATCACGTATCCGGCTCGAAGGACCAATGCTCAACTATTTACAAAATGATCTCTATTAAACTAAATTATTTAAATTAACTTTGGATAAATAAACAAATTCAAACATGTATAATAATGTGCAGAGTTTCACGAATCAGCGGAGATGTTCTGCAACAAGTTGCGAGACGAGCCCGGCTCACTTTACGGCGTGGGGCAGGCGACGGGCACGCTGGTCGGCTCTATTGATGTGGCACTCGGTGAGTTAATTAAGTATTCAAACACAATAAATACAGTGTTATCTGTACAGGTACACAGGCACATTATTTCACCTTGCCTGCAGTTTTGTAGTCATAGCTGCTGAGATTTTTGTGTATATTCGTAATTTGAACGTTTTCATTTGTAGTTAAATAAATAAATAATAAATAAAAGATTCATTTATTTCCTTCACAAAGGTTCTCTTAAAGTTAATACAGGTAGATAAGGTAGACTTTTTGTATGTTGAACCTATATTGTGAAGGCTGGTGCCTGATGTAGGTTTGGAAACAAACCTGTATTACAGGTCACCAGGGCTCCACTCTATGGATTCGTACCATACATGACATGTATGGTATTGTGTTAAGGTATAGTAAAACCATTTTTAAAATGAACGCCCCTCTACCGAATTCTGATTTTTTTTCTCTGTATTTCCTCTCACACGTTGAAATCATCACGGTTTTCTGGAGAGGAGTTCATTTTTAGAATGGTTTTACTATACCTATGTCTATGTATTTATAATGATTAATGATCTATGTATTTAAGGTATTCTATGTATCTTTATAAAAGTAGGTAAACAAAATAAATAAATGTAAACACAAATAAATATTTTTCCATTCTAAATATTATTGAATAATTGTGTGTATTGCGAAAGAATAGAGTAAATGCGAAAGTAACTGTCTATCTGGCTTTGATTGCAAAACTAATGAAAAATTAATTACAAGGAAAATAGTTTTTTTACAGTCGTAAATTTTTTTGTCTCTATTATTCTCAGGCTATCTTTTCCGCCAAGATTGCAAATACATGGATGACTTCAAGCCCATCATGGTTCGGACTTTACAAAGTGATGGAAGATATAATCGATTTAAAAATGTAAGCACATAACACATACATACGTATGTATTTAATCAGGATGTGAAAAGGAGAAATAACATAATTACAGTGGGAGAAAAAGGAACTTTACTATACCTGTCTGTTTTTTGTTTGAAAATTGTTAGGTACACTGACTCCGGTTTATCTTTTTAAATATAATATTTCTTAACTTAATATAATTTTCATGTTCCCCAGGAGACTAGAAATGAAAAAGTGAGTAAGTAATACAAATATAACAAGAAAAGAAAACTTAAAGGAGTTTTAATGCTATCTCTCTATTCTATTGTGTATCTGTGTGTTGGCTTGGCATGCAAGCGGTCGATATTTCCCTTTTTTATTTATGTTTATAAAAAGCATGCATTTAAATGCTTTATTCAAATTCATAAATTATTGTAATTGGTAAATAATTATTTTGCATGAATTCTTAACAACCTGCTTTAAATTATTTATAAAAACACATAAGTATTCTACTTTTTGTTTGCATCTACAATTTTTGCAAACAAAAATTATTAGTCTAAAATTTTTCCGAGACAATATTTCCGAGCATGTTTAAGAAAAATAATTTATCTTAAACATGCTCGGAAATATTGTCATTACTTTTGAATAAGGAACACGCTAAGTATCATATTTACGTAGACTGAAAACCCAAAATCACTTCCCGGCGCGTTAGCGCGCCTGCAATGTTGTATGAAACGACGTGCTGTTTGAATTTAGAACTCTTTCATCTATCGTACACATTGCGTTCTCGTGGCTGTATAGCCAGATACAGAGGCGTTTACCTTACGGCACAAATTGTAAAAAAAAAAACAAATTGGCGGTAAAGCGGAGTTGTTATTTTGATAATAAAATAATTAAAATGAGTTCCGATGATTCTGAAAGTGAAAATGAAATTAACGTTGACTGCACTCCACCAGATTTAAGATTGGAAGCTAAATTAGCGATGGAAAACCTGCTTCCAGCAAAATCAAAAGAATATTAATTAAATTTATTATGTAAAAGGCCCTTTTTATTTCCTTGCATTTTTTTAAGAAAAGCACTATATATGTCTCGGCCGAAATGGCAATTGCCTGTCTCGTATCATTCAAGTCCTCGCCTGCGGCTCGGCCTTCAAACTCATACTCGACCTGCAATTGCCTATTTCGCTGCCTTTGCAATAATGTACTATTAACCATTGGTTTATCATTTTATCGCCCTAAGTGTTTTAAGGGTTTCAAGATTTAATGCCAACCATCCCCCCCCTCCCCCCCCCATCTGGCTTTTATAACATTAATGGGATATACCCAACTTCTTCAATCACTATCAGCGTCCACGACACGCGCTGTCCAGCACGGTGTGCCTGCACCGCCGAGCTTGGCCATTGAATGTGCATTAAAAAACATCAACAGCAAGACACAGAAGACAAATACGAGCTACGTCTGATCTGCCTGAACCCGGGCGCCGTGTTCTCGTGCCTGGAACAGTGTCGTAGCACGGTGCTCGCGTCCGGCACCCTGACGCCGCTCATCAGCCTGCATTCGGAGCTGCAGGCCGCCTTCCCGCTCAGGATCAGCCCCGCGCACGTCATACCGCCCGATAGAGTGAGTGTTCTCGTGCCTGGAACAGTGTCGCAGCACGGTGCTCGCGTCCGGCACCCTGACGCCGCTCATCAGCCTGCACTCGGAGCTGCAGGCCGCCTTCCCGCTCAGGATCAGCCCCGCGCACGTCATACCGCCCGATAGAGTGAGTGTTCTCGTGCCTGGAACAGTGTCGCAGCACGGTGCTCGCGTCCGGCACGCTGACGCCGCTCATCAGCCTGCACTCGGAGCTGCAGGCCGCCTTCCCGCTCAGGATCAGCCCCGCGCACGTCATACCGCCCGATAGAGTGAGTGTTCTCGTGCCTGGAACAGTGTCGCAGCACGGTGCTCGCGTCCGGCACCCTGACGCCGCTCATCAGCCTGCACTCGGAGCTGCAGGCCGCCTTCCCGCTCAGGATCAGCCCCGCGCACGTCATACCGCCCGATAGAGTGAGTGTTCTCGTGCCTGGAACAGTGTCGCAGCACGGTGCTCGCGTCCGGCACCCTGACGCCGCTCATCAGCCTGCACTCGGAGCTGCAGGCCGCCTTCCCGCTCAGGATCAGCCCCGCGCACGTCATACCGCCCGATAGAGTGAGTGTTCTCGTGCCTGGAACAGTGTCGCAGCACGGTGCTCGCGTCCGGCACCCTGACGCCGCTCATCAGCCTGCACTCGGAGCTGCAGGCCGCCTTCCCGCTCAGGATCAGCCCCGCGCACGTCATACCGCCCGATAGAGTGAGTGTTCTCGTGCCTGGAACAGTGTCGCAGCACGGTGCTCGCGTCCGGCACCCTGACGCCGCTCATCAGCCTGCACTCGGAGCTGCAGGCCGCCTTCCCGCTCAGGATCAGCCCCGCGCACGTCATACCGCCCGATAGAGTGAGTGTTCTCGTGCCTGGAACAGTGTCGCAGCACGGTGCTCGCGTCCGGCACCCTGACGCCGCTCATCAGCCTGCACTCGGAGCTGCAGGCCGCCTTCCCGCTCAGGATCAGCCCCGCGCACGTCATACCGCCCGATAGAGTGAGTGTTCTCGTGCCTGGAACAGTGTCGCAGCACGGTGCTCGCGTCCGGCACCCTGACGCCGCTCATCAGCCTGCACTCGGAGCTGCAGGCCGCCTTCCCGCTCAGGATCAGCCCCGCGCACGTCATACCGCCCGATAGAGTGAGTGTTCTCGTGCCTGGAACAGTGTCGCAGCACGGTGCTCGCGTCCGGCACGCTGACGCCGCTCGTCAGCCTGCACTCGGAGCTGCAGGCCGCCTTCCCGCTCAGGATCAGCCCCGCGCACGTCATACCGCCCGATAGAGTGAGTGTTGCTATGTTCAAACATATACATGTTACGTTAAATGCCAAATGTCTTGAGTCCGGGTCAAGCCATTTCCCGTGGTGGCACGCGCGTATTCCCGCGCGTATTCCCGCGCGCTACAGAGGAGATGCGATAGAGATCTCTAGTCGCACCCGAGGCGGGGCCCCTCGCACGTCATACCGCCGTATAGAGTGAGTGTTCTCGTGTCGCAGCTCCGTTGCTATGTTCAACTGTAGTTAAACATGTTACGCCTTGAGTCAGGGTCTAGGCATTTTCCGTGGCGCGCGGTAATACGCGCTACAGAGGAGGTGTGATAGAGATCTCCAGCTCTAGCACCCGAGTTGGGGCCTGCATTGGGCTGCCGACGCTGTCCCGACACAAAGACGTGAGGAGAGTAACACGTGGATGGTTTTAGTCGGTTGGAGTCTGGCTCCTGAAACACAGTTTATACTAGCTCGGAGCCCATGGATTACTATATTTTTCTGTATACTACTTTTATGTCAACACCCCCGGGGTGGACGGTATCCGTTACGGATTTCCTTGACTGAATTACGGATTTCCTTCACGTTAAATAAAAAAAAGGTCTAGGCATTCCTGTCTTTGAATATGTGGTTTACAAACCAATTTTATTTTGTGTACAGTGAAATAGAGTTTATATTTCTGACAGGTATGGATAGGAACACTAGTGACGCACCCCGACGGCTCCGCCCTAGAATGCAAGAGTCGGGACACCAACCTCGCGGAGACTCAAGACTCGCTCGGGCAGGCTATACTGTGGGTGTGTCAGGTGACGCCGAACGGGGTCCTTTGCTTCCTGCCTTCGTACGCGCTGCTCAACAAACTTGTAGAGAGGTAATGTACTGTCAGAACGAGACTGTAGATGGCGTCATTAACAGACATCAACCTCACGGGAAAACAAGACTCGATCGACCAGCTAGTAAGAGTGACAATAGGTGGCAGAATACTGGGTTAAAAGAGAAGATGGCTAGTGGTCAAACCTTGATACATAATGGTTGCCAAGACATATCACAAGCAGACCACCCGCTCGTTTCTGATGCTATCAGAATAATGATTGGGCTAATAGTTAGACACGCAAAGAACACAATGATAGATCCCCAATAGCGGGTGAATGATGATGATGAATTCATGAGTAGTACCTCCCAAATCCATCCCAGTGGTCTTTGTATTTGTGATATCCTTATCTAAAATGTGACACGAGTTAATATTAATGAATCCCTCTCTCTAAAAATGGTTAATAGAGTGTATAAGGAGATGCTGCAGCAGTGGATGGCTGGATTTATGATGACGTGATAAAAGAAATAATACAAAATAATCCGCTTCCGTTTTGGCCCAAAACTAACTATTGTTATAATGGGTAAGTTCATCAACGTATCTTGTTCTAGATGGGAAGCCACTGGTGTATGGAAACAACTTTGCCAACAGAAGCATGTGTTCCAGGAATGTAGAAACTCAAAGGATCACAACGATATTATGGAGGTTTGATAATTACAGTTTTTAGAGATGTGATGGATTATTTGACTGGATACCGGGTTTTGTATAGGTAAACGGGACTTATGTTGCTGTGTGGATTATCCAGCAGTATGATACTTACCTAAGAATCATCATCATAATCACCCCATTTACGTTACCACTGCTGGAACGCAGGAATTTCTCTCTTTACGAGAGAGATTATAGATTTTTCACCACACCTAGCGAAGTGCGACTTGGTAAATGACACATGTCATGTCCTTTAAACTTTTCAAAGTTATTAAAACGTGCCGGTTTCCTTACGATGTTTGCCTTCACCGTTAGAGCACACATAAAATTTTCAAGAAAAATTTGGACTCGTGACCCTTAGAATGAAAGTCGTGTGTGCTCCCACTTAGCCAACACGGCTCATTTTTAATGACATTGTGTATGTATTTCCAGGACTACTACAAGTACGTGACAACAGAAAAAGGTGCGTTGTTGTTCGCTGTGTACAGAGGGAAGGTGTCCGAGGGCATGGACTTCAAGGACCAACAAGCAAGAACTGTTATCACGGTGACTGTACTTTTATTACTATACTAACGTTTGTTCACGACTTTATGCATTTTGATATGTAAATCAATTGGGATCATTTCAAGTGAGACCGCGCGCGCGAGCAGAGAGGAGACGGAGCACGCCGGGATGCTCACTCCTGTCCTGAGAAAGACTGCTCTTGTTGTGGTCGAAACGTCGAGTGTTTGAACTCCTTTATATGAATAATTCCCGTTGTTTTAAAATGAATTTGAAATGCATTTCAAGACAATATAATATCGACGACAGAATCAAATGTTAGATACCTATTAAAAAGGCCTGACTTTAGGTGCTGATGTCTTGTGCTCAACGGTTTTTCGCGTGCTCAAGCAATCTTGGTCAAATAAAATAAAAGGTTTACTTATATAACTTTTCACACGGGACTTCATAATAAATACTTGAAACAATTGCAGGTTGGGGTCCCCTATCCTAACACGTTCGACATGGCCGTGAAAGCAAAGATGGAGTACAACGATCGCTACTCGAAGGAACGCAGCCTTCTGAATGGACGAGATTGGCTTAAAGTCCAGGCTTACAGGTCAGTCACCAAATGCACGTGCTCTGTCTCTCAACGGTGAAGGTAAACATCGTGAGGAAACCGACATGTTCTGAGTACTTTGACTTGGACTTGCTGTATTCCGGTGAAACTTGTTTGCTGTAGCAATATTATAATATGACACCGAAGATGTAGCACCACTGCTCCGCAGTATTTGAGGTTTAAATAAATTTACGTACGACAAGAGATATTTGTCTCCTTTAAACTTTTCAAAGTTCTCAGAACATACAATTTTGCCTTCACCGTTTGCGCGCGTTTAAAACGCACAAAGTAGCAAAATTCAGAGGTGCGCCGCTTGTTTTTGAACCCACGACCTTTGGTGTGAAAGTAGATGCTTAGTGAACACGGCAATAGTGCTTAATGCATGATAAATAAATAAATATTGTTGGACAATTTACTCAGCGACATCTAGCCCCGTGGTAAGCTCGAAGCTTGTGTTACGGGTGCTAGATTTCTGATATACTTAATATAAATTAAATGATATGTGAAGTATGTAAATCCAAAGTGGTAATTATTGTTTCAGAGCATTAAACCAGGCCGTAGGTCGTTGTGTGCGGCACAAGAAGGACTGGGGCGCCGTGCTGCTCATCGACGCAAGGTTCCAGAACCAGGCATATACAGAGCACCTCTCCAAATGGGTCCTTAAATTTGTAAGTCTTTTCAATCTTATTAAGAAACATTAGAAAATGGTTTAGAAAAATTACAAGAACATAGCTTAACACGTTCCCTGTGCATGACTCATCGGTGGGGCATATGGAAGTTCTGGTCCTACGTGCATGTCAATTATACCCTAATATAATGTCCAAAATAAGCAGTAGGAGGTCGACTCTGGCGTCACAGGGATCGTGTTAACCTTGGTCCTCGAGTGGGATTCGAAACTACGCCTTCCAGTTTAGCCCTGGCTGCGCTAAACACTGCGCTATCGAGGATAACGTTATGAGCTCAAACTTATTCTTTACCCACTCGAGGACCAAGGTTACGTTGTGATGTTGTTATTTTTCTATACCATTAAGAAAGCTTATGTAATAAAAATAATCAGTAACATCATGATTTTAGTCTTCTAGATTTACTTTAGTAGAATTAAGTTTTTTTTTATCATGTTTATTGTTATTTTTTTCATTACAGCTGGATTCAAATCATCATTCCTTCGAGAGCCTGCTCAACAGCCCAAATAGTTTAGAATCCTTTATGCAAAATATGACCATTCGGGAAGCTGAGGACTGTAGTTGATAATTTAAATTTCAAAGGGAAGATAATAGTTTTTATTGTTGACAAAAAATAGATACATCTAGTTGTTAAGTTGTACATAATTATAATTTTAGTTTATTTTGTTAATGAATACATGATTTCAGGAAATAGTTATGTTCTTGGAATTTAAATGTTTTATGTTGTCTGCCTAATATAATTAAATAATTGTTGAGAATTGAGGTTTAAAAAATCCAAAATACGTGTTAATCAGCAACTGTTTATTTAATCAATGTGATAATGTTACATCTCTTAATTAAAGAAGTATTTTTAATAAACAGCATTTTTCGTTTGAGTAAATAAGTATAACCACTACAGTATAGCCCTAATTCTGATGTCCGTTCTCGGATTGCCTAAGAATGATAATCTTTAAATTTATGCATTTAAATATTTCTGTTATTGACGCTGAGAGCGGTTTTAAAATCAAAAAGATTAACTTTTCAATTCATAGAAATGTTAAGGCAAGACGCAGTTGACTTCGCTTGCCTTTCACCGTCTGCCTTATTTTGTTACGATACAAAACGTGAGCGACAGGTGTTAGGCGACACGTCAAGCCTTTTCTGTATACTTTACGACTTAGGAAATCCGTGAAAAAGGTCAAAATTAGGGGTCTGATGTGAACAAACATAGTATGCAAGTTTGCACAGTAAAAGTAAAAATGTTAGCAAAATCTCACGTAATGTTTGGTAACCTTATAATTAGAAATAACACTTTTCCTTAATTATTAATAATACAAATCAGTACAAATTACGTAATAATCAACATTTACTTATGCTATGATTTGAATATGTCTACTTTGTCATAGCATCTTTAAAAAACTATTATTATATTACTGGTAGGTAAGTAAAGTAGTATAAGTTAAATCGCCATAATTTCCTACAAATTTCGTGTGACGCCGCAATGTCAGTAACATTGCGGCGTCACACGAACTTCTCATTTAATTATCCATATTTATTTTTTTTATTTCGTGTCCAATAATCTACAAGTCGGACTGAAATATAAAAATGTTTTGTTTTTCATTCAAGAAAGATTGGTTTATGACAATAGCTAAGAACTTCCATGTAAGTAAGTAGTATTTTTATGATTATAAAAAATTAACAAAAATAAATATTTGAATCACATAGGTATCTACGTAAATTATTTTTGACTTGAGTTTTAAATCACACTCAGTGTGTCAAGTGTCAGACATTTTACGAACTCGATCGTGAGAAAGATATCGTCAAATTGTAGATATTTGAAAATGGTTCTAATTACTACGTAAAATTGACGTGATTTTCTTACGATCGAGCTCTTATAAATCTCACACTTGACACATTTATCTAGTTTACTCAGCACAAGTCTTTAAATCCCTTTGACTAATTTAATTTTTAGCTTATCGCTTAGAAAGCTAGCCATTTTGAGTCCATTTCCTTTCGTTTGCATTTTCAAATTAGAAGTTACAATTAAATTCCCATTTGGCGTTGTTATTTTGTTATCAACCCTGGCATCAGTGGATGAAACTTTTGCTATTTTAAGATTTGACATTTCTTTATTATAATTAGTAACAAGTAAACTTTTGGTTTGTTGAGTACTTGGCAGTTTGTTTATTTTTTCCATTCTAAAATTATTACAAGTTATAAAACCTTTTTGCACTGGTTGTTGAGTCTTATTTTTATCAAAATTTGCCAGTAAACTTTCTCCGTTTATTGTTTTTGGTTTGATTACTTCCATTTTCAAAGGTTTTAACTTTGTAAGTTGCGTTTTAGAAGTAATAGGTCTATCTAATTTAATGGTGCCTTTTGGAATGTTTAAAGTTTGATTACATTTATTTACTACAAGAGGTTCAGTTAAAATTGTGTTTTTTGGAGTCTTTGGTGCCAAGTCATTGGATATCGGAGAATTGAATTTATTATTTATTTGTCTTAAATTAAGCGGTTCAATTACGATGGCACTGTTAGATGCTTTCAATTCAAATCGCTCTGTAGTAGTAGTATTTGTTTCCTTTACCAATTGTGGATTTAGTAAAATGGGTACCTTTGATGTTGGTGGTTTATACTGTTCAATTTTCAAAATTTTAATTTTCTCTTGTTTCTTTCCAACACTGGTGGTATTTGAATTGTCGACATTAGTTATTTCTGGCATTTTATGTTCAGGGATATCAGGTTTATTTATATTTTCGTTCAGTTTTTCAGATTTTAAAACGTTTTTTGAGGATTGCTTCTTCTTTCTTTTTTTAGTATCATTCTCGATAAATTTCACAGGTAATAGAACTACATTGCTGATGGCTTCCACTTCAAGAACGTCGGTTCTAGGTCTCTTTGCCGCTGGTTCTACATTGTCTATGTTTAGATCCTGCGATGGATACACATTGATAACAGGTTGTTCATTTGTCGCTATATTTTTCTGATCGATTGATTCCTTCTTATTCTTTGATCGTTTCGCTTTTTTGTCGAACCTTGAAATAAAATCATAAATCATTAACTTAATCAATTACAAAATAGAACTAAATGTAAACAGATTTTTTTTAATTAATGTTTTTAGTCCAATATAAAGAACGTGATTTGTCACGAGTTCACGACACTTACTGTTTGGTACAGTCAACGTATTTGACGTGTCTGGAGAGATGGGAGCTTGTTTTAAAGGCTTTTTTACAAATGTTACAGACGAAGGGCTTTTCTCCAGTGTGTGATCTAAAACAGAAGTAATTTTATAAAGCTGAAGAGTTGGTTTGTCGGATAGTACATTATCAAAGAAGGCTATTATAGGCTATATTATATAAACTTCATATTTTTCCCTGAATATAAATAAACTACTAGTTGACCCGACCGCGGCTTCGCCCGTTCTATTACCATGTTTTTCACCTATTACACCATCCCTGGGCTACTACGGCTATTTAAAAATCAAAAGCACCTAGATCGGTATGGCCATACTTCAGTTTAAAAATTACAACTAAAAGTGGCATTGATTTTTATATATTAGACTAGCTGACCGCCCACGGCTTTCCTTTGCCCCAGCAGGGGGAACGTAAATATGTGTGATTATGTGAAAGATAGGTCTAATCTATTTTCTTATAGACTCACCTCTTATGTATTTCTAACTCCCATTTATAAAAGAACTTCTTATCGCAATCCTCAAACCCGCACTGTAACGGCAGCGACGCGTTGTGGTTGCGGTCCTTGTGTCTTTTAAGCTGAAATAAATACTCTGTTTATAATACGTTCTAGAGTTTTGTATAGGAATTTTTGTATTTATTCATCTTATAATTATTATAAAGCTCGAGCTGTCCATGGGGCTAGATGTTGCTGTGTGAATTGTCCAGCTATATTTATTTTACTTATTTATCACCACGTCTGTATCAATATGTACCCACGTCACGGGCCAGAGTGCTACCGATGAAGAAATAAAATCAATAAGTACTTTTATTCTGTGACAGAAATTCGACATAATTTTCTTACCTGCCAATACTCTTCAAACTGTTTATCACACATCTGGCAATTATGAGATGTGTTGACATAGGGGATGTGCATTTTGCGAATGTGCTTGTTGAGAGACGACTGGTAACTGAACGATTCTGAGCAAATCATGCATTTAAACTGTTGGAGATCTGTGTTGTGAATGCCTGAAAAGAATCAAAGAATCAATAATCCCGGATTCCGCAAAAAAATCGTAACATGGCAGAAAAAAATGATAAGTTTTTTATGTCTTTTGAATAACAAACGTCATAACATAATAAGCGTTAAAAATATATAGTTGTTAGTAAAACTTACCACGGTGCGATACGTAATTATACTTTGTTTTAAAAACTTGTTTACACTTCAAGCAAACATACATTTTTTTCTTTTTGCCTTTCTTTACGGGTTCTATTTTGTCGGGAGCCTTCTCAACTTCATTAAACACTTTGTTTATATCTTCGCTCAAAACCGCGGGTTGTTCAGGAACATCTTCAGTTCTAAAGGGTTTGTTCTCGACCCCAATGTTCAACATATCCGTTAACTGTTCAGCATCGATCTCGCTATTAAGACTTATTATAAACGTATCGTCGTGTTCTGTTGATATATACTGCACCGAATTCTCACCTATAAGCTGGTTCAAATTCGCAGCTAAATTCGTACTGGCTTCTAAATCAACGTCACTTTCGAAAATCGTCGAGCAATCGTTAACCGACACCGGTGGGTTCAGAAACTCATTGACTTTTGTGTTTAGATCTTGGTTTAGAAACTCTTTAGGCAAGTCGTCTTTGACCTGATCTATGCCTCGCACTAAAGCATTCATGAAATCCTGATCTAGACTTCTACCATCTATAATATGATCTATGCTCCTAGTATCATTCAGATCGAATAGATCGTTCCGTTCATAATCTATACTGTTGTTTGTCAGCATTGTTTGAAAGCTGTCTATATCTATATCATTGTATAGTAGTTCGTCATCGTATAGTATGTCGCTTGACATTTGCATGTTTTGTATTTGGTTCATTTCTTTGAGTAGTTCCAGCTGCATGATGTTGTCTTGGTTGAGTTGTCCCACGTGGGGGTAGATAAGGTCGTGTTGTGTGGACATGGTCATGTAGTCGTCTTCAGCGGATAGAATGTCGTCGACGATTTTGTCGTCAGTTCTGTTTGTGTCGTTGATATTGGATTTGTCTTCTTTAGGGGGTTCGATGGGTAGTTGGGCGGGATTGTTTGAGTGTTCCCTAGAAGAAGAAAAAAACATATTTGAGCGACTTGCAAATTCTTCCATTTGCATCATCATTATGTCAATATTGGGCATAGGTCACATCAATAAAACCATTATAGATCTTAGGTATTTGGTATAATCGCTTATTGACTATCGCTTACCACGCTTATTGACGTAATATAGATAATGATTAAAATATTTTCTGTCAACTCACCTAACGCAATGTTCCAACAAAGAGCTCTTATACTGGAAGGTGAGTCCACAGACTCGACAGTAGTTGTTACGGTAGGATTTCTTCGGTTCTCCGGGGTTTTTCTGCACTAACAGACAATTCTGCATATGCCGACGCATTGAAGCTATCTGAAAATATTACAATACATCAGCATACATCTAGTCCTGTGGTAATTAAAAAAAAAAACTAACTGACCCGACCATGTTTTCCCATCTTTTATATCTACCCCGGCCTACTACGACTATTTTAAAACCAAAAGCACCTAAACCGGCCAAGCCGTTCTTGAGTTATGAAATTAAAACGAATATTATAATTAGTCTCAACAAACCAACAATATTGTATGAGACATCAATATGTCATTATTATAAGACGTTAACATGTAAGTATAGTAAAACCATTCTAAAAATGAACTCCCCTCCACAAAACCGTGATGATTTCAACGTGTGAGAGGAAATACAGAAAAACAGAATACACAGAAAAAAAAAATACAGAATTCGGTGGAGGGGCGTTCATTTTAGAAATGGTTTTACTATACTGAAATTGTTACCTGCTTGAATTTGTTGCCACAACCACCACAAGGGAATGCCTTCTCGTTGCCATGGCTAAGAATGTGCCTTTTCAAATTGGATTTATCACTGAACTTTCTCTGGCAAATACCACACGAGTATTTCTTGTTGGCTGCAAAATGTTACAGGTAGAATATTATTGTCTTGCAATATTTTTTTATTTATATGATGATAATGGAGTAGTGTATAACTGTAAAGCTTGCCTAGAGTACTCTGAGCAATATAGTAGTTTTAGTTTTAATATTAAATAAAAGATATGACAAGAATGTTTTTATTGTGTCAAAGTATTCTTTTACAGACAAAATCTGAATCAATTATTATGGGGTAACTTAAATTTTTTACCTGAATGAACATCCTTGTGTTTCTCTAAGTCAGATAGCTTGTGGAAACTCTTTGGACAAACCTCACATTTATGCGGCCTGAAAATTGTAAAGCAATTTATTTAGATATACATTTTATATATTATGTTCTTTTCTGACATTTTAAGTATCTTCATATACCTCAAATTCATTAAGATTTTTTGTAATTGCAATAAAAAGATTCCAAGATATAACTAGATATTTATTAGAATTGTTTAAAATGGCACCAGGTGAGCAAAAGCATAAACTTTATTATATTTTTAATTATACATCTGTACTTATTAATAAAAATAATATAAATATTACTAACCTATAATCCAGATGCTTGGCAAATAGATGCTGTTGTAGCCGCCAAAGAGCTTCAAAGGACATCTCACATTGAGGACATCTCCATACTTTTTCCAATGGTTGGTGAGTTAGACTGTGTTTCATAAGCTGCTGTTTGGTTGAGAATTTCTCATTGGGGCATTTCTCTGTTAATTTTTAATTTTCATTATTTGTTGTGTTGTGGAACAGACATATCTCACACATTGCAAGCAGACACACTGATGACACCGGCGAGCAGGCAGACTGTTATTGACAAACGAAACGATCTACCCTATTTCTGAATCTTTTATTGCGAGTTTGAGTGTGCCAATAAAAGAAAGAGGGTAGATCGTTTAAATCATGTCTCAATCATCAGTAAAAACATTTAAATCAACCATTAAAAGTTCAAACATCATCATCAACAATCATGGAAGATATCCAAGATTAAAACATTGATTACATTTATACGGGTACATACCACATCTCCAAAGGTTATCCTTAGAGTGCACTCTTAAATGCCCATAGTACTTCTTAGCGTTATCAAAATGCTTCCTACAGATCTCACAGTGTAGTGTTGTAGGACCATTCAGGTCGGGCTCATCCAAGGGATCATCTCCGGAGAGAAATTGAGCAAGCACATCATCAGCTCCCAACAATGATCCGTGCGGTAGCGTAGGCTGCAGGTCGTCATACTCACAGTCCTGACCTCTAATCTTACCAAAATCTAAGTCTTGAACGTCTACAAACTGAAAAAATATAAAATGTAATGCAGGTAATTACATTTTTTCTTGGCACTTACTTGTTGGGGAGAGTAAACTTACAGGTAGACTGAAATAGGACAAATTCGGATCCATTTTAAAATAGATGGTTTTTACTAAAACTTTTATTTTTACACGAGTAACATCGTTAGATATTATTTAATTAGTTTTTTCTAAATGTCCCTGCGCTAAAATAAGCGTAAATATTTAGAATTTTAGACATCATTGAAATTTCGTTTGATGATTGAATTGATTTGATGTCAAGTTTGACATTGACAAAGTTTTCGCTATTTCTACGTAAAGAATTCTATTATTGGTTTTCACAATATGAAAAGTCCATACGAATTTAGCTTACCTGCGTTATCTAGCAACCTACAACTTGATATTTATTTGTATCAAAATCAAAAATGCTTTCAATGATACCTACATATGTTAATAATATGTAGGTAATCTAGGTAATAATTTAAATGATTTTAAGTTCTAATTTTCTCGAATAGTATCTTGTTATCTAATAACACATTCACCTACTTTAACTAATAATAATTAATGGTCAACGGTTCGAAGAAATAAATATCCTATAACTTAATTATCCTTTAATTAAATTACTTAAGAGCGTGTATGCAGTGAAAATCGCGGCAGAAACGACTACGAGAGTTGACAACAGCGACCGCGTGCCCCGCGTGGCGCTGGCGTATCGAAAATATTACGCCCAGCGCTAACCAGAATTAGTTGTGTAGCCTACAATCATAGATAAACCCCACTAGATACCGCATGACAAGCGACGACCGCGCGCCAAACATATGGTTAAATCAACCATTATGAAAAGCCCCGCCTCGAAACACGGCTTTAGTTGCGACCAAGTAAGTGTCAGACCCGTGAACTTCATATACGTTTCTATAGTCTAACGCAAGTGAAGAGGTCAGCATATAATGGCTACTCGTACAAAGGATGTTCACTTGTCTCTTTTCCGCATTGCGCTTATTGCACTCGTTGTCCTTCTCGGCGAAAGCACGTGTAACGTTAGTGATGTAAACTCTAATCGATATCGTTAAAAATGATAGACGATGTATATAAGCGGGTCTCTCGGTATTATTGTATGTAAAAATAAATAAGTTATCCATAAACCGTTTAAATATGTTTATTACTTACTCACTCAGTCAAATGAATTATTTGTGATAAATTTTTCTAATATTATTTTTAAATTTTTAAGTTCTACAGGTTTTGTGTATACCAAAAATAAATACATATCTACCTACCTACATGATGCTATTTGCTACAACGCCTTTGTTCCAGTCCCCGCAACCCGCATCTTCCTCCAATTTAGGTGCGTTTGAATCGGAACAAAAGTATTCTAATGAGGTAATCTAGTTTCGGTGATCTGTGCATACAATAGACACTATTATTATAATCTGAAGCAATGCGTCAAATTTTTACACGCCAAACAATATATACAAAATTGAAATGCGAAAGTAACTCTGTCTGTCTGTCTGTTACGCTTTCCCGCACCTCTCAACCGATTTTGATGAAATTTGGCACATACACTCTTTAGAGATCTTTCTCAGGGGAGAAAGAGCAGACTTTTTACCGCGGAAAAATACATGTTTCCGCGGGAAAATTTGATATAGATGAAATTTAGTATGGAGATAGTTGCAAATAAAAGTATATGGCGAGAAACTATTTACCGCGGATAAATACATGCTTCCGCGGGAAAATATATGCTTACGCGGGAAAATTTGATTTGGATGAAATTTAGTATGGAGATACATAGTTGCAAATAAAAGTATACGGCGAGCAGAAGTCGCGCGGGGGCAGCTAGTTATAAATGACAAACTACTTATAAAATTGGTTCCGGCACAGAATATTATTAGTTAGTACGGCGCACGGAGAAAATTGTCATACGTCCGTCCAGCACAACGTCTCGCCCCGCACTGAATTGAAGGGCCCGCGAAGGGGAAGATCGCGCATTGCGTGTGTCGTTTTACGTAAAAAATTCGTTAAAAATCGCTGGGATTTTTTTTCGAAAAAGTAAGCTCAGGAGATGATTGGTATTCTTTTATTCTATATGGTGATGAAAATTAAAAAATCTTATGATTAATAGATTAGGATTTAAACGGTTCTTGCTGAAAAAGTAGACGGTATTTTACACTATTATTTCAGGTACTTAAAATAAAAAAAATGAAATTTCGGCCTCAGGAGATAATGCCTTATATGGCATAGATTATTGTGTAATTTTTTCAAAGCAATTCTGTTAAAGAACAAGGAAATAAATGGTTTCTGCTGAACCCAAATTTACCAAATTCACGCATATCTACGCCTTAAGCATATTATGTGTTGTATTGTACCCATGTAGGTACTGGGTGGGTACATTCTTGTAGGTAGTGCCATCTCTCAGCCTTCGCCTATTGGGATGACAATACCACCATTACGTGGATTACATTCATCTATTCATCAAACTAAGGGATGGAGATGGCACATTGTACAATATTCTAAGTATCTTTCTCCATCGTTATTTTCTTTTCTATTAGGGGTTGAATATCAGGATGGGTAGGAACTTTTATTTATATAGATAGAGTAATCGTTGATTCAAGATTATTTAACCGTGTACGTCTTGTGCATTCTTGTTATTTAGAAAACATTATATGAGATAAGGCTTAGTTCAAGGAGTTAGTAGTAGCTATGGACAAAGCAAAAGGGTCTTTTATTTTTGCTGTACCTAACCGTTTTATGGTATACATAAATAAGTAATGCGATATCGTGTGTGTGCTTTTCAAATTCAAATTTAATAAGTAGGTACCTACATACTACCTACCTACCTGCCTTGTAACCTTGGTAAGGTACCTATAGATAGATGATACCATGGCGATCCGGGAAATATAGTCATCTGGTCTATATTATAATACTTTATCTTAATAAATACCTAGTTTGAACGTACACTTAAGTATCTACTCATTTATGATCTTAGAAATAACATTAACACAACTTGAAAATTGAATTGAGCCATGCTAAATTTATCTGACATGTTGTGTGTTCTCTCTGTGTCATAGCAAAAATGTGTGCAAAAAGTACGTTGTCTATTTTTTAACTAGATGTCGCTAGTAAAAATTAACGAGCTCTAGAACGCGCTATTGAAGTGTTTCGGGTTCTAAACTGGGCATTGAACCATCGCCCAGTAGAGGTATCTCTGGTTTCCCTTCAACACGAATAAATCTTTCGCCTTTTACTAAAGATTTCCGTGGAGGGGAACACTCAAATGAGTCTTTACTAGTTTTTATTATCCTAGCTTATTATAGCTAGGATTTGTATATTCTCAAAAATGTTAAAATGTAGGGAGTAGATGTAGTGTACATTATATGTACAATACACCCTCCAGAAATAATTAATAATAAGAGGCCGGCGACACGACGAATTGCCCATACAAACGAACCTTACGGTTGGTCTGAATGTCAAAATGTACTAATCTCCATAATAGTACGGGAGGCGACGATGCTAAATGGGGATTTACTCGAGCGTCAAAGAGACCTATTGGGTTGCATTTGGTAAATGATAAGAAGAAAAAAAATTGTATGAGACCGATGTGTTTCATCAGTGGGGGAAGCGACCATAGATAAATAAAAACTTATTTAAAAAAATACTGATGTACGGACGTAAGTACGTCCGTAAATCAGCGCTTAAGTAAGCGCGTCAGTTAGTGATAGATTCTATGAATCAGATTCAATAAATTGAAAATCAGCTTAACATACTTACATACTTAAAAATAATTTAGGAAATAATGATTGATAATATACGTTTGTAAATCTGATTGTTTACACGATTGGGGTGGAAGTACGTAAAAGTTAAAAAAAAAAAATCTCGACTCATTTTTTATCAAAAAAAAGAACAAAAAAACTGGCATTTCTAAAGGTGTTAGAGCGTCAGATTTAGATGTATATGGTTTATCTCGATGTTCTGATTCTACCATATCTTAATCTGACAATTATCTAAAGTGATGCGCCTAATATGACAAAAGTAAATTTTGTTCCCTTATAATTCACGTTCGAACATAGATAGATTTTTTATATTTGGTGGAGGTACTTATCTGGGTACTAGCTATCTCCAGTAGGTATCTTAATCTGACGCGCTCGAGTAAATCCCGAAATCCCCTCTTCGGCTACTTTTAGTACTTTATTTTATAGTACTACTATTACTAAGTACTTAGTTATTTTTATTTCAAAAATAACTTTTCCCGAAATGACTGATTTTCTATAGGTCTTCATTGTCCTTAGGGTTGGTTTGGTCTGAATGTCAAAATGTAGGTTCTAATCTCCATAAAGTACTTATTTCAAAAAGAACTTTTCCCGAAATGACTGATTTTCCGAATACCAAAATTATTTGTAATTCGAGCATATTTCCAAATTCAAAATACTTACTTATTTTAAATGAAATTAATTTTTTTAGTAAGTATTTTGTAAAAAAAACTCTGTAGGGACCTAGATAAATAAATACTATTTAAAGTATTTAAATAATTATAATACAATAATACCGTGGAAATATGCTCGAATTACTTACAAATAATTTTGGTATTACATTTGTATGGGAAATTCGTCTGACGCCGGCCTATATTATATTTACAATGTATCCTTCGTTTCTAAGACCAGTCTTCACTAAACCAGTACATAGTCAATATGGCTTTAATTAATTTTTTTTCTATTATTTGCTGCATCCACAATCCTTTCTCTCTTCCTCAGACGCTGTACACCAGAGTTTTCATGCGCCCCTTTACATGATAATCCACGGGGGTTAGGTCCGGACTTCTTGCTGGCCATGGCAACGGCCCACCTATTTCTATCTAGCCCAGAAAAGGTAGGATTTGAGCGGGCGAAGCCGCGGGCAGGTCAGCTAGTATTTATTATATGTCTAGGTAACGTAAAAAAAGCAAGCGAAGCTGTTTGCAGGCCGACTATACATTAGCTAGAGTACCTACATATACTAAAAAGAAACATACCTAATTAAAAAAAGGCGCTTAGAAAAAACATCATCGGTACCAAGTACCAACATACTCGGCTATATTTTAAACAGTCACCTTCCGCACAACGTTTTAAACGAATGTGTTACTATAATCTCAAGAAAAATAGCATAAAATGGAAGATATATTTAAATGTAGTGGTATAATAATACTAGGTTAGGTATGTACCCATTTAAGTTTAATCTGTTCTTTAACCTTGGTGTTAAGTAATTTGTGCTGTGATTGTGAAGTGTGGTAAGATCATAGAAATACAATAATACATTTATTTACATCTGACATAGTTAATCATTTTTAGAGTTTCGTAGCCAAATGGCAAAAACGGAACACCTATAGATTTGTCAAGTCTGTCCGTCCGTCCGTATGTCGCAGCCGGTTTTTTCCGAAACTATAAGAGCTATAAAATGGAAGATGTATTCCGTGAACCGCACAAAGATTTAAAAAATATTGAAATAAAATCAATAACATTTTCAACCCCAATTCTTAGATCCGAAACTTAAAAAAATAATTCATTGAACCCAAACGTGTGGGGTATCAATGAATAGGTCTTCAAAAATCATATTGAGGTTTCTCACACTACTTGTTTTTAAACTAAATAGTTTGCATAAGAGACTCTTACAAAGTGGAAAAATTAATGTCCCTCCAACTTCTAAAATAAGAGGATGATACAAAAATTACCGGTCGCTAGTAGTAGTAAGATAAGATTATTTATAGATTTAGATAAGAGATATAGATTCCATGGCTGAGATACATACAATTTGCACAGCTGCATGGATTTAATTAGGTACCTTTAAAGATAAATACAAGACGTTTTACATTTAAATAGGGTTAAATAAATATCCATTTTTAAATATGGAATGCATGTGCCAAGTTTGGTTTAAATTGAGATAAATGTGACCTGTGACCTGGTCTTAAACTAAGATATTGTACTTACAGACGAAATCAGCCATTCTTTAAATTGATATCTACGGCTATATATTAATTTTTTTTCTACGGCTATGATATCTACTACTATCGGCTTGGATACTAATGATTTTGTAAATAGTTAGGTACAATATAATTTGATGTTGTAGGTTGTAATTTTCGAATGCGTTTTTTTAACAGTCAACAAGGTCAAATCCATTGTCATTATTGCCGTAATCCGCTCAGCAACAATGTAGGTTATACAGGGCGTCCCACGGCCATGCC
This sequence comes from Chloroclystis v-ata, assembly GCA_963691955.1. NCBI lineage: Eukaryota > Metazoa > Arthropoda > Insecta > Lepidoptera > Geometridae > Chloroclystis > Chloroclystis v-ata. The sequence goes on along the minus strand of OY829902.1, from coordinate 15,169,568 downwards.
ACATGGAGGGAAAGTACCTTAAATATTGTAGATAGAACATTTTACTGAAAGAAGACATTATTTGAATTTTAAAAACAAATTAAACTACATTCATAGATATTTACATAATTACATAGTTTAACCGGGAGTCGAACCCGTTACACGAGAAAAATAATTATCCTGTAGTTTTATCATACTGATTGAAAGGCTTCGTCATAAGGATTTTTTATTGCTAACTAACATAGTGTCAGAAATAAAAGAAAGACCATGAATTTTAACATTTAATGTGAAATTTAGTTCAGGAATCAGCCAGCCGCATTGCCATGGACAAAATAGTTTACGCGTCTTTCGGGCCAGGATACGGCTCGACTTGTTGCATACTAATTTCATTACAACCAGGTACATACTAATTACGTATCTCTTTATCATTTTATCATGCACTTAGATTATAATAGGGACGTGATGTGAACTTCTCAAGTGGCGAATAACAGTTGTTTGTTTTACGGCAATGCCAGCTTTCCTGAACTAAATTTCACATTAAATGTTAAAATTCATGGTCCTCCTTTTATTTTTGACACTATGTTATTTAGAAAAAAATAATCCTTATGATGAAGCCTTTCAATCGGTGTGATAAAGCTAAAGGATAATTATTTTTCTCGTGTAACGGGTTCGACTCCCGGTTAAACCATGTAATTATTTCAATATCTATGAATGCAGTTTTATTTGTTTTTAAAATTCAAATAATGTCTTCTTTCAGTAAAATGTTCTATCTACAATATTTAAGGTACTTTCCCTCCATGTGGCATGGACGCCCTGTATATATTTATGATTTATCGGATAAATAACGTATTTGTATTGTCTTATCTATTGTAGGTATTAGGCTAATAACCTACCAGTATGTTATCATAATATTAATTATAATTGTATCAACATTTCTTCGACAGTTCATGTGCACTAATCAGCCAAGGTTGTTCTATCATGGAGCCCTACTATGGATTAAATTATAAAATGGAGAGCTCGGAAAATTTTGAAGATCTTTTGGTATTTCTTGGTAAGTTTAATATATTTTTAAACACAAAATACCGCTACATAATTTTGTAATTATCTGTATTTTAAATACCTACCTAAATTTTGGTATAGGTACTTTTTTAGGAAACTTAAAAATTAGGTAAGTACATTCATAATAATAAGTGCATATGCAATAGTATGGCTTATTCCACTTTACCCCAAAACTCTACTTTTTAGTCAATATATATCCATACATTCATTCCACTACCACCCCAAGACGATGAAAGGTGTCAAAATTTCATCAACAAATATCTCCATACTTCCATTCCACTTGCACCCCAAGCATTTTTCGTAGGGTTTGCAGCATAATTTTAGCAAAAATAAATAAAACGCAAGATAATTATTGTTCATGGCGTATTTGTACATAAAATATTGTAGGTATCTATATAAATGTTTTATAAAATATTGTACAAAAAATTAGTAGGCTAAGAAGTCTATCGGCGGTCTATCCTAGTTGACTATATCTAACTTTTATAATTTACACAATATGGTGTCCAGTATTCGCCATAATCACTAAAGTATGGCCGTATCAAGAGGAATCGTAATAATTACTAATAATAAATCTGTAAGGGTCGGTCATGGAGTATGTTAGGTTGTGTTCATAGATATTGAGTCTAAAGGCTCAATAATATGGTAGTCTTATTAAATAGGTTTTTTACCAAACCAATATTTGTTTTTCAGACTCTATTCACATAATATCTCTGACGATTTAAGATGTTGTAGTTGTAAAAACCCCCCCGAGCTAACCTAGCCTAATATACCTAAATGTTTACCTAATACTTTCATACCTATTTGGCTTACCTAAACATGTATGTACAACAAATACCTAGAGTTATAAATACCAATGTAATGGACATATCTGGATCCAACTCCTTCTCTGTCTCCGGACTCTCCTCCTGTTGATTTGATGTTTGGCCGTGATGTGTGATTGTCTAGTGGCACTTTATGGACCCTTTCGAAGTGAAACCGTAGAAGCCCTGAATTCTTTCAGGCATTTTTGAAACATTTTGGCTTAGTAATTCCTATGGTCATATCTAGCTTACTTCCTATAGCATTAACCTTGAGTTATCTATATTATATAATGAGAAATAAGTTAATAATAATATAAGAATATCTTACCTTCACCTAATATCCTATTACTAATCCCTAATGAAATATCTTACTATAACTCTTCCTGAAATCATAAATTAGATTAAAAGCACATTTCCATGTTTCAGTAACACTGGGATTGAACCAGCATCTTGTAAATGATAAAAGATGCTCATCAGTCAATAGAACTTTACCTAGAACCATTGAGATACACAGACTGGATTCGAACCAACTCTATGTTTGATTGATTGATTCAGATTTTGTCCGTAAAATCACAAAGATTAACTTGGACATGTCATCACTATCAATCACCCCCCCTTTTTTTTTTTTTTTTTTCTTCCCCTGAATTTAATAATGAAAGTTCCCATGCATTATTATCATTTAAATAATCTGAAATTTTATAATAACCCTTCTTACAAAGATTACCCTTTACAATTTTCTTGAATTTATTCATTGACAGTTGGTGAAATTCTTTGGGCACTTTATTATAAAAGCGAACACAACATCCCTTAAAAGAAACTTTAACTTTACGTAGTCGAATACGGGGCAATGCAAGTTTATCTTTATTTCTAGTATTTACATTGTGATAATCACTTTTCTTAGGAAAGTTACTTAAATTCTTGTGAATGTAAACTAAGCATTCGAAAATGTACTGGGAAGCTACTGTCATTATATTTATTTCTTTAAATTTTTCTCGCAAAGATTCCCTTGGACCCATATTATACATAGCACGTACAGCCCTTTTTTGCAAGACAAATATACTATTGATAAGCGCGTCAGCAGCACATCCCCACAGCAGTATACCGTAAGACATTATACTGTGAAAATAGCTGAAATACACCAATCTAGATGTTTCGTGATTAGTCAAAAAACGAATTTTTTTGACAGCATATGCCGCAGAGCTTAGTCTTTTAGATAATGCGTCTATGTGTGGACCCCATTGAAGCTTGCTGTCTAAGGTTAGGCCCAAAAATACTGTACTTTCAATAGGCTTCAATGACTCTCCCTTGATATTAACATTTACTGGTACCCCGTTCTTTACATTAGGTAAGGTAAATCTAATGCATTTTGTTTTCTTTTCGTTCAGCAATAGGTTGTTTGCGCTGAACCAATCCACGACTTTATTTATAGCATTATTTACATTGTCAAAATCATTATTACGTCTATTTAACTTAAACACTAAAGAAGTATCGTCAGCAAATAATACTATGTCGTGATTTTTCTTAACCAGATGGGGCAAATCGTTAATGTAGATCAAGAATAGAAAAGGACCAAGTATGGATCCCTGCGGTACACCCATTGTTATCAAAGACCCCTGAGACCTTTTACCATTTACCTCAACTCTCTGAATTCTGTTACTTAAGTATGAGGTGATAAGGTCCAAAGATACACCTCTTATCCCATAATGACATAATTTGCTTACTAATGTTCCGTGATGTACGCAGTCAAATGCCTTGGACAAATCACAGAAAATTCCAAGAGCATCCTGCGAATCTTCCCATGCATCGTAAATATGCGTAAGTAATTCGATGCCAGCGTCGGTAGTAGATTTGCCTCTAGTGAAACCAAATTGTTTATCGTGTAAAAGCTTATTATTGTTGAAATGTTGCAGTAATTGAATTAAAATAAGCTTTTCATAAATTTTGCTGAAAGTAGGCAATATTGATATTGGTCTAAAGTTTGTCGGATCTAAAGTAGAACCAGTTTTGAATAATGGTATTACTTTACTATGCTTCATCAAATCTGGAAACATACCACAATCAATGCAGTTGTTAAAAATCAAAGCTAAATCTGATGCTAATGTATCTATAAGTGACTTGAGAATGTTTACTGATACACCCCATAAGTCCTTTGTTTTTTTTACATTAATTAATTTAAAAGCTTTTTTGATGTCTGAGGCATCTACATATCGAAATTTAAATTCTTTTTCACATATTGGTACGCATTCTTTAAGTAATGATTCGGCGTATAACTGGGACGAATTCAAAGCTTTTGTTGTAGTAGTTGGAATATCAGTAAAGAAGGCATTAAAAGCCTCCGCTACGTCAACATCTTCCTTTACTATATTATTATTTATATTTAATTTAAATGAACTACAATGATTATCTGTGGCTTTTCCCGTCTCGTTGTTGATTATTTTCCAGGTTGTTTTTATTTTATTCTCACTATTTATTATTTTATCACTAATATAATTTGATTTTGCAATACAACAAACTTTTCTGAACAGTTTAGAATAATTTTTCAATTTTTCTTTGAATATATCACTAAAATTGTACTGTTTTTCACTATATAACTCGTATAACTGTTGCCTACTTTTGTGTATACCAACTGTTGCCCAATCACTGAACGCACACTTGTTTGAGACCATCTTTGACTTCCTAGTGAATATTGAGTTAAACAAGTTATTAAAAGAATTAAAGAATTGGCAATATGAATCATTTGGGTTTACACATGAGAGTGAGTATGAAGAATCTGTTACCCAATTAAACTTAAATTTTTCTATTCTATTGATGGTTACAGGTACATAATTTATTTTTCTCATAACATTCAGCTTCTTTATTTCTATTTTTATATTAATTTGTTGACCCAGATGATCTGATGGTATATTACTAATAATACTTCTGTGTATAATCTGTATTTTAGGATCTATAAATATATTATCAAGACATGTTGAAGATGTTTCTGTTATTCTGGTAGGTTCATTAAACAATGGTTTCAAATTATATGAATTAAATAAGGTTAATAAACCTGTACTTCTTGAATTAACTTCTAATAAGTCTATATTAAAGTCACCACAGACAATGACTTTCTTTTTATTATTAATAGTTTTATTTAAAATTTGTTCTACTACTTTTTCAAATATATCAAAAGATGCAGAAGGCGGACTGTAAATACAGATTAGAATACATTGCTCAACCTCAATACAAGCCAATTCAATATTACATTCAACAGACAAACTAGTGATGTCTTTACGTTCTTTGAACTTAAGATTATTTCTCATCAATATTAATGAACCACCTCGGATGGCCTTAGACCTGCAATAGGCACTACAAATCCGGTGGTTGCTGATATTTAACATGTTCAGTTCATGGGTTCTAAGCCAATGCTCTGTAAGGCAAAGAATGTCTATATTGAAAGAATCAATGAATAATTCAAGCTCTAATAATTTACTATTAATCCCTTGCATGTTTTGGTGAACTAACTTTATACATTTTGATTTATTCAAATGGGTGGGGGCTAACTGAATCATATCTAAAAAATTCTGGCTAGAGACTTCCTCTATTGTCTGCAAAGTCAGTTTAAACTATGATCTACTGACATTATTTTATCTACACCCTGATTAGCAGAATAACTAGCTAATTGTACAGGCTGGTCAGATGTCCTTGTTATATAATTTATAACAGAATCACAAATATTATATGCTAATAACTTAGCAAGAATCATTTTATTTCGTTTACTAAGATACAAAGTATCTCTTATCAAAATACTATTACTAATAAAAATATTAGTGTCTAAAAACAAAACGTCACTATGACGGCATGTCAAATTATATATAAGTAAATTTATGTTACTAATTCTTCTATTTTTTTCAATACTCAACGACTTTGAGTATGGAAAAGCACATATTATTAACTTATTAAGGTTATTTTTTACCTTGTCCAACAAGAGCTCAATGAGTTTAATTACTTCTGACCGTTTAATATTTACATCACTTAATTGTACAACTAAGGTTGTCAGATTATCTAAAGACTTATCATTATTAATACAGTTAATAATTGTACTTATGTGTGCATCTGTGTAATTATAATTGATTACATTCTGTGACAGAAGGTCATTTAGGATGGGACCCATGCCACTGCCAATCCTGTCAGAGTAAATGACAGTCTTCTTGGTCTTTCGGCAGGGGTTCTGCCTAACCGGAGACTGTGGTCCTTGGGCCAAAGTGACCTCGGTCAACTCTGAAGATGGTGGGGGTGGCACTGGGGCCTTTTCTGTCTCAGTCTGTGTACTATTTGTACGAACTTGCACATACATTGTGGCATTATGCACTAGGTCTACATATTTTTCTAATTGTTGAGTTTGATCTTCAGTATCTTTTTGTGCTTGCTTGTATTTGCAAGAAATGTCAATTAATTCCCTTTCTAAACATACAATTTTTTCTGACATATGGTCTAGTTCTTTTGTATTCCGACCTAACAGACTGTAGCAGGAATTCAATTCATCTTGCATGTTACATTTGCATTTTGCATTACTTTGTCTGGTATTGATAATAATTTTCTTCTGATTCCTAATCTTTTTTTCTGTTTTCTTAATATAATTTCTCAACTTAACATACTTTTTAATTTTGTTGCTCCCATTCATGACAGGTGTTTGACTTGAGCATTGAGGAGATGTCAGATCTATTATAGGAGGATTAAGTGAGCATTGTAGCTCTGAGTGTAGATCCAAGCTATCAAGACACATTGGTGTATACAATGACTTCGACTCTGCTTCATCTAATTTAATTCTACATTCAGATAGCTCTTGCTGCAAGTCCTTGTTTTTTTGAAGAACCAGATCGTAGGCTTCATGGCAGTTGTCAACGGAATGAAGGCAGGAATTTAAACGGTTGATTTCTAGCAAAGAATCTTCATAATGGGAGTGTACTTCGGCTAGTTCCTTCTTGAGGGTCTTAATTTTTCCCAGATTGCATAGGAACTCAGCCTCACATTCTTCCCTCTCTTGGAGTAACCTATCCCGGTCTTCTTCCACATCCTTCAGTTGAGAGACAACTTGCTTTAACCTTGCCTCAAGGCTTGCTTGGCATGCCTTCCGTGTCATGGTCATCTTAGGATTTTCTGAAATTAGTAATATGAAGTTAGTTTAAGACAAAGGTATAAAATAAAGGTAAGTAAAGGGTAAGAGAGAACAAAATTGAAATTGGAAAAAAGTAACAGAGTAGGATTCCTCCGTGGTCACCCTCTGAGTTGAGGTATGGCAGGCAGAGACCTGATGTGACCGGTGATGGGGAAATCTACTATTAAAACTAAGATTATGAAAGGTAGAACGGTATGGAGAGGTTTAAGGAGAAGATATTACTAAGATCTTATTATTTATAATACTAAGATAAGTTGAAATTTATATAATAATTAAATATTAGGATATTACAACAACAATTATAATGCTTAGTTAGGGGGACTTGGGTAAATTATTTATTATATTAATATACCTAGATATTAGTGTTGTACATGGTTGGTTATACCTACCTAAACAAATTATTATTGATGGATGAGTGGATTGAAGGCAAGTGTTGTATTGTATGTGGGCAAGTGTTTGAATCTTCAACTGGACTTCCACTTTTTGTCAAGTCAAGAGAGAAATAAACGGTGCCGTGTGTGGATGGACGTAACTCACAGGATGAGCTGTGTAATAATGTGGTGTAGTGCAATGTTAGTGTGGTAGTACTACAATTTAAGAAATATAACAGAACAAAGATACTCCCCGGGTTAAATAGTAGTTGCAGAGGGATATGTGCCAGCGTATTCTGAGTATTTTTGCCTGAATCGTCGATTCCACACGTTTTTTCAATAGGCAGGTAGATATCCAACCGTTGGAATTTTCTCTTCTTGGTAAGAATTTTTCGTGTGTGGAGACTTTAGATAAAAGGTAATCCAGGTAATCCAGGTAATCCACAATCCTTTTTGCGTAAACCGCGTAGATAACACAACACTTTTTAAAAATAAACGTACTTTGCAACGATGACAGATCAAACTTTGTAACACTGATTTATGTTATTATTTACACTTAATTTAACAGTTATTTATGCACTGGGCCTTATTTAATGCATACAAACACTTTTTATGAAGTAATTAGCTAAAAATACAATTATTTAGAATATAAAATCAGCACAGCTGATTGATACGTCTACTAGCGCCAGTGTTGCCACCGCGAAGAACTCATATTCAATATGATTCAAAATGCTAGTGAGATTATTAGGTACATATAACAAGACATAAAGAACTCATATAACTGAAAACATTTATTAGTTAGAATTACACAACAACAGCACAGATAAACAAAGCTCTCCCTGTCGGTCCGGGTTATACAAAGATTGTGATTTGAAGAGTAATAAAGTTCTCGAGTGGAGACCACGAGACCACGGATCGGCAAGTGCAGCGTCGGACGTCCGCCAACATGGTGGATAGATGATCTGCTGAAAGTGGTTAGCTCGCAGTGGATGCAGGTCGCGTACAACAGCATTATATGGAAATCATAAAGGGAGACCTATGTCCAGCAGTGAGCGTCCAATGGCTGACATGATGAATGGTAGAAAATTGACTCATAAAAAATATATTTTGTTTTGGTTATAAGAAGGGCCCCAACTCACGCCCTTCTTCATGTCTCCAGCCAGGCTTCCATGAGACCCTGGCTACACGCATAACCAAACACCCTACCTAATCAACTTCTGTCTTTCTAATGCCGGCACTTCACTTGGCGTATCGTGTTCGTGTATTTGCATTATTTGTACAAATACAGCAATGTGTAGACAGCCTATTTGATTGTATTTGTTTTATTTGCACGAATATGACAAACAATGCAAATAGCAAATATGCGTATCCGGCAACTTGTCGGTTTTTGATACACATCAAAGGAATAAAATACGGCAAATATTTGCGTCGACTGTCCACACTTGGTTCGTTCAGACGTGTTTACTTCGTACTTTCGTAATGGATTGGACAAATGAAACCGTATTGCGATTTCTGGAATTATATCAAATGCATCCTTGTATTTGGGACCCCAGAAATACCTCGCATAAAAGTAAGCGAATATTGTGGCATATTTGAGTGATTTGCCCGTACAAGTCCATGTGTGGATGACGTATTTAACGATATTTGAAATATTTGATTATTTGAGGCAAACACAACAATATCGACTCACAAACACGATACGCCAAGTGAAGTGCCGCCATAACACAAATATGAACGCGAGTCCATACTTGTAGGAATACAACTGAACCACTTACTGAAACAAAGAAGTCGCTGCTCACCAGACTTTCAATGAATCCAGCCTCAAACGAAATCCTCTTCATCATCTCCCAACACTTAGTAATACCAAAAATGGCGTCTCTCAGCCACAACTCTCCGTCCCACCACCTGCAACGACCGCTGAAGCCCAAGTATAAGAATATCTAAAAAGATATCTAACATTAGGTATATAAACAAAAGCACAAATAAAAACAAAGCCACATGGGGAATTATTAAACAATATACAAACAACACTAACGTCATTAAAAACACAATCGAAAAAATAAACGTTGGTGACCAATTAGTAACAAACCCTATAGAAATTGCTAATTCTTTCAATGAATATTTCATAAAATATAACAAAAAACAAGATAACAATACAAGAATAAGGGGTAATAACAACAAAGATTATAACTGTAAAAGTATTTTTCTTTCACCTGTAAATGCTTATGAAATTAAGAATATAGTAAAAAGTTTAAAAAATACTAAAAGTTCCGGATATGATAATATCCCAATTCAAATAGTAAAAAGTTCTATTGATATACTGCTAGATCCCTTAGTTTACATAATAAATTTATCTTTTGAACAAGGACACTTTCCTAATGACTTAAAGAAAACTTTGGTTAAGCCATTACACAAAAAGGGATCTAAATCAGACATGGGTAATTTTCGACCGATTGCGCTCCTTCCAACTTTTTCTAAAATATTCGAAAAAGCAATTTACAATAGACTAACATCATTTTTAGACTCAAATAATATTTTAAGCTCAAATCAATACGGCTTTCGTAAGGGGAAAAATACATCTTTAGCAATATTTCATACACTTAAACAAGTTTGGGAAGAATTAAATAAAAAACAACACGGTATTGCCATGTTTTTAGACCTATCAAAGGCGTTTGATTGTGTCGATCATATGATATTAATTAATAAACTAGAAAAAATTGGAATTAGAGGCACAGCGTTATGTCTTATAAAATCATATTTAACAAATAGAAACCAATCTACTGTTATTGATATGTTTAACAGCAAAAATAAAACAATTGAGCAGGTTGAATCAGAAGGTAATACTATACATATAGGCGTACCTCAAGGAAGCATTTTAGGGCCACTTTTATTTTTAATCTACGTAAATGATTTGCCCAGAGTAACCAAGCACCTATGTGTAATGTTTGCAGATGATGCTACTGTTTTTATTCCGCAAAACAACTACAACATACAAGAATTTGAAATAGAAATAAATGAAACTCTTAATAATATAGTGGACTGGCTAGAAGCTATCAATTTAAAAGTAAATTTAAGTAAGACAAAGTATATTCGTTTTAAAAATTACAAAACTCCACCAATAAATTTATTAATAAGCAACAAAGGAAATATTGTAAATGAAGTAAATGAAACCAACTTTCTAGGAATCAACATTGATACATACTTAAACTGGAAATCACATATCAATAAAATAAATAGTAAAATTTCTAAATATTGTTATTCTCTATCAATACTTACTAACGTAGCTTCAAAACAAATTGCTAAAAACTGCTATTATGGGCATATATTTCCTCACCTATGTTATGGCATAATTTTCTGGGGAAATTCTGTAGAAATAGAGTCTGTTTTTGTGATGCAGAAAAAGTGTATTAGGGCTATATTTAATCTAGAAAAGACATACTCCTTAAGACATATTTTCAAAGATAATAATATTTTAACTGTCACATGTATATATATTTTAGAAATTTGTATATTCCTAAAAAATAACACAAATTATTTCTTTGATAAAATATCTAGTAGAGCAGACAGCCTTAGATCGAAATATAAACTCAATGCGTGTATACCCCAAGTAAATAATACAAAATTTCATAAAAGTACTTACATCACAGCGATTAAAATATATAATAATTTACCATTAAATATTAAAGAACTACAAGGAAACAGTTTTAAATTTACTCTCAGAAAATGGCTAGTTAGTAAGGTATTTTATGATTTAAAAGAATTCTTTGAACAGAACTAGAAAAATCTGTTATTACAGTAGTCATATAAGTTATCTCTTTATTGTTAGGTAGTTTTAAGTAATATTTTATAAATATTGTATGTCCTAAATGGATAAAAATTGTTGAGTCATATAACATTCTCCATTACCACCTGAATGTAACACAATTTTACAATAAAGTTTTCTTTATCTTTATCTTTATCTAAGTAACCATCCGCCATCTCAAAATTGCTGGCCACAGAACCATTTTTCTCTACCGGATCGTGAAATGCCAACACACTTCCGGCTCATCCCTCCCTTTCTCTCTTTGAACTCACTCTAAAACCAAATGTCTATTCTGACTTTGACATTTGAAACTAAATAAGTACGTAATTTGTACCTATTATTAAATGAAATAAAATAAATATCCATTATGGACTGTTACATAGTATTCAAATAGATTCTACTACAACAGCTCGCAACAGCATTTTTCGATAAGTATTTTTTAGGGTTCCGTAGCCAAATGGCAAAAACGGAACCCTTATAGATTCGTCATGTCCGTCCGTCCGTCCGTCCGTCCGTCTGTCCGTCCGTCCGTCCGTATGTCACAGCCGTTTTTCTCCGAAACTATAAGAGTTACAAAGCTGAAATTTAGTAGGTAGATGTATTCTGTTAACCGCACAAAGATTTCATAAAAAAATTGAGAAAAAATATATTACATTTGGGGGTCCCCATACATAGGACTGAAACTTAAAAACTTTTTTTTAATCGAACGTGTGGGGGGGGGGTATCTATGAATAGTTCTTCAAAAATCATAACAATGTTTCTAACACCATTTAATTCTAAACTTAATAGTTTGGACGTGAGACTCTTCCAAAGTGGAAAACAGAGTGTCCCCCCCCTCTAATTTCTAAAATAAGAGGATGATAAATCTAGAAAAAATATATATTGTACATAACCATAAAAACTAACAACGAAAATTGGTTTGAACGAAATCTATGAAGTAGTTTTTTTATAATTCGTCATAAACTATTTCATATAAACAATTGCTGCGGAAGCCTACATGGGCGAGTCCGACTCACCCTTGGCCACTTTTTTTTTCAAATTGATGAGTTATCAGTCCTCAAGTATTATCTTGAATTTTTCTGTTGACTATACTTAAAACAAAAGATTAATTTTAAATTTGATTTTCAAAAACGTTTTGGGGTTGAAGTGGAAGTTTTTTTGGGGTAAAGTGGAATAAGCCAATAGTATATAGGTACTTGCATTCATTCGTTTTATCTGTGATTCAGGTTAAAAAAACATGTTCGTAGGTAACACCTTCATAATGATCGTGACTTGATGTCTAAAAAACCCTACTTACAAGGTCATCACTCAGCATACCTACATCAATCAATTATCTTGACATAAAATAGTGTACAATATAAGTGATAAATAATACACTATACATATAATAATAATACTGAACATTGGTTTACTATTCTCTTTATTTCCGAGTGATTTCAGAATACACAGAAAAATAGCCTTCCCTAGTCCCTACCTACCTACAGAATTCCGATTTCTTATTAGAAGGTCCAAAGTAGCTAATAGCGCGAAACGTCTTACGAGAAAAGGTCTAATAAGTACATAGGTGTCTATGTAGCGAATGGGTAAAAGTCTAACAAGAGCATAGTTTTACATACCTACCTATTTCATAGTAAATATAATTACTAGGCCTAGTCTATTGTGTAGCAAAACTTTAAACTCTACCAGATTGTCTATATAGTCCAGGATCCATGGAACATGGTTAGCACTTGATTACTATCAAGCTAATTTTTCGTGAGTAGCTTCGTTTCGATGAGACGCCCAAAAATATATCTCTCGATTGTGGGAGCTAACAGAGATATCAAGGATTAAATACATCAAGGATGTAGGACCGGGAATAACGTTCCACTTAATTTGTAGGAAAATATCTGCGACCATTTTGCTTTCAGATAAAGGATTCGTAGAGCGCAAACTCGCCCACACGCTACGTCCAGTGCAAACCATCGTGAAGAACAATGACGGGACATTCACTCTCACGTTCAGCTGCGTCATGGTCTCCTTCAAACTGGTCTTCACGCCTGGAGTCGAGTTTGAAGAGGTTAAACCTGACGGGGTCAAGGTAGGTAACCATAATCTGATATAACTTTTTAAACTATCATGTTTTTTTAACTATATTTGAACATGAAACAATAACAGTGACAGTGACAATCAAACTCGCAATAAAAGACTCAGGAAGAGGGTAGATCGTTTCGTATGTCAATAACGGTCTGCCTACCCGCCGCCCCGCCGGTGTCATCAGTTTGTCCGTGAACATGGCGCTTGCAACAGTGTCGAAATATCGGAAAACTCAAAAACATTTAAATCATGGCATGTTACCCGTTTCATGTTCAAATATAACTATAATCTGCTATTTTTATTTATTTACAAGTTGCCTAGAAAAAATCGTTCGTTCGTTCTTCTCCGTAGAAAGAGCCGTGTTGGCTAAGTGGGACACTCGACTTTCATACCGAAGATCGTTGGTATTTCAAACCCCGACGCGCACCTCTGATTTTTTCTTGAAACTGTATGTGAACTTTGAAAACACGTGATCTAACGCTGAAGGCAAACATCGTAAGAAAACCGGCATGCTCTGAAAACTTAAAAATGTTTGAAGAACATGGTGTGTCACTTGGACATCGAGCGAAATCCATGTGTCCCAGCAGTGGGAACGTAGGTAAATAAATAAGTAACACTTATTTACATTGATGAAAATTATTCCTAGAAATATTTATTACGTCATATAAATATTGCAATTATTGGCAATAAAGGCTTTATAGATCTTACTAATATCATAAATGTGAGTGAATAATTATAAGAATGTTTGGATGTATTCGTATATGGATGTTTGTTCGCATAAATAAATCGAATGGATTTTGAAATTTTACAAAAAATCTTAGATTAAGTATCAGAATTACGCATAGACTACTTTTTACCGCGGGAAAATCCATAATGAAGCAAGAATCCATTAAGCAGATGATTGAAAGTTAGTATTAATATTATAGGTATCTAATCTCGTAAGGTTGAAGCGAATTCTATTTAGCTCCAACTTGACAAAAACGAGACAGGTCACTTATGAGTTATGAACACGGAGGTGGTTATGAATGACGTACAAAATGCAATATATTTATAAAAAAGTTTTGCCCGTTTTTATGATTTATAAGTTTTAGATCCAGTTTAATAAACCTTTAGAATAAACAAAAAGATTGTATCACGGAAGGTCACGCGTATCTACTCTAAATGTTACAAACTACTAGGTACTTTAAGATTTTTTTATAATTTTGCATGTTAATTTTAGTTTAAAAACAATAGTGCGATTTTTTTATGTAAACGTTACATTTTAAATGCTACTTCACTAGTTAGTCATTATGTAAGTATACATTTGTATGTAAATTGTGTTAATATAAGTATAGGTATATTTAGTCCTTAGTAGCGCGTTAGGTTAAGTAGGTACCTACCTGTTATGATGTTACGATAGATAATGATTAGAAAATAAATGAATTATTTTGATTTTAGGTGACATCTTTGATTGTGATAGAGGGCAACATCATCAAACACTCGCAGAGAGACGCTAGCGGTCGCACCCTGCACCACGAGTATGAGTTCCATCCGAATGAGCTGATCATTGTGAGTATTCATCATCATCATAAAATTATAGAGTACTTATAAGGAAGGCTCAGTCGTTAGGTCTTTAAAATACGAGTTATGGAATTTTATTTATCTGAGAACACCTAAATTTACGCACTAGATACGATATAAAATAATTATTGCATATAATAGACTGAGAACACCTAAACACCTAAATTTTACTTTATTAAAGTAGGTAGTTTAGGTGTTCTAAACACCTAAATTTTACTTTATTAAAGTAGGTAGTTTAGGTGTTCTAAACACCTAAATTTTACTTTATTAAAGTAAAATTTAGGTGTTTAGGTGTTCTCAGTCTATTATATGCAATAATTATTTTATATCGTATCTAGTGCGTAAATTTAGGTGTTCTCAGATAAATAAAATTCCATAACTCGTATTTTAAAGACCTAACGACTGAGCCTTCCTTATAAGTACTCTATAATTTTATGATGATGATGAATACTCACAATGATCAGCTCATTCGGATGGAACTCATACTCGTGGTGCAGGGTGCGACCGCTAGCGTCTCTCTGCGAGTGTTTGATGATGTTGCCCTCTATCACAATCAAAGATGTCACCTAAAATCAAAATAATTCATTTATTTTCTAATCATTATCTATCGTAACATCATAACAGGTAGGTACCTACTTAACCTAACGCGCTACTAAGGACTAAATATACCTATACTTATATTAACACAATTTACATACAAATGTATACTTACATAATGACTAACTAGTGAAGTAGCATTTAAAATGTAACGTTTACATAAAAAAATCGCACTATTGTTTTTAAACTAAAATTAACATGCAAAATTATAAAAAAATCTTAAAGTACCTAGTAGTTTGTAACATTTAGAGTAGATACGCGTGACCTTCCGTGATACAATCTTTTTGTTTATTCTAAAGGTTTATTAAACTGGATCTAAAACTTATAAATCATAAAAACGGGCAAAACTTTTTTATAAATATATTGCATTTTGTACGTCATTCATAACCACCTCCGTGTTCATAACTCATAAGTGACCTGTCTCGTTTTTGTCAAGTTGGAGCTAAATAGAATTCGCTTCAACCTTACGAGATTAGATACCTATAATATTAATACTAACTTTCAATCATCTGCTTAATGGATTCTTGCTTCATTATGGATTTTCCCGCGGTAAAAAGTAGTCTATGCGTAATTCTGATACTTAATCTAAGATTTTTTGTAAAATTTCAAAATCCATTCGATTTATTTATGCGAACAAACATCCATATACGAATACATCCAAACATTCTTATAATTATTCACTCACATTTATGATATTAGTAAGATCTATAAAGCCTTTATTGCCAATAATTGCAATATTTATATGACGTAATAAATATTTCTAGGAATAATTTTCATCAATGTAAATAAGTGTTACTTATTTATTTACCTACGTTCCCACTGCTGGGACACATGGATTTCGCTCGATGTCCAAGTGACACACCATGTTCTTCAAACATTTTTAAGTTTTCAGAGCATGCCGGTTTTCTTACGATGTTTGCCTTCAGCGTTAGATCACGTGTTTTCAAAGTTCACATACAGTTTCAAGAAAAAATCAGAGGTGCGCGTCGGGGTTTGAAATACCAACGATCTTCGGTATGAAAGTCGAGTGTCCCACTTAGCCACGGCTTTTTCTACGGAGAAGAACGAACGAACGATTTTTTCTAGGTAACTTGTAAATAAATAAAAATAGCAGATTATAGTTATATTTGAACATGAAACGGGTTACATGCCATGATTTAAATGTTTTTGAGTTTTCCGATATTTCGACACTGTTGCAAGCGCCATGTTCACGGACAAACTGATGACACCGGCGGGTAGGCAGACCGTTATTGACATACGAAACGATCTACCCTCTTCCTGAGTCTTTTATTGCGAGTTTGATTGTCACTGTCACTGTTATTGTTTCATGTTCAAATATAGTTAAAAAACCATGATAGTTTAAAAAGTTATATCAGATTACAGTTACCTTGACTCCGTCAGGTTTGACCTCTTCAAACTCGACTCCAGGCGTGAAGACCAGTTTGAAGGAGACCATGACGCAGCTGAACGTGAGAGTGAATGTCCCGTCATTGTTCTTCACTATGGTTTGCACTGGACGCAGCGTGTGCGCCAGTTTGCGCTCTACGAATCCTTTTTCTGAAAGCAAAATGGTCGCAGTATAAACATTAGGTAAGTACCTATATATTTTCCTACAAATTTCGTGGTACGTTATCCCGGTCCTACATCCTTGATGTATTTAATCCTTGATATCTCTGTTATCTCCCACAATCGAGAGTTGGGTATAGGATATTTTTGGGCGTCTCATAGAAACGAAGCTACTCACGAAAAATTAGCTTGATAGTAATCAAGTGCTAACCATGTTCCATGGATCCTGGACTATATAGAATAGACAATTTGATAGGATAGAGTTTAAAGTTTAAGACTAGGCCTAGTAATTATATTTACTATGGAATAGGTATGTAAAACTATGCGCTTGTTAGACTTTTACCCATTCGCTACATAGACACCTATGTACTTATTAGACCTTTTCTCGTAAGACGTTTCGCGCTATTGGACATTTAGCTACTTTGGACCTTCTAATAAGAAATCGAAAGTCTGTAACTAGGGAACTAGGGCCTAGGGAAGGCTATTTTTCTGTGTATTGTGAAATCACTCGGAAATAAAGAGAATAGTAAACCAATGTTCAGTATTATTATTATAATATGATATATACATATTATGTATAGTGTACCTATTATTTATCACATATATTGTACACTATTTTATGTCAAGATAATTGATTGATGTAGGTATGCTGAGTGATGACCTTGTAGGTAGGGTTTTTTAGACATCAAGTCACGATCATTATGAAGGTGTTACCTACGAATATGTTTTTTAACCTGAATCACAGATAAAACGAATGAATGCAAGTACCTATATACTATTGCATATGCACTTATTATTATGAATGTACTTACCTAATTTTTAAGTTTCCTAAAAAAGTACCTATACCAAAATTTAGGTAGGTATTTAAAATACAGATAATTACAAAATTATGTAGCGGTATTTTGTGTTTAAAAATATATTAAACTTACCAAGAAATACCAAAAGATCTTCAAAATTTTCCGAGCTCTCCATTTTATAATTTAATCCATAATAGGGCTCCATGATAGAACAACCTTGGCTGATTAGTGCACATGAACTGTCGAAGAAATGTTGATACAATTATAATTAATATTATGATAACATACTGGTAGGTTATTAGCCTAATACTCTTAATCTTAGATTAAGTATCAGAATTACGCATAGACTACTTTTTACCGCGGGAAAATCCATAATGAAGCAAGAATCCATTAAGCAGATGATTGAAAGTTAGTATTAATATTATAGGTATCTAATCTCGTAAGGTTGAAGCGAATTCTATTTAGCTCCAACTTGACAAAAACGAGACAGGTCACTTATGAGTTATGAACACGGAGGTGGTTATGAATGACGTACAAAATGCAATATATTTATAAAAAAGTTTTGCCCGTTTTTATGATTTATAAGTTTTAGATCCAGTTTAATAAACCTTTAGAATAAACAAAAAGATTGTATCACGGAAGGTCACGCGTATCTACTCTAAATGTTACAAACTACTAGGTACTTTAAGATTTTTTTATAATTTTGCATGTTAATTTTAGTTTAAAAACAATAGTGCGATTTTTTTATGTAAACGTTACATTTTAAATGCTACTTCACTAGTTAGTCATTATGTAAGTATACATTTGTATGTAAATTGTGTTAATATAAGTATAGGTATATTTAGTCCTTAGTAGCGCGTTAGGTTAAGTAGGTACCTACCTGTTATGATGTTACGATAGATAATGATTAGAAAATAAATGAATTATTTTGATTTTAGGTGACATCTTTGATTGTGATAGAGGGCAACATCATCAAACACTCGCAGAGAGACGCTAGCGGTCGCACCCTGCACCACGAGTATGAGTTCCATCCGAATGAGCTGATCATTGTGAGTATTCATCATCATCATAAAATTATAGAGTACTTATAAGGAAGGCTCAGTCGTTAGGTCTTTAAAATACGAGTTATGGAATTTTATTTATCTGAGAACACCTAAATTTACGCACTAGATACGATATAAAATAATTATTGCATATAATAGACTGAGAACACCTAAACACCTAAATTTTACTTTATTAAAGTAAAATTTAGGTGTTTAGGTGTTCTCATATCATAGTGCCCCAGCGGGGTCATATTGTGATAGTCATAAGATGTATGATGATGTGACATATGTAGGTACCTACTAATAGAAAACAATAAATAAATGATTATGATTATGAGGTCAACTTGAGACACAAGCAAGAGGTTGCGGTTTTGATACTTTTGATTTCGGAACAAAAATATGCTAAAAAAAATATTGCTTAATTTTTTATATATTTATATATTTGTTAAGGTACCTAACCTATGTATACATATAAAATAAATTACATTTTAATCGAATTTATCTAAACAATTTCTAATATGTTTTATGTTTTTCAGACAACAACAGCCGAAGGATTGAATTGTGTGGTGAAAAGATACTATAAATTGAAAAAATAAGTTTACTTGTGCATGCATGTAAAATCTAGTCAATAATTATTTTTGGAATTGGTTACCTAGGCAGGTTTATTTTATAACTAAGCTTCTTATTAAAAGTCATCTTAGGTTGTCAATATCTTACACATTGAAATTAATTTTGGTTTGCAACTTTGCAAGTGACTGGTATTAGGCCGGGATCCGTAGTACATGGAAATCAAGTGATTACTAACAAGCTAATTTTTGGTGAGTAGCTTCGTTTCGATGAGACGTCCAAAGATATCCTATACCCAACTCTCGATTGTGGTAGCTAACAGAGATATCAAGGATTAAAAAATTCAAGGATGTAAAACCGGGATAACGGACCACGAAATTTGTCGGACAATATGTCCGTTAGATTTTATAAATATTAATTAAGTATACAACAAAAAATCAGCTGGTTAGTAATCATAGTAATCATTTAAATTGACCTCGTTTTCGACACATTTTGGAAATGGCGGACTCTTTGATCAAACCATAGGTTTTGTAGGACAAACATGTTTTTATATAATTTAGATAATTATCTTGAGATATAACATATTGTCCTACAAATTTCGTGGTCCGTTATCCCGGTTTTACATCCTTGAATTTTTTAATCCTTGATATCTCTGTTAGCTACCACAATCGAGAGTTGGGTATAGGATATCTTTGGACGTCTCATCGAAACGAAGCTACTCACCAAAAATTAGCTTGTTAGTAATGACTTGATTTCCATGTACTACGGATCCCTGACTATATAATTTTAATTAAGAATAGTGTGTAATCTTAAAATGTTTATAGGCGAAGTTTGGATGATAGTTCCGATTTCACGGCAAAATCGCTGAACTGATATAGATTAAATTTTTAAATAAATAATAAAGTGTGACGTGGCCTGGAACAAAAACTTATTTACCTTTTTATTGGGTTGGAATTCATTTCAATTCATTTATTTAAAACCATGGGTACAAAAGAACTTTTAGTATCGTAGACAAAAAGATGGCTAGTAAACAATAATTTATCAAATAGGTATACATATAAGAGATTATGCAATCAAAGCTAACAAACAGGTAACGGACATGTAAATTGATAATTTACACATTTTTTTATTTATCTGATAATTATGATAACATAGCTAAATACAGATTTGATTGCTTTATAACAGTCGCGTAGATAATTACAAAGTCTTTAACTGTAGGTAAGTACCTACAAACTTACGAAATTTACCTTTTGATATCAGTGTTTCTTTTCGACTTACTTGTGTCTATATCAATGTTGATTTTCACATAATGATTAGAGACTCTATTATGGAAGAATAAATAGTTGATTTTTCGATTATCACTTTGTTGATGAAGAGAATAGAGCTACTAAGCTAAACATATAAATAGTTAGGTAACGAAAAATAACGTTTATTTCCTTTGGCACTACTGCTTGGCACTACTAGTAGTGTCAAGGGAAATTTTACTTAATTATGTAGGTACATACCTATATAAAATCTAGTAGTTGTAAAAACGATAGTTTTAAAGAAGTAGGGTAGGTACGAGAGAAGTCTATTCCAAACTCTGTGAAACAAAAAAATTGTATACCTACTTGAAATATTATATTTTATTATCTAAGATTTAGAAATTTGATAACTTAAATCTATATTTGTTACCTAATTTAAATTAATATAAATTTACAAATTATAATACGTACACCACTTGATGGTAGAACATACATAAGGAACCTTATTGTTGTAGACCTTACAATTAGTAGGTAATGTAACCTAGGGACCTATGTAATTGTTGATGTTTTTGCGTTTCTCGATATATCGACAGTGTGTCTCTCCGTGAACATGGCGCTTGAAACAGTGTCGAAATATTGCGAAACTTAAAGAAATTAAATCATGGTATGTTGCCCTATTCATGTTCAAATATTGTTAAAAACCAAATGATAGTTTAAAAATAAAACTATGTATTTATTTAGTATAATTAAGTGGTTTATGTAACAATTTTGAAATTAATATAAGCTTATTGTACATAATTTGTATTATTTTCGTGATGCTTCCTATTTTTTTATGTGAAAATTATTTAGAGTCCCTAAAAGACCATTAGGTAGTTATTTTCTTATTAGTCTTATTGGTTGGTATTTTATAACTTCACTTAGCAGGCGGTCATGGGGAATAGAATACTGACGGTCTTATAAGCCTCTTCTTACTCCGTATAAGGACGTTTATACCAACCACGGCAATAGATGAGTAGCTACTAATCTTAGGCAAATAGGTACCTATTTAATTAATCACAACATATTACAAATCCCTGATCTGTATTGCTTAAAACTGTTTCATAAGCATTCATAGTTATTAATAGCCCACCCTACTCAATTACGGGGCGAATCATTAATTCATCTCAATCCTACAAAATCGAATTCTATCCTATCGTATTTCGTGCCCCAACATCTCCAGGCCACTTTACCGTTCCCTATTCCATTAGACGAGTATCTTATTTACATTGACCGTGTCTTATGTAGTCGACCCTTATGTGTTCTCTCTCTCCTCTCGGCTGTATCTCGGTGGGGTAAGGTTGGTTTTGGTGTGTTGTGGGTAAGTGTGGGGTGTCGTGGTGTCGTTGCCATGGCAACTTGGCGCCCGGTCGCGGGATTCTGACGCCCGTTCGTGTCGGCCCCCCCTCCCCTCCGCCCGCCGCTCAAGTGACACGCGCTACGAAAAAGCACAACCACCCTGTATGTAGGGTGAGTATGGTTTCACTCAATATATGGATTTTAGAGTTTTAATTAATATTTGGGTTATGGTGTCTCTTTGCTGATTGCTGCGGAGATATTGTTTATATGATTATATCTTACCTCATTGACTCTCAGCAGTCTCAGCACCCTTGTCCGTGACGTAGGTACAGTGCAGTGGGTTCTGTCGTTGGTAACAACAGTTGTAATTTGGGCCCTTACGTCGCACAAGGTGTGGTGTGGTGTTCATGGGTTATATCCAAAATCCATTTTACTTACTTGAGAAAACTATAGAACCTTATTGCCTTTATTGCCAACTAGCGACCCGTCCTCGCTTCACTCCGTGTACCTATTTAATAATACTTATAAACCTTAGGTAGGTAGGTAAAAAATATTAAAACCTCGTCGCGTAGTTATAAAAATTAAAGCATAATAGCGACAGCAACTTTGTTTCCTTTATTTACTATGAAAAGATGCATTGATGCCTGCACGATCTAGTAAAGCAATTCTCACGGCAAGTCGCATGTTATTCACAACACCCGGACACTCGGAATAAATATTTTCAGATCGTACAAATGTTTGTCCCGAGGCGGATTCGAATCCGCAACCTCTTGCGTCGCAGGTAGACCTTCACCCGCTGTAGATACCTTCAATTTCAAAATCATGGTCACCCTCCCCCCCGGTCGATGTGCCGGGGTGGTGGGGGCTATCACCTTTTGTTTAGGACCCTCCCTCATTTACCCTCCTGTTTGCGAACGGTTTACGTGGCTAAATGCAGGAAATGTCACGTTTTCGCTTTTATATTTGCCATCCGTTTCTATAGCGTTCTAGGTACTCCTGGGCATAAATTATGCTGTTTATTAGGTTGGTACTGCCCTTTGCTGTATGAATGTTTTAGCGTTTATTTCAGGTTGACTTTGAAATGTTTATGAATTGGATGTTACCCTGATTTGTTAGGGTGATGTAAGAGTTTTCATAGAACTGTTTATATTTTCACTAGTCTCACCTTTTTATTTGACTTCGGGGATGGTAAAAAGTACCAGTTAAAAGTAATGTGTTTACTCTGAATTAAGTCATAAAATATCAAAGGGCCGGTTTTACCGGTTACAGATAAAGCTTCAGATAGTAATCTGATAAATATCGCAAATAAAATTTGAAGTTTATCTGGCAGATAGGTAGGTAAGTTACGGATAGACTATCAGGTACTTTATCTGTAACCGGTGAAACAGACGTTTATTGTTGTAAAGTTCCATTAAAACTCGTTCAGTAGACAGTAGTTTTTTTGAAAATGTAAAATAAAAATTAACATCCAGTCATCTACCCAATTATTCACAAAGGAGTAAGGATATGTACCGAATCCGTGAGCGTAAAATAAGCGTGTTGATTATACCATTTCCCTTAAGACTTATACCTAAACGGTTTTATTGGGGAGATCTATGTTCAAAGGTGTTATGGAGAGAAATTTGTGTCTTCCATCATCATCAGCCAATATTAGTCCACTGCTGGACTAATATTGGCTGATGATGACACTTGCTGTCTTACGCAAAACGTCATCACATCTACGATTGTCCTAAGTCTTACAAGTACTCGTACCTACTAGATACAGTAACTAGCGGGTCGTCTGTTGTCATAGCAATTGAATCTGTATGAGAATCTGCAAGTGACGTCCTCTGTGTTTTGAACCGAAAAGTAAATAAAAATACTACGCAGTAAGTATATCTATAAGGCTATAATCACACTGCCAAGCCGCAACCCAATACAAATTTATAGGTACCTAAGTACGCACTTGTAATTTCAGTGTTTTGGACTGTGCATGTAAGTACTTACCTAATTTATACCTACTATTTATAGTGCGATTATTTTGTGCGAGTGCGTACCCGTTCGACCCAAGATTTTTCTACCCAATAGGTATTTTGCTCCGTTCATCCCAAAACATTAGATTCAAGTTACCCGTTCTACCCACACCTACTTATTCCTAATTTCTATTGTTTAAATTCAAATAAATGACATAGTGAAACACGAGAAAAGCAGGGTCATTAGACAAAAAATGCAGAAATTCATTATAAAAATATTTTTATTATTAAAATCAGTCTTGTTCAGATAATAGTATAATAAGAAAAACAATGATAATCCTGATCTTTGTTAATTGGATTATGTATTGCACATAAAATAAGTTCTCCTTCTTAAATTTATCTAGGAATTGCACGTGCACTCGTTTGAAGAGATCATTAACTATTTTTACCTCCTATTGTAGTTACGAAATTTGAAGTTACTGTGAATAATAATATCGTCAAGTTCGATTTTTTATAAATATTACGGTGTCTGTACTATTTAAGAGGCCTATTACGTGAAATCGCGAAATTGTTCGGTTTTCTCGTCCTAATTCTATGGTTTGCGTTAGTTGTTTGATATTACAATTACATCTTTATATTAGTTCGTTTTCTCCTCTACAAAAGTAGTAAGAAAAATTTTAGATAACTTGTTTATATATTGAGTAATAATCATTCTCCGGATACATGTTTCGTAAAAAACGCTCGAAGACCTGTTTTCTCAGCTCTAATTTGTAGATTCTAATGAATATGGGCGATCAAACTATTTTTTATTATGTTACGTATATCCTATTCTTCATTTAGAGTAGAGTACATTTTCGTTAAATGCTTTTATTCTAAAGATATACCGAATTTAATATCGACCGAAAATGCTTCGAAACAAACCTCAATAACTCCGAAGTTCTAAATCAATGGGACGTCATATTTATATCAAAATATTTATCAACATTTGCTTAAACTATGATGTTAATTTTAATTTGTAGAACGGTTTTGGTAATTTTTTATGAATAAAATAAAACTACCATAATTTAGTAGTTTTTTCATTCAGCCGGCTTTTTCCATTTAGTACCGCGCGAGCGCTTGTCGAGGTCGGACCTATGTCGGTTGTTCTTGAATAAAATATAGAAATATTTCGTAAAATGTCAGTGTGTGGGACTGTCAATTGCTGTAAAAACGCTGTTAGTGTGCGTGTATGTGTTATTGCGATACTACGACCGACATAAGTTGATCCGTTGATAACGATCAATTGTTATTTTTATTGATAACGGTCAATTGTTGTTGTTGCTGGCCTAAGAATTGTACCAAATGTTGCTGGCCTAAGAATTGTACCACATCATTGTCATCTTGTTTTACCTTATTTATTTGGAGGTTATGCTGTAGGATGTGGATTGCATATCTAAAGTTATCTATCCTAATTAAAAAACAACAAGGCAACTTTTTTTGGTGAAACCGTCCAACGACTAAATGTAATTATGCCTATGATTTTTTTAGATTATGACTAACTTGCCGACCCGCCGACAGCTGCGCTTGCGTTTTTACGTTATTTACTAGTTTATGTTTTATAGCCTTTTTCGATCATTTTACTATCCAATACTGAAATCATATTTTAAATCGGACCCGCGGTTCCTGAGTAGCACGTTCAAACAAATAAACAAGCAATCTCCTCAGCTTGATAATTGTAGTATAGATTTCCATAATATTTATTACAAAGAAAATATTCCGTAATTTTTTGTTCTTATTTTTACCGAGTATCCAATATGTAAACAATAAATAATGTACCTTTCTAATAAATATATTATTTATTGTAAACATTAAATAATTGTACCTTTCTAATAAATACAGGGCGTCCCAAAGTTATGGGCCATGGAGGGGAAGTACCTTAAATATCGTAGATAGTGAATTTTGCTCAAAGAAGACTTCATTTTATTTTTAAAAGTTAGTAATTCTGGATTCATAGATTTTCTAAAAATTACTTGCTTTGTCTGGGAATCGAACCGACTTACATGTAGAAAAAAAAAATCTATTTTTATGATACCAATCGAAAGAATAGCTAAAAAATAATAACTCTGCTTAAGTAACATAGTATTTTAAAAGAAAGGCACAACGTGAAATTAATTATTTTAATCAAATAAAAAACATGAAACATTTTTTTTGTAAATTAATTAATTAAATTACTTACTTTTTTTTAAATAAAATGAAGTCTTCTTTGAGCAAAATTCACTATCAACGATATATATGGTACTTCCCCTTCATGGCCCATAATTTTGGAACGCCCTGTATATAAAATAACACCCCTATTCACGTTCCCACTGCTGGGATAGGGACTTCTCTCTTGACGAGATAGATTAGGCCTTAATTCACCACGCTGGCCAAGTGCGGGTTGGTTTTTTTTTAATATATAAATGAAATATTTTCAAATAAGTTCGTAATAAAATAAAAATAAATAGTTTATCAAAATAAAAATATAATGGGAATTATTCAAGATGACATATGTAGATAAATGGATATTCTACATCTGTGTATGACATATGTAGATAAATGGATACCAATAAATATAAAAATAAATATAAAGTTCGAAACTACAAAAATAATACCTAAACATAATTAAAACCTTCATTAACGAAACTTTTATTTATTCAAACACAAATATACCATCTAACAAAACAAGCAACTTAAATATAGGTAATATAATTTATTTGTTTTGTTTATTTATTTATTTATTTATTTTACATTAATTAGTACGATTATCAAAACCAATTACACTAATTAATGAATGATCTTAACATAAATTACAATTATAAATTTGTATAAGAATAGTAACAATTTTATCAAAAAATAGTTTATAAAATTTCCATAATTCAATAAATTCAAAAATAAAAAGTTTTTACCTTTCACTCCAAGCATCACTTATCCATCTGTCTCACAAAATCTCAGGCACACCAACATAATCATCTTCCACTCATCGGCAAAAAGATCGCAGTGCGGGTTCTGACAAAGAAGTTGATTTAGTGCAGTTAACGTGCGAGGTAGAGGCGAGTTTGCACGAGCGACGGTTCGACTAGACGGGACTGAGAACAACCTGTGGCAGCGATTTCGTAGGTAATTATTAGGCAGGTAAAAGCGAAGGAAAAGGTTGAGTAGATCGGGAGAGTCGATCATACCGCGAAGCACTTTACAAAGGGTTGATGCTTGGTCAAGTGCTCTACGAGTTTCCAAAGAATTATAACCTAGGTATCCCTGCAGAAATTTGGTCGGATACATGTAAGGATAATACCCATATGAATGCTTGTACAAGAATCTCAGAAACGCCTTTTGAACCTTCTCTAGCAAGAGAGAGTAAGTTTGCTCATAGGGCCTCCAGACGCAGCTGCTGGACTCAAGCTTACTCCGCACTAGTGCCCCATATAGAGTCCGCAAACCTTTATCACTACGAAATTCTCGGGCGTTTCTGAGAACAAATCCAAGCACACGAAAAGAACTTTTTGCTAGCGTCATAATGTGATCGTGGAAGGTAAGCTTTCGGTCGAATGTGACTCCCAGATCCTTAATTATAGTTACTCTTGGTACTGAATTACCATTTATTAAGTAATCATAGGGCACTGGTTGTCTCATTCGTCCGAAAGACATGACGGAACACTTTTGTGGATTAAACTCCATTTTATTTAGACGGCTCCACTGACATACCGACTCTACATCAGCCTGAAGTGCCTCGCAATCTGCCAGCGTGCGCACGACCGTATACAACTTTAAGTCATCGGCATATAGCAGACACTCAGCGTGTTTAAGCACATCAGGAAGATCGTTTATCATTATAACGAATAGCAGGGGGCCTAGTATAGAGCCTTGACTTACACCAGATCTGGTGTGATATGGTGTCGACTCGTAAATGCCGAATCTCACATACTGCTGGCGTTCGCGCAGATAATCTGCGAGAAGATGGAGCAGATTTGTTATAATTAGAATTTGTATTTAGTCCGTTCAATTTAGACTTTCGAACTTACATAAAGTCCCAACATTCGACAAAAAAAAAACATTTAATTACAAACCTACACACCAAATTTCAGAAGAATCGGTTTAAAAATGAGCCCATAAGATGAGATGAATGAGGACATTTAACTTCAATAAGACTATTTTCAGTTTCCATTTTGTACAACGGGAATTACTCACGTATTTACATAGGAGTTAAACAACTCTCGACGTTTCGACCACATCAAGAGTAGTCTTCAACAGGAGGAGTGAGCGTCCCGCCGTGCTCCGTCTCCTCTCAGGTCGCGCGCACGGTTCTCTCGGAGTGAGAACCGTGCGCGCGACCTGAGAGGAGACGGAGCACGGCGGGACGCTCACTCCTCCTGTTGAAGACTACTCTTGATGTGGTCGAAACGTCGAGAGTTGTTTAACTCCTATGTAAATACGTGAGTAATTCCCGTTGTACAAAATGAATAGTATAACTCACGAAAATTTTGAAAGTGAAATATTTTCAGTTTTATTCTTATATATATAATTATTAATCATGAATGTTTTAATTTAAAATTATGTACCTACTTAATTGATTTCAAATAATCAATCAGATTTAAAATAAATATTGATATTATTAAGATAAAACATAATTGATTCAAATATTGAAATAAAAATATCCACCATTTTGAATTTAGGAAAATATATAAACTCCTATCAATTAAATAAAAACATTAATATAATAATTATTTCGGAATGAAACTGAAAAAAAATCCACTCAATAAAATGGAATTTATTCGATGCCATTTTCTACAGATCTAAAATAATTATTAGTATATTTGTATGTTTTAGATCGACGAAGTATCAAGATCATTTAGTATTTTTCATAGAATTCGCGTGACGCGCCGGTCACGTGGTGCATAAAATATCCAATTTCGCAAAACTTCGTAACGTCACAAGGCTCTTAAAATACACTGTGACTCTGATTTTTGCTTTGGGTAGAACGGTGCATATTTTTTGGGTTGAACGGGTAAAAATAATATTGGGTAGAAAAATCGTGGGTCGAACGGGTAAGCACCCTTTTTGCTGACAGTAGTTTGACAGTAGACAGTATTTTGTGCTGATAGTATAGTGACCATTTTGTCCTAATCAATTTAGTCCAAGATTATTTTTGTTAAGTCCTTATTTTATGATGCGAAATAAACTTTATTTCATTTCATTTCTTTACAATACGAATTAGTCAAAGTCGGAGTCACTTTCACAAAAACACAACGATTTACATGGACACGACAGAAAATACATACAAAATTACTAGGTACTTCTAAACTAATTTGACAATTCGATCACCTATAACTATCATAGCGGTTATGTCAGTGTGACAATTGCCTTAAACAAATTCGACTTCAGTAAGCTGGTGGTGTTCGGTAGGTAAGATGTAGAGACTTTTTCTATTATTTTTCTCTAGGATAAAGAAAGTAGTGTTAGTTAGGTACAGTATTTATATTTATAACTCAAGAACGGTTGAATCGATTTAGATAAAAATTGGTAGAAAGATAGCTTAGTAGCAGGCAAAGGACAAAGGCTACTTTTAACAACGGAAAAATATTATAATGCGGGCGAAGCCGCGGGGCGGAAACTAGTAAGAAATAAAACTTATAAATTCTATCGATACCAAGCTTTTGTGACTATTTCTGTCAACCCTCTCAATGTCGAATCGATGTCGAATAATTTGGTGAAAATTCGTCGCAATTCACGAAAAATCGATAACTTCAGGGGCGCGAAGCTCCGCCCACATTTCGCACGAGAGGTGACGATTGGACGGACTTGGACGACACAAACACACACATGCATGTCCTTATTACAGACCATAGATAAACCCCACACCATACAGACTGAAAATATTCTACTGATTCGGTGACAAACAAAAAATATTACGAATCCAAAACTTGACTTAATTTTTCTGCTGACACTGCTATAGATTATTTATTTTAATATTAGGTAACATATTTTAGTTATGGAGGGAAATAACGCTATGTCAGGAAGATATAATGGTTTGGAACTATCTGAAGCCATAAACATACACACGCATACCTACCATATGAACCATAATCGATTTTAATTTTAAAAACAGAATAGAAAAATAACGGGCAACATTTTTTACACTTTACCAACCGTACCTGTTTTTACAACACTTCAAACCGAGCCCGCATTGAATCCTACAAATCTATCCAACATTTTTTTTTATTGATGTGTAGATTGTAATCGGACGTGAAATCAAATTCTACACAAGCGGCAGATGCACACTTAACACAAAGCGTAGTTTTGTAAACGAGCTTCATGAATGGTAAGTTCGCGCCTGACGGACAGATCTACTGATTTGAATATGGAAGGGCATTGGGGCGTGCGTTTGTGCAAGATAGTTCTGTTTTTAAAAATACTTTTATGGGTAACAGATCATTTTGTAGAGTCAGCTACCTACAGCTTGTGAATTTTTCAGTTGAATTCTATTATGTAGTTTTTTAATTAAGTACCTACCTAGTTTTATAGATAAGCTATTTTATAGAAAGTTGGCCAAGAGCGGAATGGTGAATTACACATGTCATGTCCCTCAAACTTCAAAGTTTTCAGAACATTTTTTCCTAAGCTGTGTTCCTAAGTGTGCCTTCACGGTTAGAGCGAGTGTTTTCTCATTCAAAGTGCACATAATTTTTTTAGGAGAAAAATCCAGAGGTTGCCTTCGGGCTTAGAAACCACGACCTTCGGAATTAAAGTTGCGTGTGGTCCCACTCACCCAAAACGGCTCTTAGGTACTTACATAAACACTCCTTAAAACCTACAATTTGATATTTCCTAAAACACTCCCCCATCAACAAAGCACCGTAAAACGTGCAATACTACGTATACTTATCGATTTATTGTGAACAAAATGATAAAAAAATACCAAGCTGTAGGATTTTAGCTTCTAAGACTTAGCTCTAGAGGCGATATTTGCAGGGAAACCGTCGGGTGGGGAAATGCCCGTCTTTATAGGAATGGTGAAGCTAGGCGAAAGGCGACATTTTTACTGGGGGTGGCAAAGATCTTAGCACAGAAGGTGCTCTTAATAAATATGTAAATACCTATCTACTTACTTTTTAAACAAACAAAACAAATAATTTATTTTTCCAACAAATACATAAAATTACAAAACAAAATACACTATAGTTGGACAGTAGCAACGCTGATCTTGCGACAGGACTAACTTACTTTTATGCTAGTCTTCGTTCCACAACATAATAAAGGTACACTTACCACAGGTATAATTAGCTAACAATCGTGATAACAACTATCATATTTTAGTATCTATGATTCTACCATAGACAATAGAATACTAAGTTAAACCATTATTAACATGTCCATTTACAATGTAGTTGCAATCTTAAATTTAGTGGCATGGGTTAGGCAAAATCTCTCTCGTCTTAGGAACGTAAATAGAGGTGCTTATGCTTTTATCACACTATTTTATACTATATAAGTTTGCGAGTGTGTGAGCGTGTATGTTTGTTACCAACTTCTTCATGACTAAACGGTTGTCTGGAGAGTTTTAATAAAATTTGGTATGCAGTTAGCTGAGACCCCTGGATTAACAAATAAGCTACGGATGCTACTACTCGCGAGAAAATCTATAGCAACGCGGATGAAGCCGCAGGGTGTACAGCTAGTATACAATAAAGCTGAAAACCATTGGAAGTGTCTGTCCCACGGCATCAGGCGACATTTTTCCAGTGGGTGGCGACACCCGACGTCATTTTGTTGTCATCGGGTTTTTGCGTGATCGCGCCGCGCGGCGACGACAATGCTGTATTATTCTGAAGGAAATAAGAGGAAATGAACGGACAAGCCAGAGTATTAGAGTATATTTCACAGGGTTGAACTATGTGTAGTTCAGTTAAACTTGGTACTTATCTAGTTTTAATCTTGTTCCTGCCGTTGGCACTACCTATGTAATTAAGATAACGAAAGTTGCATTACGAGTATCTTTGTATGTAAGTTACCTCCTGGAGATAGTTGGATGTGGTTTATTATTTTGCGGAATAAATTACTAAACTTTCAACCATCCATCCTCAAAAACGTTTATTTAGTACCCATTACCTAGTACAGAAGAATTAAAAAGTCAAGGAGTTTTGTGGTGTAGACATTTAGACAAATTGTTTCTGTTAAACTATACTAATACTGTAATCTTTTAAAACTTTGAAGAGTTTTGAAGGACATGTGACATCCACCAACCGCCTACTTGGCCGGCGTGGTGAATTAGGGCCTATCTCTCTCGTCAAGAGAGAACGTAAATAAAGATGCATATGCTCAGTAGTGTGAGGAGTATGAGCGATGGGTTGATAAAGACCTTTGATAATGTTAATGAAGATGTAAGATTAGCCTTCATCATCTTCCCTAAAGACCCCTAAAATGGAGAGATGACGAACAATGTCACCCTTCGGCAGTACTGGTCGGAATGAGCGCTTTGTGACCGGGATGTTTCAGTTACATTAGGCTTGTCATTTCCATTACAGCGGGATTTACCGCCCGCAAGCCTTGTTTATAAACGTGTCCGTTGTTATTTGAGTTTGAACTATACATAACATACATACTCGTATACTATACACCAAAAACAAAACACATGATTATAACACAAAAAGATACACGTACAATGTGCGGCCTTACCGCTAAAGAGCTATCTCTACCAGGCAACCTTTGGATGTAAAAGAGAGATGATATTTAAATAAGACAGGGGTGTACTAATACTTATAGGTATACTTACAAGTGAAGTAGTTAACGATATGCAGTTTCACGCCAGTGTGCGAATGTATAGGTAGATAAAACATCGTTAAATAATTTTATTTTTAATACGTTCAATTTAAGAGCTATCCCCCTAGTTTAGTTTAAAACTGTATCTTACCGGCAGGATTCAAACCGTTTGTCTCGAGAAACTCAGATTTGTATCAGATAGTCAAAATATTTCAATACTAGCCGACACGCCGACAGCTTCGCTTGTGTTTATTTACGTTCTCTACGTATAGTTTAAATAATAATAGCCTCCTTAAATGCAGGTACTCCAACACTGAATTTTATTTTAATAGGATCAGCGGCTCCTGTGATTAGCACGTTCAATAAATAAACAACCTTCAGCTTTATATATTTATATATTTTATTTTAGTATAGATTACGTGTTAAACTATTGGTTATAAATAAGTCAGTGGCCATCCGTCGCTCAATCCTGAAGAGTGAAATCTGGTCGTGGGTTTTCTTGTTTGTACTTCATTGTGGCGCTCGGCTGAATTAGACGAACGAAGGCTTTGTACAAACAGACACTTTTCTAAATTAAAAAATATGTCGCATATGCATAAATAATCTATATTCTATAGTGATTATAAATAAATATTGCAGGGCGATCCTCACATCTCGCCCCGTGGTAAGTGGAGGCTTTAGTTTATTTATTTATTTATTATTAGTTTAGTTTAGTTTTGGGGACTCCGCAATTGGACTCAAATTTGGTCCTAAGTGGAGGCTTGTGTTATATGTTGGTAGGTACCTGATATAGGTATAGGGATTGCAATCCGGCGTCATTTTCAATCCGGCCGGATTTTACCGGATTCATGGGATTGACGGATTGATTAAATCAAGATGATTTTCGATTTTTAGTACACAATAAGTGAGTTAATCAAGTGTCACTGCACTTATATGTAGGTAGTTTATACAAAATAAATCGCAAATATATAAAATCGACTTTATTTCCTAACCAATGTTAAGACAAAATCAACAATAAAAATTTAGTAGTGTAGAGTAGATAATAATTTTACGACGTCGTTACGTCGTTACTCGTTAGTAGCTCAGATAGATTTAAAGACAGCTCTTTATAGATTTCACTTTCACAGATAGTTCAATTGATAAGAAAAATATCAATTATCAAGTAAGTAACTATAAATAATATCTAATAATTAGATACAATTATCCATACATATCTTACGTCGAGAGTTGTTTAACTCCTGTGTACGTCCTGTGTAAATACGTGATAAAATTTATTTTATAAAATGAATACCTAGTTAATGATTAGTACTCCACTATTATATTAAAATCTTAATAATGTATGGATATGTTGAAATTGTATGATAAAGACTTGCCCAGTATAACAACCTCTGTTATAAATAGGGCCAAATAAACGAATCTTTTGAATCTTTTTTTTTTTAGTATAACTCACGAAAATTTTTAAAGTGAAATATTCTTACGTAATTAACTGAAATGAGATCAAAATCATTAATTAAAGTATTTGAGAATGCTAACAAACAAGACTTATTGGTTTTTATGATAATGACAGATACCAACATGATTTGATGAATCTGTCGAACAAATGAATGGCAAAAATTATCACATTTTTCCACAAACTGCTAGCACCGGATCCGGTCTCCGGATCCGGTCTCCGGATCCGGTATATTGGTACCGGATCCGGTAACCATGAAATAATGCCGGATCCGCCGGATTACCGGATCCGGTTTTCCGGATTGCAATCCCTATATAGGTACCTACTTCATCATCACACCTAATTACGTTTCCACTGCTGACACAGGGACTGACAACATCAAATGACATTGTGTTCTTCCAACTTTTTAAAGTTCTAAGAACATGCTGGTTTCCTCACGATGTTTGCCTTCACCGCTAGAGTTATCGAGGAAGGCTACATGCTATATTTTTTGGTAAACTATCTATATGTAGATAATGTAGAAAAACGCAAGTCGGCGGGCCAACTAGTAATAAAAGAGGGCAAAGCCGCAAGTAGTACCTAAACTAGTACATAATATTAAATGATAGATATTTGAGCAGAACAAAGGCGGTATCTCAAAGGTGTGTTTTTTGGAAGCGGCAAACTTGGTGTAGTTTACATCATTCACCAACTTGAAAAGACCAAGCAGTCTGTGGTGAGAGAAACCTGATATCTATTGAAATCGGCGAATCGTACAGCTTTGGGGTTTGCCGACCAGTTGTAAAGGCATTATCTTATGATTCACATTTATTTATTAAGTAAGTAGGTACCTAATGTTTAATTGAGCATAATTTTAAAATATTGTTTATTTTAGAAATGACCACCATTGCCCGTCTGTTTGGTAACTCTAAGATAATTATACGATTAAGGGTCTGTTTCACCACTTGCTGATCTATAAACTATAATTATGATGACCTTATCTAACATTTCATATATTTTTCGATTAGGCTAATTAGTAGGTATAGTATGTAATGACTATTCGTCATTCGCTACTACCTCAAGAATATATTGACACAATAAAATGCAAAAATGCTAAATTGAAAGGCTTATAGAAACATGGGAAAAAAAGATATAGGTAATACATATGCGCATATCCAAAAGCAATCAAAATCTCAAGGCAAAACATTTTATAGCGTGATTCTCAAACGACAAACAAATCAAGGAAACAACCCTTCAATAAAACCAATAACATCGCTACAAAACAGGTGATTACTATGATTTACAACCGATAAAATACTTTTTACTGGCGGCCTCATTTAAAAACGCATAAAAGAGTTCGTGATTTAAAAAATAGAATTATCGGTTGACGTGATGTTTCGATGTTATTGGAAAACGATAGGGTACGGCTTATCAGATAGCACTGGTTGGGAATGTCGCGGGCCCGTAAATGTGAATTATTC
The DNA here is from genome assembly GCA_963691955.1 of Chloroclystis v-ata. Lineage (NCBI taxonomy): Eukaryota > Metazoa > Arthropoda > Insecta > Lepidoptera > Geometridae > Chloroclystis > Chloroclystis v-ata. The sequence continues at coordinate 15,133,986 of OY829902.1, read as the reverse complement.
ATCACGACACAAGTACAAAAAAGGGTTGATCGAATTAAAATGCATTGTTTTTGTTGCCTGTGGATTTTATCTCATTTGTTTATGTTTTACTAGGGTCACATTCTACCCTAGTCACACATGAACAAATAACAGGCATTCATAGTTTGATTTTTTCCAGTTTATATTTCACCTGCTACAAGACTTTTCTTGTATAAATAGCATGGCAAAGTTCGTGGCTAACATCAGAAGACTAAACGCCTTTTTTAATTCATAAACCTCTCAATTAAGAAGCATAAGTTAAGTATTAGCAAAACTTACGAAATTTAGAAAGAAAGAAAGAAAGATTTTAAAATGTTATTTCTTACCCGTGCCTGATTGACCAGTGATTCTGAAAAGCTAACAACAACAGACTTCGCGACAAAAAAGTCACATGTTAGTTAAATTTATCGCAAAATATTATGATGCACAAAAACAAATGCAAATCCGAATCGTTACGATAAACCCAACAATAGGTAGGTACATTTATGTGCCGCCATATGTACGAGCACTTAACACATACTAAGCCCTGGGGGTGTAATATTTTTCACCCCAGCTTGGGAGCAACAAAAACACATCCTAGCTTGAAGCGAGAGTTTCACCCTATTGTCCGAATACAATGCGCTGTGTACGGCAGCATTTTAGGGTTCTGTGAGAAGTTGTGATGGAGATTGTTTTGGGTTCCAAAATGTTGATAAACTAAAAATATAAAAAATAAAAGAAAAGAGAAGGAATTAACAGACCTGGTGACTTGTACACCAAATCTAACTTCCTATATTTTTTCGACATAATAGAATAAAACGGTTTAAATATATTATATCTACGATTAGGTCGATAACGTCAAATATACAATACGTACTTCCAGATCATTTCATATCATATAAAAAAGGCTTTGAGCTTTTTGTAAACGTTGCTTAAATATTTACGTTTAAACGCAGGCAGGTCAATAAAATTAAAAGCAATAAAAAGATTCCAAAAATTGTAATACGATGTAAAGATTTATTCAAATCAAAAAAAAAATTATTTTTAAAATATATTTTGTAAATAATTAATATAAAGTCCACTCACACTTAGCCTCTATATTTTAATACTCTGTGCCCGATGGCCCCCGGCGTCCAATCCCAGTTAATTATTGACACATCCGCTTTGGCTCAATTCTTTTGTGGCCTCTACCCTGAATTTTGTAAAACTTACCAACGATTTCTGTATTCCAAACCATTTTTGTGTACTTCACAAATGGCTGTTTCCTTGCTGTTGTTCAAGAAGGGGTGTGACTTGCCGAAAATTATTGGTTATCAGTTTTCATTTTTGTTTGTTTGATTGACAGCCATTGGTTTGTAGTTTATGAAGCTGATTATCGTTTTGTTCTTGTTTATATTAATAGTATTGGATTACGTGGTTGGAAGCATGGGTAGGCAATTAGAAAACATTCATAGAACTTTTGTAAATTCAGAAAAAATAATGAAATTAGATGGTAAATAACGTTTAGAACGGACGCTTCTCTTGTACATCTTATATTTAGGCAGTAGCCGTAGGCGAAGGTCTGTCTTTGACGCAGTAGGTTGCGGGTTCGATTTCCGCCTCGGAAAAGATATTTGTTCGATCTGCAGATAGGTATAATTTGTTCCTTGTGTCTGGGTGTTCTTTATGCATGATAAAATATTTATTTATGTATAATATTCTATAAAGTGTCTTAGATTATCTAGTACCCGTTATTCAAGCTACCACGGGGCTAGATATTGCTGTTTGAATTGTTCAGATATAATTACAAACCATTAAAAAAAAAGAATTAGGAAAAGCTCTTGCAACTTCTAATTTAAATAAGTGCCACAACAAAAATACTACACCGTAATTATAAACAAAGCAATTAGCAAAGTGTTCTCAAAGGCTGATTCTTGGGTAAAATCGCGTTCGGCTCCAGTCGAGTTGGAGTGCTGCGAATGAAGAGCGCATGTGGAACACTCAGCCGCATTACCCGCCACGAGGACACTCGGCGAGCGGAGCGAGCCGGGTCTGTTACTGTTAGCTCCCATTTATTACGTAATAATAAACCACCGTGCCGTGTAAGCCGTGTTGGCTGTGGGAGTAGGTACACTCGCTCGACTTTCATTAAGCCGTGGGTTCAAACCCCGCCGCTCACCAATGATTTTTTTTCTTGATAAGTTATGTCTGCTTTAAATTACGTGCTCTAACGGTGAAGGCAGAAATCGTGAGTAAGCCAGAATACTGATTTGAAAAGTTTGAAGGACATTGTCATGCACCAACCCACACTTGGCCAGCATTGTGAATTAAGGCCTAATCTCTGTCGTCAAGAGAAAAGTCCCTGTGTCCTAGCAGTGGGAACTTAAATAGGGGTGATTATGATGATTCTAATGCATAATGAAATTATCAACAAATCTATCACCAATGTGCAGGCTTGGCTAAAGCTAAGACTAAAAGTCGCGTTCGCAAGTCGCCGAGTTGGAGTGCTGCGAATGAAGAGCGCATTTTGAACAGTTAGCCGCACTACCCGCCACGAGGACACTCGGCGAGCCAAAACACAAAAAAAAAATTATAAAAAAGTTTTACTTATCTGAATAAATTCCAGGTACAATGGGAAGGCACCAGTCTGCATTTCCCAACAAAAGATGTCGTTAGAGCGCAGCGCGGCGGCCTCTTCACATTTTCCCTCTTTACAAAACTTCGTTTGGTTTACCTAGGTATCGGTATATCTAGATCAAGAGTCAGGCTACCTAAAACAAGTACTTAATGTAACTGTTTTATGTTATTGAACTCCTCTGTTTGCAAAAGTATGTTGCCGAGTTTCCCATTTGGTAATTTCTTTTTGGTTTTATTTAAAATCACACTTTACATAAGCTTTTAATATTGCGTGCAAAAGCGTTATATTTCATCATTTAACTTCTTGCCATTGCCATCACACATTCACCTATCTTGCAAGGAAAAAAAGATTCAAAAGATTTTAAAAAAGTAGTTAATACGATAAAAGGATTATGTTTGCTATTTCTGTAGTCTTTACAGTTTTTGTCACTAAATAAAACCTATTTTTCAAGATAAGAATCTACATTCGTATTTTGCAATCCAAAGTCAAAAGCCCTTATTACCTACTTTCGCTAGATGGTATCCATGCGGCTCAAATAGCTATTAAAATTGCAATTATACCAGCTGAATTCCCAATCTGCTGACAACATGGCTGAGTTATCAAAACAGGGTGCTAGGGTGAATCACAGGGTGCATTTCACCCTCACCATCTCATCTTGCTAATCCGCCCTGCGTCGTGAATAGTAAAAGTGATGGGTCTATTCATTCTGAGGGTCGGGGTGGCTGGGGTTGCCAGGCGTCCGGGGGATTTGACAGAATAGGTATTTACAGATATACTTACCTAGTCAGCAAGATATAGGTAGGTATATTAGTCACTACTTCACATGGACATTACCTTCGTGAGAATACTATTTATATTTATAAACTGGCTAATGAATGGTTTCAATATCGTAGGATTTTTTATCAGTTGTAATAAATGTCTTAATTTTTATTAAGATTCATAATTAATTTGGGTGTTTGTTTAGTAAGTTTTTATCTTTTCGTAGGCCTCTGTTTTTGAGGGATCCCGTAAGTATTGTTTCGAATTAATTTCATTGTTTTTATCTTTAGTTGGTTGTTTGAAATAAATTAAATTATCTAGTCTTATGCATATGATGAGATATATCCCTATTGGAGCTCTATTTTGAAAAGTGATTAAAGTCAATAAAAAACTAATAATCTAACAACAAACAACTTATCAATAAACATCTAAAATACTCGAAACAATAAATATTATCTGAACTTTATATTCCTCATAAAACACAGCGGAGAAAACACAACTACGAAAAAATCTAAAAACACAAAATATATTTTTGCAATGGCAACCCCAAGTTGAGGGGGATGTCTGAAAGCGCTAAAATTTAATAAAGCCGAACCGCCGACGCGAATCGCCTGGCAATTAATAACGCACTAGAGGATAGTGATGATACCCACACACTTACGTACATAGGTACATACACCACAGCTCGGAGTTATACAGCCTGTACAAAGATTTTATTTGTTACCATGTTGTAAAAAGTTCTTTTATCAGCACGAGTACCTATTATTTTCAGCTGGAAAACTCAATGACAATGAAAACGCAATGACAGGGGATAGAGTAGCCTGGCGGTTTTTGGTGTCGGAGGCCAAGATCCACTTCGGGTGTTTGCGTCGCAGCAGTAAGTAAGTACCATTCAGCACTTAGAAACCTATGGGTAAGTTGATATTCTATTTTGAAATTTTGCTCTACATTAGTAGTTAGTAAGTACCTACCTAGTCAAGCTTAGATTATTATCCGTAGGTACCTACTGGAAATCCACTTATAACATAGAATAGTAATGTACTTACGAAAACACAATTTATTTTTTGTAGAAACTATGTTAACAGATCTTAGTAGTAATCATCATCATTGCCACTATTACGTACTGGTGGAACACAGGGACTTCACACTTAACGAAAAAGATTAGTGTGGTTTGCTGAATATCTCGTCTTTCAAACTTTTTATACCTACCTACTTTTCAGATCATGTCATAATAAAAAAAAACAAAGAATCTAACCAAATAAGATAAAAAAGACCATTCAATAGCAAACCTTGCCTAGCTACTATTAGCTTTACTAGCTATGTACCTAAGGCTAACTAACGACCGATTTTTACTTACTTATTTACGTTGAATCAGCTGTCCTGAATAAACTGCGGCCTAAACACGAAAACAGAGGGTGTTCTGAGTCCCTGTCCTCTCATATTTTATTTACGACTGTATATGCTCGCACATTTTATGTCCTACGTAGGCATGTTATACGGAATACATGAATTTTAATGCGTTCTGGTCAAATGCTTAATCTAAGGAATCAAGGCATAATTGGGTATGATGAGGAATTCATCTATCCCGGAACACATTATCATATTGTTAATTTTATTGTTGTACCTCTTATGTTACCTACCATTCAATTGGGTACCTAAACATTATCAACCCGCGATAGAACAGCGTTTTGAAATAAGGCCTAATCGCTCTCGTAGAGAGAGAATAATTAAGTCCCCGTGTTCCAGCAGTGGGAACGTAATTGGGGCGCTTGTACTAAATAATCACAGTAGGCAACGAGTTCGAAGTTCAGAGTCTGCCAGAATCATCATCGTCACCCCTGTTTTACTTTATCACTGCTGGGACACATAGGTACTTACTTCTTGACGAGAGATAAGGCCTTAATTCACCTCGCTGGCCAAGCCATGACTGTCCTTTAAACTTTTTTCAAGTTCTCAGCATATGCCGGTTATCTCACGTAGTCGCCTTCACCGTTAGAGCACGTGTTTAAAAGGCCGGCCGTAAAGCATTGCGGCGATTATATTCCGATCAAGGCAAAGAAGGAGGAAGAAATTTAGATTGGCCTCCTGCAAACCAACTTATTGAGTAGGTAGACACGGATTCTCCTTTAAATATCTGAGTTTTTATTTTAAAAACATCAGGTATTTTCCTTTTATCCCTTTCGTCCAATTAGCAAAAGCAGAATAGAAACTATTAGTCACTCCAACTCTACAAAATGCCGAAATTCGTTCGCGACTTTAACTACTTTAAAACAGAAGGTAGTCGAGCTGAGCTTTCGGCTCGGTGCACACTGAAAAATATATTATGTTCGCTGTTTAAAAAATATCATGGTGTCAAAATATTGTAGGGCATAATAGCCCTATAAACGGAACTTAAGATAACAACGCATTTGATTGGATTCTAAAAGCTTTCTGCTTGTAGCTACGTAGTCCATTTAGGTGTATATGATGTACCTATAGTGAAGCCCTTTCTTCTTGTGTTGTCGAGTGAAACACGATGACAATACACAGATAATCTTTGTGACAATACTATCATAGATGAAAACTTTAATATTCATTAAAAATTAACTCCTTGTTCATCCGGAGATGTTCAACGGCTGAAATCACTATTAAGGTTGAACTATTTATTTACCTACAGAGTTTCATTCTTCCGCCGCGTTATTATAAATTAAACAGAAGAGATTTAATCTTAAAACTACAACAAACGAACTAAGTAGAATTTTAAATACCCAAACAAAATAACGGAAATAACTAAGATTTGGTGAGATTATTATGACCAGTATTTTTCTAAATCAGGTTTCGCATCATCTTCCTTGCAAACGCAGCCTAACAGGGGAGTCGCGACAACACTGAGCGCCGGGTAATTGCCACTTCACCGCCAATTACGAGGGCGCAGCCTTCAGGCTCAGTCCTAGTCAACTATTGTAACTCAATGTGGCTGCTTCCTGCGAGCCGCCGGGGGCAGAGCTGTATCTTAAGGTCTCTTCATATTAATAGGCACAACGGCACAACGGAAGACTAGGCGCTTCGACACGATTGACTCTGTCTTAGGTAGGTATCTATTTGCTGTGAAGTATGTTCCGTGATGTTCGTTTCTCATATTTTAATTATTATTACGTACATTCACTCTTAATACTAATTGATATTTTTATTGTCTCTCACAATGCTGCCAACTGACGTAGATTGTGGAGATAGCTTATGCCTAAGGTGGACAATGAACTTAGATCCGTTACTAATACCTAACAGATCTTATTTTATTATCCAACATTGTGAGGGATTATGCTTTAGTACAATTTTCTCTCACATCCAGGCCTTGTAATAGGTATAGATCATAAGTTACAGATGGAACACATAATTTAATAAACTAGACCTGTTTGTTGGATGAAAGGGTTTTTTGTTGCGGTATTAGCATCAAATGTAGGTACGCGTTAAAGATACAAATATACAAATTTTATTTTAAATTGAATTATAAATCAGTGGCACATTAACACCTCAGCTTATAACCATAAAAAGTTTTTATTCCGATACGAGTCAAAGGCATCAGCTATGTGAATCCTCTCTAGAAGGGCCAAGGGACGGCGGATATCGATTGCGATTAGACGCCCTCGCCACCCTTAGGGACGTTCTGGAACATTCTGCCAGTGAGAGTACTTAGCTGGAAGTATTGGCTTCAGAGTGGTACAAACACGGCAAGTGTGAGTTATGTTTATGGAGTAGAGTTTGTAAGTAAGCACTATTTTTCTCTATGCACAATTTAATCGCTACTGATGCTGAAAAAGACATAAATAATTAGATAAAAATGTATGGTTTGTAAAAATTATTGAACAAGACTGAAAACAAATAAGTTCAAAGGTTAAAGTTTGTAAATGTTCGTAATGTAAATGGCACTCTTAGATGCTACTGTTCAGTTAAGTAAATAAGTTTTTGTTGAGTAAGTTTTGAGCATCTATCGCTGACTGATGATGACTTCCATTACAGCCATCTCAAATTCAAACGCTGACGGGGGTCCACTGATCCCCCGCAATTAATACAAGTCCCCCAGGATTCCCATTTGCCATTGATCCAGCTTTGTGCAAGCGACGCGACGGGGGGAATTAATTGCAATGTGACAAATTCACTTCACAATGGATGAGGCTTGTTGTGGTGATATGGTACTACGTGATTAATTTACATTGTTGGATGTGTGTGTAAGTGAAGGCATTCGACGCGTTATTGCGTTGAGCTTTAGGCATGCTTTGGGTAGGTATTCGCAAGGCGGGAAACGATCATAAATATTTTAAAATCTCTGAATTCTCTCTTGAAATTCTCTGAATACTTATGTGGAGAAACCAATGGATAACGGATGACAATGGCTTATATCATGTCAAGATTTTGAAGAAACACAAAGATTGGATCTTTCAAAGGATTTAATACTTCATAATATCCTTCTGTTTGTTCAAGAAAAATCGTACTTATTGATTGACACCAAAAATTATAATCACCAGAATAAATTTGGCAGGCTATTTTGATGATCTGAAATATTATGACTGTCAACAGCTTTTACATCTAAAATGTAAAATATTTTCGCAATTTTATGTACGTTGAGCCGAAACATTTACTCAAAAATTCAAAACAAATCCATAACATACAAATTAGGCGCGAAATCGCTCAGAAGGCGCTCTCAAAAACCTTGTTAGCCCGCCATGTTTGCTCTGTGACAGGCACACCCTCTATATACACAATACCTGACAACCGTACCAACTAACAAAACATACAACAACCTTACAACCCTAGAAATAAAGTTGAAACTACAACGAATCGTACAAAGCAACCGCATAAACTTTTTGGTCACAACGTATTCCCATACAGCATTGGAAAAATCTCCAGACCTCTATTACAAAGAGGTAAGGTTGAAACTCGAGGGATGTGTGATAGGAATATGTTTGCAAGGGTGTATGTGCCATAGGGGTGTGGGTAACACCCCTGGTGTCGTGCGTATGTGATACTCACGGTGATGCATAGGAAAGTGATATTTGTTGATATTGCTTCCGTTAGTTTTGGTTTACCAAGAGCTCTGACACTAGCTTTCACTTGTTTAGACTACGGAGAGATATTAAATTATGAATACAAAATTGATGTGTAAATGATTTTTGCTCTGAGTAAGAAGATACGACTATAACTACTAGATGCCAGAGCGCGGTTTTGGATGCTTTAATTATTGAATAAGTTATAGAATCAGGATCACATCGAGTTGAAGAACAAGGTCCTACAAATTTCGTGGTCCGTTATCCCGGTCCTACATCCTTGATTTTTTTAATCCTTGATATCTCTGTTAGCTACCTCAATCGAGAGTTGGGTATAGGATATTTTTGGACGTCTCATCGAAACGAAGCTACTCACCAAAAATTAGCTTGTTAGTAATCACTTGATTTCCATGTACTACGGATCCCGGACTAAACAGCGTAGGTGACATTTTTTGTGAAAATGAGTTATTATTTGTAATCAGCTAAGCGAGATCTATCTGGATAAATTATTTTCCTAGAAATATGCCGCGATGCACTCACACTGTTTATCATAAGAAGGTATATGTCATAAAGGCAGTTTATGGTCAGCCCACTGCCACTTCAAAGAGCTAATCCGCTCGGTGTTATTATTAGTGTAACACACCTTTAGCTTTAATGAATTTCGTGAGAAACCCACGATCGGATCAGCAGAAGCCCCGACTGCGACAGCCCAAGGCTTACAATTCGGGATATGTACAAAGTTCTGGCTACATAACTAGTTTTGGCGTTACGGTCACCCCACTGGGTGAGGGAGTCGCCCCGGGCGTCAATAGTGTCCTCTGACCAAACTTCTATCTATGTAGAAACTGTACGTTTTATAGATACCTATATCTATTTATGTAGGTAGGTACTCTAGCTAGGTTCTTTAACGACGATAATATTTGAAGACATTATAGACTGGAGTGTCTGTGATTGTATTCAAGAACACGAGAACGCCAGCCACCACAATGTATGTATAGTTAAGCAGTCACCGTCAAATTTGCCTAGAACGTCATAGGTTATCTAAAATAAATAAATAAAAATATCTTTATTCAGGTAAGGGTCTTAATTAAGTACATAAGATATTACAGAGTTATGTTTTTAGTTATATTAAAGACCTATTTCACATTTTAGTTTCGACTCCTCGCTCTAACTAAGTTCAAGACTTGTGATTTAGACGCGAGTGCTCTCTACCTCAATATTATACGTAGGCTTTCAATACATAATTACTTGTAATCTATTATGATGTTCATAATTATTTCTAAAAATGTATTTCTAAAGTAAAATAAAGTTTAAGTTAGCCAAAAATTAAATATTATGCTTGTAAATATGTAAGTGAGAATGTGGAGTGGGTTTTGTAGTATGATTGTGTGATAGTGATATTGAATGTAAGTGAGAATGTAGAGTGGGTGTGTAGTGTAGTATGTTTGAGTTATAGTGGGTGTATGTAAGAGTGAATGTGGAGTGGGTATGTATATGTAGTATGTTTGAGTTATGGGAGTAGAAATAAATTGTGGATTTAACTTATTATTTTAAGCAAGTTTTCAGTTTTATCATAATTAAGTTTTAATAAGTAAGATTTAAGTATTGATTTGCATTCTATATGATTTAATTTTTTAATCTCTATATGTTTACTTATATTATTATATAGATACGGAGCTATAAAGGTAAAATGTTTATGGGCAAGTGTTGTGTTGCATTTTGGTTTCTTATAGACTCTGTCTTTCCTTCTTTGGATTTCAGTTTGGGGATTTCTAGCTGAGGTTAAATTATGTTGTTTTAACAACATTTGTAGCAGACATAGCTGACGTACTGTGAGTAATTTTGTGTCTTTATACAGTCGCTCAGTTGGGTATCGGTATGGTTTCGAGTATGCAACCTTTAAAATAGCTCTCTGTGCCCTCTCTAGAGGCAGCAGATGAGTTTTTGCCGCGCCACCCCATGATGTAGAGCAGTATGTTAGTAACGATTGACATAGAGCGAAATATATTTGCAATATATGTGTTTCAGAGGCAGCATGCTTTATTTTTTTAAATATTACAATTAATTTTCTCAGTCTGTTTTTAAGTGAGACTAAATGTGGTTCATACGTCATTCTAGCGTCTATTATGACGCCCAGGTATTTAATAGTTTCACAGCATTCAAGTGACGGACAGTTTTTACAGTTTTCTGCATTATTTAATAAACAAGAAGGGTTGTGAGCTTTTATTTGGTGAGTGTTGTCTAACAGTTTGTTCTTATTCGTTTTGTTCGAGTAAAATGCTATATACTTAGTTTTATCAGAGTTTAATGTTAGTATGTTATTGTAGAGTTTATGGTTAATTAAATCGAAACCTTGCTGAGCCTGTTTGAACACCATTTCCCATGTTTCTTCTCTAAATAAAAGAACTGTGTCGTCTGCAAAAGCAATTATTTTACCAGAGGGCATATCAGATTGACAGATGTTATTAATATAGGCCAAGAACAGTGTTGGACCTAGAATGCTACCTTGCGGAATTCCGAATGTGACTAAGCATTTACTAGAAATGTAATCTCCAATTTTAACACATTGTTCGCGGTCGCTTAGATAGCTTTTTATAAGGTCATTCTGTTTACCACGTATACCCAGATCATTAAGCTTTTGCAATAAGAGTGGCGTTGATACAGTGTCAAACGCTTTGGCTAGATCTAGAAAGATAGCCAGGCATTTGTTACGTTTATCAAGAGAATCTATGACGAAATTATTTAGTTCCAGTACAGCATCAGCAGTCGATCTACCCTTTCTAAAACCATGTTGATTATTAGATAGTAGATTAAACTTTTCCAAGTAGTTAACTAATCGTGAATTAATGGCTTTTTCTAGAATTTTGGATAAGGTTGGCAAAATAGATATAGGCCTGTAGTTAGTTGTAATAGTTTTGTCGCCATTTTTGTAGATTGGAAGTATAACGGAAGTTTTGAAAACCTTTGGAAAAACTGATGTAGAAAAGCTTAAGTTGCATAAGTAGGTTATGATTGGCACTAATATATTGACATTTTCTTTAATTATACGCGATGAAATTTCATCCCAACCAATAGAACAGTCAGTTTTTAATGAATTTATTATAGAGTACACTTCTATTTCTGTTACGTCCGTTAAACCAAAGGAGTTTAAAATTTCTGAACTATTACTCAACTTTTTATTAATTAATCGTTTATTACTTACTTGATTTAGTGTAATTTTTTCAGCTAGTGACTTCCCTACATTTGCAAATGTTTTATTGACAGAATCTATAGATGACTGAGGATCAGCTGTTTTAATTAGGTCTTGAGGTAAATTAGGTTTAGATTTAAAATTCGTAATGTCATTTATTACTTGCCATGTCTTTTTTATATTTTTTCCTGCTTTGTTCAATTGATCTTTTTCATATGATTGTTTAAGTTTTTTTAATAATGAATTGCAAAAATTTCTATACCGTTTATAAGTGACCTTAAGAATTTCATTATGTGGGGATTTTCTTAATTTAAAGTGTAGACTGTCCCTATGTTTCATACAACGTATGAGACCGGGTGTTATCCAGGGTTTGAGCGGTGTATGTCTAAAAGGTCGACTAATGTAAGTAGTGTTTCTTTTAATTATATCCATTAAAATAACAATAAATTTTTCTGTTGCTGAATCACAATTTGAATTATGCATTACATCATCAAAATTAGTTATATTTATTTCATTATTTATTTTATCGTAGTTTAATTTTTTTAAAGTATTTTTGCGAAAGTCAACTTTTTTGTTATTTATATTGGATTTAATTATCACTAATACGGAGTCATGGTCCGTAACACTATTTTTTATTACAATGGTAGTAGCTGAGTGATTTGTTTTCATAAAACAATGATCAAGGCAATTTTCAAATCTAGTTGGAAAAGTATGTGACGGTAATAGGCCATGGAAAGCCATTAGATCCAGGTATTCAGACGTTTGTCTATCTGGTGTAGTACATGCAATATTGATGTTTATATCTCCAGCAATAACTATATTTTTGTGCTTATTAAGTGACGTTAAAAGCGTGTTTAATGAATTGAAAAATCGATCTAAGTTATGGTAAGACGGAGATCGATATATTGATATCACAACTATATTATTATTTAAAAATGTAAGTAAGCAATTTGCTTCCACAAAGGGAGGTTCTACATTGTTGTACTTTAAGTTATTTTTGATGTAGATTACTACACCATCATTTTGAAGACAAGTGTTTGAAGTGTAAGCAGATTCATATCCGTCCATTGGCGGGATATATGAATTTTTCTTTAACCAGCATTCGGTAAAAATAATTAAATCAGGTTTAATTTTCATTCTTTCAATTAATATAGTAAAGTCACAAAAATTCTTTGATATACTCCTTATATTTTGTGTAAGTATTTTCAGGTGGTTATTTTGATTGGGAATTAACGCTAAGCAATTATCGGCATCAGAACAGTAAGCCTCTGAGACTTTTACATTATCTATGTTATAACATATATCTTCTATAATACTACACATATTAACCAAAAATTTATGTATTTGGAATGCTCACTCAGAGCACTCTTATTTTTTGTAGTATTTATAATTTCATAGAATAAATGTAAAGTTCTCGTTAAGGATACAACTATAGCCTGTATTATGCCTGCATTAAGGATTTCCCAAATATGTATGTGCAAATGTACATAATGATATGTGTTAAAAAATGTGTGTGTAGTTATCCCCAATAAGGGCTTGAAAGTGTGTGTATTTAATTTTTGGCTGACAAAAGAAGTAGTAATTATTAAAGCTACATATAAAAAGCTAAAAAAAGTTCTTATTTCCACTAAAACACAATTTAAGTTACAAGGATAGCTAACAGTATACGTTAGGGTAGCTATATATACAATATATAGTCATATGCTCTGTGCCATGCTTTTTAGCTGGTCTTCACTTTTGATCCAGACACTCTTCATACCTTCTTTTTCGCGCAGTTGTACCTGACCATTTGATATCCAGCAATATGCGTAGTTATGTTCTTTAGCGAATTCGCGAGTTTTATAAAAAATACTTTTAACTCGGGGAGTAAGATGATCGCCTATGTATACAGGTTTAGATATACCTTCTGTTCCCAATATCGCTAAATGGGACGTACATAGTTTTCCCTTTGTATTTGTCTTATTATATGTCTTATATTCTCGAATAATAGTCCTTTTCAGCTTCATGGTTGCCAGTTCAAGTAGGATAGTTCTGGGCGAGTCCATCTTTGCTGGAAGTCGGCGAGCATAGCGAATATCATGAGGTAATATTTCGATATTCAAAGTTTTCATCAAATTGCATATAATTGACTGCAAATCCTGCTCAGACTCATCAATTTTGGAAGGGATATTCCTTATCTCTACTTTAAAAGAGCTAGTTTGCTGACTTAGGTCTTCTATTTTATTTTCAAGCTGTTTTACTTTTGTAATATTCAATTCTAATTCACTCGAAAGCTTTTTATTTATTGTAGAGACATCGTTGAATTGATTTGTCAGTATTTCCAACTTATTTTGGGTTTCTAATTTGAAGCTTGTAAAGTCCTTTAGGTCCTGCTTGATTATATTTATATCAGATGTCAGAGCAGAGAACTTTTCATCTTGGTTCTTCTGGAATGTTGAGAATAGCTCAGTCATATGCTCTGTTAAACTGGTTTTGAATGAGTTTAATGTACTCTCAAGTTTAACGGAATTCAATAATTCAGGGCTCCGAATGGCCTTCCTTTTCAGACGACGGCTAGTTCGACTGTCTTCATACTCGTCAGTCTCTGACGGGCTCGGCCCTGACTTGACTGTTTTTGATTGAGGCGGTGAGTGCATCATTTATAAAATAGATATATGAACTAGTAGAATATTCTTATAAAACTCCTGTTTTATTAAAAAAGAACTTCGATCTGAGACTTGCTATAAGATATATTGTAGGCGCAGCAGATACAGTACGGTAAATTCAGGCAATAGCTCACTGCCAATTTGGCTCAGTTGGTTTCATAGGTGATTGCGACACCGACGGCACCTGGTTCGAACCCTCCCCGAAGCACTCTTTTTCTATGTTTGTCTTGACCCGTCTGACAAGATAACTCACTCAGAGACTTGCATGGGGGCTCCCGAGGACAACAGCAGGCAGCGGCGGTCCAAGTCTTCAGGTATCACAAGTCGGAGGGCGCAGTCTTCAAAATTTATTATCGAGCAGCAGGAGCCTTTGTAACACACGTCCACTCACTACGAAAGCCGCGAGGCAAGAGGAATCTCTACTCTAGGATCTCTACTAATAAGAAATCTGTAAGGGTCGGTCATAAAGAGTAGGTACCTAAATTATTTTGTTTTCAGAGATATTGTGTTTATAGGCTCAATATATGATACTGACCTTTATCCCGTTGGGAAGATGATTTGAAAAAATCTGCTGGTAAAGACTGGTGCTCCATCGCACAAGATAGAAAAATATGGGCATCTTTGGAGGAGGCCTTTACCCAAACCGGGGTTCCTGTTTAATTTATATTAATTTATATTCAAATTATTTAAAAAATCATTATTACTAACATAATTTAAAATCACCTACTAACACATATGCTAAGTTTAGTGTAAATAGTTATAAAAAACATTGTAGAACAGGAAATAAAAAGGCTTATTATTATTATTTATTATTATATGATACTGAAACAAATTTGACGATTGCGGACTATACCTAGTACCTACGTAGTTTTTAAGTCGACAAATCAGTTTAAAAGTACCTAAAACAAGATAAAAAAGATTATAAATAAAAATATTCCGAGCCCAATTTAGTCTTTTCTTATCGACGAATAAAAGAAAACCTACAGAAGGGTGCACAGCCATAGAAATTAACTGAATAGGCGCCCATTCAGTATTGCTCAATATTAATAACAAAAAAACAACTTATAGAACGGATGAAGATGCTTAGCGTTACCATTTTTAAAAGATCTACAAATTCTAATAACAAGATGAAAATAATCTCACAAGAAAACCATTCAAAATTGGCCCATTTACAAAGGTTGTCGAAAAGAACATGGCCTTAAAATGTTATAAAATTTCATTTAGGGATGATATTTGGAGTTGTTGTACCATTGTGTAGCAATTTGCCACCTTTTGCTCTGTATTTTATGCTTGAATAGAAATTAGAAATTGATTATGGTTGTACATCTGTTTGGCCGCACAAATGAGTTGCTTACGGTGTAATTTTTTTAATTTATGATGTGGTAGAACCGATAAGTACTGGTCAATCAGAAACTAAGTATTGGTGAACTAGTCACAGACTATCCCTTTAAGTTCAGCCTAGGAATGTGTGTTTTGCAATGAGTGTTCAGATTTTTTTAGTAGGTATACAATAGTGCACTGCGGACTGGCGAGCGGTCGTGATCCGTGTCCTTGCAGTGTCTTGATCCTGATGAAGTCCCACGTTCTGGGAAGAAACGGTTGATCAATAGTCTACGTAAATAAGGTTCGTGTATTGCCCGTTTATCTCGATATGAACAGAACCAGTAGGTATTTGTTAATTATAAAAACAATGGCGCCCGTTGGAAGGTGAAGCTGAAATCTTCGACGCCTTTATTCAATTAAAATTCGTATTATATTTAAAATTAATGTTAATCATAATTCTTCAACGGGTAGGTATAATAGATCCCACGCAATGCACATTACAAATCACGACATCCGGGGAGAACAAACGACACAATCACTCAAGCTATCAAAACCCCAAAATGAAGCTTCAAGCGTCTAAAAACATGAAATAGTTTAATCTTAAAAAAACCAGTAAACGATCGATTAAAAGAAACGGAACACCAACAATAATCAAAGACACGCCACACCAAAAGGACACAAACGGGCGCTTAGCATTCTATGAAGCAAAAACAACAATACATTGTCCAAATAGCATTGAAAATGTCGTTCAAACGATTAGCCTGAGGCGGCGACAATGCAACTAAATAGGATGAAAATGTCAAAATACAATCTCCTGCGGCAATCTAACCTGATACACTTGTGAAACTACACAGCCTAAAATAGACCTTAGCCTTTACAAATACAGAGCAAATCACATTTTACACACATTTGCGGATAAACCAAACGACAAAAGGGACAGTAACACTAGAATTTGTATTTTCGCAAAAAGTGACAATGAATTGAAAGGAAGTTGATACCGATCTTTCCATCTTGTTAGGATTTAACGTATTACAATTGAAATCAATTGTTGAAACTATCGCAGGATCAAAGAATTGCATAGATATGAAAAAAGGTAACTACATTACATATAGATAAAAACAATAAAAGAACATACGATAGGTATTAGGTAGGTACTCTTTGTGGATTTAGCACTTTTTAAATTAGGTACTTAAGGTTATTTATTTTAAAGTTCAGGACTTTTTGACCGTAGTTGTCATATGAGTTAGAGCTCAGTGACAAATGATTGTAAGGTCAACCAGTCTAAATGCGTCTATGGGGTAAATGCGTTTTTTTGAATTTATTCGAGAACTATTCAACATACGTTGACTTCTGTCATCTAGATGCATTTGTTTGAACTAAATACAGAACATGCAGTTCGTGCGGATGGCGTGGCAGTTCTCATATTCGAGTAATTGGCCATTTTGAAAATTGCACGTTTCTCAACAAATTTTGACTGCGTGAGGCGACTTACTAAATCCATGTTAGTCATTAGTTTTCTTCAATTAACTGATTTTATTCAATAATCATTGTAAGGAATAAACTATGGCCTACCAACCCAGACAATTATTTTTAGTGAAATAGCTTTATTTAAAGAAATAATAATGTTTACATTTATAAGGTTAGGGTTAATTTCTTGGGGTAAATGCGTCTGGTGTTATGGGGCAATTGCGACTGTGGGACGCATTTACCCCCAAAACACATATTGTCAACCTTTTTATGTCGGCAAATTTTAATATGAAAATTAAATGCAAAACAAATCTTGACTCATGGAGGTTTTTATATCGTTTTTGTCATATTGTTATTTGAAAATATACAAAAGTCAGAATATACTTAACTTTAATTTAAAAAATGCGGTGTAGCCTTCAAATTTGTATTGTTATACGGTTCTATCAAAATCTCACGCGTAGAAATTTGTCTACTATCGTCCCATCGTATTATTTACATTTGTTATTTTTAGACTTTTGTTGAGTTTTGATAGTTTGTCCGTACCCAAATAAAATGTTGACAACATCTGGATTTGACAAGGGGCTAATGCGTCTATCAAAATATAGACGCATTTCCCCAATTTTTACTAAATTGTCTCTAAATGCGTCAATTATTATTTTTGAGTAGTTTAACTATTATACTATTGCAAAGAAATTTGAACCAAAAAGTTATATCTAGTTATTATCACGAAAAGCTTACCAATAAAGTTTTTATTCACTAAAGACGCATTTTCCCAAAGCGGGGCAAATGCATCTAAAATTTCAATTTAAAATAAATAGCCAATTTGAAACATCTGTAAAGCTCCAGGGAAGATATCGCTGATTGAACTTTGTGCAGAAATAGCCATAATATTGGACTACAGTTTCAAAAAGTGGATAATGCCATACATTTGATCACAATGAGGCTCTAACTTGAAGTGATCGAGAAATACCACGCATTTGCCCCGGTTGACCTTATAATTTTAGTCATAATGACTATTTTGTATTTTGTAGTATTTTGTATTCAAAAAATAAATTCTGACTTCATTTGTGAATGTGTTGCTCCATGGCTCTTTGCCATTAAAAGTGGAAGATTATAAAGATATACAGTTTGTACCCTAGGGATTTAAGATTAAGTACTACACAATATAAAATGTCAAAAAAATCTACCGCCTGATTGTTGTGTACTATTTGTTATTTGCTAGATGCCATGGTATAATCACAAGCCTTTGCCAGACAAACGCCTGCCCTTTTTGACTGACGATAACAAAAAACTTTTGTAGCTTACAGATCTCGCTCCTATTCATAATAATGTTTTAATATTTAAGATATTTTTAATAACTTTTCACTTTTCAAGATATTTCAGCTTCCAGGAAATTTAATTACCTACGTTAAATCTAAAAGCAACTATTATGCGATAACCTATTAAATTTAAATTTGGCACATTTTAACTTTTGTTTATAAAATCAATTAAGTACCTACTTACTTAATTTAGTACTAGATAGGTATAATAAGAAACATAAGTCATTTTATTTCCATAAACAAAATCATCCATAAAAATCAAAATAAACGTAATATTGTGTAAATGAAACACCACCCTTCTAAGCCCTTTTCATTAAAATTTTAAGCGTAGGTGCACTTAAAAATTTTAATAAAATCATGAGAGCCAACTCCATAACACATAAAAGGACAAAAAGTATATCGCTGTCACTTTCAGAGGATTAGGACGACATGCTCTCCATATAAACATATATTTACATGCAACTTCAAAGCAATGTTGACATTAAGCGCTTTGGGCCCTATTTTGCCATTGTCCTTTACAATATCTTAATTCACACCCCTAGCGAATTCACTTTCCGGACTAAAACCAGCTTTATTCCCAGTCAGCAAGAACGGAATTCCTTTGATAGCACCTGGAAATGACATCTCTTTCATATGGTAATGCTATTACGGCTGCCGTAGTAATATAAGTTTTATGCTTTTGATTTTAAAGCTGATTTTAGTTTGGTGGTTGTTTCCTTTTGTGTTAGGGGTGTACGTAGTCAAATCCAGTGTTAAGCATAGGGTTTGGCGGGTTCTTTGTAATTAATACACATAGCGCCATTGATATGCCGAATTGCCGAACAAAAGCTTTTTACTTCGTTTGCAAGCTTAGAATTTTTGGGGTTCGTTTTATCAGGCATAATTTGATATTCCACTAAACCATAATTATATAGGTATGGTACGTTTTAGTTCCTATTCACATGCCCTTCTCTTATAAAAAGAATACTTAGTATTATTTATTAGGTATTAACTTATTAAGTAGATAATTTATCCTGTAATTCCTAAACATTTCTATACTATACTAAAGCTAAACGGCTAAGGAGCTAAAAAGTGGGACGGAACCAGATATTTTACAATAAATAATAGTTAGGGCCAAATGTAGACAACAATTCGTCCCGAATGTAGATTTTTTTATGTGAGCCAAATATCGCGGGACGAATGTGGACTATATTACTTTATTATTGGCAGTCTAACAAACACGCAACGTTTCGATTTCAGGTAGAGGTCAGGTATTGGTTAAATCCACAACTGATCACATTTCTCCTCTCCGTAATTGCGATCTCATTAAAAGTCCTGCAGATAAAACTGTCAGCAAAACTTACATAGATTGGCAATAATGTTCAATCATCTAATTTCCTTCAGTTCGGTCTTAAAACTAAGGATGTTACGTTATGAAAACGAAATATTTTAAATCGTCTGTACCGGTACCATCAATCTTATACATCGAAGATATTTTTATAACAGTCAATTTACCACTCAAACACCTAAACATAAGGTCTAAATCGGTTTGCAAAGGGCGCCCCATCACTCGCAAATCGCAATACCCATAGTTGGAAAACTGTTAATAGATGGCGTGAGAGAGTCAACCGGTCCCCATGTAGTATTCTACTCTTCATAATAGTTCTATAGAAACTAACTAGGTGGCGCTTTCATAGTTCTCGAATTGTTCCCAAAGTTTTTAAAGTTATAACTTCTACATAACATAACTAAGCACAAGGTTTTATTGATATTCATTTTCAATATCGACAATTATAATTACGAACAAATAAATTTCATTTAATTATGCTAGTCTAGCTAGTTTCATCTTCAATAACGAATAAACAAATTTAATTTAACTAAGTTAGTTTCATCTTTAATCCTATCATCAATCGTAAATGTGTCAGTAAAGGTTTGAAAGTTTTAAATAGATAAGTACTTACCTAAGAATAATTATATTATAAATGTTATAAGATAATTCTATAAGCTCTCGATTCTCTCGAAGCTGTAATAGATACTACTGCACCTAAACCAGAACCAAAATGCACGTTCTTTATAAAAATATATTAGTTCGACATAAAAAAATTAGAAATAAAAAACAAAATAGGTAATTTTGCAAATCGGTCCAGGCGTCTTTAAGTACCTAATCGGTTTATATAATTATTTAATACTTGATAAACTCTAAAGTGTTTATTTTTGTCTATTTAGCCCAAGTAGCTATTTAGAAAAATAGACAACCCATTTTTGCAGTAGGTATTGTTAGTCAAAAACGTTTAGAATAACTGATAACATTTGATTAAGTATAAATTGTATATGTACATGTGAGATATAAATGTTATAAATTTATTGAAGGACCTAATATTTAATAGGTAACATTTCTTGTCTTGAATGTCTTTTAACAACTCTTTTGCACAATTTGGCTCGTGGTCACTGCATGGTTCTGCTACTCGTCGCTAGAGGGCAACACATAACTTACTTTAAACGACGCACGTTGGGATTAAAATGATTTGAAGGGAGAAATTAAAAAATGACATTGTTTCGTCTCAGTACCTATCATTCAAAAAAATAGGTCACGAAAATATCGAGTTTCGTTAAATATAAAAAAACTTTTACGATGTTTTACAATGTTTTATCGGAGTGATTAGTAAATGCGGACTATAGATAAATTATTTTACGATCTTGCAGTTTTGGTTCTATTTACAAAACTGCTAGAAGTTTTCAAAGCTGCGAAATAGGTGCGTGGCGGGCTTGGAACCCACGACCTTCCGAATTATGTCGAGTGTAACATATAGCTAACACGGCTCTGGGATCCGCAGAGAAGTCCATAACAATGCAAAATAACAATTCCTAGATATAAATTAAATAAACGCCGCTCATTCCCGGCAGAACCGAAAATTATAAATTAGAAACACAGTTAACCCTTACCACGATTATGATCGTTGAAACAATAAAAACAAGGAAAAAACTATAGAACTATCGTGGTCGTCACGAACGACAACGCAACGAAACGAAGAGACGCTATCGTCTCTCTATTACAAGCGACCTATTAATGTGAAGTTTAAGAAACCCTAAATATAGTATTTATAAAAGTTACTAAGGTCAACCGGGGCAAATGCGTGGTATTTCTCGATCACTTCAAGTTAGAGCCTCATTGTGATCAAATGTATGGCATTATCCACTTTTTGAAACTGTAGTCCAATATTATGGCTATTTCTGCACAAAGTTCAATCAGCGATATCTTCCCTGGAGCTTTACAGATGTTTCAAATTGACTATTTATTTTAAATGGGAATTTTAGATGCATTTGCCCCGCTTTGGGAAAATGCGTCTTTATTGAATAAAAACTTTAATGATAAGCTTTTCGTGATAATAACTAGATATAACTTTTTGGTTCAAATTTCTTTGCAATAGTATGATAGTTAAACTAGTCAAAAATAATAATTGACGCATTTAGAGACAATTTAGTAAAAATTGGGGAAATGCGTCTATATTTTGATAGATGCATTAGCTCCTTGTCAAATCCAGAGGCTGTCAACATTTTATTTTGGTACGGACAAACTATCAAAACTCAACAAAAGTCTAAAAATAACCGATGTAAGTAATACGATGGGACGATAGTAGACAAATTTCTACGCATGAGATTTTGATAGAACCGTAGAACAATACAGATTATAATAAAACACAAATTTGAAGGCTACACCGCATTTTTTTAAATTAAAGTTAAGTATATTCTGACTTTTGTATATTTTCAAATAATAATATGACAAAAACGATATAAAAACCTCCATGATACAAGATTTTTTTTGCATTTAATTTTTGTATTAAAATTTGCTGACATAAAAAGGTTGACGATATGTGTTTTGGGGGTAAATGCGTCCCACAGTCGCAATTGCCCCATAACAGCAGACGCATTTACCCCAAAAAATTAACCCTAACCTTATAAATGGAAACATTATTATTTCTTTAAATAAAGCTTTTTCACTAAAAATAACTGTCTGGGTTGGTAGCCCATAGTTTATTCCGTACAATGATTATTGAATAAAATCAGTAAATTGAAGAAAACTAATGACTAACATGGATTTAGTAACTCGCCTCACGCAGTCAAAATTTGTTAAAAAACGAGCAATTTTTAAAATGGCCAACTACTCGAATATGAGAACTGCCACGCCATCCGCACGAACTACATGTTGTGTATTTAGTTCAAACAAATGCAACTAGGTGACAGAAGTCAACGTATGTTGATTAGTTCTCGAATAAATTAAAAAAAACGCATTTGCCCCATAGACGCATTTAGACTGGTTGACCTTACTCAACTTTATAATTTTGGAGTTTGGTCAATTTTCCTATAGAAAGAAGAAATAAAGGTACCCATTTACTTTGGTAAAAACACAACGACACAATAATAATGAATGAAACATGCAAAAGCTTCGAATCCAGGACCTTTTTAATTAAAGTTGATTCTTTTAGCTTACCACGGGCCTAGATGTTGCTATGTAAATTGTCCAGCAATATTTATTTTTTATTTATTTTAAGCAACTAACTAACTCATCATCATCATCATCATGTCAGCCAGTTAACACCCACTGCTGAGTAAAAGTCTTCTCATTATGCACCAATTCGCTCGGTCTTACTTTTTACATACGCTTTTAACAGAACCAGAAGTACCAGACCCCTATTAAATTAACAATTTGTAACCTCGTCGCCTTCCTAAACAGCAAATAGTCAAAAAACTAAATTTACAATAGGAAGTAAAGCGTGATCGCATCAGCTCATAATCTACAATTTATGTCACAAAAACTGCTTAAATATTCAAAATTTCTACCCTTTCTCTGTCGGGCTTCCGTGAGACCCGTTGTGTAGCTATTATTCACAGTAAAACTATCTATGAATAAAACTGACTACTGCTAGAAAACATTTTTCTTTTAAATATGCAATACTTGTTTTCGCCGCGGCTTTGCTCGCGTTTTAATTGTTGAGGTAGTCGGGTAGCTCCTGAGGGAGGGCAATGTCCAGCAGTGTTTCGTGTGACTGAAATAATGATGAAATTAATTTAGTTGGTATTGAAACTGAGCTTTATTCTCAAAAATAGCATCGATACAAGGAGGCAGTGCTTTGTTAGGTATTCAAACAACAGCTGAAAGATTCACAAAATATCTTTCTTTCCTTGTTTTAAGTGAAGATTTCGCCACCACCCTATGAAATTTACATACCCAATCGATTAGTCCAATTCCTTCGATTTATAGCTCGCTGACACCAGGAAGCGTTTTAAGGGAGCGATCATAGCGAGCGCTCGGAACGCTTGTAAACTATGCAAATGTCAGCAGAGATGTCAAACTTTCAACCTTACCGGGTCGGTATAAGGCCGTGTAAGTTTGGGTATGATCGGAGGATGTCGTAAATATCGTTTACGATGCGACGATGTCGCCAAGGTTTGGAATTAGCGCAGTACGGGTGGGAGCGGCTGACAGGTGGCTGGCTTGAATAATCAATAAGGTTTAACGACAAATAGGATGGTGATGAGACGAAACGAAACAGGATCCACCTTTTTATGGTGTTCATTCCTGCTGCATGATTTGCTGTGCTGTTTTTGCGGAAATTCCCATAGAAGCTATTGCACAACGGCATTGCAAACACGTAATTATAAAATTCATTAATGGTATTGACAAAACGCGACCTAACAAAGCCTAATAAGAGATCTTGAAACAAAAACCGGCTGACTTCAAATATTTTAAGGCGACTTTTATATACATATTTATATATTTATATAAAACTAGCGACACGCCCTCGCTTCGGGTAATATTGTAGATATTACATACTTATATATTATTATGAATAAATCATCGGTCTATTCCGTTAAACACATTTCGCATCTTACTTAGGTTCTATTAAACTTTGTATTATGTAAAATTAATTATGGCATTATCGTTTGTAAACAA
Source organism: Chloroclystis v-ata (assembly GCA_963691955.1). NCBI lineage: Eukaryota > Metazoa > Arthropoda > Insecta > Lepidoptera > Geometridae > Chloroclystis > Chloroclystis v-ata. The sequence continues at coordinate 15,109,716 of OY829902.1, read as the reverse complement.
ACGTTCTCTATTTTTTCCTGCTAACTTCTGCCGATTATTATGTCGAAACACCTTTAACCGCTGTCCTATGCTATTACAACTCCTTAATGGTGATAGTAATAGCTAATAAATTCAGTTAAATATCATCAGCAGATACCTTCGGATACTGGTGTTAAATAATTGAGGACAATTACCATTTGACATCATTACTTAGCGCACTTATGGAATAAACTATGAATTACTGGAAAAAACAAACATCTTTATAAGTTTTAATGTTTAAATACGGTTAAAACACGGTCTAGGAACGTTTAATATTTTTGTGCTATTTGGCTGTGATGTGCATACATACCTGCATCCTAATATATTTACTTACATACCTATCGTGAATTTATTTGTTTTATATTTCTTCAGAATAGTTTTTGGATTGTTCCAGACGATACTGAGCAATGTTGACGACCTCTATGATGCAGAGGGCGAAGGTCCGCCTGTGACGCAAGACGTTGCGGGTTCGATTCCCGCCTCAGGACAAAAAATTGTAACCAAATATTTATTCCGGGTGTTCTGGGTGTTATATATGTACCTACCTATAGTAAAATATCTATGTTTATTATTATTGTAAGTAGGTATATCAGAAATCTAGCACCCGAAGCACAAGCTTCGAGCTTACCACGATGTTGCTGTGTGAATTGTCCAGCAATATTTATTTATTGTGAAAGTGCTACGGGCCTTGAAAAGAGTATTTTTTCACAGGTGTTATCAAACTGACAAAGACGACGTGATATGGAAAGTTATAACTCTACTAATAGATTATGACGTAGAATTACGTATTTGCTTTGGTTCCCGGTAATGAAACAGTTAGGTATAGGAATGCTTGTAAAAAGGTTCAAATTTTATTGCATATTTAATTAGGGCTCCTGCACTACGACTGTTTAAATAAGTTGATAATATGCTATTAGTTGGGTAACTTGATCAGTATCCACTTACTACACTTGACAAGAGCCTTTTTATGTATAATTTTATTGAAAAAGGGAATTGTGAAGGAATTTGTAACGAATGTATCGAGAAACAAGGGGGTTGTGAGATCAATGATCGTTTTATTACCCCCTTTGCCTTATAAACTTAATTATTACTACTTAATTTGTGTAAAAATAAAAAAATGCCGGAAAATAGTTTTACATTTAGCCCCGTAGTAAGCCTATTAACTGCTTTTGATACGTGTAGGGTTACATAGAAAAAACCCATAATACCTCGTAAAAATAGGTTATCTGTAGATAGTTTTTCTATAACAAAATACCTACTAACAATATAAATTTCAGACACAATCGGGACCTGCAGCCTCCACCACCTTTGTCTCCTAGCCAACTAAAGTAACGAGCCGCAACAGCTATAAGTAAATAAAATGAATAAGACCATACTTTGTAGGTGGTAGAGCCATAAGATGAAAAAACAAAAATAATGTGAATGATAATCCGTTCTTTGACTTCCAGTCTTTGCAACTTTGTGCTTCTAATGAACTGTCACAATAAATAGATACCTACGTGTATAAAGTATTGTGCGATTTAGCGCGACATTCGTTGAGAAACCCCGACCACAAGGCGCATGGTTTTGGCGGGCGCTGGCCGCAGCCATTTTGGTCACGATATTTCGCGCCCAATTTTCGTCTTGTCAGCCAGTTTGACATCTCAATAGTTAGGTTTTTTAAGCTGGCAACACGAACAGTCTCCGCAAAAGTTCTGACGTGAAATCATAGCGTTTTAAAAGTTGAAATTGTGATTTGTCGTGGAAGTAAGTTTTAATGGTATTTTTGATGTGGAATAATGAAAGTTAGGTGATGGGTTGTGGTGAAATTGTTTCCGCTGGATTTAATGGTAATGCCAACGAAGATGACATGACAATAAACTAGGAATTTCAACAATTTTAAAATGTAAAAGCACAAAGCGCATCTGTGGACGGAGGTTCAGGGCGGAAAGATAGTCTGTTATAATAAACGTTGGATATAAAATAAGTTATATTATAATCGTAGATTAGATTGGTAGAATTTAGAATCGATTGAAGAATGACATGCAAAATAAAAGCTTCCATCCGTTTTAAATCTAGAGCATGATTACAAACCGATGTCCCTAACCCTCGACAACGTGCGGAAACCGTTTCCATCTGACACTAACAAAACCTTAGCCTATTTCACTCTTTTAACTTCCGTTTCCGGGTTTCGTACTCTTTATTTATATTACTCATTAGGTACCTATTAATATTTTGGTGTACTTTTATACAGGTTACCCTTTATTTGGTTTTATGTTCAGCCACACTCAATACAATACTCTTTATTGTACCTACACCACAAAAACAAAAAACACATAACAAAAAAATAAAGGTAGGTACATAAAAAAGTGTAACAATGGGCGGCCTTATCAATCTCATATGTACCTAATTGTTATTTTACGTTTCAAATTAAACCTTTTACAAATTTTAACCTACACAAGAAATTCTTTAAAGCACTCTTATTTTCTTCTAGCTGAAAAGCGCATGCAAAATCAAATTTTTGTTTTGGTCAAATCCAAATGAATTCTAAATTGGTAAGTCTTCATTGGACCTTACCTCATAACGAGGTAATTGAATAATTGTTCGTTTTAGCAGATAGGATGCACTTAATAGATCAAGTGAAGATTTAAGAACAATTTTCTCACGTATTCTGTGCCAATGAACGCATCAATTATCCTAACCTCCCGAAAACCGCATCCGACGTGACGTGTCACCGCCCCTACATGTCTTTGAATTTAGAATCATTTCGGAGCTCCCTTTACTTTTCTGTGGCTCTGTACCCTTTTCTCTGCGTTTTTCGTTACGCGTTGCTGGCAACCCTTTGTTAAATTGAATTTGGAATCGCGTGTGCGTTATAGTTGAGCTGTGAATTTACAAATAGGTATAACATATAAATTCGAAACTTTTAGGTCTGAATAAGGAAATATAATATTTAGAAAATTAATTAAATTAAATATTTACCAAATTAGTTACCGAGGTATGTAATTCATCCTTTAATTTTATAATTAAATCTATTTTATTTGTACTGATAAATGTACAAAATTAAGTAAACCATACTGGCTGACCCGCCCGCGGCTTAGCCCGCCTTATTTCCATATTTTTCAGCAACTTTTGAAGACTTCCTTGGGCTACTACGACTATTTTAAAACCAAAATCATCTAAATTGGCCCTGCTGTTCTTGATTTAAAAAATGCATCGTAAAGTAGTTAAGTATTGATTTTTATATACCTACATTTATGTATGATAGAAGATAGATGTACCTAGTTGTACCTATAAATTGTTTACCTCCACCTGTATTTGTTTAGTTCCCGGTAGAGTTACAAAGAAGGTTCGTGACGAAATATTTTATGCTGAACTGTTCAAGTGCGCAAGTTTCGGTGTAAAATCGGATTACCGAGGCTTCCACTCCACGATAAGGTAGTAGGTATACCAAACTATTTTCTAGGATTTTTTACAGAAGTAAAGCAAATTTTTTTTCTCCTTTTTCCATTTTTATTTTTTTTACCTAAGTTTTAAGCCATGGTCTTTCATAGTGTTCATTTGCATGGTACCTTAATGATTTTTAGATACTTATGGAAATTTCGGTTTAGTTTCTTTGGTTACCTACTGTGGTAAATTTGTCGCAGTCAGCGTCCTCGATAGAGTTTCAACAAAAGACAATAAGGATTCCTGTTTAAAAAAATTATAACCTTTTTTATGGGCCAAACTATTTTTACTCAGTGGTGTCCTATTTGTTAATCTAGCATAAATCCAACAAACTGTGTGAAATGTTATCAATTAAGTACTAGATTAAAAATAAGTAGATTACAAATAAATGTTTTTATTTTTACTTTTTATCCTTAAAAATAGACCGCGCTATCAACCTCTAATATTTCCGAGTAACAACAAAAATCGCATGCAGCAAATGCATTCAGCATTGGTGAATCGCAATTTTCGTGTTAGCTATTGTTGGGTGACAGTGTTGCTGATTTATGCAGTGGATTTATGCGTCGAACCATGCAAAATGAGGAATTGGAACTTCCGTATACTTAGACGAACTCTACAAAGTTACAGTTGGTGTACATTTTACTGTTATTTCGTTTTTTGGTGTCCGTAGATTGTCGTTTGAATTTTCCGAGCAAGGATCTATTATTGCAATATTTGTTCCGAGTGTCTGGGTGTTATAAGTAGATATGGAAAATAAATAATATCTATCTATGTGTAGGTATGTATATTATATTAAGTATGTCAGAAATTAGTGCTTACCCGTTTGACCCAAGATTTTTCTACCCAATAGGTATTTTGCTCCGTTCATCCCAAAACATTAGATTCAAGTTAGGTACCCGTTCTACCCACACCTACTTATTATCTAGCACCCTTAACACAAGCTTAGGGCTTATCAAGAGATGTTGCTGTGTGAATTGCCCAGCAAAATTAATTAATTTATTGCTCCAAAACGGCTTAGATATTTTCGTATATGTACCTACTTATGCCTATACTAGCAGTTAATGTCTTAAAAAGATATTCGGAAATGTTCTCGTTTGGAAAGTCATACAAAAAAGAAAATCTATTAAAGTAGTTTATTATGTCATTACTTATTTTTACTTCTCACATTGGGTTAACAGGATCTTGTTTACAGAATGAGTATGTACCTGAAAGTTGAAAAGTTTATGTTAGTAATAAAATATTCTTTCCTATATTACAAATACAAAGTTATTGTGTATGAATGGTTGGATGTTTGTTTTTCACGAAAACTACTGAACATTTGTAAACTATATAACTTCTATAACACTTTATAACTGATAAAAACATTACCTGCAGTGGTTCCACATAGTAATGTCCTTTATCAGTTTCAGCTATAAAAAAAGTGCAAACACGTATTACATCAGCCCAAACACAAGAATCTCCATGTTAGGACCAAAATCCTAAGAGAACCTCTGCTAAAAAAACATTTCTCACCAACCTTTAGTGGTTATGTAGCCATAGGCTTTGGAGTCATCATGATGTAAGATAGAAGAGACATAGCCATTGCCCATCCAAGCCAACACATCTTTACTATGTAAGTATTTATAAATAGCGGGAAAAACGTATATAATAAAACTGTAGGTAGCTCTATCTAATCTTCTGAGAATTTCTTTCAATTTTCTAAATTTTTTAAATAACTTATAATTTTGTAATTTTGATATGAAAAATTGGGAATTTAGTTATGATTGACATCACAGGTTGACAATGATCAGTTAGTTGACTGTCGTAAAAAAAGTTTAGTAAGTATATTGAAATACACACTTGAAAAGAGTATTTATGAAAAAAATATTTATTTTTTTCTGAATAGGAATATTTTTGTTTATTAAGTACCTAGATAAGTAATCCTTGGTAGGTAAGGTACCAAAGATTACTTAGTGTTAGGAGGTCCTAACACTCTGTATGACAATAAGATTACACTTTATCTACTCTCAAGCTGTCACAAAGTAATAAAATTACTTAAGCACCGAAATGCATAACCATATTTTATCGTTCACCCACCATTAACGCTTTTGCATTTGTCAAAACGCGCGCAGTGTTGCTGCGCCATCTTGCTTCGGTGGTTCGCGCCAAATTTTCTCGCTAAAATGTGACATTGACATTACACGAGTGAGTTGTCAGTGCGTTATGGCGCGCGTAATTTGGTTTACTACCCCAACACGGCTCAGTTTATGCAATTAGGTTAGGTCTGATCTATTGTCACTGTTTTGTGAATTTATAGATATAGGTTCCTAAGTAGTTAAGTTTGGTTTTGTCTCCAAAGAACCATAATTTGTTTTCATATGGAAGTTAGGTACCTACCAAGAACTAACAAACAAAAATTTGGTCTCTTGTGGGTCTCAAATCGGCCTACACAACGTATTTCACCAATATCATTTTTTTAATAAAGTTATCTAATAAACATGTACAGTCACCAGCATTAATATCTGACAATGAACAGCGCCGCAAAAATATGTGACACAGATTGCCAGCAAAAACATGTGATAAGGTAACGTGCATAATAATCTGATGCTTTCGCGGCGGTATAAATATATGACATAGTCAACAGCATTAACATCTGACAACAGATGAGCGCGTAATTATCTGACATGCCTCGAAAGCAAAATTATGTGACACTGTTACTGCAAAATGATTTGACAATAGAATGAACGCATAAACATCTGACACATCAAATTACTTCTATAAATTGAAATTCATTTTGTAGACCCTAAGATATAGGTAATACCTACTAGCGTTCCGCCCCGCGGCTTTGCCTGCGCTAAAATATATCTTAATGCGGATTTTTGTATTTTTCTGCGGCAAAGAGTAGCCTCAGTGTTATTTTGATATTAAAAGTATAATTTCCAAACACGGCTTTTCCTGTGTTTTAAGTAACTTTCTTAAATGTGTATGTATATTATTAGGTATTATCAGAAATCTAGCACCCGTAACACAAGATTCTAGCTTACCACGAGGCTAGATGTTGCTTTGTGAATTGTCTAGCAATTAGCAATATTTATTGATTTTATTTTATTTATTATGTTTTTTGGCCGTAAGCTCAGGTATAAGAAAAATGAAAGGGCTGGGGATTTTATTAATAAATAAATAAATCCCAAGTTTTCTGAACTAAATTTCACATGAAATGTTAAAATTCATAGTCTGCCTTTTATTTCTGATTGATTTTATAAATGAAAAGTCAAACCGTATGATATACTTTAATATTAGATAATAGTGAATTTATGAAAGAATAAGTTCCTAAACCTTAACCCTAAACTGCATGATTATTTTTCTTAAAAAATATTTGTGATGGTCATATTTGTGTTCTAGATAAATAAAGTAAAATAAAGAAGAAATATTTAAAATTGATTCAAAAATTTAATATAAATTAAGTTTAAGGGAAAAACTGCTTTTATATTTAGTTCCATATATGTAGGTATGGCAAAACATGCAATGAACTACCTATATTTTAAAATATCATTCGCAGGGTATGCGGAATATGGTCGATTTTTTTTTAAAATAATAAGAAGACTGAAAAGATATTAAAAAAAATTATATTGGTTGTGATATAGCACTGAGAGCAACGTAGGGTTAAGAAGTATAAAAACGTAGTGATTCGTTTGTTCTATGAAATATCTTAAATTTACTTTTCATGAATTGACATGACATAATTTATGACAGTTTTCATAAATAAATCAAAACTCTTTAAGATCTCAAAACCATGAAAAAGTTTTAAATACACTTTAACTTTGACTACTGCCCTCCGATCTGTGTCGCTCATAGATTCAATATCGTAATGTTAAGAATCTTTTTACAAAAAGAATCTGAATACGAATTCCACCAATTCCTCAAGGAATCTTAATGAAATTTTAGGAATGTTTTATCTATAATATAATACCTGCCTGAGAAGTATATACTCTAACATTAAATCATTTTAAATAAAACTTTAAAAAAAAGAAGGCACCCGGTGGTGCAACTGGAACTCGCGGACTTCGGATTACGAAGCGCCTACTATAGCCATTAAACCACGAGGTAACTGACAAAGTGTGTGAAATTAAGAGACGGATCAAATGACGATCTGATGACAATGTATCGTCATATAATTTCGCTGTCGGGGCATGTCAGATAATTACGCGCTCATCTGTTGTCAGATGTTAATGCTGTTGACTATGTCATATATTTATACCGCCGCGAAAGCATCAGATTATTATGCACGTTACCTTATCACATGTTTTTGCTGGCAATCTGTGTCACATATTTTTGCGGCGCTGTTCATTGTCAGATATTAATGCTGGTGACTGTACCTAGCATTTAAGAAGTAATTAAGTGATCTAGCGCAAATTTATGTCAGGTCGCCATTTTCCAAACAATTAATCCAAATTATTCCTAGTAGGTAAGTTAAGTACTTACCTATAAGTCTGATATAGGAGACAAAACCTTAGTTTCTAGTTTTTTTAGAAGATGTTACAAGTGTCGACCAAAACAAAATGCGGTGTTTATTCGAGAATGTCACCCCATTTTTCGGGCCGTTTGCCAGTTTACGTCCGCCTTTTAATGCGACTCGTACAAATTGGTGTTCGTCATAAATTACAGTGCGTAGCGTCTATCCCCTAGCCCTGCTTTTGTTGTGACTGTTTAATAGGCAAGGCACAGTCTGCACTGATAACAATGTATCTTAAAGTTCATGGCACGATGATCGAAAGTATCGGAACACCACACGGTGTACCTCACCTACCAACTCGACATGCATGTGAGCCAATAAAATTTATAATCAATTGTTTTTTTCAATTTATTTAACAAAAATCTGGGATTTTTATGCAAAAAACTTGTCAAAGAAGTAGGAAATTGTAGCTGTAAGTCTTGGGGTATGACATTAATTACGATTGTAAAAACAGTTTGTTTAAAACCAAGTTGTATGTAAAAAGAGACAGGAACAGCATGCCATCTGCTTGGACACTTGGGACTTCTTTGTTAACTAAAAAGATTAAGCCTTAATTCACCAAGTCTGGCCAAGTGCAGGTTGGTGAATGACAAAATATGTCCTACAAACTTTTCAAAGTTCTGAGATAATGCCGGTTTCCTCAAGTTGTTTACTTTCGCTGTTATATCACGTGTATCTACGCTACGCCATATAGGTATTACTAGGTTTTTACGAACTAATTAGTTTTATGAAGTGTTAAGTTTACCCATCCTCGAAAGGTCTTTATCGATTCCTATCTTATCTGTCTGGTTATGCGTTTTCTTCTTTATTTCTTCCACAAAGTACTTATAATAGATCTACATTCAAATAGTCCATCCGATCTAATTATTGGCATGCTTTATAGCACTATCTCAGAAGCTTATCAACTTGCGTCGACTACACTACCCTACCAATCAGTAATTGACCACGAAAACTGTCTAAAACTCAACCTTATTCCACAGAAATAAGAGCGTAATATACTGTGGGGTGTAAAGTTTCCACCTAATTTGATGACGAAACTTCTGGTATCGAAGTCATTTATACCCCATAGCTGGAGGGCTATGTTATCAGTGGCAGGATGGATGTGTAAACTGTAAGTATCTATTTTATTAGTAATCCCTTGAGAATCTGTTAACTTTGCAATTAATCTTTGGGTCGTGAAGTGATAAGACAAATTAAAAGTTTGGCAAGTGTAACTGTAATACATACAATACTCGAATAGAGGAAAACAATTATCATTTGCCTATCTATAGCGCTTTATATCCATGTTTTGAGCAACCTTTATTACGTAAATAAGAAAATAAAATGTGAGGTTTGTTCCTCCTTTACCTACATTGTAACAATTGTTTGGATTACGCAGTAAAGTATTTGTTGTAAATACAAACGAACTAAAATAACTGATCATTTGATCATGGACAAAATAAAACGAGTTATTTATAATATTATATTAAGTGTAAAAGATAATTTAACGCGGGCACAGCTTCAAATAAATAGTTTGGGATAAAACTGTGGTCACAACCCAGACAGGGGTGGACTGGATGAGCGATTCAGTTTGCGCGCCCGTGCGTCCTTAATCCGGCCCGTGATTGGCCGCGTCCAGCTGTTTCTGTTGGCTTTAGCATTGTTATTGATACGTTTGTGTTTTTGATGAATTTGCCGTAAGATAAATCAACAGGGCATATCCATTTAGTTCTGGAGTTATTGGTTGGAAGTCAAAAGAAGGCAAGGCTAGAGATTATTAATTTGATTATGTCTGAAGAAAAAAGGTAGTAATAACTGGGATATTATTAACACCATAAGTGCCAATAACCTAAGAGCCCGTGATGGCCAGACCTTCCTTTAATTCACAAGCGTGAAAATTATTTCATGTGTATGTCTAACATAGGTAAGAATAACCCCAAAACATGAAACCTGGATCGCGGTTCCTTTGGGAGATAACAACCTTTTACCTGTTATCTCCCAAAGGAACCACGATCCAGGTTTCATGTTTGGGGGTTATTCTTACCTATGTTAGACATACACATGAAAGAATTTTCACGCTTGTGAATTAAAGGAAGGTCTGGCCATCACAGGCTCTTGGTCCACAATGACGCACACCCGTATGTACAAGGAGAGTGGGCATTGAATGTGTTAAAATAGTAATAAACGCCTCAGCCCGCATTATAATGGATTATTCCTCGGTCAAAAGTATGTGTTACTCTGATGCATGAATATAGGATTGAATTTATCTTTTAAATTAATTAAGAATTAGTGCTTCAATGTAAAACAATTGTTCCAAATAATCTAAGTCAGAGATTCCCCTAATGTTGCCATACCTACTCGTGTCTGTGGACGACACACGTCCCTTGCACTCTCAGCTGACTGGGGCAACTAAATACCATTACATTTACGTGCTATCCAGTTATATTAGTATTTCTTGGAAATAATAAGTTACTTGTAAACGTGACGGTATATCACTGATGTAGAATTGTTGATGTGACAAAAACCCTTTAGATGTAAAAATACCTATACACTCGACTACAGACCACACAAACGATAACGCAGTTAACACGCGTTCCGATATATCTAATGTATCTAGTACTGGCAACAATTTTTATCGCCACAAAGAATGGCAGTTGCACATTATAATCAACGCGACCAACGCCATGAGAAAATATCTGTCGCTTACAAAGTGTTGGCAGAGGTTGTGGCTACGAAACGAACTATAATTTTCCGCTTATTTCTTTTAGATCCCTTACGCCGAATCCCCCAGATTATTATATAGACTCGCTATTATATTTATTTATTACTACTATTTTATTATTAATATAAGCTTATTTTGCTGATATTACAATTCAAACATTTGTACCTAGTAACAAAAAGTTAAGAACTAAGTATGTTTCAGACAGCTTTGTAGAATAGTAAGGTACAAACTAAAACAAGTAAAAGCTAATTATGCATATTATTGCCTTGTTTGTATATTCTCTTACCAGCGTCCAGGTAAACTTTTATCTTATAAAAAGTCATTTACTATGTGCACTGCCAGTTAGGTGTCCATTCTCCTTGCCTGCCAGTGCCTGTAGTAGACTGAAGTAATCGGCTGTTTCATGGCCCTATTATTAAAAACTTGTGGAACTGTTGTGGCTTGTATAGTATGTGGCAAGGATAGTTCCTAGTAGTGTTATAATGTTGCAGACGGCATGCTCTACACTAGAAATAGTTAGTACACCTGCTCTACCGGTATATAGCGATTATAGGTCAGAACCAGTGTTGCAATCTTTCAAACGTTTAAATTACATAATAAAGATCTAAATAATAAAATGATTCGGTTAAATATTTTTGTTTATTTAGAACGAAAAATAAGCGATAGGCTGTAAGGACATTTCGTGTACTATCCACTATTTATTTTATTTATATAATTATTATCATTTTCCACAACCATATTGGTCATCGGAAAATATTTTGAAGTGTTCGGAAGCCTAATCAAAATAATTTCCATGTTTTAACATTTTCAATGTAGGACTTTTCTTTCAGAGTTAATTTATAACTTTTTGATGATGTTAGTCCTCGTGAGGTCTACAGCTCACAGAGCCGCTAGTTTTATTTAGCGTAATGACAAACTTTAAGGAATAACATTAAGGAAAATATTTTAAAATGTTTTTCCAGCTTTGTATAATTGTGGAGAGCAATGATGGTAACATTATTTAAATTAATTCCACCCTTCTATGCCCGTTCACAGTTGAATGATTTGGGAATAAGGTTTTATGATGCTAAATGCGTTGTTTATGGATATCGATAACAGGCGAGTATAGTTTACTACAATTATCAAACTTATCAAAAAGAATAGGTATACATACAGATATAAGGAGTGTAATCAAATTTGATGAAGAATAACAATTAATCACACATCATATATTAGTGAGTAATAATAAAAAAGCTATAAGAATAATATATATGCCCACATTATGGGCTGAGGATTTTATTTAATACTTAAATAAATTATAAAGGCGAGAGATAAAACAGTTAATGAATACAAAATTATGTTAAGCATTACTTAGAGGCTTACTTAAAATTAAGCAATGTTTATGAATAACGCTGTTAAAGGCTACATTTTACCCAGAGAATAACATAACGCCTAGCGTAACATAACATTAGTTTGCATGGCCATAGACAACATTATGTTCCTAATATAGTTAATGCGCTCATCGCTACATTAAAACTAAAAACTTTGACTGACGTGCTCGTTAGCTAGTGACACGATTTTTTCAGTAACTTTCCCCCAGCATAGATGAATGATTGGTGTTTTTGGCGTTCCGTAGACTATTAACTAACTTGCCATTGCGTGGCAATGCAGCATTCTTGTCACTTTACCATCTGATGACGGTTTTTATAAATGTTATGTAAATACTTTTGTACAAAGAACAAAAACTACCTAAGACTCGTTGAAGCTCTACCAAAGATTTTTGTCAAATTTAGAATAGAGAATACCTATGCTTAGGTACTCAAGAATAGTTCGAGATGGATTTACCTTGTATGATAGATTAGAGACTCGTTGTGTACGGAACTCCATACACAATGACACTATGTTCCATTTACAAATTTCCCCTAGGTTGAAAATAGGAAAAAACAATCACAATCTCATTATACTAAGCGTGTCTTCACACGCGATTCCGTTGTCTTTTCACGAGGTAATCTTTGCCTATTTTTTACGGTACAATTTATTATGTGCTGGTTATTGGTTGCTATTTGTTATTTTTATGTGCGCCGTCATTTTACTTTGAATGGATAGGTTTGTTTTTACTTTAGTGTGGGACAACTTGATAAAAGTCGTTTTGGTGATTTCATTGCCTATTCTATATTATTATCCAATATTTATTTTTTATTGTCTTCTTTTATACTCAAGTGTGTAATATTTATAAGCACTATAGGAAGTTTGAATCAAATAAGTAAGTAATAATTAATTTTAAAAATCATCGTTTTTGACTCAGTCTACCCAAAATTTTATAAAATAACGACAAATCTAATAAAATCGAAACTGCCAAAATCGATTTGGTTGTAATCGATTAAACATACTTAAAGTCAACATTAACGTCCAGCCTCCAATCTAACTAAGGCAATCAATACCAAACACATTATAGCTACCATAAATTAGGGTAAACTGACCAATGTTGGGACACAATAGAAAGCTGTGCCCAAACGATTCTAGCGCCCACACGGCAATTGTTGGCAACAATGGTTTGTGTCATTCTAAATTTAAAGTGGACGGTATTATGGCAAACGTTATAGAGCACTTAAAGGTTATCCTTGATGACTCCGTGACTTATTTAATTAAAAGGCTATAAAATATTTAATGAATGATAAATTAAGAAAGTTACTGAGTTTGTTTTAACACTAGCAACCCGTCTTGGATAGAATTCGCGGAAACCGCTACGAGAAGGCGCTTAGCAATATCGTTCTTTTTTGACATTTTAAAATGACATCTATGATTTTTTAAGTTTTCTGTCAATTTTGTTTCTTATTTAATTAAAATGCTATAATAGGTATGTATATTAATCATTGATAAATTTCACATCTGTGATAAATTTAGAAAGTTACAAAGTTTGTTTTTACAGTTGGGTGATCTGTGTTTTTACATTACTACACCGGCCCTCTCTCCAAAACCGCTACGCCTACGAGATAGCGCTTAGCAATATCGTTCATTTATCACATTTTAAATGACATCTATGATTTATTAAGTTTTCTGTCAATTTTGTTTCTTTATTTAATGAAGCCTTAAAATGTAAGCAGGTCGTTACCTATATAATAACCAGCCACAGCTAGCCAGTTGCCAAGTGTGCCCCACCGGCTATCTGCCGCGCCGAGGTGACTGAGCAGTGTGGCCGGACACCTTATCAGACAGAACGCTCCAAAGTAATGGATTGGCGTAGGAAGGCCAACATTCAGTTCTCTACCTAGAGGAAACAAAATAATCATGCTTAGATAGAAATTATATCCTAATACAAAAAAATTGCAAATATAATTTTGTAATTGATAAGTAGGTACCTACAATTAGGTAGGTACCTACAATTAGGTAAGTATCTACAGATGACACCAGGTAAAAAACAAATATAATACCTACCTAAGGTATGATAACATCACGTTACTTCTTATCACCATAGTATTTTCCACAACTGGGCATGCGTCTACACAGTAGAACGCAGATAGATTATTTGGTACCTACCTAAATCTATTGTATGTAACCTAAGTAAAAATGATTTCTTATATTTAGAATTCTTGTTAGTTTCGATAAATTCGTCATGTTGTCAACATCCGATATGGTCTAGTGGCTAGGATACCTGGCTCTCACCCAGGAGGCTCGGGTTCGATTCCCGGTATCGGAAACTTTTTGAAATTCCAATGGTTTATTTCTTGTTGGTACAGACTCGCGTTGTACCAAAAATAAATTGATATTAATTTCCTACAGTAAAATTGGTGGAACAATTTCGGTGGAATATCTTCGCGTTTATCGGAAGCAAAGCATGCCAGTGTTGCCACCCTATTAAGAAAAATACGCGAAAAGGCGCAATCGGAAACACATTACTTTGACGAGTGTCTGTCGTGTGTTATTGGCGTTTGTCACGATATGTTAGTCAAGGGCTCGGCTTGTGTCGCACATGAACAAGTGCTGGTTATTGGGAAAGCTATTGACACTTTTAGAAAAAAACTCTTTTTAGAAAATCTTATTGTACACCAAAACAAACGAACATATACTTATGACATTATTAAAACAAAAAATAACAAGCTATTTAAGGCTGGAAAATCTTCGCTAGTAGGTAGGTAAGTAAGTATTTTTCTTTAAATTATGTTATTCAGAAAATAACATAATTATATAACATAATTATGTTATTTTCACAATAAAGAGTTCATTCATTCAATTCGGGCACAATACCAGTATTTCTTTCCTAAAAACTCAAAATAGGATTCCAGACCGATAGTCTACAACACCTAATTGAAATTGAAATTTTGTCTCGGCGACAATTGGGACAGTTTATTCGGCCAATTTGTGACCTAAGGAGTGTTAGTAAAATTAGATAAGAACTTTATTTCTTTCACACTGAAAACAACACAACAAAAAAGCCTCCAATAAAGACGATATGCTCAAATCGTTCTATTGGAAATCTCATAAAATATTGATAACCAAAGTAAGTCGACCCCTGGCCTCCAAGGAGCAGGTCTGTAATTGGAGAGTGCTGAGGGGTGTGGGGGTCAGGGTAGGCTGGTGATGGCCGGTGTTCAATTGATATTAATGGCGTTACGACACCTGGTGGCCATCGAGTGGTGTGATCGGTTGATTTACATGGTGCTGTATTTTTTCCGAAACAAAGAAATTTCGAAGAAAATTACACAATTGGTAGGTACCTATATATAATTTTTTTTTAAAGTAATGCTGTCTCAAAAACTCAATACGTACTTTATTTGTTGCCTTGCGTTCTGCAAAATAACGCTGCCTTATAAGTTATATCTAACATGTACCTACTGTTTAGTTAAAAGAAAACAAATAAATCGCGTAATTGTACAGCCACTTGTATTACACTTCCATGCGCCTTAAAATCTAGATCGACATACCTAATATATCTAAGATCTAGATAAATCTCAATTCATTACAATCAGAAGAAGATACAATACAATTTAAAATATTTTTCTTTGTATACATTTTTTGGCAATGTAAACCAATCCTAAGACACACACTAGTAGCCGTTAAGTGTCTGTAACGATCTGTAATTGAGTGTTAACGTCTCCCAACAGATGTGCGACACTCCACTTGTAATCCCAATACCGATTGGTTATCGATTACCTTTAGCTTCTCGAAAAACGAAATCCTCTAGACTAGAGGTTTATAATTTGCACATTGTATGAAGGTAGTGTAGAAGAACATTTCTAATAAATAACAGTAAAACAAAATATATTTTGGATATTATAATTTACATAAACCCCAAGATAATGGGTCCTTTATTACTTTTATAATCATATTGATAAAAAAAATACGTTAACATAGACATACATTTATTCGCTACTCACACACAAAATATTTATGTTTGCTTTTGATTCCTTAATTCTAGTTTTTGTTAATTTTGTGCCAAATGTTTTGTATTGTGTGTAAATACGTAAACAAATTTGATATATTTTTATTTAGTACAACAGTCCCTCTTTCATTTGACCACCCCATAAGTCCCACAATACAAATGATGAAGCTCATCGCCACAAGACACATAAACCACTAAATCAAATTTTCGGCTTCGAACCCACGATCTCGTGAGATCCACCGAAATCCCGCAGATCTGTGGCTCCGTAACGAAAGTCGTTTTACGTTTAAAACAATGATAAAATCAGACGCTTCGAATTTCCGAATCAATATTGGGGATCAAAGCTACGCGAGAATATGTATTGAGAGATATTAATACCACTATGAAATGCAGTCAATCTGTTGTAACAGACTTCTTTTTCATTTTTGATCGCTGTGAAAGCAATTTGGTGGTACTTATAACTTAGATAAGATAATAAATGGGGAGTAAAAACTTGGAGCCCGTAGGAGCGCAGTCTTGGACCGCGGTACCAGAGTATGTATAGTGAATGTCCGTTTTTAATATAATGTAGATTGTTATGAAAATAAGATATGGTACAATACTTATCCTATTCTACTAATACGAATTTCAAAAAAGATTAATTAGATTTATTGTGGATTTATTAGACGCAATATGAGAAAATCAATAAAGAAGTCAATATTTTTATATTTCCATCTCATATTCCAAAAAGAATAAATAAATAAATAAAATAAATACTAAATATTACTGGACAATTTTTACACAGCGACATCTAGCCCCGTGGTAAGCTCGTAGCTTTGTGTTACAGGTGCTAGATTATGTTGACGTAGAATATAATGTTAAAATTAATTGTTTATTATGAATATCTGGTTATACCGTAAGAATGAAAATATAATCTTAGCATGCAATTAACGGTCACGAATACTCAAACTTATACTATGATTATTTTATCTAAAAATTAGGGGGATTCAACACCTTACGCTGGGTCCACCGGCATCCCCTATAAGAAATGGGTAAGGAGATAAATATGTAATCTTAATATAATTGCGTCTCGGCAAACAGTCCGGCCTCCGCCGCCCCTATGACATCGGTTCATTGCTTCCAACGCTGCTAGGGCTGTCACTAAGGATGTCTACTAAATACAATAGTACTTTATTTAGTTTTCCCTAGGGACATATTCATAATAATCAATATGAAGTTATTATAAAGACAAGTTTTTCTTCATTAACACGTTAAATGCCCACGATCGGCGGTGCAGTTCGGAGAAATTTTCCACCGTCATACCGGGACAAAAACACGAGTGGGCATATTGTTAGTATAGGTGATTTCTACTTGAACCGTAGAAAGTAGTTACTTAGTTATAAAATGTGTTTTTTGTGAAGTTCTTATTTTAATTATTTTTATAATCTGTATTTTTTGACGAAGGTATGTGTAGTGTAGTATGAAAGAGGAAACAGAGGGTATAGAAATGCCTAAAAAACGTATATGAAGCCTTTAAACACAATATTTCTGAAAACAAACTAATTTACACCATGATCGAACCTTATACTCGTATTTATTATTTAGTATAGATTAGAAAATGCCTTTGGCACAGCCCTAGAGCGGGATTGGCTGCGCGATGGATGGCAGGATTCTGTCTCTGGAAGAGACTGTGATGGAGCGCCTGGACTTCGCTGAACACCGTCTAAGGACCATCATTATCATCATCATCCCTTCATAATCAGGGACTCTCGACGAGAGAGATTAGGCCTTAATTCATCACGCTGCTGGCCAAGTGCGTGTTTGAATGACCTACCTATGTCCTTTTTAAAGTAGGTACTCTTTAAGTAAACTTTTCAAAGTTTTCAGACCATGCCGGTTTTCAAACGATGTTTGCCTTAACCGTTAAAGCACGTGTTTTTAGAGCGCTTTTAGATACATGTTTTTAGATACATTTTTAAGAAGTGGGAGGTGGGGAGAGGGCCTTTCGAACACTCGACTTTGGAATAAAAGCTGAGTGGGCTCCCACTTAGCCAACACGGCTCTTATTGATGATTTTATTGATGAACTTCACAAATCACTAATAACACTATTATTTTTAATACTAGGAGATACACTTCGATAGTTTATCTCCTTAAATGGTATTCATTTTGAATAATACAATGTTATAGCATTTTTATAAATCATGCTATCATGCTAAATGTACAGCGTGAATGATTGTATAATTGATGTGAATCGTGTAATAGACTGATTGAACGGTGATTTGTCCACGCGAACAGATTCAATATTTACGTAAATCGGGGTTGCCAGCATAAAAGCTTAGAGATAATATTTAGGATCCGTTTGGACGTGAGTAAGTTGCATTCTCAAATTTTTCTTTGATTTCATTTTAACTTTAATGAATTTTACCGATGTTCTTTTCCGTCATTTAAACCATCTCCATACTAGATACTAGAAGAAGTGGTTGTTGCTAACATAAAGTGGGTCTTAACCTTAACCCAATGAACGTCACAAAATAAATGCGTGTTCAAATCCTGCGTCCTTATTCTTGATAATTTCTAAACTGAACAAACACTTACGGAATTTTTCAACTGGCAACTTACATCTCCATAACACGTACGTAAAAACGTGTCTTAATTCATAGATACAACTTGTAATTACATAGCTGTTTTAATTTGCGTTAATTCGTTAGAAAACCATGAGAAGGTGCAATGTATAATGATATTGTTTCTAGACACGCTCCGTTTTTGCGATGAACCCACCCAAGCGAGGGAAATTAATCTACTTGCAATACAAAAGGTGGTTTGATCACAATAGGCCTTAAAATGAATATGGCAAACTTCTTTGAGTCTGATCCATTGCTTAGTGATGGACGACTTATGAGTGCAATTGTTGACCCAATACGATCAGTATAATAAAAGAAACACAAATATTTACATATTTACTTACTTAATAAATTATTTATAACTCGTCTATGTAAATTACTACTTATAAACTAATCATTACTACTTGTAACATGACACGTAAGCGTAAGGTAGTTAGTTACCTAGATTTAAATTTAGAATCTAGTCTAGAGGTTAATTTCGGTTCTATGAGGTCAGTCTTAAAGGGAAAGTATGACTTAGTAAGCACAATGCAAAATTAAACGTTAGGAATTAGAATGTTTTATTTATGCAATAGCATAAAAAAACATATATTTATTTATTATGAATATTCATTATGATAATTCAAATTATTAAAACACCGCAAGACTTAGTCTGTATCGTGTTTCGGATTATCTTAATTACACAATAAAAAGCAAAGCCTCAACCATTACCCTTCCTTTAAAACTCAATCTATCTCGATACTAAATCGATCCGTCAGTGTGACAGTTGACGGTGAAAAAACAGAAAGTAATTTTTAGCCCAATCAATCACCAGAAAAAACGGGCCAAGTCAGGGGATAATTCGCTTGGATTCCCGAGTAGATTTACTGTCACGTCAGCGCGTGTACAACCATGAGATGCGTTTGGGAGGAAGCAGGCACTAAACCAAAGCGTTATTAACCAGCTAGTTGCTTCATAAACGTCTTACCACCTTATATTTACCTACATATCTTCTATCTATAATTTCTTTGTTTTTATTTATTTATGATGTTTTTTTATATTGTTACTAGTTTTAAGTTCGTGGCTCTGATAGGGTTCTGCCTGAAAACCAGCGTTGCTCCTCATTATGGTGCAACATTATACTGATAGACAGAGCCTTTTGGTCCACATAATTATAAGTTAGTTTGTTAAAATTGTGAAAATATGGTTTACGCATTAATGTATAAAATACACGAAAACTGCGACTTGTGGGTATAAAACCGGTAATTTATATTCATGTCCCGCTTACGTTCTGACCTCAGCAATATAATGAGCATCGCCGACTCATTGTCCGCTCCTAAAAAGAGAATATAAATAACCAAATGAGAATGGAGAAACGGCAAAAATGGTAAAATAAGGGAAGTGAGACAAAGGCGCCGATCTCGGGTAATTTCCTCGGGATATGCACCAATTGTCACCGTTTTCTTCTATTTGCCCTGTGACAGGCTTGGGAAGACCGAGCGGCAATAAAATCGTCACCAACACCTTCCTTTTTCTGAAAATAGTAAGATAATTATTTAAACGAGGAAGGAATTCTTTGATCTGCGCACAGATAATCAAGATTGCAACATGCATAATGTGGTGCTTGTTATTCATAAAGCTTGCCAAATGCCTGCAATGTCCTAGAGACCCTTCACATAGGAATTTGATTAAATCCAAGGTCAAAATCAGGCGGAACCACACTCCCCCCAGATCGCAATCAGAATTACTCCAACAATCACCCGTAGCTAAAGATATCAAATGAAACTAGCTTAATATTCGACACCATTCAGAAATAAATGTCCAAATATTTGTTCCTCAATTCAAATAGAACCGTGTCCAAAGCTACTCTACTCCCTAGAGATGGGTCAAGCAATGCTATCAGTAAAGTGCACTCTGGTACTATAAAATAGAACACGATTTTCTTTCACTTACGTAATCATGCCATTTGTGTTTACCAGGGTATTCCCTAACCCAGCCTGAGCTCTATAACCATTATTTTATGGTTTAGTTTTCAATGACTTTGCTTTTAAGTCTAGTTCCGTGTGCCGTTGGAAAAAGGACTGTATTCCTTGCAGTTATCTCTGGAGTTGGCTTGTGGAGTTCTGGGCAGAAAAGTGGACAATTCCTTAAGGTAGGATTCGCCACGGCTAATATTTCGCGGTTATATTGGCTAAGAGATAGAGGCTGGATAAAATTTATACGGTTGCCTGAGATGAGTCACGGCTCCGTATCAAAATTAAATATCTGTGGGGTGGAATTTGGGCAAAAATGTGTTATGCTGGACACACTTTCAGTTTTATGAGATGCTCTTTGCGGTCGGGTAGGGTGGTTACGATGCTACGTAAAATATTTTCTTGGACACTGGACAATTTAAAAAGAACATTTATTCCCCATTTCAAATTTAATAGGTACTATTCCAAAAAGCCTTCCAATTAATTCACAAAGACCATTCCTTCAAATTATTCATTTACCTAAAGGTATATGACTGTTTTAGTAAGTAAGACCAGCCAAACTCAGTTGAATTACAGTGATGCAGTTTTACCGTGTGGTGTTGGCCTATGGATAGAACCATCTCATCCTCACATCACTTCCAATATGTGTAGTCCAAGCGACTAAGAGATATTTATACCAGAAGCCGGGCAGTCATCCACACCATCTGTGGTCGCCAAGTCGAGGTTTCATCACCACTTACAAGAACCATTATTTACACCAACACCACACATACCTCAAAGACATATCTCCAGTAGGAGACTCCTAACTTACAGTAGTAGGTCGTAATTCAAGTTGACGGATGATGATGTTCCAACTTAAGAACAAACCGTGACGAGGGCATTAGTCGGCAGGAAGCGAATTACAAGTGATATTTATTTATTATCGTTGATTTATGCATCAGCTATCAATGGGTCTAAGGGCGCGGCCATACGATGCGCATCGCTGGCTGTGTTGTTTCATGGGTTTAATGTTTACTGGATGTGACAGTTGTCAGTTATTGCTAACACTATCGGTGACCGATCCGAACATGTGTTTCTAGAGCACTACAGCCTCACAGGCTGCATGCAAAGCTCGGGTAGTGAATGTGTTAAAGATTCGCCATTATGATGATGCTTTTCATTGCATTCACAAAATTATTTCACTATATTAATCGTACCCCAAAATCGTGTACAAACAACACGATTTTGGGGTACGATTAATATGTTTATGATGTTGCAAAATCCCTTTCGATCATAGTAGGTACCGGTACAGTATAGTTATGAAGAAATAACAGAACTTAATTTATAAACACCTTAGTCAGGGATCCGTAGTACATGGAAATCAAGTGATTACTAACAAGCTAATTTTTGGCGAGTAGCTTCGTTTCGATGAGACGTCCAAAGATATCCTATACCCAACTCTCGATTGTGGTAGCTAACAGAGATATCAAGGATTAAAAAAATCAAGGATGTAAAACTGGGATAACGGACCACGAAATTTGTAGGACAATATGTTATATCTCAAGATAATCATCTAAATTATATAAAAACATGTTTGTCCTACAAAACCTATGGTTTGATCAAAGAGTCCGCCATTTCGAAAATGTATCGAAAACGAGGTCAATTTAAATGATTACTATGATTACTAACCAGCTGATTTTTTGTTGTATACTTAATTAATATATATAAAATCTAACGGACATTATTGTCCGACAAATTTCGTGGTCCGTTATCCCGGTTTTACATCCTTGATTTTTTTCATCCTTGATATCTCTGTTAGCTACCACAATCGAGATCTGGGTATAGGATATTTTTAGTCGTCTCATCGAAACGAAGCTACTCACCAAAAATTAGCTTGTTAGTAATCACTTGATTTCCATGTACTACGGATCCCGGCCTACCTAGGATAACACCTAGGATTCCACCTAGGATTCAACTACGCCTGTGCTAAAGGTATAGGTACTGTATCTATTCCAGTAAGCAGACGTCTCTGTCGGCCCGGAGCGTCAATTTTCACGCGTCGCTGCTACTATTAATATTCAAATTGGCGCGATCTGTCCCGTCGGTGTGGACGCGGCCTATAATTTATTTGTACGCAATCCGGACTGAATAACGAAACTGTGTAATTGAGCCTTTGTTGTGGACGTTTTATGTATGTTTCATTGGGTATGGGAGCTGCCATTCTTTTGAATATTTAGCAGATTTTAGGCGTTTGTTTTTACATTTTATATCTTTTATCTAGGTGAAAAAAATACTTTTGTTACAGAAAAGCTAGCTTTGAAAAGGTAGTTATGTTTTCAAAGGAAAAAAATCAACTCATCGTTTGAGCTGCAGGACGTACCTCCATTGCTTGATAAAGCATTTTATGAACTCAGTATGAAGCAGCGTTCCTCCTTCTATAATATCTATCTTAGTGGTAAAAAACTCGTAAATGTCTAGAAACTCGAAATGTTTAGAAACGGCTTGACGATTTAACACAGTGATTTATACTCAACAACAGGTAATATTTAATTAAATGAAATTAAAAAGTACTTATATAAAAGAAAAGACTTAGCACAAATAAACACTCAAATATACAACAAGTCCAACCATTAAAAAGCTTGTTTATCAAAATTCCAAAGCAATAAAACAAATTTTAAACGGCCAGTCGGACAAAAGCCCCAAATAATCATTAGACGATTTATATCGAAATGGCATTGTAATCGATTCCCATGACATGTGGCGGAGGGCGCGTGCGCATCCGGAACCGAACCCGCGACGGGAGATTTAGGAAGTGATGTTTTATGATGTCAGTTTTATTGAGCCTTTTAACAGCTGACGCAGGGAATAACTCAGCACTTATTTCACTACATGCTTCTTAGTATACTCCTTAGTCAAAGAGCCAAGCTGGCTAAGTCGACTTTCACTTGACGAAGGTGGGTCGAATCCGCAGCGCACGTAGTATTTTTTTTTTTTGGAAAAAGTCATTCATTATTAAATCATATGCTTAAGAGGCCGGCGACACGACGAATTTCCCATACAAACGAATACCAAAATTATTTGTTAGCCGAGCATATTTCCACGATATTATTGTATTATTATTATTTAAATAGTATTTATCTAGGTTCCTATGGAGTTTTTTTTACAAAATACTTATTTTAAATAAAATTAATTTTTTTTAGTAAGTATTTTGAAAAAAATAACTCGATAGGAACCTAGATAAATAACTATTTAGATAATAATAATACAATGATACGGTGGAAATATGGACGAATTACAAATAATTTTGGTATTACGTTTGTATGGGAAATTCGTACGATACGAATTATACGAATACGATTAAGGCACACTTTGTGAGGAAACCGGCATGTTCTGAATACTTTAAATAAGTTAAACTCTCTTTCCATGAGAGAAGTCTCTGTGTCCCAGCAGTGGAACCTTATATATAAATATGGCTATTGGCTACTAATGCTTAAACGCAGGGTTCATTATAAAATCTAGAACGAATGGTATACTAAACTAGATGAGTGCTGAAAGTTTGTTAGTTTGGAGGCTTGAACGCGCTAATCTCAGGAATCGCCAAAATTCTTTCAGGGTTGGATATTACGTACATTTATTAAGGAAGCAATTTACATTTTTGTGATGGTAACGTAAAAAAATACAAGCGAAGCTGTCGGCGGGTCGGCTAGTACATTGTACCTTCGTGGTAGTGAGTAGGTGTACTCGTATTGTGGTGGCGACAGCGACGCCCGCAGGCGCGCCGTCACGCCGCGCGCCGCGCGACAATGCGACTTTTTCACGCGTCAGCGGCTGCTGCGCGAACACTAACTGCTACTGATTTCATTTGTTTCATATTTTACATTTAAAAATATTCAAGACCGATTGGAGATTATCCGCAGACAACTAAAGATATACAGATTAGTTAAAGTCGGCGTGACTTTAACTAATCTGTATATCTTTAGTTGTCTGCGGATAATCTCCAATAGTAAAATATTGATATAATATAATTTTAACTTTCAATTAATTTTATTAGAATAAATAATATTGAAACCTAGCAATTCACAATTTTGTTACAGGTACCTACTGATAGACATATGCTGATAAACGACATAATTAATTTTTTTTTACAATACAAAGATAACACCCAGAACACCTGGAACAAAAATCGTATAACATTTTGTCCCGAGGCGGATATAGAACGCAAACTCTTGCGTCGCAAACGTAGGTACCTTTACCCGCTGTGGCACAAAGGTCGTCACCGATAAAGGCATGAAACCGGTTTCCAACTGTCGTCTGTATCCCGAATAAGTTACCTAATAAGGCAACGGTAACACCACGTCCTTTGTACTGATAGCCGATTGTGTGGCTAATGTGATTAGGTATATGATGTAAGCGCTTTTAATGATCATCATCATAATCCTATCTATAGGTACGTTTCCACGGAGAGAGAGTTAAGAGAAAAGTCCCTGTGTCCCAGACACAAACCTTATTAAAGAGAGAATATTATTATAAAGTGAAAGAGTTTGTTTGTTTGAACGGGATAATCTCTGGAACCACTGGTTTGATATAAAAAAATATTTCAGTGTGGGACATTCATCGAGGAAGGCTATATGCTATTTTTTATATAAACTACCTCCTATATGTATGTAGATAAACTAAAGAAACGCAAGCGAAGCTGTCGGTGGGTCAGCTAGTTTAATTATAAAGAACCATCTTGTTCCAACCACCGCACACGAGATAGACAAGTGGCGTTATAACTGCGCAGGAGTGTCGAGACGGGTGGGCCGATCTATTTCCGACAGCTACCGAGAAACGCGGCCCGATCCCGCGCGATACACTAGATTAATGGTCTGTGCACTTATTTTAGTGCCAATGATATCTTATCTTTTAGGTAAATTATTTGCAAGTATTTTGTGGTCTTGTCACAGGATTTAGCTGAGTGGGCTTGGTTGGGTTGGGACGCTTGATTTTTGTTTCAAAGATCGTGGGTTAGAACCTGCAACGGATCTCTGGATTTTTTATTTTATGCAATCAATATAAGTGTAATCAAACTATCTAAAATATCTCATCCATATTGCGTTCTTGTAAATATATATATGTACTTATTCATTGATAAAACATTAAATTCAGGGTTTTAAGATATTCTTTTCATCTGCAATACTCGTAGGGCCACATCCGATTAATTATAATGTTTCCTATCAAAATATCGAATTGCATACAGAGCTAAAATACTAGGAAACTAATCGTCAGGCAATTTGGGTAGACATCCTGTAGACAAAACAATAGGATCACCTTTGCATAATGTAAACATTTTGGCGAAACAGAAAAAAATGGGAACTTGATCAAAATTTTAAACGATTGTCATCATGGTGGTCATATTTACCTATAGACTATAGAGTCTGCACATAAAACTACTAGATGTGCTTGAATCCGTAGATTTTAAAGCTTAAGTGAAAGTCAGTAACTAGAAAATAAATTTAGTAGATAGGTACCTGTTACATTTTATTTTAAAAAGACCGGCTCAATCCATGCGAAGGGGTAAAAAAACACAGACTATGTGACTATCTAATATATTGTACTAGCTGTCCAGTTTATTTGACTTGGTGTAAGTACCCATTTGTTCTATTACATTAATATCCACCTCGGCTATGCAAACAGATCGTAGCTTACGATTGTGACACGAATTCCCTCCAACACGCACTTCTCCCATGTGCGTTTATCTGTCGTCTGCCGGAGTATCTGCGAGCAGCATCTCACGTTCTGATGCCGTGAGCAGATGGGCGACAGATCACGTTTACTGTACCTCATAGTTTTGTAACATTGTACTCGGAGCAATAAACAATTTAAGCGCCTTAACTGGAATCTAAGATCTTATTGAATGTACATAGATGGTGTAGTAGGTATGTAATAGCGTCCAAAAGTGGATTATTGCGCGAAACTAACATTAGGAGCCGTGTTGGCTAAGTGGGAGCACACGCGACTTTCATTCTGAAGGCCGTGGGTTGTACCTCTGGATTTTTCTTCTTGAAAAAGTTAGGTGCGCTTTGTAAAAACACGCTCTAACGGTGAAGGTAACATCGTGTGGAAATCGACATGTTTTAAGAATTTTGTTTAAAAGGTTTGAAGGACATGTGTCATGCGCCAACCCGCTCTTGGCCAGGTGAATTTAGAGGCCTAACCTCTCTCGTCAAAAGATAAGTCTATGTGTCCCAGCAGTGGGAACGTAAATATGGGTGAAGAAGACCTTCAGGATCCACGTGACTAACTTGCATGACTTATTGGCGTTGGATGAACGCGTTTTTGGCATGGATATGCAGTATTTTGAGACGCCCTCGGGCTTTGTTAAAAGTCGATTTACATGCGGAAAGCGAAACGTATGTAGGTATAATCTAGTAACCACATTATGGCGTAGAATCAAGAAAGAAAAAATCTGATGGCTTTAAAAAACTTCGACAGCTCGATTCCGTTGTAAGACTTTTATATTTTTTTGTATTTTGCTCAATGCGTGTTAAACGCAATTGCAGTTACTATAGCCGAACCTAATTGTTAGGATTCTTATGCAATATAAATTACATTTTTACACACTACTTCTCTAGTAGATACAGTTAACAACATTCGTAGTTCAGGAGAATACCATAGGTTATAGAAAAAAACTATTCTTCTGCTGCAGCTCGCTGCGCCATATACAATGCAATTTTCTATTCATATCATCTGTCTACAAATTAGTTCGATATTCGCAATAATTTTGATTAATCTGCCCTTCCAATGTATTATCAGGTTAAGTATCGAACAATTAGCTAATGGATTACTGGCAATGAGCGCTTCATAATTCTTATAATTGGCTTCAAGTGACCGATAGCTAATGCCAATGCCAGTCTGTAATTTCTTCAATGAAATGGGGTGTTCTACGTGATGGTCCGAATACATGCCAATGTGAGCTGAATCACAGATATGTATTATCTCACAAGTATCTTTCTATAGATAGACCAGGGAAGCTTGCTGTTAGTGAAATTAACCCAACTAATTTGGTACTTACTTGCTGCGGAACACATATTACTTATACAAACGTATTTTTGGTTACTACCCGTACATGTACCCGACTGCATTTTTGCTGGGCTGCCTGGAGTACAACTCTTTGGAGGTAAGAAGGTCTTATGATCAACTTTTAAACGTATGCAAGATTCTCAGAGATGTAATTGACTGTCCAGAGCTGCACAATGAAGTGTGTCGTCTCTATGTGCCAAACAATTACTGTCGATCTAGGAAACACAGACTATTTTCCGTTCCCTTGTCCCGTACCGTAGCACGCTCTAGATCTCCTATCCCCCGATCTCTTTCCGCTCTCAACGCGCTCCTGGCTCTACGACCAGACTGCGATGTACTCGCAGGAGACTGGACGGTACTTCGCAAAGCTTGCCTAGAGTATTCTGAATTGTTATAATTATAGTTTTATTTAATTCGAACTTCGAATTTAATTGACGACCTCTGTGGCGCAGCGGGCGAAGGTCCGCCTGCGACGCAAGAGGTTGCGGGTTCGATTCCCGCCTCGGAACAACTATTTGTATGATCTGCAAATATTTGTTCCGGGTGTCTGGGTGTTGTATATGTATAATAAAAAATATCTATCTATGTATGTATATTATATTAAGTATATCAGAAATCTAGCACCCGTAACACAAGCTTCGAGCTTACCACGGGGCCAGATGTCGTTGTGTAAAATTGTCCAGCAATATTAATTTATTTTATTTATTTATTTAATTTAAAATAATTAATGTAATTTTTAGAATAATTTATGTATTGTAATCTGATTTTTTTTTTATAATTTAATGTTTAATACTTGTAATGTTAATAATTTGTGTAATAGGTTAATTTAATGCCGTACAAATTATTGTAAATAAATAAATAAATAAATATTCCAAACTTATTTCATCCAGCCTTATTTCTGTGCCACAGTCCGTCTGTTCTTGAAGCTTCTCAATTCAATACTAGCGCTTATTACCATTTTTCAGTTTGTTGATCCTTTAAATTGAATATGGCTTTATGTTTATTTAAATTTATTTTTTATGGTTCGTGAAATTGAGATTGACTGTTGAAATAGAAACCTATAGAGTATTTATTTACTTAAACAGTAAAATTGGGCCTTTCGAATTTCAAAACTGCAACTCAAAATGGCGTGAAACCGGCACTTAAAGTGGCGAAACGCAGCAAGCAAGAGAACAACGTGCAAGCAATAATCATCATAATTGGAGAGGCTCCCAACACTAGGCTGAGCACACACTGATGCTATCTGGCGTCTAGGTGTCACGTACGTAATTGCCGTGCTACTATCAGATTGTGGCTTACTGGATCTGTATGCTAAACTAGTTTTGTGGATGTAGATGGAGAGGGAAGGCTGGTTTGATACCTCATTGTTTAAGTACCTTGCTTGGTTGAAAGAAAAGCTGTTTTGTCAGAATCTCTTAATATTTTTGACTGAATTCCACTGTTTGACATAATTTAGACCGAACTGTTACATTTTTAACAGTGGTTCCTGAGATTTGTGCGTTCAAACAAACAAACAAATTCATCAGCTTTGTAATAAATATTAAATTGTCACAGAAATTGATAGATCAGCGTTTGATTAATGGTTAGGTCCAAATGGCTAAAATCATAATTCCAATCGTTCGGATTTACTTTGCCGAGCATAGGCCCGCAAAAGTTTCAATTAAATTTGAACTTTCCCCTATAAATTAATAATTCAAGAGTGAAATGATGATGCTGCATATTTTAGTCACTGGCTCCAACACTATTTTTTCAGTACCGTAACTAAGGTGCGCGAATCCGTGATGCGATGATAAGTCAGGTAACCGCCATGCAGAAACGTCGTGGTGTTAGATTGATTAACTGTCACGATAAGACCATTCTCTAGACATGCTTTAGGTGTGTCCATTCATAACTTGGACTTTTGCTTTATTAAAAACACTATAAAGCTTATCTAGAATCTGCGACTTGTTTTATGTTTTTAGTATGAAGGCCGTGTTAACGAGTTCTTATTTCTAGATTCGGCCAAATTGACGTTATGGATTCAGTCCATCTATGAAGCAATCGTTCTTCGTTGTTATTTTTAATCATCAGGACACAGATAGGCTTTGTTTCTGATAAGACACAAAGGGCTTGTTTCATCACTTGCTGATAAAGTCCCAGACAGCCTATCCGTAACCTATCTGCAAGATAAACTACTAATTTTGGTAGAAATATCTATCAGATACTATCTGAAGATTTATCTGTAACCTGCTAAGCCTCACTAGGGTTAGTGTCTGAGACGGTGTTATCCACTGTACCTATATTTTGGACGATATACATACTTATTGTACAATTAATTAAGTTTGTTGTCCTCTATATCGTTTTGTCTCTCGGCAAGAGAGAAGTCCCTGTGTCCCAGCCGTGGGAACGTTATAAAGGGTAATTATAGTAAAGTCTGGTGAAGACAAACAAACCTTAGGTATTTTACCTACAAGTGTATACAATTTGCATGTTCAAGATAACTGTCGTTTAAGAATGCTTGAAGCCCTTGCCGTGTCACGCATAACTAGGAGTCTTGGGACTGAATGGAATGCGAGCTGATTCTCCGATAACACAGATGTTAAGAGCTGCTGTCATGTTTTTAGATGCAGATTACTAGTATTTATAATATTTCCTTTTCAACTAACACAAATGAAATGAAATGTATCAGTTCGGTCCAAATAAAGCTCTTATGTTGTTATGCAGCTTTTTGAAAAGATCACACTAGTAACTGTGCTACAAATATGCTAGGCATTGTAATAGTAGGTAAACTTATGCTTGCTATTGTAGTTGTTTGAACATGATTATGTGGATCACTTAGCAAATCAATAAATTATTCATGTTCAAATCACCAATCGCTGTTCAACAGTCTTATTTTTGTTAAGGGCGAAAACTAAAATAAAAAAGTAAAAAAATAAAATAAAAGGCAAAATAATTTTCTTATTATTAGTTTTATGCGTAATGCATTTAAATAAGACCACCTACCTGCTTTAAAGTCTCAATCATAATTTTAGAAATTCATTGGAACTATTAACGTTAAAATTACTTTTTAATTCCAATAAAATCTGTAAAGTTATACCTGGTGGGACTTTAACATTCCGACTAATTAGAATTTAGCACCTCTCAAAGGCCACCGCAGAATTTCGGCGTTTCCCGAACACACCGTAATTTATTTCTCCTGACAGTTGTCATTCTATTTGGCACGAAACAAACCAGAGAGTTGGTGCGAAGTAGAAATTTCGGGATTCATTCTCTTTTAAAATAATAAAAGAATGTGAATTCCATACCATATAGTTTAGAATTACGTCCTTCTTTTTATGGTAGGTATAGAAGCTTAACATTATGGCGTAGTCTGAATAATGTTCTATGCTTGGGTCAAAAGGCTTTTTTGACAGCATAGGGTTTTTAATAAAACAATAAGTTATTTTGTCAATAGATTTATCTATATATTTTAATGAATAATTTTCAATTACAGCTGCTGCAAAATGTACAGTCTCCTTCATAAATCAAAGCATTAGGTATTTTGTAGAAAAATGGCAAACCAATTCGTATTGCATTTAAAGTCGTTTTATAATTTTGATAGGATGTGTTCAAATATCTGCTGATTAAAGATAATTTTTTGTATTAAAATATCCAGCGATAAATAGTATATTTTTATTTCTAGCAGAGACGATTTGCAACTCGTCTGAGTCTAGGAAGATAATACACGCAGTAATTAAAATTTTAATTTTATAATTTACAAAATAATTTGACATTATAAGCATTTTTTCACTAAATCAAGCAGCTATTAAAACACAGCCTAAGGTAATAAAATATAAGAAACATACTTAAAGGTACCTACGTAGAATTATTTCAATTTTAACCTTTATGCACTTATACTTAGTGAATTCCATGGAAAATTATATTCATTTTTAATTATATATTTGTATTTTAACTACAATAATTATTAACTATATATTACAAATTTTAACTTACGTTATAAAGATTTTTATCAATCGTTATTTCGCGTGGTTTTGATTGTTGTAAATATTTGAATATTTTTTCTGATTGTACTTTTTCTTTTATGAGCTGTTTTTAAAATATGTGTTTATCAAATATTAAAAATTTAATTAGGAATATTTATAATAATAAATCATATAAATTCAACAACCAAATACACGCTATCTCACAGCACAATTGACAAAACATATTTTCCAAATATGTCTATTAGTAAACACGTAAATATACCTTACAAAATGTATTTACAAAATAAAGTATTTTAATTATCAATATTCAATAATAACTAGTCAATTGAAATTTAAGTAAATCAATTATAATGGTTGAATAAAACCGTTTGTAGCATTATGTTAGAAAATAATAAAAATACTGGCACAAGTTTAGTTTTGAAACAGTAATATGAGGTTAAAATATTTTGTCCTGGGGCGTTTGAAGTGCAAACATTATGTTTTGTTCCTTAGTAAGTTAATGTTAGGTCAGGATTATAAGAGTTATATAATAATAAATCGTTGACAGTACTTAATTATCTATATAAAAGCCCTGAACTTTATTAATTTAGAATGTATTAACACTATCACCGCCATTATGCACAAGACTGGTCAGTGATCGTATTATATTAACCTTATTATTGTTCATTATTGCAACATAATTTATAAATTGTTTCGAGGAAATTATGAGAATTATAACTAAGATATTGGCTACAAACAATTTTAATCAGAACAATTTATCCTATGTCTATTGCCGTGGAGTTTCTAAGTGATAACTAATGTGTCATCTACATACGTGGTAGGTTCGGCTGGATGTTTGGCCTTTTCAATGTAGCAAATTCCGATCGTTGAAAAATAATTGTAAATCCAGATTTTTCTCAATTATTATTCTTCGAATCTATAAATAATTCATGTGTTTTGCACAATATTCATTGTATAGGTACTTCAACTAAAAACAATCGTAGGTACGTTAATCGAATGATACATTTTTAAACAGAAGCGCGCATATTTTACGTTTCAATAAAAACTGTGAGAATCGCATTTGATTTTGACAGCTGTCATCGGACCATGCCACAATGAATAGACTACGCCGTGAATTATTTGTGCTTCTTCGATTACCATAGTTGAGTTATTATTGCACGAATATTTCACCGTAAAGCAGTGGAGCTAATTTGTAGCTGACATATTGCATAGGCGCTTATCTATTAATGATAGCGTGACTTGACGTATACTTGTCAAACATTCTATAAGTGGAAAGTGCTGTGACAAGTTAATGCGGTACGCAACAATGCAGCACCCTAACGTAATTGGCAGGAAGCCTAAGCCTCGACGGTCTTATTACATGGATACCAGCAACTGAGTAAAATTTAAAACATCAAACTATGATCAACAAAAAAGCACAACACGGCATCCGCGAACAGCTTACTGTGAATCCCTAAATAAGCTTATTATTTTACAATCAGTATACAAAATATCGACCCGGATAGAACTCGAAAGAAAAAACAAAATAGGAACGATACAAAACGATGCCTTGCGCCCCCGTTGACTAGCGAGGGGTTTATAAATACGCTATGTACAGTGCGCTCAGTCCTGAGTCTCGACGTCGAGCCCGTTGACCATGCGCTCGATGCTCTTGAGGTCGGAGGCGGGCGGCGTCGTGGACGTGCTGGTGGGCGCGTCCGGCGGCGGGTCGGCGGACGCGGCGCGCGTCGTCGGCGAGCCGGCCCGGGCCCGCGCCGGCGACGAGCTCAGGCTGCGCGCGCGCGGCGCCACCTGCTCGAACGCAGACCCCAGCCCCGGCAGCGCGTACGGCGCGAACCGGTGCGCCTTGCTCAACGACGGCGCGGGCGGCGCGGGCGGCGCCGGCGGGGGCGGCAACGCGTACTGTTGCAGGAACGGGTGCAGGTTGAACAGCAGACCAGGCGGCATTTGATGCGGGGGGAAGAATGGCGGAGGGTATAACGATGGGGGGTAGAGATATGGTAGTAGGGGGGGCTGCACGGGGGGGCCGAGGGAGACGTCGGGCGCGGGGGAGGGCCGCGAGGGCCCGGGAGGGGGGGACGAGACGCGCGCGCCGCCGGAGCACGACGAGTCGGAGCCCGCGTCGATTATGTCCTCGGGCCCGGAGTCTGCTCCGCCGCCGCCGCCGCTCGAACTGAACCATGCTGCAACAAAATAATGACGATTACTATAAATTACACAACGTTTTGTAGAGTGACGTAGAAAACGGCACCATTCACGTTCAGTTCAGTCAGGTAACCAAGCTCTACCTATTACTGGAACTATTATTTTTAAGTCTCCAGCAGCAGTGATCTTTCTTATATCTTTATGACTCTACATCTATATATATAAAAGAAAGTCGTGTTAGTGCCTGAACTTATAACTCGAGAACGGCTGAACGGATTTGCCTGAAAGTTGGCAGGGGGGTAGTTTAGAGCCAGGAGAAGGACATAGGGTACTTTTTACCGCAACATAATGCGGGCGAAGCCGCGGGCGGAAAGCTAGTTATAGTTAAAATCAAGACTTATTGTGGGCATTTGATAAAAGGAGAGACGTACTTCTTAACGATTCTTATTCCAATCACGGTCTCTGCAGACATCTAGCTGGTCATGCCAAAGCATTAGATCACTGCATTACAGCAGCAAATTTTGGTGACATAGAACTAGTGTACTTTACTTACAGCTGGTGGAGGTGGGCGCGGCGGACGCGGCCGGCGGCGGACTGGACGGGCCGCCGACGTCGAGAGGACGCTCGTCGTCGTCGTCGCGCGCGTCTGACCGCGCCGTCAGCATCGCTTGCCTGCGGTACACAGACAAACTGCACATGTTATTGATATGTAGAAAATCAACATTATTTATATACAATAGAGGAAGTAAGGAATGCTTTTCCATCAGATGCCGGCTATATGGCATATAGTAAGCAACGTAATGTAGCTCTGGTGGATAAAGCACCTTGACAATAGTGCGCTTTCCATCCGTACCGATTGTGATGGTGCGATTAATTAAAAGTCAATAATGGTTTATAATGGCTCGGTGACGATTCGGACAGTTTATTCGGCCAAATTGTGACCTATTTGTCACTTTCATAAAAAAAATCACATGCCCTAGTCTCTCAATTTGTCATCAAAAATGTTTTCAGTATAAATAATCAGTTCATAAAATAATCAGGTAGCTTTCGAAAACTAACTGTCTAAAATAGTTCCTCAAGTCTTAAAGAAAATTGGATTAACCCCTGAGGGTGGAAATTAGGCAGTATCGTTAGAAGACGATTAACCTTTCGAAGGGCGACGGTACATTAGTGAAATATCAGCCGTTTGACACCCTTCTTGATGGCACGGAACGGTGTCATTTGGTAAACCAGCTACGGGTTATTTGTAAACTTTTAAGCTTCAGGAGATTAACACCTGTATTTATTGGGATCTATTTAGCCTAACATTTATCCAGCTTCTAATTCCAAATCGGTAATAAGCTAATGTCATGAGTGATAAGACGATGGTGGCATGTGTTAAGGAGAACCACAGAGGAGAACAAATGACTGAACACTTTCTCGGAGGGTTCAGTAGAGTGTGGACAGTTTTATCGCATATAATAACTTCAACCTATGAATAGAGAACGCACAATCAAAACCATTGGTTAGAGACCGGAACGCACAATCAAAACCATTGGTTAGAGATCGGAAACATTTCGAGTTTGTACAAAAACATAATTTGCTAAAATGCTTATGTGGAGGGCAGATTAAACGTTTGCAAATAAGGTGTTAGCGTTTAGCGTTATGAAAACTTCCAAACTTTATGATGGGGTAGATACCCGATGAATAGGGACATTTATAAGTTTCATTCGAGTTCATTTTGCAAAATTACGATGTTTTATTTTGCATTTCTAATAGTGGGATTAATAACACGAATATTGAACTGGTAATAAGTTGCTTGATGATGATATCGACTTGAATAGTAAATATTATCAAACGATTAAGGATATTCCAATTATAAATCATTCCAAATCTCTGTTTCTGCTATCAAAGGTGTCTCAAAGCTTGCCGGAACAAACGTCACAAATGACAGTACAATGATTTCCCTCCTAGCGCCACTACAAAGCGCTGTCAAGACCTGTCAAGATATCCTCTCAATTACAAGCGAGGTCTAAAGACAGATGGCAAAGCGGCATATAAAAAGCTATAAAAGAAACAAAAGAGATACGAAACGATTTAAAAGCGTCCACCCCAAAAAAGACAAAAAGCTTCCTCAATTATTTGCCTTCTGTCGCCCCGTTAAGCAAACAACTCTTTAACACGTGCATTGTTTTACGGTACCCTAAATGCGGCCGCATCTTGGTTCCGTAGGGCCCCTGATTACCGGGTTCAACTAAATTCATTTTATTAACTCGTCTCATAGTCCGCTGATAGAATTAAATTTGTGCCACCCTTGAGGTTTTAGGGTTGGCAAGTACGCACATTACCTCAGAAATTAAATTTGTTTAAATTTTAAAAATAAAAATATGTTGAATGAGACTAGGTAATGGTGGTTTATAAATCTTACCATTTTCAGTTTGAATTGGTTTCAAGAAAATGTGTGTATGTTTTACTGATTTGATCTGAACTGAGACGAAACTATAAAGAAAGTGACTATGACCCGACATAACGTGATGTTTTGTAAATACTTCAAACAAATACATATCTACAAGTTGCGACAAATAGAAAAATAACGTTAGTTTTAGTCATAGTCATAGTGTAACAGTAACAGCTGACAGCCCTGACTTAAACAGTCCACATTAGGGTGTTCGCGTTACAAAGTAAACTCACTGGGGTGGCCTGCCTTGTAATTTTGCCAAATTTTTATCCCTCGAACGGTTCGGTTAGTTCGAGTCGTCGACCCCAAGGGCGCTTTTATTGTCGCTATTCTGTCGCAGACAAGGCCGGGGTATTAAGTAGGTGTTTTGATTCTTGTCTTATTGTGGGGAAAATTAGATTTTTCAACAGTTTTGTGTAACAATTTGTTTCATATTGGCTTTGTTAGTAGTTTAATATCTAAGTGAACAGAGCAACTTGGTGCAGCGTCGACCTTGTATTTTATTTTGGGCTAGATTGTCAGTGAGCCTATTTCATCCTACTGTCTCGGGCTCTACAAATTATATTCAGTGTTTTTATTCAATCTACGATTTGACAGATTGGTAATTAATTAGATTAAAAGTGAGTAAGTATTATCTAACCTACGTTTGTCTAAAATGTTATTTCAAAAGGTACGTCCGTTGTAGAAATAGAAAAGGCTTCACTAAAGGATGCAATGTGGTTAACCAAATGTTCCGCTGAATACCATACTTGATTTATTTTTTTAAGTGTCACTTGTGTTAGAAAAATAACTAAGAATTTGAAAATAAACAGAATTTATATTTGGAAGAAAAAAAGGAGAACTAGGTACTGCCGCTCTTCTAGAAACGTGTAAAGGTAGGAATTTAATGTCCAAGCAATGTACTAGGGTTGTCCATTGATACAAGTTGGTAGAGAAATATCTCAAGTTTATGAAACCATAAACATATTTGTCAGTTAATGTTGTGTACAAATACCTAACTTGTACGTGGCACGCGTGTTCCTTTTTTTCTTTCTATTAAAAAATAAGAAGCTAGCAACCCTAACAGAAGCTATGTATCGTAGAACGCCGGTTGAATGTGACAAGTATGACTTATGCAAGCCGCTTTCCCGTGGTGTTTGTCAAAACACTCACGTTCCCGCGCATCCGGCGGCCATTTTGAGATGAGCCCGCAGCTTCCGGTCCGGCTCTAATTCCGGACTATCCGGACCTATGAGCCCATCCGGTGCAAAATGTTGTGTAAGCGAATTAAACCTACACGGTTGAGGTCGGTTAATTTGTAATGGTTATTTTAAAGATGTACGGTTATGGGTGGAAAATGGGTTATTGTTGTGAAAGGTTAAACGAGTTACAGATAATATATGTAGCTTAGGATTTAACCAGTAAAATAAGCAGTAGATTTAACCTACCTACAACAGGTAAAACATCATTTAGTTTAAAATATATATTTCTTACTGACTAGAACTACATTGGTCTGTTGTATCTCAGTTATTTGGATAGTGATTTAGATTTAAATAAAATACGAGTTTTAAGACCAAAGATATCAGTCGAAAACAAATCCAAGCTTTACCAAAATCAACTCAATCAATAATCCGCTTTAGTCCACTAATGATAAGTAAGTCTGAAATAGATACATCAGATCAGACGATAGCGCTAATCGCCTTCCTTGAAATTCAACTGGCTGGTGAAAGGCGGCCACACGGCGCTAGCAAATTATACCGAGAAATAAAAACTTGGCAAAGTGTGAACAAATCTTTAGTGTTCCGTACGAACGTGGGCGTTAGGGTATACCGGAATGAACTTGGCACAGTCAGATATGGAAAGTTTATGGTAGGTATTGATTTTTGTACTTGCTTTTTTTTAGACTTTTAGGACAAACAGCAAGACATGGGCACGTGTTCATAAAAACACTTTTTACGAGTGAATTTATAACAGCAGAATAACGCACTTCAAAGCGTTTATCGACGATTTTGATTTATTTTACGAATTTAGTTATCTTTGATTTATATATTATCTCTTTTAGTGTTTCACTGAACGTGTTACGAGTAACTGCGGAACTCTAAAACCAAAGCTGATTTTATCGCGGAAATCCAATTTTCTCCCTTGCACGCTAAAGACGCTGGAAAAAAGCGCCAAGTCGAAATGACTCCACCATTTCGAGCCGTTCCCGCCATGTTTAAACTCCGAACACGAATGAGGAGGCGCCGGATTGGTTAATTTGAATTTGGAACGCCGCGTGCGCTCTGGAACCACAGACTAATTAATTTAAAGATTCATAGATAGGATAATTTGGTTAGCTTTTAAGTTTGCCTTAAATAAAAGGCATTAATCTTTCGTGGTATTCCGCCACCTACTTTGAAGCAGTTGCTCATTTAGGCATTCATATACCTAATTGAATTTGAGAATTTATAGAACTTTACAGCAATTATAAGGTAGTTAAGTGGAATTACGAGCGGAATTTTTGATACGAATCAACATATTTGGTGTGAATTTATGGTCACCTATTTATGTAAATGCTTGATAACTTATACATATTGCTATGAACTAGAAGCTAATTTTAGATTTTATTATGCAAAATATGCTTAGTCATCCAACGGTTTTTGATTAGTATTCCATCATATGTACTTATTTCATGACATAACATAGGTACACCACTTGTTAAAACAAGCAATAATCTATGTGAAAGATTCTAACTAAATTCAGTTTAGTGTTTATGCATTAAGTGTTATTTCCCGCAAACTAAAAACATTAGGTAGGTATGGATTATATTATTTACAAATTCACAAAGGTATTTAAATTGTAAAACCCGCAAGGGACCAATTAGTGGAAAGAGAGACTCTTAATACCCCTACAATCGGAAAATGGAAATTTGATATCAATCTTGAATTGTTGGGCAAGATTATGACGTATTTTTTCAGTGTTTTGTTTATTTTGTATCTATCTAAAACAACAAGTATGAACACAGCGCTTTGTTTGTACCTATGTACTTATTGGTATGGCGTTATTACGGCGGGAATCGAACCCTTGCGTCTTGCGTCGCAGACAGACCTTCGCCCGCTGCGCCAAAGAGGTCGTTAAAGATGTTTAAAGTTAATACTTACTTCTTTTCTCGTTTGCCGGCGCCCGTGTCTCTAAACCCTTTCGCGAAGGGATTGTTGTCGATCTTTAGTTGTGTGATCTGGGAACAAAATTAATTACTTTTTGTATTACTTATGCAAAGTGAAATAAAAATCTGAAATGCCTAATAAAATACAATGCATACGTATGTATGTATGTACATAATACAACTTCGCTATGAGGTTAGAGGTAAAGTTATAATCTTATTCATATATTTATATGCGATTTCTCTTATGAACATACAGTACAGGCTCTTTTATAGATTTCCCCTTCTTTTGGTGGGAAATGTTTCCAGTAAATCATCTGACCATTCTGAACGTCAGATTCTAATCCGACATAGCTGGATACTAACTCAAGAGAGATGACCGAAGGTCGCATTTCTGTGATCTCGCACAAACCACATTAAATAAATAGCCTCGTGGTAAGCTCGTAGCTTGTGATACGGGTGCTAGATTTCTGACATAGGTACCTACTTAATATACAATAATAATACTACATAGATAGATACAACCAGAAACCATTTTCTCCAGATCGTACAATTTTTTTTCCGAGGTGGAAATCGATCCAGCAACCTCTTGAGTCGCAGGCAGACCTTCGCCCGCTGCGCCACAGTCATTAAATGTCTACATTGTAATGTCTACGAAGACCAGTAGACATTAAAATGATAATGTCTACTGAAACCTTCTAAATTTGTCACGTTCCCCAATAATAAAGAAGAAGAAGAAATCTTACCTTTTCATTCTGATAAGCCGTAACAGCAATGAACTCCGTCTCCTTGAAGACGTACGTCCTGAAGGTGGAGTAGGGCAGCTTCAGGATGTCGTTCGCCCGCACCAGGTGGAACCGCGGCTGGTACTTGTGCATGGAGTTCAGGATCGTCTGCGTGACACACTTCAAACACTTTAGGATTGTGATCCGGCAGTTTACATCTTATGGGGCTAGCGATGGGGCATGTTTTGTGTTGTTGGTTGGAAGCTCAGGTTAGACATAGAGAAAGACATAGACATAGATACAAGCAAATGTGACGTTCTGACGTTTTTGACGTCGTCAGGAGGTTTTGGACGTTTATTAATTAATGATTTTATACATTAGCTACCCATAGACTAACGTTCATTCCTGCCGGAATATACAATCCTTACGGAATGAACGCCAGTGTATGTGCAATAGCGGAAAGAATGACGGTATTATAACACCGCGACCCTTCAAGTCGTGTTTTATTTCA
Organism: Chloroclystis v-ata; assembly: GCA_963691955.1. Taxonomy (NCBI): domain Eukaryota; kingdom Metazoa; phylum Arthropoda; class Insecta; order Lepidoptera; family Geometridae; genus Chloroclystis; species Chloroclystis v-ata. The sequence continues at coordinate 15,069,224 of OY829902.1, read as the reverse complement.
TCCCGTCGCTTATCTGTACACGGGATAAGCCGGAAGGAATGAACGTTAGTCTATGGGGGGTTATTGTCAACGTCCGGACGTCAGAATAAAAGCTCTTTATCGCGGCTAACTTTTAAACGGTCTGATATTAATTTATATTGGAAATTCAAAATAATGAAAGATTATTATATGTTGTTTTTGTATTATTTGTATAATAAACTTCTTACTTAGTTATAATTTAAAAATCATGTTTAAAATAAGAATTTGTCACCACACCATAGATTGATGATACGTACGAGTAGGTATACAAAGAAAAGGTCAGCTTAGCTTCCGAGCTATTCTAAAAACCTAAAATGAATATGCATATCTTCACAGGACCCTCCAGATTCCAAATAAATCTTAAAAACATTGTATAAGTGCCGCAATAAAAAATTTACAACTGAGACGCTTTAATCTTTGGTCGGTGCTGGTGGTCCGTTCACATTATAAATCCTCAAAATCACCCATCAATTAGGCGCGTCAAATAAAACTCACTATAACCTCGTGAATAATAAAAAATACGATGTAAAATCCTAGAAAATCATGGGGTGGTTTCACCCTATATCATTAGGGCTCATTATCGCGTGTGACTGCTGAATAGAACATGAGCGATCGCGATCTTTTGCGGAGGTGATTGTTAAGCGAAATTAATCCTAATAAGCGATAATTCGATGTAATAAGGCTGGTAATTTCTAGTTTTTACGGTATCGCTGATTAATATGGATCGATTATAAAAACTCGTTACAGTAATCTTGAATAACTTATTTAAGCAATTAAGATGTTTTGAATACACTTAGGTACCTACTACCTGTTATTAATTGCAAAATTCCATTTAATTTAATTATATAGATTATTATACATAGGCGTGTGGATATGCTACAGAAAATACAAATTCCTACTAGTAGACTTTTGATATACCTATTACCTACAAGTATCGACGATATAATAGCCAAGGCATTTTAAACTGTAATAAGTTTAGATAACAGAGTTCAGTTAACTCAATAAAACCTCAAATTATGCGTGAAAACTTTACTAACAAGTAGACAGACCTTTTTTCAATAATGAATAGGCACGACCCCATGTGGTAACCAAATTGCTACCCTGCGGACCGACGACCAACTTAGTATTGCGTGTGGGAGAAATGGCTACCTTTTAATTTAATATATTAAAGAATAGATATTTATATTAAGCTAATCTGTAGGATTGTTATCTCTGTGGAACGTCGAATTAGTAGAAATACCTTAGAGGTCTTTAGAATTGAGATCTGTATAACTTTTGTTGGCTAAAATTAAGTAAGCGTCCGTAGCGAGACACCAAAATATAGATTAGTGTGTGATGATAAGCTATTGCTCCCCTTACCAGTTAAGATTATTTAAAAATTGTTTCTGCGGAAAAGTTGTAAATGACGCCTGTGTTATTCGATCATTATTCAAACGTTTAAACAAATACAATATGAAAAGGGCATTTAAGATCAGTGTGACAATTTTTACTGTGTGGCAGCATACACGAATATCTTCCAGAAAAGGTTGAACAAAGAAATAGCGCCACCCCAACCCGCATGGACAACTTGGTCGCGACTGATTCAATTCTATTTTCCCCTATTAGGTATGTCCAGCATTGTAATTTACTCGCTTCGTTTGTTACAACTTTCGTCCATGATTTTTGTATGAGGACAACGGTCATGAGTTTGCTTGGAAAATAGAAGTTTGTAATTGTTAGAAATTGTGGCGACATCTTTGACATTGTGTGACAAATTCATAATCAAACAATTCCTATCAATTTGTATCGATTGTATCTTATATTAATTTAGTAATTTTGGTTTTTATTATCTTTTTAAAATAATAAGGAGTCTGATCTAGATAACGAAAAAATTACATATACATAGGCTTTAATATTAAGCGTAAGGAAATGTTAATCTATTCTAAGTTCAGAATACCACAACCGCGTTGAAGATTCAAACGATTCATATACAAATTTCTCATTACAAGCCGTAATCTAGAAGCTGCATCCATTGTTGCTTGTAGAACAGTAAAAATATGTGTTTGTATGCAAATACTTCATTAATATTCCACGGCAGGCCAGAGCTGGTATAACGATAGATAAATCAATATTCATGGCAAAGTAAGGCGTCTGTACCTACTGGGTGAGATGTCTCGTATTGCTGGTTTGTGACTAAGTACCTATATAGGAAAATAATGTGAATTGAATGAGGCTTTCGCCATTCCATTGAGATTTAAAAAGCTTGCGTTGGTGTGGCATGGTATCAATGTTATGATTTTTACCAATAGATACTAATATGACTATTTTTTTAAATAGTTTTTTAATTATGACCGTAGGCTTCGATGTTTCGAAAATCCATGTGTGGCCAGTGTGGTGAATTGAGGCCACATCTCTCTCATCTAGAGAAAAGTCCCTCTGTCCCAGCAGTGGAAAAGTAAATAGGTAACCTACCTATTACCTACTATGAGTTACATTTACCTATTTCAAGAAATCAACATGTCATTGGCTATTGCCAAGTAACTTAATAAAAAAAATCAGCTTGACTTCATCCATTCATCCTCAGCTGAGTGAGCCTCCACTATGTAGAGTACCTATGTAAGTTTTTAATGTTTTTAATTAATGATTTACTTATTTACTACTATTTATTAAAGTTCGGATAAACTATAAACGGTGTCTTTATTTCTACGTTAGTATGTACGTTTCCAATTTGCCTATCATTCGAATTGAGTCAGTGACGTTTATAACAGCCAGGGGCGCTTACTGGTGGTATTAGTTCGACTGTGGTGTTTCAATTGAATATGACGGTTTCTGATTTTCAACTTTGATATGACTGTTAGTTGACTTGACAAATAAAGTCATTTAGCGAGGCTTATGACCAACAGTAGACGTCTGACGATGAGGTAGAATCCTTCATACTTTAACGTATCAAGTAGGTACTCTTACTATTAACAACACATTCATTTATGTTGTTACAATTATCGCATAAAAACTAAACGGAAACTGTTATAATGAACCATCTAATCATATTGAAAGCAATCTGTGCTGAATGTTTGTATGCACAGCGTCAATTAAGCAATAAAAGTAATGTGTGCTGCAATGATGCACTCAATTTAATGGAAACATGAGTTGATGTGATCAACAGATGCAATTGTGATAGATGTAATATGTTTTATTATTCAATTGAAAGTTTTATGGTTTCATACATTTTGGTTGGAAATACTGTTGCGTCGAGAAATGTAGTTCCATCTTTTTGTCATCATTTTTGAACCTTTCATAATCAAATGTTGTCTTCATTGGAATTTGGTTTACATTTCTAAAACAGTACCTAATACTCAATTACCTAAAGGTAGATGACCTTGTGGGTACTCCCTTTATTGATAGTATCTCTACATTACCGTGCCTAAGAAGCTCTGACGTGGGCGCTTTTAAACTGCGATAAGTTCAATCGCACTTGGTCACTGGCAAAATTAATTAAGTAAACCAAAAACAGCAGGCCATAGAGCCATTTGCAAAACCATAGAAAACGCATATTTAGGAACTAAAAACATAAACTAATAATGCATTATTATTCTACTTCTTATTAATGTCGTAAGTTTGATATCACTTTCGTAAAAGCCGACAATCCCATTTATGAGACCAACATTAAAATAAAATTATACTTATATCTTCAGCGTTGGTCTTAATTACCTACCGGCCTTTTTTCCTTCGTCCAATTTCTTTATTTTACTGCGGGACAACAAATTTATATGTAAATGGAGTTGTCCGGTGGTCCGTGCCTACCAATGATCCCATGTCGATATGCCGATTAAAAATAATTGCCCCACTTTAAACTAGAACCACACTGCTTTTGGATGATTTATTGATCAATCTGGGAATAGATTAGTTAATGTTTATACCCGTAAAATTTGCGCTGCTTTAGGTGTTTTAATTATTATCTTGGAAAATTGAATAATTTGTTGCTGACTGAAAAAAAAAACTAGAAATATAAATTATTAGATAATTGCTGGTTATACGCGAATTATCAAATTCTAAATTTTGTAACTACAATAAATCTTCAAATATTTTCTTCGGCAAATTATTAACTCTAATGTACCTACCTAGATTAGATACCATGCGGTGTAAAAGCCAAAAGTTCGTAGAAAACAAACAAATATAAATCAACCTTCTTTCGATGGAATAATTTACATAAAACAACCATACCTACGGTCAAAACTTGTAATCAATGTTCAAATTCCTCCAAATCGATAATATTGAACGGTGCAATCACTAGTAATTAAAGTTTGGTTCTAATTGCCGGGAGATGGCGCCACGAGCTCGGCGCCTGCGTTCTCCGCGGTCACAGCTCGTAAAATAATTTGAGTATTGTATCGTATTTTATGGTGTTTTGATGAACAGCAATGGTTTTTTATAACATAATAAATAGTGGAAAGTTTGGAACGCATTTCGATGTGGCCATAGAAAGTTAATTGGTTAGATGATTTGGAACGGAGACGTTCTACTACATGCAAAATATTATTATGTATAGTAAAACCATTCTAAAAATGAACTCCCCTCCACAAAACCGTGATGATTTCAACGTGTGAGAGGAAATACAGAAAAACAGAATACACAGAAAAAAAATACTTACAGAATTCGGTGGAGGGGCGTTCATTTTAGAAATGGTTTTACTATACCTATGTATGAAATTATTAAATACCTATGTAAAGTATCTTTCTAAATGTTGATTACGTAGTAATTATTATGTTCTGTGCTACTTCTACCTAAGTTTACAAAAATAGTGTTGCTATTCGATACTAGATGGCGCTATCATTTCCTTTTATTTAAGGGGTATGTTATAGCGTTCAAGTTAATCTAGCATTCATAATTTCGTCTTAAATATAATATAAGATTAAAATTAAAATTCATAAAGTTATATACTTACAGATTAGAATTTAAGTAGTTAAGGTTCCTATTAATACCTAATTGGAATAAAATTGAATGTCCTTTATATTATTAGATGAATCATTTACGTAGGTAGCTGTATTGTAGTACAACTCATAGCCTGTTAGAGTTTCTTGTGTTCAGTGCTTAGCACCTTTGAAGCTTTATAATCTATGGTCCCTATCGCCCCACACTTTCCCGCCAAATGGCTAATTCGCGGCAAACACACACGCCATAACTCATATCAACTACCCAACACGGACAGAGCGTGCAAACTATACCTGTCCCGTTCTAACGACCTAGGAGAAACCGAAGCCGCTTGTTTGTTTTTTCCTTTTACTTCCTTTGAAATCTTATTTTGAATTTTATTCCAGGGGCGTGGATGTTGCATTTGTGCACCCGCTCACACATGTAGGTATTGGGTTAGGCCACCGTCTCGTTCTAGCTTTTTGTAATTTTAATTCGCAGAAGCATCGAAACGTGATTTGAGTCGATAGAAGTTTTTATGTCGCAGAATTCGATGAAGGTACGTGGAATTTTGTCATAGGGCATGGTTCCGAACAATTATGTCTGCAATACCTACTATGCTGCAGGAAATTAACTAAAATTCGACGCACTTTATTCATTGGAAAACCTTTTTAGAAAATACTGAATATTTTTAATGTTGGAGGTAACGAAAGTGTCACTTCTCTATACGATAAAATTTGACGAGATTTTCATTATAGACGTTTTAAATCTCTACTACTCCCTGCATTTTAACCTTCCTTGAGTAGCACCGACACATCACCCTGCTTAAATATTTGCCCACGCTTTTTGTCGTAAAAAGGGCATTTGGAACCCTTTTGTTTACCGTCAGCTAAGACGGTTTGCGTGTAAACAGAAGACGTCAATATTGATGTCGGTCTCTGTGACTAACGTAATCTGCTAAGTTTTGTTCTTTACACTCGAGGTAGTGTCAACAGCTGCTCCAGTGGCTCCATCTTCCATCTTAATATGAAAATACTTCGGTGAGATCTATATATATATAAAAGAAAGTCGTGTTAGTTATTCCACTTATAACTCGGCTTTACCACGGGAAAATATATAATTACGCGGGCGAAGCTGCGGGCGGAAAGCTAGTATTTTATAAAGAGCTCCGCAAAAAAAATTAGTCAAGGCTCAAAGTCATAGAGGATAACTTATGAATCTAATATTCCACGCTCTATAGTCTATAGTAGCCTATTCTTTGTTGAAAGTAGTGTACCTTCAGAGGATCTTAAAGTAAACTTAACTCCAAAAAATAGTGAAGCAGCACGTTCAAAATCCATATATCATCGCCAAGAACAGAATTTGTAACTAATATTAGATCTTTATCTTTTATATCTGTCCAGTTCATACATAGGTTGCCTGGAAGAAATCGCTTACAGCGATAAGAGCGCCCATTGTACTCCAAATGTTGAAGTTTTACGTTTGTGTTTTTGTGTTGTGCAATAAGTACTTATATTCTATTCTGATAATGCGTAGAGAACATTCCATCTACGAGCACTAGGTACCTATATAACTTTCAAATACAAATAAATAACGTGATTGGAAAAACTTATTGTCATAGCTTTCCTCGACATGATACGCCGGCACCTGTGTCGGCGGAGATCAAAGACGCACCTCTTTGTGCAGGCGATGCCGACAAATATTTATTTTAATTCTGAGCCCGCCCGCCGATGGCTTGTTAATCGCTAATGGGAGCTACCAGAGAGCACTGTACACTATATAGCATGTGAATCAGGTATTTGCAAAGCTAATTTACATTAAGGTACCTACATGGACTATCTATACGTCTATAGTCTGCCTCTATTCTTATTCATAGACTGTAGAGTAAACTGTTCGTTCGCGGTTGATAGTCTGATTCAGTTTTTAATGGTAATAAATCAGTTCCTACTAATATAAAGTACCAAATGAAGTTTGAAAAGCGATATAAACAACAAGTCTTTGATCAACGAGAAACGATTCACGGTTTTTTAAATAAAGATAATGTCTAGTAAAAGTCGACCCAACATAAGCGAATTCTTTGTAATATCATTTAAATAATAATAAGAATAAAAAAAACAATAGTAAGTAAGTAGGTAGGTACTCGTGCAATACCTATCCTCGGTTTGTTTGTCTGACCGATATCGATTTCATGGTAAGGCTCGTCCGCTGTTTGCTTATTGCCGGACAAACATAACACTTTTAGTATACTTATACGCTTTAAACTCGCCGCTACTGGGAATAAAATAAATATAATTTGATGTGCAACCTTATTTTACTTCTGACATATTTTTGATTTTAAACCTCAAATACCTATCATCATTAAAACAATTCACATTTATAGATCCTGATGGATGTGTAAAAGCGTGGTGAACGTTTACCAGACGGGTTAACGATTGTAAAAGTTGGTCCAGTACAGTCGACCGCATAAAGATATGATATGATGATATTTTGCATTCGATGTGGGCGATATTTCCAAGCCCAATCCATTGTCAGATGATGCTTAAGTCAAATAAATAAGTGTGTTATTAATGCCGACGAAATCATCCGATTATTATGTATCTTGAGTTTCATCACAATGTTTGCAATGCCAATAAATGATCACATATTTTGGCTAGTCTGTTCATAGTCATATCATAATGTGGTTGACTGTACTGTTACACAGTATGTATATATAATGTAATTGTATGCCTTTAAATAAATAAATATTTACTATCTCTTAAAGACACATATGATATTGATTCCAAATTGAAATAAATTAGCAAAAATACCAATCATAAACCGTTAAACTATGACGATATAAAATCTTCATTGGTTCCCCAGCCAAGTCGGCCAACAAAAACCGCTTTTGAAGTAAACTTTTCATTCGTAATTAAAAAGAAATTGAATCGTTATGAACTGTACGCAGTAAAACTTGAATTTTACACTCTTTCTATGACTCCTTCATAATAATTACACGGGAAATTTTCAAAACCTTTTATCTCAACCGCTCTATGTAGGTAGGGGAGAGCGGGGTTCAAAGTTACCGGGGCACGTTGTTCCGATGCAAATAACTTTCGAAAGAAAAGAGATAGCAATACGTGTGAAGTACGGTGCAAGACGTCATACCATGGCGCTATCGCGTCAGCTATTTTAGTGACGCCTCTGCAACCGGCAACTATGGTAATCGAATGGAGGCTCATAATTGTAACGTGAGTAAATATTTTTGCGTTGAAACTTTTTGGTCTATTTTGAACAGTTTTATAGCAATTAATATCTGACTTGCATTTAATTGTTGGAAAATCTATTGGGGATGTTTTATTATTATCATTATTGACGTTATAATACTTATTTTTAAAATAAATTTGGTTTGCTTTTTTATGAAATTTGGGGCTCTAAGTTCCGCTTGACCGGGGCTAGTTGTTCCGCGGAACTATGAACCCTGTGCTAAAGTAGTACTTAAATTAATTAAAAAAAAAATTGTTTTAGGATGCGAAACTACAAAAAAAATACGGAACGGGGCAAGACTTCGGAATAACTATTGCGGCAGGGAGTTGATACTGTAATGGAAGACGGTCGGAAAATCAAAACCGTAGCACGGGAACTAAAAATATGCCATATGACATTATTCTGATAGAAGAATAGATATTAGACTGATTAAAGACTTATAATTACCTGTTACTATAAATGTTAGTGCTAGTTTATTGATCTTAATGTCCTAAAACAAAGTTCCTGAGTTAAAAATACATAAATTATTAGTAGGTACTTAGTTTTGATGATTATTTGCCAAATATAGTAATTTTAATCCTTATTTTGAATAAATGACTTTTTAATGTTTGGCACAGTACTTTTGTGTTTCATTTATACATATTATATACACTACATTTGCAACTTTAGCAATTGAAGTTGCTGTCGGAACAACTTGCCTCAACGATGGAACAACCAGCCCCATGACGGGGTCAGTTGTTCCTTGTCAATTTTACACAGAAAAAATGTCCTGACGCTAACACTTTTAATCATTTAGTAAATACGACAACATCAAGTAAAACTAGAATAAATTCTGCGTCTATGAGCTCCTTTAAATTTAATTTCAGTCTATTTACTGACGGTCTTTTTGCGTGTTATTTGAAAATCGGAACTTCGAACCCCGCTCTCCCCTACCTACTAAAGAGTAAAACCAATTGCAAACTCTTCCATAATGACGTAGGTTTTAACAAAGAGATCTTGTATGTTGTCTATGGTTTGATGTAGCTTTATGGTGGCGCCACCTGTCATTATAAATCATTGTTCTATATTTTATGGATAAAATGTTTCAAACGGAAGTCATATCACTTTATTTTTATTTCCTAAGAGCTTACCTACTGTAATGCAATGTTTAATGGAGTGTTCTTGGCGGGGTTTCCATTATTTTTCATATTGTAAAGCTACATCAAAGGTTTACCTACCTGTCCAACTTGTAATAAGAACTGTCTCTTAAAAATGCAAAAAAAAAGTCGTGGTTGTAAACAAGGGCCATTAAATTAAATGATCAATGGATCGGCGCCACCTGCCGTCAACACTAAGAACTAGGTGCCTATAATTATACTCGAACCTTTATTATAACATGGTAATGTAAATTCAACCGTACCACTTCAAAATACTGTCGTTTTTTAAAAATTAAGTTTTGTTGAAGTTTTACAAATATATCAAAAATAAAATAGGCTGAATAATTGTTATCTGTTGTGTCGATCAATTAATTAATGCTAATAAATCAATTGGAGGGTATTTTAAGTAGGAAGGCGGGTTCGATTTTTAAACAATGCGTATGTGGGTCAGGTTATTATTAGTTTGTCAGTTAATACACTAAAAAAACAGTGCATGAACATAATTTAACGCATATAATAAGAGTCTAACATGGGTTCCCATCATCCCTCTTGATAAGTACCTATGATACCGAGGGGTGCAAATAAACTTACTAAAGATTGTAGGTACCTATTAATCCTCTAAATCACTTATTTTTACATTCTTGCATTTTAGCACTCCCGGCTCAACAACTCAAAATGTTAGTAGAATATATTCCTATAAAACAATTAGACTAAATTGCGATCAAGTTAAAGACTCTAGGCTTTTAAAATCAAGCAAACCAAAAAATCCAGATCTACTATTTTTAAAATGAGTAACACCTACCTATTAGGTGGTAATTTTTTTAACGTAGAGACTATTATTTAAATAAGAAAGAAACAATGCATAGGGAAGGATATGGAACATGACCATAGAGGTTACAAATACAAGTTTAATGATATTTCCAAATGGTCTTGATTTCGACACATGTCAAAATACCAGAACGCTTCAAAAAACAAACAGAATCAAATTAACGGTATAACAGCTGTCTAACGACAATATAACTATTTATTACCTTCATTATCTACAACGCTTGTTAGTTTAGACAAACAGACAGACCCCTAATCATAGCACAATTAACTTCGTTTCTACGCCAATTCGTATTCTAATTTTTTTAACAGCATAACATTATATTTTGAACTGTATATTAACGCGGCTAAGGCGCCATTTTCCTTGATTTATTTATTATTTTTGACTGATTCTTGATTTACGGTTTTATGTTAGTTTGGACAGTATACATATGAGTATAAGGTGTTAGTTTGGTTGAAGGTGATTAACAAATATTTGAGTTGCCTCGAATGTAATTAGGATGCAGACACCTCGATGGGATGATTTCTGGCGCCTCGAGGTGGTAGGGTGACCCTAAATGAGTTTTAACTAGGATAGTTCTTGGGACTAATAAAAAGGAATGAGTTTAATTTTATTGCCGTGTTTCTGAGGAACGGTCTTAAACCGCTAAAGTTGTCATTATGAATCATGGTAATTAATTGTGCTTATTTTTAGATTTGTTGAAGATAAATATTGAACCTAAGTAATCTCTTCTCTAATCAATCCAATTTGTTTTGTTCCCAATATCAATAGGTAAGGTACTTATATTATTTTCTGTGCCAATATGAAATCATACATAGGTAAAGTTTCTTAGTTAACAAATTCTTCAAAATCAATTTTCCTTCTTGTTATGTATGTTGATAATCCTTGTGATTTTTTTTACAATTATATGAACTTCAAGATACAGTCATCTTAATAAATAAGGTAGCGAATTACACCACAGTTTAAAACAATTGCCTATCATAATTTTATTCCGCTTTGTCTATCAACGTATACCTACCATATAGTGATGGAGATTTATGGATCTAATGTCACCATGTCACCTATTTATGGCAGCTCACACGTTAAGCATTATTGAACAAAGATTACCTTTAGAAAACCTTTTCCGTATTAGCTATATTTGGTTGTAGGTACTTTATTTATGATATTAATAAACATGATTTTGACATATTTATAGTTATATAAATTTAAGACTAGTGTTATTGGATAAACCTGTACAAGTTAAAAAAAACTAGAAGACGAGCAGTAGCGACGTTCTGTGAAATGTACCAACTTGCTGAAATCACCAACCTGCTTGGTAAGCGTGGTGATTACACCAAATCCCCCATGACATGTAATGAGTTTTGTCTCCCCAACAGAACACATTACAGGTCTTCGCCTAGGTTCTTCTTGTTATTATAATTATAATTATTACACATACAAAAATTGTAAGGTACCTACCTATTGCATTATATTTTTTACTAATAATAGGTAGGTACCCATAATTGAATGATTTTATATTCTATATTCATAGATACATTGCAATTCGAAACAAACCAAAGCAATGTGGAAATATATACGTAATAATTTATACGTTACAAATAGTATAATCGAGTTTGAAAACGGCTTTTTGCATTACAGTCATGTATCATACAGTTGATAAATATGATGGATGTTTTTTTAAGTGACATTAAATGTCTTTGTCTTACTTGCTAAGCTGTCAGTTTTGACAGGTAGTTAATTTTTTATTCTTCATGAAAATAGTTTTATTATTAAAGTCATTAAGGCATCGCACATAGGTACTTATGTCTTTCTATTATCCGTAGTTTTTTTACCTATCTTTACGGTGATAGTATAAGGGATTTTGATGTCTATGACTTTAATACGAATTATATTTTACAGTAGGTACCTTTGTAACAATGAAAAAATAGACAAACACGTAAGTTGGTGCCTTTTATGCCCCACTCGTAATCCGGGTGTTCTAAGATCCGTTTTGTGTTCAGCTGTGTTCTTGCTATTACACCAAAATTACTCGCATGGGTAAGCTTCAAAACACCACCAGTAGGTTTCCAAAAAAATATAATAGAGTAGGCCCAACCATAAATAATAGAATCATTAACATCTGCTTCCATGATTTGGCCCATCAGTTTTTTTTGTAATAGAAAAAGCGGTCCCTCAAACTTGCGGGGCGTTGCCGGAAAAAATGCATTTTGACGGTTATTTTTTAATTTTCTAGCTCGTTTACGTGTTTGTATATTTATTTTAAGGGTGCGGATTACAAAATAGTTAATAGACCTACTTCTAACATTTTTTTAAACACAGGATCATCAGTAGGTAACTGTAATTTAGGCTGGATGTAAACTAATAGCAACATTTTGTTGTTTGTTTGTTATTATGAGTAGGTTGATACCTATAAAGTTTTATTTTAACGTTTGGCTGTTATTGTTATCTCGGTTAAAAAAGACGATTCCTATTTCACATTTATAATATACGTTTCTATATTAATAAATAAACCATTCCCAATACCATGCAAACCGATCCAAAACAAGCAGAGTATTTACATTTCCAAATGAAGAGCACGAACAACAATGTTCAGAAATGCCCAACATTTTAAGCTAGTAGAATAAAATAAAATAAAAAGTCTACTAACCAAATGATCAGAGTGGGGATCTCTTGGGGCACTAGGTGCTGGATTGGGCCACAGCAACTTGGATAACATCCGTTGACTTTGGTTATAGATGAGCTCCTACGAAGGAGAAAAACGAACTTTAGTATAAAGTTATACCAATTAGAATTCTTGAGGTGTAGGAATTCTGCAAGCAAGCAGTTCTCACACCATCAAACTGGGGCATCTAAAGCATCGTAAATGACTGGACTTCTAAAATAAATGTAGGTACCTAACATAAAAAAACAGTTTAGTTATCGAAGTCTATGGATTTGGGTTTGTCAATTGTCAAAATTGTATTAAGAATTTTTTTTATTAACATATCTAACAACTCTAATAAAAATAATATGATCACCTAGTAGAGATAGCGTACCTACTCTGCTTAACCTATTTTTGATAGTAGCTACAATGACAATCACAAAAATAAACATAATAATTTATTGATTAAATAACCGACGATGGTGCTTCACATAAATAAAGAATTATCAATAATTTAAATAATAAAATCTTCGATACAACGTTTTATTTAAAAAGTCTTCGCCGTAGGTCGTAACCAACAAATAATACATCATAGTAGAGATACTGTTGAATGAGATTATTAATAATAACCTGTTTTTAAGGAGTCAACGGGCGCGCCTGAGGCTTGATCGCAGTTAATGTTGCCGGCAGGGGTGCACAACTGTTGGAACTTCATTACCAATACAAATGTTGAATCATCGTTTTTCATTTTACTAAGTAGGTAATCTATATAAACTTATCAAATACGAGAGGTGAGATTTTGAATAAAGTTTTAATAATTAAAAACTTTGTTTAAAAATATGTATTCATTATTTTATAAAATACTTAAATAGATTGTACATTCTATCTAAAATACAAATATTTAAGATAGAGAGTACAATCTTAATATTCTCGAGAGAATCTTTAAATTTAAATCGTCCATTAAATTTCCGACTGTTAAATTAAAAGTTAACAACTCAACAATAACTTACAAAAACATCAGAAACTACTCAAAACTTTTATGAAAGTAAAACGTTAAGCCAAGAGTTGTGCTCCCCTGGCTTTAAAAAGTAAAACAAGAGTGTAATAATAGGTTGTGCAAAGTTCTCGCCTAAAAACAAACAGTGCCAGAGCAGAGAATTTCAGAGACCGCTAAATTACTTTAATAACTTCTACGGTGCCAAGTCGTTGGGCTGTCGTGGTATGATTCATTGTTTTAACCATTTTGTGCACTTTACTGCTCTGTTTAGGGTTAAGATTTGGGGAATGTGCTATTATTAAGCGTTCTTTATTTGTTTCAGGTATGAAAGAGCCTGTTGTTGGCTGTTACAAATATTTTATATTTTTTATTTTATCATTAATTGGAATTCTGTACTTGATTAGTAATATAATAACATCCCGCTAAGGAGCATAATTAATCCTTTTCATTACATATTAGAAAGTTGATGTGGATTTGAAAACCTTGCGTGTAGTAATAGCGCCTTCATTATTTTATTACAGTTCTACCATCATCATCTTCAGCGATGATGGTATCTATATGTACCTATATTTATTTTAGATACTTAATCGTTGTCAATTACATAATGAACATACTTTTAAGTTCCATATGTATTTTGTGTGATCTTGCTGATATAGATAGGTAGGTTACAATACTAATTCCTAAATTATCTTTATTTTTTTAATTCTTAAATTTAATTTTTTTTCTGTTTTCTCTGTTTCACGAGTAGTCTTCCGTGGCGCGGGAAAATAGCCAGGCAACACGTGTAAATAACAGATACTTATCATTATAATACAGCTGTCAGTGGATAATTTGAATGTTCATAAAAACCGGATCGGGAATCAAGTTTATATTCAGCGTAACGAATGAACGCACGTCTATTCAATATTCGATATCGTGCCATTGAAATATTTTAAGGCGGTTTCTATTAAAGAAATAGGTGACATCCCTTTTAATTAGATAAGTAACCAATGTTATCAATTAACGGTATTTAAAGTATTATGAACTTAAATAAATATTGCTGGACCGGACTGAATTACTATGGACCTTTGCCTAATGCATCAAATATTTGAAAACAACCCTGTACAATGTTTTCAAATATTCAAGAGCTATTACGATATAATCAGAAAAAATATATGCAACAGATAAATCGATAAATGATCAATAAACAGTTGATTGATGACAAGCAAGTAAAGTCATCAATACCCATGTTACTCGGTCCACTTAGAGGTATCTATTAAACGTACCCTTCAATTTGCTTTATTCAAACAAGCTCGTACACTTTGATAAGATATTATATCCAGTAGCCATTCCAGTAGCAATTATATTTCGAACTTGGGATATAGTTTGTAAAAAGGTTTTTGCTCTGGGTTTATGCTTACAATTTTGCTGGCGGCAATGATGTTATTTTATAAACCTTTACGATGTCATAAGGATAATTTTAGCATTAAGGTTATCCAGGTTATCTTGTAAAGCATCAACTTTGTTAGCAATATTGAGTCGAGAGCTCAAAGATAGAGTATTCAAACATATTTTAAGTCTTGGGTTAACAAGTCTCAGGGTGTTGTTAACAACGTAATGTAGCTGTATAATTTCTTATTTTTTTTTATAGTTTTGTGGTAGAGATTACCTTTATGTTAAGTATTGTTGAATTCAAGCTGCGTCTAGCAATTATTCGAAACCGCAAAATCAACATTCCCTCCGTAATGCTAGTCAGCTGTGCCTTACAGCCTAATACCATGACATCAGAATTTAATTTACAACTACGCGAACAGTGTTTATGGGAAATTGATCGCGAGATAATGCGGCCGGTCTAGACGTTGGCCAACTGCGATAAATTCAGCAATTTTCTGCCAACATTGTTGGCAACTCTTCGATCATGACAAATCACGATGGAACTACTCGAACATCGCGAAGAACTTAATCAGGCGAGTATCGGGCCTCGCAACGTGTAATTAGCAGTCAGCGGTGGAAGCATGAATGGCCGGGGCCGGCGCCGGCGCACCCGACGCCAATACAACTTTTATTACCGCAAACCTACAGCGATTATCTGAAATCTATACAAAGTCGTAACGACGGACATTATTCGCGAGCCGTTGCGAGCACGAGTCCCGCTTTGTAATGATAAAGGCTTTTTACAGAACGACTCACGAGCCGGCATGACATCTAGTTGAAGTATCTACGATCGGGACGGGAGATATTGGCCAATAAAGGCGCGGCGACGTATAAGGCCTCCGGAGACGAAACGCCGACAGAGCGCAAGATCAACGCTAATTAAGCGCCATAAAACCGAATATCGCTCTCATACCGTCGTTACCTTTCACCGCGTCGACGAATTCTATCGTCTGAGAAAAAAGGTGGCTCACACGACCACCTTACGAGCTTGGTAATAGATTAATGATATAGCCTGGAAGGTCTGTGTTTAACGAGTATCCTTGGAGTAAGCAGGGTCGCGGGCACCACCCGGCGCGCGCGAGCGGGACGGCGCGCTGTGCGACAGGGAGGTCGACAGAGGCGCCACCGCGAGCCGCGGGGCGGCGCCCGCGTCGGCCCCACGCGCGAGACACGTCTTATTGAGAAATTCCCAAGATGATGCATAATTCTCCTTTTGGTTTCCTGTGTAGTTATTTTACTCCCTGTTAACAAGATTACCAATTCGGTGACCGGGAACGCAGACGCATACATTATCCAGCCGTCGCTCTGGACCGGCTATTGTATGCGGACACGGCTGATTTATTCCATTGCGTTCGCCTGATTTTATTGAAAGGAAGGGCTCCTATAAAATTTACTTCGATGTTAATGCACTGCTAAATCTTGATTACCTACCTACAGTCAAGATTTAGTTGAGCATTAAGTTAGTAAATCGAAACTTTATACAAGTCTTAGTTTGAATGTACCTAATCTACTGAAATAAGTAGGTCTAGGTACCTTGTTGGTAATAAAGTTGTAAAAACCATTGTCTTATTTTTACAAATACAAAACCACAAAGTTCCTACTATCTGAGTGCGTAAGTTCTAAACGTTAGAAATCAACATAGGTACCTATAGTTATAAAATTTAACCTTGCCAATTTCTTCAAAGCCGTTAAACAGCAATCCTTATCAGACAGTTATGCTAACAAGACATGCTAATTCCCAAAACCAACAAGCGTCCAGAAAAAAAAACTGGAAAAGATCGCTGTTCGAAAAAGGAACAAAATGATATGAGGTGGCCGGCGCCACAGACCAATTACCATGAGCAAAGGATGGATGGAAGAAAGCCGGACAAAAGGTAAGAAGTGGGCAGAAATGCCGGACCTCTTAGATTTAGACGGTAAAGTCAAAACGGAAGATAATAAATAAAAGTTTTAAATCAAGGATTTTTTAATTATCTACTATTTAAAAGTTTTCGTGAGTTTTCTATTTATTTTGTGACAGTGGGAATTTTCATATTTACCTATCAACTCCTCTAGGTTAGGTAATAACCTAAGATATTTTTTTAACTTATGGTTGTCACAATAAAACTAGTCTTAATGGCAAATAATTATAAAAGGCACTTGAACTTTAGAAAATTATAAAAATAATAATATGAATTTTATTGTTAGTACTTATTGTGTTAACTACTTATATAGATATTAAATAGGTACTGAACTGAATTATATTAAACAACTAGGGAACTAAATAACAAAAAAAAATAAGATATGAAATATTTTTTAACTATTGTTTCCTAGAGCTTCAGTGCTCTGCTAAAACTAATATAATTTTTTATAAATCTCAAACCGGCCAATGAAAGCCGGAGGGTTTCAAAGACATATCTAATTCTCGTCTTTGTTTTGGATAGCAGAGATGTTGGGAATTCGCGTCGCTTCTAGAATTTTTTTGTTGTCCTATATTGTTTGAAGTTCGAAGCGTATTCGAACTTGGAATACTACGACGATGTTCTTAGAATGGCATGTGCTGAGGTCAGATTGGAACTTGGGTATTTTTGACATAGATTTTTAAAATCACAGAAGGGACAGACAAAACTCTGAGTTTTTCACTCAAAGTTGTCTCGGTATTTACTGAAGGCTACAGTAAAAACAAATTGACCAATATTCATCATAAACAACAACATGGATAACGTCACTAACGCGCCCACCCAAATCAATCAATCATCACCCCTTTTTGACGTTCCCACTTCTAGGTCTTCTAGGGACTTCTCTCTTGACGAGAGTGATGAGGCCTTACTTCACCACGCTGGCCAAGTGCGGGTTGACAATAC
The DNA here is from genome assembly GCA_963691955.1 of Chloroclystis v-ata. NCBI lineage: Eukaryota > Metazoa > Arthropoda > Insecta > Lepidoptera > Geometridae > Chloroclystis > Chloroclystis v-ata. Next base: position 15,051,220 of record OY829902.1, on the reverse strand, counting down.
TGCACTACTTGGCAAATTTGTTAGAATCATTACTGCGGTAGTACTATGTGATAATACTATTCTTAGGCCGGCAACACATGGCAATTATATATCTTTGGTAGTATTATCGACCATTCAGTAAGTGACTAGATATCATTAGACGAGTTCCGATGGAGAGCTCACCGGACATTCTAATCCGGGTGTCGGGGCGTGACCGTAGCTGTGACGTCACGGGAATCAGCCAATCACAGCCGGTGCTCGTAATCTCATTGTCACCCTCCAAGTGGATACAAAATGGTACCTTCAGCTATGTTGATGCTAATTATAGTTTTATCTTGATTCTCTTTTCAATTCGTTTCAAAGGGTAACTACAGTTATAGTTGTTGACTGATGCATTTAAATTTTCTGATGGAGCAAGATTTATTTTTATGTGGAATTGGGTTACACATCCATTTTTTCAGCATAATAGGCGGTAGGTATCCAAAGAAAATAAATTGTTACACGCTTGGGAACCTTTAGCCCTGGGCTTCATTTAAAATGTAATTTATTTATTTCATAAAGACACATTATCAAAAAAATTCAAGATTTGTATTTATTTCCATCAAATCCTTGGACAAGTCTACATTGGAAATGTTATTAAAATGATGAGAGAATCATCAACGTTTCACATCTCATAGATGTGAAACTAGCGAGAACCTGCTTTTTCAAATATAAATTGTCCTGGTCTTACAAAAGTTCAAAAAGGCCGTTATCGTTTGTCTATCGACCAAATATCGTCATACCGTAAATCTTTCCGGCTAATCTCGTAAAAGTCGGGGGCTCAATTAACTAAAACGTGTCTGACTCAAGCAATTAGATAGATATGGCGCTTCTGGTGGTCCGAGCCGCTAAAAGGGCCCTATTTGTGACATGCGACTGTTAAGATATAAATCATCATCATCGCCCCTACTTACGTTCCCACTGTTGGGACACAGGGACTTCTCTCTTGATGATAGAGATTACGCATTCATTTACCACTCTGACCAAGTGCGGATTGGTGAATGACACATGTCATGTTCTTTAAACTTTTCAAGCTCTAAGAACATGCCTGTTTACCTTCAGCTTTAGAGTTCATATGCGCATATGCTGATACGCGCATATTTCAATTTAAACTTATCGATACAATATTGTTCAGCTGACTGTAAATGCAGAACTCCTTAAAACCGTACCCTAAGCCAGCAAAACCCTTCATCCGTATCATAACCGTACAGAGTTCAAAATAAACTATTAATTCCCTTAATATGACCGACCGGCATTAATTGAATTGCAATAATAACCCAGCGAATAAATTCACGTTTATAAAGACTAAGGAGTTTAAACGAATGCAGGCTAAAGAGGTCTTTATGCCAAACAAATCGGCCTCCTTTGAGAGGTTCAAAGATGCCGCGTTGATTGCGTTATTTTATTTGAAGTTAATCGTCAATGAGAAGTGTGGTCAGAGCAGGCAGTTCTTGAAGATTTGTGAATCCATCTTGAAACTGCATGTGAACGATTGTGATTGATTTATCATATTTTAATTAATACCATTTTTACTGAGTAATTAATAGGAGGAAGTTGGTACTCAAGTCACGTAGATATAGGTATTTTGTTTTTTATAACCACGTACAACTTTTTACACAGTAGTCCGATTTTCTGCTTATAATTAACTGGTACCTACTTATGTAGGTAGGTATTGTACCTAATTAAAAATATACACAAAAACCAAAGCGAATTACTTTTTTTTGTATTAGAAGTTTTTATATTTAACGCACATTACACAAAATGGTATATCTGAACAGAAAATCTTTGGCAGCAAAATAATAATTTGGTTAATGAATCGTTATGAACTTCGTATTTTAGTAATTCCAAAACCTACGCAGGTAGGTAGGTATTGCATTGCACTTAATGAAGAATTTTTATTGAATTCCTTATTTTGTTTACCATTTACTTTATAAATAATATTGTTTCCTGGAAATCTTGCGTAGGTTATATTTACTAGGTAATTTTAGTAGACAGTTCGATTATTACATTACGATAAAACCTCCCTCGTCATCAAAGATAGAATATCAGTTGACTAATCTGAAATATAAACGAACCCAACTATTCTATGACAATAATGAGGAACATTCGTAAATAGAACGTCGTCTTTGAAAATAATATTAAATTCACTAGTTTCAAAATGCAAATTCCCAACCCTACCCAGCTGGTCAGTCGAAATGAGACGGGGTTAGTGTAAGCGTGTTGTATGAGTGAGATAGCGTACAACTTGGTGGCATCCCGCCGAGTGACAAACAAATGGGTGTTTTAGTGTTATCAGTGCGGTACGCTTTCATCTCGGTAGCAGTAGCCGGTTTATCACCAGGATTGTTCCTAAGCCGATTAAAGTATAGATCATTAGTAAAGTTCTTTATGGGTGGGCTCTTGGGCAATTTCTAGTAAAACGATGCAGTATTTGCGAAGTAATTTCTGGTTACTATGGGAAAACTTCGGTTTTACTCAGCAAGTCTAGGTAGGAACTAGGAACTTAAGAAAACTTTTTGTAATTTATATGTACAGATATTATCTCGCTACCCTTGTACTATTAATTTTATAGCGTATTACCTGTTCGTGCTTTTCACGATTAGTACAAAAGTAATTACTAACTAGATAACTAAATCTATTAAGTACATTAAAGCAAATAAGTTTTGTTGTTATTTCTTAACAACAAAATGCGTTATTATATAAATATAATACATATTTTATTTGCAAATAAGTTTTAAATTGATAAATTGAGTATACATTTATTTTAAAGAAGATAATACCTATAGGTCACTCATTTATTATTTTTAAACAATATTCGAAACAAACAGGCGCTCTTAGGAATAAGCCAGTTCGTTCGGTAGCGTATGTTATCTGTGGTAGAAGCCTTTTAGATTAAATCCCATTTGAATATACTATGCTGTCTGTGGGTGTAAATATTTTGGTTATTTTAATCATTGTATCATTGATTAAATAGAAAGTTAATGTTACTTAGCAAAAGATAATATAATAATAAAAAAATAAATAAAAAAATTAAAAATAAATATTTCTGGACAATTTTTACACAACGACATCTAGCCCCGTGGTAAGCTCGAAGCTTATGTTACGGGTGCTAGATTTCTGATATACTTAATATAATATACATACATAGATAGATATTTTTTATTATACATATATAACACCCATAATATATTTAACTATTACGTTGTATAATAAAACCTAGCTCAGACCTAGGAACGCTTAATTGTAAATTCAATCATGATAAAATAGATTAAAAATTTTTAGTAAAACAAAATTTTGACTTTAGTCAAAATGAAACGGGTTAGTGGTTTAGGCCCAAACGCCTTTAATAATGAGTCATAACCTCAATGATTTTATATAGTATAGATATGTTACCTTCATGTAATTGCAGTTTGAAATCTGTTCCGCGAATCCAAAACTGACATAAGATGTCAAATGTTTACTATTTCATAGAGTAACATTTATATTCGTAGAGTGGACACTTGAGTAAAATGTATAGTAATAGGTAAGAAATTAAACACCTTACAAAAGTAAATCATATTTATTGAAATTGAAATAATTAATGATAAATTAGTAAAATACACTTTCTAAATACCTTCAAAAAGATTTTATTTATTTATTTTCTGTCTCTTTAAAAGTTTTTTTAATGCGGGGTTATTTTTATATGCGGAATGGAGACGAATATTTGTGTATTTATGAATTATGGTTTTAATCAAATATACGCGATGATTAAAAATAGGTACCTGATGTGTTGAATGTTCGATCAGAATTTACATTTACATCGAATTTACATCGCCATCAATATTCGCATCTACACTAACTAATCTATGTCCGCGCCTCAATTATTATAATTATTTGGAAAAATAGAAATAAATAATCTAAGTATCTTTGCATACTCGCATGTGATACGAGATTCCTTGTGTTTTGTTTACTTTAGCATCGTAATTGGTACACTTCCGAAACACACACGATGGCATTTTTAATTTGTTTTAGCAAAGACACAATAACCTACGGCATGTCAAGCTCGTGATTGCGCTCGACGCAGACTGACAACTAAAAGTTACAATTGGGTTTTATTTGAGTCTTTACAATGCGCGTGCTTGTAACAAATCTATAGGTACTATATAAAATCATTGCATAACCTCCTTCCAAGTTCAATAAATATTGCCATAACTTTACAGAGAATAGATTTCATAGACAAGTACCTCTCATAGACAAGTCAATCTGTTAACACAACTCCACAGAATCCCTAATCATAGAACGGCCAAAGGTTGTAGCAAACCCATACAACCTTTTCCCGATCTCCCAATAATTTGAATAAGTGAACGTAGTGATTGTGTCCGATACAATGCCTGGGCGGGCTTTGGGCGGCGCCCAAGTGACAAATGGCATTGACGAAGGGCGGGAGTCAGATTGGTACAGATTGAACCTGAAGATTCAGTGAATTCGGCACACTTTGTAGTCTATTTCTATGGTAATTTTGAAGCGATTTACCAAGATGCCTGCATAAGTCCGATAAATTATCGGTGACCGGTTTATTACCATCATCAAAACAACCCATATTATGTCCCACTGGGTAGGTGCTGGTACTTTCTAATTGCACCACTTGGAGGATTTGGTATAATCACCACACTTACCTTTCTTACTGGAAACATTACCAACTAACCAGCTGGTTCCTATAAAACGACACTGCTGATCGTCTTCAGGCAGTACAACCACGACGGGAGGAGGAGGTTCTATAAGGGAGACCCGTGCTCATATGGGTTTTGATGATAATACTTCATAATGATAATGATAATAATTCAGATGTTACCTATAGCACAAGTATTTGCCATTTGGCTACAGAACCCTAAATATACGCCCCGAATCAGCACTCACCACTATCAAACTGCATTATAAGACCGGTAGCGATAATCCCGTTAAGATAACGATAACAGCCGTGAGTGAGTATTAAATAAAGTGACATTCCGTGTACCGACACCTTCTATATGTCGGTCACTGGGCGCGCTGGTGGTCCGGTGAAATAGCGTAATTTCTAATCTGTTACTATTAACGTATTATCTAGTTTTTTTAATGTTCGGGTATTTTTGTGGTTTGTTTTGAAATTACCTTGATTGATTATGTTGCTTGATTTTCATTGTTTTATTTTTCTCTACTTTGTTTTTAATAAGTTCACGGTGAAAATTTTGTTATAGTCTAATAAAATATTATTGAATAGGTAGATGCCTAAAAGTAATACAACCTTAGGTATACAACTTAAGTTAAGCTTTGCCATAACCATAAAGTTTAAAGTTATATCAAAAACAGAATATTTTACGGACAAGTCAGTTTATCAAGTGTTATATTCGAATTTCAAACACATCAATAAATCAGATCAAAAACTTCGTACAGAGTCACAAACATTTTTATGACATGTCATTGAACACACTTATCGAGTTCGTATGCATAATTTAAGGAAAACTATCTGTCACAATATTAGAGTGAAAATTGTAGGGGTGACTCAGGTTTGAACGTAATGCAATTATGTAGTTCTTACGTACCTAAGTGTTATAACTAAATTGAATTCGATCCGACAACTTTAACAAAGAGAACTTAACATGAAATCATATGCATTATAATTTAATAGGAAAACAATAAGACACATCATTAAATATTGTAGATAACCAATGTCTGATGTGTTAGTGACATGTCATTAATTATAATACGTATTTTAATGTAAAACATTTTTCAATGAAACTAAAAAAAAGGTATTATTAAAAACCATTCAAAGGATTCCAAAGCAAGTCCGTCACGTAAGTTTTTCCGCTGCCCTATCCTTTATCCTATGTCTATGGACTCTTCCGTAGATTGCGTGACGTGCGTGAGCTAGAACGTCGGCCATTTTGTGCCCAAAATTGGCGGCAAAATTGAGAAAACGACACTTCCACCGAACCACTAATAAACTCACAGAAAATTATGCAAACGACCTAAGTCACCTCACGGAAGCATTAAAAAATAAACAAGAAAATTTTGGAAAAATATTTTACCAAAGTTTGCTAATGGGATATTGTTTTTTGAAATGGGGAACTTTTGATGTGTCTATTAAATTGTCTGTGTTGGGTCTGTTTGTGGTAACTGCGATAAAGTTTTTGGTGAGGAAATAGTTTGAGAAGTATTTCGACACTAAGGACCGTCTGTGTTGATTTGTTGGGGTGTTTGGTGGTAAACAAATTCCGATTTGCTTCATTAATAAAGTTTTTATGTTAGTTCGCTTGACTTTTAAACCCACACTACAAATAAACGTTACCCACTTTTATCAAGAACAACCATGGTTTAATAAGACACATGACAGACGAATTTTCGGTTTACTTGGGTTATTCGTCTTAATCAACGCTCTGTAGGTATTTTACGCATTTCAAGAAGGCGGTAATAAGCAATATCTTCAAACAACCACTAAATCCCGTAATAGACTTGTACCAACATAACCTACATAAAACCAAAGAAATAAAACCAAAAAATAAAACCGCATAGAGGCAAAACACTCCAACTTTTTATTCTACTTTTTATTACCGATAAAAGCGTCACCGGAAAAAGTACGAAACTACGTATTTTCTGGCTTCCTATAATTCGGGAGTTGGGCTACGACGCCTCCTGTATTCAGGGTACTATCGTGTCACAATAAAACGCCAATACAAGTGGCATTAGGCTGGAATTCTCCGGATGGGGCTGAGGCACGCATCTACGGAGTTCACCAAAATTGCTTGACCCTTACGAACGAAAAGGTAAACTTATTTACAAAATAATGCGTAGATTATAAAGCTGCTCAAGATAAGAATAATTTTGTAAGGCGTTAAATTTATTGTAATCAAATTACGAGAATATAAATTACGTAGGTACATTTTGGTAGGAAACTGCCATGTAACGATGCCTATCTTTTCACCAGAACTCATAAAATCAACTGGCCAAAAATCATCCCGGCCTTCTTTATTTTCTTTTTCTATCTGGTAAAAGATAGAAGTTTTGTAAATATTCGCTAATAATTTGCAGTTTAACAATAATAAGATTTTAATTATTGTTATTGAAATAATTAGGTTTCTATAACATATTTTGCCTTTAAAAAGAGACTTAATCAAGAAGGCTAAGTTTCATATGATAACCTTTTATCCGAGATTTTAAAACTCATTATTTCGGAAGTATACACAAAAATAATACGAGTATTTATATAATTTTATTCTTCAACATAAAAAATGTTTGATTTCCATTGAGTCTGAGTATGGGGGTTCAAGTAATGTTGGACTTACCCCTCAGTGTCTGTAGGTAGGTGAGGGGGGAGGGGGAAAATCACCTATTATTAAGGGGGGTGCCAAACTAACGGCTTCACGTGTTGTTCGTTTTTATGTGTTCCGTTTGAACAGAAACGCTTGATGGTGTAATTTAGGTGGAGTTTGTTTACAGAAGGGCACGTTACTGAAATCTGCTCAAGATAATTTATCCCTGACAGTTTGTAGAAAAAAAAGTACTTATCTACCTAATTAAAATAAAATTATCTGAATACATTTTTGTATAATACCTACATCAATTGAAAGTCGGATTTTCCAAACATAATTCAAACCATTTTAAACGATTTTCCAGGATAGTTCATTTAACAATTAGGCAATATTTTCTATTATGTACATCCTTATCATTCAAATAAAAAGAGTAAAAAATAATCTTACCCTTACTTATCTAAAGTGCAGTTTCTTTCGAGCTTAATTTGGTCATCGTAATTCCGTCATTCCGAATTGATCACATCAAAAACTCGATTCCGAATTTCGCGAATTCCTTTCACTGTCCATTTAAACAAGTCGTCAAAACTGGGCATGTACAAATATGCAATCGAATTAAACGATTATACCAAAAGTGAGACCACCAAAACTTAAGTAAACACAGGTTATGGACCCTGTAGTTACTGACAGTCAAACATCTTATTACGAGGTAATGCCCAGTTATTTTGCCAATTTATCAAAGTTGACTTAAGTGATGTATTCCTGTTTGTAAGTTCCTGTTGAATCAATGTGGCCAAAATTTTGGCTTTTTGATAGGTACATAAAACCTCTAAATGGTGAAAATGATACAAATGGTTTTTTTGTGATACGACCAAACTTAAAAACCTTTCTCAGGCTTAGGTAGTGATAGAGAAAGAGTGGTAGAGAATAATTTTTGTGTTAGTTTTTGTAAATGGGTCAATATAATTTTATGTACCTACCTATTTTTGTTAAATGTGAGAAAACTTTTATAATATTTCCTTTTGATACGAGCAGACAACTAACTAAAGCTTTCAAGTTAGGGTTATAATAAAGCAACCCGTAAAAATATCACAGTTCATATTTATGTTACTACTAAATGTTGAAAACTCACAACTTGAAACAAACGAAACTTACTGCAATATCTGCCTACGTTTGATATATTTGAAATCCGAACTGCCAATGTCAAATCAGTAACTGTCAGAAAACTATCCGAAAAGCCAACTACCAAAAATACCAGCGAAATGATATATGATAAAAGGCGTGAGGCCAGCCATTTTGTCGGTGATTTGCATGTAAAAATCGTAAATGTGAGAACTGACACGACATATTTTGTCGATATGGCATAGTTTTGCATGACAGCCATGAAATGATGTAGGTGCTGCCGGCAACAAGCGTTCAATATTCACTATAACATTGTGTGTTTATTCAACCAACTTGTTTTGAGCATCGAACTTGTCAAATAGCGTCAATAAAGTAGTGGGTGACGTAGAATTTTTGTTTATATTAAAACGTTCTTGTTATGTTACAATGTTCATAATTTCTAAGCACTTGTCCATGTTTAAATAATTTAACATTATAGTCTGGAGAGAGGTAAATATAGCTGGCTAGAAAAAAATCTATAAGATATGTTTTGCGTAGGTTTAGACAGCTAAACGAAACATTACCTAAAAACCTAGATATTTACACACATCCTCTAATTTCTCTAGGGCACAATATTAAGGATTATGTCATCCTATGTTAAATTATTTACGAAAGTATCATTTATTACTTCAAGCATTTATTTCACAATCTTATGACCAAAAATTTACATTTTTTTTTCTGAAGAATTGATATAATTTCAATCACACATTATTACAATTTGTCGGGACTGCGAAGAATCTTCGTCTCGTTTCCCTTCCGTCATATTTGTGATATTTTCTTCAATATTTTTCTTTTCGTCACCCTCACACCTATCGTGAAAACGCCAATTTTACATACTCCGAATAAGTGGTATTTTGATATCTCCGTTGTTTATGCTAGGGCTGGCAACTACAGTTTCAGAACGTCAAATGTATCATGGAAAACAGATAATAATAAGTCTTACATATGTAAAAGTCGTGTTAGTTACACTATATGTATAACTCAGGAATGGCTCAATCGATTGTGTCGGAAATTGGTGGAGAGATAGCTCAGAACCAGGAAAAGGACATAGGCTACAGACAGCGGGAACATATGATACCGCGGGAAAAGCCGCGGGGCGGCTAGTTAGATACATTTGTGTCCTTGCATACTTCCATAAAACAAAATTACCTACTATTTGTGGATACTAAAATTATATTTAAATCATGTCCATGGAATTGTTAGATAGTGACGAAATTATTGGAGTGCCACCCCTATGGAATGTGCTATAAATTCTAAAGGTAATATTTTGACGTGTAGGAGCACCTTTTCGATATTGTAGGACAATAGAACAGCCAGTTTGTCACTTTTGAATTGTCGAAAACCTATTGGTATTCAACGATAAAACACCAACAGATCACAATTAACATTTTAGAACTATGTATAAAATAAATTGTACCAAAATGGATTAATTTCTAACTATCTAGCTAGTAGGTAACCTAACCTAACCTATTTCATTTTCCTGCAACAGAAAGCCGTTTTTATTTTCATTAGTGACACCATTAAGTACCTAATACCTAATGAAAAGCTTTCTTAATTTTCTTAATTTTCTTCTAACAGTTAATAAGTTTTCGGCTATCTGCACATAAAGCTCGAAAACTTAATCAGCAGAAAGCTCACATCATTAAAAACTTAGAAGAACAGCTTAAACACTTGCAAGTATTTAGATCGCAGGTCAAACTTACTCGAGTCGAGTCTAACTCGAGTCAAGTTAACTTGCGCCGCTTACCGCCATTATCTCTGAGTTCAACAAATACAAAGTCTTAACGTATAGGATAATTAGTTTGCAAGTTGGAAGATCGGCTGTATTGAGTTTGTTCGCACTTCGCTGGAATTCACTCACTGATTGAAAGAAAATGTACCTACTTATTTAAGTATTTTTTTTTACGTTTTATGTGTTTATGAGTTCCCTTTCAAAGGTTCTATAAGGTTTTTCAGCAATTTATAACTTTCTCGCAATGTATCCGCGCTTTTTTATGCGTTATAGTAGATTTTCCCGATTTCCCGTAAAAGCAGCCGATGATATGACAATAGGTACGGTTGCAGTTTCGATGCATTTCAAAGACAATAATAAATCACTTTTTTATTTACATACAAAAACAAGGCTTTGTCGCTAAGCGACCACTACGCTTTATCAGGAAATAAATCACATGAAAGCTAAACGAATACGAAAACGGCCAAGTGCTTGTCTATCACTGAAGAGGGTCAAAGGGACAAGTGCTAAAGGCAGGAACAAACAAAGTTAAGTGCAAATGGACAATATTGACATGTAACGTCAAAACAGATGTATCGTTTGGCACTTTTTCTGATACGACAGTTGTGTCAATGTTCTTGACAAACATAAGTAAGTACCACATGTTAGACTCGTCTTCGAATTGAGATAAAAGTGAGTTGGCAAGTTTCGCTTTTCACCGCTAATGCGTACTTTGCTAACTTTTGCTATATTCAATAACTTTTGCTAAATTCAAGTTTTAGCGAAGTGCTGGCTGAAAAAAATCCTATGCAACTCTTCGCTTATCGATAACTTTTTGGTATTTTAGCTCAGTATCTAGAAAGAAAGAAAGAAAGAAAGAAAGAAAGAAAAAGAAGAAAATAAAAATAAAATGTTTAATCAAGATACATACTAATTCCATTTTATATTTAATTGGAAATTGAGCTATTATCTGAAAACTTTATATTATGGTAAAAGCTTTAACACAAAAATCGAGCAAAATTACGATTGTAAATTCGAGTTACCATAGTAAAACCCTGCATTATGCAGTAGGGTAGCCCCACATTTGATCCAGACCTGATCCACTGCAAATATTTACCTCCTGTGGGAACGAGCAGCCAGTACCATACGTAATTTGGCGGGAAACCCAAAACTACTCAAACTCAACCTTACCACAACCACCTAAGATCGAAATTAAAACACTTAATAATATTCCCGACTCCTCGAAATGCAAGACAAAATAATATGGAGGAATACATGGGATTTTTTGCTCTATTTCTGTGTATATAGAGTGCAGTTTAGAAAGATTTCAGTTATGACGTAGTATGAGGTGTAAAATGACCGCAGCGAGGATTAAAACTTATCCACGGAGTATCATGAAGCCCTAATCCGAATAGACTGACGAGTTTGAATAGGGTTGCCACTCAGAATAATTTGCAGCTTAGTTAGGTATATTTAAAAAAAAAAACATTTTTTGAAACACCCCATATACCTGATAGGTTTCTATACTTTCTATAGGACTTCAAGGCGACATTTATTGTATACATACACACTTGAAAATGTTGTATTGTGCCAACTGCGCTTATCAAGTCGCTTGGTAAGAGTGGTGATCATTCCTATCAGGTAGATCACCATGTTCAGACTTTAATGGATATTATATATAATATTATATTATGTATACTGTCTTCATGCTTCTTCAGCTTCAGTCTTCAGCTTCAGTTTTCAGCTCGGCATTTTTAGCTTCTCGCCAACGTTATAAGTAAAACTTTCATTTAATTCTCGCTGCAAATCTAGTTGGCATCCCTATGATGAAACCCAAGTAGGTGTAGGTACGTTACTAGATAGAATAGTGATACAAATAGCAAGTGCTATTTCTACATGATGCTTTAGATATAATATTTCGTGCAAATCCCCATGTTTGCACGAAATATTATATCTACAGGATCAAAATACTGAAATAGTTTTATTAATTTATGACATCTTAATTCTACACTTTCAAACGTGTTGTAGAAAATATAACAATGTATGATTGTATATATAAATAAAAAGTATCATTGTTATTTTTGGAGCCGTGTTGGCTAAGTGAAAGCATTCGACTTTCATTCCGAAGGTCGTTAGTTCAAACCCTTCCTTAAAACACGTGCTCTTACGGTGATGGCAAACATCGTGAGGAATCCGATATTATCTGAGAACTTTTAAAAGTAGGACACGTTGTCATTCACCAATCCGGACTTCGCCAGCGTGGTGAATTAAGGTTTTTAACCTATACTAAAAATTATGAAACTCTTTACGTCAAGAAGAAATTCAAAATTGGGAACGCATTAATGCCCCCAACCAACCACAAATCTTATAATCTGAGTCATCTCTAAGTAATACTTTGAAGATCAATTAAGTTAATCCCTCATAAAAATCCATAAAAGAATGGACAGACGGCGCCACCACGCAATTTAGTGCCTTTGAATGCGTACTTTCTTGACGCACTGGACCAAAAAGGATTTAACCTACACCACGAAGGTTGAATACAAACTTTTTGCTTAACCTACGAGTTCTATCTTCAAAGAGTTCGCAAACTTTTTTCTCTGATACAAAAGGGTGGTGATGTCCCTTTGTCGGCTGAGGACTCTAATCAGCTGTCTATTTGGTTGACTGGCTACAGAACAGTCCTCAAAGTGCCAGCGTCTCATGAGTATCGTGAAATTCAGTGGATTGAAAACTTTGAAGTGTTGGTATGCGAAATGTTAACTGAAATTACAAACGTTAGATAACTACATATACATTATACCTATACCTAGTTTTGAAATATTAGTCAATTCTTTTGAAAATCATAGAATATATTTAATTTTTTTAATTTCTAGATATCATTCGTAATTCGGGATATGAGTAAAATTGTAAATTAAATCTTTCCATGAAATAGTCCTTACTCTTATCATAGTTGGCCGTTACCGAAAAAATAATTACCTACTAAAGGAATAGAGCCATCCTCTCAGCTACAGTCATTTTTGTATAAAAAAATATAATTGTCTCACTATAACATACACATTTCCTTATCCTTTGAAATATCGTATTACAACATATCTACCGATTTTAAATCACCAATAATAAAATTAAAATTTTAATGTCTGAATTTATTATATTATTATGCTTAAAGATAGCTCAGTAGCTCAGTTTCAGATGGCAAAAATATATGGAGGTTAGAGGTACAAAGGCCTGGCTCCTCGCTTGCTTGGGCAAAGGGCATATGCTTTACTGCTCAGTAATTTATATACAGTTATTGATCAAAAGGTGCCTTTGGAGCTCATTCGAGTGTGAAGACTCGGCCCTCTGAATTGTCTATTAGGGTGATAAAATCTTGGGCCATCTTGTGTATTGGCATTAATTTGGTGAGTGGTTTTCTGGGGAGATATTGTCGATATATTAGTAGACAGACAGTGTAGTCATTGGCTTGTAGATTGTAGCAAGACTAAATACACACAACACACAAGTGGGCACACCAATGTCATTTATTTGAATGAATATAATATTTGTAGACGTTTTAAATCTATACCTACCTATTAATCCATAATAAAAATTGAAAAATCGCGATTATCTATATTAGTATTTATGTGGACGCCTAAGCGGATTATATAATTTACCATCACATTTATAAAGCTTATACATCAGAATAACACAACATAGGCACTTGTAATCGCGAAAATCATTAAAACGCAGGATGACCAGTTATATGCCTTAAAAATTTTGTTTACTATTGCACAGGTTTACGTTTTACGATCTGGATTTTAAAGGATTGAAATCTTCATCCGCATTTTGATGCTCTTAGTTTATAAGATTTCTTATCGACCATTAAATACCTATGTGTTTACTCTCATCTCAACTTTATATTTCATTTGAAGAAGCTGTTTATAAAAAGATAAGACCTTATTAAAAGGCTTCATGAATAGGCTCTATGGGCCCGCAACCCGCATCTATCAATAACCTTCTATATAGCAGCTGTACTGCTCGAAAAGGCACCGCACAATGCGAATTAGATGCTCCAGCGATATCAGAGGATTACCAGAACACAATTATTACTAGACACCGAAATTGGTGTGTGAAACCGGTGGTGCTGCGGTCCTTTTGAGAGTTGATATATTCGATTGGAAAGATCGTGATGCGTAAGAATTTCTGAAATGTTTGAACGTTAAAATAAGTGAAGTTTTGTCAATTAAATAAGTAAATGTGGAGGAATTCCAAATTTGGTATTACCTAATTCACAGTCATACCTACCAAATAATATTTCACTAGCTCCTAAATTTTGTTATCTACTACAATCAACGCGAAAATCTGATTATGCAAAAGATTATAGAAGATCCGTTAGTTCTGATAAAGATGAATATTGACATGATTCAAACTCCTTCAAGTTTGAGGTAGAGACAGAGGTTGTAGATTTATATATTTTAACTTTTAAATAATTAAAGCGTTTAATGGAAACCTAATTGTAAATTAAAATCCAATAGGACATGAGAAACATTAAATTCGACCAACAACGACCTTATTTTCTGATCAAATTAATGTTCCTTTCGGATTCAAGGCCAATTAAGACTTAAATTTGTGTAATAAAATAATATTACCCCAACAGCGGTAAACCAAAGGGATAATTAAACCAAAAACCATCAAATCGGTCAAAGAGTAGATATACAGACGGTGCATCATAAGCGCCGCGGAAATTCAATAAAATTAACTACCGAGCTTTTTGCGTTGCAATGTCATTATGAACAACACGATACGGCAATCCAAAGAGCTGTTAACTGTATCATAAAACGAGATTGCTCTAAAACTGACGCATGTTAGTATTCTGTTATCTGTGACTGAGGTTTAGTACCTAAAGGAGCGATTGCACTCAATTTATCGATCGATCTTTTAGGCAAGCCTGTGTCACTTAAAGTGAATTTGTAAATTTATTAATATATACTAGCCGACCCGCCGACAGCTTCGTTTGCTTTTTTACGGTTTAACAATCACACACTTTAGCTTCATAATATTACATAGATTGAACACGATTATTTTAAATACTGCAATTATTATCAATTAGCGTCAGATGAAGTGTATCTATATCTATGTGGAATAAATAAATTACAATTAAGTATTCTATTTCGTCCATTAGAATCTACAGCAAAATAATCTTACACGTTTTATGAGAATATGTATCATTGGTTTTGTACCTAATCATCAGATTCAAATTACTTAAACAAACAAATAAATGTCACTTTTGTTTTAAGATTATTAGGTAAATAAAAAAATAATCAAGTATAATTTCGTTGTACCTATAACAAATATCCTATGTTATGTGAAACTCACAAAACTAAACAAATATTCATTAAGGTAGATAAGTAGTACAATGAGTAGGTACTTATATTATAACTAAATAAAAATGTTAAATTGTATACTTTTACTTTAGTAAACTACCTAATAAACGAAGTCTGAGCGCGACAGGTCCCTTCTAGAATATAGGAGACGATAAAAACAAATAGTTTATTACGAAATCGTACTTAATTTAATTAACCGCAAAGGAAGTGTGTAATAAATAAGCAAACCAATTAGTTTTTGTTTTATAAACGTGCGAATATATGTTTATTGAGCGGATAAAGTCGGCACTAATGAATAAAAACTTTTTTTAAAATCTTCAATTCAACTAACGGATAAAAGTAAGTAGCAGAATATAAAACTAGTTAATAATATTAGGGGCTATGATATTGATGGCAGACGTTATAATCATAATGTATTTTTATGTGGTAAAAAGCAGCTGTGTTACGTTAAAGTTTGAGCTAATTATTGTAAAGTTTATTACTAAATTTCATTGTTAAATATCTAGTGTACATTCTTTCAAATTTACTCTTTGCCTGAGCATATTTGATAATTCACCGATGCTGAAACGAATTAGAGAAAGTTCAAAACTACTAAATCTTTAAAATGGAATCAGATATGCCAGTCCGTAAATAATTGTTTAATTGTACATACACGTGCCGTAGTAAAACATAGTAAACTACAATAAAAAATCATAACAACCTTGTACAATAAATTTTTCTATAGTAAAGTATTATTTTACTTGAAAACTGAAATATGTAAATAAGCCCTTCTTACTTTTAACTTTATCTATTCGTTCAAACAAAATAATGAGATTGAAAGTGGAAAAATCGATTCGATTTGCAAACGTTCTGAAAGTTTCAAGATTCAATAAATTCTACTTTTGGAATCACTAGTAACGTGAAATATCGATATCGAACACGAAAGTATCGACTAAATTAATAGTAACAAACCAACGCCGATAACGTCTGGACATATGAAAAATAGACGGCGTTTAAAATCGGCATGTTTGACAGAATGGGACAAAAAATTGAAGACAAAGCCACTATCAGTCGATCTTTGTACCTGGCAGATATATGACGTGGTTACGAGGGTGTTTGGTTTTTTTAATTTATTGACTAATGGGTACTTATCCGTCAAGCTCGGCATGTGTTTTAAGGTCATTATAATTTAGCAGTCTTTGTTTGCCTTGTAATAAAACGGCGAGCATTAAGCATACATTATTTTTAAAAACTCGTAAAGGAAACTTTGTTATGGAAAATTCCATAGATAATAAGTAATTTATATTAAGCCAATCCCTAGGTGTTCTACGATTAAAATTAAAAGAAGAACGTTATATTTTCGAATATAAAAAATAAATCAGCTGGTCGAATTCTACGCATACCGCGGCGCGGCCGTCGTTATTTCAATTACCTGTCCTTCGTCAAAGACAAAGGACTGACATGAAAAAAATAGAAAAAAAATAATGGACTTATCTATGATCGGATCGCGGTAAACGCGCTCAAGTGTATTATGTTTAAAGCGTTTTCGGAAGCTTTTTGAAAACGAAACTTGGTTTTTGTGATTATCACTTGGAATTGGAGTTTGGGTGGCTTTTGTCAAATTTTTTTTAGAGAGTGATTAATACCACCCCTTAATTAAATTAATTATTGAGTTCAATCAATGCATATAATCGTCAATTAGTAAGAATACTTATCCTAGATCTTAGACCCATTGTCGACCTAAAGCCATAGATAGAAAAACTAGTTACCTAATCTAGAGTTTGTTCGTCTATACTTACTCAATTCTTTTTTTTTTTTGGTGCCTTTATATTTAAATGCCTTAAGGACATCCATAGCAGGCGCCAAATAATAATCCTAACATTTTTATCAACGATTAAGTGGGCCTTTTGTAAAGCAAACAGTACATAAAAAACAAACCTATAATCTCTAAATAACATATCAATAAATCATACAGTAACGGCCCCTGCCTACCTGAATACACTATTGAAAGGCACGATGATAGCCCAAAGTAAATAGGCCATAATAACCCCTCAGAAGAAAAAAAAACTGTACCCTACAAAGCACACCCGCTGGGCCAAACCCATCGGTTAATCTACATGTCACTTTAGGTCAGTTACAATGGATAATAATCCTTATCTTTATCGACTTAGATAGTATTTAGGTTGCGTTTAAAATAGAAGCAGTGTTTTAAATTGAACTAGAACTTTCCATTCTTCAGTTTAAGATACAAAGTCGATATACATAATATCCGAAGCCTCTAGTTTCATAAAAGGCGAAACATTATTTTTCAGTATAAATTGACGTTGACTTTCTTACGATTAAGTATGAATGAAATTGATACTTGGCACACTGAATACTGGACTAAATTATGACCCGTATTGTACACGCAGTGGGCCTAATACAGCAAACAGAATCTATTCGCACACACATATTAATAGGTAAGCTTCGTTCTGTTTTCTAAAGTTTGTATTTGCTTTTTGTTTCACTCGCTTGTTCACTTGTGCCCCATCTACCTTTAGCTCTGTATTCAGTGTATTTTACCTTTAGGTACGCTTAATTATAATATCACCCACATCAAGCTTGAAGGTACAAAAACGTTGATACTTGAAATGTTTATAAATGCTACTTAGGGTTATTGTGTTTTGACATCGCTATTGTGGGTTAGCATGAGCTTGTATGGTCTTGAAGTCACTATTGTGGGGCTAGCATGAGCTTCCACGGTTTTGAAAAGGACAACACAAAACATGTCAAGCGGTTAATTTGGGTTGAGATCGGTGAAGACTTGATATATAGAAACTTTTTTTAGAATTTGTTTGTTGGAACAGATGCGAAGTGGTACAATTATTTTTAAATAGTACTACTTTAAGAATTATAAAACTATTTTCTGGTTTTTCCATATACAATTAGGTAGTGAGTAACTTGTATCGAATAGCCTAATTATTTAGGTACATTTTTATACATAATTTTACTTTTAAATAATAAGCTCCAATGGTCACTTGGTCCAAACCCCTAAATTCTTCACCAATCCCAACCGCCAAGAAAAATGTGGTACTCACGAAACCGTGCTTATCGCTGATGTTGTTCGTCAGCTTCAGTTTGTGGAAGGAGACGACCTTCTGCATCCACTGCTCGCCCGTGGACGGCGAGTCGGGGTGGATGTACATCCGCTTCGGCATCTCCGGGTCGGCCTTCCCAGCCACCATCCATCGACTGCACAGATAATGACGTTTATATCTTACTTCTACCACAGATAAAATAATTTTATCTACAGTTTTTGAACATGGAACGGGTGACCACTGTTTCCCAATATTTTTATGCTAATAAAATAATGTTATCTACAGTTTTTGAACATGGAACGGGTGACCATGATTTTAATGTATTTGAGTTTCCAGATATTTTTGTGCTATTTCAAACGCCATTTCCATTTCATGTTCAAATATTGTTAAACACCATGATAATTTAAAATAGTTGTAATATTAGATTTGGTCAGCCCAGCCACCATCCATCGATTGCACAGATAATGACGTTTATATCTTACTTCTACCACAGATAATATAATGTTATCTACAGTTTTTGAACTTCGATCGGGTGACCATGATTTTAATGTACCTATTTGAGTTTCCCGATATTTTATGCTATTTCAAACGCCATCTTCACGTTCCATGTTCAAATTTGAGTTCACGGGACAAGATGTTGCTGTGTGAATTGTCCAGCAATATTTATTAATTTAAATATTGTTAAACACCATGATAATTATAATGGATAAAATATTGGATTTGGTCATCAGTTCTGGGACGAAACTGTGGACCAAATCCAACGTAAAAAGGTTCGTGGATGTTCGGTTTATCGCAACATGAATTTAACAAACCATGACAGTCTTTTACAGTTATAATACTATAGTTGTTCTACAAAGCATTGAAAACCAATTCTGTAGATATCAATTCTACAAGCAGCATTCTTCAGATTACCTATTAATAAGCATTCCTTCCCAATTCTAAAGAGTCCTCATTATCTAGATATTTCACAAACCTTTTCAAAGTACTGTTTGATTTAATTTACTGGTTTTATGCCTAAATGCTAAAATTACGTTAGTAGTATAAAAACTGAATTAAATGTAAAGATCACCTCTTTGGTTGCAGAGTTTTAAGGTCGAGGCTTGCTTTTAGTGTATTTTATGCATCTCCACATTATAAAACTGTCTTAATCATAAGTCAATTTACCAACATGCACAAAATCAAGATATGGTACCTACTACCAACACCTCTTATATCATATAAAAGCATAAAAGCAAAGTTTACCATACCCCATATTAAATTACTAAATATAACTATCATTCAAGCCATAACATTAGGTGCTCGTTCACTAGAGCTTAGCTAAGCTACGTTGTTTGGTTGCGTTTGATATCTGCCAATCCAGGTGGTTTTGCACAAAATCTAAATAAACTAGGTATACAATGATTGTGAGTGTTAAAACGCATTCATAGCAACGAGTAACGTAGCGTAGCTTAGCTATACTTTGATAAGCATCCCAAAACGCATCACGAAAGATCTGCAAAATAGTGCATGGATGTGTATTTTGCATAAATTTGAAATTCTTTGATTGATAACAATTACAACTAAAAATATTACAAAACGAGTCTGATATGCAGATTTGAATGCTGTCGTTTCTAAGCACTCTGTCACCAGTGTTTACATTCTTTTTCCAAAAAAACAGCGTGCGTCGAAACGATAGCTTTCGAATATACGTATCAGTTCATTAGAAACCCTAAAGTTCTTACTATTACAGCAGACCTTCCGATCTACAATCCAGAACGCATGCTTCTTGCCATAAAGTTCGAATTACATCAAAATAAGATGGAAAACCCCCGTTTTTCTTATTTTAATTTAATTCCCTTAATACCTGTTATGGAATTTGTATCTGCTGTCATCCACAGCTATGATGTCCATTAGTAATATGTATCTCGCTTTTTTATCAAGACCAGATAGACGAACTTTGTAGGCAGGGAACATACGTCTGGAAGCAACGAAAAACGGTTGGGATTCGTCTGGGAGGCAACTTGTGTTGTCTCAGAGACAACTCTGATATCACGTTGATTGCGAGACGAATTGTAACAGCTTTGTTTAATTTACAAATATTATTTATAGCTTGTGATTAACTCAGAATATCCGACTGGTTCAGTGTTTAGTTAGCTCTCAATGATTCACCCACTGTCATCAATTCTCTGGTATCAAATGTTGGGTGTCATGTAATGATAAAGTAAAAAAAATCATAGATAGTAGATATATCTACTATTAAGTTCCGATGATTTAATTGGCATTTATTTTATCACTTTTCATAACATAACGATTTTACAAAAATGGCTCAGATCTTGTTTTTACCGTCTTCCCATAAAAATCATTACTCAATATTATAATTAAATTCAGCTCCATTTTAGTACTCGTTTCCTGTAGAACATCGCGGAGGTGTTACGAAGAATTTTCGCTCTACAAAAACTGTAGATCCACCACAATGAGCCTAAAAAGGTGCTATACTTGTCATTGTGTGGTTTTGCGGCGCAATATGTGATGGCTCCGTACGTGATCAAATGCAGTGCTACATTGTAAGTACTTCTGGATCACGACTCTATGACAACACTGTTGAATCGAGTCCAATTTAATCAAAACTTTTCCATTTATTTGTATTTTAAGGATTCCTCGTATTTTTATCATAAAATATGACGCTTTGTAACGTTTACTCAAATATTGATTGTTGTTTATCTTCGAATATAAAGTTATTTTACAATTCAGGATATTAACATGGCCTTTTCTAGTTTAACAACAAGCGCTAGTAATTAAACAAACAATCCCATTAGAGACGCGATCGAGTAGGAAATTATTAATGTATGCATCGAAGATTTGTTATAATTAATTACCATATTAACAGCTATCCAGGCGCTTTGTCGGTGCTCGGTCCGGCTGAGTCACCACACATTTCGACAGGAATGCTCGCTCGTATTAATTAACGAATATTAAATCGATGTTTATCGAGCATCTCGATGTTGCCAAACTGAGCCGAGCGGCGGGTTTGATCGCCGATCGACAGACATAAACCGGAGAACGAATCTTATCAGGACTTGTCATCAACAATCTAACAATGTACACGATCAAATACGATTATCGATTCGACGAGCCCCCGAGGGATGCGACTCGATTACGGCTCCAAAGGTTTTTATCCGAGATCTCTAATCGAGACGAATTTAATCCCAAATCTGGTTAATTTGGGAGAACAGTGCGAGTAGCGTCAGTATTTCTCACCTCGGGTGTCGGGCGCTTTTTGTGCCGCTGCGGCGTTTAAGACAAAGATATTTTAATGATATTACCCATAAGATGTGAGGTGAATCCGTAATCGGCGGCTGATTCCGCCTTAGCCGTGCGATGTCGTTGCCCTTAAATTAAACGTTCTTGGTTCTAACAAATTGTTTAGACGCAATTAAAGAGAGATGGGAACTAGTGCATTGCGTGAGGGGAATCACAAGCTAAATTAAATGAAAACAAGCGTATAACGGAACGCAGTTAGAGCGATGGGCATCTCCAATCAACGGTGATATCGGACCGGCAATGTGGCGTCGGTGACGATGCCAAATTCTCGGAGGAACGAGGCTTGGACGGTTTTACCGAGTTATACAACACTTGGGAATCATGGTGTCTTGTATAATGTAAATTTACTTTTTGTTTTCATAACCTAAATACATAATAAAACTTCAAAAGTAGCCATGAACATGTTGCGTCTCGAAAAATCATCCAGTTAAAATCAACCAGCAATCTAGCGTTTATCGCTAGACTCTTGGTCGCAATACATCAATGGTTATGTTAAATGTGTGGCGAGCGATGCGGTGTCCAGCAGGCAATGTTACCTGTTGTGGAACTTATATCGGTAGTCGTCGGCGGCTACGATGTCCAGAAGTAGGATGTACTTCGCTTTTGCATCCAATCCGGATACGCGGAACTTCATTTGTGGGAACATTTGTCTGTGGATATCAATATTTATGCTGAATTCTGGAATGTTCTTCGAGCTAATCTAAATTGGCACTAGTCTATGCATTTCAGAACTGTACTTTCGTAATACACTTTGGAGCTGTACCAAATTACTCAAGGAATGCACTGCACGCAGCGTTTTTCTCCGTCATCAAGAAAATTGTAGACGTAAAATAAAGTAAAGTTTTGAAATGCCATACCTACATGTAAATTGAACCTCTGTCGAAACTCCTCGTGCTACCAATACGCAGAAAAACACAATCAAATATTCATTATTTCCCATTCACAATAATTATAAGAGACGATTATAATTATTATGACGTTCAAATCGTTTCTACGCTTTTTTCCTTCTTTCATTCTTTTCTCATAACAATACATTAGGGAGCGTTCAAGTATTACGTAACGCAATTTGGGGGGCGGGGGGGTCTCGTAAAACGTTACGATGCGTTACAGGGGCGGGAGGGGGTCTTTCTTACAACACGTTACGTAACATTTTTTTTTATACATATAACAAAAATAGGGAATTAAAACTCCCAAATTGGCAACCCCTTTCGTTTACGTAAATAAAAAATTAAAATTTATTTATATATTTATAAAAAATAAACAAAATACGCAGGTGTTGCGAATTAAAAATCTATTGTTTTATTATAAGGCAATTAAAACTGAACCAAAATAAAAACTATAACATAACATTTTGCGACCAGGGTAAAAATCATCACTTGAGTGTTACGTAACGTTTAGAGGGAGGGGGGGGGAGGGGTACAGAAAAACGTTACGGAGCGTTACAGTGGGGGGAGGGGGGGTCAAAAATCTTCAAAAATTGCGTTACGTAATACTTGAACGCTCCCTTAAACTTTATATATAACTATGGTAACTTCTACGAATTGATAAATAAATAAACACTTGATTTACGACTGCAGATTAAAAAAGTGCATCGTGGAAATTGTCAAAACCGCAGTAACAAACACCCAAACAATTTGTGTAGGAGAAGTACCTACTCAAACGAGCAGTCAATTCCAATACCGTCTTTTTTCAGTAACAAAAGTTTTTCGTACTTCTCTGGTTCCTAACGTAAGGGTACTTTCGCCATGAGCTATGCTACATTTCTATATGGCCTAATGTAAATATTGCAACAGCTAGGCTGTAACCCCTTCTATCTGCAACCACTAGTAATAATAGCGATTATTATAAATAGAACCTTGCTGTTTTCCTTATCCTTTCTGCAGGTGACATTACCCTTAAGCGTACTCATTAGCTAGAGATTTATAGCCATTACGTGAGACCACACTATCGCCTGATGGACGTTGTGTTTCTGAGACGAATACGAAATCCAGCGCTTTGTATCACCGTGTGGTACGTGAACTGTATCTGTCTATGCGATTTGAATGTTTTTGTGAGAATATTCCGTATACGATTGTATGTTACCTTGGTCTTTTTTTCTCCACTTTGATGTGAAGGGATTTAGATCAACTTATTTGCATTAACAGAATATCTACTTAAATCACTTGTCTTTGTAATAAACTAATAAATTTCTATGCAAGCGATACACATTTTTAAATAAATGTAAAAGAAGGTCTCTCTCTACAATTACCACTGATGTAATAACCTATAAAAGTTATTAAATAAATGCATTTTAATTTTAATATAATTATTACTATATAAATGAACACATTATAACGACCCACTAATGAACACGAGTCTCCCAGTAAAAATATAAGGTCAAAATATAGTATTGAATCGTTCGTACATTTTATTGCAAAATAATATACACAGAATAAAACGAGAAGTGTTGACAAAACCGCAATGTGGAAACATGATACAAATAAGATGATCGAGTGATTTGAGATTTCCTCGGGTTATGTTATTAAGATCTATAAACACAGGATTATGTGCCAGAAATAATATTATAGGCTTTGTATTTCCATTGAACTAATTTCTTTTCTTATTTTCTCTGATCGGATTATAAATCTAAATCAGGTCTAAGTCTAAACCCAGCGATTCACGCGTGTTGGCATGACCAAGGTAAATAGGGATTCATTCTTATAGACAGAGATATAATTTATAAACTAACTAGCAGCCCCCGCGAACTTCGTCTCGCCATATACTTTTATTTGCAACTATATCCATACCAAATTTCATCCAAATCGAATTATCCTGCGTAAGCATATATTTTCCCGCGGAAGCATTTAATTTTTACGCGGTAAAAAGTCTCTCGCCTTATGCTTTTATTTGCAACTATCTACATACTAAATTTCATCGAAATCGAATTTTCCCACGTAAGCATATATTTTCCCGTGGAAGCATGTATTTTCCGCGATGAAAAGTCTCTCGCCATATACCTACTTTTATTTGCAACTATCATCTGCATACTGAATTTTATCTAAATCGATTTTTTCCGCGTAAGCATATATTTTTCCGCCGAAGTATGTATTTTTCCGCGGTAAAAAGTAGCCTATGTTAGGATTAGGATATTACATATTATATTACATTACATTGACCCCCCCGTACCCCAGTGACGCTTACATGGAGTCTACATCGCATGCTGGCTAGCTGAGCGCGGTGAGCGACAACCTCTAGACTTTTTTCTAATACTTGCATTTTTAAACTCGTGATATCTTCCGAATGAAATGTCCGAATTGAATAATTCAAAAAGTTATAAAAAGGTATTAAGGCCGTCTTGAATATAAAGTAATTTATTTTGATAAGGATTAATACCAAGGTACAAATGAAGACCCTTTCAAGAGGCGGCATATATAAATTAATATTTTAGAATAAAAAACTGCTCACTGTGACATAACTATAATATTTAGACATATGCTGTCGCGACATTTTTTGTAGATAATGATGAGTTCTGCAAAGTCGTAGTACATGATTTTGTTCTATCATCAATCGTTTTCGCAGCGCACGCGACGTAAGGAATTTTTCAGGTCATTTTTTTACACCTTATGTTACATTATTGGAGTTTTAGTAAGGATCCCTAATTTTTAAAAAAATATAATATAGCCTATGTTACTCGGGGATAATGTAGCTTTCCAAAGGTGAAAGAATTTTTGAAATCGGTCCAGTAGTTTCGGAGCCTATTCGTTACAAACAAACAAACAAACAAACAAATCTTTCCTCTTTATAATATTAGTATAGAATACCAAATAAAAGATATAATAAAAGTGTCTGTTAAAAGCCTATCTGTCAACGTAAAAATTGGCACCGTAGAAATAAATTGGTCTGTATTCAATTTTTACTATAAGTAATTTATGTTGTTTCTTGAAGATAAATTGTACTGTGAGCCTTACTAGCCTTACACTTGAGACTTGACATTATCAATTTGTTATGACTCGGTACAAATTACGTATTATTACCTACTTATACATATTGTTGTACAGTGTTGACCTTATGTCTTAAGTATAGTGATGTTTATTTATATTTTCTGACGACAAAGTAAGACATACATAGATAAGCGACCGAAAGGGAAGTGAAATGAAATGAGGTATTCCTTGGAGCATATTTTATAGTATACCTACATATCAAAGCATATTTTATAGTATACCTACATATCAACATTTGTAAATCATTGCGTCTTTAATTTAATTTTAAACTAAAGTAATTGAATTCCAGTGGTTTAAACTTATTAAGTAACGTTCCGAATTAAACCAAACAATAATAAAAAAAATTGTCTCACATTTTATATTGAAATATTACTTAGTTTTTTTAAAGTACTGCATCATAATATTGGCTAAAGTGCTAAACTTGGCTAAGCCTAGTGCTAAGTACATGCGGGCGTGTCGTAGAACGACATTCGTGTGAAAAACGAGGGGAGAAGCGGGCAAAGTCTACCGCAGTCCATTTCTGTGATACACAGGTTAATAGAACGCTGCGCCCGCTTGTAAACGGGAACTTAAAACTGTGAACTAGAAAAAAAAACAGAACTAGGTGCACTATTATGAAATTGAATATTAGGTAGGTTACTTGAAATTCATCTAGTTTGAACAGGCAATTTGCCATACGATTGAAAGATGAATGTTAGCTCTAAGTGTTAATATTTCAATATTAATTTGGACTCAAAATTCAATCATGAGCATTGAAAATGTTTTTATCATTAGCTAAAACTTATAAATATTTTCAAGTTCGAAAGTTAAAAAAATATATCTATTGATACCAAAAAGGTGGGTATAACTCGACTTAAAACTTAACCCGCGTTAAGCACACGGTGTCGTTGGCCCACTCCAACGAAGCCACAAGAATGCCCGACGTGTCAGATCCCCCACCTCCCCTCCAGAAGGGAGGGGGAAAAGACTCCCCAATTACTGGCAGGGTAATTGTGAGATTAATTAATAGCCCTTTAAAAGGTTGTCTCTGAATGATAGTGATCATGTAATTTTGAATTTCGATTGGGATAAGTGGCTTTTTGTTGGTAACCGCTATTCTTTTTAAGATAGAATAAAAACCTACCTACTGAGTCTTTAATACCACAAATAAACCAGATTTTAAACAGAAAAAGTTTTTACGACAGTCTAGCCTGGCGTTAATGAGTCATTTCCCAAGAAATACCTCAAAATGTTAACAACCTACGATACGAACCTTATAAAATCGAGAACTTTATACGCAATCCATCATTCAGCAATTAATTACTGACAACACTACGTTTGTTTCTTTATCGTGTCTAATTTATTGCAGATAAAGTTTAAAATACAACAGAGACACTGTTACTATAAAGTGATTGACTGTACTATCTGTTAACTTATCTTTGACTGTTTGAACAAGGTTTGAAAGAATCGCTTGTGGAGTGATTTTTGTGATGTCTTTATAATTCAAAGTTTAATGACGAAACGTTGTCACATCTAAGTATTTGCTAATATTATAATTTTTGCAATACCTACCTATTTATTATATTGATAATGTAATAAAAGATTTTTTTATTTATAAAATTTGTAATAGATTTTCGGGAAATGCTTCGAGATGAATATACATATAGGTAGAAGATTCGTCTAAATAATAATCATAAAAAAATCTGTGTGTTTAAGTTTATCATATATCTAGTAGGTACTTACCTAGGTTACGTACCTACCTAGTTCTTGTAGAATTCTATTTATTTCCCGTTAAAATCTAACAAAAACGTAGAAGCTTCTCGGCAATGTGCTAAACTAAGTTTTTCTAACTGTCCGTTAAATTCCTTCCTTTTAATTACTCACTGTACGGGAACTTAAAGTGTTGTTGGCAAGGTGTTGCTTAGATAAGAAAACCAAAGATAGTTACAATAGCTGGTTCAAATATTAAATACAAAATTAAGTAATACGAAATAATATGTGAAATGAAATGATTGATTGAAATCGAGAACTTACCTGGAGAATCATTTACTTATTTTAATTTAGTTTTACTATCTGAGCATTATATTTTTAATTCGATTCATGTTTAATCTGTTCTTTAGGCTTGTTAAATTAGTAAACGCAATCAATTAAAATCCCAAATAATAACAAAGGCATGAAACCTTTATAAAAATATATTTTCCATTAACCTAGCCATCTTGGATGAGCTGTGGTTTATTCAAGCTTGTACACAAACAGGTGTTAAGATAATTAAAATTAGAGTCTGACGTAATATCCAAATTAAAATTCCAGCATAAAATATGAATCTTAAACTAGTTTAGTGTACTCGGCCTTT
Source organism: Chloroclystis v-ata (assembly GCA_963691955.1). Taxonomy (NCBI): domain Eukaryota; kingdom Metazoa; phylum Arthropoda; class Insecta; order Lepidoptera; family Geometridae; genus Chloroclystis; species Chloroclystis v-ata. The sequence goes on along the minus strand of OY829902.1, from coordinate 15,023,040 downwards.
TGTTTTTCTTATCATAAAAGTAATTGAAAGAGATATAGAGCATTCTGGAAATGGAATTATACTAAACAGATACAAAATACAATTCTTTTAATCACAAAAGTGAAGCCGGAAAATAAGCACAATTATTGTGTTATACCAAATTGAATATTTTGAACATAGAACGTTACTATTTTTAATTATGCGTCCATATCTTTCTTTTCTAGGCAAGCCACAGTGCTACCAACCTACTCACAGTTTTTGTGACATTTTAGTGACGTTCTTCATGTGTGGTATCTTACGCATCGGTTGAAATACTGCCACAGATTAGTATAAAGATAACCCCGCGCTACCGAGCACCATTTCATTAATTTAAATTAGGAATCAGAATTAATACGTTTTGGAGAAGAAATTACTTCACCACGTCTTATTCAGTAGCTTAGGTACCTATCTGGATTGGGAATTAAAAAATATACATTTTCTACCCTGAATAGAATATACCTAGCAATGTAAATAAAAATCAGAGTAGAAGCTTGGTTTATCATGTACAAAAATTTAATATACAAATATAATACAGATTGCTGAACATTTTTTTCTTGTGTTATGTTAAAGTATTTTTTTACCTACCTAGATAAGAAAACAGAACTACTTACTGATTTTTTTCAACTGTAAAAATTCAATTAAAACTTAGTAAATAATTAACGCACGATAAATAAATAGGGAACCATGTTAAATAAAATCAATTTAACTATTCATACTTTAATCTCAAGGACAAAAAATACCTATACCGATTCTGAACAGACCAGAATAAAATAATTTAAAATCATCGAACTCAATAAACAATCGGATTGATTTATTCCAATGTTATAAATACTTAATTATGTGAAGACGATGCTCAATGAAAAATCAATATTAATTACCTATGCGTAAAATATTCTAATTTGTGGGAATCTTGTAAAATATCGTTACTTATGAATTTTAATAAACATTGTCTTCTTAGATAATTATCAATTATCATAGGTATTATAAAGTATGATATTCTTTTTTCTTCTTGGAAATATTGATCTTACGTAGATACTTAGTCATAATTATTAAGGGTCATTACATTTAAGAATCGTTAGAGAGATTACATACCTAACTGAACTGAAAAACAAGAATTCATCAACTAAAGATAGTCTAGAATTCTAGATATCCTAGTAATATCACCACTTATAAAAAAATTATGAGTAGGTAGGTATAATTTTCAATTTGTAAATCAGTTATAACGCGAGCAAAGCCACAAGTATAAAGCTAAGATAGTTTTAAAAAAATCCTCCAAACTTTGCTTGTAAAAATAATTTACAAAATTAACATTGTTTCACGGGAGTGATTTTAATTGTGTTTATAACACGTTAATTTCCATTGTTAAATTTTATTATTAAAAATAAACATTAAAATGAGTTATTGTTAAAATTCAAATAAAGATTGAAATGCATAGGTACTTCAGGTATGACCATAAACTAATTAAGTAAGGTTTCTTTATACCTTAAAACAAATGCAAAATCAACGAAATTTAGATATAACTTTAGATTTTTTCTTTTCGAACCTGTAATCTTTAGGACCGATCTTTCGGACCTCTAGTAGTGAGACAAAATAAAGGGTTATTATGATGATTCATAATTACGTAGGTAGGTACATTAAAATCAACATAACTCAATACAATCTAAATCATTTTCAAACAAGTTAATGTGTAATAAAAAAACGCTTTAAACACAAAACCGAGTAGCAAGAACTGTAAATTAAAAAAAGCCATCAAATTATATTAGACAATGAATTTTGCTATAAGTCATATGAAAGGACGCATAAATGACTATATTATTCAACATGATGTCGTAAATAAAATTAATTTTTCATTTCCTACGTTTTAATAGGTGCAAAGATTTATAATATAGTTGAATTAATTTTCACCTCTTATTTAGATAGGTAGGTACCTATCTAAACTTTTAGGCGGCTTTTAAGTTTTTTTTATTTACCTAAGATAAAAGTGTATTAACCCATCCAATAATTTTCCTGACATAAAAACAGCCGCCCCTTACAAGCAATGATTTTCATATCTCGCGTACCTAAACTATTTAGTAGGTAAGATTAGATAAAGCTCATAAAAACATAAAAGATCAAACGAAAGGAACAATTATCTCGAAAAACCATAAAGAAGCCGAACTCATTCCTAAAGAGATCCAACGCGATTCAAAACAAAGCCGGCGCTTGTCTATGCCACAGAATAAAGTAATTGTTTGTGGAAAGAGTTCCGAATAAAAAAGTCTATAAATAACGATTAACAAAAAGCGTTGTCATCTCTCTCTTATCGACGGTCGACTGATGACGGTAGCGCTGTAATGGACAAGAAAAACATAGAGTAGAAGGAGACTTACTCATATTTTTACTTATATTTGCATAATGACATCGACATCGTCATTGAAATATGAAACACCATGTGCCTGTGCTAGGTAGACATTTACATTAGTTTTATTTAGCTAACTTTTAAATGTGAAACGGTAAAAAGTAGCCTATGGAAATTTCCATCCCTACAACTATCTCCACTAAAATAACTTAAGTTTATGGTTACTTTTTGACGTGAAAGATGGACAAACAGACACTTTAATATTACTACTTTAATATTAGTAATATTAGTATGGTATCATAGTTAAAGGAAATGTATTTGTTAAAAATAATTAAGAAAAAATACCTATGGGCACAGCTATGGGTTATACATAGAAGAGCCTACTCTATGGTCTTATTCCGAGATGGAGATAAGCTACGTCTAACGGCGCCGGGCGCGGTGGCCCGACACCATGCACCACAGATACATTACATCATACAAACCGCTCCGTGTATTTATTAATATACTGCATACAATAGAATCTGCATACATTGCAATACTGTTCTATGGTTTCGAAAAAGGTTTTATGGGTATCAATTTATGAAGAATTGAAAGTTTTAAATGAGCATTAAAAAACCTAGTGTTTCTGTCTTGTTTCTTTTATATAACGTAAATTGATATGTATTGTTTGGTTAAAATGTGGTGCTGGCCTAAGAATAGTACGTCAACTATCTCCACTTAAAAAATTACGTCAATACGTTGCTTAATTTTGCCGTGAAAGACGGACAAACAGACACACTTTCCCATTTATAATATTATAGTATGGACTATGGATTCTATTGTAAAATTTAAATTGAACCTGTTTTATAGTTTTCGCGTAAAAAAAAGGTTTCAACACCCATACTGCAAAACTATGTGTTTATATTATTGGAATAGGAACAATAGGCATCTGGGTAAGTCAGTTCATCGGTGCATTTTATCCGTTATTAATTAATTACTAAGAAGAAGGCCCCACTGAATCGCTAACAAAAAATGTAGTTCGCACACCTTGCGGTTTTTCTGGTCAACAACTGTTCAACCTTGGACAGGCAGGACAGGGGAAGGGGAGCAAAGCTTCTTCACTAGCTAGACCTTAAAATAAGAATTTATATGGGATATGTAACTAGCAAAAGTGCATATTATTAACTACCTATTTATTTCTTCTGGTGATAGATGAGGCTATTTTTCTATTTTTGTAATGTTTTTAACAAATTTGTTTACTAAATTATATCGTGAAAGAGTGTATACGTATATAATAAGTTATAAGTAAGGATTATTTTACAAAGATTAACAAGCATGTTTGTATGACCGTGATAAAGTTCTCGTGTCTTTAAATTTTAAGATAATCTGTATTTCATAGTCATTAGAACTTTGAGAGCTCTGAGTGCTTCAGGTCATCAGTTATTCTGAAACTTGTTCCTATTGTGGTACAAAAGCCGCATTAAGTTACACCATTTTCAAGCCTCATCACAATTATCCACAAAAACTCCTCAAAACAAACAAATGTCCCAAACTTCACGAGTCATCAATAACAGCACCGTGTCATCAGTCATTACTTTATGCGGTTCTTTTGAACGTTCAAGTGTCGATTAAACCAGAGACGACAAAAAATGACAAAAAAACGACAGAAACATGCTGTCGCTGTCATGTCGATGTCGGAACGGAGGCGTTTTGGACCAGATCGTGTGATAAACCGTGAATAATTATTGAGTTGACGGCAGTGGGATGGTGAGGAGAAAAAATGATGCTGATTCCGATGAGAGTCGAAAGAGGTTGCACAAAATAAAAACAAAGATTTACATACCTCCTTTTCGAAAGCTTATTTGAATTTGGAACAAGATATAAGCACAATTGATTCATTTTTTAAATAGAATAATTGTCATTTTTAATTAAGTATTTAAAATTATCAAAGAGCACATTTCAAAGGCTTCTTGATTTTATTTTTTGGCGTGGCTTAGTGCACACAAAACATTTTGTTTAACGGTAGGATTTAGCCATTATCCATGCGATCTTTACCAATCTTATTAGTTAAATTCTAGCACCCGTGGGAACCCCCAAACTTTGACACCACATAGCTACCGCATGACGCATACATTGTACCTCACCTCACGTACTCTGTACCGGAAGACACCGCAATCCAGATCCCAATTAGAGAGCAATTAATTACAACAAAGTAAACAGAAATTCGGTGATACATATGCAGTTGATCCTCTGATCTCTATACGTGATAAGGTTGAAGATGGGAGACGTGACGAAGGTTCTAATGAAAGTACTATTTGAATTACTTTTGGGGCTATTACGGTAAGATTGTCATCTTATGACTCATGTGATTTTACCTTTCTCTTCCTGATTTAAATAGGTAAACGTCATGTAGTTTTGAGCTAAAAAGGTGAAACGATAGGTAACAAAAAAATCTTTTTTAAAACAAAAGATTTGGGGGAAATTGCCCAGCAGTAGAACACAATTGGCTCATAAAAAAACAAGATTTTGCTTAAAGGGAACTAGCGATTTTATTATCAATGCAATTCCTTCTTCAGCTTCATTTTAAAAAGTGCTGTTATAAAAATTTGGTAGATATGCTATGTTACTCTACAGTCAACATTTTCTATTTGCATTCGATAGTGATAATTTGTGACCTGATTAGCAAGTCAGGTCATTGATAAGTCGCCAACGCTATCAGCTGAATTAGACCACCGAGGAATATCCATTTCGTCATAATAGATGATGTTTACAGTACATAAACGTAAGACAGTTTTCTTTGGAGTTTAAGTTAAGAGTAAGTTAGTCTATGAGAGTTAAACTGTTGATATATTTCTAGTAGGTACAATTAAAAGTTCCACACTTATTATCTGGCGAACAAAATTCATAGGACACCCTTTTAGACATTGCAAAACTTTTGGAAATACGTCTAGAATTACTAAAAGTCCTCATCTTTATCGTATTGCAATTAACTAGCCACAGTACAAAAAATCATTATCATCTTGGATAAACGTTAATTCGCTTATAAAAAGCTGAAATTATATTGTATGACAAAACAAAACTATTTCAACAAAATTATACTAAAATGGAGTCGCGAGCCAAAATAAAACATGGCGGCGGTGTATGCAGGGAATGTCCACGTGGGCACAAAGTCAGGGCCAAATGCCCTCCGCTCCTGTTTTGTGCTTTATTTTTGGATATCTACCATTTGTTATACATAATACATTTCGTATCGCGGGATCGCGTCTGTCAGAATCGGGGCGGCGGCGCCAGACCCTAAGCATACAGCCTGATTCTCAAAATTCGAATTTGCTATGAATAATAATCATAAATTTGACGTTTTTCTAATACGTATTCGAAAAACAATTAAACAACTTTTAACTGATTTGCAATGTTATTGTATGTGTGCGCTTATCAACTTTAGGATTATTAAAATACGAAACGCTTTGCTCATAGGTGCAGTAACTTTGTATAAAAAAATTACTTATAAATGCGCCTTCTATTATTAAGAAAGTAAAACATATGGTTTTTGCTTCACGTCGCTGCAAGATTATCTATAGATATCAAATTCTTATCAGAATATAATTAACATAATGATCCGATCGATCGGTATCCTTAGATCATTATCAGAACTTCAGATATGTGGTTTGTAACATACCAAATGGTAAATCAGTTGATTTTGCTGATCAATTCTGACCAAGATCAAACGCGATTATTAAATAACTAACAAACTTCGAATAACAATCTCCTTATATTGAATCGTATTGTTGGTACCTACTCTGTTTTTTATAGAATTAGTCATCAACATCTAATTTTTGGGAACGTATTGGTTTTGGGTATTGGAGCATCCTGTATAAGCGTAGTTTCGAATCCACCTCGCCTCTGGAATCCGTCGCGACATGAACTTATGAGTTACAACTGGACCTTTTTGTACCCAAAACCCTGCAAAGAATATTGACCTTTATCAACAAACGAAAAGGCGAAGAAATGGGTGGGAACGAAAATACCAAGAAGGAGCATTATTAAACAAACCTGACGTTTATTTGACGTCGGAATTTATTTGAAGAAAAGTTTGAAGTTTAGATAATTTAGCAAGGTCCACCATGGTTTATGTTTTGTGTGTCAATCTGAAGATCTGATTGATAACTAATGCCGGGTTATTGGTCATTTGTTTTGAAAATATTGCTTTCAAATTTATTTAATAAATTTTGTCTAACACTTATTATTAAGTAGGCATGTAAATAAATCCTTACCTATAATAACGTAGGTACATAAAAATCTATGCCAGATTTCGTTGTAATTTTATAACTCAAGAAATGCGCAATATAGGTAATAGCGACAGTTAAAATCCACTGTATTGCTAACAAGCATTTCCATACTTATCCGGCACGAAGAACCATTTAAGCGAGATTCATTGAAGTACCAAAAAGATTTAAAGTGTCTTAAACTTGGTTACATATTCTATTTAAAAACAATGTAAATCAGCATTTAACTTGAAATCCTTGAGGCTGTTTCTACTGATTTGGTTATAAGCCACTATTTTAATCAAAATCTACCAAGGCAGACTTCGAGAAGTTGCGAACTTGTGACACAGGTAAAAGGACAATAGCCGGTCCTATGCTAGGCAAAATTTGTTTTGTGATCTAAAATAAAAAAATATAAAATTTTAAACTTAATTGGGAAATAATCGAATGTCGCTTTGAATGTGTTTTGCACTGAGCTTTTTAAGCTTTTATGTTCTAGATATGTTCAGTTAAAAGTGGTTATCTGTTCATATGATTTCAATGTCTGTTTCATGACTCTACAATTAAGATTTAATGAGTTTTGCCTTGTGGATATTCTAATTAAATTGATAATAAAGTACTTTTATGCTTCAAGTAACTGCAATAGTATTCTTATGCAAAACTGCTGCAGATACAGTTACCTTAATTGACCTAGCTTTTTTCCACAGTCTATGACCCATGTAGCAGTATTGGCCTGGCGCTGCATACAAATGTTACTTACAAACAGGTACATTAAGAACATATTCTACATGCGTTGTGATAGGGAAAATTAACTGATTGCATATTGTACGAGAATTTGCATTTTAATAACTTGGTAATGAGAGTAATGAGATCTAGTTCCGTGTACCATACTAGGTACTAAATTAATAAACAAATATTGCTGGACAATTCACACAGCAACATCTAGCCCCGTGGTAAGCTTGAAGCTTGTGTATTATCTAAAGTAAAATGTAAAAATACACAATAATGTATTTATATTGACTAATAACTTTAAAAGTAGAAGAAATAGATCTACAGTTAATGGGTGTCTCTAGTATCTCCGTAAATAACCCAAAAAAGCCAACCTCATATTTGGATTCTAGAGAACAGAATTCGTGCAAAACCACATACTTTGCATACAAATAGCCCAACTTTAGCTACCGACAAGACCTTGCATCCATCACTCCAGACGTTCAGTCTCCTAGAACTCATACGCAATGCTAAGTAACCAGGAAACTTCAAAACTCCAAAAATTTAAATTTACCTGCCTACCACGATTTTATTCGAATGAAGGTGAATGGCGCGTAAATACAGCAAATAAAACAGACTAAACATTGCTATGAAATGAATCAACAGCAATTTGGCTTCTAGGCATGGGAACTACTAAAACCCATTATATGTTTTAGAGGATATGTATATCCTTATGTATACATAAGTCCTCATAATTTCTAGCATCACGATCCCAGAGGTACCTATGTGAATAGTTAGGTAGCAGAAAACTCCATGTTGTTTTTCTGTCAGTTGCTTCTGATAGAACACAAAATTGCATAATGCAATATTTCTTTCATTGAAGGCAAACAATCATTATTATTATTGCCAATGCCAAGGCAAAAGAAAATAGCAACCTTTATTAAATTAGATATTACAGAGAAAATATGACTCGGAAAACTTGGAAAAAATATTATGGTTTACCTACCAAGATTGTAGTTTTTGTCAAATATTTATATTTTTATTTTGTTTTTCTCAACATATTGCTAAATTTTAAAACAGCGTTAATCAAATATTCAACACACGCATTAAAGGCACTTTACCGATTAAACTAAAATGAAGATATATGAGGCGTCGATTTCGTGACATTTGTGGTTCGTGATCAGAATTTAATTCTAGAACAATCGCGCCGAACAAGGATGTTGCCTGGTTGTGAGAATAGCTGAATCATAGACAATGTAAACTTTAAAGGCGACAGAGAGTCTGTGGAATTACAAAAAAGTTATGATCAGTCACTTATTAATAAAATCAATTGAAGAGCTGAACATATAATAAAACCAAGAGGTTAGATAGTTGGATATCATTATGAGATGATAATTAGCATTAAATTTAATCGGTAGGTACCTTTTTGTTTTATGTTGGATTCAATAAGTAAAATATGTGCTTAATTTGTTTTATTATTGTATTTACTTAAGCAGAGTTATGAAACATAATCGAGTTTACCACGGGGCTAGATGTCGCTGTGTAAAATTGTCCAGTAATATTTATTTATTTATTTATTTATTTATTTATTTATAATGGGTTTTTGTTACCGTGTGAGCAGTATCGACTGGCTAAGCGTTTAAAATTAATTTGTTTTTAAGCCGTGAAGACCTTTACCTAATTGAGTTTTAGGTTATCTATTTTTATGTTAGTTATTTAGTTAGTTTAGGAAAATTGTTGGTCTTAATGAATAAATAAAAATAATGATGAGTAGCATTTAGCCGCAGTTCAGTTTATCTTCCATCCAGCTGATTAAAAAAGCCACGCGATATTACAGTTCGCCTAACAAAACGTGTAACTGAAATTGATGTTTGCATGTGCAAATCTAAATTCAACGATTTACACATTATTGCCCTTCAAACACAAGTAGCGAATACATCGCGTGTCGGTAATGGGCAAATAAACAGCTATCGTCCAATCGACACTACTGCTGTATCTACTGGCACTTGTTGGCGCATCTAAACTAGCCTGACACTCGACTTTGCACACACATTAAACCTTAGGTATATTAATAATAATTAATATAGATGGATAATTCACACAGCCACACCTAGCCCGTGGTATCTCGATAATGTAGGTAGTAGCTGTGCCGGCGACTCCGTCCGCGTTAAATTATTTTTGTATGGGGGCCACGTCTTATCGTACATGGAGCAACAATTTACATCCTATCCTGTGTCCTAGACGTCTACATGCCTATCTACCAAATTTCATTATTCGATACAGAAAAAAATCTACAAATCGTCAAATTAGTTTCAGTATCATATATCACGGGGCTAGATGTTCGTGTGAGAAAATAGATGTTTACATAGAAAAATACATAAATGATAATAATGATTTATTATAATTATAATTGTATAAAATTACTATAATTCTAAAGGAAATCCATTCACACCAGAAAACTGATACCGAACAATTAAAATAATAACAATACCTACCTATCCTATTGTGTTAAGCTACCGACAACGAGATTCATTGTTATCTAATTAGTGAAATATTTTAATTGATTTCGCGTTGCTATAAATAATAAACTATTGTTCCTGCAAGTTTATTTATAAGTTAAGAAAAACATTTATTTCTTTTGTTTGATAAAAATAAATAGTGAACTGGTAAGTGATAAAAATAAATAGTGAAATCTATATATATAAAAATCCAAATAAACAAATATCTATATATTATGTGTGTATATTAATATTAAGTACCTACTTATATCAGAAATCTAGCACCCGTAACACAAGCTTCGAGCTTACCACGGGGCTAGATGTCGCTGTGTAAAATTGTCCAGTAATATATTTTTTATTTTTTTATAATCATTCATAAAGTCAAATTTAATGTTGAAGATATACTATAGATAGATAATTCACAAAGGCAGCTTTTTAGGTATAGCTGTCTTTAGGTACCTACCGACGAAACGTAGAGTTAACGTTTTGTCGGTAACATTAACTTTTATTTACTTATCTCACCCAAGACAAGTCACTCAAAATGAACTGTAAATTTTATCTTTGCATAAATCATAACTTTATTACTTTTTAAGTAAGCTCTATCTTGGATCATAAGTTTACTTTAGTTCTTGACCTTTAGGTGATAGTAAGACAGAGCGCATTGATATATTTATTATCCGTTCAAATCATTAATAGTTACGGCTGATAATAATCAAAGGCGCCTACTGATAGAAAAGGCAAGGTTCTCATAATATAGCGATATGTTGTTAGTTATCAACAGGCTCATAGATAGTTACAGAAGTATAGCAGTCTAGACTAGACATCAAGATACAAGCATTAGCAACTTTACAAACGTATTCACAGCTTAGACACAGTCATACCAATTCTCCAAGGCTCTATAAATAATGAGTTTTATTGAGGATATAAACGTTGTGCATGGCATGCAACCGCGGAACACTAGATAATTAATGATGATAATGATGTCCTATATCTGATATGTAAATTTTGCCACCTTTCGTTGTAATTTTAAAACTCAAGAAACAGGGTGCTCCAATTTAAGTGCTTTTAGATTTTAAATAGTCGTAGTAGCCCAGGGAAGGTTTAAAAGGACAAATCATGGTAATAAAGCGGGCGAAGCCGCGGGCGGGTCAGCTAGTAATTTATAAAGCTAAACAGTATAATGACACTTTAAAATACAGGATGAAGCTAAAAGGGCGTCATTGGAGTCAATCACCTTTTCAACCCCTGAGAATTCAAGTGCCCAAATTTCGGCACCTTTTGAGGGGGCGCTTCAAATTTTTACACCCAGGCTAAAATAAATACTGTTGTCCTATAAGACTTTATAAACAGTTAAATGGATATTTAAATGGATGGAGTTTTACGTAGTTTGTAAATATGTAATTATATAATGATAGTTACTATAGTACCTACCTATCCTAAAGATTTTTTTTATATAGAAATAAAACTGTATTTTAAATTAAAATTATAGCCTGGTACATACATACATATAGTTACATACATACCTACAAGTAGGTACATAAACAAAAATATATTGTTACTTATGATTATATTTTAAATTACATTAAACACATTCACATTATAATTCTATGATATTTGACTAGGTATACCTATTATAGGTATTAATTATGAAATACATAGTTCAAGTTTAGCAGAGCTAATTATAATTACACTACCTTTCAAAGAAATCGGCCCAATTAAAGCACAAATAGCGCGCAAATGCGAAATCAAGAAAAAATATTCTTTAGTTCCTACGGTTTTTTTCGTTTGTTTTCGTCGGGTTTTATGGAGACAGGTCGGTCGTGTCGCTAATTAAAGCGTATCGTAAAGTAGATGTGCCCTCGTCAATCAATGTTAGGGTAGCCCTGACTCGCTGCGTTATTAGGACGAAGCTCGAAGCCTGCGGGATAAATGAATTTGTAAAATGATGATTCGGTAAAATGATGATTTGGTAAAATTATGAATTGGTAAAATGATTATTCGGTAAAAGATTAATACAGAAGTGATATTTATTATGTTTGTACAATAGGCCCTAGGATAATGATTAAGCTTAAGTTTTCATATTGTAATCTCATTTAAGTGAAAAAATTCTAAGGAGAAATAAATAATCTTAAACCTGAAATTTAATTTTGTAATCAAACGAGTAAGGTTTTCAATTTTTAATCAGTTCAAAATCTTTTAAGTACCTACATCCTCTTACTTCGCAAGTGAGACGATATTTTTTGTCCAACAGTAGAATGTCAACGAACCACAGAAGGTTACAATAATAATTTTATTGGACTTGATTGGTGTTTGACACATTATTGAAGAGTGAAATAACGGATTTAGAAGAATTATATTTGAATTTAATTCTAATTTAAAAATTATGATTGTGTAAGTTATATGTTCTGTGGTTGTGTTCTATATTTTATATTTATAAATGTTTCATAGAATAGAAAATAGATATACCTCAGGATAGGAGCAACAGTATTTTTCGAATAAAATCTTGCCGCAAAATTATCTGCACACTGTCACTATTTGTAAAGTTCACAGAGTCATAACTTATTAGTCATTTTAGCGTCCTTGGAATAAAGTCGAGAGTTGATCACAGAGTTTTTGATAGGGAGGTTTTAATCAATAGAAAGCGAATAAAAGATTGAGTGTGGAATGCCAATTCAATGTAAAGATATGATTATTTAAAACATTCATTTAATATATGAAATATAATTAACCCAATTAAATGACATGCATGCAACTAACTTAAATGACATAACTTTAAAATCTTATAAACATAATAGATATTTTATATCCCATACTAAATTAATTAGGCAATTTGCGGTACGGGAAAAATACAATCAAATAAAACCACCGAAATGGTATTAAATTACGTTTTCTCATCCAGACGAGAAGCTCGGGTGAATCTGACGCTTTCATTTCCACCGGCAATCCTTTCTGTACTCCACAATGCACAGCTTCAGCTACTTTGATTTCGCCGACAATTCAAACTTTCGATGTTCTAGTCTGTTCTCTACTCTTTTACTTTTGGTACTACAAATTAATCAACAAATATTTGCTACACATTATATATGTAGTTATGGGTATTTAACGACCACTGTGGCGAAGCGGGTGAAGGTCCGATTATGCTTCAGGACAAAAAAAATGTACGATCTGCAAATATTTGTTCGAAGAGTCTGGGTGTTATTTAATTATGTATAATAAAAATATATGAAAGTATGGTAATTATATTAAGTATATCAGAAATCTACCTGTAAAACAAGCTTCGAGCTTACTACGGTTCAGGTGTTGCTGTGTGAATTGCCCACCCATATTTATTTATTACCTATTTATTATTTATATAAATAGCGCAAATTATTGCAATGACTATTATTATAATTATACAAATTACACATGAATGCTATTATACTAATTATTGTTCTTAATAGGTTGTTATTCTTCGTAGTTAATAAACCTAGTAGTATCTACTCTAGTATCATAAGCGCATCTGAAGCTCTATCTCTATAATCTATGGAACTAATTCAATTTTAGAACACGAAACGGATCACAGTTTTTGAATCTATTTTCCAAATTCTATCATGGCATATAGGTACTCGTATCTGTAGGTACTAATAATATAAAGCTGAAGAGTTTATTGATTGTTTTTTTTTGAACGCGCTAACCTGTGAAACCGCTGTTCTGATTTTTAAAAAAATCTTTCAGTTTTGGATAGTAGGTATATTTATTGAGGAAAGCTATAGGCTAAATATAACATGATATGTAGGTTGTCAACTATCTACCGTAAAACAACGCAAGCGAAGCTGTCGGCAAGTCGGCTAGTAATATATGACTCAAGTCAAAATCCTATAATGATGTTTAGTTGTTGTTGATAAAAAATGGCGTATCGTTGCCTATGGTAGCCATAAAAAGCTAAAATTACCAGCTTGAAAATTTTTACAACCATTTTCGCACTATTATCGTGTTGGCTTTAATTGCGATTGACTTAATCGTGGTAAAAAGTAGAAAAAAGGAAAGTTTATAAATGGTAACTAACCTTATGTGTATGAAAATAAGTGTTGATTTCGTGTATTTTAATCATGTGCAGTCAATAGTATAGATAGAGTATGGGATGTTGTCCATAAATAATGTTTCCAAGAAATGAATTTCTATCTCTTTTATAGATTGGCATTTAGTTTTTATTGTTGTTTCGTTTAAATGTACAAGTTTGAAAAATGTTGTTGTCAGCAATCACACCATTTTCATCAACAGTTTTTTAACGCAAGAGCGTTTGTCTAATATTAGGTATAATAATAGAATATTAGATTTAATTGTTATAATAGGCTTAGTTGATTCTTATGCTTATGAAGAAGTCTTTTACATTGACATTTTGTGTTGCTTAAAAAGTGTCAAAATATTTTAAATACGAGTAGCATGACTGTGTTATTTTATTATTCGCATAAGTCTCGCTGCTTTGAGAAACAATGAGGATTTTTTAATACATTTTTATTGTTAATTTACCATTGTGCTAACTATAAATAATAAGATAAATATTTAACATGATTCGGAATTTTTTTTTTTTGGATATTATGCTACCAAATACATCCTAAATGATTCAGTGTTTGATGAGACTTTGAACCAGCAGAATTTACTTAATCATCAGTCCTTAATTCTTTTAAGCCACATTGGCCATCTGTTCTACGCTAAACCTGCATGTTGCCACTTCAATGAGTGAATGCGCCTAACCATATCGCTATTTAAAATTTAGTTGACGATTATTTTCTAAATAGTTTCCAGATCTCTAAACATTTTATAACTTCAACTTTTTCTAATGATATCGATGCGTACAGCGTACACACATTTATAGTGGCATGACAAAGACCAATTAACTGACAAAAACCATAAAGTATAAACGTAATTCTAACAATAAAGAAATAAGGTTGAAAATACAGTGGAGGTAGGTAGAAGGTATACCTAGTTTATTTCATGCATGGACACTGACCACGCATTTTTATTTTTCTACTTGGATCCTAGTCGAGGGAGGTAGCGCCGTTATTGAAGCAAATTTACTATAAAAATTATGGTCATTTATTTCCATAAAACCCTAAAGACTTGGAGAAACTTGGTCTTGGAAACTTATTTGAACAAAGTTTACCTACATTATACAATATACCTAATTAAAATTTTAACTAATTTACCAAGTGCATTGATGCGTTTTTTAATTATAAAAATATTTTAGTTTCATTCTGTTGTTTGTTTCTTTGTTTTTGTGCATGCACCTTATAAATATTAAATCGTGCATGAGAAATAAAAAGGCCAGAAATCCTTAGTCAGTTTACCAGAACACAATTTTAGTATTAATATAGCATTATTTTTAAATATTCTGTGTTATAGGTTATGTTGGCGACACAGCTTTACATGTAGCATTTATGAATTCAATATTCAAACGTATTGCATGTTCAATCGTATGTGGTCCGATTAGTATTTGCATTATAACTTTACCCCTGGATTTTATGCTAACATTGTGCTGGCGCTGATATAATTTGTGATTTATTTTTAAGTTTTTCAGTTGTTTTATTTTGTTTTTTGTAGGTAATTGAATTTAGAACTTTTGTATTTCGAATAAGTTCGATTATTTTTAAAATATTTCAAACTATTCGTACCTATAGTCTGTCTATGTACATAATTGTAAAAAGATTTTTAGATGTGTTGTGTACCTACCTTTTAAAACTCTAAACATGAGATCATAAACATGAGTTTTCGATAATGCAGATGATACGAAGATACCTAGTATTGTTATTTACATTCTTATCTTTCAAATATGGACGCGTTTTAAACATGGCCGACTATCAAATAATAATTAAATTTTATTAGCTTGTGGACACAAAACGCAATTCTAAATAACAACAAATAGAATGTGTTACTATTATATAAATATTAAAAAAATTAGTTATTAACCTATAAATACTAGTCTACTAGCTACTAGCTAGGTCATAATAACGCCTTTATCGCAGTATTATTTACTTTTTTCATATTTTATGATACCTATATTACTAAATGGAGACTCTTTATAAATAAATATACAGGCAAAATCGTTTTAATTACAATATTTCCCATGAAAAATGTGTGGATGGATGTTTGTCAACCTTTAACGCAAAAACTATAGGTATTAATGTACTTAGGTACTATAATGTAATTAAACTTATTTTATTTTATTTTATTTTACAGTCTTAACAATAATATGGCTCATACCTACATCAGAGAGTACCTACATTGGTACTTACAGCACAAGGAATACTTATTAGGTAGGTACCGCGGGAAAACTCATTCTTTAGGTGGATAAAGTCGATAATAATAAAAAAATATTTTAAAATGTAATTAATTGGATTTTACCGCAGTAAAAAGTACTTAATAAGTAGTCAATAGTTTTTATTACATTCGTTCGGTAGTTTACGCGTGAAAGAGCAAGAAACATCCATCTTTATTCAATATCACATTTAATTTTACAATATCAGTAACGCTAGGTATATGAATTGATTGCGAGGAATATAAACCGACTGTTCAACAAGGCCTAACCAGTCAGTTGTTTCATTTATTTCACAAGAATTTAAACTAGTGTTAATTTTGAAGTAAGCAAAGTAACAACCGTGGAGAGTAACAAACTGGACGCGATAATACGAACAATGAGAATAATAACTAATCTAATCTTGGTGTAGTAATGTGCTGCTTCCGTGCGTTAATGTTGGCTTTTACATAATAATTTTATCGTAAAATTGGTCCATGGGTTTATTATTAGTAATTAGCAGTTTTCATAATGCCGTGATTGTGGGTTTGGGGGCTTTTGTATTTTTTTGTTGTAAAAACTGTTGTTCTGCAGCAGCTAGTCCATTATCTTAGAAGAATATCAGAAATGATAGGTTTTAGGTATACCTACAGCCATCATCATCACTCAAATCTATTTCATGATTTAAACACAATGAAATTACCGAAATAACATAGTTAATTTTCTCTTCTATTTATTTCTATTGAATTTATTTAACTTTCTAGGTTGATTTGCCATAATTTTTAGGTGTAGGTACTCTACAACCATTTTTCAAAAATCAGGTTGGAATAATAAATACAGTGTAATCTACTTTTCAGTGAGGAAATATATCATCACCTAATGCGAGTGACATAAGTCGTGTGGCTATGACCTTAAAACACAGGTTTGCGTGTCAGAACACTCTACTTAGTGTTAATGCACAGTAATTAACACTAGGTACGATAAGCGCTTGTTGGGGAGTGTTTTTGAATAATAGTCCCGTAGGCTCTTGGGGCCGAAAAGGTCTAGAAGGACCAAAGCACTAAGTCTAGAATGTAAAAGTAAAGTAAAAGTATATTTATAACAAAATAACATGTAAAATAGGTAGAAAATATTAAGGTGGAAACCTTTATAGGCGTGCAATGCAATTACAGGTCTATTATGTACTCTATGAATCTAGATAGAAGAATCTTATCAACCCATCTTAGTCGCGGGCATAACGGTCTCAAAAAAGACTATTAGCTATAGGACTTGGGGATTACCTAATCACCGCGCTTATCAGGCGACAATATTCATTTCATTCATTATAATCAAAATAAAGGTCAAGGAAGAGTACCTAATAAGTTGATGTTTAGTTAAGTGCCTACTGTTAAAATACATACACTATCAAACAATCAATTTCATATTGCACCTTATCATCTTCAGTTACCGTTAAGACAAAGTAAAGCCACACCACTATTATTACAAATTTATCGTATAAAGTGAAATAACACAACTATTGATTCTTTAAAGCTTATAGCTAGCACGCACGAGTTATTATTTTAATGGCGTAATTTTATTTGTTCAATCCAATCATTTTGTATAGTCTATAATTTACTAGAATGTTTGAGTCTACGTGTTTAAGAGACTTGTATCGATGAACGATAACTGTGTTGGTTACGCACTGGATGATGTATCGTCAACCTTTTTTATTAAATTCTTTTATAATATTTATTTATACTATTTGTCACGCTTCGCTCGTGTTCTACAGATTTTACGAAGAGAAACCGTATTTCAATATTGTACGGAAATTAAAACACTTTTTCCCACATTTAAACGTTAATTACGGCAAAAAATAGTAAGATAGACAATTCCTTCTGCTTCTAATCTAAATTGTTTAAATACTAGTAATAATGTCATAGCTAAAATAACGTAGCTTTAATCACGAAGAAATTTTTTACATATAAATTACGTCTCAATCATTTCAAAACTAAATCGTCGACTGTGTGGGCGAAAATTTATAATGCCTTAACTTATTCAAATTGCAAATAAACTTTATCATGACCTCATACCTAAATGGCGGTTTTGATGGTTTGCAAACAACACATCAGAATCTCTAAACGTAATTTATTCTTATCTGATCAGTAAAGGTTTACTTTGTTTTTTAAAGCGTCTTATAAGTTATAAGTTTACCCAAAGTTTGTCTTATAAGACAGACAAATAGAAGAGGTTTCCAAATCACATAAAATATTTTGTTTTCTCCGACATAAAACATCTATTGTATCTAACTATATGTTGATAATAGGTATATGGCGGAAAACTAGTTTTGTAAAGTTCTATTATTATTTATAAAAATATGATAAGTAGTTTTTGCATAAAATAGTATATTTCAATCAAACGTCCATTCAGTTTCACATACTGACAAACCGTCTGGTTTATAATATTTATATGGTTAAAGTAAAAGGCCCACTTCATCTTACCAACGAATAAATTTATGAAAAACCTAACGCTCGCTCTAACCACCCAGTGCGTACAATTTGCTCGATTTCCATAATCTAGACTTGATGAATTCGTTGCTCTCAACATGTTTAGTAACTTTACATCAACTACTAGATTAAGTTATTATCGAGCCTCGTGCCTCGAATAAATTTACCTACCCGATAGATAAGAACGGGATCTCGGTATCGTTTAGTTCAAACATAAATAATGTATATTACCGCCGGCTAGCTTCCGGGTTTTTGATCAATTTTGACTTAACATATCAGGATTAAAACAAAAGAGTATTAAATTAAATAACGCACGGGCAGGCCAAAGTAATATAAGTATGGCAACTAGTTTATAGAAAAAGGTTAAATACATAGGTTTTTAATTACAAATATTTACGTAAAAACGTCTGTTAAGACTCAAGGATTCATTTTATTGGTAAAGATACAGTACCTGGTACCTACCGCCTAGGTGCAGAAAAAAAAGTAATCATTATTACATTCCTTACAGTAATCAGTCCAAAATGTAAATATAAACTTAAATTAAATGTAGCGCAACGACGTTTAGCAATTTTTTATTTTTTGACATAATTACGTGACTTGAACTTGGGAGTATCAAACAGCATCTTTATAGCTGTGTGTGGGCGCTACTCTGAATAATGACTATTTAGAATAAAATCTGCGAAAACCTGTTATAAATTGTTTGGTAGAGAGATGTGATGTCTGTGCCCTGTAGGTACTTACCTCAAAACCTAATACTAATACCTAGTTACCTTTACAGTAGGTAGGTACTAACGTTTTTTTATTTTTTTATAAAAACTAATTAAAGTCGTGGCAAAAATCTGGATTTTTAGTGTAGGTACCCGTAGTACCTACTCGTAGTTTCAAAAGTAGTTAGTAACAGTTATAATAAAGATACTAGACAGTCATTTAAATTACCTAAACCTTTTAGTGTTATCGTTTTAAACTATACACAATGTCGCTTTATAAAATTCCTGAATATTTTATATTCAAAGGCTAATTTCACCAATTGGTTTCAAAGTGTTCCAACAAATGTAGAAACTTTTCCTATGTCATGTTAGCGAGGTGCCGGCGCCTCTTACCGGCTGTTTTTTTGCTTCTTTTAGGAGTTTCTTTTTTGGGGAATTTCACCCGTTGCTTTGATGTTTTCAATGCTACCCTCCGAAATATTCCGTTTGTCGTCCCTCTTCTAAAAGTTAGTCACTGCTTAAAAGTTTCCTGAGGGGTTGACACTTAATGTTTTTTTCTATTGGTTTTATATTTCAGGATGTTTTAGCAATAAAACTCAATACTTACTCCATGGTTATTAAAATATTTATGTATTTATTTGTAATTAGGATCAAGATCACAAGCAAGACCTTCAAACACAAGTATTGTAACTTAAATGAAGAGTACAACTTAAACTCCATGTAAAAATTTTAATTGCTGAATAAAGTGAAATCTTAATAGGTAGGTATAGCTATTTTCAATAGAACCTACCGTTATAGAGCATTTAATAATATAGAACGGGTTAGCCTATTAAATTTAGTATTACAATACAATACAATACAAAAACACTTTATTGTACACCAAAAAATACAAATAAAAACATGAATAAAACACATAAAAAACACGTACAATGGGCGGCCTTATCGCTAAAAAGCGATCTCTTCCAGGCAACCTTTGGATGGAAAAGAGAGATGATATTTAAATAAGACAGGGGTGTACTAATACTTATACATTTACAAGAAAATACTTATATAATAATGTATATAATACTTTATATATAATATATATAATACTTATAATATACATACATACATGTAATTATATACATAATAATACCATATAGACCTTAGTCAAGTTTTATTTAATTGAATAAAGTATTTGATACCAGATGGTGTGTTAATTGTCCAGCAATATTTATTTATAATTTATTATTATTAAGTTAGAACGAACCCTTGCATAGAATTATCTTGTCTTAAAAATGTTCAGCTTAAAGTAAAACTTTTAAGTGTTTTATCATATTTTTTTATTTCACTGTTTAATGCTCTATGATTCGGTTACCAAACAAACTTAGTCGTAAAACGCCTTGTGAGGTACCGATTAGGCCTACAAATCATAATTATAGTTAGGAATTTTTATTACGAAAAGAAATGTTTCGCCTTAACCTGACTTGCTCAATGCCTAATAAATTTATCAAATTCTGTTTGAAACCGTGTCACATTGTTTTATGACACTGTTATGCAGAAAACTGTAACATACTCTTTGAACTCGTAAAATATATTTTGTTGATCGTAAATATTTGAGGAACAATTTTGTCGTGCTTTTTGGTATATTTTAGTGAGAATGCGAACTAATTAAAGTGTTTCGAAGTTTTGTTCCGAATATTTAAATGCGATATTTTTTTCGATCTAATGTAGAGTGGAAAAACAATGTTTATTTTTGTGGTAAGAAGATTTGAAAAAAGTAAAACTTGAGCGTGTAGGTACAAGATGGTGGGGTATATCTGTGACAAGATGGCATTCTAAATATTGAATACCTATAATACCTATAGAAAACATATAAAATTACAAAGTTGAGTTATGTTCGTATGGTGCTGGCTTCAGAGTAGAGCTATTCCAACTCTACCAGTTTGAAGAAGATTATAATCATTATAACTACTATATTTTATTTATAAATTACTTTAGGAATGCCGGTATCTACTGCTTAGTCCAGTTATACCTATTTAATTTCAATAAGAAATGTCATAAATATAATTTTGGTAATGGATTCACAACTAAATTTATTGCCTTTACAACCTACCTTACTATTTTTCTCGATATTTTACTCACAAATGATCCTTGAACATAGAATAAATGAGTGTTTTCTAACAAGAGTATAAATTAATGCAAGACCACGGCCGACGGATGCGTTTTTGGCAAAAAAATACGCCTACGGCTCGCGGATGTGTGACGAACGCGACGAGGACCGGTCTACTAGTCGTACACACACAACTAATTAGTGTTTATATAGAGAACAAACAGTATAATGTTCATAGACAAGCAACGGACCAGTTTAGCTCGTTTTGGATAGCTGACTGTGGTTTATGGTATTTTTTGATCTGTTACATTACCGCGCGGCGTAGTGCAACTTTGTATGAATCTTAATGGTGCATTTTTCCTAATTGGCTTTTTATTGGACCCGAGATATTTTTATCAAAGCCTCGATAATAATAAGCAAAACATTTATGATATTTTCTCCAAGATTAAAGTTTCAAAAGTTCTCATGAAAAGCCTAGACTGTTATTGTAAACAACTCCATGTGGCTAGGGTTTCCAGCGTAAACCCTATCACACTCGCCTCACTTACCGCTTCAGGCACTCAGTAACATTCATAACATGGTCAGAAAGTCAGAACACACACAACACTTGGTAGCACGTCTGCGAGAGGCGGCGCGGAGGAGCATCGACGCTAGGCCGGGGCCGTACTGACCTGCCACTCTTGGTGATCACCATCTCGGTGCCCAGCTTGTGGAACTTCTCCCAGAGGTCCTTGCCCTCGAGCGTGACCTTCGGGTCGTCGACGACGCCGTCGTCGTCGGGGGGCAGGCTCACGTAGGGCGGCGGCGGCGGCTTCAGCAGCGGACAGGGGTTGGAGAGTGCGGCGGCGGCGGCCAGCGCCGACGAGAGGTACGGCGGCGGCGGCAGCGCGCCCGCCGTCAGCAGCGCCGACACCGAGAAGTCGCTCGGCCGCGGCGCCAACAGCGGGTGGAAGGCGACGGCGTCGCGCCGGTCCGCTCCCTCGAAGCGCATGCCCGCGCCGCCCGGGACCCACGGCGCGCGCTCCACGACCGGCGGCTCCTGCGTCGCGCTCGCGCCCGCTCATGCAACGTCCATAACGCGCCGGCCGGCGGGGTGACACTCGGGCGCTCGCGACACCCGCTCGCGCGGCAGGCGTCAAACGACTGGTGGCCGGCGGCGCCGCGCGCGACACCCCTCCCGCGCCCGCGCGCCGTCCAATGGCGGCGCGCCCCCCGCCCCCCGGCCCCGCCCGCCGCCACATAGCGTTGTTTTTTGTTGCGGGCGAGGTGTCCGGGGCCGCCACACCTCGCCCGCGCCCGCTCCGCTAATCTGGTTAATGCTGCGCGGGGGCGACGACGCGCCCGCCGCCGCCGCCGCCGCCGCCGCCGCTGCCGCCGCGCCGCCTCCTAATTGGACACGTTTCCGTTCGTTCATCAATTGAGCTCGTTACTCCTCGCATCTTGCGGTGCCGGAGCCTCTGCCGGCCGTCGCCGTCGTCTCAGCTCTACTTGTTTGGATGCGAAACTTTTTCGTTTGTTGCTGAAACTTTCCTGTCCTGGTTATCTTTCGAGAAGTTTGTACAAGTTCATTTCTTGAGTCAGTAGCAGGTATAAAACTTGAGTTCTTCCGGCAAATGGACTCATTGCCACGAGTTTTATTAACAGAACGATCTTCTGACAATAAAGATCTTGTGCTTTAAGTTAATTTCTATTATTATTGTTTCCCGATAAGGCGATGTGGTCGCTCAGCGACAAAGCCTTGTTTTTGTAATTAAATAAAAAAAAAAAAGATCTTGTGCATTCTCACTGTGAACTATTTAGGTAGGTAATAATGGATTGGACTACATTTCTTTCACCCCTTTTCAGGTATTAATTATATCTACGAGTAGGTATCTAGATATAATCTACGAATAGATATAATTAATTTTCAACGTGCCCATAAATGTGCGACAAAAAACGTGGCTTATACTTGTAAGTTCAAAGTAGATATTACCTACATACAATTTAATTAATTAGCTGAACAAGGAGGTACCTACCTACCTAGGTAGCTTAGATCCATTTTTCAGATAACTTTTTCTTCGACATAGCTGTCGTATTTAGGTCCCATTACAATTAAAGCCAAGTATCCCTAGGTATTACTTAATTAATACCTAAATAGGTAAGTAGGTACATAATCGATAGACCATATCATATTTTTTTTATTTATTACAAAAATAACATGTAGGTATATACCTAGGTATGTATAAACTAAGGCTTAAACTAAAAAGATACTGTTCCTAACCCGATATGGACCGAAATTTAATTCCTTTTGTTAAAATCCTATGTTGTCCGAAATAAATGAATTTTATTTATTTATAAAAACCAATTATTGGTTTAATATTTTAGCTTTGAATCTCCATAATTATAATGTTGATTCGTGCAGTTTTTGCAAGAAAGCTTTTAAATAATCTAGGTATTATAGATTATCTAAAATATTTCGTTATTAACATGACAAGATTTATAAACCTGTCCTAGGTCTTAGAAGACTCAAAAGCTTGCGTAGGTAGGTACTGTTTTAAATTATAAGTACCTATTTGTCAGAGCATAATTATGGTAGGTACTCAACTTTTATAATTCTTGGTTATTTAGAAAGTTTAGCCAAATTTTATAAAATTTTAGCATAATCTTAGTACGCCCGTCGTAGAGTTTTCGTAGCACAGGCGTAGCTTTAGCGTAGCAAGTTGTAGCGTCTGTAGCAATTCGTAGCATCATAATCACAGCGTGAGCATGCGTCATAAATCCATTAAATACAGGCGTAACCGGAGAAAAGTTTAGTATAAATCTCAACAAAGAAATATGCTGTAGGTAATTATTTCACATTCACAAAAGTTTATTACACTATTGATTATTAAGCTCTTGTTGTAATCGCATCGTCGAGTGTTTAACTTCTTTGTAAATTGGAATATAAAATAAACAGCTGCAATTACTCAACTCGCGAAATAGTGTTCAACGGATAAACCAAAAACGAAAATACCCTCAATTGATATTGATCCTGTAATATTCAGATAACTCGCAAATCAGCATCTTCCCTCAAAGATGCCACGATTTAAATAACAATTCCGTACTTATTCCCCCTCGGTTTAAAAGGGCCTCTCATAACTGAATTTTCTTAACTCAAATCGTCTCTTTATCCTACATTTCCTTAACACCCTTCACGAAATACCGACCTTTTGTAATAGGTATAGAGATAGGTATACTTACCTACGTTTTATAATTGATTTACGTTTGTAACTATAACTTTTAATTAATATATTAGCTTTTAACTGATTATAATGAGTTGAGTATGTAACACTTTACACTAAAATTAACGCCACTTAACCCCAAAACGTTTTTGAGAATCAATTTTATAAGTAGTATAACTTATTTCCATATAAACACCAAGACTGAGAAATCAGAGAACTTAGAAAAATTTAAGGGAAATGTGTCATTCACAACCCGCTCTTAAAGAAGAGTCAGCTCTATAAGTCCCAGCAGTGGGAACGTTAATAGGGGTGAGTTTATAAGGTAGTCAAGTATGTAGGTACCTACTCTGTTTCTATCTACATTATTAACATTGTAGTCGACTTAATGCGTTTAGTTACTGTCCTTATTTAGACAATAATTGATACCTACACAATTGCTAAACTATTTACATTTTCTAGTTTGCATTGATGTCCTAATGCAAAATAATTTAGATGAATTGCAATTAGCATTCGTATGTCTTATTATCTAAACATAACATTTGTGTTAATTTGAACTTACCTACATGTACCTAAGATATAAATTTACTATAAATGTTATTTTGTTATGCATAAAAGGAAATAGTAATTAAGAAAATATCCTACCTTAAGAACATAATAATAAATACAACCAGCAATAAAACCACGCTGCTTTCAATTATAAGTAAACATAAAATAATCGTATAATTATACATAATTCTAATAAGAAATTTGCCGCACGTTAATCACATATAAAATATAAACTAGTTTTCAAGGAAATGCTACAACCTTCTGGAGTTTATTACAACTGAAAAACAACTATAAACTGAGGAATTAAATAAACTTTTTGATTTTTTAGTTAGTTGAATAAAATTTGCGATTTAAGATCTATTCTACAGTTTATGATTGTTAGTTTTAGTTGAATAAAGTGTTTGTTTAAAGAAGTGCAATATTTTACTAACGGTAGTACCTATACATAAAAACTGTCGTGTTTTGATAAATTCATATTGAGATAAACGGGCAATCCAATAAAATTTTAACGTTGAAATTTTGGTCAATAGTTTCGTCCCATCTGCAGTAGGTACCTACACTGCGGACGGGCGAGCGGTTGTGATGTGATCCGTGTCCTTGCAGTGTTTGGTCCGGAAGAAGTCCCACGTTTTAGGACGAAACTGTTGACCAAATATTCAACGTAAAAATGTTCGTGTAGGTATTGCCCGTTTAATTCAATATGAAGTTCTATCACGAAACATATGCACGGGTGTCCCCAAAAAAACTAATTACCTATAGTCTGAACTCTATAGGTACCTATAGGTTTTTTTTGGAGTTTGGTATAGGTAATCACCGGATTTTCTAGATAGGTACAGATCGATGGTTGATATGACTGTTCTTCTTCTCGGTCCTTCACTTCACTGCTGAGGATCGCGACCACGTACAATCAGCCCCCACTGTGTACGGTCATATGCAGAGTGTAGAGCACGGTGCAAGCTGTTTTCCCCGCCTGTTTCATGGCGTCGAACCATCTCGTAGGAGCCTTGCCCTGTGCACGTTTGCCTTCTATCTTGCCCATAATGATCTGCTTCTCCAGACAATGCCTAGAAGACCGCATAAACTGACAAAATTCAAAATAAAGCCGAAAGTGGAAAACTTTATAATTATGAAAACATTGACCTGTTTTGAAATAGGTACCTACGCTTGAGTCCTTTTCAAAATGTAAGTGAAACAACAGCTGCATCCTTACATTCACACAACGTTAATTATATTTTTATTGCCATATAATAAGGTTAGCATTACAGCTTATTAAGGTCTTTACGAATTACTTTTTAGTCGTTGGAGGTCTATCTATACTTCTATAGCTATATCGAATAAGGTAAATTAACCATATAAGCATGGGATACCTTAAGCTGTTCAAGGATCTTGGTATTATATTAAGTAGTATATTTATATTTGGTATGTGAGCAGGGTTTTGCGCTTTAGATGGCGATTAATAAAATGCAAATAGGTACGTAGATACTAGGTAGGTACCTACTAAAAGAAAATGGACCATAAGCACATGGAACAGGTGTGGTAAAACAGGTTATTTGGAACTTTTTTTGCTAGATTTCTTAATGTTTGCATCCAATGCCTATATATCATCTTAGCCCTAATTTGGTTAGTAGGAAGGTTGCGGATCTGCGCTTTTATAATTATTGTATTCCTATAAAATAACTAGGAAAGTAGGTTAGCTTACTTACCTAAGTAAAAAGAAAAATTAACGAGCTAGGTACCTACCTAGCTCGTTAATTTTTCTCTTTTCACCTAAATAAATGTTTTTAAATAAATTAATAATAAAACACCAACAAATTTCAATTCCGTTACCTAACAACAATACCTACCATTTCCATTAATCTCCTTTTCTTCCTATAACAAATACGTTTTGATTTCCACATTGACCGCAAGAGTTTAACTCGCATAGACTTAGTTTAGGAGTTTCAATTAAACACCCTCTTACCATATAGAGCTACATATACCTACCTAGCATCACAATTTACGCACCGCTGCGTGTTGCTGACTGCTGTGTATAACACTTGACGTAGGGTTACTTCTAAGGAAAACTTGCGAAAGCATAGGGAGACACTGTAGGACATAGACATAGAAAACATAACCAACCTTACTAGCTAAGTTTTTCCTCTTACTTTTTCCGAAAGTGAAAACAGATGCAAAAAAACATTTCTATGCCCATTTGAAGTTATGTAAGGTTATTGTATGTAAGTTAAAGTAGGTAGGTAGGTTTATTATCAAAAATTATAAAATACAAAGTAATTCATTGCAACTTAAATCATCTTCAAAGCCAGCCTATTATGAATTTTTATAAATTGTATCTATGGGAAAAATTACAAGATCACAGATCCTGAAATTTTTTAATAATTTAGAAAACATAAATGAGAGTCAATCACTATAAAATAAATATAAATTAGCTCTATAAATATTATAACTCTGCAAACTTATTATGTTTAAACTTTTTATAAACAACCAGGCAAGTACCGCCTATGTCCATTCGATCTTCTTTTTGTCGTCTCAGCGCCATCTAACGTCGAGTGGATGAACTTCAACGATAAAGTTCTGTAATCGATATAGGTAAGTAATATTAAAATCAAGAATTACGATGAAATAGATATTATTGTCTAATGACATTAAAACTATATCAGGCTATTTAAATTATTTTTAAAATTTAGTAGGTATTGTATTATCAAGTAAAAAAGGTTTATAGGTAGGTAGTACCTAGATTATCATAGCAGCCAAAGGGGACAACATAAAATAATTTCTGTAATAAAATCAGCTTTATAAATAACTAGCTTTCCGCCCGCGGCTTCGCCCGCATTATATTAGATATTAAAAAAGCAGTAAAAAGTATCCTATGTCCTTCCCCCGGTTCTAAGCTGCCTCCCTGCCAATTTTCAGCCAAATCTATTCAGCCGTTCTCGAGTTATAAGTTCAGGCACTAACACGACTTTCTTTTATATATATAGATTCTTATATTTAACGGACCATTGCCTGTCCACTTCATTCAAGCTCGAAAAAAAAACTAAACGTCAAACGTGTCTCTGAAAGCCCACAGCGCCAACTTACTTTCAAATTAGACTTAAAAAAATGTCTATTCGATACAAATATTGCACACGAAGTAAGAAAAAAACATGACATTTTATTTTTCTGTGAAAAGACCCGCGCATTGTGGCGGTGCGCTTGCACACAAAACGAAGACTTCTCGCTTGACAACCGCTGAAATGAAAGGTGGATATGATTATCCACGCAGTAGACAGAGACGGCTATATTATGGGCGTTGCATCGTCAATTCTTGCATCCAATTAATGTTCATTGGGCTTCGAGTGGGAGGGGCGACCGGGATCCAAACTAATAGGGATCGAGAGAAATGATCTATAGATCAATGGGTTTGCGCAGTGTATTGTTATCGTTGTAATCGTGGATTTGTTTTACGTTTACGTCTGATGGATGAAATTTACATTTCCATAGCAAATTGTAGGATTTTTGAATTATTATTGCCTTTTTGGTTTCCGTGTCTTTTGAGCATAGGTAAGTACCTACATTGTGAATCTGCATCAACAAAATAGTATCTACCTTTCTACTTTATCTTATTTCTTAAGCTATAAGTAGGTACCTACCTATAAGAACCTAATTCATAGATAGGTAGGTATTATAAATGTCCAAGCATTTAACAGACATGAAAAATTTTTCATCAACATCGATTCATTCTATATTTGATAGCAATTGTTGCTTTTGAAATTTTAAATTTATTCTTTTTGTAAAATAAAATTATGTTTATCAGTTAGTTATCAATTAGAACTAAGTATAAAGCTATTAATACCTACTCTGACAACAAAAGGATAACATAGTAAAAACCATCTACTGAAATTCGATATTTTTCTACCGACAATCACGGTTCGCTAGTTTCTTGGGAACCTCTCTCTATACATTGTTAGAAACACCAATGGCTTCCGTCAAAATCTTTTATTTTTAATTATTTGAAAGGGAACAAATTGTAGGTTGGTTAGCCTAGCTAGCCTAATTAACCTAACCTAAGTAGGTAGGTATGTGCCTAGGTAGGTACCTACTGACTAACTATGTAGGTATAGTAAAACCATTTCTAAAATGAACGCCCCTCTACCGAATTCTGAATTTTTTTTTCTGTGTATTCTGTTTTTTGTATTTCCTCTCACACGTTGAAATCATCACGGTTTTGTGGAGGTGAGTTCATTTTTAGAATGGTTTTACTATACCTACTTATTAAGTAGTAGGTAGGTACCTATACCTATCTAAGATTTCGTTTTTTTCAAAACCTATTTACCTTAGGTACCTACCTACGCACTAAATACCTACCTATATGATTATCACCATGTACCTACCATGTCACATCTACATGAACCTAAGTTTATCCATTAGTTCGGTAGGTATACTTACAACCTAATTTAACATCACATTATTTTATTCTAATGTACTATGTTTTTTGTTGCATTCCTTGTAAGGCGATAATTCTATTGGGGTCTTCATTTAGTTAGGTAGGTACCTACCTATCTAGGTAGGTGTACCTATTGCACCAAAAAATCTAATAACGTTTGGTCTTGGCGCTTACTCACAATCGTCCCATAAGGATTAACAATTATTTCCTGCGATAGCAATTAGCATTAGCTAAAGATGAGATTATATTATAAAATATATTGTTTGATAATGGTTTTATGGACCATTTTCCATTTTTAAACAAGGTTCCATTTTTAAACAATGCACCGCGATACCTACTCCAACAGAGGTGGGATTCAGAGGATAAAATTTTGTGGTTTGTCACTTCAACGACATGTGTCAACAAAAACTCCCTATCTGGTATATTATTACCTTTTATTGTTGGCAACACAGATTTCGAAAATCGAATTTAAGCATCTGTCGTTTTTCAATAGAGGCTTTGTCCTTTCTTTTGAATTGAGAACCGTCATTGCATGAAGGTTTGTAGTAAATGGTTATATGATATTTTTCTGACCTACAAGGTGTTCCATAATTGTACCTAGGTAGGTACCTACTGTACGAGCAGAATGTATCTTTGTACTTATATTAGGTATGACTTTCATCAGAGTATTTAACTTTAGTTTTAGTCACTATTAAAAAAATTACGTTTTATGTTGACACGGATTTAACTTTCTTAAAACTTTTTTGATTTTCATCACAAGTTCAGCTTTATAATAACGAGCTAATAGTAAAAACTACTCGCTTTAGTTATCTAATTTAATTTCCTTTTTTCGACAAGATAATAACTTGAGATTAAAACTCGATAAATCACAACTTTCACAGCTACTCCAAAAACAGCGACAATCATACCAACCACAACTGTCAAAATAATACAAATCGATTAAAACCGTTTCGTATCCTGTGTTGCCTGTTTAAAAAACTACAACAATAGGGAAGGAAGTCGCAACCGCAAGACGTGAAAATTACCCCAGAACGTCCCTAATTATACGATTTTACTATAATTTCGCGGCAACTGTCTACTTAGGGTCCTAAAATCACCACCTCTCATTGTGACCGTTGAGAACTCCAAATCAAACAGGTATAAGTGGCTACTTATGCTTTGTGTTGCCACTTAAAAGACCGTTTTTTCCCCGATTCGAGTTATAAATTATTGTATGGGTAATTGATGGGTTTGTGACCATTTGTGGCGAGGTTGCTACAATGTTTCGGGAGTTTGATGCTGATAACGGTGTATTTATTTATGAAAAGGAATGAATGAAAACCAGTTTACAAATGACACCAGCTCGTGATTTGAGCAAATGCAAATTTTAATTCTTAAAAAGATAGATGCTAATAAAAATGGTAAACCCACATCAACGAAATCCCTTGAAGTACTAACCTGCGTATCTGCTATTTATGTCTATGCACCTAAGTGTAGGTACCTACCTATGAGAAAAGTCATTTGCAATAATAGGTTTAAGTGGTTGGTACCTAGTACCTACCTACCGAAAACTATCCTATAGTCAAGGTAGAATAACGTAGGTAGGTACTTGCAAATAAAAAACATTAAGTTCAAGATCATTATCCTATCACTTTACATCACAGAACTTTCTTTATAGTCACAGACAGGACTTCAGTAACACGATCTATAAACAAACGAAAATCAAACAGTATCGCCTCGTCACAGCCATGATCTCTCTATCTCCCTAGGGAGGGTCGCCGGGGGTGGGGGGTGCGGGGGTGTGTTGAGGTTAGTCGATCGACAATTAATATTAACTTGGAATCTGTGGGATTCCGCGGCGCTGTCCAAATTTTATAGCCG
This sequence comes from Chloroclystis v-ata, assembly GCA_963691955.1. NCBI lineage: Eukaryota > Metazoa > Arthropoda > Insecta > Lepidoptera > Geometridae > Chloroclystis > Chloroclystis v-ata. The sequence goes on along the minus strand of OY829902.1, from coordinate 14,991,655 downwards.
GCGCCACCCAAGCAACAGAACAGGTTTGCGTGGAGACGTTTTCTCATACTTTTTGGATTATTCTAATACTATAATATATCTATTTCAAGGCTAATAAAATGATATTTCTATTTCAAGATATAAAATTGTTACGCCGGTTTTTTTTCAGTTTTTTTTGTGAATCTGCATAATTAACCTGCAAAGCTTTCCGAGTATCATCTTGTAAAATTATTTGTTTGACTCGCAGCTAAAATGCAGAATTGCTAGTCAGGGATCCGTAGTACATGGAAATCAAGTGATTACTAACAAGCTAATTTTTTGTGAGTAGCATCGTTTCGATGAGACGTCCAAAGATATCCTATACCCAACTCTCGATTGTGGTAGCTAACAGAGATATCAAGGATTAAAAAAATCAAGGATGTAAAACTGGGATAACGGACCACGAAATTTGTAGGACAATAGGTATGTTATATCTCAAGATAATCATCTAAATTATATAAAAACATGTTTGTCCTACAAAACCTATGGTTTGATCAAAGAGTCCGCCATTTCGAAAATGTATCGAAAACGAGGTCAATTTAAATGATTACTATGATTACTAACCAGCTGATTTTTTGTTGTATACTTAATTAATATATATAAAATCTAACGGACATATTTTCCGACAAATTTCGTGGTCCGTTATCCCGGTTTTACATCCTTGATTTTTTTAATCCTTGATATCTCTGTTAGCTACCACAATCGAGATTTGGGTATAGGATATTTTTAGTCGTCTCATCGAAACGAAGCTACTCACCAAAAATTAGCTTGTTAGTAATCACTTGATTTCCATGTACTACGGATCCCGGCCTATGCATGTTATGTAATAGGTATATCGTTATGGTGAATACCTGAATGAATTGAAATTGAATTTATAATTTTATCACTGTTCATTTGGCTCGAGGATGTCCTGCTTATTCTAGAGTTAAATCATCAAACTACGTGACGTGAGTATTAGTAAACTCATAATGTTATTTGTATAATAAAGTGGCACGGCTACTCCACGTGTTCTTTGTCCTGTCGAGGCGCCTAGGCCGCAGCGAGCGGCGCACTTCGAGCGTCCATTATTTATACAGCCGTGAGCAGCGCCTTGCATCGCCTATATCATCTGTTTGGCCCACACTGGTTGGTGTCTGTGCCTTATCATCATCGTATCAGCCGTCGGACGTCCACTGCTAGACATAGGCTGACCTTAAAGTTACAGTTGTTTTATGTTTGTTTCCGATGCAAATTGTATCCACCGTGAACTAATTTTAGCAACACATCCGTCTATCTAACTATCAATAGTAGACGGACGTCCGACGATGCGTTTGCCGATCCACGGACTCCATTCAAGAACTTTTCATCCATTGGTGAAAAAATTATCAAAGACGAACCTATCAATAGACAAGAGATGTTGTTATCCCACGTTACAAACCGCTATAGATAGTATCGTTTCAATTGAAGTAATTTTCCATAAAAGGCACAAAAGATACCTACCTACCTATCAACAACAGTTAAAGCACATGTGACGGTTATAAAGAGGAATCGACACAGAGACTTACTTGTACCTACTTATCATGTATGATTATTATAACAAACGTGTTACAAACATGTAGGTAACATGATAACTAGGTAGGTAATAGACATTAGATACTGTCTGTTGAGAAAATTAAAATAATTGACCAATGGCGCATGAAGAAGGCGGCACTACAAAGAGACTAATATCAATCGACTGTATTCTGTTTGAAATTTGAATGGTAGGTATCGTGTTTCGAAACTTGAATATGAGAGTTCTGTTTTTAAAATAATTTTAACTGCCAATTTATGACAAAATTTATCTATGATGATCCTAATGACTATAAAATTAATAGGTTAAGTACATTATCACTAAACTTTATCAATATCATAATAGTGAGAGACTATTAAAAACCGTAGATAATAATTAAATATGTAGGTAGGTACCTTAATTCTAAATAATCATAAACATAAAACTATCCCATACAAATTCGTGCTTCATATAGATAGAGCATAAGAACTACATTCACGCCATAACTAAACTATAGATATCGAATACAGACGGTAATCAATCAAATAAATATCAAACTAACCAATAGTAACACAGCATAGCGCGCCAATGCAAACACGAGGCGTCAAAATTAACACCTTCACATGCCAAAACAATTTCAACTACTTATATTTCTACAACGTTACATTTCTATTTACTCTGCCTTCAAAACGCCATTCATAGAACAAAGAGAACGTTTCCGAACATATTTGAACCTTAACGCGGTGCCATAGAGTTTATTTGATAAACAGTTTATAGTAAAAGATAGAGGCGTGAATTTTCACACCTTGCGCTGCACGGTACGCTATGCTTTATTCAAACAGAACAAAGTTCAGATTAGTTTGGCTCGTGCAGTGAAATTATCACATTTTGATTTTGGAAAGTGTGTAGGTGTCGGATTTCGCGCCTTTGGTGTGAAGGGTCGAAGGACTGGCATGTGATTGGTTGAAAGTTTAGATTATTATTGTGATAAGAAAGACTGTCTATGTAGAATAAAACCTTGGAAGGCAACACCTACTCTTATCAACAACAAAATTTACAAATATGTTTTTTTGTAAGAAAGTCTAAAGAACCTATTAGGTAAAACAAAATTAACAAAAATTTAAAGCGAAATTTGGGACACAATTATCCCAAAATAAACTGTCCCAATGACGCTATTATATTAATAAACTAGGTATTTAAACCTACCTAGGTACACCTAGGTAACCCTACCTAGGTAGGTTACCTAGGTACCATAACGGAATCACAATTCCAAAATCAATCAAAAGCAACAATTATCTCTCACAGTATTAGTACCAACTACAAAAACAACAAGTCCCTCTCAACGCTACCAACTTCAAAATAACATTAGAGAAAGATGTCAGGGGCGATACCGTGCTCAAAATGGCGGCATCAGCGCCTATTTCGAGATTTCCGCGTAAACGTGACACGACATTACTCGGGCTTGCTGAAAAGGAATAGGTAGTCGAAAAATAAAAAAAGACGGATAACGTATTTAGGATAGATAGTATGTAGGTACCTACCTACTTCAACACAGTTTTATAACGGTATTTAGATAGTTATTGACTTTTCCGAGTTATTTGTTGGATACCTAATAGTTGATGGGGTACCTTATTACCTAGCTAGTTCGAAATTCCCTATTTAGGTAGGTACCTACCTAAGTATGACTAAATAATACCTATCACCTTGACTAGGTACGGTACCTACTTACACAGAAACCTCGTTAAAACATTATCAAATAGCACACATTTAATTTTAAGTTGTAATAAGAAAAATAGACGGACATTAAGCCGGATAGATTAGCAAGATGGCTGCCCTAGCAGGGTCTAGCAGCGTGACATTTCGGTACCGGGCAGATGTAATTTATCTCATCTCTGTACGAGCGTCGCCCTTCTAGCGTGTACAAAGAAAACACCATAGTATTGTGCCTTTGACAATTAAACAGGACTACCGCGTTCTTTAAACCTACGTAGTTATATTTTGAAAACATTATTTTATAACAAACAGATTTTATTCAAATAGATAGGTAGGTACCTACTTCGTTCCAATAAATATCTCGTGGAAATTTGGTATTCAAACATTTGGATTTTAATTAAGATATTTTGTAAATTTTTACCTAAACTGTTTGTTAGTTTATAGATATAAAAAATTTGAAAACCGTGGCGGGGTTTGAAGTTTTGACCCCTTCAGAATGAAATTCAAGTGTGCTACCATCAAGCCAAGACTCCTTAAAACTGTTTCTCACCTACCAAAGTCACCTTACCTCACATTCAAGATGAAAGTCACTAGGTTCACGTAGGTATCTTGAACATCAATAGTTATAAGTAAGTAGGTAGGTATCTATATCTATATCGCCTCCCCCCGAAATTGATCTCACAGGGTGGCGTCCTTTGACCAGTGTGACTCGGGACACTCGAATAGAACTCGAATGGATTTCGATAAGTTTATGGAACCTTTCGTCCTACTATTTTACTAGTCTGAGGATATTAGCCTGCGATGGCTGCGATGCAAGGGTTTGATTCCCGCATAGGGACAAATTTGTATGATCTGCAAATATTTCTTCCAAATGTCTGTGTGTTATGTACCTATGTAGGTGTATTAATTTAAGTAAGTATAGGTCAGAAATCTAGCACCATTAACACAAGCTTCGAGCTTTTCACGGGACTAAATGCTGATGCTATGTGAATTGTCCAGAAATATTTCAGCCATGAAAGACGGACAAACGAACAGACGCACACATGCACTTTCCCATTACTATTAATATTAATCTATCGATACATCCCAATAGTTTTTTCTAGCTTTGTTTAATATAAATAGACTTAACCTTGAACTAAAGACTGGTTCTACCACAAAAGAACCTAGAACCTATAAGTAGGTATGTAGGTAGGTACGATAAAAACACTAGTATTAAGCAGCTTTTTAAGGGATAATTATGTGTTAAAGAGGTACTTATGGAGGGAATTTCCTTATCGCGACTAGAAAACAGGATTGTCCAGTATGTAGCCATCATTGGCGATAAGAATAAATAATTAATGGTAATCATTTTACACAAAAGGTACATAGAAGCTTAGAGCTTACCACGGGGCTAGATGTCGCTGTATGAATTGTCTAGCAATATTTATTTATACCTACTATTGAATCAGCTTGATTTCGCTTAAAGTTCAAGCATCAAGAAAACTCTGTCTGTTTGTCTTCCATGTCCAAAGAAGATGATAGTTGGAATTCCGGGAAAGGGCATAAGCTACTTTTTACCTCGGGAAAATATGTCCAGAAAAATCTATTATAGGTGATGTCAGCGATAAGCAGCGTGGCAAAAATTTGTTTATAATATAAATCCTTAAGTCAATAGAAGCATGTCTTCTGAAGTGCGAAGAGAAAATAATTAGTTACATTAACAGAAAAGCTCTAACTATTTAATCAAAACCTACCCACCTGAGAAATATAACTTAAAAGATAAAAGTGTTTCACCCCTCTATTATAAACTTCTGAACATCAAAGTTCTGGTTTTAGTTAAAAGCACTTCGGTTTCGCCCCTTACTTAGTGAAGTTTGAACTCAGTATTTTTACTTTGTTCCTATTTAACTAAGTAGGTATTTGTAGAGTTATCAAGTTTAAAGTTTTAGTTTAAGGTCTTTCCATTCTTACCACTGCATAAACAAAGTATCCCTGTTTATGTTCCTACTGCTGGTACACAGGGACATCTCTTACTTAACGAGGAAGATTAGGCCTTCACGCTGGCCAAGTACGTGTTGGTGAAAATTACATGCCTAATATGTACATAGGTATAATAGCAATAAGCTTAACGACTTTATTTTAAGGAAAGTAGCTGTAAAGTATTAGGTATTGTTTAAACTTACTACAACAAGCCTTGAAGATAGACATCATCATTAGGTACCTACCTATTGCAGCCATCGGGTAATCCACTAATGGACTTAGATATTTATACTAGTTATCCGCTTTTTGATAAGGAGAATAAGGTAATAAAAAGATTTTCACCAAGCAATACCTCACATAACCGGGTTTTGTAAAATTTCAATTGATACTTATTTAAATTGAAATACAAACCTAACCTTATCCTTTCATATTTGAACTCTTCTGCTAAGAGTTTTCAACTTGTAAAAGTAAACTGGTACTTTTGTACCGGCAAACGTCTTGGGAATGTTCTTAGTCTAAGACGCTATAAGTAGGTACAGTGAACAACAAAAGACGTATAGCGGCGTACGACACGTTTGGTACAGTCGCGTGCACAGCGCGGGGTCAGGGAGGGTTGTACTGCCACTGACAAATGGCCCGGAGGAGAGACCCGGCACCCTCTCGATGCTCGCAGTGAGGTACCGTAGGAGATTATATTATTTTATTACAATTTAAGATAATATTAACTATTTGTAAGCCAGTGTTATATTACCTACAAATATACGTAATATATTACCTAATACCAGTTGATAACGTGGTAAGCGTTTCTAATAAGGTTCCTTGGCAAAAACCAAAAAACTTAAACCAAACTATGTAGGTACTTACTTTTTCCATAAACATTTTTGTACCTAAATCTCATATTATTTCTCATGCACACATTATCACTAAGCTCCTTTTTTCCTACAACAGTAAATAAATAAATAATAAATATTAAATATTACTGGACAATTTTACACAGCGACATCTAGTAACTGTTAACAGTAACTGTTAACAGCAACGGTAGTCTTTAGTATCAAATTTAATTACACAGAAACTGTTGTTTGTGTAATGAATAGGTAGATAGAATAGAGAAACAAGTCGCAATAATTACATTTCATAAATTCATATAAAAGATTACCTCGTCATGAAATTCAAATTACTTACATAATAACAGTTATAGGATGCCTACCAGACAGATTGTTTTTTTTAATTATTATGTTTATGTTTTAACTTTTATTATCTCTCTCTCTAAATATACTTAAATACTGATTCATAATAATACGCAATGTGTCCTTTCCCTCCCTGCCACAGTACATCACTGCGCGCTGCCACCAGGGTGCTATAATTTCATAGGACGGGCGTCGCTCGACGCTTATCTCGGGCGCTGGCTTCAGGCGCCGCGAACGTCGCCTCTGCCCCCCTACACGGAGCGAGGAAAACTAAATGTGCCCTGAAAAATTGGACTCTCCGATGTGATAGATTAGCTTTTCACGTCATTTTCATAAAGGCCACAAACTTACATTTTCTTTTAAGAAAATCTTGCAGAAATCATAGGTTCATATTAATATTTAACAAGATGCGAAAAGATCTGTAGCTAGATAGTCATTTATTTTATGAATACAATTAGGTAAGTATACCAATATAAATTGTAGATGAAAAAAAATACCTACTCTAATCATTTGAATAAAATAATAAATAATAGGTAACCTTTTTCATACATAATTAAAATGATCAACTTATTAAGAAAAACTCTGAGTTTTCATAAAACCAGTTTCAGTTTCCACATTGCTCGTTTTAGCCATCTCTGGCAGTAAATTTCATCCCAGAGTGGGAGTTCCGCGTGCCACTTGTGTACACGACTGTATCAGGAATTTTCGATAAACCACATTCCTTTGGTGATCCTGTATTAGTTTATTAGTTGGGATCGGGGATTAAAGTGTGCGGTCTGGCTAACAAAGGTTTAATATAAAGTTCGTATGTTTGAGCCTATTCCAATGTACCTATGTTGGGAACCAATCTGGCTTTTTAAAATAGGTTATTCTATAAATAATTTAGGCCTCACCTCAAACGTTTATTTTGTTGTATTCTCCTTACTTATTAGGTACATAAACAATATTTAAATCATTACTTGAGATTTTGATTCCTATAATAGGTACCTACAAACAAAATGGGAACATACCTATCATTAAATAAGTACCTGTAGCTAATTATTGTATGAACAAAAAGTTGCTCAACCATGACATATAACTTGTAGCTATAAAATTAAGATGTGCGCAAATAATTATCCAGCATACAATAACCACGTTACACTTGTGTACGCGCCTGTACTAACGCCATGTCACCGACATTGAGTAATGCACCACATTACGCGTTGGGGATAAAACTAAATATACACGTTTCTATGAAATCCTATACTTGGTGCAGGAAATGAGAAGGACAGAACGATGGTACACCACAATGTAGTTAGAGTTAGAGATGTACCTACCTATAGTTTATCTAGCTTTACCTTTTGGTGTCTTCCTAGGAATAGAACAGCTTAACAGCCCTATTTCTACCTGTGGGTGTCAACGCTAATTTTACTTTACTGCATAATGTTCTAGAACGTTAACATAATTCAGTGACTTAGTTTTTTCTGCAGATGTTTCTCAGTTCAAACTATCGCAGGTTCTAGATTTTAGATCGATAAAGAATTCGGTGCCATTGTCCAAGAACATTCCAGTACCTACCTAAGAGTAGCATGAAAGACGACATAACCCTACTTTCAGTAAGAATGGCCTTTATAAAGTGGCGAATTTTCCGCCTGCGCTTGCGTGTGTGGGTGAGGGTGGCGCGCTGACCCGTGGCGCCGCCTTCAGATTGTTACGGCCAAAGAAACACTACGGGACAACAAGGAATCTATGGAGTAGACTTTTGAAATTGTGTAGGTACTTGGAAAAAGTTGCTTCGAAATTTGAAATAGATAGCTAAATTCCTTACAAATACACTTAGAAACAAATAAGCTTAATAACTACAAACAACAAATACCTAAGCTAAATAACTTACAACGGAATCAAAATACATTGTTATTGTACGTCACAATCACAAAGTAATATTAGTACAAACAAACATAAAAATTAATGAAATTACAGTACAATGGGAGGCCTTATCGCTGAAGAGCGATCTCTTCCAGGCAACCTTTGCATGGATAGAGAAGATATTAGGTATGTACCTATTCAAATTGAGGCAAGGGTGTACTATATACCTACTGTTAAAAATAAAATATAAATAGGTACGTAAACTTAAATAAAGCTGAGATTCAGCGGAGTTTCAACAATTCGGGTTGCAATCATACAATTCATTTATGAACTTCGATTACATGAAATACATGTGAACCCCACATAAATAAACAAATTTAAAAGATTACATATATGAAACAATATGTAGCGACTCCACGCCACCCGCCTCGCGCCGAACACATTCAGAGGATCGTGAGTTTCTTACGTTCATCCCGCACTTTCATTTCATATTTTATTTTATACTTTTATTTATCTGTGTATTTTGTTTCGGCTAGACGCAGCCTGTTTTTATGAAGGTTGCCGATCGCCAGTTCTGGATCAGCGTTTTGTTATTGGCCGGGTGAGTGTTCTTTTTACGATGGTGCTTGACCAGGCCATTCTGCTAGGATGGTAGAGCTTATTATTATTATTGAGGAGCTTATTTGTAAGTATTTTGTTTTCTTTCCTTTGGAGAACTGTGAGATTTAAAGTCAATTAATTATAATAGGTACCTAAATATAATTGTTATTATTAGGTGGTATCATTCATAGGTACACCCTTCAGGCCTTAAAAAAATGTTATCATGAAATCAATAGGCCTAGATTAGAATAACCTAGATAGGTAAGTACTGTAAATGTTTTCCAAAGAAAATATAGCTTAGTATAATAAAATACCCATTTAGTTACCTATCCTATCATTGTTAAACATTAAAATAAGCCAAAGTCTAGTAAAATTATTGCAACAAAACTAACAACAGATAAACCAAAAAGTATCTAGTTGAAAAATAAACAAAAGAAAAACCTAACAGATGCTCTAAAAATTACCTTAAAAGTTGGGAAAGTTTCCCAAGAGCATTTAGCGAGTAACTTTCAAGGAAGCAAGTAATTAAGGCAATGCCACTCCCAAACCGACTTCAGTTGAGTTTGGGCACTCGGTGAAATATGGGGGATAATTGTTACTTGTTCTTGGGAGATTTCTGTTGAGCTTAGTTTATTAGAGAGCAGTATTTTTATAGTAAATGGATAATGTACATCTGGTTGTATTGTAGGTATTTCAATTTTATCCAAGTATGCATACAATGGACCTATGTATGTTCCGATGATCTGATTTTGATGAAATTTGGTAGATATATCTACATTTAGAGGTCTGGGACATAGGATAGGCTATTTAAATTCTTGCTCCAGTTATGATAAGACGTGGCCCCATACAAACGCGGACGGAGTCGCGGGCACCGCTAGTTATAAATACTTATAAGCCTTTTGCCGTGAGAGCCGTATTGGCTAAGTAGGAGTAGGTACTCTCAACTTGCTTTCCTTGAACACGTGCTGTAACCATGAAGGTAAACATCGTGAGGAAACTGGCATCTTCTGAGAACTTTGAAACAATTTGAAGGTAATGGTGTCATTTAACCAACCCGCACTTGGCCAGCGTGGAAAATTAGGAGCTAATCTCTCTCGTCAAGAGAGTTGTCCCTGTGTCCCAGCAGTGGGAACGTAAATAAGGGTAATGATGAGTCCTGAAGCATTTAGATAGTAAGTTCGTAAGTGCTAGGAACCCATCTTATACCTCACGTAGGTCATCAGAACACTTCTCTTTATCTGAGCTTCGTTGTACCAACTCGCTGCCCATTAGCATAGTAAATATGGAGGTGGACTTTCATCATTGTTCTCTTTATTATGTTTTGGGTCTTTTCTATGTCTAATATAATATAGGTATGCACTATGCATGGGTACCTATATAAATTAAAAAAAAATTCCAAAGGTTGCCTTGAAGAGATCGCTCTTTAGCGACAAGGCCGCCCATTGTACTTGTTTTTTTTCTTGGATTTGTAATTTTTTGTTTTATTTGTTTAGGTGGAAAATAAATTGTTTTGTATTTTTTTGTATTTGTATGTTCTAATAAGCAGGTAGGTACTTAATTAATTATATTAGACATCTATAGTTACTAGATATAGGTAGAACCTGAAAGACAACTTTTCGGGGTTACTATGGGACCAGATGTTGCTGTGTGAATTATTCAGCAAATTTAGATACAAATACAAATACAAATAACTTTATTGTAACACCAACAATATACAGGACAATACATAAGAGAAACAGATACATAACAGTGACACAATGGGCGGCCTTATCACTAACAGCAATCTCTTCCAGGCAACCTTGGGATGGAAAGAGAATATTGCACAAAAAAAAACACAAATATAAATAAATAAAAAAGATAAATAAATATAATATAACAAAAAATCATTTACCTACCTACTAAAAATAAAAATAGCAGGCAATTAGGAATCCATGTTAATCATGCTTGCTATCTCGCGTTACCCTTAACTACCCTCAGTTAAGCGAAATTACTTTATCTCTTCACCTTCACTGTTAGTTTCACCCCCTCTCACCCCCATCCACCCTATTTGCATCACCCCGAATCTGGAGGATTTTAGTATCTATTTTGTTATTCTTAGGATCTCTTGGGGTTTTAGCTTTTGTTATTGTTTGACGTTATTGTGGTATTGTCTACTCGTATTATTTTATTTGAGTGGGATTCGTTGTATAAGAAATAGAAAGTACCTATACTCAAAATCATGGAATGCAAGATTACACTGACAAAGACTGTCAGTTGTGTTTTTATTTTATTTTATATGGATTATATTATTTATTTAAAAAATAAACAATAATATTTACTAGCCGACCCGCCGACAGATTCGAGTGCGTATTTTTACGTGAAACTACTTACTTTATATTATTTAAACTACTAGCTGACCCGCCCACGTATTCGCCCGCCTTATTTCCAAGTTTTCCAAGTTTTATCCTTCCCTGTCCTACTATGACTAATTGAATTCAATTTGAATTTGTAGAAAACGTACTTATCTATAAAATAAGCATATACCTAACCTTCATCGATAAAAGGACTATGCAACACCTAAATAATTTTTCAATTACGTACCTACTATAGCAGTTTTTAGGATTACCGCGTTCAAACAACCAAACAATCAAACAAACTCTTCAGATTTATAATTATTAGCTAATCTATAATATACGAAAGTAAAACACTCTTATTTAGGTACCGTACTATCCATAACACAATGTAATAGGGATACATGGAAACCCTCTCATCATAGGGGGGATATTACTACACCCAGCGTGTGTTGCCCGCTATTTTCCGGGTAATTTCCCCAGTTCAGGGGAGCGTGTAGGCCTTTTTGTGACGTCACAGGAAGCTACTTTGAGACGAGAGTGATTTCTCAAATGTCAAGGATGGGCTGTGAAGAAAATAAGTTCACTGGAGAAGCTGGCTTAAAGCTAAGTATGTAAGCGACCAATAATCTTTTAAAATATTTTTTACAACGATACTTTACCTGGTTGTTTTAAGTTACCATACCTACCGTTTATTTCATTTTCAAAATTACAATAAGTAGGTACATACCAAGTACTACTAATGTTCATTTTATTTTATAACAACGATTTTTATTGTAAAATTCTCCATCGTCATAACAACCCATATTAAGTCCCATTACTTGGGTAAATTGTCTTCCCCACAAAACCCAAAATAGGTCAATAAAAATTACTACCAGTAGGTACCTACCTATATACATTTTTTACCTAAGAACGAATGTAAAGTACAACGGTTAGTATAATTCTTCAATAAACAAGACAACAACCATAACATAGCATTTACACTTAAATAAGTGAAATTCCATACAATACTATAAAATTCCCCTGATCTTGGCTGAACATGAACATTAACAGCAAACATCTGTCATCGCCCAAAGTATCAATACCAAAATCCGGTTTCAAAAACTCTCCCGGATAAACCATTGTTGCCAGCTCGCAGACGGCCCGCCAATTTTTTACCCCAACAATCCAATTTACCAAATAGTTTCCTACCAAATGACAAATTAATCTCTCGAAAGTTTCTGGCGATTTTTTTAGCTCGAGGCAATCGGCCGCGGCCAATCGTAGTGACGTTTCGGTAGTTTGTAAAGGTGTGCTCAGAAACTATGATATGCGTTTTGACATGTCGTTTCCTATGACTTGTGGTTTAATTAGAAGTTAGAACCCGGAAAGAAATTAAAAAGAAAGGCTAGATTTGGTCAAAGATTTGATGACATGTTAATATCATAACAAATATATTGATTAAATGCGTAGGTTACTACTTAACGAAAGTAAGTAGGTACTTACTTATGTAAATAAATAGTTGCTGTGTAGAATTAGGTACCTAAATTCCCGGCATAAACTTATCGAATTTTTTTAAGGAAAACGCCAATGTGAATGTAATTATTTTATTTAGTTAGTTTCAATAACTAATACAAAAACCATTAGGTAAGTAGGTATATTTTTACCTGAAATATCACGTTGCAAATGTCATCATATCACATGAACAAACCTATTGAAAAACGCTTAGCAATGATTGCAGCAAACCTCCTTTCTGACCTTTTTTCTGGGATTAAGCCAATCCAATCTTCAAAGAGCAGCCATAGAGTACCTATAGAGATTCAGCCTTTTAAGTTTTCGCTCGACTTGTTCTGTTATGCGTTTTGCGACATTCCGAATGCATCTTTACAATTATTTGCACCCGGGCTTAAGTGCCACTTGGGATTAAATTATCCGCCTATTTAAAGATCTTTAGCAACAAAAAAACGATCTTTAAGCACCATTTTGCTCTTGGGGAAACCTCATATTTGACAAATAATTTTATGTTCAGATGCCTAGATCCAACATTAATAAATACCTATATGTAGCAAAAAATAAATCATCCCACATCAATAATTCTTTGTGATGAAAAAGTGACGTATAAAACTAATAAATTACAAGGTATTTGGTGTAAATCTGCAAACAAAGAAGCTAACGCACACGACATCAATCGTGACCTCGACGGTTGATCCACAGCAAATTGAATCGTGGTCAAAATAAAAAAAAACTTAGCTCGGAACGTTGGCGCCAACGCGCCAGCGATGTTCTTTATTTGAATGTCTGCTCGCGTTCTTTAGCTTTTTCTTTTTAGAACATTGTTACCGCGAAAGCACGGCCATCTATTCAAAAATAGAACATGAATTCCTAAAATACGTGTTTTCGGTCAGGTTTCCTGAAATGTACCTACCTATGTGGGTGGTTTGGACAGGTTTTATTTTATACCTGTTAATACACTTAGGTACCTAATCTAACTTACCTACATAATTTACTCTACCATATAAACTATTAGTATAAATAACGTAATTAGGTTCCTACGTTACTACGTTTACGGATCATATTTTTAATCATTTGTAACTACCTACTCCTACTTTACTTACATCCAAACAAAAAGGTGTAATTTCAGTCTACTAATTGCAACTATTTTACTGGAATCCTTATGTTCTTGTACTAAACTTACTCGAAATCACAAGTCAATCATTGAACTTTATCAAGCATTCATAAAAAAAATCCAAAATGCAAAATCAATTTCCTAGCACTAATAAATACTTCCGCTAATAAAATTTTCACATATCCAGAAGTAAATCGAATCATTTGAATAAATTCGAACAAAATATAAAGCTTGTAAAGTAATAATTGATGACAGCGGCAGCAATAATGTACGTATTACGATATTTTATCGCGGGACAGGTCGGTATGTACACCGCGGGGCGCAGCGCGGCATATCATCACTGGACCACCCGCCCAATGTGACGTAGTCATAGAAACATACTGAATCACCTTTTGAATTTGGAACGTTTTGAAAAATGTTGTAGGTAACTCGATTTTTAAACCTTACTGGACCACCCGTTCAATATCACGTTGTCAAAGTAACGATATTTATTTATAGAACATGAAAAATTGGATTATACAGTTTTTATCTATTAAACATCTAATATTTTTATAATTTTTTTTAATTTTTATAAGAAAAATAGTTTTTTTTTTAATTTCATTGATTAATGCTCTGTAATATTTTCATGTCGATATACACATTTCACTAATGGAATAGATTAAATTCACTAGTGTCCAAAACCCATGTTAAAAGTAATTCATTTTTAAATAATAGGTACCTACTTACACTTAAACTATTAAATTCTGTCTTGTAAGGCTATGGAAATAGAATATAATTTATTGATTAATTTAAATAGTAATTTTAACAGGAAAAACCAATATTTATAATTTTTAAAACTGTATCTTACTGAAAAAATAGGGCTTATCTAAAGATCTCTAATCTGAAGTAGATTAAAGTAGGTAGGTAACTAGAGGGGTAGGTATATAAAAAACATAAAACCTTTTAACATACCATGATTTAAATGTTTTTGAGTTTAAACTCAAAAACATTTAAATCATGGTATGAGTTTAAACTCAAAAACATTTAAATCATGGTATGTTACCCGTTTCATGTTCAAATATAGTTAAAAACCATGATAGTTTAAAAAGTTATAAAACCTTTTTATTGATACTACAACTACAAGAAAATATTTTAATTTTAGTACATTGCTGGCCTTTTTGGTGGGTAGGTACTGGCACTTTGAGCAAAACAGTTGAAATTCCACAATCCCAATTTCTAAATTTAAAACATGTAGATGAACTGATAAGGTTGTAATCAAAAGAGTAATCGTAAACGTGTTTAATTTAATTAGGCGTTGAACTTGGATGATTCTGAGAAATACGTTTTTTGTGAGAATTCGTCCAAACTAAACTAATGGGAATTTGAATAAAGGAGACTTATCAATTTGGACAAAGACTTATTATTATAAGTATTTACAAACTGTGCTGTTATGGGTTTGAACTTCTACGTGGTAAACTGTAGCCTGAGTATTACGTATATTGATATGTAAGCTGTAATTATTGTGAAGTTTATTAAAATCCAGTAAGTTAAGTAGTAGTTTTTACAAAAAGAGTAACATCTATCCATACCATCAAACTATAGCGTTTATAAAAGTAGGATGGAATTGTATCGAATAAACTCAATTACCTATAAAAAAATATATAAAACGGTTTATAAAACTCTATATTTTATATCAAGCTTCATAAGCATGGGATATTCGGATAAGCAGGTGAAGCCTCATTACGGAAAGCGAAGAAAAATAAATTATCGACCATTCACACAGTTTCACAGTAACATGGCATGTTTAGCTCAGAGCGTGTATTTTCAGAAGTAAAATAATTTTCAGAATCGGAAATGGTGTATTCTTCCCGCTAGTGTCCAGCATCCAGTCGGTTCGAGAGATATCCACACTAGCGGCGTCTTTGTCGGCTCCTCAAACGACACGCGTCGCCGCGCCCGCCGCTGAGATGCGCCGGCGCAAGTGGGAAGAATAAGCGGGGTAAGTAGTAGTCTCTATATTAGTAAGAACCTTTATATAATAAAAGCCTAGTTCCCGCCAACGTCAACTGCTCAATTGCTTCCTACCAAAATAATTCAATATTAATTGTTTTTAGATAGTTTTCTGCTCTGACATAATACAAACTATCCACCTACGGCTTTCCTGTGTTTTAATGCACTTTGTCGAGTTATAACGGATTTTCCCGCTGTAATAGTAGCCTTTAGAATTCTGATATGTAGGTAAACTTTATAAGTATTAGATGCTATTAACTTTACAACATTCATTCTGTAGATTTACGTAGAAGAGCACACATAATTTCGCGATTATGATATCGTAAAGACATTTTATGGTTTTACTGTTTTACCTACCTACATCAATTCAAAGTTAACCTAATTAATCAGGGATTTTGGCCAGTGTTGTGAATTAGGTGGGATGTATAACCTGCGCACATATAGAAGCGAATTATAAATGGCGTCCGCTCGCATGCGTTCTCGCTCACTCTCTATCGCTGTCTATACTCACACAGTGAAGTACGCGCTACAAAAAAATAGTCAGTCAGGCCTAATTCGCACGAGAGCTTTTTTAACGTCCGTTAAAAAAGCGTTCAAATAGAACATAATAATTATGTTCTATTTGAACGTTTTAGGCATACCCAAGTACGTGTTCACACGTCGGCGATTTTAGAACGCGACGCTTTTTTATCGAGCAGTGTTGCATTTTCAACGAAAAGTGCTGGTAATAGGCCGTATGAAACTTTTTATTATTATTCACACTATTAAAAAAACGCCGGCGCTGCGATTAGTACGATGAGTATTAGTAGAAATATTCCAATAATTCGTCAAATCTTGTATACTTGTCGAATCTTCGTACAGTGTCACAAACTGTTATTTTAAGTATCTCTGTTCATTCAGAGGATGTACCCAGAATGTCCTTTTTTTCTTTCTTCTTCTAGCAACACAAATCGCTATACCTAGCTAGTTATTTAGCAAAAAAAAATTCCCACGGCTTTCTAAAGCGAGGGAAGAGACGAAAGTGATTTAAAAGCGTTCGTATGAATGATCACATTGAGGACCTTTATAAAAGCGCCGGGTTTATAACGCAAAGTTGTTTAAACTCTTTACTTTACTAAAAAGATAATTTCATTTAAAATAAGTATTTTGTAAAAAAAACTCTGTAGGGACCTAGATAAAAATACTATTTAGATAATAATAATACAATAATACCGTGGAAATATGCTCGAATTACAAATAATTTTGGTAGGTATTATGTTTGTATGGGAAATTCGTCGTGACGCCGGCCTGTTTGAGAAATTGTTTTGCCAACCGTACCATACCTACCCGCCGCCATTTACAGAATTCACTTTTAATTGCGCAGGTTATAATCTGTTTTTTTCTTATTATTTATTGATTTTGAAATACTACATCTAGCCTTTCTATAAAAAGAAACGCAAACAACTTGTTTTCAATAAAGGTTAAAGAAATTTTTTTTAGAAATTTTTGTTTCCTTAAACCTTAAGTTTGAACAAGTCTTATTCCTTAACCCGCT
Organism: Chloroclystis v-ata; assembly: GCA_963691955.1. Classification (NCBI taxonomy): domain Eukaryota; kingdom Metazoa; phylum Arthropoda; class Insecta; order Lepidoptera; family Geometridae; genus Chloroclystis; species Chloroclystis v-ata. The sequence continues at coordinate 14,974,347 of OY829902.1, read as the reverse complement.
TATATTCTATGAACATGCTGAGGCTCCCATGGTGTGACAAGACATAGCTTTCATATTTTATGATAATGTGTCTGTAATATAGCTAATTCAATTATTGATAAAACTTTTTATAAATGCTTTAATGGTAGGTAATCGATGTAAATATTTTCACATGTGTATGATTTTGATAAGTTATATTTATGGAAAAGAATATGATATGAAATTTAATAGAAGTTATTTGCCAGGTTCTATTATTTATTACCAACTTCTCTTTTTTCTTATTTCATAAAAAAATAATACCTAATATTATATATTTATTGTTTAGTACATACCAATTATTTCTCGTTAATTAATATGTACTTTAAGTACCTATATTAAGTGTTTTTTATTTGAATTGGATAAACAGTATCCAGATAAAAAATTTATAGATTGAGCAAGAAATTTGTATAGCATAGGTTTAGTGGGCTAGAGCCGATTATTGTTATGCCACTTTCTTGCTTGAAGGCCTCTTTGTCGAAAAGGGACCTTCATACTTAAAATCTGACTAATCAAGTTGACCGAATAATGCATCAAATCCAACGTATAAAAAAAGGTTTGAGGGTTACCCATACCTTTATCAAACTTTACACTTATAGTATCATTTCACATATAACTCGTTATAGCCATACAAGCGCAGCAAGAGGCGGCTACTAGCACATAAATATGTGCAGACGTATAAATAAATATATACAAATAGTGGCTACTGCCGTATGGCGCCAAGAGACGCGCTCCTCTTATTGTAAATGTATCACAAGGTGGCATGGAGTAGTTATTGTTTTACCAAAGTTTATCAACGACGTGCTGGCTTATTTTATAGTGATTGGCTCACTTAAGTTATCAGAATCAGGTATAGAATAAGTTTGAGCTCATAACGTAATCCTCGATAGCGTAGTGGTCTAGCGCAGCCAGGGCTAAATTGGAAGGCGTGGGTTCGACTCCCCCTCGAAGACCAAGGTTGTAATTTGTAATCTTCTAATTTGTTCTATAGATATCATTTTCCTAATGTCATACAACCTTTATTTTGACCAACATGATGGGCATGTTTTCAAACTTATTATTGGAAAAATTAGTGTATTCTGATCAAGACGACAGTGATTCAAATTTGCAATATTAATGGAATAACTTGTATTTCTGTAACGTGCCGACTCCACGTATTTCCAATATCCTTATAGGCTTATCGGATTTATAAAGGCAATATTGTATTTTATAAAACAATGGCCTGATTATAGGTGGTTCTTTGTGTTATACTTTTATACGTTTTCTTAACAAACATTACGTTATTCATATTTGGACATTTTTTATCGATGTTGGATCTTGCAAAGATTGTGTTAGATTTATCGATTAGGTACATTCACATAAAATCCGCGAAAAAGAAAATTATAGTATAGTTAGTGGTGGCTGGTGGTTATTATTATAACGATTTAATTATGGTTTCTATTTGGCCTATTTGGCTTTTTGATTTCCACCTGCTAATCAATTTGTAAAATAAACGCCAATCAAACAAAGGTCCTTTTAAAAACATGTTGTGTCATATCTCTATGGAAATTTACAAATATTTGAACATTTGAATGTAAAAGATGTGTTTATGTTACACAAGTTGAATACATAGATAACCAATATTTTGATAAATACCTAAAAATGTAAGATGGCAGACGAGCCGCTTTAAACAAAAGTATGAGGATATTTCGGGGGATTTAAATGACTAGTTTAATGGGGGGAGGCCTTTCCCTTATAATAAAATAAATAAATAAATATTACTGGACAATTTGACACAGTGACATCTAGCTAGCCCCATGGTAAGCTTGAAGCTTGTGTTACGGTACGGGTATAATAAGACACCTGTATTACTTGAAGATCTCAAGTTGTCCATGAATAGATGATGAATCGTTGATTTGGACTGGACGTCTTTATACTATTCCATACCATTCCAATGTTGGGCAAAGGCCACAGATATCTCAATCTGTCTTGATTGGCAGAAGAATTAGTAACGAGGAATTTAAAATTAATTTCTTAATACCCTACAAATTAATCAATTGAATGCGGAAAATCGATTAACGTTTTTCCCTCCGGCTCGTAAGTCGGAACACGTGCTAGTTTCCACGGCCATTTTACTTTAAAATTCATCACCCCTATAGAAAAATATTTAACCCTACAACGACAAACCTTCATTCATAATTCCACAATCCGTCCTGGCGTTAATGTCACGCCTCTACCACCTACTTAAGCAAAACTAACAAGCAACACCGCACGCAAAATCCAACCTTATCTCCTTGCTAAATGGTTGATAGTCAAATTAAAAAAGAAAATGGTAAACGGGGTAATATCGCACACGCGTGAAGAATAACTCTCCAGGTGGTGAATACAAGTTTTCATACATTCACACACGTTCTTATTACAATGTGGTAAGGTCCATTTATCGGGTTTGACAGATCAACTAGAAATAGTTGAGGTTAGGTGACAATCGTGACGCCATGTTGGTTTAGGGGAGGTGGGGTGGGGGTGACTAATAAGCGGTTTATACCGCTTTAATTGGCTCGCCACGACGAAAATTGATACGATATTATGCGCTGAAGAAATCGATAGCTGTTAAGGGGACATTGCTAACGAAAACTCAGAAGAAAAATATATCAAAATTCAACTGATTTAAGTATATTTAATAATAAATGCGTTGAATTTTACAGTTACATATCTGATTGAGGATAGAAAAAATAGGAATAGGCCGGGATCCGTAGTACATGGAAATCAAGTGATTACTAACAAGCTAATTTTTGGTGAGTAGCTTCGTTTCGATGAGACGTCCAAAGATATCCTATACCCAACTCTCGATTGTGGTAGCTAACAGAGATATCAAGGATTAAAAAATTCAAGGATGTAAAACCGGGATAACGGACCACAAAATTTGTCGGACAATATGTCCGTTAGATTTTATAAATATTAATTAAGTATACAACAAAAAATCAGCTGGTTAGTAATCATAGTAATCATTTAAATTGACCTCGTTTTCGACACATTTTGGAAATGGCGGACTCTTTGATCAAACCATAGGTTTTGTAGGACAAACATGTTTTTATATAATTTAGATAATTATCTTGAGATATAACATATTGTCCTACAAATTTCGTGGTCTGTTATCCCGTTTTTACATCCTTGAATTTTTTAATCCTTGATATCTCTGTTAGCTACCACAATCGAGAGTTGGGTATAGGATATCTTTGGACGTCTCATCGAAACGAAGATACTCACCAAAAATTAGCTTGTTAGTAATCACTTGATTTCCATGTACTACGGATCCCTGACTAGAAGTCATCTATACTAATATTATAAAGAGGAAAGATTTGTTTGTTTGTTTGTTTGTTTGTTTGTTTGTAACGAATAGGCTCCGAAACTACTGAACCGATTTCAAAAATTCTTTCACCTTTGGAAAGCTACATTATCCCCGAGTAACATAGGCTATATTATATTTTAAAAAAAATTAGGGATCCTTACTAAAACTCCAATAATGTAACATAAGGTGTAAAAAAATGAGCTGAAAAATTCCTTACGTCGCGTGCGCTGCGAAAACTATGGATGATAGAACAAAATCATGTACTACGACTTTGCAGAACTCATCATTATCTACAAAAAATGTCGCGACAGCATATGTCTAAATATTATAGTTATGTCACAGTAAGCAGTTTTTTATTCTAAAATATTAATTTATATATACCGCCTCTTAAATATTATAGTTATGTCACAGTAAGCAGTTTTTTATTCTAAAATATTAATTTATATATACCGCCTCTTGAAAGGGTCTTCATTTGTAACTTGGTATTAATCCTTATCAAAATAAATTACTTTATATTCAAGACGGCTTTAATACCTTTTTATAACTTTTTGAATTATTCAATTCGGACATTTCATTCGGAAGATATCACGAGTTTAAAAATGCAAGTATTAGAAAAAAGTCTAGAGGTTGTCGCTCACCGCGCTCAGCTAGCCAGCATGCGATGTAGACTCCATGTAAGCGTCACTGGGGTACGGGGGGGAGTCAATGTAATGTAATATAATATGTAATATCCTAATCCTAAAATAGGCTACTTTTTACCACGGAAAAATACATACTTCGGCGGAAAAATATATGCTTACGCGGAAAAAATCGATTTAGATAAAATTTAGTATGCAGAAGATAGTTGCAAATAAAAGTATATGGCGAGAGACTTTTCACCGCGGAAAATACATGCTTCCACGGGAAAATATATGCTTACGTGGGAAAATTCGATTTCGATGAAATTTAGTATGTAGATAGTTGCAAATAAAAGTATATGGCGAGACGAAGTTCGCGGGGGCTGCTAGTGCTTTATAATAAATACAAGTGTGAGCAACATTATACTTTTTTATTCTTACATAATTTAAAACACCATTTTCTAGATTCCTCATACAGTCAATAAAAATATTGAAATATACCTACAATATTCAAAAATAATAAAAAAATATATTTTAGAAACGCCACCTTATGAAGCCAACTTAGTAAAGAACCAACAGTTTTGTTCTAACATATTCAACCACACTATATTTATTATCTATGGAAATGTGTTATTACAGATACCTACAAACTTTCAACTAGTAATTACGATCTATAAAATTGTTATAGTACCTACCTTGAGAATTGTATACCTAGAACTGGTAGGTACCTATAGAAAATTCGAGTGGTTTATGATATTATTTGGTTTTAAAAAGCTTGATTTTATCATTTCACATACGAAAGCATTGAGGTTATCCTAAATTGATTTTATTTGATTTTAATTTGACTAATATTATTGATATCTAAATATTAAAAAATCATGAAAATATGAAAAATATATAAAATATAAGTAAGTATAAAATATATTGTGTGTCGACGTTGACGTCGAGAGTTGTTTAACTCCTATGTAAATACGTGAGTAATTCCCGTTGTACAAAATGAATATATTGTGTGTGTTTAAACAAATATGTGGTATTGGCATTTTGTTATCATATAGATAACAATAACATCTACCTATGTATATTGTTATAACCTCCTTATATGGTTGCGTAAACTAGTCTGTAAGAGATCACAAACATGAGGTTATGTTGAATAAATCAAGTGTAGGTACCTACTTGATTTATTCAACATAAGTAAACAACGCAAACACGTTAAACAAAAAGCATTGAATACTTAAATGAAATGCATACATGAACAAAAACCAAGTGTCGGGCTGGCTGTGCGCCAACAACCATCTTATGTCCATATTTCTTGCTTTATCGTAAATTTATACTCTGTGCGGTATTCCAATGTGTTTTGATTAAACTGTGAATTTCTCAATTTGAAATCGCTTACTCTACAAAATGCACATTTATGTTCACTCTAGTCAAATTATCCTCTGCCTCTATGGAATTGCTTATTGTACGTTTTATGACTTTGACTTTAGTTGGTGCTTAGCTTCTATGACGCAGTAAGTTACGGGTTATGTTCCTAGACGGGAATCGAACCCGCAACCTCTTCAGTCGCTGGCGTAAATTCGTCCGCTGCACCACAGAGGTCGTCTATAATTATTAAATATGCGATCATTACTAAGACGATGATAGCGGCATTAGTTTTATTGTACCACGTTGGGCGCCAAAAATTACAAAACAAACTGCTCGCGGCAGATTTTCAACGGCGAACAGTCCACTCGACTGCTAATTTAATTCTCAAGCTGAAGCCTGCACTTAAGGGCGAGTCTACATCTGTATTAGTACTCCAGCAGGCGGTCGCCATGACACCTTTAGATGTCCGGCCGAGTGTTACTATAGGAATGGTGAAATATGATCGAGTATTAGAATTTTCTGATTCGTAATTTGTTATAGAACTTTATGAAGTAGTTTTGATATTTTTTCTCGTGATTCGGTATTTGATCAATGATTGAATTTTATGTGTATTATGTACTAACTACGATAATTTATGTGAATCACAGTCTTCTTTTAAATGTGAAATATTATTAGTGCCTGTGTTGGCGAAAAAGATTAATAAACCTTAATAAAACACGGACAACCTATGATATTTTAACGTTTATTACTCTCTTGAGGTGAGTTTTTTCACAAACTTCATGTCCAACTGGAAATGAAGGTTTATTTTAATAAACATTTTATTCTTTATCAGAGAGAGTCAATTGTGCTGAGAAGATGGATCTGGTTTTGGATATTTGTGTGAATTATATTCTAATCTGTGAAATCTAATCTATATCTAGACAATAATTATTTGGTGGATTTCTACAAATAATTTTAAATGATTTGTGCGATTCATTTAAAAAAATACTATAACTTAATTAATGATAACATGTTAATAGATAAATCAATCAATCAAGGACGATTGCGGCTAACAATCGGAAGGCCGGACGAAAATGAACTTTTTAATTATTCATAATTAAAATGTTCGTCCGGGACGAATGCGGACTAAATCATCAAAACACTAGGATTAACAAGAACAAACATTTAACAAAAATAAAAATACTATACCTTCAATCGGCCATAAATGTCACATAATTTACATGTTTTATTATTTGAGTATTCCTTTATAGTTTGAAGAAGCGAGTTACAATCGAGTTTCAGTAGTAACGTAATCTTGTCGGGTCAGTCGAGTAAGAAAGGGGGGTGGGTGTCTCGGACACTTGAGGGATGAGGGTGTCTCCCCATTGGCTTTTGACAGTCCAACGCTACAGAACACTCGGAATGCTGGTATTACATTACTCGCGTTTGCGGCCGCTTTGGGCTTATAGTAACTTTAAGGATTAGTTGTAATTGGAATAAGTGGGAAAACCGATTCGAAAGTTTTAAGTGTGTTGCTTTTAAAATTCAAGCCATACAATATACTAGCCTTATTGCTGTCAAATAATCATCATCATCATCATCATCAGCCAATATTAGTCCACTGCTGGACATAGGCCTCCCCTAATGAGCGCCAATGCGCCCTGTTTTCTGTTTGACGCATCCAACATCTGCCAGCAGTCTTGCGCAAGTCGTCATCCCATCTAGCCGGAGGGCGTCCTACATTACGCTTACCTAGTCGCGGTCTCCACTCAAGAACGCGTTTACCCCAACGGTTGTCGGTTCTTCGGCATATATGGCCAGCCCACTGCCACTTCAACTTGCTAATTCTATGACCTATGTCGGTTACTTTGGTTCTGTGACGGATATTGCTGTGACGGATTCTGTGTCAAATAATACCTACTCTCAATTTTAAGCGCGTTGTTTCGAATGGCTGATCAGTAATTAAAAGCAATATCTAGTAATGAAAAGGCAAAGTAGGTACATAATTCATCATAATTTTTCTGATGGAAGCCCATTACAGGAAATTTTGCCTCCTTTTACGCTTTCCATTTATTTCGGTCGAAAGCGACAAATGTAATTTATTAATTTTTGATTTATGAATATTGAATTCTGCCTTTTGTGGTATCTATATAGGTAGTATAGAGGTCATGAAACCATAAACTTACCTCTTAAGAAATTTGAAAGATATTCAGAATGAAAGAGCGCCCATTCGTTGCCTACCATTAAAATCATGGTTATAATTTAATTAACTTTATTATGTCTGTATTTAAATATAAAAACTTTATTTGGTTAACAAAAGCTAGATATTAGCCCACAAGCCCTATTTGGATCAGATTTGGCTAATTGCTGCTCACTTTAAAATTAGGTATAGTCAACTTCGAGGCTCTCTACAAAAACTAGAAGGCTATATTAGAGAGTCCGAACAGCTAGCATTAGCCAATGATGTCGATATAGTAGGCGTACCGGAGGGAAAGGGTGAATCAATCATCCACATTGTCACGACTTTAGGCCGGAAGCTTGGTCTAACCATCAGTGAGAATGATATAGTCAGCGCCAATAGAATGGGTGCATCCTATGATAGCACTACGGGACGTTCGAGAGCTAGACCAATCGCTGTCAAATTTGTTCGTCGTACAATTAAAGATAACCTCCTACGTGCGGCGCGCACTCGGCGTGGAGTTACTACCTCGGATGCTGGTCTTGAAGGTGAAGCGCGTCGTTTTTATGTAAAAGAACGGCTAACTCGTGATAATCGTCAACTGCTGGCCAAAGCAAGAGAAATAGGCGCCCGTCTTAAGTGGAGATTTGTTTGGTCTAAAGATGGGAAGGTATTCGCTCGTCAGCACGCCAGTGAAGATTCGCCACGACATCGCATACGCTCGGAATCTGATCTAGTTCGGGTTTTTGGAGAAGCGGCTGTTGGTGCTGCTAATTGATTTTAGTGCTTTACATCGTAATTTTTGGAAGATTTTAATTGTTAATTTTGTTGTGGTTAAGTTTCATATTGCAATACGGATTTTGTGTGCTACAGTATTAACTTTAACGAATATTTATTGCCATTTTTATACATTTATATTACTATTTTTACGTATCCTATCTTTTATACATTTTAATTATAATCTTATGTACAATCATTTTATACATTTTTATATTAATATTATGAATACTTTTAAATCATATAGTTTACAAAATTTACAGTCATTTAAAATTTTAACATTTAGTGCTTTTTTTAATTATAATATTATGTACTATAATTCTATACATCTTTATATTTTTATTATGAATACTTTAAAATTAATTAATTTACAAAATTTACACTCGTTTAAAATTTTAAAACTTCTTGCTTTATTATTACACTTCAGTTTTATTTTTATGTCAATTTGGAATGGGTCGTAAAATGGACTTTGTTACGTTAGGTCTATACAATGCTGGGTCTCTATGTACGGAACATAATGATTTTATCTTAGCTATGGATAAATTTGATGTCGACATAGTTGCGATAAATGAAACATGGTTACGCAAAGGTGAGGAAGCAAGAGCACCTGTAGCCTCTGGATATAAATTTCGAGGAATACCAAGGCCAACACATATGCGTAATGGTAGGGGTGGAGGCGTAGGGTTCTATATTCGAAATGGGATAAAAGTGCGTGTAATTGCTAATCCAACTGCAGATATTGAACAAATGTGGATCTCATTAAAAACAAATAGAACACATATTGCAATAGGAACAGCTTATCGACCTCAGTGGCTCAATGTAGATACATTCTTTGACGCTCTTACCGAATCAGTTGCAAAGTTTTCTAGTTTTGATAGTATAGTTCTTTTAGGTGATTTTAATGTTAATGTATTAGACCAAAGCAATAGTATGACTCAAAAACTTAAACAATTTTTAACATACACTGGTTTATCACAGGTAGTTGAAACACCAACACACTCTACCTGTAGTAGTGAGACGTTGATTGATCTTATTTGCACTGATTGTAGAGTTAAAAATTGCAATGTCTATAATATTACCGCTTCTTATGGTCATTCGTTTATCACTTCTACGCTTAATGTCAAAAAAGCTAAAGTAACACCAAAAACAATTACGTTTAGGCCTCTTAAAAATATTGAGATGAAATTGTTTGATAATGATCTTGTAGGAGCTGGTTGGAACAAGTTTACTTCTGCAGAATCAGTAGACTTGATGGTCGAAATATTCACGAATATAGTCACTAACATTTTCAACACGCATGCTCCCCTTAAGAAAATAGTGATCAAACATAAGCCCCTGCCTTGGATTACCGGTAATGTCAAACTTATGATTAAGACTCGAAATGAAGCACACTATAAATTTCGTTGCACCAATTTTGAGGTGGACAAAAAATATTATAAAGAACTAAAGGCTTTTGTTATACAGAATATTTACATGGAACGGCGTGCTTATTTTGATTATCGAATCAATACAGAAATAAATAATGACAAGAGGTTATGGAAAAATATTAAACAGGACGTCTTATTTAACTCGGATAAAGACCGCTGTCTTCCTGATGGTTTTGGTTGTCCAGATATCATTAATGACCATTTTCTTAACGTACCTACCACTAACGTATCGATTGCGTCGTCTAAGGCATTTTTTGATACTAATCGATTTAATAATGATTTAAGTTTTTCTTTACAAACAGTTAACGAGCAAGAAATTGCTAATATTATATGCTCCATCAAAACTAATGCTTTCGGAACTGATGGCTTGTCAATTGATATGATCTTATTAACACTACCACATACTTTATCTTTTATCACTGACATTATTAATAAGTCGATAGTAACTTCAACATTTCCTGCTTTGTGGAAAACCGCAATTGTAAACCCAATCCCAAAGATACCTAACCCTTCAGATGTAAAGGATCTTAGGCCAATAAGTTTACTTCCGACATTGTCTAAGATTTTGGAGAGAGTAGTATACAAACAACTTAGTAGTTACATAGAGAAACACAAGATTCTACCCGATGTACAGTCAGGCTTTCGGAAGGGCAGAGGTACCACTACTGCTCTTCTGGATGTTGTAGACAATATTCTTGATGCTCAGAACAAGGGTTTGTGTACTTTTCTTGTTCTTCTTGATTTCTCGAGGGCATTTGATTCTATTGACATCTCTTTACTTCTCTCAAAACTAGCTTACTATGGTATGGATGCTAATACTATCAAATGGTTTCAGAGTTATCTCACTGATCGATCTCAATTTGTACAGTTTTCTCGAGAGGATGGTTCACAACTGAAATCTATGCAAAAGATGGTACAGCGCGGAGTACCACAGGGCTCTATTTTGGGACCTTTGCTCTTTATCATCTACAGCGCTGATCTTTGTTGGGGAATAAAGCACTCTAAATTTCATTTGTACGCTGACGACGTGCAGTTGTATCTAGGTATTGACCCAGTAAATGCTTCAAGTGAACTTAGAAAGTTAAGTGACGATCTAGATTACATCTCTTCATGGTCAGGTAACAATTCTCTTGTCTTAAATCCTTTAAAGTCAAAATTCATGGTTTTTGGATCGAAACGTCATATTCTGCGTCTGGATCAGCTATCACTTGAGATTAATCTGCATGGGACAAAGATTGAAAGAGTCTACGAAGCCCGTAATCTGGGTCTTATTTTGGATAGCCAGCTGCGATTTGAATCTCATGTACTGGGTCTACTCAAGTCTTGTTTCTATCGTCTGAAGATTCTATATAAAATAAGGAAATTTATAACAGAGGAAGTTCGTGTTAAGCTATGTGAAGCACTCGTTTTATCAAAACTGAATTATGCTGATGTGGTCTATGGTCCCCGTCTGTTGTCCAAAACGTCACGAATTCTACAACGGATCCAAAACGCTTGTTGTAGGTTTTGTTATACAATTCCTCCTCGCACACACATTACACCATATTTAAATGACGCAGGTACTTTAAATATGAGCTCTCGTAGACGGTTACACATGGCTGTTCTTGTACACAGCATCATGACTACTAGAGCACCTGAATATCTTTATATTAAACTAGATCGAACCCGAAGTAAATATAGTACTCGGCCTACTAGGGACTTGCTGCATTACAGCAAGGTTAAAACTGCTGCGTTCAGGGGTAGTTTCCGGTATCGGGCGACTAAATGTTGGAATAACATACCCCCACCACTTCGTCTTTTAAAATCTAAATTTAGTTTCAAAAGTAAAATTAAGTTGCACATCTTAAATAGTCAAAAAATTGGATTGCCCGATACAAATGCACCGTTTTGTTGCTAGTAGACCCGAATTAATTTAATTGTTTAATTTTATTATAATAATAGAATATTTATTTATTAATATTTATTAAAAGAATCATAAAAATTATTTAATTACCTATTTATTATTTTTGTAATTTTTTTTACCTAACAATTTTACATTATATAAATAAGTATGCATTTTATTTCATTTACCAAAAAAATATTATTATTTTACTAATTTAATTTATCATATGTATTCATTTTATGTATCTTATGTATGTATATTTACTATATCGTCTTATGTGCACCGTTTAGATTCTGTTGCCCAGTCTCTTAAGAGGCTGGTGCCCTCAGTTTCTGAAGGTAAAAGAATCATAAAAATTATTTAATTACCTATTTATTATTTTTGTAATTTTACCTAACAATTTTACATTATATAAATAAGTATGCATTTTATTTCATTAACCAAAAAATATATTATTATTTTACTAATTTAATTTATCTTATGTATTCATTTTATGTATCTTGTATGTATATTTACTATTATCATCTTATATGCACCGTTTAGATTCTGTTGCCCAGTCTCTTAAGAGGCTGGTGCCCTCAGTCTCTGAAGGTTAAAGTACATTATTTTCTAATTATTTTATTACACTTTATTAGATATTATAGATAACAGAAATGTTGTTATAATTTAGGAAACTCTAACTAATATGTCTCACAAAGTCTTTAGACTAAGAGGTCGCGGCAGAATATCAGCGTTTACTGGTAATAGTGAACACAATGCTGAGCCGTAGCCTATTTACTGCTGTAGCACACATTCTCCCTATACTTTATTTTTAATTATTATGTCTACTAGTTTTGTTTTGTATATGTATAGTAGTGTATTACTGTGTATTGTTCCTTTATGTGTGTGTTTGGTAGTAAATAAATGTATGTCTATGTCTATGTCTATGTCTAGGTATTCAAAATAATCTACCACTCCATCAGGATAATCTATTTGGATCAGCGCTAAAATAATCCGGACCATTCCCACGTGAGTCTTGTATACATTCTAGGCAGTAATTTTACAATTAAACCGCTGATGCAAACGGCAGAATTAATTGTCTCTGTCAAGTAGTAATTGACCCTATCGCTTCCTATTTAACAGACGGGAGACCACCCAACGAGGTAGGTTTATCCTCTACAATGTCTATAAAAGTCTTGCATCTATTTATGAAATATCCTATTGGGTACGGGTATCCTTAATAGACCTATTGGTCTTAGGATCTATTTTTTTGTATATTAAAAAAAACCAACAGAAATAAATATCATAATATTTTTTGTCTAATTTCCTCATATCATAGCAGGTAACTTAATATTTAGGGTAAACAAAATTGAGAAACGTCATTCACCTGTCAAACCCATACTTTCGGTAATTCCCAATCTAAAACAAACCGTATCTATTTCAGAACTATCACTACCAGTTTGAAAAACGAACGCCGAAAAAAGGTTGATGTCTTAAGCGTCACCTGTTTCAATGCGACCTTAAAGTTTTGGAACTTTTTGGAGCTGTTTAGATGTCAGGCGTTCTTTTTTTGAAATTTAAAAGTTAATAAGCGTGAATGTAATGGTAGCCAAGAACACGGGTTCGAGGATTCGTTAACAGTTGAATAGTTAATCGGATAATCTAAAGATGGCCGTCGTGATTTATAAATGATGCGCAGGCGCCGGATTCCGACTGGCGCGCCGCTGTCTTTTTGATTCTCAAACTTTTAAATCTGCCTTTAATGTTTTTTAGAACCAGGTTTTTTCTTTTATATAAGTACAAATTTTATGGTCCATTGAAATTTTGAAAATTGAAATATTTTTATGTTCCTTATTGTTTGTTTTTAAATTAACGAATTTTATCTCATTTTTATATTATTTTTTATGATAATCAATTAATAAGATTATAAAATAAATTACTTATTTACCTAACTATGTTAGCTCATGTATCTACGGTTAGTATACCTAATCTATTTACAAGTTACATACCTACCTATTTGTCATACTCTTTTTGGCTTCTTTTTACCCTCCTTTCCTTTATGGCTGGACCAATTAACATCGATTTCCTGTTCAAGAACTGCTGTATCACAGACAAGCGACATATGTATAATTATATGTATACAGAAATACTCAGACTAGTCAAAGTTCAAACCCGGTTTTAGTTTTGCATAAATTAATGACACTTTAGTCGCCTATAACAAACAGAGTCTTGCATAAAAAGACTTCCCAAATAAAAAAATATATAAAAGTACAGTTTATTTTTAAAGTTTGTGAACCGATGACTTAGAACAAGATCAACCACGGATAGCCGGCGACATCTACCGACCGATGTAGAAACAAGAACAAAACAACATTTTTTCCATTGGATTCTTCTCGTTACAAGAATTTAATTACCCAAAAAATAATTAAAATGGTTAAAATTAGTCGTGTTCCGGGTATTTATTTTTAAAGATAGGTACTTGTCTGTCATAGTTTTATATTGTATTTCAGCACCTATCTTCTAAGTAGGTATGTATTGGTATTTTATTATAAGTTGTAAATTTATACTAGAACGATACGAGCACCTTAACAAATTTTTATTTGTGGAATTTACCAAATAATAAAAAATATTTTTATTTACCTACCTAACATTGTAATAATAATTTAAAACTTTTCGTTGGTCTAATGCACACATGTATAGGTTACATTGGTTTTGCAATTTCATTGGTTTTAATTATTATTTACTTTTATGAAATAATTAATCAGGTAGAGCAAAAAAGACATAGAGACCACCTAAGTAAGAAAAAAATGCTTATCCAAAAATATATTGATCTCGAATTAATCCGTTTAACATCTTACTAAAAACCTCCCAACCACGCTTAGTTAGTTTTATTTCAAATCCAAAAAAACATTTTTATTACGGCAATAATAAAGAGGATTTAATTACAAAGTTGTGGCTAAAAGATTGAGTGCCCTGCCATATTTTTCTTTAAAAGCCAATTAGTGGCGTAACGAAACATAATTGTTTTTGTATATAAATACCCATAGTATGTCTATTCATGTCTATTTATAGTAAGACAAATTAAGTTGTAAGGTACTTTGCTGACAACAAATTCTTAATACATATATAATTTCGTGGAAGTATTTACTTATCACCTTCTGATCTCCTATTTAGCCTAATTCTAAGTAGGTAGTAGTAGTATCAGGTATGGGCAAAGTTTATATTATCTTTATTTTATTTTACAATAAACAATGAAAAATATGACCAGAATGAATTCTCTGCTCATCCACTAAAGTTTGTATGTAATCATCATACACAACTTCACAAGCCATACCAAAGTATAATTTAATAAGTGATTAATAACTAAGTATGCGAAAATGTTGTCGCATTATAATAACGACAGGGTGTAATTAAAAAAATATATACTTACCTACTTTTATACTTTTTCAATAATTGATAAGATAAGTACCTAATGGGTAGAACTTATAGGTAGTGTTATTAGAAACTTCATGATTGAAATACCCTTTGATAACTTTTTTAAGTAGCGGTTATTGAGTTAAGAAAATCAGGCGCAAACAAATCTCCACATCACCATTCCTGGTGTAACCTTTAACTGCAAATATTTCGGGTTAATCCGTCATCAATTTAATACCGCTATCCTAGGTTACAAGAAGCACTTTCATCACTCTCCTTAATAAGCTTGGGACCGGTGAAACCACGAAAGACAAAGACGGCTGTCCAAGACCCATCTACGTAACATACAACAAGGACAGGGATATAGAAAGTTAAAAAGTTAAACAGAGACAGATGGCTGTCTGGGTGGCCACCCCCCACAGTTGGTCGATGACCATAAAAATGAGTTTAAAATTGAAACATCAATATAATAAGCAATCAACGAGGCTCCGTCGGGGCATAATTATACAGGCAGAACCTGTGTTATAAATTACTTGGTAAACTGAAATACAGATTGCTCCGAAATCATTCGAATAATTTAGCAAATCGATTATTCGCGGATACGATTTACGGATAAATAGAGATGGGGTAATGCTAGATCACCGTGATTCGCATGGTACGGCTTGAATGAAGATAAGATTACCTATACCAGGTATGTACCTAGCAACTGTATCTAATAATAATAATTATTTTATACGCTACTGTAGTTTTACTTAAGGCACATATTTCTAATTAATTATTATCCATTGAATTAGGTACCTACTATTGTAGATGCTATAGATATCTATTATAAATATTTCACTTTTATAATATGTATCTAGTAGGTAATTAGTCGTTATCTAATACAAACAATTTGTGTCTTAAAAAAAGCAAATAGGTATTCAATGAATAAAATAAACAAATAAAACAAATCCTCAACACAAACTTCAATTTAAAACCTGTTGTAGGTACTCATTTTTTTGGAAATAATGACAATGTTGATGTATTTTTAACTGGCAACACTCTGTAAGTTCGTCTGACTGTCATAACTGGGTAATATGTATCATTAAATTCAGCCCCCTGAGGCAGAGGCGCCGTGATATTTAGTTTGTTGATTTTTCTTCCTTTTTTTTCTCAAACATTTCTGAACGAGGTGTGGACTTTGCGATCTTAGTGTGGATACGCCCAAAGTCACGTGTAAATCATACTTAAATTATTTCTGAAAATATTTATGATAATAGGTATACAATATAAATTCAATTAAGGCGGCATACATGCAAACCAACATTAAAGCAATTTTAAATACTATAATTAATTGCAATGCATTTATCTAAATCAATTAAGGGTATAATTTACCGCCATAACTCAACATAGCACATGGCAATAAAGATAATGCAGCCTGATTCAGAATAAAAACCTACTGAATTAATATACCTGCTGGTTTACTGAGAGGTTATTTCATGTATATCAAGAATTAAATGAAATAAATATTACTGGAGGATCTACTATGTAATGAGCTTGAGTTACAGGGAAAACTTTGTTGAGTTTGTATTATTATTAACCCGTATTTTATACTTAAATATTAAATGTAGATAACAAACTTCAACATTTTGTATTAGTATTTTTTAAATGGAGCAATCTAATATGTTTTGAATTGACACAAAGTTACAAAATATCTTTTCGACCGTCAAGTCTTATCCTCCCTAACATTTCGTAATTTGGGAGGCTCTATCCCATCCATAGTAGGTATAATTTACGGTTTCACGTGATAACAACGTGTTTATACCTCCACCTAGAGGTAATGACGTCACGCCACCCAACTCGTGTAGCTTCAAGAATACGCCTTACTTATAAATTAAAAATTATCATTCAGTCATCAACCTGGTTAAGGTAAACATGGGTTTGAAAGGGTCAAGTTTGTATGCCGAATACAACGTTGGTTACAATGTTGTAAAAGGCTAGTAGACAATTAGATTTTTTTGTTTTGTTAGTACCTACATAGTAGGCTGTTTTTTTTTTCTATATTATTCTGAATGCAAAAATTATGTTTTGTTCATTGATGTAATTAAAATAGGGAGATGCAGCACACTCAAGCTTCACGTGAATATAATTAGACCAGAAACATTCAAAAAGACTAACACAAACCAGTTTAAATGCGACCAATTGTGTTCGTGGGCCTAATTTTTCGGATTCAAATTAAAAATTTGTCCCATTTCTCTCGTTTTTTATCCGACCATGGCATCTTGCTTGTTGGTGGACGCCCATCGCAGCGTTTTCCGATCCGTGGTTTCTATTTGAGAACTTCAGGAAGGGTACCTTGCTACTTTTTTGAAATTAGCCGTACTGTACTATCCCACTGCTGGGCAAATGCCGCCCTCTTTTCCTTCCACTCTTTCCGTTCTAGCGCTTCCTCAGACCAGGATGTTTGGTAGGCGTCGAGTATCTAGAAAGAAGAAAGAAAAGAAGAACAACCTACCTTTAATACTTTACCGTACCTTTAATTATAATTTAAACACACACACACACAAATATATTTATTTTTCCAACTTATATTATAACAAATACAAATTAATAATGATACATTTGTCTGAAAAACTAGCCTCTATCTCAGCATAATGTTAGACGACTACCATGCTAGTGTCCAACGCTGATCCGATTTTCCGATTGAGCTACCGCGTAGGCATGTTACGGAAGAAAACTTCAAACTAAAAATTACAGAAATAATTGAATTTCAAATAAATGTAATAAAAACACCGGATATTTTTGCTCTTTAGCTCTGATGAACATGACGAAAGGCTCTCTGGGTGGCGTGATCACAAACTATCGCCTATTGATTGCAATGAAATCACCGGATCGTGACTCCGCACGGTAATGTCTCTCTTTACGTAATCCATAGATTGTTCAGCTATGGGAGAGTTAACGTTTCGTCCCATGATGCTTGATATTCGTTTCTAATGATAGGTTTTGATGTCTGCGGTTGTTGATAATATTACTGATTTTTGTGGTTATTTTGTAAAAAATCTATTTTATAAAGTCTAATTTATTTTACTAATTTACTGCATGGATTCGACTGCGGGAATCAGTAGAAGAAGTCAGTTATTAGAAGTAGTAAGAAGATAAGACACAGGCAGAAATTGTGATTTTTTTGTGAAATTATCGTTTTATTTGTTAACATCATGGACTCGGAGTGCACAATACCTACGTGGGGGTTGACAATAAGTAGGTTACACACACAGACACACAATGATACCGCAGTACGTGTTGTAGGTACCTAAGCTAACTTTTACATAACAAGAGATAATCATGTGATAGGTGTTGTTTCTAACATTTACTATTCCTACAAACGCAAGCCTCCTGTTACATAAGCTTATTAAGAGGCCTATTACGTGAAATCGCGAAATTGTTCGGTTTTCTCGTCCTAATTCTATGGTTTGCGTTAGTTGTTTGATATTACAATTACATTTTTATAATAGTTCGTTTTCTCCTCTACAAAAGTATCAAGAAACATTTTAGATAACTTGTTTATATATTGAGTAATAATCATTCTCCGGATACATGTTTCGTAAAAAACGCTCGAAGACCTGTTTTCTCAGCTCTAATTTGTAGATTCTAATGAATATGGGCGATCAAACTATTTTTTATTATGTTACGTATATCCTATTCTTCATTTAGAGTAGAGTACATTTTCGTTAAATGCTTTTATTCGAAAGATATACCGAATTTAATATCGACCGAAAATGCTTCGAAACAAACCTCAATAACTCCGAAGTTCTAAATCAATGGGACGTCATATTTATATCAAAATATTTATCAACATTTGCTTAAACTACGATATTAATTTTAATTTGTAGAACGGTTTTGGTAATTTTTTATGTATAAAATAAAACTACCATAATTTAGTAGTTTTTTCATTCAGCCGGCTTTTTCCATTTAGTACCGCGCGAGCGCTTGTCGAGGTTGGACCTATGTCGGTTGTTCTTGAATAAAATATAGAAATATTTCGTAAAATGTCAGTGTGTGGGACTGTCAATTGCTGTAAAAACGCTGTTAGTGTGCGTGTATGTGTAATTGCGATACTACGACCGACATAAGTTGATCCGTTGATAACGATCAATTGTTATTTTTATTGATAACGATCAATTGTTGTTGTTGCTGGCCTAAGAATTGTACCACTTGTTGCTGGCCTAAGAATTGTACCACATCATTGTCATCTTGTTTAACCTTATTTATTTGGAGGTTATGCTGTAGGATGTGGATTGCATATCTAAAGTTATCTATCCTAATTAAAAAACAACAAGGCAACTTTTTTTGGTGAAACCGTCCAACGACTAAATGTAATTATGCCTATGATTTTTTTAGATTATGACTAACTTGCCGACCCGCCGACAGCTGCGCTTGCGTTTTTACGTTATTTACTAGTTTATGTTTTATAGCCTTTTTCGATCATTTTACTATCCAATACTGAAATCATATTTTAAATCGGACCCGCGGTTCCTGAGTAGCACGTTCGAACAAATAAACAAGCAATCTCCTCAGCTTGATAATTGTAGTATAGATTTCCATAATATTTATTACAAAGAAAATATTCCGTAATTTTTTGTTCTTATTTTTACCGAGTATCCAATATGTAAACAAAAAATAATGTACCTTTCTAATAAATATATTATTTATTGTAAACATTAAATATGTACCTTTCTAATAAATACAGGGCGTCCAAAAGTTATGGGCCATGGAGGGGAAGTACCTTAAATATCGTAGATAGTGAATTTTGCTCAAACAAGACTTCATTTTATTTTTAAGTTAGTAATAATGCATTCATTGATTTTCTAAAAATTACTTGCTTTGTCTGGGAATCGAACCGACTTACATGTAGAAAAAAAATACTCGATTTTTATGATACCAATCGAAAGAATAGCTAAAAAATAATAACTCTGCTTAAGTAACATAGTATTTTAAAAGAAAGGAACAACGTGAAATTAATTATTTTAATCAAATAAAAAACATGAAACATTTTTTTTTGTAAATTAATTAATTAAATTACTTACTTTAATAAAATGAAGTCTTTTTTGAGCAAAATTCACTATCAACGATATGTATATGGTACTTCCCCTTCATGGCCCATAATTTTGGGACGCCCTGTATATAAAATAACACCCCTATTCACGTTCCCACTGCTGGGATAGGGACTTCTCTCTTGACGAGATAGATTAGGCCTTAATTCACCACGCTGGCCAAGTGCGGGTTGGTTTTTTTTTTAATATATAAATGAAATATTTTCAATAAGTTCGTAATAAAATAAAAATAAATAGTTTATCAAAATAAAAATATAATGGGAATTATTCAAGATGACATAATTCGCTCATTTGGTGGAACAATGACGTAATTGTATTTTTTGGCAATATTAAGTTAAGTATGTCAGAACACCTGTAAGTAGTATCTAGACTTGGAGAAAAATCGACAATATTGTATCTCTAATAGTTTCCGCTAGATGACACAAACGTCGTTGTGGCATTTAGACCAAATCGTGAAACTGTTGAAGATACAACGACGAATTGGTCAGTTGCGCGGAAGTGCTCGGACGAGTTGAGGGCTACATCGACGTAAAGGATCGATAATCGACATTTTTGTAAGCAAGATTTAGGAAGTTACAAGACTAGGTGATAAGTATCTGAATTTCTCACCATTTTTAAGTTATTTTTGTAGGTTCCAACTGTTCCAAGTGAGATTCAATAAGTTACAAAGACTATTAAGATACTGTTTTAGTTTTAATTAAGTATTTGAAGATGTTGTAAACACTGTTTTGTGCCTATAATGATGCCTTAATAATAAAATAATGCAGTAATATTGAATTGTGATATTATTCTATGAGTGCTTTTCTAAAATGTTGAATACTTTAATGATTAGTAACAAACAAGTTTTTTTTGTCACAATAACACCCATTTTGTATGAATAGTTTTATTCTCCATGACTGTATTCTGGTGGAACAATGACTTAACTACATGTACCTCAGTAGTTATTTTTATATTACGGAAATTCTATACATCGTTTTAATATTGTTAAAATGATATTAGAAATTCCTTGAATACAACTCTGATATACATCTAGTATAATCATAATCATACCACCAGTTGCTTACAAATATATTAGAGAATTCCAAAAAAACTCAATAATCGCTCTCCTGTAAAATTGGAATACTGTAAATTACGTCGATGTTCTACCAAATGAGCGAATGTAGATAAATGGATATTCTACATCTGTCTATGACATATGTAGATAAATGGATACCAATAAAAATAAATATAAAGTTCGAAACTACAAAAATAATACCGAAACATAATTAAAACCTTCATTAACGAAACTTTTATTTATTCAAACACAAATATACCATCTAACAAAACAAGCAACTTATATATAGTATAATTTATTTGTTTTGTTATAATTAGAATTTGTATTTAGTCCGTTCAATTTAGACTTTCGAACTTACATCAAGTCCCAACATTCGACAAAAAAAAACATTTAATTACAAACCTACACACCAAATTTCAGAAGAATCGGTTTAAAAATGAGCCCATAAGATGAGATGAATGAGGACATTTAACTTCAATAAGAAAGACTATTTTCAGTTTTATTCTTATATAGATAATTATTAATCATGAATGTTTTAATTTAAAATTATGTACTTAATTGATTTCAAATAATCAATCAGATTTAAAATAAATATTGATATTATTAAGATAAAACATAATTGATTCAAATATTGAAATAAAAATATCCGCCATTTTGAATTTAGGAAAATATATTAAACACCTATCAATTAAATAAAAACATTAATAGATATAATAATTATTTCAGAATGAAACTGAAAAAAATCCACTCAATAAAATGGAATTTATTCGATGCCATTTTCTACAGATCTAAAATAATTATTAGTATATTTGTATGTTTTAGATCGACGAAGTATCAAGATCATTTAGTATTTTTCATAGAATTCGCGTGACGCGCCGGTCACGTGGTGCATAAAATATCCAATTTCGCAAAACTTCAAAAAAGTAACAAGGCTCTTAAACTAAACAGATCCATATTTCCCCGAAAAACGAACCCATAGCAGTGTTCAAAACGCATTGACCCATGTGTGTAATCCCTTGACTCCAGTCCAAACCTATTAACTAAACCACCCACGACGGCACCCGTCTTAAGTTCCACCTGGTATAGCAATAATTATAGAACACCTATATCTATAAGGAGCCGTTTTGCCTAAGCATAGGTACTCGATGTTCATTCTGAAGGTCTTGGATTCAAACCTCGCCCCGCACCTCTGGATTATTTTTATCTAATCTTAAGCCTAAACCACAGGGCTCAGTTGAAGGTCCAGCAAATAATATTAAGTCATGTAATTGCCGCAAAAGTCGCACAAAAACGCCGCTCCTAATCAGGCCATGTCATGAGACCACCACCCACGGCGACAACATCATAATATCTATATTCACAGATAATAACGTGATGCCCACAGATAATCATATAATGGAGGATTACACGTCCATTTCCCGCGTCTATCTTATTATTTATACTTTTTAAACGAGCACCAAACTCGATAATGGTCCGGATTTGAGTCACGACGCGGGGTTTTGAACAGGAGCGTGGGAGAAGACTTGAATCTTGTGAGAATAAAAGAGTACAGGACGAATTTCGACTGACGAAAAGATTAAGGGTCCCGATTTCAATAGTATCATAATTTTTTATGTGTCACAATATTGGTTGAAACATTTTAAATAGATTTTGATAAAAAAAAAATATCGATAAAATCGTTATAACGCGACGGTTTCAAACTCTACCTGTCATTGTTTCACTAATTTTAGAGTATGTTAGGTCTAATTAGATGCATGAGAGTATATTTTATAATTTAAACAACGTCAGCAACTACATATTATTACAGCAAACATTGATGCTATTTGGAACGCTGGTAGTGCATTGGGACATTATTTCATTAAGTTAAAACTAAATCCACTTTTCATCTCGAATCGGGTTGAAACTTCTCTAGAATCATGTGGCTTTACCTGTCTACTGCACAGCTTTCCCTGTTCGGATGACACAGGTGATAATGTGCGATGGCCGCCGGATCCACGTGATTACACATGATTTATGCTGCACAAATCTGTGACAATACGGCTTTCGTGCTGATTGCAGGATTGCACTTTATGCGCTAGAATAGATTGTTGTATGTAACTTAGCTATTTCAACTTGTTAAGGTAAGGCTATACTGAATTCATCGTTACATGTTCTGTGCCAACTTTAATGTGATAAAAGCCTTTGACCTTTGGATATTGGATGATGCTATGCTAACCCAACGATTGGTAAGTTTTGAGACAAGGTTTAGGTTATAGCCACTCATATAGCTAAGATTTTTCCCATCATTTGACTAATGTTCCTGGACTACTGAGCACCGTACACAATCACTCTAAATATGCTGTAGATATCATTTTCTTGTGTGTAAATCTTCTTATAGACTCGTACAGACTACGTGCATCTAATGGCGCCGGTAGCGTGAAAGAGCGGGTGGCGCATTGTTCGCCAGCCGCCGAGCGTGTCCGAACCATTACCTACACTATGTAGAACGTTCGCAGAAACAGTCATATTTTGAGGGTTTTTGAATCTGCTTGAAGTTAATCAAAAGTTAAATAGGTACTAAGCTTGGAACACTCATGCATGCCACGAAGTTACATTAGCATAGGCTTGAGTTAATGCTAGTTAATAACATGCAATTATCTTCATGACACAAAAAGGTTCAGATGCAGGGTCTATGTCATTGTTAATGAATAGATTGAAAAAAAAATGAAAAAAAATGAAAAATGATTTATTACTACGAAACAGGTATGTAGGTTACAGCAATTATACTTATTTTAACATAGATTCAGGCGTTACTTTGCATAAATATATTTTAAACATCTAAACACATACTAATATACTAACAGAAACTATCTTTGGGGGAAATACTACTAAAATGAGGCGTATGTTTGAATGTTTATGTCACAGGTTGTCCATATTATATTAAGTTAAAGCTATATTCTGTGGTGAACTTGTCAATGCTGTGTGAAATCATAGAATATTTGTTAATTTTTAATATCTGTACCGACTCGTATTTGCTGACGGTACAACGGTCACCTATTTTCACTCACATTAGTTTAGTTGAGTTGAGTATCAATGAAATATGTGCACTGCTTGCGTGAGGGACCCCACATAAGTGCTGTCACTTACGTGATTGGATTTTTTATACGCGTTGTCCTTTGTCAGGGCCAACGTCTATTTCTTGCAGTTATTTCTATATTTTTGATGTACGATAGGATGCAATTTATTTTTTGAAATGTAAAAGAAAATATTTAACCTGGAGATTGACTGTTCTCTATATAATTTCTTATCTGTCATTTGTGTTAGCGAATTTCTCAGTTTAATACGCTTGATTTTGCTGAGAGTAGATACAGAACTGGTCTTAAGAAACAACTATCCATCTTATAATCTCCTGGGCTGGGTAAACATACGGCATTGCCTTTGGTAACAGTTGTTAAAACAAATAAATTTTGCATTTAATGACCCTTTCAGCTGAGGTCTGGTCAAATAATATGAGCCCTGTCATAATTTCCTTCCTTCTATATTATTATTTAGTCTTAAAATAATCCTTTTTCAGATTTTGTTGATAAATCTGAGCATAATTTACAATAACTAGAAATATCAAGGGACAATTTGTTATAAATGTTACAAATATTATTGTGTAGCATTTTCGTGAAAGGGTGTTCTAAACACGTGCCAGCAAATTTAGGGTAGAGGCGCCATTCTATCCAGACCCCTCCATCTGACCCATCTAAGGAAAATCTATTAGAATTGATCACATAGGAATAGCTGCTCAGGTCAATTTACAATGGTCCTGGTATCAAGAGATTTCATTAAATGCGTTTAAAATTTATTACATTCTGTTTGTTTGTCGGTTTTGTTTGGTATCGCATCAAAAGTGGATTTTTATTATCCCCTATAAAGTTTATGGTAACAGTTATTCAATTATCAGTGTCGATGACTGTATAAACTTTTGATTTGTTGCTTATCTTCCTTGTATGATTTATATTTATAATTGATACTTATAAAACTGTTTGAATTTATTATCTTCATGATTTTAAAAGAAGTTCATTTTTATTGCAATTTCCGCGGAAGCACGGACTTCATAAGTGTGGTATTAAAACATTTTATTTAGTGGATACATTTTATTTAGTGGATAATAATCAATTATACTAATTATATTAATTGTCGTAGACCAATGTTTGCGATCATACATAAATAAATAATTTAAAGTTTTATCGAACACACATAATCTAGCATGACTTAACTCTTATACCGCATTATTTCTAATAGATCAAGACAAGCCATTAGAAAAGTTACCAATAAATATTCCCACAAAAAGTACAATAAAAACCCACCGTCCCCAATTGCGACATCCACCATGAGGGGAGAAAAGACAAATTATTATTTTCCATAATCATCGCACGACCATTACACGTCGCCACCGGAGCGTAGCCAAAAATTATTAGTTTTGCGCATTTTAGTTTTTTCTGCACGTCCGTTGCGCGTGGCGTTCGAAGCGACACTGAGCTTTTCGCGCCGGAAGTTGTAAAGTAGTGATTTGTAATGCACGCGCCGCTCTGACGGTACTTCCTGTTATCCCTTAATGACTTGATACATACTAGCGCAGAATCGCCAAATGTCTTGCGTTTTCCCCCATTTTATCGTTGCTTTTACTTTTATGCTCTGTTTGGCTAAAATTCACTCTCCATTTAATTACTGCGGGTGTAGTAATGTCTTCGGCAGATGACGGTTCAAACGAGCTGGATAAACGTTTGGTAAGAGACACGTCAGTGACAGAAGGGGTGCAGTTTTTGGTTCTGTCTATGGGGTTCCCAGTTAAATGATTCTGATTGAATAATCAGATAATGTATTACATTTATTCCAGTGTGCAGTAATAGATACATTGACAACGCACGAAATAAAACAACGTTGACAAACAAGTTCGAGTAGGTATAACAATTCGACATGTAGTACCTATAATAATCAGTATCTAAATTCAAATCTAAAGGAAAGAACATAAAAGTGTGCCAGGATTCGATATTTGAAAACCTTGGTGAATTGTGTCTATGGATTTTTCGAGAGTTATCCTCCACACCCTACGGTAGGGTTGCCTATTTGCAGACGAAATAGATCTGTTGGCACAGTTGATTGCGTATCAAACTTTTGAACTGACCACCCGAATCAGATTACCGGTTCGTTACTCGCAGACTACTTTTGCTGTTTGCTGACCAATGCAAACATGTATCCGTTTGTTATCTTGTTTGTGGCTGCCCTGATGAGGATATTTACTAATGGAATTAGGACTGACAGAAACTTTCAGCTCTCGTCCGAAATCAGATATCTCCTAAACCTAGCACATCATCATCATTATCCCAGCCTATACCTACTAACCTATAGAATTTTCACAAAAAGGCTACATAACTGGATATTTATTATTTGGGTAGGTACAAAAAGGTCTTGTATCGTTGATTTAATATGAAAAGAAGGATTTAATAGATACTGTCATACTTAAAATTTTATAAAAATATAATATGAATAAATGAGTTGTTTTACCTCTGGATTATTAAAAAACAATAATGAATATCGTCAGGTATCGTGAGATTGAAACATGCATGCTCAGACACGGGGCTTCGGTAGCCGTCATAAATATCGCACAGTCAGACCTCCGGCGCATATATTTATTTATTTATTTATTTATTTAATTTAGGCACAGCCAACAGCACACAATTACACATCACTTGTAAACGGTATTATACTCAGTCTTTTAACTGTAACATGTGCCTATAATAGGCCAGCACAACAATGATTAATAACATTGACATATAAAACTATAAAACTAAGTATTAAATTAAATAAAATTAAAATTAATTAGTAATGAGAAAGAAAAAATTAATGAGAAAGAAAAAACAATAATAATAATAAATTATAACTAAAAATTTTAAATAAGATAAAGAATGTCCATAAATATAAGGAGGTCTTACAATTAATCAATGTCACGATTTGTTGTGTGCTGAAAATGTTTCAGCACTGTTTGTTTGAATTCAAATATGTTATCACTGAAGATGTCCAAATTAGGAAGCTGTTTAATAATGTAGTTATATTGGTTACAAAGTTGAATAATAGGGGCTCGTATTCCAATGTTAGTTTTACAGAATGGTGTGTTAAATATCTTATTAATTGGTTGTCTAGGAATTCTAGTGGGGACAGATAAACCAATGTTATCAAGAATGTCACTACAGTCGGTTTTTCTGTTAACTACTTTATGTAAAAATGTTAACTGTTGTGTGATCCGTCGGTTATAGAGCGAATGCATGTTAAAATAATTAAGTCGTTGTAAGTAAGGAGATCTATGTGAGATTTGTGGAGATATGTAAGCCAGATGACGGGTGAAGGAACGTTGAATGCTTTCCAATCTTTGTGAATGAATTGCGTAGAATGGGTTCCAAACTATATATCGTAAATATATCCATTCTGCATTTGTGATCGTCTTGTAAGCACATTCTTTACGTTGACATGAATATTTTTACACTTAACACTAGATCGGATTAGGTCGTTAGTTCTTAAAAATCAATACCTAAAGAAATATTTTATAAATTTTCATTTTTTTATTTTCAGTTATGAAGTCCATCAAAATGTATCATCTTTGTGACACAAAGTCAGTTTTGCTTTTTATCTTCGCGGCCTGAATTTGTACGGATATGTCTTCAGTTCCTTAGTCTGAGATTTACCAATTTCGATTCATTTTAAATTGAGCTATAAAACAAAAGTACGGCAAGCTTCCGTCAACGTTGGTAGTCTACAAATCGGGGGATTGCATTATTTCTTTCTACCATTACGCAATTTGTTCCCCAAAGTACACTCTCTACATAAATTTATCCAGGACAATTCTAAAAACTGACATGCACATCCCACAATAAAATTAAAACTGGCAAAAACTTTGACAGTTAATCCCTAACTTATTCATTGGAGCGGCAATCCAAAGGCTTTTGTCCAACACAAAAGTAAACGATTGATATATCCTGCTAATTTTGAAATTCGAATCGTATCCGACAATAAAATATGTCATATCAGACCTTTTTGGATCTGCATGCAACCGAGACGAAAACAAACTCCATCGTTCAGCCTCTTTACCTCTTTGAGCCAACGAGATATTTCCTGTGCAAATTGATTGGAGACAAAAGATGGAAATCCGAGTTTTAAGATCCACCCAATTAAAAGTACGAGAATGCGATGGGGGTCTCGAGTACCATAAATCAGTTTAGTGGATTTTAATTATATTAATCAGGATGTCCTTTTCAATGAGTTTTATTGGATCTTTTGTTGGTCTAATTTGTGTGAGAGCTTTTTGAATTAATTTAGTCTGCATTATAAAAGAATGGAGATGCTTGTCGATGATTATGCGTACTTGCCGAATTGCGATAGACTAATGCGCTTTTTGCATCGATTTACTATCCAAGTTCCAATTACCTCAAAATTTCTAGGAGGTACATGAATTTAAGTTTAGAATTTAAGTGTAGGTATGTTTTAATAAAAAGTTCAGTTACCTACCTTCTATTAGTAATGTTATAGATTTGATTATTTTTTAATTATTTTTCATTATCAACTAATACAACATTAAAATTTTATATATTAAAATTTAATTAAAACTAAAACTACATTCATATTATTACTAAGGTACGAGTGGTTACTTCCTATAACACCGGTAATCACCGGTTGCAATTATCTATGAATTAGAATTGTCTATAAGAGCAAAGCTCTAACAAAATAATTGAATTATAATGCGTTTTAGTTTTGTACGGAGGTATGGAAAGTATTAAATATCTATACTCGTCGAAAGAAAAGTCTTTGTGGATATATTTATTTATTATTTATTTTATTAGGAAAACATAGGTACCTTCATACTTATGTCATAATTACTTTAGATGGATAGTAGGTTTAGTAGGATATGGGATTCAAGTTTTATAAGCTAGTTAACTTTTTGTACCTACCACTGTCTAAAATATTATTAATATATAGTAAATTAAACTATTATTACAATGGTAGTTCGTATCGTAAGGTGACATTAAATTTTTATTTGAGAAAAAATATACTTTATGATCTTAGTTCTCCGTTATTCTTTGAAAAGTTTTCTAAAACGGTCTTAAATAGGGCTGGACCCCAAAACTAGATTCCTATTTTCACTTCTTTTGTGAAAATAAAGCTCAAGACCAAAGTAAGTATACTACCGCTGTACTAGTATCAACGATAATAAAAATATCTAGGTACCTCATAACTATGCTCTTTGGCACGGAACAAATTTATTTACATTACCAGCTCACTACCAAGTGATGATTTATACACAGTCGGCTGTGACGTATAATTGATGATTAAACGAACTTACCAAGTGAAGTTCTATCATAATTATACGTGGCGTTTTTTCCGAAGAAATAAGTCCTGAAATAATAATTATATGCAACTATGTAGTAACACATCAGCCTTCACCGTTCATTACACTACTGTTTAGAAAAGATTTATAATCTGTGGCCCGAACGCCGCTGTCTGTCGTCCGCCGCTCTGATACGTCATTTCGTTAAGAGATATATTACATCAGAGATTCTTGAATACTCTTTCTTGATTTTGTTGACGAAATCAAATCAGCATCAGGGTCCTTGGGTTGGGAGGGAATTGGTACTTATTTCTTCGGAAAAAACGCCACGTATAATTATGATAGAACTTCACTTGGTAAGTTCGTTTAATCATCAATTATACTAGCGTTTTTTCCTTCAGAAATAAGTCCTGAAATAATAATTATATGCAACTATGTAGACTTTTAGAGCTGATTGAGGAAATAAAATCACATTAAAATTACTCAATAGAGAAATTATACTAAATTAAGTTGAACTTAGAATTATGAGTGACTTCACTCAAAATCATATATGTTTTATATGTCATGATGTGGGTAACCACTATTTCGTTTATTAAATAAACTCCAAGGTTATTTACCTTGTTATAATTATATTATTTTGAACAGTATTTTTATTACACTATCAACATAAAAATGTTGTGGTTTATAATTTGTGTGTTAAAACAAATCTCATAATTGAAAATGTTCTCCAAGTTTGTATGATTGTTCTTTTGCAGAACCTTTCCATCGCAAAGGAAGAACCGTTTTTTTTTTGTAATTAGTAATAATTAGTAATAACATAATGTTTAAACATTAGTAATTACATCATAATGTTTAAATATAGCTGTTAATCTCTATGGTTAATGCGTGGATTTACTATGATTTTATTCATAGATAAAGGGCTTTCTTAAACGCCAATAAGATACAATGGTGATAAACGATCATACTCATATCAAAATTTATTTAAATTCTATTCGGTTTACTAGTACCAAAAACATTTCTAAGGTCAGTAAGACATTTTTTGTACAATTTTTTACTGAAATCGATAGTTTTATTTACAAGGGAGCAAACTCCAAAACATCCATAGAGGATAACTTGTGATCGAATATTCATGTATCCGATCGTCTGAAAATTATGTTTGAACTATTCAAAGGGGTACCAATAGGAACGCTTTCTTGTTGCTATTGAGTATACATACAATTTTGTATGTAAAGTTAAATAACTGTGGTGAAAAGAATAATATAATATAAAATAAAAATTGTTGTAAACAATTCTCAAAAACTGTAAGAAACATTAACTTCACAATAAATGTGTTTGTATGTATATATATTTAAATATACACGACCTTCCCAGACAACTATTGTGCTACATACTTGGTAGAGATTATTTTTGATGTCCCCGTATGGTGGAGATAATATATGTATAATTGTCTTAGCGAAAACAAATTAAATTAACACGATATTGTTGCTGGTCCATTAAGATTAATTATTATGTAAAAAGTTTCTAAATAATAGATATAACGGCTGAATATACCAATGGGGAATAAAGCCTCTTCTTCGGTTTTGTAAATAATTGTTTAACTGAGAGTAAAAAAAAAAAAGAAACCGTAGAAGCGTAGTATAAAACGACCCATGACAACGTAAAAAGAAGATGTCAGGCGTGTCCTAGACACTTATTCTAGACCTTACAAGTCACAATTTTTTTTTTTTTTTTGTATTTGCGAAAGGCAAACAGGTCTGGGGTAATTGATTGTTTAATTATTTATTAACGTTTTTCGAGGACTCAGTCGTGACTGTTCCCTTTCTGTCGACGAACTGTCGATAGTTCAATTCCTTTAGATGATTATAGGGTAGCGTGGAGCTACCATTATTTTTGTCGAATGGAGAAAATAAAAATATAAAATTTTAAGGCTTATAACCAAGGCAATAAATTTCTGGGCAAGTGCACAATAGAAAACCGACTATGCAGTGGTTGAAAATACCAACTTATTTCATATTCTACGTTTTGATAACTTTATCCAGATGTTAATTTCTTTAAAAATGCGATGTGTTCCATTGCATGACAGCTGGTGCATCCCGTGGGTGCAAAACAGAAATCATGGGATTTAACTCAATAACATGTATTTGTGAAACCCTGGATATATTCAAACAAAGTTGAATTCATAATAGGTCTCCAGCTAACCCAGTCTTAGACATTATTACAGAAATCAGTCATAAAACTATATATAATAATTATATAGTTTACATAGTAACTATGTAAGTTTGAAACGGTTACATTGGTACATAGTTATTATTATATCAAATGATATTAAAATGTAGCAACGCTAATAGTAGATTATCTGAAGCGATTCATGGTTCATAACTTTAGGAAGTTACTATACACTTAACAGCAGAATATTCATAATTTTATTTTGTATCATGTAAACACGTTAGTGTATCACATTGAGAGAGAATTTGGAAATAGTTGTACGTATTATCCGTAACTCAATGGACGTAGGTAGCGTAGAAAAAACTCTCCGACTGACAATAATTTCTTAGTTGCCAGTGATGGCGTACCCTACAGCATACAGCCAAGTAGGTTTGTATATTTTCATGTTGGTAAAACACGCTTGGTACCCGATATGTACATCGGTCATAATGCGGCTGGTGCCGCGGGGCGGAATCTTCTT
Organism: Chloroclystis v-ata; assembly: GCA_963691955.1. NCBI lineage: Eukaryota > Metazoa > Arthropoda > Insecta > Lepidoptera > Geometridae > Chloroclystis > Chloroclystis v-ata. The sequence goes on along the minus strand of OY829902.1, from coordinate 14,942,214 downwards.
TCACACACCATAGCAGCTTATATTTAAGATGCACATTTCAATTCGGTATGAATTTTAAAAAAGACTCCAAGAATGAACTTATAGTAATATAAGATAGTTGAACACGCTGCGATGTCTTGATTGCTGCGATCCTTCAATGCTGGATTATATTATTATTGTACACAAACCTTTAGTTTTGTACTTAGGTAGGCTCACCAAGAGGCGTACCGAATGTTAAACGACTGTTTAAAAAATAAAAACATCTGATTTTAAGCAGATATTTGTACCAAGATGGTAGTTATTAGTTACTATGGGTTATTAATGATGTCGGAAATACGGTCGATGGTTTTTGGGTACCTCGTCTCCTTTATGCTCGGCGGCTGTGTCGGCGGTGTGTCCACTGCTGCACTGGCGTCCTGGATGAACGTCGACTATGTAGACTTCTTCATGTGCGGTATTATTCGATGTGATCGGCTGTTTCTTTGTAAGATTAGCCAGTTTGCATCAGAGGTACTGAAAAAACCTCATAACAGATTCAAAAAGCTGAATATTTCATAATTCAACCTTGTAAACTTCTTCATAGCTCGTTGCCGGCGGTGTGTCCACTGCTGCACTGGCGTCCTGGATGAACGTCGACTATCTTATTGTTTTACAAGACTAATATTTATAAAGTTGCGTATGTTGGTCACAAGTAAACCACTTTATAGTTTGCTTATAAAGTTCGCTTCAATCCCAAAATAATCGGATACGTATGGAAGGAAACATTTTTTGCAGGAAAATCTACAACTTGCAGGATGTAGTAATAATAATAATAAAACATAGGTATTGTAGGTATACATGGTATACATAGGTAATAGATAATTATGATATCTTGATAAATATCTAATGGTGATTGTTTGTATTATTTTTAATGCAAAAGTAGGTAGGTATTATGCATGATTACTATGCATAAATCACCAAGTAGAACTACTCTATTCCATATTTATTTTTCAAATAAGTGGACGTTAAGTATAAAATTTAAAACAATTTAATAATTACACAGAGGATAAACCCAAAAGTATATCCGAATGTATCAAATAAATTTTACTTGTGTAACACTACACTGTAATAATGTCAAATCTATCTTTGTGTTTTGTTTTGCCCAAAGTGCCGTATGGCGATGGCCTAAGAATAGTGCCACCCAATATTTTCCCATAGATTTCGTCAAACCGACGTAAGGATATGTTTATCAGAAGATAGGCTGCAGCGTCATTTGTGTAGGTACTTAACCTATCAACTCACTGTGGTAAATTAAATTTGCCGCTAACAAACCTTTTAGTGTGGTGGATACACAAACTCCGCAATCTATGGGGTTTATATACATCAACCCCATGTCCAGTTGCAATGAGGGAAGTAGAATAAGTGAGACAGCCCATAGAACAGCTCGATATAATTCTCTTCTAAATATGTTGTACAAATGCGATGAGTCAGCCCAAAGATCAGCTCGAGTGCATTAACTTGTTAATTTGATAGTCAATATGCGATGAGACAGTCCTGAATACTGCTCGAATGCATTGTATGACTATCATAGTACCTTATTAGTATAAATACGTATTGTTGTACACAGAAACTAACACAGCAACGTTTTCAATAACCCACATTGTAAATGCGGGTAGCGCTTTATGACATCATTGTTGCGATGAGACTGTCCGATGATCAGCTCGAATGCATTTTTGTTGTTTTTGCGCACGATATGAGCTACATAAGTTGGTACGCATGTAATAATAAATTGACTTTTCAATAAACCACATTGCAAATGCGGGTAGCGCGTTATGACATCATTATTGCGATGAGACTGTCCGATGATCAGCTCGAATGCATTTTTGTTGTCTTTGCGTACAATATGAGCTACATAAGCTTTCAATAACCTACATTGAAGATGAGGGTAGTGCGGCATGACATCATAATTATGAGACTGTCCGACGATCAGCCAGAATGTATTTTTGTTGTCTATGCCCACAAAATAGCTAAGCATATTTGTAATAATAAATTGACTTACCTTTTCCAATCGTATGATTTGGTTCCGAGTCACTTGGACTCAACATGGATTTTTATAACAAATTTTATGATTTGTAGTTGATCACTTACGTAAGAATGGCAAATTGAACTTGTTTTGGCCATGATAAAACGTAATTATATTGGTTCACAATTATTTTACTAGTGCGAAACTTTCGCAATTTTACGTGACGAACGGTTGAGCACTAAAATGCGAATGACGTATCAGAGCGGCGGACGACAGACAGCGGCGTTCGGGCCACAGATTATAAATCTTTTCTAAACAGTAGTGTAATGAACGGTGAAGGCTGATGTGTTACTACATAGTTGCATATAATTATTATTTCAGGACTTATTTCTGAAGGAAAAAACGCTAGTATAATGTGCGCTAATTTTGAATTGAGAAGTATTTATTTTTAGAAAAATTGCCTTAGGATTCATAAACTTTTGACCGCTCAAGGAAAAATAACAGTAACCAAAACAAACTAAGGTTTTGATTACAATACCTACCTATCATATAATAATAGAGGAACTATATTCAAACAATTTGAACTAAATTCGCGTTGAAATTAACTCAAGTGCTTACAAGCGTCTATTTAGATTCAAAGAGTGCAATTCTCATAGCAAATCTATTCAAAGTCGCAACATTCCCTAGTGACATTGCAAATTCTATTCCAGCATCCCAAACTATAATTTATACACCCCAAATCACCCTAGAGCCGGAACTGCCGCCATTTTGACGCACACGCGGCAGGAAGACGACGCACGCGCATCGCCGCCGTCACTTCCGCTTTGACGCCGTGACGTTGTCTATTTTACAGAAAATTTATGGTCAAATTTTGGTGAAATTTAGATTTATCATGAACTATTATTTTTGCAAATATTTGCCACATTGTTACAAATTAGGGATAATTTTAAATATTTTCTTTCATACTATGAAAAAAAGTATTTTTGGAACGAGCGTAGTAGATTAGCTTGTCAGAGACGTTAAGGCACTATTCGTATTAAATAAATATAACATTATTTAAAAATAATTTATTATAAGTACCTATTATATTTAGTAGGTGTGTAATAAATAATTTCAAGATTCCACCCGACATAAATTGGCGTGCCATCGAAAAGTCCTGTTTCTTTCCACTAAATAGATTAATATCTTAATCCGAGATTCCTCCCCATCTATGTTATATTCATGTTGAATACATTAAGCATCATTAAGATTGACAAGCTCTGTTTTCTACACCTCATCAATTCTGGCCACATTGGTACAGACATCACCAAAAGTTTGAGCCACATTATTATTATATCTGTTGACACACTGCTGGCCTATGTCTCAAGATCTAAATATAAATTTGTATAAATGTGACTAACCACCAAATGGCAAAGACAATCATTTTGGAAAAACGCCATTATTGGTGGTCATTAGTAAACATATTAACCTATCTAAGTATTGATGGAAAAGGTATTTTAACAACTTTGAAAATAGGAAATGCCATAATATTATGTTCTAATATTATGTTCCTGAGCAGTTATTTAAATAAATAAAGCATTTTATAGTTTACATACAAACACTTTTGTCTTCACATGTAGGTACTAACCATACCAACTTAATTTATATTATTATGATGGCAGTATATCAAATTACTTTTCTATTATGATTTAGCTCTTATATCGGATTGTAAGTTTGATTAATAACATCGTTAGAGAGAGTAAACGCAATTGCGTCTCTTTAAACCTTCCTTACTCCTCTTCATAACAAAATATTTATGGAACTTAATGTACTTTCTGCAAAAATAACATACCTATGGCCAGTAGATCAATTATTCTAATGGTAATTTTGATTAACCGTTATCGATAATTTGACACAAAGATTATCTCGTGTACGATATTAGCTATCGAAAATATTTTCTAGATTAGAGAGCCAGAAATCAAATCGTGCATTTATTTAAGACCTAAGAAGTAGGCACTGAATTAGTTATTATGATTAAAATCATGTTAAAAGTCGACATACCTTAGTAAATTAACCTCATAATGTACCTAAGCCATGCAAAATCACCCAAGTGTACCTACCCATGACAAAATTATTACACCCTTAGGCACACTCCAAATCCTCCAATAGTTATTTCGACACGCAATGCTGCCTAAAAAGGTACTCTCTGCATATTAAACCTTGGTACCTACCTAGTTGTTATTTTATAAATAATTTAATAAGCTTATTACTGTTTGGGTTTTAAAATAAAAAGGTTTCTTGTTCCAGTAGGTATCTAATCGATATAGAACTTAATAATGGGGCAGACACTAATTAGCCATGTGGTAACACTTTTGAAGGCAGGCACTTGCTGACCACCCGCGGATTTGCTTGCAATGGAGTTTCCCGCAGATGACTATGAAGACTATCTGAAAAAAAAACATTATGTAGTACTTATTCCAATTTTCTTTTAGAACTATAACGCATAATAGCTATGTTAGAATCAATTGATTCGCTTATTTTTAATAATTTATGGGGTGGGATACTGATTTAACCATTGTAAAAATACAGTCATTAGACTACAGCAAGAACGTCAGGATAAGCGTAAACAACACTTGCACTGCACACAACATGCATTTATCACCCACATCTACCCACAAATTGCCACGCTATAGTTTCCCGACTTCTCCACCGATATAAATCTTCTATTGAAAGAGTTGGCATCCTCCATTCACGAGGTTCCTTTCACGAGGACAAACAGACATTCTGTAAACACTCGTGAGGGAGTGAGATCAAAGCACGATAGGATACAGCGCGAACTTTAATTTGGCGCCAACGATACGACGCCATTTTGTGTGCTTTCTAGAATGCTAAGATGGCGATTCCTTGACATACAATGTATGACAAAATAGGTACCTAGTTTTGGGTGTCGTATTCCTGGGATATTTAAAATAGTTTTGATGCTCTCTCGTGATGATAATAGGTCTATTAGATGGATGGAGAGGTAAACAGCAAAAGGAAATAACCAAGTTTCATAGATGAAATACGCGTGCTAAGTAAAATTGATATCGTTAAATCAATTTAGGGATATATTGTGCCAAAAATTAAAACCAGCAAAGAAGTCTACATCTTGAATTGAAACTCCTTATGAACATAAATGTGGATTGCGTCTATGGTTTGTAAATACTGAATACCTGAGCTGTGAAAATAGCCTTTGTAACAGACCGCAGAGTGTTTATGAGGTTCCATTATTCATAAAGGTGGGGTGATGCGTCTCCCTTAAGGGATAAGGGAGCTAAAGTGCCTCCCAAAGTAACCCTATGTGTTTAAGGATCTGTGTTACCTGTGGGTAGGTTTTAGGTTAAGTCAGAACATAAATATCTAAGGCGTTGACAGGGCAACAGAATGGGTCGAAAAAGTCCAAATGGGAAATCGATTTTCAAGTTGATTGAAATAAGTGGCTGGCTTGATCTGGGCTCTTGTCTTTTTGTCATTTAACTTTTACCAATTTATACAAATATCATCAAACAATATCTTGGCAAAAAGAAATCAACCAGCAGACCGCCTGATTAGATGTATTCTTAAGTGTGTAAATGTAAACTCTTAATACATAATTTACACCACGGCTCTATTTACAATGCGGAATCCGCATCATGTTCAACAAAAACCTTGGTCTAGACGCCCCTCCTTCAAGTACTGCTGAATAATTCAACGAAAGTCCGCCGCCTTGCATGTTTTATTACCCACCGAGTGTCATAGCTAATATTTACTCTGTGCAAAAAGCAAAAACTTGGACAATTCACATCTAAAGTAAGGCTTAGATTTATAGGGGTTTCCGTTCAACATATAGAACGTTACTTTTGTAGTAAATCGGCTGTAACCGGTCTCTCTCTCTCTCTTTGCAATGTAAATCATATTTTTTTTATTTTAAAGTAGGTAAAAGTTGTGAAAACATGTGAATAAAGCGGCGAATCCGCAGGCTGGCCAGCTAGTTAATTATATAGGTAGGTACCTAACCTACATAATGTTAACAAATTATGTTTCGGGGTGAAAAACAAGTGACTGAAACAGCACTTAATGAAAAATCCCAGTTTAGTTCCAGGTAAGCATAGTCGTTGGTTCTACGTCAATAAACTTTATAGCAAAATTCTTTATGATTCTAGTAATTTCAAGTACCTAGGTAGGTACTAGACTCACATGTAAGCCGCCATGTTGTCCATAAGAAACCGTTTTATACAAAACTTTATGATATAACATTAAATGAATGTAATTATAGGCTTGAAACACGCGAAGACCAAAGAAATTGTTATTTATTAGATATGTAGATAATCAGCGTTTTATGAATTTCTAAGTTATAAGAAAAGTAATCTAAGACCTTATAGCTATTTCAGCCAATTTTGCGGCTTCCTGTTATACTTAATATTTTCTCGCTGTAAAAAGTATTCTATATCATTCTCCTGGTTCTACCCCCACCCTCCTATACCTATCCTACCTATACCCTATCCTATAGGTACATATATCCCTATATTTCTCCACCAATTTTCAGCCCAATCAATTGAGATTCTTCAGATATACCTATTTGTCTTGAATACCTATTATGTAGGTATCTATGTGATTTACTGGCACTTCAATTCTTCAAAACCTATATTTTTTTATATTCGGGCGACCCGTGCTCATTAGTGGAACGTAATTAGTGGATTATTGTAATGACGTAAGAAAACAGATAATTTTGAAAACCTCGATGGCGCACTGGGCGACGGTCTGCCTCGGAATCTGACGGAGTACCTCGGGACTAGATCTAATTTATAAGTAGGTATCATTATTACCTATTTATGATGATGATGAAAGATAAAGTAAGAGTAAACTCATAAAAACTAGCAAACTTAGCCAACCAACTGGCAATTACAGAAACACAATGTAATACCCCAATGAACAATAAAAAGGGGCATTTTCTGTCACTTTCTTTCTATCTGAAATTGCGGATCACCAGCAAATCATACAAAATTATACTCCAGCATCCAAGAAAATAACTTGATAAATCTGTTGATAAAGATAAAATAGAACCTCATTGCCACGTTCATAAAGAAACTAGAAATGGCATGAAATATTTTAACTCTAGTCTGAGTTAAAATATTTCATGCCATTTTATACCATATAGACCCTATTCATAGCAGTAATTCACACAGCATCTGGTTCGAAACTTGTGTTACATTATGTTAGATTTCTGATAAACTTAAATAAAGATAGATATATTTTTATTATACATAGATAGGTACCTACCAATTTAACACCTAGACATTCGAAACAAATATCTGCAGATCGTAAATTTTTTTGTACCGAGAAATCGAACCCGCAACCTCTTTCGTCGCCTTTGCCCGCTTCGCCACAGATGTCGTCTAAGAGATACATAAAGATACGTCTATCGCGTCGGTGGTTAATAAAAAGGCACATCCAGTACGAACTGATCCCAAACCAGAGATAATAGCCCAGCAAACAGTTTGGTTAGCTTGCAAACAAATAGTCGAACCCAATAAGGGTTGCTCTGTTGATTGCAATCAACCCCCCGTCATACGTGATACGAAACGAATACTGTTGATTATGTTATTGAGTTCTGAGGATTACGGTTCGATGGTTGTTGGATTTTACTGCAAATCTGTGATAAATATTGCAAACATTAAGTATACCTATATGTACCTAATAAATATATACCTACTACCTATTACTTACTCATATTATAAAGGTGAAGAGTGTTTCGCTAATCTCAGGAACCGCTGCGCTATCCGATTTGTTTAATTATTTCAGTGTTGTATAGTACAATTCTCGAGGAAGGCTAAGTAAAGGTATTATATAAACTTTTTGTAGATAACGTAAAAAACGCAAGCGATGCTATGAAGAAAGTTTTACAATTACGAATAATCATTATAATTTTGAAAGGTAATTAAAATCTTTGACAAATCTCGCCTGACTTATATTTTAAATCACATTTTAGCCCTCTCGTGTTTACCAATAGTGAACCATTGACAAAATCGAATTATCAGTATCCATGTCGATAACGAACCGATACGTAATTCGGTTTACATAAATCATTGTCTGTTGATTGTACTTAGTACGGAAATAAAATTTGACTTCATTTGTTTTGTTTATTATAAGTACTTACTTATTCTATTCGTATAAGCCGTATTGGCTTGGCGGTGATGACTAAGTGAGAACCACAGAGCAGATAACACATTCGACTTTCATTCCGACATCGTGGGTTCAAAACCTGCCGCGCACCACTGGATTTTCTTAAAAAATTATGTGCCCTTTATAAACACTTCCTCTAACGGTGAAGGCAAACATCGTGAGGAACCTGACATGTTCTGAGTAGGTACTTGGCCAGCGTGGTTATTTATGTGCCTGGGTCCAAATTTTCGATTCTCGGTTGTGCTAATAATTATGATCACATAATTAGTCTTCAAAATTACTGCATAATAATGTTACATGGTTTAAAGATAACAACAGGCTACCGAAATATGATTTATGCGATCCCAATAATCTTTCGGAAGTTGTAAATAACCACATCCTTACAGAAAATAAGGACCAAGGCGACACATTGCAAACGAGAGCTTCCAAAATTAATTTCTGCAAACCAACCTTTTTAACGTCGCTTACAAAAAGGTTTCAATACTTTTAGAATAGAGTTCATATTCAGAACACAAGGTTTTTATGGTGAATTTTAAGTTGGTTTTGTGGTTGGTCAAATTAGTGGTTTTCTTTGAATTATCCTCATTTAGTAATGGACGTAATTCTTAGGACATGCTTTTGTTACTTTCGTTTCAGATATGTTATCTTAGTTATAGTTACCTAATGGCATTATTTTCTTTGTTTAGGTACCTACGGAGAAAAACAAAGATAAATAATAATCTATCTATAACAACCAATTAAAACTGAGCACGTATCTCCCCAATAGAATCCTCAAAAAATTTGGGGAAATCCCCAATCCTATAGCACAAGAAAAATTTGGCGTTTTAGCAGGAGCAAATTTCCTTAGCCTTACCTTGAAATATAATACAATAAACATTTATTTCGAAACACAAAGTAACATAACACATACAACAAACTTATTTTCTGGCATTACACAAACTTATCCGCTGTCTTTAGGTACATCTAAAAACCTCAGAAGTTCACATTACCTATAGATGCCAAGCAGGTTGACACAACATACCTACCTATTAAAAAAAATGACATTTAGAATATGGCTATATTATTATGTCTATAGGTACATACCTATTAGTATTAGGACCTTAATTTATCTATTCATAGTCGGCATAATCAAACAACTGGCGCTCCTACAGAAAAACTATTATTTTTCGCATTAGCAACCCCCTTTTCAAGTTGCTATAATTAATATACGACGGAGACATGCCTTCTTATAATTTGTGTCAAATGGCATTGTCATTATTTTGTTGTACTATTTGTGACAAAATTACCGTTCTGAGACAATAGTCATTGTCCAACCAACTGCTTCTTTCACATGTCACGGGGCATTAAATTAAAGACATAATAAAAGAGATAATCATAGATACTATTATTGAAATAAAGAACAAAAACTTTGAAAGGAATTGTTTTTATTTATGAACTCTTTGATACATTTTGCTAACACAAATCGCAATGAATTATGATTTTGGTCTTCATAAAAGTAGATTAATTTTGGCAATTTCAATATAGGTACTTACCTACTTTCTGTAAAGTATAGTGCCTATCGACACAGTTCCAATTTCGGGTACCCTTCCGGTGGCTCGAATCCGTCACTAACCTTGTTAAATTGCCCCGTAAAAAATGACCTCCCAACGCATTTGCTCACACGATGTCACGGATCAAGCCTAAACATTATAATTTTCGACAAAAACCATCCAATTCCGAAAACTTCCAACAAAAAACTCTAGAGCCAGGGCACGCGATCTTATTAGTGAAAAAAGTGGGGTGTTTTTACGATAATTAGTAATTTGCACATCGTATTGTGGTCGGTGAGGTAGGCTTGAGTTATTAGCGGTTGAGAACATATGGCCTCTAACGGACCTCGTTTCCTTCTGCTATTGTATCCTCAATTATTTCAAGAGCAAAAGGTATGATCAGTCAAAACAGAATGAAAAAACGTGGTCGGTGGCCAATTTGCTAGAAAACATAGTTGTGGTCTATGGATTTAAAAATAGAGACTCTGTTACGAAAAACTGAAAAGATAAGTAGAGAAGGTGCAAATTACAGGATTTGCAAGTCCAAGCTTCGAGTAGTCAACGGCGGGGGTTGAACCCTCGACCTTCGGAATGAAAGTCGAGTGTGTTCAGTTAGCTAACACGGCTCTACTAACTACCCGGATGAAATAATCATAAAAAAGGCATAATGGCTTGAGCTATACCTTTAACATGTTTGAATTACATATTCTTAAAACGGCGGACTTGCTTGATTAGAAGTTAGAAGTATACCTGACTGAAACATCAAAGGATATTAAACTTCTAAGTGATACTTTGAATTATTAGTGCTTCTGTGATCAGCCATTTATCCCTATTAGGTAAGGTTAGGGCTATGTTTTAGTAAGGTATCTATAGTTAATAGTTTTAAATATAATAATAGTTTTTAATTTACGCAATTCCATTTCATCAACCTAACAATCATCACAAACGAAAACGTGCAAAACCTAATCTCAAGTATAAGTGAGATAACGAGGGTTTAAATAAATTAGTAAACCATACATTTCAATCAACTCACCAACCATTTACCCCATTCAAATATTGACAGGGACGCGGGAGTGTCAAAGCAAGCCGCCTCTTTGAACTTGCCGCCATCTGAGACTACCGTACTATTTATTACCGCATCTTTAGTACCGTAAAACACTCCAACATTGCCCACATTTTTCGAATAATTACAATTTTTGTTATTTTTTTGTATGGGGACACAAGTATTTTCTATTCGCATCTGCAACTATAGGATATTTTGCATGTATTATTTTATTAGATTTTGTTATTCGTCAATATTAAATCAAGTATTTTATTATTTTTAAAGGCGGGCAATGTTATCTCGACTTATTGCCAACATTGCCCACGTTGATTTTTGACGCAAATATCTCCTCTCCGGCCTCTAATCAGCTGACAGCAAAACCTGTAGAAGAATTATGACCAAAACTGGCCATTACTTTAAAACTAAAGCGAATCCATGACAGGTTTCCTACCAAAATCCATGTTAGGCTAGTTGGGCAAAATTACCCTGACCTTGTTAGCATTTTCCATACAATTCGCTTTTCGCCTTTAGTAAAGTGATAGGGTTGGTACATCTCAGTAAACTGTTCTTGACTTTTTATTTCTTTTTATGTTAATAAAAAAACAAGATTATCTTCTATTGAATTATTTAAAAAACTTTCAAGTAACATGTTTGATTCAACAGATTCACATGCAAGTATTAACATTTATTCCGTGTTATTTTTAATACATTCTGGTTCCAATCTTTCGTCTTGACTTTCTTTGACGAATTCGAGATTTGTTCTTGCTTTTAAGAAATAATAAAAATAAATTATCTAAATAATCAAGATAATAATAATTAGCAAAAAAAAAAAACTCGGATGTGTCAACCCTAAGCTTATTTTGACTGCGGGCAATGTTGTCAATAGTAGATCGCAAAAATACTAGATAACTTTGCCCACCTTTATAATTTTAGTTATACAAGAGCTGCATCAGTGACAATAACGGTATAATAATACCTTAAGTTTTTTGTACAACATAATATAAATTAAACTCATCTGTATTTTCTTCATCACGCACAATCCACTTTTGAATTTTCACCAAAATTTGCCCGCAAAAATACACTCTGTCTTTGACGAGTTCCAACAAGTTACTGAGTGACGTTAGCGTTACATCCAATAGACAGTGGTGCTAAACACAAAGCCTATTTTCTACCAAAGTCAATAAATGTTACCATAGTATTCAGATATTTTTGCTATTAAAAGTTTTGCTTAAAAATTGGTCTTCGGGCAAAATTACCCTCGGTGGCAATGTTGGAGTGTTTTACGGTATTCATTGTCTTGATATAAGTGCTGTAAAAAATCGGTTAAGGACATGTTGAGTTTCGAGCATGGTTCCGTAGATTTTTTATATTTGTGAACTAGATCTGTACATGTCCTGTACTAGATGAATTTGATCTCAGAAAACCTTTTTCCATCTAATTATTCATTGGGTACCTTCTCCTATTACTAGAATAGAAGCTGTTGTTTTTTCTACATCCCATTGGTGATGGCCTGAGAGCTGTGTTGGCTAAGTGGGAGTACCCTCAACGTTCATTTCGAAGGTCATGGTTTCAAACCACGCCACGCACCTCTGATTATTTTCTTAAAAAAAATGTGTGCTTTAATAACACGTGCTCTAACGATGTGACAAACATCGTGAGGAAACCGACATGTTCTGAGAACTTTGAAAAGTTTGAAGGAAATAACAGTCCTTCACCAACCCGCCAGCGTGGTGAATTAAAGGCTAATCTCTCTCGTCAAGCGAGAAGTCCGTCTGTCCCAGCATTGGGAACTGTGGAAGTGATGATGATGATGCTGAAATCATAATATACGATGATTAAATATTTATGTCATTTATTTCTACAGAATCCTTTCTGAATATCCAAATCGTTTAATAACGGCATATCATTCGGTGCAGGCGATTTCTTTTTACTTATGGAACCCTGAAACTGGTGAAACGTACATCTGTACGGTTTTGAGTTACGCCTTTGCAAATAGTTGATAATTAGATAGGGTTTAGCATCAATGCCGCGTGTTACTTAAACTTTTATTAGGGAAGATTACATAGTGCTAATGTAAAGAGTTTTAATGGATGAGACGACAAAATTGTTCGCCTGAGTCCTTATTCGAACGTTTTCCATGGACAGATGATATTTTATTTTGTATGATATACCTATCAAAACAGCCTCTAGCGGTGTAAAGCGGAGTGTGAGCGGAAAAAAAATCTTCACCTATAGATGCATTACTTGCGTTGAGTACCTACATAATTATTATGAACAAATAAGTTTTAACCATAGAGCACCAAAAGTCTCATAAGTCGTTTTTATAACATTATCGTTACACTGTTGTTATGCGAGGCCTCATACAAGTAGTATCTGTCCCCTTTGGATCACGCGGTCAATTTGACAATAGGATTGGCCCCTATTTTCAAAATATTTAGACCGGTTAATTTCAAATAAGTGCTCCGGACCCTAAAACTCAATTGAATTGTTCCTGTGACGTAAGCCATTATTTTTAATGTCCTTGTCGATGGGAACTCTGAAATCGATAGATCGGAATACTTATCATCATCGATTCATCATTTAGACGACCTCTGTAAATCATAAATATTTATTTGCATGAAACTGATCTTATAAAATAGTTTTGCACCGCCATGATATTAGATAAATACGCCACATCTGTGGTGTATTTACCTATCTAATATTATTATAGATTTCTAGTTATTTAGTAATACCAGCTATCACAAGTTCGTTTCGACGAACTCAATTTCTTCAGCAATTTCATTTCATACTAAATAATAATATTTTAATAAGTGATATTTTATGTTTCTTTCTAGCAACTTAAAAAGTGCATTACATTACCGACTCTTTTTTATCAGGAGCTAAATGTGAACATTGTAGGAGCTTAGGCTATACAGCGCCATCTATTGGGGAATGGCTTAACTATAGTTTTCCACGACATCAATATTTTTCAAGATTTTTTACATACTAGCGACCCGCCGCAGGTACCGAATTTTACTTAAAAACCTTCCTTTTGAATCAAAAAACCAGCATGAAAATCCATTGCGTAGTTTTTAAATATAGGGATGGGCTGACTGCGACAGCGACTTTCTATATTTATGTAGTCATGACGAACCATTTTGATGAAGGTACATAAGAATCATATTAATAAAACCATAAATAAATATAGGTACTTACATCCACGTAATTGAGGAAGTCAAAAAATATTATATTTATGCCTTGTTTTGATTTTTGACTATCATGGACTAACTGTTTAATTTAGTCTATGCTATCAGGAAATGACCTCTGTTGCTGATTTTGTGGTTCATAAGTCATTACATTATTTTCTTAGTTTGTGTAATAAGTAATAACTTTGAACTTCAATTCATGCATGAGATTTCAAAAGCGCCCATAGCGGTGGAAAGTGGAACTAATTACCATGGAAACATTAAGGCTACTTCCGTTTACAAACGATACAGAATAAGGGGGGATAAGATAACCATTATACTCTATATAGATTATCATTTTTGAATATAACAATCGAGTGCATCACGCGAACCCACGACCCTCAGAATGAAAGTCGAGAGTTATACCACTAGACTTATACCACTTACCACACTTTTAGATGCCTCCTGCTGGAAAATGTGATGGTACTATTCATAAGCTGGCACTACTCGGCACCGTTAATAATGAATGCCACCTAGTTGTAAAATAGTTTGAAACCAGATAAAAATCAAGTTATTACCGACATCTAGCGGAGAGTGGCTGCGAACATTGCATAGAAACTGTAAAAATAGGCAAAGACGCAAAAATTGTGCATGTAAGTAAGTACATGCAAAATATGCAAATACAGTTCCCGTAACGAAATATTATAAGAATTTGGTACATCCTAGATTTTACCATTAATGGCTGGCTAGTGAAAGTTGATTTGGAGTTGGTAAATTGAAGATAGTTTTCTATTTTGACACTAGAGGCGCTGATCATTGTCTATTTCATCGGGGTTGTGTTTCCTGGGGAAAATCGCAGAGAAAGATGGTGCGGTGGGATAAACAAAATAACTTAGAAGTTATTCTTTAAATGACTTTTTAATGTAGAAGGTTATTAAGTTTAACTGACATAGAAATTTATTTTTGACTAGGTAAGTTAATGATAATGATAAAATAGGTAGTTTTAAATTTGATTAATTTTGCATGCACAGCACCATACATGTTTTGCCTTAATCTTAGTAAGGCAAAACATGTATGGTGCTGTGAGTAAGTATAGGTATTGTTACAACTTATGACCCGTGTTTGAAAATAATGAAAATGAATAGGTATGTATTTTTATTTATTCTAATAGCAATCGCTAGTGATTGCTATTTGTATTAGTGATTCTGTAAAGACCTGGCAATTGTTAGATCCTACTCCTAAGACGAATTTATATGTATGACCTTTTCTTAAACGTGGGTAAATACGGAATGTTTACCGCCCGCCGTGGGACAGCAAATGGCGATGTCAGGCTCCAATCTACGCCTTTGCGACTCTTCCACGGCCCCGGAGAAAAGCCTACGACCTATACCTAGATGGAAAACCAATATGACGCTACTAAGGATTCATAAAAGGTGTTCATGATACGGTTATGATATGGGTCAAATGTCTTTAACATCCCAGAAGTCCCAGAACACTTTTTTCTCTATAACTTTCCAGGAAAGTCTCTTGGTCGGGAAAGTCCCTTCAAAGTTTGAAAAAAATAATATAATGTAGGTATACATATCTGAAATGCCAGCTCTCTAGCTAACGGTACCTACACGCAAAAAAAAAAAAAAATGATTATATGCAACAGTTTTTATTATTATTTTATGTGTTACCTATAGAGTAATTTGCAGTAAAATAGTTTTATATAGGCTCGGTGCTGTTAAATTGTTAAATCTGTAGTAGGTATCAATTGATTTTCAAGACGAAAATACATTTAGAAGATGCCATCAGTTAAAATGAAACTAGATTCTTCATAGATAAAAGTGTGGTCTCTAAACGTGGATTTATTAAAGGCTGCGCTAAATACAAAGTTGCTACGATTTATTATTACGGCGAGTATAAGTATCTCTAAAAAGCCTATGCAACCTATTTATGATCCCACTGCTGGGATAAAGGAACTAGTAGGTATTGACGATAGAGATAAGCCATTAATTCAACTAAATATTAATAGCAACTGCTAAAGTTTGCTATTAATGTGTTCGCTGTTAAAGTGCATTGAGTGTTTTAAGAAAAAAATTCCGATTGGTAAAGTTCTAGATCCCAAACAAACCTTTTAATTAGGATTTAGGACATTAAGTAGTTAGTAAGGTTTAATTGACATGATATACCTATATAATATGGTAATTTAATGTATTTTTTAAAGTAATGTTGGTGGTTTTTCAGTAGTTTTATATATAATTTGACATGTTTATTACACAATCGTATTAGGCTTTCCTGTAAAGATAGTGTTATTCTTATAAAATAAATAAATAAATAAATACTTAACTGAAAAATTAAATATTTACTTACTATTAAGGTATTTTATACAATATTTAAGTTTTTTTTTTTTTATTATTATTATTATTTTTTATTTATTTATTATTACAAAAATAAACTTATGTATAAACTAATGCTTAAACTAAAAACCAATTATTGGTTTGTCCGTTTAGCTTTGAATCTCTTAATTCAAGTGTTGATTCGTACATTTTATAGACTAAACATGTCATGTTAAAAAACAAATATTTAAATTTAGTAAGAACAGGTGTTACAATACAATTACAATAGTGTAGTCGAGCTAATAATCAAATCACTGCTAACTTCAAGCGCATGTGTAATGTGTAGGTAAGCGAGGTAGGTAACAATATAACATTGAAGTGAGTGTAGTAAGTACCTACATAAGACATTAAAATAAAAATAAATGTTACCTTAACATCAAACTTATAAATGTACGACTTTATAATTATAGTGGGATTATAGATAGGTATATATTATGAAGTTCTAATTAACCTATAATAAATGAATGACCCATAAATAGATAAATGGGTAGGTTGGTACAATAAATACATTAATAACCACTGTTAGATAAGAAAAAAATAGGTCAATAGGTACATATTATAAAACAGAAGGAAGGAAACAATTTACTAAAACTATGCAAAATGCCTGCGTGACTGAATTACGGATGGCACCAATAGCACTAAAATTGAAATAAATATCAAAAACGTATCAGCAGCATTAATTTCAGAAATTATTGATATAATGTAGAATTCTTAGCTTTTTAATTATCTTATACACAATATTATTCATGACTTCCATTATAAACTGCTTTAAAAAAAAATGTAGGGGAGAGCGGGGTTCGAAGTTCCGATTTTCAAATAACACGCAAAAAGACCGTCAATAAATAGACTGAAATTAAATATATAGGAGCTCATAGACGCAGAATATATTCTAGTTTTACTTGATGTTGTCCTATTTACTAAATGATTAAACGTGTTAGCGTCAGGTCATTTTTTCTGTGTAAAATTGACAAGGAACAACTGACCCCGTCATGGGGCTGGTTGTTCCATCGTTGAGGCAAGTTGTTCCGACAGCAACTTCAATTGCTAAAGTTGCAGTTGTAATGTATATAATATGTATAAATGAAACACAAAAGTACTGTGCCAAAAATTAAAAAGTCATTTATTCAAAATAAGGATTAAAATTACTATATTTGGCGTATAATCATCAAAACTAAGTACCTACTAATAATTTATGATTTTTTAACTCAAGAACTTTGTTTTAGGACATTGAGATCAATCAACTAGCACTAACATTTATAGTAACAAGTAATTCTAAGTCTTTAATCGGTCTAATATCTATTCTTCTATCAGAATAATGTCATTATGGTATATTTTTAGTTCCCGTGCTACGGTTTTGATTTTCCGACCGTCTTCCATTACAGTATCAACTCCCCGCCGCAATAGTTATTCCGAAGTCTTGCCCCGTTCCGTTTTTCTTTTGATCCTAAAACAATTTTTTAAAATTAATTTAAGTACTACTACGCGGAACAACTAGCCCCGGTCAAGCGGAACTTAGAGCCCCAAATTTCATAAAAAAGCAAACCAAAATTATTTTAAAAATAAGTATTATTACATCAATAATGACAATAATAAAACATCCCCAATAGATTTTCCAACAATTACATGCAAGTCAGATATTAATTGCTATAAAACTATTCAAAATAGACCAAAAAGTTTCAACACAAAAATATTTACTCACGTTACAATTATGAGCCTCCATTCGATGACCACACTTGCCGGTTGCCGAGGCGTCACTAAAATAGCTGACGCGATAGCGCCATGGTATGTCGTCTTGCACCGTACTTCACACGTATTGATATCTCTTTTCTTTCGAAAGTTATTTGCATCGGAACAACGTGCCCCGGGAACTTTGAACCCCGCTCTCCCCTACCTACACCGAAAACGATAAAACATGTTGAAACCAAGTAGGCTTTGTATGACTTTGTTATTGTATATTTTACACATGTTTATGCAAATAAATGTTCTTTATTTTACGCAGCGCATCTCTACCAAAACCTATGTCTAATTTCTTATCATGGTGAAATTATTATTTCAGCTAACACCAAATGAACCCTGTTACATTGACCAACACTAGTACCGTCCGAACTCTCGGCTCAATCGGTCACGTCAACAGACACAGATTTGATAAACATGCATTCCTATACAATAGCCTACGCGTTTCTAACACTCCTAAGTATCGGGCATACGCGGTTTATTATCGAGGAATACACGCAATTAAAAAACGAGATTATAGAAGAAGAATTGGAACATTCTTTGGGCGGGAAACTACATCTCAGCGAAAATGAAGCCAAAGCAAACGAAATCATAATGAAATGGAAGAAACAGGAAATGGATGAGATCTTCACAAATCCTAAGCAGGAAGAATTTTGGGCCTGCGCGAAGAAGTCAAAAGTATACGAAGTTTTACGTAAAATGCCGAAGGGAGCAGTGCTTCATATACACAGCAGCTTTATGCTGGATGCAGACAGTTTGATAGAGTTGACGTACGAGTTTGAAAAGTATTTGTACGTGTGCTACTGCAATAATAGTATAGAATTGACTACCGTGACTAAACTGAGCAAACCGTGCCCGCTAAAGTGGACACCACTTAGCGAGTTACGGAATGAATCTCATGACGCACAAACGATTGACGCTAAACTTAGAGAACACTTTTGCATGGACTGTGGACCGAGACAACAACCTGAGACCATTAACGAAGCCTGGATTCGTTTTGAAAGTACACACCAGGCTACAAAACCATTAATTGGCCTTAGACCTGTACGTGAAAAGTACTTCTACAAATCTTTGGAGAAATTGTATGATGATAACGTGAGATATGTTGAAATCCGAAGTAATATGGGTTCTCTGTTCGAGTTAGATGGAACCGTACACGATAAGAAGTTCTCGGCGAGATTATATAAGAACATAACAGATGAATTCATAAAAACACATCCAGATTTTATGGGTGTCAAGTTTATAATAACGAGTTATCGTGGCTCTACAAACGAAAAAGTCCGCCAAAGCTTAGAGTTGGCGAAGCAATTGAAACGAGAAATGCCCGAACTTATAGCAGGTTTTGATTTAGTCGGTCAAGAGGATTTGGGACGGCCACTGATTGATTTTCTACCGGAATTTCAAGCTGCTGCAGACGAAATAGACTTCTATTTCCATGGAGGCGAAACCAACTGGTTTGGAACTCCGAGTGACGAGAATCTAATAGACGCTATCCTTCTAGGGACGAAGAGAATAGGACACGGCTACACAATGATCAAGCACCCGAGTTTACTCAGCATTGTTAAGGAAAGGGATATACCCCTAGAAGTGAATGTGGTATCGAATAATAGATTGAATTTAGTGACCGACATGAGAAATCACCCGTTAGCTTCATACTTGGCTATGGATATTCCGGTTGTGTTATCTAGTGATGACCCCACTGCTTTTAAGACTGACCCTTTATCGCACGATTTTTATGTGGCATTCGTGAGCATTGGTAGTAGACGCTACGATTTGAGAATGTTGAAGAAACTGGCAATGAATTCTATAAAATACAGTGCTTTGAATAGTGACGACAAAGAAACAATGTATAGAATATTCGAGAATGACTGGAGAAAGTTTATAATGGGAGTTATTAGTACGGAAGAAATTGACTTTACCACTACTGTTAGTTCAATCTTCGAATGAGCAACGACACGTCTAAGATCCAATTGCAAATACAGGTAAAAAAATTAAAGTAGGTATTATAGTTTTTTTATGAAAGTTTTTAAACTTAAAGTTGATCAATTAAGAAAATTTATCTGTTAACTCAGTTACTGTAAAATCATATAATTTTATTTAAACAAATTATGACTCGTCCTCTTTCTTGTCTTCTGAATTTAAATAAAAGATTTTTAAAGTATATTTTTTAATATCATGATAAAATGTTTATCCGTATGAGAATTTGAAATGTGCCTAACAAGTTTGTGTTTTGAAAGGGTAAATTAGCTAAATATGAACTAGCGCGCCGCTCTCGCTTGGCCTTGTGTAATACACCACCTGTTTAAATTACATCAAGATCCGTTGCGTAGTTTGAGTTTGAGGGACAGGCAGACAGCTACGGCAAAAGAACACTAAAAAAGACTTTGTTTTATAATTACATTAATATTGATAATTGGTTCTGCTTGATCATAACTTAAACCAGCATGTTTACATTATCTAACGTTGACATAATGTAATACCCACTTAAATATTTTTTGAGTGTTTTAGCACCGAATGATCCGATAACCCTGATGACGGCCATCTAGGGTTATCGTTATCACTTATCAGCCTCATGGTATATTAAAAATGCTTACTGATTGCACCTCGTCATCTTAACTCAAATAAGTCCGACTATAGACCGTAATTTGACACCTTCTAAATATTATTTAAGTACTTATTAATTTATTTATTTACCACGAGCATTATTGGCTATGCCGTTGCCGTAATAGCATCCTCGACTTTCATTATGAAAGTCGTGGGCTATGAAAAAACATGTGTGCTTTAATAACATGATTGTGTTCTAACTGTGACGGCAAACATCGTGAGGAAACCGGCATATTCTGAGAACTTTGAATTTTTTTAGGACATTGTGTCATATCAGAGAGAAGTCCCAGTGTCCCAGCAGTGGATATTATTGTATATCTTGACTTTACTAAAACACTAAAATCCCGTGAATGTGAGAGGAATATATTTTTTAATTGAATGGATTTAAGATCATCGTTTTTATATGTACCTAATGGGTAAATAAAGCCTAATATATTCTACTCAATAATTTTATCTATTATATGGCTGTGTGTGTATAGTTACTTAGTGACCAAGTAGTAATCCTTAGGATTTTATGAAAACATGTGACCTTCATTATATTAGTACCTACCTAATTTAATATCTTATTGTACCTGGTTTTGAAACAGTTTTTTAATTGTATTCAGAGTAAGCGAAATGCTTTTGTATTATTATTTATTAAGATTTTATGGAAATAAATTGGCATAATATGCTTCTTCAGAGATGAAAAATTGCAATTTAATTTCTATTTTTATAGTAAATTACATAATTCTTTTTTACTTTAATTTGGATAATTTAAGTGTCATTATAACTAAAATAATAAACTTGTTTATTAAGGTTACTACTGGCATTTTATTAATTAACAATCATTATTATTACGCGAAAGTTTTTTTGTAGTAGGAAAACATGTTACCTTAATAGTACTACTTTGTTTTTGTACT
Source organism: Chloroclystis v-ata (assembly GCA_963691955.1). Classification (NCBI taxonomy): domain Eukaryota; kingdom Metazoa; phylum Arthropoda; class Insecta; order Lepidoptera; family Geometridae; genus Chloroclystis; species Chloroclystis v-ata. The sequence goes on along the minus strand of OY829902.1, from coordinate 14,920,700 downwards.
AGCATTAAAAAATCATTAATTTCCATATTTTTTTGTGGGAATAGGTATATTGTTTATTAAAATTTATATCACAACATTACAGTAGGTAAGTATTACCAATACGTTAGGTCTAGTTCATTCTAACTTATTCGCTAACTACCAAGGTACCAAGGATAGATAATATTTCTGTAAATCGCTATTGAAATTCTGCAGAAGACCATTTAGCATAATGTAGGTATATTATAATACTAGATTCCACCCGCGGCTTTGCCCGCCATTTTTCCCATAGTAAATAGTAGTCTGAGATTAGCTACATTATTGTGAAGTTTTATCAAAATCCATTGAGTAGGTTTTGCATGAAAGTAACATACATCAATACATTCTTTCTTACAAAGTTTCGCATTTATAATATAGTAGAATACTTTGCAATGTAAATTTGTCTTATTTTGAGATGTCTTGATATTTGAAGCGAGGTTAATGTGTCGACGGTTGGGCGATGCAAGGCGTGAAAACTCACAGTTTCACACCATTTACTTTGTGCCTTGCACTAATTGGTGGGCTAATGGCAAAACGCGGTAAGTTCTGTATATTTCATTAATATTATTGTTATAAACGCTTTGTTACTAAAACGGATTTAATCTAAACTTTATGGTAAGTAATATTTTAATTAGATCATACATGACTGTAAAACGGAAGAACTGCGGTCAGAAAATTCCCCGCAACATCAAGAAAATTAACTAAAAATAATGTTATTCACAATCACATTCCAATTGTTTAAGAAAATTGTATGTTATAAATAAATAAATAAAATTATGAAATCTTTGGAGATAGGTAGTTTTACATTTCAGGGCCGTTTCATGAAGACTAACATTGTAATTAAGACATCAACACATTAAGCGACACACTCAATTAGGAAGTTCATTAGAGAGGGCATAAATTGTAATAATTGATGTTTGCAATTTGAATCAAAATAAACAGAGTTTTATAGTAAAACTCTAATTATCAATTTATTATTATGTATTAATTATTTATGTAATTTTTGTAAAAGACTGTGGTGGATCTACGTAGCATCGGTCGTAGGTTGGTGAAGAGCACGATTTGGTATCTATACCTAAATATTTGTACTCTTTCAAGCTAAAACTATATTAAGTACTAAAATTATGTATAATAATAATAATAAATGAAAAAATATTGCTGGATAACAGCAAAATCTAGAATGTTTGTAGGTATGGTACTTTTGGTCTTTGATTTGGTGTCAAGGCACTGAACCGATTATAGAAGAGAAATGGATACGCAGAATTCTAAGTAGTTACCTACCTATTGGAATTCCCCTAATTGTAATTATAAAAACAACATAAGTACTTACTATTTACTATCGTAATTATATCATTATCTCAAATAGAAACAATTATCAATTGAAATATTTATTGTATCAAGATCACAATTTACTTATCATACACAGGCATGAATGTCACAGTTTTAATCAAAAGTTTTTGATAAACGCTGATAATAATCGTCAGCTAAACCAATATACTAGGAACTCATAAACTAATTAATTTTTCAGTACTTAGTTACATTTAAAGCCCCATTTATTAGATATTATTTAGAGTAAATCGAACCAACCATGTTAGGTTAGACATGTTTGTAGTAAACATTTATAAATGTTAAATCTCAAATTAAAATCTAACATAAATTATAAGTAGATACATAGATAGATTCTACGATTAAACATACCGATAGATACCTATACGATACAAATCAATACTCAGAAATACAAAGGTATCAAAAAACTGATGTCTTGACATGTCGGCTAAGGGTGTATGCATGTAAAAAGATGATTTTACTGGCGCTTATTTTCAGTTATATCTGTTACACGATTAATTATTTTTATAATTTAAGTACATAATCTACAACCTACTCATATATATTTCTACTTCCGCTCAGCTTAACAGCACGTTTATTAGGTATAGGTATGCTCTAATCGGTTAGCTTAACTTCATAAGATAACTAGAGTAAACCTTAGTAAAATCGAACTCTGCTGGTTTGTCAGATTTAAATTATCTTTAGTTTAATCTTAGTCCAGAATAATAGTTTATGCTCTAGCTACTTACAGAAGCAGTCCACTTTTCTATATTCTCCACTACCAACAAGTTCAACAAACGAGACCCAGCGCTTTTCAAATTCAGCTACCAGCTTTTTCTTATCTTCATAGGAACTGAGGTTAAGAGAGTTCAAAGCTAGTTTCTTCAAAAGTTTAATATCTGCATGTCTGCTAGCTACTCCGACAAACGCCACGTAGAAGTCATAAGTCAATGGATCCGCTTCCCATAATCCTGGATCGTCGCTGGATATTACTACAGGCATATTTTTAGATAAAAATAACGCCAAAGGGTGGTTTCTAACATCGTCTACCAATTTCAATACAGCGTTTGATATAACATTGACTTCAATGGCTATATTTCTTTTCTTAACTTCTTCCAATAGTAACGGATGTTTAACTAGAGCAAAAGCATGCCCAATTCTCTTAGTGTTTAAGACAATTGCGTCTAGTAAGTTTTCATCTGAACTTGTCCCGTTCCAATTTGTTTCACCAGCGTGGAAGAAATAGTCAAGATCGTTGGCTGCTGCAGTTAATTCTGGCAAAAACTCTTTAATGGGTGTTCCCAGATCTTCTTGCCCAACTAAATCGAAACCAGCGAAAAAACTGGGTAGCCTTCTTTTAATTTCTTTGGCTATTTCAATATATTTTTTGATAGTGTCATTCTTCACCAATCTCATTGGAGCGTAAATTAGTTTAGCACCCACGAAATCAGGATAGTCATTGATAAATTTGTCAAGCACTTTCTTGTACGATTCTGCTGTGGCTATTTCATCATAAATATTACCATCTAGATCATAAAGCTGTGGCAAAACACTCCTTATTTCCATATACATAACGTTGTTTTGCCTCAATGCGTACAAAGTGTCGTAGAAATACTTCTCCCAAACGGGTATGTAGCTGAATAGACCAGAGGTTGCTATAAAATACTGCTGAAACTTCTGCCACACTCTATTGATGTCTGAGTACTCTTCCTTTGGATTATCAATAACCATGGTAAAATATTTTCTTAATTCTGCATCAAACTTTTTTGCAGATCCAAATTTTGAGGAGTACCGCGCATCTTTCATTAGTATCCACTGAGAACTACATTTAGATGTAGGCGTGTTTCTAGAAAATTCAAATTGTACTGATTTGTCATCCCAGCAAACGTATAAGTTATCCAAATAAGTAAGATCTATGACGTAATCTGGGCCAAGAATAGCTGTATCATGAGCATGGAGAACAGCACCTTTGGGCATTATTTGCAATAGCTTAAACAAATCCTTGTCTTTGATTTCATCCTTATAATCAAAGAAGTGTTGAGATAAATTAAAAACCTGACCTCTATCTAGTGCACCATCTAGTTCCTTGTACTTTAGTTCCATTAAAACATGATTTGCTTTCACTTCACTGCAACTGAGCACAATATCACTGCCAAGCATCATTTTAAGTTCATCTTCTAAAAGTTTTTGCCTCTCTTTGTTGATAGATTCGATTGGTTTAGACATGATCGATATATTTTAGTTGAGTATGTAACGAGAGACCGTGGTTTACTTTTCCAATGTCAACGGGCGAATGGTAATCAACATACCAGTTATGTACCTACTTCTACTAGATTATTATCTGATAATGCAGGCCAAGGTGTAGGTAAAGTTTATGATTTAGTTTCACACCAATTGTCTTCATTTATAGGGTAGGTATATAGTACTTTATTAACAGTAAAACGATGCATTATAAATATCAATTACCGTATAAAATGACTTATGATAAGAATTGACATTTCTCAAGTTACATTATAAAATTACAGAAAATAATGGTCTCTTTTCTGTGTACCTAAGTATAATGCGGACTAATATTAAAGTGCTACCGCCAAGAACCAACTGGAATTTAATAATTTTATTTTTCCAAGCCGTGAAATAGGTTTTATTTGCCCAAAAAATGAACATGGCATACCATTTCCCTTTATATATCAAAAATATTGTAACTTGTGCCATTATTAGGTAGGTATTTAATATAAGTACAATTGCAAAACGATCTTTCATGGAGGTAAATGATCAATTTTAGCTCAGTGTTTTTACGCCAAATCATATTTAAATTGTGCAATTACCTTATGGACAGTTGTAAAAAATCTCAAAGTCAAGATCTTAACTTTGCAATAAATCGTGAGAACTTGAAATAGGAACGTAATAAACAACCTAACGGCTCTTGATAAAAAAGCGAATAGCACGGGCTTAGGTTACCTATCGATAGTTTTTCATTTTAGTGTTTATATATTTGTGAAATTTAAGCTGTTGCTTTAGTCAATAATAAATACATACAATAAATACATCAATCCAAAAAAAAGTTTTCAGCACTTAGTATCTAACTTAACTCAATAATAATAGGTGGGGATAATGTACTTAATAAAAAATATATTATACTAGTTTTAACAAATAATGCGTGATAGTAAATAAAAATTTATTACGACTAGGTTAGGTATAACAATAAATAAATATTGCAAGACAATTCACACAATTAGCCCCGTGGTAAGCTCGACGCTCGTGTTATATACCTACCTATTGACATTATTTTAATTCTTAGGACAGCCCTCAAAAACTGGTCGTACAATGCACTTTAGAAAATTGCTGTCTACTCTCACCCTAGGCATGCATTAACCATGTAGGTCCTAACCTAGGCATAGAACCGTGACAGTCATTAGAAGATTAAAGGGAAAGTGGTACGCCTTTGACACTACGCAAATTGTCTGCTCTTGGGATATATTTACATATAGGTATACCTACTAGGTATGCAGTATGTAGGTACTAGTTTGCAAAGATACTGGGGCTTATATATACATAATATTAATGTATTATAATTTAGAGAGCGGCTAAATGTTTACCTCCCTTTAATGCGGCGCACTCAGCTCATAATCCTCACATTTAAATCACGTCTATAATAGGAGTGAATGTTTGTGATGATAAGTGCTAGATACTAAATGGATTTTATTTGAGCAAAATCCATTTTTCTTTTTATAAAGTTTCATTGAAATCCCAACAGTAGTTTTGCTTGAAAGAGTATAACAACCATTTATCCACCCAAGCTCCACACAAATTCTTTTCGCGAATGCAATATAATATTTTTATGTTTTTTTTGTAGGAATATGTTAAAGCATTCGGGTTACATTTCTAGCTTCCACACTTACCCGTCCCCACTTACAATGTCATACGTGGTGTATGCAGCCGCCATTCTTTTAGAATCTGGGCGGGCTTACTAAGTGCCACTTGATATTACCCCGACTAAAATTATGGCGGTTGACGATGCCTTTTAAATTTCTTTTATTTCATCCAAGCATGGCTTTTGAAAGCGAGCGCTTTTGAAAGACGCGGCGGTGGTAATTTACACCAGCTTTGGTTTTGTGTTGGTTTAGAAAATGAGGTATAATGGCTTTGTCCAAATGGTATGTTTATATAGAAATTCTGTAAAACTTTTGCCGTGATCGTAAAAATGTTTTGTTAACCAATTCGAGGATGTCTTCCATCAATTTTATTCTTCAGACATAGATCAAATTATTATTTCGATAACTTATGTTTAAACGTAAAGAACTCTAAGATATTTTCTGTTTAAAAGTTTAAAGTCTTACTTATTTTATCTATGAATGCGAAAGTTACTCTGTCTGTCTGCTCGGCTTTCATGTCAAAACTACTGATCTTATTTTAATTAAATTATAGGTATGGAGATAGTTTGAATGCCAAGAACATAGGTTAGTACTCTTTTGATAATTAGTATTGCAGAAAAATATGTTTTTCTCTGAAAGTGTAAAGTAAATCAAAGTCGATTTAGTCCACATTCGTCCCGTGATTATCGCCCCGCATAAAAATAAACTACATTCATCGAAATAAATAAAATAAAAATATAGACTGATTGGCAGAGGATCGTGGTGGATACAGGCCCCTTATCTAATAAGTAAGTATATCAGAAATCTAGCACCCGTTACACAAGCTTCGAGCTTACCACGGGGCTAAATGTCGCTGTGTAAAATTGTCCAGTAATATTTTACATAATATGGCTCGCCCATTGCACTTTCTACAATGCCATCCGAATAACTATGTTATGTAAACATCTAGATAATAAATGCTAGAGGCTTCTACCAAGGCTAATAAAACAATTTGGGGTCACTGAACTATGCTTCAGTAACCCTTGCACTCTACAGATAAATAAAACATAGTACATTTCCGTTTGTTGTTAGTCTTCTCAAGTATCAAAAACAATGCTTAACTCACTGCAAAATCCGCCTTTTCACCGTTACATAGAGCTGAAATTCCTGTGTATTGGAATAGGGAGGTATGTATAGTATTCAGTGCAACTTGTGGAGTGACACCCTCAAAAGAAGAGTGCTTGTGCACTAACGAAGCCATTGTCTGGTGTCCTATGTTTCAACTCTATGAGAGATACTTACATAGATCGAAAAAGTGTCTAATGGTAAAACTAGTTCTGTCTGTAGCGTTGCCTGTGTTTAAGATTAGATAATTCTATATTACACACACCAATAATTAACATATTCACAAAAGAAAACTAAAAACGTAAGTGTAATGGGCGGTCTTATTGGTTAAAGCAATTTCTTCAAGACAACCTTAGGATGGAGAGAAAAACTGAAAATATAACTTATTACTATTATTAGTTTAATAGTTAGAGAAGGAAGACGTATATTGTACATACGTTTTTGTAGGGTCTATAGCGCAATGGCCAATTATCCTATACCTATTATACGTGAAAACTAATAAAAGTTAAATTATAGTGAAATACTTTTGTGTACAGCGAATTGCTACAAACACTTTCTATGTAAGCACATTTAGTCACGCAAACGATTAGATACGTGATCTTATTAAAATAAATATTGACTGTAAAGCAAGTTGGTTTCAAATAAAATAATATTTTTGAAACTATTAACAGTTCGATGTATAAGATTTATTTTAGAAACATAATTTACGCACAATTGAATTACAAGTTACAGTCTTTGAACATGTAACATTGACAAGAAATTAGATTGACGAAAGAGAGATAGCTACTAGTAGTTCAAACAATCAAATTTATTGACAAAACTGTCCCATTGTTCGTGAAATTTTGCCAAAACACTGATCTTCTCATGTGGTGGCTGAGCGCTGTATTTAATGGAGTTGATTGCGAGAGCTTTTAGGAGCCTGAGGTCTTGTAGGCGGCTGGAAGCAGCGAGGAAAGCTACGTAGAAGTCGTCCGTTAATGGAGCCGCCTCCCAAGCCCCGGGGTCATCGCTGCTCAACAGAACTGGAAGACCTCGCGCTGCGTACATGCTCAGCGGATGATTTCGCAGATCCCGAACCAGCGACAGCACTGTATTAGATATCAAGTTCACCTCCAACCCAATATCCCTCTTTACAACCTCTTCCATCAACAAAGGATGTTTGAGCAACGCGTACGCATGCCCTATCCTCTTAGCTCCCAGTAAAATCGCATCGTAAAGATTCCCATCGCTGCGTGTTCCGAACCAGTCCGTCTCTCCAGCGTGGAAGAAAAACTGCAGATCGTTTGCTCCCAACAGCGTTGATGCCAGCGCTAACAGCGGCGTTCCAGGATCCTCTTGACCAACCAAATCAAAACCTGCGAATATATCAGGAACCTGAGTCTTCACCGCTCTCGCTGTTTCGATATACACACCAAGTTCTTTGTTGTTAACGTCTCGGGATGGTGCAAATATAATTCTAGCGCCCTCAAAGTCTGGGTAATCTTTCTTGAAACGTAACAACGCTTTTTGGTAAGCCCTTGCTGTGACTACCTGATCGTATGTAGTTCCATCTAGCTCGTATAAGTTTGGTAATAAGGTTCGTACTTCCATGTATAGTAAATTGTCTGCTTTGAACGCTTTAAGCGCATCGTAAAAATATTGCTCCCAAACGGGTCTGTAAGTCAAAAGAGGAATCAGTGTTGAAAAGTAGTTGATAAAAGCGTCCCAAGTGTCTTTGATAGTAGGGTATTCCTTATCTGGTTCGTCAACAACAATTGAGAAATGTTTTCGAAGACTTGCGTCAAATTCTGAGATATTTCTCGATTTATTTCGCGCGTCGCGAACCAATTGCCAACCGTTACAGACGCTGTTATTTGGTAAATGGTTGGAAAACTTTAGATAAAGGTGATTTTTATGTTTTAGTTGTCCGTAACAGAAGTAGAGATGGTCCATATAGGTGATGTTGAGGATGTAATCTGGTCCGAGAAGGCCCATATCGTGAACGTGTAGCGCGGCTCCCTTGGGCATGTCTTTTAATATTTTGTACAGCTTCGTCTTACGCATCTCATCCTTGTATGTGAAGAAATGACGGGAGAAGTTGAAGCACTGGGGGTTATCGAACGCGTAATCTAGTTGATTGAACTTGTGCCGCATTAAACATTCGTTCACGATAGCCTCTTGTGGGTTGAGTTCTGTTTTTCCGCCGACAGTAAGCACACTTTCCGCATCGACTAGATTTGAACGTTTTTCGAAGTAATTGGAACATTCTCCGAACGCGATAACACTGAAGAATATAAATAATAACATGTCTAGAGCACGATACGTGTTTTCTCAGGAATTGACCGGGTCGTACTGAGTTAGGTCGGGTATTGTATTGTGTTGGGATGACAATGCAAGCTATTAACGTGATTCGAAACAAGATCTCTTTGCTTTTTTTATATCATAAATTATGAAAAATAGACCTTTTAGCAAGATAATAAAAAGACGGTTGTTACAAACATGTTAACGTTGATTTAATGGACACATTGTAAAAATCATGTGTTAAACATAGGTGATTTATAGACAAGCATCAATCATTGTTTTGATATACATTTACTAAGAAGTAACTTAATAATATTCTCCTTATAATTATATTTAAGTAACTCCATTTTAATTATTTAATACAGTTTATTATCCGCGTCACTAATTATCGCAGCTAGAATGAGATGGATAACACTAATACCTACGTATAAAGTCGTTTATTTCCTTGTTCAAACGTGCTGAATCTCAGGAATTATTGCTTAGGTATAATATTTTAAACTACAAATTGGGTTATTGGTTTTTGCGTTCGACAGCCCATTTAATAAAGAAAGATATTACCTAAAGTGTACTTTTGACCGGGCCCAAATACGTTTCAACGGAAAAATCAATAAGACAGCTTAAGTTTATAATAAACTTGCTTTCCGCTCGCGGCTTCGCCTACCATATAATACATTTTCCCGCTGTAAAAAGCAGCCTATGTCCTTCCCCTGGTTCAATCAAAGCTACCAATTTTCAGCCAAATCGGTTCGGTCGTTCTTGAGATAAAAATAGTGTAACTAACACGACTTTCTTATATAGATATATAGATACATAGATATCAGATATAAAGCCGTGATGCCAATACGAGCTAACTCCTAAACGAGAATAAGCCCCTATCCACTTGACTGTACCACGATAGATCCAAGTATCCAATCAGTTCAATAGCATTTATTGTCCACCGATCCGTATCGCTAATTAACAAGGCAAAGGGTTTATCGGGGTAGGGAAGTAGCTTTGATTCTTTTTCAAGCCTTTTATCGATATATTCCGAGTTGGTAACATCATCTTAATGAACAATAACGTCCCACAAGATACTAGGTTTGAAAACGGGGTGAAAATATATAAAAGAAAAACACATTAATAAGGAAAATTCATGATGACGGGGGAAAGTCTATTAAAACACGCCAACGCAACGCATGAGGGTATGCCGTCGCAGCAGCGTCTCAGTTCAGCCCTTGCAAAGGATAGATATAAACTTGTTCTTTTGTTGCATTATTAGAGTTATGTTAGATCTAGGCACCGCCGAAATAGTTACGCTCGTCTCAGGTCTCTGACCGTGAAAATGTGACTTGAAAAAATAATTTGATACGAGAGGCAATGTTTTGATACAGATTGTACATACAATACCTATTTACGATCGAATAAGTAGAAAACTCACATTTGACGCACAGTTCACGAAGAGAACGTTAACGTAGTAATTTATTGTTTTGAAATCACATATAATAATATTCGTCATAATACAAGCAATAATGTTTGTAAAAACAAATTGTGACGTTTTGAATTGTAAACGTTCGTCAGTAAAATCTTATCAAATTTATCGACCTCAATTTCAAATTGTTTACTACCTACTTTACGCTCTTAGACCAAGAGCCTGTGATGGCCAGACCTTCCTTTAATTCACAAGCGTGAAAATTCTTTCATGTGTATGTCTAACATAGGTAAGAATAACCCCCGAACATGAAACCTGGATCGCGGTTCCTTTGGGAGATAACAACCTTTTACCTGTTATCTCCCAAAGGAACCACGATCCAGGTTTCATGTTTGGGGGTTATTCTTACCTATGTTAGACATACACATGAAAGAATTTTCACGCTTCAGAATTAAAGGAAGGTCTGGCCAGACCGGGCTCTTAGTATAGACTAATAACCTGTGATGGCCAGACCTTCCTTTAATTCTGAAGCGTGAAAATTATTTTATGTGTATGTCTAACATAGGTAAGAATAACCCCCAAACATGAAACCTGGATCGTGGTTCCTTTGGGAGATAACAGGTAAAAGGTTGTTATCTCCCAAAGGAACCGCGATCCAGGTTTCATGTTTGGGGGTTATTCTTACCTATGTTAGACATACACATGACAGAATTTTCACGCTTGTGAATTAAAGGAAGGTCTGGCCATCACGGGCTCTTAGGTTATCTGTTTTTGAACCGCTATCCGAAATATTATCTAAAAACAAAGCAAACTGCCTATGACAAATTATTATTATAGATATTACCAACACAAAAATCTTTAGGTATTATACAAATATAATTATGCATATTTTATTCCAATGTTTTCTCACCTTTTAAACCTATATAGGACGGCTATTAAGACACTATACGACGGCTATTTTAAAACCAAAAGCACTCAAATCGGCACAGTCGTTCTTGAATTATAAAATTACAACGAAAAGTGATGATGTTTATAATTTTAGATTTTTTATTACATACTTATTCTACTTTTGTGTGGGAAATCGTGCAAATCTGAATCGTGCAAAGCGTGAAATCTGCACTGAATCCCGCTGTGATTAAACTTGGCTAGAATATGACTATTAATAATAATTAATAATTAACCTCAAATTTTTGTAAAATTTAGTACTTAAGTACTTATGTTTATCTTATCCTAACCTTCTCTAGTTGGGGGTTTCTAACAAAAACTAATATTTAATGGGTTCAAATAAATATATTTTCGTAAGATCAAAACAAGAATGATCTTAAATTAATATTTTAAAGCAATTTAAATAAAAACTTAATTAACCAATTCTTAAAATATACTTTTCCTAGTGTCTTGTTAATTACAATGGAATATCAACAAGGCTTTGCTTAAGAAGAATAGAAGAATACTCAAGGGCAATGTGTAAAAGTAGCGTTGTTTTGACCCGCGGCCATTCAAAAGAAATATTGTCATTAGTATAGTTTATAACTAAAATAATAGTACCTACCTATTTCATATGTAAAATAATAGTACATATTTTTATGTTAGTGTGTTTTATCGTTTGACTTCAAAGCCTACTTGGCTCCGATATAAGTTACGGTGCATTTTGTTTTATTTTATAAAGATACTAGTGTAATATTTATATTCAAACCTTATTTCATCGATGACCGCTAAATAAAACAACGCCACAGCTACAAACTTACCCATTACCCTTTAGTCTTCGCCTGCTGGCACTGCATCTTCTAATCTTTTGATGTATTTTACTCGCAACTCGGTAACTGCATCTCCTTTCAGTTGATCCTGATAACAATATTAATTATGTTTATAAAAGCGCCACCTAGTGTTTATCTTTGAAACTACAATGAAAGAAGGTTCTTCTACTTTCTACTCGTTCATTCTACATTCAGTAGATGGCGTTGATCGCAATAATAAAATCTGCTTCAAAGCAGCAGATTATTGTAAAACATCAGGTGCTATTTTTCAAAAGTACTTAAATCGTTAACTATTAGGTATTAGTCAAGAATAGTTTTGTTTAAGTTATAAGTTGTTGAAATCATAAAGAGGATATTTGAATCTGGAATATAGAAGTTGATAGTATTTACCTGAACAAACCAACACTGCACATCAAGCTGCACCATCTGCAAAGCACCTCTTATAGCCCCAGGTATCAAGGCACAGTACTTCAGGCTCGTGTTACCCGGCATCTCAACCCACTCCGAGAGGGGACATTGATCCCAGACTAAAGAGAACTCATCACCAGAACTGCTCCAGCTTGTTACTGTCGGCTGCATGTTTAGATACAGTCTGGAATGTTACAAAAATTGTTTTAGCTAAGCCAATTATAACATATTTGTGTATTTGCACTACCAATAGTTTAAAGTAAAATATACTTTGTGGCTCTTCAATTGTAGGTAGGTAGCCTATCAATCTAGGAACCCACATCTTTTTCAATTTTCATGATGGTTTCCAATAACAACTTTGAATTAAAGTACACATAAGTATTTAACTTAGTTTTATATTTATAGTTTATACAATCAGAGACAGCACTAATATGACCTGACTTCAAATTATTTAATTGATTTGTTAGGGGACCATTTGAAATGGTGAAAAGGCTTTACTAATGCATCTTTACAATTAAGTGTTTTATACAACTAAAAAAAATTGAACATTTTTTGGAAGAGTTATTATAGACAAGTAAGATTATAATACCTGAAAGCATGTTGTAATTTATCTGCTGTCTCCCGCATCTCCAAACAACGATTTGAGGTAGTTCTAGCAAGGAAATCCTCAATCAACCTTACTCCAATGTTATAACCAATTCTTTCCAGCTGTTTGTTTACATCGTCAGGATTTTCTGTCTCCTTCAGCATCTGAGACACCAGGGCCCCATAAGTGAGTGTTAGGAGCTCGGAGTTCTGTAAAAAATAAGTTCAAATAATAATAATTAATTAATAACTCTGACTAAGCCACTGCCATTTTCTATTATTTGAGGTTCTTGCTTTGGACCATCTTTATTTCATCTTTTGATGTTCCGAGCACACTACAACGTCTCGTAACTGTAGTAAGCCATAGTAGTACCTAATATTTAGTTAAACTAAATTGTTTCTAAAAGTACTTACAACTTTCTTGGCATCGAGGCGGGACGTTTGTCGAGACATTATGTATTAGAAATTAAACCTTTTAATATTTAATATTTATTTCGCTACAAATGACAATAGTTCTGCACTTTGAATGAAATATATTTATTGATTTAAATTTAAATTAGATTTTTGAAATGAATCCTCCCCTTGTCATAAATCGAACACGGTAATGTTTTGTTTGGTTGAATTGACATTGACACATTACACTCCATTTGACAATGACAAAAGTTTATGAATATGCATTTTATTTACATTTTGATTGATTGATTGATTGATTGATTCAGATTTTGTCCGTAAAATCCTTAGATTATTACCAATAGATATGTTGCAAAATTGTCTATGGAATTAGTTTATAAGATGACTAAAATAGAAATGATGACATCTCTGTCTAATGTATGCAATTAAAAAGAGCCTAACTATATACACCACAGTTTCGCTTGGTTGCCAATATTTATCGTGACGTCATGCACGTGCCTTGCTTCGATGCCTTCGATATCATTTACTGTCACTTTGGATATCATTACTGTCACTTTTTGGTTTTGTTTACATCGATAGTGGTGTTCTTGTATATTGCACGAGTTATCGATATTTTGATTTTAGACTCAGGTAAAAAATTATAGACCATGTTAATTTGAATAAATGTTGATAATATATTGTGTTTTTGCAGAATAGCATGAATCGTAGAATGAAATGACGGATTAGATTTTAGGTTTTTTATACATATTATATTATTTTGAAATATAAATTATTTTGATATATTATAATAATACAATATATATAAGTAAGTATATTGTGTTTTATAATTATCTGAAACATTTAGCTTATTCAGGTCTTTCATTCGTTTAGTTATATTCTGTGGGTATATTAATTTAGTTAAAATGAACTTTAAATAGAACTCAAACTAGTTAAAATAAGGTTAAAAGTTCATTTTCACTAAATTAATATGCCCACAGAATATAACTAAACGAATGTTTGAGTTTGAGTTCTACTTAAGTATTTTTTTTTGTTCTAGTTAAAATGTTTTTTGTTTTGCTTGGTTTTATAATTCTATAACTGTATTAATTCTATAATTTAATATTTACGGACTTAATACATTATCATAAAAAAAAAGTTCAGTTGAAAACAAACTCTATCGATAAATTATTACAATATACCTACCTCGTACAACACTAATTTATGATATCGTAGGTATACACGTTGATTTCGTACTTATGGCCTCTCCATTTAAATTCCTTGCTCTGAGGTAAAATCACAAAGATTAACTTGGACATGTCATCACTATCAATCACCCCCCCTTTTTTTTTTTTTCTTCCCCTGAATTTAATAATGAAAGTTCCCATGCATTATTATCATTTAAATAATCTGAAATTTTATAATAACCCTTCTTACAAAGATTACCCTTTACAATTTTCTTGAATTTATTAATTGACAGTTGGTGAAATTCTTTGGGCACTTTATTATAAAAGCGAACACAACATCCCTTAAAAGAAACTTTAACTTTACGTAGTCGAATACGGGGCAATGCAAGTTTATCTTTATTTCTAGTATTTACATTGTGATAATCACTTTTCTTAGGAAAGTTACTTAAATTCTTGTGAATGTAAACTAAGCATTCGAAAATGTACTGTGAAGCTACTGTCATTATATTTATTTCTTTAAATTTTTCTCGCAAAGATTCCCTTGGACCCATATTATACATAGCACGTACAGCCCTTTTTTGCAAGACAAATATACTATTGATAAGTGCGTCAGCAGCACATCCCCACAGCAGTATACCGTAAGACATTATACTGTGAAAATAGCTGAAATACACCAATCTAGATGTTTCGTGATTAGTCAAAAAACGAATTTTTTTGACAGCATATGCCGCAGAGCTTAGTCTTTTAGATAATGCGTCTATGTGTGGACCCCATTGAAGCTTGCTGTCCAAGGTTAGGCCCAAAAATACTGTACTTTCAATAGGCTTCAATGACTCTCCCTTGATATTAACATTTACTGGTACCCCGTTCTTTACATTAGGTAAGGTAAATCTAATGCATTTTGTTTTCTTTTCGTTCAGCAATAGGTTGTTTGCGCTGAACCAATCCACGACTTTATTTATAGCATTATTTACATTGTCAAAATCATTATTACGTCTATTTAACTTAAACACTAAAGAAGTATCGTCAGCAAATAATACTATGTCGTGATTTTTCTTTACAAGATGGGGCAAATCGTTAATGTAGATCAAGAATAGAAAAGGACCAAGTATGGATCCTTGCGGTACACCCATTGTTATCAAAGACCCCTGAGACCTTTTACCATTTACCTCAACTCTCTGAATTCTATTACTTAAGTATGAGGTGATAAGGTCCAAAGATACATCTCTTATCCCATAATGACATAATTTGCTTATTAATGTTCCGTGATGTACGCAGTCAAATGCCATAAACAAATCACAGAAAATTCCAAGAGCATCCTGCGAATCTTCCCATGCATCGTAAATATGCGTTAGTAACTCGATGCCAGCGTCGGTAGTAGACTTGCCTCTAGTAAAACCAAATTGTTTATCGTGTAAAAGCTTATTATTGTTGAAATGTTGCAATAATTGAATTAAAATAAGCTTTTCATACATTTTGCTGAAAGTAGGCAATATTGATATCGGTCTAAAGTTCGTCGGATCTAAAGTAGAACCAGCCTTGAACAATGGTATTACTTTACTATGCTTCATCAAATCTGGAAACACACCACAATCGATGCAGTTGTTAAAAATCAAAGCTAAATCAGATGCTAATGTATCTATAAGTGACTTAAGAATGTTTACTGATACACTCCATAAGTCCTTTGTTTTTTTTACATTAATTAATTTAAAAGCTTTTTTGATGTCTAATGCATCTACATATCGAAATTTAAATTCATTTTCACATATTGGTACGCATTCTTTCACATAGGTACCATTCTTTGTAATACGCACCCAAGAAATCTCAATAAAGAAGCAGTTTTGCTTAGTTTTATTCGCTGACAGTTGTATTTTAATATAAACTCTTGTTGGTAAAAAAATAATTTTATGATTTTTATGGTTTTTTTTATCTTATTAAAGTTCTTGTTCAGCTGACAGCGCTATTTTACTCTAACGGTTTGTCTACTCTATCTAAGTTTGTCTATGAATGTGAGTGAACTGTGGTGACTGGTGAGTGACAAGAAGACAAAAAAATCTAAGTTCAAACAAACAAACAATTTTTTAAAAAGATACAATTGATGAAACCGTTTTCGGTAAAATTGAGATGATTTACGTAAATATTATAGTAACGGCAACGTTTTTGTTTGAATATGGATTGTAACGAAGAAGAAATCGCTAAGCCAGGTCCATCCACGACTCCCGTAGAGTGCACTGGCAGTGGAAGTGCTGTGAATTCGTTGATACTGGACTATTACAAGAAGTTTGGGAGGAAACGTGATTTAGAGCAGTATTTTTCTTTATCAACAGCTCAAAGTGATGTGAAAGATCCGTCCAGTACTTTTTGGCGTAAGATGAAAAATGAGGAATCCTCGGATTCCAGCGGAAAGAAGAGCGACTCTTCGCAAGAGCTGTGTAGGATTTCTATCAGATGTTCTGTTCCAGATGGTGGTTCTTCACAGGTATGAGTTTGGTTCCTGTGTAAATAAATACTCTTAATAGCATATTTAATTATTTGCAGAGAGTTTACAAAAGTTTTATTTAAAGTATTTAAAAGTTAACAACTACTTACCGTCTTAAATAGTTAAGTGTATGTAAATAATTATGTATTATGTTTAAGTATTAGAAATTAACTATTTTTATCTCTGAAATTGTAAATATTTCATACCATTTATTACCATGTGGTGTTTTTATAGTCAATTTTGCTTATCTATGTAAGTGAATGTTACCTCTTTCCTTACATTATTTGTCTGTATTTCAATATCTATAAATATTTACACAACTATTCCCTTTACAGCATTAACATTGCTTGTCATTCCTAGCCATGGAAAATGATTTAATTATACACGCTACTTTTACTACATAAGTAAAATATCTTATCGATGTGAAAGTGGATAAACAAGCATGGTGGAAAAGTACTTGAATGAATAAATGTGTTCTTTTGTTCCAGTACAACCCTAAACCCAAAGCTATATTGACTGGACCTGCTTTGTTAGAAAGCTTAGGGATCCATGTGAAAGCCTTGGTATGTAGGAACTTGGCATTGGGTTGAATTAATTGAAGCACTGGACAAAATCCATCACAAACATTATAACTAAACCTTTACACACAGCATAAATCATCACTTTTATTTAGCAATTTCCATTTCTATATGATATATTTTTTGAATTAATGTTGATCTTCTGTTATCTAAGATTATGATGGGATACTTTTATCTATTCATAATTTTCTTCTTTAGTCCTCATATTCTAGTTGTAGTTGAATTTTGAAATGTTGCAGAACCATTTAATGGTAGAAATGTATCTTCATATTGTAGTTATTCAATTATGAATGTCTCTCTGTTCCAGGAAGACGAGTCAAAAGCTAAATCTGAGTCTACATCTCCTCCGATTATCACAGAAGATGCCCAGAGTAACACACAACAGTCAGATGATGAATCAAACAGGTCTTATGACAATAATTCACAAAAATGTAAGTTATATTTTTTTAAGTTTCTTGTTAAGGTTATTGACATAATTGGTAGGTAAATGGATTGAGGGTAGTACTCAAACCAGTCATGAAAATTCTTTTATTGTAAAATATTTTGTGCAGAATTGCCCAAATATAGAGGCTATATTTTCTACTGTTTAAAGAATACCCGCGGTATAATACACAATGCAGGTGTGGTGACATGCTAGTTGGTGAATAATAATTATATAAAAATGTATGATAACTTGAAGAACAAGAAATACCTTAGTTTTGCATGAATGAAAACAAAATCGTAACTGTCGTTTGTATAGCATCGTTTGCACGGGAAGTTCACAATTCAACATGCAATATGTAATGTTATTTTATTGCTTATAAAGTTTATTTCATTCCAGCACTGGATGTCATGGATACTTCGGCAAACAAGCCTCAATCGCCAACTAGCAGTATTACGTCACAGCGCAAACTCGAATGGGATTCCTTAGCAGACGTCGGTTACGCCAACGAAAGTGACAGAAAGAATTCAGCCTCTAGCCTTAGCACCTTAGAAAGACTGGCTTTAAAACAGCAATACTCAAATAATGACACGAAGCTAGACAGCATTCTCGAACCAACAGCGCATTCTACGCCCTTAGACGACGAACCCAAATATAAAGTTAAGAAAGGAGTGGGTAAAAAAAGCACAAAGATCTACAAGAAAGATGTCGATTATCTCGAATTAAATATGCCCCAGTCAGAATCGCACCCACCTCAATCGATTAACGTGAATCTTACAAAGCATATATCCTTCAATGTTGAAAAAGATGGTAGAGTTACTGTAGATAATGTAACAAAAGATGTCAGTGTTTCTCCTGAAAAAATCACCGAAACACCAAAATACCAATTTGATAAAGATGTCCAGACATCCTTGATAAAAATTAAAGATACTGCATCACAAAACTCGCTACCGCACAAAGTCCCTGTACTTATCAGTTTGAATACTCTACGAAGATATACAAGACGGAAAAAATTTAGAATGGCTAGGAAGAAATTGAAACTTAAAAAGAAGGTTGGAAAGGAAAATATTCCAGTTCAAGAAAAAAGTGGAGAGCAGCTCTCTGAAGCTGAAAGCTTTGAGTACATGCCTGGTCACATGTATAACCAAAACCAGCTTAATAATAATAGATCAAGAAATATTGATAGATCTGGCAACACAGCAGGTAACAAATCTAGCCTAGAATCCAGTGGCTTGCCCACCACAGACTCAAGTAAAGGCTCCACACATTCCTTCTCGAAAGATCTGCAGAAAAGCATTGATATTCTAAGAGCAGCATTGCAAAACAAAGGCGATGATACTCTACTTAGAAAAAAGCTAATCAAACAAGTCTGTGAGAGACTTATGAAGTCCAAATATAGAGATGACGAAACTTCAACGGATTTTCTCTCTGGTCTCAGTTTTAGCAGTAAGAAGCTCGGTTTAGGCAACAGAAATCAGACTACAAGCACTTCAGATAATTCTGGTGAAAAAATTCAAAGACCTAAGAAATCTATTCTAAGGAACGAGAAATTTAATGCTGGTGATATAGCCTCCACATCACAAAGTGTTCCCAACCTACCAACAGTATCAAAAAGTGAAAAGTTAGTCACATCAAACCTTATGAAGAATCTTACTACATCTAATACAGATTCTGACTTATCCAAAGACAAATCCTCTTCAGACAATAATTTCTCTAAAACATCATCACAAATACTGTATCAAAAATATTTAGAAGCTCTAAAAAGGGAAGAAGCTTACAAACAACATTTGAAAGACAAAGAAATGTTTCTTAAACAGAAATTAGTATGTAGTTCTGACACAGCTTTGAAAATCCCTTCAAGACCTGATGTTAAAGTGAACCGTAGACTCAAGGACTTGATAAAAGATTTGACCAGGAACAACTATGACGATGGATCAGGAGATGCTAGCAAGTTAGAAGGAGGTCCAAACTCTAGTAGAGATATAAACCAATTTGTACCCATCAGGAGTCAAAGAAGCCATTCTGTCTTCACACTGTCATCTAGCGGCAATAATGATCGGAACAAGAAACCAAATATGAAAAAACGCCTTCAATGTGATTTGAAAGACCTAACCCAACCCGGTACTAGTAGAGAACACTACTGCTGTTGCCCTTACCACAATAAACCTAAACAAGATACAGATGGCCAACTAAGTATAAAGCAATATTGCAACAGTTCTGCATGTGAGAATAAAAAAACACTCTCACCGCGACGTGAATCTTCTAGATGTCAAACTTGTGATGGTTCAGAGGTACGGAAAGTCTGTTTTTGTAAAAACACCCATGAAGTACCAGATAACTTTACTGTCGTCAGATGCTCAAAATATACAAAGAATGATGAGAGTGGCTCTACATCAAACGCGTCCTGCAATAGCAAGAGTATTTCTCCGCGAAAAAACAAAAACTCTGCTTCGGTTCATGAAACAATAATACCGTGTCCAAATCGCGAAGTAAATAAACCAATCGAAAAACTCAGTGATAGAACCACAACTAAATCCTCCCAGACTAACTTCTTGCTCAAAATGCTGCGAAGATCTTCTGGAAGCACAACCAGCTCTTGTGGAACTAAACATTCTGTGAAAGCTGAAACATGTTCTAACGTCAGACCTGATAAAGTTTATGAAGCGACAAGGTGGCTTCAAACAGAAATTAGTATCAACCCGAAGATACCGGAACCGTCGTTATCTGATATCAATATTGTAACTGACTGCGCGAACCTTGTTAGCGAACAATGCAGATGTTTGAAGAAACCTTCTACTACTGATGCTTGTAGCCGCCCAACTGAGGGTTCAAGCTGCAATAGTGGCTCAACAAAATCTTCAGGAACATCCAAAGATGTTGAAGATTTCTTCATAGATAATTTATCGGCCCGCAAACACAATGACATTGAAAGTGACAATTCAGAAAAGATAAAAATTCCGATTCAAGGAACCAATATGACTTTGATGGTAAGCATCGGTACTAATGAACAGAGAGTTAAACCTGAAGTAATGATTGGCGAGTGTGTTGGTACCGAGCGTAACGAGGTAACAGAACAAGGAACCTCAGTAATAGAAGAATGCTCTAAGGGTAATCAGTACGAAGTAGATCACCGTTTAGGTACATACGAACAGAAATCAACAAATTCGGGGTTACAACCAAAATCTAAAAAACTTAATGTGTGCTCTGTTACAAACGAACCAACTTACGGCACCTACCCCAAAAGTAGTCCAGTTAATGAACGAAAACCCTTTAGACGGGCCAATACTGAAGGCAGTTGCTCCAAGCCACTTCTTGCTAACGAAAGGAAAAAATCACCTGAACGAAAGTCCCCGGAAAGAAAATCTCCAGATAATCCATGTAAAGTACCTGTTAAAAGTTGTACTTGTGGATGCGATAAACCGAATTGTAGTGAAGATCAGTGCGGATCCCATTCAGTCGTCCGCAAGCCGTCACACGAAAAAGAAACTCAGTGTTCTGTCCCAAACACCTGCTCCTGTGGGTGTGGAGGTCATATAGAAAACTGTTCTATGACCTGTGACGAACGCAAAAGCGTTATTTACCATAGCCATACGCAAACCGATGGCTATCAATGTTCCTGCGGGTGTCCTGGCGTTAAGGAATGCGGCGTGAATTGTCCAGAACATAAAAACAAAATCTGTGGCGACAGAAAAGATTCAGCTGACAGAATACCAAGCCCGAAATGCTCATGTGGCTGCGGCGGTAGTGTGAAAGACTGCGATAAGGGTTGTAAGGAAGGCAAAGCCAATGTGTCTTCCAAATACTCCCCTAAACATCCACGCTCGGAGTCTAGTCGAAGCTGTGATGGATCAGGAATACAGAAAAACTGTAGTAAGGAGCGTAAAAGCAGCGCGTCGTCTAAATGTTCATGTGGATGTTCCGGTGATAAGGAGAAATGTAGCAGAACCTGCCCAGGATTGAAGGATTCTGTGTCCTCTGAATCAGAGACACAAAGAGACAAGGAACGTAAAGGTTCTAGATCTTCCAACTGTTCTTGTGGATGTTCAGGAAATAAAGAAAAGTGCAGTAAAAGCTGTTCAGGATTGAAGGCAAATGCAGCATCGGGGTCTCGCGCACAAGGAGGAAATGATCGTAAAGGTTGTGGCTCTACCAAATGTACCTGTGGATGTTCGGGAGATAAAGAGAAATGTAGCAAAAATTGCCCAGAATTAAATAAAAATTTTACTTCAATATCGCCGAATACACGAAAGTTTGGTTCTTCCGCTAAAATCTCTAGTAAAAACTCCGGGGACGATGCCAATGATCCACTAACTGATAGTTACAAATCAACCGACCGAGAGTCAGATCCAATATTGGACATGATACAAGCGATCACAAATAAATACACAAAGAAGGAACTCGAGAAGAACAAACGAAAGAAATGCTACAAAGAAATTATGGAAGTTCTAAACTACTTATTGCAAACCGATGATGAGAATACCTGTGCCCAAGTCACGTCTGAGAGTTCATCTGATGCCCGCAAGACAGAGAGG
This sequence comes from Chloroclystis v-ata, assembly GCA_963691955.1. Taxonomy (NCBI): domain Eukaryota; kingdom Metazoa; phylum Arthropoda; class Insecta; order Lepidoptera; family Geometridae; genus Chloroclystis; species Chloroclystis v-ata. The sequence continues at coordinate 14,898,364 of OY829902.1, read as the reverse complement.
AAACCTTTTCCACCAAAGAAGGTTGACAAGCCACCCCAAAAGTCACACCCTTGCGCCACTTCTTCTGACGATATTCAAACTACCGACGTTCCCTGTACCTCTACAGACACAGGCGCGTGCAAAGTACTAAACAGAATTAAAAAAGAATGCGAGAGATATCACCAAAAACGCTGTAAACCCAGTGGAAAGAAATGCGAAGTGTCTTCCAGCACTTCAGCTAATTGCGAACAATGCAGACGAGTGCACTATTGCTCATGTCGAAAACAAAAATGCACCAATTCTTTATGTAAATGCGGTAAACCCACTTGTAAATGTCCAAAGAAGAAACCTGTCGCGTATAACCTCATCTTGCAATCGGAATCGATGACTGAGGAGACCTCTTGCGTTGAGAAATCGCGACCGCTTAAGAATATAGTTGTTAAGGTTCCGAAGAATAAGTGTCAGGGGGTCAGTAGTCCGCGTGAGACAAAGACTTGTCGGTCGAGGAGTTTACCAAATGATAGCGAGCTTTCCAGCATCGAGGAGTTATTGAAACGATCGCAAGCTTGCTGTACAGTCAGGGAGTACTTGGAACAAAACAGACCTGATTTTATTGCCAAGAGTGCTGATCGTCAGAACTGCTTACGTGTCTGCAACGATTCTAGGTATGCAACACTCAATTCCTTTACATTTATCATGTTGATTGGTTGGTTAGTCTCACCAAGTTTTTTTACTTCAGAGACGAGAAAAGTTGCGCTCCCTCCCAATTGAAAATGATCGTTGTTCATGCGCCTACTTGTTCTGGGACTTGCAATATGTATCAGTATCAAAGAGGTATTATTTCTATGTTGATTCGTAGAAGTAGTCATAATGGCTTTTATCTGAACATTTATAGAGTTAAAACTATTGGGTCTTTGTAGGTTGCTCCCCAGTGACCTGTATGACTACAAACTCTAATTACCGTAGCGCAAGTCCATGTGCCCAATCTGTTGAGCCTTGCGCGCAAACTTGTGTTAATACTGAAGTAACAAGACTTGGTGAGTGATATAGTTGTTCTTTTGAAGCTCTTTGAATTTGCAATGGGCAGGCCATATAGCGAGGAGAAAAAGGCCGATAGGGCTGAAAAGACCAAAACAACTGGAAATTCATTTTATGACAACGGGTACACGTCTTTACAAAGAAGTTTAAACTCTACGAACTCGACGTTTCGACCACGGCAAGAGCAGTCTTTTTCAGGAGGTGTGAGCGTCCTGCCGTGCTCCGTCTCCTCTCTGCTCGCGCCCGCAGTTCTCAGGAGACGAAAATTTTTGAAAGACAATTGGAAATGTTTAACGGAGGCCTATGTCCAGCAGTGGACGTCCGATAGCTGAAATGATGATTTTTTGTTATATTCAATAATATTTATTCAAGAGGCAAACAAGATGCAGTTAGAATATGATCCAGACTGTGACAGTTTTTGTCGATTTTCAGAGCAACCCTGCGCGCAGCCCAACGCGACCTGTTGTCAATGTGCATGGCAGAGGTATCAGATGTGAACGATATGAATTCCGAGGAGTTACGTCGGGTAGCGAAGAATCTAGGAAAACATTTGCGTCAGAAACCACGTAAGTACAGTCGCGGAATGAAAAGGTTCGTCACCTTAGAGGCGGTTATCGCTTGCACTAGTACGGCAAGAAACAATTATGCCAACATACGTCAGTGCAAGAAACAGTGCTGCAAACATTTAAATAAATATGAATCCTAACTAATATTATAAATGCGAAAGTAACTCTGTCTGTCTGTCTGTTACGCTTTCCCGCTTAAACCTCTCAACCGATTTTGATGAAATTTGGCACATAAAATCTTTAGACCCTGGGACAGAACGTAGGCTACTTTTTACCGCGGAAAAATACATGTTTCCGCGGGAAAATATATGCTTACGCAGGAAAATTCGATTTAAATGAAATTTAGTATGGAGATAGTTGCAAATAAAAGTATATGGTGAGAGACTTTTTACCGCGGAAAATTAAATGTTTCCGCGGGAAAATATATGATTACGCGAGAAAATTCGATTTCGATGAAAGTTAGTATGGAGATAGTTGCAAATAAAAGTATATGGCGAGAGACTTATTACCGCGCAAAAATACATGCTTCCGCGGGAAAATATAAGCTTACGCGGCAAAATTATATTTTGATGAAATTTAGTATGGAGATAGTTGGAAATAAAAGTACTTATATGACGAGACGAAGTTCGCGGGGGCAGCTAGTATTATATAATTTCCAATTATGACATTGACCGATTGACAATAGTTTACAATAACAGCAATAATAATGGCAGCAAAGAGATTACAATACTACGTAAGAAATGGCAGCTTGAACCAACAAGAAGGTTTTAGTTTATAAAACATACTAATCTTATTGACAAGTTAAATTGTCAAACAACTTTGATCTGAATAATTTTGAACTTTATTATCGAAATGTTAAACATTATTTTCTCTAATCCGAGACAATTCTGTAACATAGTTTCAAAAGGTAATATGTGCTCGCGATACGTTGAACGAATCAATTTGAAAATTGACGAACCTTTTCATACCGAGACTGTACATAAACTTCATAAAGTTAGTTACACAAATTTAACTTGAACGCCTAGAAATCCTCCAGTGAGACGCGTGATCCATTTACGCAGCTTGAGGTTGTGGGTTCGATTCTCACAGAGAGACTAACTGTTGGTTTGCCTTTACAATGTATTGTGTTAGTTAAAGCAAATACATACTTTATTTTTCATTAGACTAAATGTATATTAATTTAAATAAATAAATTATTCTTACAGCTGCGCCAAAATTCATAAGCGAACGTGAAATGAAAAAGCATTCGGAACGAATTTACAAATCTCTGCCTGAAGTCACTCGTAAGAAGGAAGAGGCTAGGAAAGAGAATATAAAAAAGACAAATCTCCTGATGGCCAATATATTCAAAAACGTAAGTATTTTTATTTAACAACTAGTGTTGTCGTATTATAACAATGATCTCTAAATTTTTTACTGTTTATAAATCATAAACATCAGAAACATTAAAAATATTAAATTCGTTATTTTTTTTTACTAATTTCCATTTTAGTACACATCATACAGTACATCTGTTCACATGACAATTAATAAATGTCTTTTTTCAGAATCTTCAAAAGAAAACACTGCGAGGTTTGGTGGACATTTCGAACTACAGCCCCGTTGTAAAAATTTGACGAACAACTATTGTTGTCAGCAAATTGACATGTCGATCTTCTTTGTTGGTAAATATTGTTTTAATGTTATTGCATTGTATTTTAATGTACTTTATTTTATTAATAAAATGTTTACTTAAAAAATCATTTTCATTTTATACCGAAACTCAGCTGTTTTGGCTATCTGGGCGCACACTCGACTTTCATTCAGAAGGTCGTTGGTTCAAACCCCTTCGCGCACCTCTGATTCTTGATTGAAATGCTGCTTTAAAAAATGGTGCGGTAAAGGGAAACATCGTGAGTAAACTGACATGTTCTGAGACCGTTCAAAAGTTGTGAAAATGAAACTCACAAAATTAAATTTTATATTTTTATTTTTCTCTTCGTATAAGTTTACACCTAAAACTAAAATGTACCATTATAATTTTTAGTTAAAAATATCTTTGGTAAGTTTTATTAACTTCTAGTTATTTTCTATCTCACTAAGATTTAGTTTGGATAAATTTTATGGTATGTTGGTAGGTATAGTTACCTTTTAAGTATGAATATCTACAATACCTTCTTCGTTCCTTCGTCCTTCTAGGTTTTAATAAAAACAGAAACAATTATTTAAGTAGGTAGGTACTAAATTACCTACTTAGAAATAAAAGCTGGAATGGAACCTCCAACATCTTGCGTTTTAAGCGGTCCTTCGCCGTTACATTGTATTTAACTTTAATTCAAATTAAATAAAAATTATAATTTTAGAATAAATTAAGTAAAATTTATACAAAGGGTCCTCTAATATACTATGTCAAATGTCATTCTGCATTTATTATCTACTTAGTTAATTCAGTTATGTGCTGATTGGCACTCTTGTCTATAATATAGAGACACCTATCTACTAGGTAATTTTCAGTTATTTACATATTTAATTATACATATAATATTCTATTGTCTAAGTATAATCTATCTGTATTGTGCATTCTTCTGTAACACTGCAATTTGATAAAATATGTGTCACTTAGTGAGTATTTTTTAAAAACATTTATCAACAATAACATAAAGTTATTCAATTACATCTTCATAAATTAGGATTTAAAACAACTTAATCATATAAACAGAATCTTAACGAACTGATGTTTTTTTTCCTTATTTGTGATATTTCGATAAATGTATGTTATTTATCTGATTTCCAATTACACACGTCTGATACATGCCATATCAAATAAGAACGTTAAAATTGTATCTTGTCCTTATTATCCTGTAAGTTTCACTGATCATAACGTCTTGGTGGAACACTGTTATTTTTGTTTACTTATCTCTCATAAGGAAATGCTTTTCTGAGACATGTTTTAGTTAGTTTAAGTAAAGAATTAAGTACATTCTCAAATGTATTAAAAATACTTGTAAGTTTAAGGTACGGCTCAAGGAGGTATACAAATAATTGAATAAAATCCTAATACTTAAGACTGGTAAAGGTACTTACATTTTTATTACATATAAATCATCTTGGAATATTGGTTAAAGATATCCTTGTTGATTGTTAAAATACGTCTTTACCATAGTAGAGCAATACTTATTTTGTGCTTTAATTGCAACCAATTATGAATTTTTAATGTTGTCTTAATTTTCTTACAAGCATTATAAAGAGAAGTTTGACTTCTTAAATTAATATCAACTAAAACTACAATTTAGGAGAAGATATTAAGAACTAGAGTAAGATTAATGACAGAAAGATTGTAGAAATAGTTTATAATCTAAAACGCTTATCCAACATCACTGGAAAATAAATAATACCATAAACTCATCATCGTAAAATAAAATAATGACCAATAATTGACCATCATTCATACTTTGGTCATTCGATTCGCTATTATCATTCTCTCGTTCGTTACAAACTATGTTCTCTCTTACTCCTTCATCAGGATTACCGTCTCTGTCTAACATATCACTGGTGTTCCCGCTAGCACTATCACCCTTAATATTTCTTTGAAATTGATTATTATCGTGGGCTTTATGACTAGAATTGGAAATATCATTCTTAGACATACCTACACTTTTTGTTCGGTTGTTTGTCTCATTGCTTTGGCTTGATTTATCACCGCATTTATTTTCACTACCTCTAACTAATTCTACATTTCTCTCTAGGCTTCGACTATTTTGTTCGTCACCTTTATCATCTTTATCTTTTCTATTAATTTTATTTTTGTTATTTTTAAGAGATCGGGAAACTTTGTTGGTTGTTGTATCAACTTGATTACTTCTTTGGCTGGTAGCGCCATCGAAACTAGTTCCGAATTTTCGAAAAGATTCGTCGTGTGTTGCTCTATGGCTTCTACATTCGGATCTTTCCAAAGATTCGATTTGCGAAACGGATCAGAGTCTCTTATGAGAGTCCGTGCTAGCACTTTTGAGGGAACCAAAGCGTCGGGCCTGGGTGGCGGTTGATGTGGCTCGGTCTAAGCTGGCAGCACGAAGTATTAAACCTCTTGATTGTCGTAAAGATGCCTCTGGTCGCACCTGCAACAAAACGTCAATTCAATAACCAATTTCTATTGTTATGTACTCAGATAATTCAAATAATTTTCTAATCTTACGTTGAAAATGCAACTCCTTTGACGGACTTTATTTATATATTTGTTTGGATTGATCGAAAGTTGACAAGTTGAGTTCAAATTCTTACTGGTTCTCCCACAGATCCCACACGGTGTTGTCTTGTCTCCCTTCCTGAGAGTCCTTCGGTGAACGATGTCTCTAAGGACCTCTGTGAAGGATCGCTGATTGACTGCGAGAGAAGGTGTGTGGTGGATGATGAGTTGGAGTCTTCGATGTTTGAGTACTCATCTGGACTGTCTTCTCTTTGAGGGTCGGACTCCTGCAATAACAATATTTTCACATTTTTTAAACCGTCGATAGTTTTTCTATTAGACGAATCAAGCGAAGATCTGCCGGACGCAAGCAGCAATTTTTATTTTATATTTATTTATTCATTAAATTTAGCTTTAGTTTGTTTTAGATATGGACATGAGTTACCTCCTCCAAATCCCTCAAAGTACCGGGATAGTGCATTCTTCTATCATCTTGCTGTTTTTCTCTCTTCTCTAGTTCGTGGGCCAGCATCATTACTTCCCAATCCCCTCCGCTGCCAGGCAATGCTGTAAAATAAAATATAATAATACGATTTATTGTTATGTGTGTCGGTTGAGTAATGGGATAGGTAGGTATCTAGTGCCTACCTCTGATTGGTGAAGTTATAACATGACCGGAGCCGCTAGGCCGACTGCGACGAGTGTGGTCCACGAACTCTTCGAACATAGGAGTACGTGGGAGAGATTCATCGCTGCTTGATGAAGTTGATCTGAGGCAAGAATATTTGCTATATTAAAATTAGTAAAGAGGATTAATTTAGGGCTTATAATTTGTATTTATAAGTATAGTTGTAAAAGTGCATACGTATCACTCCAGCTAATATCGCTGCCCATGTCGAGAACAACCTCGTTACAGGTGTTAGTTGGCTTTTGATGACTGCTTTGCTTGTAGCCAAAGAATGACCCAAGACTGAATTTTCGATGTTGTCTTGGGCGGGATGGTTCTGAAACATGTAAATACTCATTAGTCAAATGACTCGACTTCTGGAAAAACTGGTGGGAAACTGCTCTAGACAGACTGCTGGCCTATGCCCAACAGTTGGAAAGTACAGGCTAAGAAAACAAAATTGGATTAGCTAGGTGGACTTTCAACATCTATCTCAACATCCATATGTTAAGCTTACATTTACGGGTAAAACTCACTTCTTTCATTCCGTCCAGTATGATGCATCCCGGTATCAACAGATAGGGTCTTTTTGATCTTCGACTTGGTGTCAAGGTGAGAACCGAAGAAGTGGAATGGCATAGATCGACGGCTTGTTCGGAGGCTAGATTGCTCAGGACTGAGAAGAGAACGATCTTCTGACGTAGTGTGGGGAGATAGAGGTCTGTGAATCATAATGCAAAACTTAATATTCTAATAATATCAACTACCTAATTATTATGTACTTAATATCAGAATGTGTCTTACCTTGTCAAATCATGCATTTCCATGCTTTCCTGATCGCTCTGGTCTTCCCATGATTTTCTCTGTCTAAGCTTAGCCGCACGCTTTCTCGAATATGTTCCCGCTTTGCCGTCCAGATTCAGATCTAATCTTTTGGATTTACTCACAGTCCAGTCTTCTCTACTTGACGAAGTTTTATCTGTTCGGCTTGATAAAGATTCAGCTAAACTTTGGAGCTCTGAGTATGACAACTTTCCAAGATCTATTCCACCTGTTAGTTCACTTAGCTTTTCGTCGGTTAGATCTTCATTAGATATTGTGTCGCTTATTTCTTTAGATATAGCTTGATCCGGTTCTTCTTTGTCATCATCATCGACACTTGCTGTGGGTGGGGATGTTGCGAATACCGTATCTAAAGAATCTCCACGCTGTAATAGAAACAATATTAATACATTTTATGTTTTGTCGCCTCAATAGGTACACAACACACAATTGTGTGACCAATTACTTACCATAAAACCTTCGTTACAAGAACCTTCTTCACTCCCAGAACTGCCATTCTTATTTGGTTTGGGCTTATCAATTTGGTCATCCTCAAGATCTTCATCAACTGATAATGGAACTGACGGACTCATCCCTGATAGTCCCAATCTTTCTAATTCTTGAATGCGATTCTGTAGTTGGCTAATTATTTCGTCCCGTTTTCTTACTTCATTCTCCAAACTGTTAAATCTGGAAACAATACTTTTTATATCATTATAATTAAAGTATTATATCATCAGTATCAATCTGCCTGGAGAACATGTGATATGCAAATGGTTCACTATTTTAATAAGTTCTTACCTGTCTTGAAACTTTCCTTGAACATCATGAAGGTGACCTTGAATCACTTGTTTTATGCCTAGTAAAACTTCACCAAAATACTCCTGCTCTTCGAGAGACCCTGTCAATGAAAAAAGGTTATCTTTTTTAACAATATAATGTTTTCCAAATTAAGTAAAGCGTATTAATGATATCAAATATTTAAAAAGTACCTCTTAGAAGTTTTCTTTGATTAGCAACTGCGGATATCAAACTAAGCTTTGGCTTTTCTGAAGGCACTTTGATTTCTTCCGGCCTTAACGATTTTAGGTCATACAGTTGATCGGTGTGTGGCTGTATCGGAGCAGTGGGTGTTGTTTGGTTTTCTTGAATTCTAGGTTCATAAATGTTTTCTATTGATCTGGTTATTTGATTGATCTCTGTTTGTGGTTCTTCGGAATTATTTAGCAGAGAAACCTGTGGCATTGTTTCAGCCCTTACGTCAGGCATCAGAAAAACATTATTTTTAGATTCTGCGGGGGCGCTTGCCGGTGGAGATGGCAAAGTATGACGATGAAATGTAACACTTTTGGCAAATTTGGAATGCCTTGCAGCAAATCCTTCTAAAGTTGGAGCGCGACAAAGTTTTTTCAGCTCATTACTTCTCTCAGGGCTTGCAGAAGGAGTTATAACATCCTCAGATAATTTCTTTAGAATGGATTTAAGTGTTCTGCGTTCTAGAGTTTCATTAGATTCATGACTGCAAGTAGAATCTGTTGATTTTCTTTTGAATTTTCTTTTATCCATTGTGCTTCCCTCAGAATGACTTCTGGTTAATGTGTCACCTAATAAATCTTCGGAAGAACTGGTATAGTCAAGGCTAGAGCTTCGGATTTTAACGACCTTTTCTAGCTCTGCTAGTTTTTGGCGTTCATTCAAAATTTTCAACTTTTTAACAAACGGTAATCCTCCATACTCGGGCGATAAGTCATCTATCGATCTATATTTCTTGACTCTTGGCATCAACATTGATGATGTCGATGGGTACCTAGTTGGTACACAATCGGGTTTAACTACAATCTTTTTAGGCGTTTTAGGAGATAAAGTTAATAAATCTAAGGTTTTTTCTTGGACGGCTTCTAAAGGGCTTGTTAAGCAGATCTTAGGTTTATCTTGTTTACTAATATCTCTATCACCTTCCACGTTATTATTGTCTATTCTCACGAGCTCTCCTGTAGTGACATTAGGCACTATATTAACAGTTCCCTCTGGTTTCAAATCTTCCTTAATCACAGTCTCAGATTCTTTTTTATCATCGATGCTAGATTTACTCGGGGTCTTAGTATCTCCTAATATGGCTGCTTTTTTAAGCTTTGTCCAAGGTTTTTTAACTGTAGGTTCTTCTTTTGTTTCACATGTTGGAAGGGGGGTTATTTCTATCGAAGTTTTTTCAGGAATTATAGATTTAGTTTTTTCAATCACTGTTTTGCTTTTATCTGTCGAAGGAGTACTAACATCCTTTGGTCCGCTTTGAAGTAGTTTTAATTTATCTCTAAAAGTAGTGCCAACAGCTTTTGCTGGTGACTTGATTTTGCTAACTACAGAATGAGGAATGGAAATTAAATTACTTTCAGTTTTTGGAGTCGGCTCAACTACGGCTGCCGGTTTTTCGCTGATATCTTTATTTAATGGCTGAGACACAGATGTTCCATCACTTTGAACTTGTAAGATTTTATCTCTGAAGCTTACTTTAGGTCGTGAATTACCATCGCTGGAACCAGAGGAGTTTTTTCTTGATGTTTTTGTGGTAGGACTCTGAAGTTTACCTGGGGAGCTGGATTCTGATCCTTTTCTTATTGGACTCAAGGTCTTGATTGTAGGGCTTAGAGGACTTTTAATAGAACTAGGACTGATCGTTTCTGAGCTAGATGGAAGGTTACTAGTAGGTGTCAGTTGGTTTTTGTCTCTTTCTTCTTTAGCTTTGAGTAGAAGTAACCTTTGGAGCAGAGGAAGACCTGCTCCTATTATTTCTGGCTCATTGTCTGGAGCAGAACTGGTGGAAGGGATAGGTTGTGTCATTGATACTACAGATGATGTAGAATTTCTTTGTTTGGCTACTTTCTCTTCACGGTCCTAAAACAAACAAATGTGAATGAAACACTTACCTATATAATAATATCTTAATCATAAATCATTTATTGTCAGAAATATGGTTAACAAGATCTTATTAATTAATAGGTCCACATATTTCACCAAAACACAATGGCATGCAATATTTTATAAAATAAAGTCGCACATATATCTTGTCATTATAACATTAAATTAAATTAAACAAACAAAATTTAATTACATACAAAATAGGTCGTTAATATTTAAAATGTCAATCTTTATATTTAAATTCCAAGTATTCCATTACACAATAAAATGACTTTTCTATAAGCCATGCTTTTAACAATTTTACAAAAACTCTGAAAGGTTGTTCTTTAAATTTATTTGGGATTTTGTTATAAATGACTCCACACTTTATTCATGTTTCGCAATTAGAGAATGTGCTTACCTGTTTTTCCTTGAGTAGTTTTAGGCGCGAAAGTAATGGAAGACCAGCCCCAATTGGTGAAATACACTTCTCATCTTTACTTCCTGACGTGTCGCCATTATAATCCTAAAAAAGTTAAATTAATTCAAATTTATGTTTCGAATATTTATAAGATTTATGTGATTAAATCTCTTTCTCGTCTCAGGAGTCTCTCTGTATCAGTTGTGCGAACGTAAGTAGGAATGATTACGATTGTTAATTCCCTTACATCTTGAATATGTGGTTGTGAATCATCGCTTTCAACTCTCGGCATTCTCCGCAACACGTTCCCATCTTTAGACGTCCTCTCGGCGCCAGTTAGCGCTGTCAGTTCCAAGGACTCCCCAGACCTTCTACCAGCTCTGGATCTGCTACGTATGGCGTTGCGAATACCCTGCAAAAGTAAAGGCTTTTGGCTTAATATATAGTGTTTACGGAAAAAAAGATTCACCTTGCTTTTGAAAATCTAGGGTACGGTAATCTGAATTTGACGTTAAGTTTCCTCATGGGTTGTTTGAACAAAGATCTTACCTTTACATCACTACGCAGTTTGTGCACAATCTTTTTCGTTCCACTATCTTCTCTGTTCTCTTCACATCTCGCTGCATCTTCTGAAAACGAATAAATCAACATATTAATGAACTAGTGAACTCATGGAAATAGTCCAATAATTTGCCCTTGACTGGTTGTAGTGGTCTAGACTATAAAATGCCTTTCGAAAGATTGCCAAAATTAATGTGGTTTTCCAAGGACAGATAAATAACAAGTCCTTATCTGTGTCTCTGGATTTGTTCAAGCCTATTGTTTTAAGTTCATAAGAAACAAACGTTATATATTTTTTAAGACGTTTACTGCTGGCTTTTCACTACTACTGTTCTGATATTTAGGTTATAAGCGGTTACTATCAATATGAGTTTATATTAGTTATAAGATTTTTCTGACGTGTCAACCCCTCTGTTTACATGGAAATAAAGTTTTTGACTTTGACTATAAGTAAACCTACAGTTAATCTGCCAAGTTGGCAAAGTCTTACGCTGCGTCTGGCCGAGGTTTATAAGTACATACCTTTCGCATATTTCCGCGACATGTTCTTAGCCTCTTGTAGCCGTTTTCGTCCCAGAGTTTGTAGAATATCTTGAGCTTCGGGGTAGTCTTTCATTGCTGCTAATACATCTTCTCGTGATAGCGAAAATAATTCTGAATATCCTACAGATCTAACGTCAGCTGTTCGCCTGTAAACAAACATTATTTTTTTATTTAAAAGAATATTCATCATATTCAGGTATTTTTATAGCATAATAATTCAATTAGCATTGGTTTTAGTTAGATAACAATTTGAAATTATGGAATATTTAACGTTTCGTGAAAGGCTAATGACTTTCACGAAACGTTTTAAATAGTTCACTGGATTCTAGAATATATTTGCATATATCCTCACGATTATTGTATGTGTGAAACGTTACCTAGGTAATATATCCAACGCACAGTAAAAACCTACAACTATTATATAAAATAAATTTTTAGTAATGCATTATTTATTTTGAGGTGTTACTCACTTGTTAAGACCGTCTAAATTCAATATGCCTATTTCGCCGAAGAAATCACCAGCTTTCATAGTAGTAAGCACCCTTCCTGTCTCTGATATAACTTCTAATATTCCATCCGCTATAATGAACATCTCTCTGGCCACTTCACCTGTAAAAAATTGTATTTATTTAGGACAACCAACATTATCTACAGCTAAAACGTCTTTACCTAAAGAGTTTATTTTAATGAGAAATGATAATAGCATGTAGGCTTTCAAGTTGTTAAAGTTTATAATTTGTTTTAAGAGCAATTTTGTTTCTGAAACCAGGTTTTGTACTCTTTTTTAGATGTTTCAAAATTTTAGTTACAATATACCAAAATGTTAGTTACAATAAAAACTCTTCTAATAAGTTGGTATCTAAGAACCGTCAACCATTGTAACAGCCGTTTGAAATAAATAATTTATCAGGTTACTTTAAAGAAAGTAGTAGAAGTTGAGTAGATCTCAATGCGGTAGGCAGTATTTTCTAGATATTTCGCAAACATAAAAATAAAGCAATAAAACACATTGATGGGTAATTTTCGGACATGGCAACAATTTTACGAGCGTACCTTTCCGGCATATTGAGTCTCCGGGCGTGAAGATGTAAGCCTTCATTTTCAAAACGAGGTCGTGGAGGAATTCTGGCTGACATTCTTGGAATATTGTCACCTGGAATGGACGTAGGTATTGGAAAAAATATTGAGAATTTTTATTACTCTGTCTTTAAGCATTTATTCTAGCTACGTCCTTAAGCACTGTGCTGTCAGAAAATACCGTATTATTAAATCAATGATAGTTGATATGAAGAAACAGTAAAATTAAAATGGTGGACTTCAAACAGACGCAGCTTAGAAAGTCAATCATTTAAATTTCTTCCCATTTTCTTAGAAAGTGTATGGATGATTTAAAAATTGAATTGAAAAAATCACTCATGCAAAGCGAATGCTTTGAAACTTTTTCGCTTATGTGAAAAACAAAGCTTGAAAATCCACAGTTTAGTTAACTTTCATATTGCAGTATTTTTTATTTATATTAGTCATATTGTATGCATTTGCCAGTTGCCAGTTGCATTAGTTGTTTATCTCGATAGTACACAGCCTTACCTTTTTGAGCACACTAAGGTTCACATGCAACGCTAGCTCAGTCTTCAGTTTGTCTGGGAGGAGGCCTAGGGCTGTGTTGATGTCCCCGCCGCCCTGTATCCTGCCGCGGGACCAAGAGTAGTCGTACCAGCGGAGAACCCTTCTCTTCATGCCCCCTGGTACCTGAAAAGCAAAGGAATTCGTAAAAAATATCAAGAAGATTGCTTGATTATTCGGAATTAATAACATAGTTTTAAACAAACTTGTTTCCGCTGTCTATCCATATGTATGCTTAAAGATTCCTCTATGAATATATTTGTTCCGAGTATGTATATTATACATTATGTATATTTTATTGAGTATATATAGTTTTTGATTTTTCCTTAGTTTTAGTCAAAGGCTATTCTTCATACAAATGTAGTATGCTCCAAGAACTAACACGTTAACATAAATCAACAAAATCCGTACCTAAGCCAGAACGGGTCACTAATATTTGAGGAAAAAATACTCTCCTGGGAGTAAAATGTTCCAAAAGGCCCTTCCAATGTTCGTAGGCGTATCCCTAAGAAACTCTGTGATTTATGATTCCGTTATCAGAAAAAATACGGAACTGCGCTTGTAAACTAAAACTTTTGTAAAGTTTGAATGTAATCGCAACGATTAAGCAACTGGCGTTATATGTATAAAAGAAAGTTGTGTTATTAACATTATGCGATAGCCGGGAGGCGGAAAAATAGTTGTTATTAAAATTAAAGTAATATTGAATTGCATTATCTCGGCTTAATTTCTCTAACAATGTTCATTATCATAAAAAATCGTGAATTATCAAACAATATTCTCATCGCTTAATAAACCTAGCAATATTTTAGTCAAAGATCGTCATAGAGAATTTACGCTTCAACCCAGCTACGACGTCTACGCCGTAGAGGGTCTACGCCGTAACTCTTCTACATCGTGCGTGTCGTAAAGATCTACGAAAACCATTTTGAACATGCTACATTTTTTCCATGTTGTATTATGTTAATAAACTGCTGTCATATTTTATGTTCTCGTTCAGAGAACCATTCATAAATTAAATTTATTCTCAAAGGAAAACAAGCTCTTAAGACTTTATGAAGAAAACCCGATAAATATATTCCTACTTTCTAGTTTTAAGATTAACTAAACAAAGTAAATGGTTCGCGCAATCATTACCATCATCATTTCAGCCGTTGAACGTCCACTGCTGGACATAGGCTTCCCTACATGATATCCAGTTATTACGGTCGGACGCGGCTAGCACCCACCGCACTGCTTTCACCAGATCACAACCACTAATAATAAATGTATATACATATCTATTACCTTATGATGTCTCATATACGTCTTGGCGCCGTCAAGCAAGCGTTCAAACTCCAGCCTGTTGGCGTTTCTGTTTGTAATGACATTGCCGACTTGACCCACTATTGTCGCGAATATGAACACGCCAATCAGGTAGCTGACAATCGTGAACACGTATCTGTGAACAGAGTTTATATAAACAAAACTTGCAGTAAAAAATGGACTAAGCAATATTGATGTGCAAATAGTCTATTAAGTATATTATATCATTATACTTATTTGTGTCTTCATAAAATACGCAAGGCTAATATTTTTTAAGGTGTTTAATTCGTTCATACATATTTTAATTTGAGTGCAATTAATTTATAATTAAAAACTAACATATCTGGTTAAAACATAAGTACATAATCAAATAATTTCTACATCAAGAGACTTCTACCCACTTCGCTCGCTCAATAAGATATATGGTAGGGCGGAAAGGGAACACTTTGCTCTACTTCGTAAGAACTTAAACGACTTGTTTTTGTTCAAGACATTTCGATGGTACTTACCACAGAGTTAGTTAGTTAGTTTTAGGCTTGAAACGTTTTATATAAACCTTTACTTATATTTAGATAAAGTAAATTGATTACAATTCATTGTAAGCGAGTTGGGGAAATAATAATGATAAAATACAAAACTATAATATAATAATCAAAACTAATGTTTATTAAATAAAATTATGCTTATTAGTGAGATTGAGATGCGTTCATCAAATCAGATATAAATTAAAATTGAGTAAGAAAATGTGTGCATTAAAATGAACTTATTTAGATGATAATGATGGTTAATTAGATGATTTTATTTTATTTGTACATTGAAAAGGGCAAAACAAAATTTATTAAATTATTTAACTAGATTAAAAATATTATCGTTAGCATAATGTAAAAAATCCACGAAAAGCTACTATGGTATTGATAAGATAAATGATAATGGTTCTAAAACAAAAATGTGCAAAGTTTTCGAACAGTTGCAATGACAAAACACTTCATACTACGAATAAAAATATAAAAGCGACTAATTAAAATGGCGGTTCATATTGAAGGCTGTTCGAAAACTTTCTAGAAACTTCGTATCGACCGATGAATGACAAAAATAAGATAAATAAAAAATACAACTCCATGGTAAGATTATTCCACATTTATGTATTACCGAAGTTAGTAGCTGGGTAGCGAACAGCCTCCAAATTTCTGCCAGCGCCATTTTATTTTTATCGCTTACACACGGCTGTTTTCCTCTTACAAAATGTTTTGGGCAGTGTTTATGCGTTATCAATATCTGAGCTATCAAAACTACATTACGAATATGAGATAAGAAGTTTTCTATGTATTTCCTTGATTGAATTATTGGATTTCGTACAAAAAATAACTTGATGAGGAATATTTCTGTACCGAAATCTAACTAAGGGAAATAATTTGATATGATACCGATACGTAAGATGTTATTCAGATACAATAGATATTAATAAATTATGACAGTGAATGGAGTATTCTACGTAATGTTAAGTTTTAGTGGTTCCAGTTTCAAAATTCATATCACATATTCATTAATCTATTTACACTGTCAAATCGCTTGTAGGAAGAAAACGAACCTGTGTGTTTTGTTTATTATTTTTATTTTGCACAGTGCGAGTGTCGTAGACTTTCTTATAAGTTGGCAATCAGTCAGATCGTAAAGAGGTTTCCGTAATGATACAAAATTATCATAATCGTTTTGTTTTCTCGCTGTTTTCCTTGTCTCAGTGTAATGTTTACGTAATTTTGAGTATCTATGCCTCATGCATTTTTAAGAATATCTTGTTTTCCAATCTATACAGGTGAAATGTGTTTCTAAATATTTAAGACCAAAAATACACATACAGATTCAGTGGAATTTGATAATGAAAATATTTAGCCTAAAAAGAGCTTATTTCCTATAACTTTCTATTTAAATAAGAACTATTGTTAAATGTAAGTATCAAGTACTGAATATGATATCAGATTTGTGGCGATACAACTTCAGTTGTTAAAACAGTTTGAAACATTATTATATTTTATAAGCCGTCGCATGGAGTTATTGATTTCTATCTACTAGTCATCGGTTCTAGTAACTGTTCTAGTTGTGCTTTATTCGTTTTAAGAAGTTTGGATTATGAAGTTTAGCTTTATCCTTAGTTGGACAAAATTATAACTTCATACCCCAGACATAATTTAACGAACATGCAAGAACTTTTCAGATATGAAGCGTTGTTCTGACTTTGAAGCAGCGAGCGGTTTGAACTTTCAAATAACGAAGTATTTCACACTCGAAGCGAAAAATAACTGAGGAACTAAAAGGAAGAGAGTTCTAAAATAAACTGTATGCCACTTAACTTAAAGCTCCTTAGACGCTAGCCTTATCTTGTGAGTATATACAAGTAGGTATTATCTATCTCTGTGAAGCACATCCAATTCCTCGGCATTTCCATTTTAGGAAATGTCACTACGATTACATCCTCCTTGTGTCGTCAGCCAAGATATTACCTAGCAAATGAAAAGCAGATATTTCCCAAAGCCAATATTCATGGATACCTAATTGTTTTCGATCAGATTATTTCAATAGAAAATTTGTAAATTTTATTAACGTAATTTGAAAATTGCTATGAAAGCAAACAATTTAGTTTATATATCGACACTCTTAAATTATGGTAGGTAAACATGAATGACTATTTAGCATCAACTCCAATTAATGTAGTTATTTTCATATTAAAGAAGCAAAACTTTCACGTAAAACATTAAATCTAAATATATTTCAAAGTGCTTTACTCAAACCACGTTAAAATTAACATCAAACTTGATTTAAAAAAATGTAACTTACATTTAGATATATTCATCAAAATTCAGCACTAAAGGCTAATTGTTACGTGACTAAACCAAATGCACGTATGTAATGATATTTCCATCTTATACTTTTCTCTTATTTCTTATTTTTTTCCTAAGATATAAAACTCGAAAAGAACCCTCACTTTTTATTCTCACGTGTCGTGACGTAAAGGAGAAAAATCCATTAGCATTTAAACCTCGAGGCTGTAATTGAAAACCGGGAATACCTGCATGCTGCCAACCTTGATGTAATGGCGGAACAATTTAGCCAATTAGGAAAGTTTTCGTTTTTCCGCCCTGGACTAATGGAACGCATGATAGAGTTACATTTACCGTTCTGTGTTTGTTAGTGAACGAGATAGTTTATGTGCCGCCATATACGTTGTTTTTATTATATTTATTAATAGTACCTATACAATAAATAAATTATTCAATCTGACTATTGTTTTATAATAATCACAATAATTTTAGCCGTTATAATGTCCACTGTTGTTCAGAGGCCTCCCTTAAAATCTTGAGTGATTTCTGTTGACTGCAGTGAACTAGCAGTTTTCACCAAATAATTTTGGATGTTTTTTAGACAAGATCTAAGTCGTAACCGACCGGACCAAGGTGCGTTTATCGAGCCGCGGTCTCCATTCGAGAAAAATGTAGGTTTTCCAAATTAATAATCTTTTTATATCATGTCTGTAGCAAGTTAAAACCAAAATAATGTTGTAAAAATTGGTTTGAATATACTGTATGTTAAAAGTTAAAAGAAACTGAAACTTTTGTCAACATTATTATATTCTTATTGCGAAACTAGGGCAAGTCCCTGCTTTGTATATCTTTTCGTGACCCTAATATCTTCTTTAATATAGCATTATTAAGCTCTTATGGGTCGTGTGAAGGCACGTAAAGCTTTCATCAAATATATTTGCACAAAAAAAGGCACCAATATCAATAAAGTCTTGTCATTGCTGTTTAATAATGGTTTATCTAGTAGGCTACTTTAATTTAAGTAACAGTGACTACCTGGATTTATTTATTACATAAAGTTCACCGACTTATTAAGGTCACAGGTGTCCTTAATTGGTTGGATAGATTGATGTTGAAAAAGTTTCATTTAGGCAAAAGTCAGCGATGAAACATGGAAAACGTCCCGGACGAATGTGGACTAAATCGAAAAAGAATAATATTTGCAATGTATTGTTAACTTTAACTGATTATATAAATATTTTATCCTAATTCTTTCTTTAACATTTCTTCCCTATGGCATTTTTGAAAACTCAAGAACTTTCACTTTCTATCGTCGAAGACTTTTCCATCGTCAGAGCAAAAAATTATTTTATGGAACTTATTTTCCAATTCAGTCTCTAATCCTGTGAAAATTACATCGTCCTCGTCTTATTTGGAACAAAAGAACCATTTGCTGAAGAATTATAGAGAAAGCCACTTTTATCAACACAAATGCTGAAAATAAATAAAAAAATGTAATTGAATATTCCATGTTTTTTTTCCACTCAAATGTTAACAGTGTTGAAGAATATTGTATTGAGATTCGTCCCCAATCAACTTAACGTAAAAAGACAAATATTTGTCTAAAAATGCAAAACTCTATTTATGAATGAATGAAAATTATTCAATCTGAAATTTGAAATAATAATCTGACATATCGTACATTTTATTTTATGTTATATGTTATACTTTACAATGTTTATCATTTATAGTACAAGATGTATAATGTCTTTACGATCTGACCAACAGCTTTGATAATCATAAACATAGTTACCCTTTATTTGATCTGAACTGCAATAGACGGGATTTCAACCCGCGGCGTGGCAGAAATTTGGGGCCTCCGAGTGTGCTACGCATAATCTCCTTGTTAGTTCCTATTACATACTAGCAAGACATGTTATAATATAGTTATATATGTATTAATATTGATTATATTATAGGTACATGCATTCGAATTATGCTATCTAAAAGTTACATAACCTAAGGTAACTAATTGTTGAAAATGGAATAAACATTTTCCACCAAATGATATTTTAAGTCGCAGAATAATAATACACTGCTAAAACATTACATTCGAGATAATAATGTGACGCGCGGCAGGATTCGAACAACCTTCGGAATGAAAGTGGAACGCCCTTTTAACTAACAAAATACGGGAGTACAAATCCTGGAGAAAAACAATTCTTCCGTAACTTACAGCGTCTTTCTAGGAATGTTTATTTAGACATTTTCCAAACAAACTCGATGAAAGCCAAAGGACGTGACTGCACTGTAAACCTTTTGTTTCGGTAATTAAGTTGTTTTTGAACAACTACATTTTGATATAGATTAAAAAAGTGCCTACTTATTCATACCCCATAAAAATTTGCTGATAGGAAGAGTGTAGATCTTATCGTCTGAATTTAAGTTCTTGAAAGTGTAATATTTTTAAGAATGCAACGACGCCATAATCTAAAGTACCTATAATATTAAAAGAGGTTTATGAGGTTGTAAGCGTTAATCGCTGGATCTATTAAAATGATAAAAAACTTATTTTATCAATGAAACGCTTCAGTATTTTCGATTTGTAGATTCCCGGGAAATTGATGTTTTCCCGCAGAATTTACTATTTTAATGCAGGCAAACCGCGGGGAGGTGCAATAAACTACAAAATCGAAATAGCCCTCCGAATTCAATATTCAAGTCAGCATTTTAAACTCAACAAGAAAACGCTTTCATCTTGAAAACTCAGCGAACGTGTTTCACACTACAATTTAAACTCCAAATAGTTACTGAAAATATTTACAAACCTTTTAGCTACAAGCAAATAGATATATTATTTGAACAGATTTACCTCTTTAAAGGATACTAATTATACCTTAATAAAAATATGCTTTATTATATTTCGCAAAGTGATAAAAACGTGTTTCCTAGTGAGCAAGTAGTAGTACACTATGAGAGAGAATATCCTACTAAAATTATAAAAGCTAAAGATTATACATATTATGTAGGTTCTCTATCACGCAAAAAAATGCGGATTTAACTAGGCTTCATTTTACAAAAATGAATGTGAAAAAGGCGGGCGCAAAGCCAGTCTACGGGAGGAAATCGTGTCTAAAATGTTCCGATAACGATAAACGAATAAAATTTAACGCCTGCCTGAAAATAAATTGAAACGCCCGCAAGGACTCTGAGGAAATATCCCTGTTTATCTAAAATTAAAACTCATTTTATCAACGCAAACAATCAAGAGAGCAAAGTAAAACCATAAAAGTATTCTCAATTTGTCGTCCAGTGGCGTCATTCTCGTAATAAAAACCGTCAGTGCTTTTTCCATCTTGTATATATAATAGAATTATATAGAATTCGACGTAGCGGTGTAAAAAAGGTAAGGCATTATAAAATAAAAAGAAAGGAATTGTCATTGTTTATTTATTCAATTTTTAATTAGGTACTTTTGATCTACAGTTACCGAAGCAAAGCAAAATTGGTATTTTTTGTACATTGTTATCTATTATAAAGTAATTATGTCTAGATAAATAGGCAATAAAAATAGTTGAAAGTTATATATTTGTTTAGAAAATATCGTCGATGCTCAAATTTTAACAGGAGTATAGAAGAATCAGGCCGCGGACGACAGGAATAAAATGACTCGACAAATTCACTTCTAACTAGTTTTGCGATTCATGGTGAATTTAACTTACTGCGACTCAACACTGGGCTTCTGTAGCAAGAACGTACTTAGGCTTTAGGCCTTTACCACAATAGAAACGTTGACGGTTTAAAGGGATATATATTATACTAAATGACCCGCCAGCAGCTTCCCATGTTTTCTCACCTTTTAAACCTTCCCTAGGCTACTATAACTAATAATACAATATTAATAAAATAGTCGCAGTAGCCAAGGGAAGGTTTAAAAGGTGAGAACACATAGGAATAAAGCGAGGGAGGGCCTTCTAGTATAATATACATTTATCATTTATAGTATTTTAAAATAACTAGATGTCAAATTGAAAAATAATTATTATAGATTTTTTTTTTATTTAATATTTTAATTTTATTATTAATATTGTATTTGACTTTTAGAGTTATAAATTAGAACAGATATTTGCAAGACAGCAAAGCTTTGCACCTATGCACGAACTTACAATACTGTTCGGTGAAAGACGTTTAAATGCTCAATGTTTCAGCTGAGTTCTGGTGTACCAAATTAGGTCACTGACAGAGTCACCTTTTAAACGATGTTCTTTGAGGATTCGACTAGAGATTTCACGTTGTAAGTTTATCAGTATAAAAGCTGTATAAAAGACTGTTAACAAAGCTGGCTTAAAATTTTATTGAGGTTACCGAAGAATTGAAGCGAAAACACAAAATATAATTTGCCTGCACTATCCACATGTTTTGACAAAAAGAGGAATTCTCACAATAGCTGGCTAAAGCCTGTTTAGTGTTTAGGCCTTGCCAAAAATGAAATCATCATCATCATCATCACCCTTATTTACGTTTCCACTGCTGAGACACCAATCCGACTTTGGCCTGCATGGTGAATTGAGGCCTCACAAGAGATTTTACTCTGTGTCCCAGCATTGGGAACGTAAATACAGGTGTTGATGATATCTAGTGGAGAACATAATATGGGTTATTATGATGATGTTACAATAATCTATAAATAAATTCTGAATAAACTTATAAATATTCCCCAATAACAACTGAGTTTATCATTTACATTTAATAAATTAAGTTATACAGAAACAGGACTGATTCGCGGCTGCAAATTGATCAATTGGGGTCAGATGTTACAGCTTCATTGAGCCAATTGATTCATCGATATTAATTAGTGTATGAAATTTATGGTGATAATTTACTTTTTATGGCGTCTTTCGTGAGGACGTTGACACTCAGTAAAACTATCAGAAGTTAGTTTATGATGTAGGTACGTGAACGTAATTCACCGAATGATTGGCCGTTTTGGATATGTGGGAGCACACTCGACTTTCATTCCGAAGGTCGTGGGTTCAAACGCCGCACACGCCGCACAACTCTGATTTTTATTCTTAAAACATTATGTGCGCTTTATAAACACGTTCTCTAACGGCGAAGGCAAACATCGTGAGGAAACCGTCCGTGGAAACGTTTATATTTTAATAATAGTTGTAAGTGAATAATAAATAAATCAATTAATATTGCAGAAATGATTAGTGAAGTTATCAATAGGGGTGATGATTATGACTTAGGTATATTGCTTAACTTGTTTTCAATTTTATCATGCACACTTTGTAAATTAGGTAATTAAAACTTCTCTACAGCCCTATTTACCCTCTACTTAAAGCAAACAATTAAATGCTCAAATAAGTCACAATATAAATTATCATTAGTAAACTTTAAAGTTAACCTTCCATAAGCCAACAACATTCCTTAATTACTGGGTGACCATAAAAATCTCATTAAAACCCACAGAATACCAATTCGTTCCTCCATCATTATGGTCGTTAAAACTTCGCATTTCAGGAATCAAGCAAGCACCTCTAAATTAAAACTTCTGCAGCCTTTTATACATTAACTAGCGATAATGACTAGCCAATAATGACACATTGAATTCAAACTTTTTAAAGTTCTCAGAAAATGCCGGTTTCTTCACGATGTTTGCTTTCACCATTAGAGCACGAGTTTTCAAAGAGCTCAAAATTTTCAAGTAGAAAAATCCAGAGGTCGCGGCTAGATTTGAACCGGCACCTTCGGAATTATAGTCAAGTGAGCTCCCACTTAACCAACACAGCTATGTGTAGGTAAATGTATCTAAAACTCTCATATTCCATAATTTTTGCCAGTAAGTTAAACTGGAAGAATCTTGTAAAGTAATATTTGGTTGTGTTAGAAAATATAAAACATTTTCACAATTCCGCAGCAGGATAATAAAAGCACTCTTATTTTTCCAGCTTACCTAATTTTGTACCGTTCGTTGCATGTTTTGAATTCATCGTAAACAAACTTTAGTCATCGGATAAATGGATTTGTCTTGTCAGCCAGACAAGATAGAGACTGATAAAAGTATAAAAACCATACAGAACGTGATTCTTATTCGGTTAACGTTCGCAGAAGAGTTTACAGTGCAGTCACATTACCTTTGTTACGTAAAATCCTACCTCAAATATGGGAAAAGGAAAAATAACGAGCACAAGAAAGCAAAGTTTTTTGGCTAAAAAAGATTTTATAAGAGATTGAATAGGCCGTCAATATTTTATAACTACCTGTACCGCACTATCGACTGATCGCCGCCTAATATACAAATAAATTTCATTATTACCTAGACTCTGTTATTTTGTAGAGCTACTTGCTTCCGATAATGGCCCCACTTCAAGTATATAAAGCTATTCCGTCATTATGATGTTATTTCCAACCTGGATGCAGTACAAACGGGAAATCCACGAATTTTATAACGTAAGGTAACGCCAACAGTTATATCCCAGTACGCGTGACTTCTACAGGGCTGCAAGGATACGACTGTCGAACGATTGCCGGCAGCGCACATTCAGTAAGTATATAAAATAGATGGAATTCCCGTTTATACGAGTATTCGTTAAACCACGACAGTTTTTACAGTGGATGCATAAGTGATTATAAAATACTCACTCGGCGTTTGTTTCTGGTGTCGGCAAGTCTCCTATGGTGGTGAGAGTGAGGGTAGACCAGTAGAGGGAGCCGAGGTACTTCCTCGTGAGTGTGGCGTAATCGCCCGGACGATGGGGATACACCCAGTCACCCTGATAATAAAGTACACAGGTTTATTGATTGATTGATTCAGATTTTGTCCGAAATTAGGGCCGAATGCGGACAACAATTCGGGACGAATGCGGATTTTTTGAATGCAGGCCGATTATCACGGGACAGATGTGGCCTAAATCAAAAAATCACAAAGATTAACTTAGACACGTCATTTTTTATTTATTTATTTAAGTTCACAATACATATAGTTTACAAACCAATTCACATTAAATATAAATACATTAAAAACTTAGATCTAGTTTGTAAACATAATATGAGAACATGGAAGGATCAGTGTATAACGAACACTGATCCATTTAAATAATCAGATATTTTTTATTAACCTTTACTTTTTGTTGTAATTTTATAACTCAAGAACGGCTTCGCATATTTAGGTTTTAAAATAGTCGTAGTAGCAGGGAAGGTTTAAAAGGTCAGAGATTATGGAAATAAAGTCGAAAAAACGGCGGACCGTTCAGATGTAGGTAGTTTAAATAAAATAGCCTGTATGTAGCCTTCCTTGATAAATGTACTATCCAACATTGTAATATTTTCCCGGTTCTACTACACGAGACTAGAGATGTTGCTGAGTAAATTATCTAACATTATACTAGCGTTTTTTCCTTCAGAAATAAGTCCTGAAATAATAATAATATGCAACTATGTAGTATGCATAATTGTGCACCGTTACATTCACTACCGTTTAGAGTATTAAAATCAAAATCTCTAGGCGCTGTCAGTGTCACAGCCTGCCGTCTCGTTCGCTGGTACGTCATTCGCATTTTAGTGCTCAACCGTTCGTCACGTAAAATTGCGAAAGTTTCGCACTAGTAAAATAAACAATTGTGAACCAATATAATTACGTTTTATCATGGCCAAAACAAGTTTAATTTGCCATTCTTACGTAAGTGATCAACTACAAATCATAAAATTTGTTATAAAAATCCAAGTTGAGTCCAAGTGACTCGGAACCAAATCATACCATTGAAAAAGGTAAGTCAATTTATTATTACAAATATGCTTAGCTATTTTGTGGGCATAGACAACAAAAATACATTCGGGCTGATCGTCGGACAGTCTCATAATTATGATGTCATGCCGCACTACCCTCATCTACAATGTAGGTTATTGAAAGCTTATGTACCTAGCTCATATTGTGCGCAAAGACAATAAAAATGCATTCGAGCTGATCATCGGACAGTCTCATCGCAACAATGATGTCGTAACGCGCTACCCGCATTTGCAATGTGGTTTATTGAAACGTCAATTTATTATTACATGCGTACCTACTTATGTAGTTCATATCGTGCGCAAAAACAACAAAAATGCATTCGAGCTGATCATCGGACAGTCTCATCGCAACAATGATGTCATAAAGCGCTACCCGCATTTAAAATGTGGGTTATTGAAAACAGATACTGTGTTAGTTTCTGTGTACAACAATACGTATTTATACTAATAATGTACTATGATAGTCATACAATGCATTCGAGCAGTATTCAGGACTGTCTCATCGCATATTGACTATCAAATTAACAAGTTAATGCACTCGAGCTGATCTTTGGGCTGACTCATCGCATTTGTACAACATAATTTAGAAGATAATTATATCGAGCTGTTCTATGGGCTGTCTCACTTATTCTACTTCCCTCATTGCATCTGGACATGGAGTTGATGAATATAAACCCCATAGATTGGGGAGTTTGTGTATCCACCACACTAAAAGGTTTGTTAGCGGCAAATTTAATTTACCACAGTGAGTTGAAAGGTTAAGTACCTACACAAATGACGCTGCAGCCTATCTTCTGATAAACATATCCCTACGTCGGTTTGACGAAATCTATGGGAAAATATTGGGTGGCACTATTATTAGGCCATCGCCATACGGCACTTTGGGCAAAACAAAACACAAAGATAGATTTGACATTATTACAGTGTAGTGTTACACAAGTAAAATTTATTTGATACATTCGGATATACTTTTGGGTTTATCCTCTGTGTAATTATTAAATTGTTTTAAATTTTATACTTAACGTCCACTTATTTGAAAAATAATATGGAATAGAGTAGTTCTACTTGGTGATTTATGCATAGTAGGTAACTATGCATAATACCTACCTAATTTTGCATTATAAATAATACAAACAATCACCATTAGATATTTATCAAGATATCATAATTATCTATTATGTATACCATGTATACCTATAATACCTATGTTTTATTATTATTATTACTACATCCTGCAAGTTGTAGATTTTCCTGCAAATATGTTTCCTTCCATACGTATCCGATTATTTTGGGATTGAAGCGAACTTTATAAGCAAACTATAAAGTGGTTTACTTGTGACCAACATACGCAACTTTATAAATATTAGTCTTGTAAAACAATAAGAACGAGCTATGAAGAAGTTTACAAGGGTGAATTATGAAATATTCAGCATTCTGAATCTGTTATTAGGTTTTTTCAGTACCTCTGATGCAAACTGGCTAATCTTACAAAGAAACAGCCAATCGCATCGAATAATACCGCACGTCGAGAAGTCTACATCCGTAGTTCAGTACATCCAGGACGCCAGTGCAGCAGTGGACACACCGCCGACTCAGCCGCCGAGCATAAAGGAGACGAGGTACCCAAAAACCATCGACGGTATTTCCGACATCAATAATAACCCATAGTAACTACCATCTTGGTACAGATATCTGCTTATAAATAGATGTTTTTATTTTTTAAACAGTCGTTTTAACATTCTGTCCGCCTCTTGGTGAGACCTAAGTACAAAACTAAAGGTTTGTGTACAATAATAATATAATCCAGCATTGAAGGATCGCAGCAATCAAGACATCGCAGCGTGCTCAACTATCTTATATTACTATAAGTTCATTCCTGGAATCCTTTTAAAATCCATACCGAATTGAAATGTGCATCTTAAATATAAGCTGCTATGGTGTGCGAAAGAAGATTCCGCCCCGCGGCACCAGCCGCATTATGACCGATGTACATATCGGGTCAAGACCAAGCGTGTTTTACCAACATGAAATATACAAACCTACTTGGCTGTATGCTGTAGGGTGCGCCATCACTGGCAACTAAGAAATTATTGTCAGTTTTCATGTGTGCATGTCGGAGAGTTTTTTCTACGCTACCTACGTCCATTGAGTTACGGATAATACGTACAACTATTTCCAAATTCTCTCTCAATGTGATACACTAACGTGTTTACATGACACAAAATATAATTATGAATATTCTGCTGTTAAGTGTATAGTAACTTCCTAAAGTTATGAACCATGAATCGCTTCAGATAATCTACTATTAGCGTTGCTATATTTTTAATATCATTTTATATAATAATAACTATGTATCAATGTAACCGTTTCAAACTTACATAGTTATTATGTAAACTATATATTATTATATATAGTTTTATAACTGATTTCTATAATAATGTCTAAGACTGGGTTAGCTAGAGACCTATTATGAATTCAACTTCGTTTGAATATAAATCCAGGGTTTCACAAATACATGTTATTGAGTTAAATCCCATGATTTCTGTTTTACACCCACGGGATGCATCAGCTGTCATGCAATGGAACACATCGCATTTTTAAAGAAATTAACATCTGGATAAAGTTTTCAAAATGTAGAATATGAAATAAGTTGGTATTTTCAACCACTGCATAGTCGGTTTTCTATTGTGCACTTGCCCAGAATTTTATTGCCTTTTATAAGCCTTAAAATTGCATATTTTTATTTTCTTCATTCGACAAAAATAATGGTAGCTCCACGCTACCCTATAATCATTTTAAGGAATTTAAAATGACAATACTATAGATAAGAGTTGTATAGTTAATTCTGGCGCCTCAACAACGGGGTATGGGTCGTGTAATTGTAGAGAAGGTAGACCTTGGTCGAAATATGATATAAATTTCCATACAGATAAAGCTGCAAGTTATCTACTACCATTATAGTTTAAATATATATATATATATAATTCCTTTTTTGCATCCATACATCAATAGAATGAGAGAAAACCAGTCTCCCATCTAAGTGAATTGAACTATCGACAGTTCGTCGACAGAAAAGGAAACAGTCACGACTGAGTCCTCGAAAAACGTTACTAAATAAGTACCTAAACAATCAATTACCCCAGATCTTTTTGCCTTTTGCAAATACAAAAAAAAAAAAAAAAAAAAAAAAAATGTGACTTGTAAGGTCTAGAATAAGTGTCTAGGACACGCCTGACATCTTCCTTTTACGTTGTCATGGGCTAAAATAGTTTTATACTACGTTTCTACGGTTTCTTTTTGACTCTCAGTTAAACAATTATTTACAAAACCGAAGAAGAGGCTTTATTCCCCATTGGTATATTCAGCCGTTATATCTGTTATTTAGAAACTTTTTACATAATAATTAATCTTAATGGACCAGCAACAATAACGTGTTAATTTAATTTGTTGTCGCTAAGACAATTATACATATATTATCTCCACCATACGGGGACATCAAAAATAATCTCTACCAAGTATGTAGCACAATAGTTGTCTGGGAAGGTCGTGTATATTTAAATATATATACATACAAACACATTTGTGAAGTTAATATTTCTTACAGTTTTGAGAGTTGTTTACAACAATCTATATTATATAATTCTTTTCACCACAGTTATTTAACTTTACATACAAAATTGTATCTATACTCAATAGCAACAAGAAAGCGTTCCTATTGGTACTCCTTTGAATAGTTCAATCAAACATATTTTCAGACGATCGGATACATGAATATTCGATCACAAGTTTAAATCCTCTATGGATGTTTTGGAGTTTGCTCCCTTGTAAATAAAACTATCGATTTCAGTAAAAAATAGTACAAAAAATGTCTTACTGACTTTAGAAAGGTTTTTGGTACTAGTAAACCGAATAGAATCTAAATAAATTTTGATATGAGTATGATCGTTTATCACCAGTGTATCTTATTGGCGTTTGAGAAAGCCCTTTATCTATGAATAAAATCATAGTAAAGCCACGCATTAACAGCTATATTTAAACATTATGTAATTACTAATGTTTAAACATTATGTTATTACTAATTATTACTAATTACAACAAAAACGGTTCTTCCTTTGCAATGGAAAGGTTCTGCAAAAGAACAATCATACAAACCTGGAGAACATTTTCAATTATGAGATTTGTTTTAACACACAAATTATAAGCCACAACATTTTTATGTTGATAGTGTAATAAAAATACTGTTCAAAATAATATAATTATAACAGGGTAAATAACCTAGGAATTTATTTAATAAACGAAATAGTGGTTACCCACATCATGACATATAAAACATATATTTTCGATAGATTTCGAGTGAAGTCACTCATAATTCTAAGTTCAACTTAATTTAGTATAATTTCTCTATTGAGTAATTTAAGTGTGATTTTATTTCCTCAATCAGCTCTAAAAGTCTACATAGTTGCATATTATTATTATTTCAGGACTTATTTCTGAAGGAAAAAACGCTAGTATAATTGATGATTAAACGAACTTACCAAGTGAAGTTCTATCATAATTATACGTGGCGTTTTTTCCGAAGAAATAAGTACCAATTCCCTCCCAACCCAAGGACCCTGATGCTGATTTGATTTCGTCAACAAAATCAAGAAAAAGTATTCAAGAATATCTGATGTAATATATCTCTTAACGAAATGACGTACCAGCGAACGAGACGGCAGGCTGTGACACTGACAGCGCCTAGAGATTTTGATTTTAATACTCTAAACGGTAGTGAATGTAACGGTGCACAATTATGCATACTACATAGTTGCATATTATTATTATTTCAGGACTTATTTCTTCGGAAAAAACGCCACGTATAATTATGATAGAACTTCACTTGGTAAGTTCGTTTAATCATCAATTATATTATCTCATTTTATGTAAGAACCTTAAACATTACAAAGATTAAGAAATAAGTGCAGATAATGATGATCGAGCATCACACCAAATGTCTTACGACCTGCTATTAAGGCGACTTCCTTAAGGCACCTAGTGAACTGAAGCGGGTCTATAAACTGTGGCAATCAAGACACAACATCAACCTTTTACTGCTTATTAGGTAACACGTTCATGAAGTGTAATTGTAGTCATTACAGCGGTACTTCTTAACCCTCGACACTAGATGTTTAAGTTTGACCTATTTTAGTGCGTTCACGTAAAGCGCTTGTTTTCGACGCTGATATGCACAAACACCCATAATAACGTTCCTACTGATGGGACACGTAAGGAAGGTAGATGACCTCTTGACGAGAAGTAAATGACACCTCATGCCTAAACTCTTCAAAGTTCTCAGAACATGCTGGTATCTTCATTGATGATTGATGTTTGCCTCCACTGAAAAATACGTGCGTAAACAAGGGATACACTAGGGGACAAGTTATCCCACAACATGATGCAAAACACTAGATTAACGTGACGCTGAATCGTTGCATAGTGTAGGTACCTATTGTAATGTTAAGTAAAACCTTTTCCCTAAATTGTGACAGCACAGGCTCATAAAAATAAACAAAATAATCTCAGTTAAATCATAACCATCATCATTTACTTTGCGATAAAAACTCGCTACCGTACGTTATATAAAAAGATCTCATAACTCCCCATATACATTTATCGCCAAGGAAATGAGGTTTCGCCCAACAAAACCCGTCGTATCAACATAAATCTCCACAACATTAAAGTACTCGCACAATATGGCAATACGATCTCAAATATCAATGCTACGGCATAGTAGTTTTATTAAAACCATTGAGAATATGATCTCGGTTCGTTCATTTTGACGAGGGTAACCGAAAACCGTCAAATCTCGACTTGTATCTTCACGCTTTTGATAATAGAGATGTACGTTGTCCGGAAAAGAATTAAAATAAGTGGATTTTTGTTTAAAATCAAATTAAGCATCAAGTGCAGTCAATTTTACTTATATAGGTATGTAGTTGATATTATACAGCTGAAAACTTTGTTTTATTGAATGTTGGACAGCGCTATTTCAGAAAATACTAGTTAGATTTGCAAAATTTAACAAAATTTTTTTATCGTGATATTCCACAATGTAAACATATCCATCAAATTATTATCCGCAAGGTATAAAATAGTATTATTTATATATGAATAGAATTATTAATGTATTTCAAAATAAAGAAATTTCAATTTAAAATAATGTTGAGTAGTAAGTTCCAACTTCATAAGGGATTCGTAACTTTATATTTACCGGCCTTTGTTGTCCGACTTTTATGACCCAGAAGTAAGTATATTTACACTACCCTAATCAAAGGGTGGTCGGTAAAGAAACTATTTTGATCATCCGTAACCCCTATTTGGCCTGCACGGATATGTTTTAGATTAACCCTCGGTGACCGTGTTAGTTCGGTGTTGAAAGTATCGGTTGGTTGTTTGTTTCGATAGCTTTGAAACAAAAAGGTTTTCATTAAGTCTCGTGAAGAACAGGTAAGTATTTAGTTAATAAGAGAAGTGGTTTCGGGAATCTATCTTAGATGAAAACTTCAGGAAACGTGTTTTCAAAAGTTTTTTCGTTCTTTGAGACAAAATATTTATCGCGTTTGATCCTATATATGTTATATTAAGATATTTTGTACACAGTTTGAACAATATATTATAACAATAAATACATTTCATTTAGAAAAGTTTCGGGGACATGTTTCACCAACCCGCACTTGGTGAATTAAGGCCTAATCTCTCACGACAAGAGAGAAGTTTCTGTGTCCTAGCAGTAGGAACGTAAATACTCCTATTTACTCGATGATGTTATTTTTTAACTGAAACGTACCTGAAACCCCTCAGCCTCAGACAGCAAGAAGTAGAAGCAGCCGAACCAATGCGCCAGAATCAGGAGAATGTGGATCAGGTTGATGACCCGCCAGAAGTTGGGGTACACCGTCCTCGACTCCACGATGTAATAGCAACTTACAGCTCTATAAACCTAGAAAAAAAAACAATTTTTCAAATAACAAAATTTACAATTGAGAATTAGCAACTAGAAATAGCAACTTATAGCTCTATAAACCTAGAAAAAAAACAATTTTTCAAAAAAACAAAATTGACAAGTGAGAATTCTTAGTTTTTAGTTTGTTTGAATGTATAGAATATTGAATAAATAATTAAATATATCATTGGAAAATGTATGTCTTTTTTCGTGCAAAGTTAGTTTTCGATTCAATTGAAAGCGAGTACAGTAGACCATTTTCTACTACACTTACACACCCATCAACTCCAGGATTTCCTTACCGTTTATCGGAAAGCAATTTTATCCCCCTTTTGACAAGCCCTTTGATTCCTATCTAAAAATAGAGTATGTGAAAGGGGCTAAAACAGAATGGAATGAAAAAGAGCACGACAGATTTGAAAGCTGAGTGTCGAAGAGGCTTGAATTCACTGAGTGTATTTGTCTCTATTGGTAATACTTGCTATTTCAATACGCTTTATCTCGCTTTTAGTTTTTATTCGCGCTCAAAAATTCTCCTATTTTCACGTGATTGTGTGCATATTCCTAGCTCTCTTAGCTTCTTAGCTCTGTTACGAAACTATTTTGTCTCTATGTTTTCAGAAACCAAATTATTTTAACAGGTCACTGCGATTACCCAAATCATCGATAAACGTGGTGAATACTAATACGATACATATTATACTTTGATATTATAGTTTGTAGGTTGTCATAGTGATATGATTATGAACTTAAAAATAGATAAACAAAGCAATGAATTATATTCAAAACAGGTTTCGCGGACAA
Source organism: Chloroclystis v-ata (assembly GCA_963691955.1). Lineage (NCBI taxonomy): Eukaryota > Metazoa > Arthropoda > Insecta > Lepidoptera > Geometridae > Chloroclystis > Chloroclystis v-ata. Next base: position 14,865,407 of record OY829902.1, on the reverse strand, counting down.
TCACATAAGTAGACCGCGCATATCATTTAGTACCTACGGTGAAATGGGAATCGAATTATCCAAACCGTAAGCCCCGATTCAGTTATTTCAAAGGCCGCTGTTAAAGGTCACACAAAGATAGAAATAGCATTAGGGTACTCGTAATGCTTTTAATAATCTCACTTGCTATTCAGAAACAATTGTTAACCACAATGGTTTTTGAATAGCATTCGTCGATAACCCATATTATATTTTGTTACATTTATATTCCGATAAAACGGGTCTTTAGAATACAATTCATAAAAAGTCTAGGATAATATAGATTTTGTTCACGACGCTTATCAGGCCTGACAAACACGTAACCTAAGTACATTACCTACAATAATGCATCTCGCCTTCTTGTATGAGAATATAATGTAAATCCCTTAGTGGCTTTAACGACTGCAAGACATTCAAATGTTTTATCATTGTATCTCCTCAGATAGAATCCATAAATGGGTTTTACTGAGGAGGCCTTGTTATGGGACGTAATATGGCTTGTTTTATAACAAGCAATGTTTATTATTCATCATTATCTTCATTCATTGGCTTTCTTATTGGCTGATATAACTGACTTTATATATTTATTTTATTATTATTGATGATGATGTTAATACAAGTATTGACTAGTGAATCAAGCACAACGTTAAACAACACTCCCCAAATACCGAAGGTAGCTTAAGTTGATTTACGCCCCATTAGGGACCATTCATGGAACAATTAGGCATGCCATTCACGGTATTTATATTTGTCTGTTATTAAGAGCTCTTGAAAGGAGTTGCTTTTGGGAGTGATAGGCGGAGTCAATTATAAACAGTTATTTACGAAATTACTGTGAATATTATGAAATATGTAACAGCGAATTATGGATTAATTATTGGGATATTTGATTACATTTGATTTGAGGTTGCGCCTAATGAATGGTCTGTTGCAAACACAAAATGACGTAGGTAGATATTTTATTTTCATTTTGGTAGGTCCAACTTAAGTGTTTTTTATAGGGAAAATAGTAACGATTTAAGTTAGATAAATAAATCTGTAAATCTTGTAATTTTATGAATAAATGTTACCCTTCACAAGATGTTTAAATGTGTGCAAATATTAATGCAATTTAAGTAAATAAATAAAAAACCTAAATTTATATTTAATTTAAGTTTGGCTATTTATCTATTTTTCATTTTACGAGTATTTCTGATACATACAGAATATTTTTGTCTGAAATTGACTGAAATTTCTTTACAAATCCAGCAAGTATTTTGAAGGACATCGTAAAGTTGCAGCAAACATTTTGTTCACAGTACAGTCACTCTTCGTCATACGAAGGCTTCGTCAGCAGTCGTAAAAAGAAGATTTTACAACTTTAAAAATGCTTAAACCGAGACGGTCCATTCACATAATCTGTTAAAGCATTTTTAGCAAGTCTTCGGAGAATAGTGAAGTGAAAATGGCGAATACATAAACTAATATTATAGACTAGCCGAAACGCCGACAGCTTCGCTCGCGTTTTTTTGGGTTTTTTACATATCTACCTATAGTTTTTTATACTCGTAGCATATAGCCTTTCTCGATTAATGAACACTCAAATCATTCTTCAAATCGAACCTGCGGTTCTTGAGATTAGTGCGTTCAAACAAACTAACAATCACACAAACTCTTCAGCTTTATAATACGAGTAGGTATAGATTACTGATTTGGTTCGAATTTAACATTTATTATTATTTTTTTACATTTATTTTGTCGCAATTATTCGATACAAGAAGATTTAAGAAAAACGTACGGCTCATTCTTAGGTAGACAAATAAAAAACGAGACATTAATTATTTTCTGTAATGGAAACCAGCAATTCTACGAAACTCGCTTTTTTATGGGTTCGTATATTCGTCTTAACGAACTGTAATGTCGATCGCAGCTATCTATTTTCATTAAAACGTACGCTGAACTTTCCTTAGACAGGGTAAGAGTGGTTTTTGAGAAGAGTATTTTGTATTCTGAGTTTACTACGATTCAAAACCTTGGAATGTTGTCGATGTTTTTGAAGGTATACACAAGATATTTCCCAATAATCGTCCGCCATAATTTTTATAGAATAAAAGAACCTTACTTTATTTGTTTTTTTTTGGGCGAGAAACGAACTAGAGAAATAATGAAAAAAAATCTTTCAAAATATAATTTTCATTCGTGCACACATTCTTGAAACGGCTCACCATATATAACATAGGTATATGTATATTAAAAAATATAAAAAAAAAACTTTCAAACGAAGTCGCCCACGTTCCTAAATATCTACATAATTTATTTTTATTACGATTGTTGGGATTCTAATAGAATGAGAAAATTTCTCTCTGTTTCAAGACATACAAAAGCTTATTAATTTTTGTTTTGAAAGAATTTGACTATTTGTTTTCCGTTTAGATGGGATAGAAATGGGTTTTCCTTATAAGCCCCGAGCTGAAGACAGAAAGATACAAAATATGTACCTATATAATTTATTTCTATAAAATACAGCTCGAATATGTATATTTTCCGATAGGTTTAGAGTGTGGCAGTAAGAGAATATCTTGAGAGTTTTCAGTAGTGAATCTCGATTTTTTATATTCTTACCTTAAAAAATCTTGGAAAACGAATGATTGGGTTTGTTCCAAACTTCAACTGCAGCAAATCAAGAGGCGTTAACGAAGCGATGTCTAGAAGAAAAGGTCTTGAGGATAGGTAGTGTTTCGCAAGCTTCTTTGAGTCATAAACCTGAAACAGAAAAATATTAATAACTTTCCATTAATTAAACAAAAAAATGGTATGGAAAAATTCAGACTAAACATTTTTATTGCCTTCGAGAGAATTTATTTTGACTTGAAAAATGTATCCGCCGAATACAACTGGATTCTTCAATTAACAAATCAAATTATTTATGAATTTATCATATCATTATCATTAGTAACATTACATTACAGTACGAAACTAATTAAGTGTACTTTGTACACGTTCTTCAACGAGACTTGAAAACATCGCAATGAAACTCCCTGTTAATTATAAATAAACAAATTGATGACTTTACTCCTCTGGTCCATCCAATTATGCTACGTACATTGATTATAAGTAATTATTGTTATTTTACACTGGACGTGATCAGATGTAGCTGTGCTCCTTCAAAGCATAAATAGAAATAAAATTAGAATCAATGTTCTTACCATAAGTCCCTGCTCTAAGTACCCCGTCCTAAGCTGAACCACGAGGTCCAACGCGAACACAACATCACTCAGCCCATCGCACGTCAACCAAAAATAATGGCACATTATCTGAAAACAAAAATACATAGCAATATAAATTTAGAATCTAAACTAGAGTGTTAGACATGCTGTTATTTTAAAAAAAATTATGTGCAGTGAAGCTGTGGAAAATTTTTAGTACATTTAATCTTCGAAGTTCATGAAATATTATTCGACTTCGGCTATTAAATTCCGAAAGTTCTGTGAAATTTGCTTGATTTTTATTTTAGCGACACTCTCCAACTTTGGATATTTGCTCTCAAGTTGATAAAGATTTTGATTGAATGTTTGTAGAAGAAGATATAAAAGATATCTTTTTATTTATAAAATATTTCTATACTTTTTTGATCTTACAATATAAGTAAGTACCTACTTTTGTAAAATTACAATCTCATTTATACCCGTAGTTACTTGTACTATTTTTGTTAATAGTAAAATTGTCTTGTTTGAGTCGAGTTTAAAGACACTTAAACAAATCAACTCAAAAACTAAAATATTCGAAAACATTTTCATATTTATTTTCATATAACTTCCCTATCATATTTAGCGTACACAACTCAATTCGACACTTCATAATCATCATCACCCCTATTAACGTTTCCACTGCTGGGACACAGGAACTTCTCTCTTGACGAAATTATCGACATTATTTTTAAATACGCCCTAGATCGTAAATACAATAGAACAAAAAAGAAAAGCTTTCATCATGTAGGTAATTGTTTAAAGCCTTTATTTATCTACTAATAATTGAAAGGTAAAGTTTCGTCAGTTTGGATACTCGGTATTTTACTATAGATATCGCTAGGTTGTATCTATCGTACTTACTGGCGAAAGTTGTTTGTTTAAATATAACTTGCCAACAGTTTCTCTTGAATATTAAATTGAACACTTTAGGTTCTATTTTAGGATGGTTATTGATCTTCTATGAAAACTAAAACATTAGGCGGAAGAGGTAATTAGATAAACGTGTTTCCAGTCTCAAATTAGCAATAAAACTCTTACTATTATCATAAGCAGGCCTTATATACGTTTCCCACTGCTGGGATACAGGGACGTCCTCTTGGCGACAGATATTAGGCTTTTATTCAGCACGTGCGGGTTGGTGAATGTCACTTGTACTTCAACCTTTTTAAAGTACCTATATACTCAAAGCATGCCGATTTCCTCACGATGTTTGCCTTCACGTAAAGTATGCTGGAATCCTTTTGAAACTGGAAACAGTTTTGGTATTACGTTGTATAAAAAGTTTGTGCGGTGCCGACATGTAAGATGACATGTCTCAGTGACATAAAACTATCTAAATCTCGTAAAGACGTACGGGACAATAGGATAGGACATTTTAGATCTAAAGCCAATGGCTTTATGAAGTCTTTATGGAGTTAAAAATGGTTTCAAGTGTGTAGTATACAATATACAATACAATATATTGTGAAATACAATTCACGGTAAATCAATTGCGGGTAGTAAATATAATGGAAATAGCTACGAAATAGATGGAATACTAAGACATACTCATAAAACTGATCACACTTGAAATAATTGTAAGTTGAAATGATTTTATAGTTACAAGTTATAAAAGACTGATTTCTCATCAATATTAAATTTATTGTGATAGGTGAACTATGACTATTCTCCGTCTATCCTATCCTAAATTCATTCCTTTTCTAATATGTAATAAGTATCCTCAATAATTTGCTGCCCAATACCATCAGTCGGTAAGTATTCCCAATAGACCCTAAGAGACCTTAAGAAATAGGTATACCTTGAATTGTGAGGAAAGATCCACTCAGAAAAAATGTTATGGAATCTCTCGGGATGCTTAGAAATTGACATCGATCGGTAGAACTTGTCTTAGAAGGATAAGTGCTACGGTTTTCGGTTACGTGCTGTCATAGTTTATTTTAGGTTACACTCATAGGAGATCAATACGACTTCTGTTGTGTAGCGAGGGAAGGTCTGCCGGAGGTTGCGGATTTGATTCGCGCCTCAGGACAACAATTTTATGATCTGCAGACTGCAGATATCTGTTCCGGATGTCTGAATGTTCTTTATGTATAATAAAAAATTATAATATATTCTATTATATCAGAAATCTAGCACCCGTAACACAACACAACCTTAGAGCTTTACCACGCAGCTAAATGTTGCTGTGTGAATTGTTCAGCAATATTTATTTATTTATCTACAAGTTTTCCTCTGAATATTAGATTCCATAAAGAATGTAATAGTATGTTTAAGATTGGATTTCAAAGTCCTCTGTCAGCATTGTCGTAACAATATCGTTCAAAGATCTTATTGGACACGAGATTGACGCTTTGCGAAAGCACTGAGATGTTTTAATTTAATGATAAATTCTTCTGTGAATTTATTTTCAGTAGCTTCTGAAACCTTAGAAAATGTTTTTAAAATGTTATAATATTATTATAGCTCTTATTGGGAAGTTCCTACAAGATCAAATATATACAGTAAAATATATATTTTACTATAATTACATAGACTTGATCAACATTATGTTGATATTATCTAAATCAGGTAGGTATAGATGATCTAATCTTAAAATGAACTCCCCTCCACAAAACCGTGATAATTTCAACGTGTGTGAGGAAATACTTATTGCATCAGTATACTTGTGTGCGTGCTACAACTTTACTGTAAACATGGACTCATCCGCGCACTGCGTTGTCAATAAGTTGTGCGACCAATCCCGTGTAGGCATTTGTATGGCGGGGAGCGCGCTCTTTGTTTGAGTGACACGTCCGTTCAGTCGCGCGTTCGGCTCATTAATGCCGAAGTTGGCCGACAGATCCAGCCTTTCTCTCATAGTGACACCGTGGAGGCTAGACATTTGGCAATCGACATCGTTGGTAAAAAAAAGTACAAAATGTATGGATTTGACATAAACCTATTATCATTATGGTATGGACATTGTCTAGGGGCCCGTTTGTTTATACGTCATTGAACATCCAATGACAAAGATCAATTTATGTGTGTTGTATCTATACACCTTTTTGCATGTACGTGTAACCGCGGTGGAGGGGCGTTCAGTTTAAAAATGGTTTTACTATACTTGATTACGCATCTAAAATAGTGTAATCTGCTTTGAGAAAAATATTTTTTGCTCGACTCGACAATTCACCCAATGTTTATGATATTAATATTTTTATTACTTTTCATTTTATTTCATAAAAAAGGACCTATATAAACCGAACTATACAAATCAATGAATCCAGGTAACTACATAGTTACTCTTTAAAAAACAGCTATCGAAGATAATAAATCTCGAGGATCATTATATTTATCTTAACAGATGCTTCTAAATACAAAACATAATACTGTTTTGTATTCGAGAACCGGATTTACACGATTCGAAACAACCCGGATAAAGCCTAAAGGGTTAACTTGTCAGTTTATTTGGCAATGCAAAAATATTCACCACCAGACACGTAAAACGCTTATTATGTCATAGGAAACTATGTTTTAAATTTCGAACTTTATTTATTGCCCTCGTTCAATGTAAACATTTGTAAGACATAAAAGACGGCCATCGGCTTTGCCCGTGTAAAATAGGTTCTGATGCGGAAAAAGACATTTCCCCAGGTAATAGACAAAATACTTCTTACCTTCGTGTTTTTCCAGCCATATCCTTTCAGACAAATCTTTTAAGATTGTACATTCAGAGTACAAGAATGGAACATACAAATAATATTACACTAAAAATGTTTTGCAATTATTATTTTACTAAGATAATAAATAATCAGAGATTAGTAATGTCACGTTGAAATATTAAAAGTTTTTAACAATTTACAATGAATGCTTAGATGCAAAAGTTTTAAAAGGCCATTACTAACACCCCAAACTTTAGGGAACATTCATTGTTATCATTTTATTTAAACTTTTCTACATAAAATAAAAGGTAAAAGTTCTAAGCTCGTTTATGTTTTACATTGTGATTTTAACGAATTTGTCTTAGCTTTTCTCAGATACTTTATTTTGATTTGAAGAGACGTATTGTTTTAAGTAAAATTGTACTTCTAAAGCTGATAAGTACTTCCTACACTGTAGGGTACTACTTGCTATATAAAGTAATAAGTAAGTATATTAAGAGTTTAACTCATCATTATCATTTCTGCTACTGGACGTCCACTGCTTACATAGGCCTACATGATTGTCAGATATAACGGTCGGACGAGGCCAGCATCCACCGCTAGCCAACCGCTATGACCAGATCATCTATCCACCTTGTTGGTGGACGTCCGACTTGAACTTGGAAACGTTGACGACGTTCAACTATCTACTTAAAATATGAAACTTTATTCTTTATATATTTACATAGTCTAGCTATCAGAATAATGCACAAAATACTTTACACTTAGGGGTAGGTTTCTTTAGGTCATTACGAAGGTTCGGAGTAAATCTATCTTCACAATCGTTACGGTGTTTCTTCTTACAGAACAAATGACTAATAATTTGTCTTTGAAATGGTTTAACCTGGAGTCTGAAAGAAACGTATGTCTGCATATTCTAATGCAAATATTTAAAGATAAAGCTTAGATTATTTTTTTATTTACATAGATTTTAGCTTCGTAATATGCACGCCGCTATACTCTACTTATCGCACACTTTATTTTCACTCATTGGAGGGGCTTACAATTTTAAAACAGCGTTTTAACAAAGAGAACAGAACGTGGGACCGCTCGCCGGTCCGCAGTGCACTACGGACCGGCGAGCGGTCGTGATCCGTGTCCTTGCAGTGTCCTTGATCTTGTCCTTGATGAAGTCCCATGTTCTGGGACGAAACGGTTGGTCAATAGCCTACGTAAATAAGGTTCGTGTATTGCCCGTTTATCTCAATATGAATTTATCAAACCACGACAGTTTTTAAAGATGCTTGAATTTCCAGTAACTAAGTAGGCGTTTTCTTTTAATGTGACATATAAAATTTAAATTACCTGTAATTCAGGGAAGCTCTGCCGTACGATCAGCGTCCACAGATTATACAGCACACACAGCGTGATCAGCCACAGCCAGTAGAAGTAGAAATTCTCGTCCGGATTCACGACGCTTCTCGGCACACGGATCCGTTTCCGCCTTGTCCGGTTCGAAGCTCGGTGGTCGCCGGTCGCGCCCTCAGACCCTGTGTCCTCAACCTGTGGAAGATAGGGTTAATTAATGCTCGCCAGTAGCGACGGAAAGTGTTGACTAAGATATTTTTTAATCATAAGTGCGTTTGGCTATGTTACTTGTACACTAATCGCGAAAGGTTATTATTTTTATTTGTGTACCTTTTATGCAGAACAAAAACGATTTAGATTTCAAGCATCAAATACAATTTATTTACAATTAAAAACATGTATATTATGAATTAAGAACATAGACAATCAGATGTTATTCAAATAATATCACCTATTAGGGAAATAAACTGGTATCCTAAATAATTTTGATACCTAGAAGTTTACAGGCGCTCAGCCTCGCGTACTATACCTAATAGATACACTATATAATACCTAATAGATACACTATACCTAATAGATGTTTCAACAGTGAAGTTTAGTGAAACCTTAAAAATAAACCAATAGAGCGTAATTATCTGAAGTGTCAACCAGACGTTGATAGATTACGTAAGTTTTAACCTTCGTCTGGATTCTCTATACCTAGTTTGATCTATCTTTGAATATCGATTTGGACCTATTTTCAACAAACTGAGCTGGATTCGCCAGAGCGTTTGTCTGACGTCAAGTTACACGCTAGATGCACTTGAATTTACTTAGAAACTAGTTGTAAATAGTTTGTCTAAGCAATTAGGCGCCTCCGTGGCGCAGCGGGCGAGAATCCAGCGTCAGTGCAAGAGGTAGCGGGTTCGTTTCCCGTAGACTGGCCACATTTATAAGTTCTGAAATCACTTATCCTACTCATAATAAACTCGAAAGTTTCTAGGTATGAAGTATTTACTTAATGGTTTTTGATAAGACTTTATTGTAATATGGCATTTTTCATAAAGTAAAATCACAGGTACGTCAGAGTTCGAACTCGTTGTCTGGTAAATAAACATTTTTGAATAAAATAATACCAATTATTTCTTATCCAAAACACTAACTTTAGTCTTTTTACATAATACTCATAGCAAAGATAAAATATCCTACCATTTTATTAGTGGGACTGAGAGATCAGTTATTTTCCGATTCAACAACTGATTTAATAACTAAAAGATAATCCTAGTAAAACTAAGTTTAAAGACACAGTCATTAATACATGCGTCCAATTCTGAAACTCCATCAATGGATTAATTTCCATAGAAATCGGATAGATTGTCTGATTCAAGTTAGATTTCCAATTTTCCATTCGATTCAAAGTTTATTTCGTATTCATCCTTCCCAGTATCTGATTTAGTTGGATATAGTTTTGTAGGTACTTTAGACTTAATGCTACAATTACCTTATGTCAACTGTTGAAGCATTGCGGTGCCGTCCTAAGAATAGACCACACACACGACCTTGTGAATTATTTCCACAAAAAAAAAGAAGAATCAGTGTCCTGCGGAATTGTCAGCAACTTAGGTACCTAGTTCTATCACATTGAACAAATCGAATTGAATACTTGCTATCTAAGTAAAATGGCCAAGTACAATGGCTAAGATGCTATTCCAAGTTTTACAGAAACTAATACAGCAGACAGGTCGCGCGTATTACGCTTGTTTTCAATGCATTGACCGCACTTGTATGGTTTCTTTATTCGATAACACAATGCTGTTGAGGTTTAGACACGGCCTTATATGTAAATCTATGATTCTACCGTAGATCTAACTTCGTTTTAACTATCAGAACCAACGCGAGTACTCATCTTTATAATCGGGAATTACCTACTCACTGATCAACAGATAGTTTACTTGAGTAATAACTGACTTTCGTTTTAATGATTTTCGTAGCTTTTTTTTTACTATAGAATTTAATTGAAATTTGTTAAAATCGTTGCCACTGTCAAGAAGCTTTTATAGTATCCAACATGACATTTTTTATTATTGAATGAATTAATGAACACTTTATTGTACTTATAAAATAAAAAAAAAACAGTAACAAAACTTAATACTATCTAAAAGTACAAAGTACAAAGTACAATTATTGAGCCTACAGAAAATACACAAAAAACTGGTAATTGTAATTTGATGGAAAATCATACTGTGATTACTTACTACTTTTAATCTTACACAGTTAATATGTTTTTAAGTTTATACGATACGATACGGGTATTCAATTATTATCCAAACCTTTGTGTAAGAGCATAACAAAAGCATGTAAAAGGAAACCATTTGGCTGATTAAATATTTTCCCGTTGACTGGCAATTTGAACTCAGGTTCTTGGGTTCAGAATGAATGGTGTCCTTTTAGAGATACGATAAGATAATGGGACGGGACATACTCTTATTAACAATACTCTTAGATAAAAATTGGAGAGAAAATCAAGGAAATAACTTTTGTCTGGGTACATTGCTTTCTTGTGGAGGTTTTGTTTGTGTAAAGTTTAATTGTCTGGATAAGCTGAAAGCACAATCAGGTCTTCGGCAATCCATAAACATTTAATAGTAAAAAAATAATTGAAATTGGTTTCTTGTTACAAAATTATATTGTTTTAAAAATAGTCAAGCCTCAAAAGGAAAATTGTTTGCTGTAGCTTTAGAAAAAACAATATAATAGTAATAGGTAAGGATAAAGTCTCAACACACCCATACATTAGTTTGTACTTCAAGCATACTCTTGTTTGATTAAGAAGTTTGAAGTAATACATAAAAAATATAAAATATATTTTTTAATTTATTTATTTGATAAATACTCACAGTTTCTTGTGTTGTCGGTGACTGCCGCGTGGAAAACCTCTTCAAAAAAGAGTCTTCTCTCTTCAACGGTGGCTTCTTCTGTATAGCTGAGCTCAACTGCACTGTGGTTCTTAGTTTCATCCATCTTTGGTTCGACTTTGTTCTGTTATACGAGAAAACCATTAAATTTCACATTAAAGCAAACACGACTACCTCTACAGCGTATTCCAAGATGAACGCGAAAGTTAAACAAAAGTTTGGAGAGCGATTGAACGCCTTAATTCAAAAGTTTATTATTTGAAGTAATCCAACTATTCAGTCTTTAGAAAGAAGTATCTTTAGATAGATAGTTAAAAGTGAGATTTTGTGCATAGCACATTTACAAAATACTGAAATTCGTGCACAACAAACTATCCACATGCAGCATGGCATACTAGAACTAGGAAAAACGTTAGATAATAGTTTGTAGAGTAAATTCAGTTCAATCTATTCTCATCTAAATCTAATCTCTATTCTAAATAAGGAAGTTCGAACTATGAGTCTAACAGTGATGCTCAAATGCCTTTTCTTCAGTGATAGGAAAGTCCAAGGTGATCAAACATAATACCGAAAACACACAAAACCGAGTGATCATAATCAAAGTACCATTCCCTTAGTCCTAACACAGAAGGTTACAGAGGGAAATCAAACATACAAAAAGACATCGGTGCGGCATTACCGGCCGCTTGTCGAACCTCTTTATTTTCCTGAGTGCTTGGTAGTATGCCATGACTGCTTGGACATGCCTCCATTTATGTCCGCGTTTGTCTGAGTCTGAGCCTTGCCTTTCGTCTCCGTCCGATCTGTGAGGGGAGGAAGAGCTCGAGGCAATGATGGCTCGCCTATAAAGGACGCTTGTGTTACACGCAGGAAGTGTACTGTGTTGCAAGCATCTAGGAGTTCTTGCGACGATACGGTGGCTGTGTGTCTATACCTACTTTAGTCTAAGCAGGTTCTTCATTCTATAGCCCGTATTTCAAACAGATTATTAAACATCAGTTATGTAAGATTATTAAAGTTTCCGTAAATATGTTCCACATCAAAGTCTGTGATACCTTCTTATTTTTGCGGTGTCAGGTCAAGATCTACAATTTGAAACATGGGCTGTTGCTAGGGGACTGGGAGTTCTAGAAGTTTCGACTTTAAGCTGGCATTCCTCACCGGAGCGTCACAGTAACTCATAGACACAGTGACGTCACGAGAGCACATGCGTTACAAAGTCAGCTCCGCTATTTCAGTGTTGGTACACCTTGCATACGTGGCCTGTGCGGATCGTGATCTAGGTTTACCTACAAATTGCAAGTGAGGCATAGTCGCCTATACCAGGAAAATGATCGTTAATCCTATGACTATAAGGCTTATATTCGAAATAATCGAGGTGTTAGATGTCTATACAAAGTTTGGTCAAAACAAAATGTTAGTTTACCTTAAGTCGTAAGATCAACCTCACTTCACTCCTTACGAAGGGGGCAGAACCAACGGAAAATGATAAGTGGTGCTATTTCATGTCGCCAAAACAACTTTATTACTTTCACGAAAAGGGGAAAAGAGTTGATGATTGTCATTACTTTTGTTCCGCTCTTATTGTGATGAAAATAAAGTTGAGTTTTCAAGTTTTGTGATCATTTTTCTATTTTTTCTGCTTGGAAAGTTGCATTCAAATTGTAGGCACAAGGCGAGACATAATTGCGTTTAGGTACTAGCTCATTTTGCAGTAAATCTTATATTAAATTACTATTGATAAATAATCATCTAACTCCTGAGAATACCTGATTTACGAGTTCAAGTTGTTAATATTAGTATTAAAATTTCTTCTAGTAAAAAAATTACGAAAAATTACGAAAAAAAAATATTTTTATTAGTTGACATCAAAAGTGTTTGTCCAAGAACAAGTACTTTTAAATAAAAGTTATTCCTATACTTACCTTATGTATACTCGTAATACACAAACTATAGTTGAAAGATCAGACTTTTATAATCTCGCGTTGTGCTACGTTTTTGTTGCAGCTTAATGTGGCTTGGTTCATCGTGCGCTAGGACTAAGCATAAGCCTGTGGGCATCTAACGCCTCGGCTACAGCTCACATGTCGTCCGGCCTCGCATTCGGCGCGAATGGCGACAACTTGTTCAACAATCTAGGGTAGAAAAGGTCGGTCATCATCATCATCATAACCCCGTAACGTTCCCACTGCTGGGACACATGGACTTCTCTCTTGGGAGATTGGGCCTTAATTCACAAATGCACCTTGGTGAATGACATGACACCATGTACTTCAAACTTTACATAGTTCTCAGAACTTCCTCACGATGTTTTCTGTTCCGCCGTCAGAGTACGTTTCCAGAGATTTGCACAGATTGCACGCAATCCAGAGGTGCGTTGCGGGGTTTGAACCCACGACCTTAATTCAGAATGAAAGTCGAGTGTGCTACCACTTAGCCTACACGGCTCTCAAAGGCACGGCATAGGTCGGTCATTTTCTGTCTAGGCTTATACACTTTAGTTAGATAAATTATAATTAAATAAATTATAATTATAACTCGTAAAATATAATTTTGATGTAGAAAAAGAGAGTAAGATATTTCAATATCAAATCAATAAATTAATGTTATTGCTGGATATTGCTCACAGAATGCTCCGAAGTTCTGTTATGGGTACTAGATATCTGATTTTAAAAAGTATACATAGGTATACACCATTTCCTATGGATATATAAATGGATATAGCTCCCAGATCAGGTACAAATAATTGCATAACCGAAAAACAACAATGATTTTTTTCTCAACAGCCTATTACATATACAACAACAACTGAAATAATAAGAAATAAAATTTAAAAGCCCTTATGTAAAGTTCATCAAAGTTGTAACGATTGAACAATTAAGTTCTTGCTTGTACTTCCTGCAAAGTTTGGTACAATATTGATTCGATTTATCATCGTGAATAATTGTTTGAAGATTGTTAAATTTAATTGGTATTTAACACGTTTTTTTGATTGGTCGTTACAAAGTTACAAAACATTTGTTGTGGTAAACTTAAAAAAAGTGTAACGAAATACTTACCTACAAGCCCATTAATTGATGTGGGATGTATGACATTTAGGCAAAACTTTTTTAATTAATAGATTATAATTACCATAATCCAATTACCCGCCTGAATAAATAGTAGGTACCTATTTCTAAACTTTGTCATTGTGAAGTCAAAATTCAAAATACAGGACATTCTTTTTCTTAAATATATAAAAGTTTATCGTTGAAAGTGTGACATTTCCTATACAAATTTTGCAGTTTTGTCAACGAGGTACGTGTGCTGATAAATCTTCGACCCTTTTGAGCAACATTTGAGCAGCTGATCCACATTTATCGTGGCTGGAGAAAACATTTTGTAGGTAGATTATTATATTTATTAGATTATGATTATTATATTTATTAGATTATGATTATTATATTTATTAGATTATGATTATGCTAATCCCTTATGGTTCTTGGAAGTTTTGGTATAATCACCACGATACTTAGAACAATAATAGGATGCTGTCTTCTAGTAGGTATAATACATAGCCTATTTTTTAACCATTTAATTTAATAAAGCTAGTACTAGTAATTTACAAATTGTTTGTAATCCTTATTCATACATTTACTAATATTTAAATTATAATATTTACATTTAACGTATAGTTTAAATAAATTTGTTTCCTTTGTCCCTAAATCCATTTAATTTAATCCTGTTATTAAGATCCCGAATCCCATCAATTTCACAGATTGCTGATTTTAATCCGTTAATTAACCCCAAGAAGTTTCGAAGCTTTCAATGTACTTATTTAACAGACAATACAACCCATTTAATCTGTAAATAGCTTTTTACAGTGCTTTCAAAATATAATTAAATATCTATTACTAGAGGGACGTAATTTATGATGAATACGGTTATAGTACAATCTTTTTGCCCGTGGCTTCGCCCGCATTATAATGTTTTTTTAACAGAATAAGTTATCTATGTGTTTTAACGTAATTATTGTAGTGTTATATGAACTTCGTTCAATAGTTTTCGCAAAAAACTTAAAACTATTGAGCACGGGTTTTATGGAGGAACCTGTGCTCAAAAATGGATATATTACAAAATAAATACTATTAAATGTAACTAAACCCCTTAACAATTTCCATATTTCCCTTTCATAAACGGTTCTAACCTACATTATGTAAAACTGACACTCGTAATTTGTATGAGGTATATTGGCTTGGACAAGATAAGACAAGTATCCAATATCTGTGATCTGTCTTGGGAGAGCAATGTCCTATTTACGATAATCGAAATCCATCTGTCCCGACGTAATGTAACATTTTTCCGATCTGGCATCAGGTAAAGGAAAACAAGTCGTTGATAAAATAAATGGTGTGGATACGTGAAATAAATGTACTCTTCGGTGTTTCATGTTTGTGTAGTTAGTAAAAATGCACATAATACATAATTTCAAATTATTCGTAAACTTGGTTTAAATGAAATGGATATTTAGGTACACGATTCATCCATTGGTACAAAATGCAACAGGCTCAATAACCTTAAATGATCGAAAATCCATTTAAAGATTTAAAGATTTAAAGATTTATGTCATTTATTTCCATAAAATCCTAAAGATCACTTGGACATTTAACATGAAGAACCATTAATGACATAAACGGAATAGATTTAAGTAAAGTGGACTAAAATATATTGGACTATATTAATTTGCTGTAAAATCTGTAATAAAGTCAAATTATACCGACTATTTTAAAACTACGACAATGTTTATCAATAAAATGTATTTGAATCAATTAGTTAAACTTATACAAAATCAAAATAGTTTTAATAAAATATATTTGCATAGTTTAACTTTAAAAAGATCTCAGGCTAAAATATAATTAATATTTTAGCCATTTATATTCATTCATATGGTTTGAATAAGTATTTTGAGTCCTATTTTCGATTAGGAAAAATTTAAAATACCAATGTATTTTTTAAATAGGCAAATTCGTAGATTAGGTTATCATTTATATTTGACTTTCTTAACACATATATTTTAGTCCACTTATCTCGTCCATGCTAAAACCAACAGTAAGTATCTGGTACTGATTCCTCTTACCTCTGTCCAGGACTCTTGCTTTCACTGCTGGCGTTGTTACTGGAGTCATCGTCTTCTTCCCTGGAGGTGGCTGCTGAAAGGACCCTGGAAGACCCAGCGTTGATCTCGCTTCCATCATTGTCTTCTCCTTCTGACGTCCGACATGTACCTTCTTCTGCCTGCAGCAAAAGATTACTAGCGTAAGATTATTCAATTAATACAAGTAAAAATCAATATTTATATTTACAATGTTTGGTATATGACTCCATTTTACGAGTAATAAGTAATTAGAACATTTTGAGTAAGGGCAAAGTTTAATCATTTATCAATTGAAGTAAAATACGTTTTTAAACATAGGGAAATGGTGCCCTTTGTGTATTCATTTATGATTGAATTGAATGTTTCTAATACGTAATGTGAAGCTAATATTATCGCAATTAGTAATTTAGTTTTGAATATGTATGTTTTCGGAATAGAACGTGATATTTTAGTACAAAGCTTTTAGGCCAGTATTTCTCATGCTTCAAAGACTTAATTCATTAGGCAGCAGTAAAAGGCTAATTTTCCTCCACAACGGATGCAACCGCAGACGGTGCATTGAATCATACTCAATTACAATTTCAAATTGCAGAGCCAAGCTTAGTTTGTTTTGCTAGTTGTGTTGCCTTAGAATTGTGTTTATGGAGAGTAGAGTAAAGAAAAGCAGTCTCTGTGTATGAAAAAGTGTTCAAAAGTGAGAAAAGACAGCTTGGTCTTTGACGTATTGCCGGATTAATTAATCTAAAAAGACTCTCACTGCTTATGGAGTTTTGCTCTGCCTCCAATTGTAAATTTCGTTGGATTGGTTTCTTCACGATGTTTCCCTTTGCAGTTGAAGCGCAATAATAAATAAAAATATGCGCCCTTCCACACACGACCTTTAGAATGAAAGTCGGGCGTCCTCCTAAAAATTCTACTCACGTAACAAGATCACACTGGTAATATTGAAGATTCATCCCTCAATAATAAATGAATGAGATTTATTCAAAAAATTTTATAATACTGTTATTAACTTAAGTTATCGCTTCATAAGATATGAATATATTTCGAAATATAAACTCTTTAATCTGAGAATACTTAATCTGAGGACAATTTTGAAATGTCTGCTTGATTCTTAAATGGTTTTGTGAGAATGTCTCAATAGGACAATAGCCTTGGACAGTTGTAAGAAGATAATAATCAACAGGACAGGTCTTACAGACATCTTTGTAGTCTGGACAAGACCTAAGAGCTTTAGTCCTTAGTTTAGCTATTTAAATAAGCTTTGGGAATACAATAGGTTAATGCAATATACGTGTACCTACATAATATTCTAAATTTACATACAGAAAATAATGTGCTTAGATTTCGATGTCTATTAATCGTATTATGAATACAATAACAGTATTTTTATATTTAAAAAAGGAATTATAAACATTGTGAAGGAACATAAATTATATGTAATGTTTTTCAAGAATCTATTATTATTCCTTAACTTTTTGTCATATATTTGTATCATGCATCAGTAGGTACCCAAAACAGAAGCTATAGGCTACCACGGGTCTGAATGTGGTTGTGTGAACTTTCCAACACCATTTATTAGTTATACAGTTAGGTAATCGAAATATTATTAAGACTGGATAGAATATGCCTAAAAGCACCCTTCATGTCCTTGTTTTAGTAAGTAAAGCGTCATAGTTCATTTGTCTAACTGAGGTCTTTTGTGCAAGATGAGGTGTTATGACAGCCGTGAACCAAGACAGAGACGTTTTACGAGAAATTAAGCCACTTGCGGAAATACTTGTCTAGTTTATCCTTGATGTTTTTGTTTGATGCAAACCTTTGAAATGTTGATAAAGGAAACTGCTTTTATTTCTATTTATTTACCTAATTTATTTTAATTGAATTAATTTAATAGTATTAAATGCAAATGAACATATAAGCCTTTGTTTGACCTTATGTTTCACATTGTAATTTGTGTTGGTATTTGTTATTGTATTCATTTATTTAATTAATTTAAACTAACACAAAATTTTTAACTTATTAATATGCATGCAAAAACCCATACAAATACGATGGTAATAACAAATTACTTCAGTCATAACATGATATACATGCTACATGCATCATCATGCAATGCGTTTATTAATTCCTCAATAAACCTTTTCAAATATAAACAAAATCAATTACGGTTGATCGCCGACCCTCACTTTAGCGTTTATGTGAAATAGAAACTAGTAATCAGAATAAGAAGATGAAGAATACCTAGACGCTACTGGATTCTGTAGAAGGATTGACAGAGAGAGGTCACGCGGTCAAGCGTTCAAGCGGTCAGTTTTGCATTCCGTGTATTAAGTGTTAACGTTTTGCTATTTAATAGATTAGATATACTTTTTAGATATAGTAGAACAGCGAGCTTCGTGAGCACTTGCACGCGCGATCGCAGAACGTGAACGCAGAACGCTTGACCGCCCGACACGGCTCTTTGCCTAATACATCTACAGTGAAGGGTGAATAAAACGGTGACATATATACGGTACATATATAAACATTGTGCTTACCTGAATTCGTATAAGTGGTATTGTCTCCTCTCTGAACATAATACTGTGGTTTCAGTGTGTAGGTACTTTATCGTCTAAATCTGTGCAGTATTTTACAGGCATTTACATACTATTTTGGTAGCCCTGGCTTCAATGCTACTATAAAACTGCATATCTACCTAAAGTATGTTCTAATTATAGTATATTGTGCTATCTAAGAAGATTGAAACGAAATATAGTATAGTTTATGTAGTTGATATAATGCCTGCTTTAAGAAATTAGGAATGTATGAGTTTATTGTAGTTTTTTTATATAATTATTATGTTGAATCCAACAAATTAATAAATTTACTGAAAAATGTCTACGACTAAGTCTGCTAACTAATCTAAACTACATACACAAAAATGCTACGAGTATGTTAAATGTAGAATAGTTTCACCTTATGTGGTGTGGATATACAAAATCTCTGCGTTAATAATCCTAATCCTTATTCAAGTATATACCATAGCTTCACTGAATAAATTAAAGAATAAAAGAGGCTATAAAACCACGAGAAGGCCAATAAAAATGAACGTTGCAGTAATCCCTCCCCTCAATTGACAATAACTATTTTAATATCGGTTTCGAATCTTCTTTTCGATACGATTAAATATATATTACACACTTATCTTCATAATTATCGTAATCGCCCTTATTTACGTTCCCACTGGTGGGACACAGGGACTTATTTCTTGACGAAAGATTAGGCCTTAATTCACCACGCTGGACAAGTGAGGGTTGGTGAATGAGACATGTCCCTCAAACTTTTCAAATAAAAATCGATTAATTTATCCATCATTAATATGTAAGGAATTTCATATGCATTCTGTCTTACAATGAATCTTTTAGTTCGCCGCGTCTGAGACAAATCATGATAATTCTCTTTTGTGCCCCTAGGCCTCGTCTAAAGGGCCTAGTCACGACCCCTACTTTCTTGCTGATGAAAAAGACTGGAGTGTAAATCAACTGGCTGAGTTGTCAAGTGCTGACTGTAAGCAGTACGAGTGGGGATTGAAGTGACCCAGATTCGACTCGCTTGTTTAGACTTAACTGTTTCGTCGTCAGGAAAACAATGTAATGCCCAGTCTAAAATACTCATTATTATTATTTTAATGTTAAGAAGGTCTGTGCCATTGACTTTATGTTTCTTTATTCTGCCAGTACCTAATATTAAATTAATTTTATTTATTGAATAAGACATGTGCGCTTTAAGACAAGACAAGTGACAAATCGTGAGGAAAGCAGCATGTTCTGAGAACTTTTAAAAGTTTAAGGCTAATCTCACTCGTTAAGAGAGAAGTACCTGTGTCCCAGCAGTGGAAACGCAAATAGGGGAGAGAAAAAATAAATTAGCTCTTAATCTCTCAACTTGTGTGAGAATCATTTAGCGATACTTTATCAAAGCATTGATCGGGAGAAATGAACTCCTTTGTGGAGATAAAGTATTTGATAAGAGATAATATGTATTTCACTTCAAAGATTTATTTTTAAATATATTTATAATTTCTAAGAGAACAAATACAGCATGGTTTCTAATAACAGAAATAAGAATATTATCAATCAGTCCCACAAAATGAAATATTGGAAAAAAAGGTTTTCCAATCACGGCTTCCTATTTTGTTCCGTAAATGGCATTGGCCCCGCGAGAGGAATCCAAACGTGTGTTGGATCAGCTTTGGGCAAAATCGGAAATTGAGCCGAAATCATTTGAATCGGCATTTGAAATTGATGAAGAACGTCACATTAAATTTAAGTTTGGAATCGATAAACAAGACGATGTTATAAGAAGCAAGGTTTATGAATTTTATGATTTTTGTCATCATCTTTCAAAGCGCATCGCTGTGTATCAGTTAATTTAAGAATGTGACTTGTTCTGGATATTTTAAGGTCACACTTAGTTAAAGTCACAACATATTCATAAGATAAAAATAAAAGATAATAATGATATAATTTAATTTAAAAAAGATAGACATGGTTCTTGTGGTATTTAGATATTGTACAATTATCTGCATTACGAAAGTTTGTCAGAGTAACGCGTGTATACTGTAGGATCGTCAAATTAGGCAAAGCACATGGGTCAGTTCAGCAATCTTGTGCATAGTAAATAATAGTGAGATTTTCAACGAACTCTATGGCGTTGCGAGCGAAGGCCCGCCTACGGCGCAAAAGCGGGTTTGATTCCCGCCTTGGAACAAAAATGTGCATGATCGACGTATATTTGTTTGGGTGTGATCTCGGAATTTTGTGTGTTCTGGTTATATTCTATCAAGTATATCAGATATCAAGCACCAGTAACACAAGCTTATAGCTAGATGTTGCTGTGTGGATTGTCCTGCAATATTTAATTTAACTGGGTTGTTGTAGATGATGTAAGAGTCTATTACTAAGTGCGTCCGTCCGTAAATTCCCGGCTCCGCACTTTGCAGTCTGCGGTTCCATTGCCGTCAGAACCTGTCAAATGTGGAAGTTGATAATTAATTTTGCGTTAATTCGAAACTTGAGAAATTGTTCGCTGTCCTTGCTTCCGGGTTAATCGCTTTTCGTATTAACGTTCCATTACCGCAAAACTGCTGCTTGGGCGATAAAGAAAAGGGATTTTGTAGTTAAGTGACATTTATAAATAGATTGAGAGTCGTAATTACAATTAATCGATCTATTGGCCGAGAAAGTTGTAGTTTAATGAAGTATTTGTACTTCATGCGAACTACTTCAGCTCAAATTGAATATTTAAATCATAGTATAGTACCCGTTTCGTGTTATAATATTGTTGTATGATAGCTTTAAATGTCGAAGTTAACTGTTTCAAAAGCTTTGGTGCGCGGCGGATTTTTGAACCCACGATCTTTGGAATTAAAGTTGTGTCTGCTCCCACTTTGCAAACACGGCTTTACGATTGATATTTATTTCGAGCCACGTTAGCATACACTGCCTTGTCGTTTACGATACAATAAATCGAGTTATAATTGACATCTTGAGGCAGAACGAAGATATACAGCCTTTGGAATTTGGCTTTTGTTATTTTTATATTAATACTGGTGATAAATGATGTTTTACGAGTGAATGTGAATATTGCTAAGGTTTTGAGGGTGACAAATATGAAGAAGCTTAGCTTAGGGAAGATGACGAGAAATTTAATTCAACGCCAATATGATAAGGATTGAGAATTCTTTATTACTTTAAGATGGAACATTGCAAGAAAATACTGTGACATGTGGTAGAATTGTTCAATAAAATAAAACATTTAACTAGCTTTTGCACATTAAAAAAAACTTTTAATAGTTATTCCGCATAAGTATGAAAAAAATCGTACAAATCAAAACTATAAAATGGAATATGGCATTCTCGATTTAATAGCGTTCGAACTAACTTAAGTTTTTTTTTATTTACGCTACAATTCATGGATTTTCAGTAAATAATTTGTAGTGGAATTTGTTACGCCTCAGCTCAAATAATATTAAAAGTAATTAAATACAAACCTAGGCAAACCTCTAGCTAGGATTTTGTTTAAGTAATCTATTATTAATTACTGTTTAAAACTGGGCATTTATCTGAAACTAAACCAAAACAGGGTGCGCAAAGTTAAACAATTATCCCTTGCTAACCTGAAACACCTACTATAAATTATCATTAATAATGTTAAGTGAAATTTGGTTGTTTTAGTTTCTGTTTTTACATACTGTTAACTATAGTTTTTAACGTTACTTGTTTACAGTATACAGATAAGAACACTATAAAAAATAATACACAGACATAGGTATATATAATAAAGAATAATAGGTACACAGACTTTAAAGTTAACAAGATTAGCTCATGGCATTCGAAATAAGAGCCGTGTTGGAAAACTAGGAGCTTCGACTTTCATTCCGAAGATCGTGGGTTCAAAACATACCGCGCACCTCTGGATTTTATACTTGAAAAATTCATGTGCGCTTCAAACACCTACTTTACGGGTAAAGGCAAACATGATAATTTTAAATGACATATGACATTCACCCACAGGCATTCACCAAACCTAACTTCGCGGTAAATCACCTAATCTCTCTAGTCAAGAGAGAAGTGATAGTGTCCCAACAGTGGGATTGTAAATAGAGGTATGATGATTCGAAATTGTTTACATACGGCTGTTAAGTTCTGTAATTTCCATAAAATCCAGGGCATATAATTCTGAAAGATTTTAGTTTCACCCTGTGATTTGGAGTGCACGTGTCTCACTTAAAGAACAAAGGCTTTATATAAGTGTAGCGAAATCACATCGTTGCCTTGATATTTTGCTCGTGACATTAAATTTCACAAAACGGAAAAGCAATATGTTCAAGAGTGACGTCACACTATAACATAATTACAAAGTTACACATTTTCAGGATTTCACGTGGAAGAAATAGAATATAATTATTATATCGCATTCAAAAATTCATTCTACGTAAACAGATAATCAGAATTTCATAGAATAATTATTCTAAAGGTATAAGTTACTTCCACAAGCAAATTCTAGGAATAATTTATCGAAAATGGCTTATTCATGAGCCTAAAATAACTTAGAATACCAGTGATTAATGATTTCAGTTTAAGTTAGAATATAATATTTATTTATTGGACCGTCAACATAATTATTCACTTATTGTAGCTTAATTGTGCATTATAGAAACTTAAAAAAAACAATATTAAGGTATACTACTCTGGTGTAAAACATAAAAAACAGATATTTACTGGTATTAAATAAGAACTAGGTACTGGTTAATTACAAGCAATTAATTAAGCTAGGTACGTGAACATTTAGACAATGATGACGCCATTCCCATGGGCCACAGAAGACCCGTCTGAGAATAGATCCCGTGACCTCTGACCTAAATCTGGCCATCAGTTGTCATGTCATTGATTGGCCTTAACCTGCGCGTTATAAAACTAGATCGCTATAAAGTACAGTCAACAATAAAATTGTTGAAATCGAACGACGCAAGACATAATCCCAGTTTTGAATAAACATACCTTTTTTTAAATTAGAGAGGAAGACGAACAACTTTCTTAAGCTAACTAAATAACTTAAAATAAAAATAGGTAACTTTATATTAAATATTACTAGCTTTCCACCCCGCAGGTTTGCTCGCGTCTTGATAGATTTTTCCCGCGTTTCTAATTTATTTTAGAGAAGACTTTATTGGAATTTCCCCGATTTCCTGATAAAATTTCTACAAAGTGTTACACTATTCATATTATACACAATAGGAATTACTCACGTTTTTGTTGCGGAATTAATACGTTTCGACTATACATCATGAGAAGGTTTCATAAGGAGTGATCGTTACGCCGTGGTACGAGATAAAAATAATAGTGAAATAAATAAATAAATAAATAAAATAACGTTTATTGAACAAAAGGTGAGAGTTACAATACAGTGCGGCTCTGACTCCCAAACTAGGTGTAAGTAACCTGTGTGTCAGGAGTCAGCTCCTTCCAATCGTGTGCTTCATTTGTTACATAATCTGAGCAATGGTGTGAAATAGGTAGTTGTTTTACATCGTGTCTTTCAAAATATTATTTTAACGATAACTGTACCAGTATATCTATAATATGGATGGGTAGGTAAATATGTCATAGTTGGACGCTAGCACAGGTAATTTTGTTTGAATAATATTTCGCGTAGACATGACTCAAAGTTCTCATAAAACATGCTGTAATCTTCTCGATGTTGCCTTCACCGTTTCATGACGTATTTTTTATGAAAACCTTTTTTTTTAAAGTCCATAGCACAGTGGGGTTCGAACGCACGACCATAGATATTAAAGCTCATTGTGCTCACTTAGCCAACAAGGATTTTATATTATAGACTTTTGAGACAAAAATTTGTTTTCATTAAACTTTTTTGTAGTTTGACAAGTCGTGTTGCAGGTTAAGCAACTACTTAACTTTTTTAGCGTTGCTTAAGTTACGCAATCGGGAATGAGCTGAGTGGCTTGACAAATGCCTACAGTCAAAGTAAAGACTTCAAAGGCTTTGAATTACGAGTATAGTACTGTAGACTAGTTTGAGAATAAACGATATGATGTGGGAGTGGAATTTGAAGATTTCATCAAATACAATGAAACGTTTGGATTTTATGTACCTACCTATTTTGCTAACAATGATTTGGAATTTAACTATAGAAACAAACCCACACGTTTCATCGTTTTTATGAATCTATTGAATCGAAAATAACGTCTCAGTAACATAATTAAATAACTACCTAATTAGGACATTTAGTAATAATAAAACTTTTTTTTTTTGTAGTCGCTATATCCTAACACAAGCTTCGAGCTTACCACGGGGTTAGATGTCGCTGTGTAAAAATTGTCCAGTAATATTTATTTATTTATTTATCCTAAAATCTCGCAAAATGTATGGAGGAAAATAAATTAATGGAATATGCAAACCATGTGTTTGGGTATCTATCTGCAAATTGAACAATACCTTTGTACAATCGGTAACAAAATCTAGTTGGAAATTTTGGATATCGAATTCCCAAGTTTTATTTTTTGAGTTTCTTTTAATGAACTTGTGATGTTCTTTGGAAACTAAATATGATACTTTTTCTTTAGTGTAATTCACTTAATATTATTTGACAAGACCAATTCTATAAAGGTCTTTATGTTTTCTTAATAATTGCAGGGTTTCATTCAAGTTTATTTTATTTGAAACTAATTAAAATTATTCACGTTTATCTGAACAAACTATGCCAGCAGAACGGTTGTACTCAAAAAAGTCTAGACCCTTTTCTGAGTGAATAAAGAAATTCTGAAAAGAATATTTTAAATAAGACTTTCAAATAATAAAAGTCAACGCAGACCACATTGACAAATATCGAAGTTCTCCTTTAGATAAACTGTTCTGTTATTATGGGCTATGTTAATATGGAAGCTATTGGTACATCATACATTAATAACATAACCCATGTATCTAAGTAATATTACTTAGATGCATCATGTAAATAATGACAATATACACGTACGGTATCACCACTATACCTAAGCTGTTTAAGATCTTGGGGAATTTGGTCATCACCGCTCTTAATAGTCGGTGCAACCACCGCCTGAATGAATTAGCTCTTACAGTACACAGAACGAAGTTTAAAATAATCAATTTAGCTATATTTTATAAACAAGACGTTATCGTGCCAAATATCAATAAAATCTTCTCTCCTTACAGAGTTAATCAAACAAGCCTAGGTCTCAACAAACACGACCTGAATGAGTTCCAGTTCCCTTGGCTTCGCAAACATTGGGATGAGAGACCACAGCCTGCACGCTCGCAGAACATTCTGTCGTCAACAATATCGAGTAACGCGCGTCTAATTCGGTTTTAAGTAGTCAACACTATCGGGTAACATCTAAGTTTAAACTTGAATGAGATGTAGGTGTTGAATTTTTTGCAAAAATACTAAGAAACATGTAACGGATGTATCAAAAACATTAAATCATGGCTTGTGGGTAACAAGCCATGTTTTATGTTCAAATTTAGAATACCTATGTTTAATTTATTGGGTTGCGAGGATGATAGTGAAGTCCTTCAAAGATCTTGGAACAGTGATTTTTACCGTTATTGATAATGTACTATTTTTCTGTGCGCATTCAGACGTTCCCATCTTTTCTTTTTTCCTAGGCAAGGCCATGTCGAGGTTTTGTATTCTCCAGAGAGTTAGTGATTAATCAACAAAGTAACAGTAAGAATAACATGCAGTAAAATTAGATTATTCCTTATTGTATGGTTTTACTGTCTGACATGGAAATGTACTTAAACGTATAATACTATAACTTTGTTGTATTCCGTTATTTAGTAAAAAATCGGTCTATGTGGGCATAATGGACTTTCGTTCCGAAGGTCGTGGGTTCAAAGCTCGCCTTGCATCTCTAGACTTTTCTTATCGGAAAAACTAAGTGCTCTTCTAAAACACGTGCTTTAACAGTGAAGGGAAACATCGTGGGGATACCGTCATGGTCTGAGTTCTGAAACGGAATTTAATAAAAAATATCCCTTTTACGCACATCAATAGCTCATAAAGGCGGATTAACAATACCTAATTCAAAATAATCAGTAGCTAACATATCTCTCCCTTCATAATCTTCCTAAAGGTTTTTTAAACATCAAACAAAGATTATGTAAATCGATTTTACGCATGGTTCATGTTTAAATTAGGTTTTGTGTAATGGCCGCTGGCGATCTGTGGCTCTTTATTCCGTTTACCTTTAGATATCCGAAACGCTTTGAGGTACATCAATTTTGGGAATATGTTGTTTATTTAATTAATACCGTTTTATATTAGTTCAGTAGGTTTTGCTTACCTATACAAGCTACCTACCTGTTTGAATTCTTGCACTCTTTTTAATTTTATCTTTGTTGTTATCTGACTCAAGTTCATAAGAATTCTATTACGTATTTTGAATTGTGTTAACTATAGACTTAATTGTAAATACCAACATTAATTAAGTAAATCCACAGGACTTAGTTACGACAGCACTTCAACTTTCAATTTGATGGATGAAACTATTCTGGCGGAAGTACTTGAGAAGGCACTGTGAGTGCCAGCTTAAGAATAGATCCACCCCATTAGTACCCGAGGGTGTAGTAAAAGTTACTAAGATTTATATAATAACTAGCTTTCTGCCTACTACACTACTTTCCTGTATATAATACTTTATGTTATATTGTTATCAAACACAGAAAGATTTTTTAGCAGCGCTTGAAGATTTGAAGCCGATTTGAAAAATCTGCGGTTTCAGCGTTACAAGCAGGTCCACTGTTATTAATTTAATAATAGATAATTTTTTTTATTGCAGACACAAAAGATCCATATTGTTACAAAATTATATAAAATAACAAATCATTACTAAGTAATTAAATTTAACATTTTCATACAGCGATACAGTTTTAAGGAGCTCTAATTACTTGGTCAAGTTAATAACATAAGGTTTTTGTATCTATCTAAGAAAGATTAGACAGTTCGAGGAAGTATCTCAGAGAACAGAGCTTATTTTCCTTGGCAGGATAATAACATAAAGCCGGAATATTAATCTAACATTATGGTTTTGGCAAAGGAAAATCAATTGGTACATGACATAGGGATAATTACTACTAAGTATTATCCTACTATTAACATTCTTTATATGAAAGAGAAATACGTTATTCTGTCCGATAGGTAACGTTTACGGTTATTTAGCCTTATACATCATTTTATAGGACTGCATCAGATTTAAACTTTTATCTACTTATTTATCTACTTATATCATCTACTCTCTACTTAATTTCACTTGCCACGCAAAAGGATGCGGGTTTGATTCCCGCCTTGAGGTCAAAATTTGAACTATCTGCAAATATTGTTTTTAGGGTGTTCTAGGTATTTTCTAAGTATTTCATAGGTAATAAAAAATCTATGTAGTTCATTGCATTAAGTTTAACAGAAATCTAGTACCCTCCTCCAACACAAGCTTCGTGCTTACCACGGGGCAAGATGTTGCTGTGTGAATTCTCCAGCAATACTTGTTTTTATTATCTCTTAGTTGATTTTCAAACAATACTTACATTGGATTGCTCTTCTTAACTTACTATTTTAAGATGGTTTTTGATTAATGACCTCTAAAGTTCCGTGAGTAAAGTATAATATCCACATCCATTTCTGATTCAAAGGTAATGGCTGGCCATCTGAAGCTAAATTGCTTCTTTGTCACCTTTTCTATAGAACGTACACACGCAACGAAAACTCTTGGGTAAGTTTTAATGTAATAATACTAAGCCATTTGTTCATTTATTTATATAAATATTTGTTTTTTATTATTTGGTATGAAATTAGTTTTTATTATACATAGGTATACGATATGTATATAAAAGAATTTACAAAAAGTATTACGTAGTAGTTTATAAAAATTCTGATTCGTCATCAGATGGTAAAGCGCCCAGAATGCTGGCTGCATTGCTACGTTGAATGGCAATGATAATTAGTTGGCCAAATAGAAGCCAGATTTATTAAAAATACTTTACAAATATTATGGATAACAACGATAGCAGTTCCTGAGAAAAGCGCGTTCTAACAAACTAAAAAATACCAAAAATATTAGTAAAAATTTTGTACTGTAGATACTGTTACAATGTAAAATATTATTTTTATTTCTACTTCTAGATATCATTTGAAACGTTAGTTCTTGCGTATCCAACTTAGTTGATCCAATTGTGTCGTTCTTAAGGTTTCCAAGACCGATGTATGGACTAATTTTAGTATATTTCCCAGGGACTACAATGAATGGCCACATTTTATTAATATATGCGAATAATTTGTTATAAATGTGTACATAATTTTCAATAAATATGGTTTACCACCATAACATTTCTGTATGAACATAGAGTTCTTTGTATTTATGATTTCCAGGTATAACGGGCAGATGCAGGTTGTATTCAGCTTTGACAAGATCACTGTCTATCTTGTTGGTGAACGTCCGACCCTGCGTTGTTGAGCCGTGATTTCCACTCGGGAACTTTCCGGCCCCATCGGCTATCCGTTGTCCTAGCTATATGTCCAGCCCATTACCACTTCAGTAAATTAATCCGCTGGACTATGTTCGCGACCCGCGTTCTCTTAAGAGCCCTGTTAAATTTTTGAAGTTTTGCGAAATTGGATATTTTATGCACCACGTGACCGGCGCGTCACGCGAATTCTATGAAAAATACTAAATGATCTTGATACTTCGTCGATCTAAAACATACAAATATACTAATAATTATTTTAGATCTGTAGAAAATGGCATCGAATAAATTCCATTTTATTGAGTGGATTTTTTTCAGTTTCATTCTGAAATAATTATTATATTAATGTTTTTATTTAATTGATAGGTGTTTAATATATTTTCCTAAATTCAAAATGGCGGATATTTTTATTTCAATATTTGAATCAATTATGTTTTATCTTAATAATATCAATATTCATTTTAAATCTGATTGATTATTTGAAATCAATTAAGTACATAATTTTAAATTAAAACATTCATGATTAATAATTATCTATATAAGAATAAAACTGAAAATAGTCTTATTGAAGTTAAATGTCCTCATTCATCTCATCTTATGGGCTCATTATTAAACCGATTCTTCTGAAATTTGATGTGTAGGTTTGTAATTAAATGTTTTTTTTGTCGAATGTTGGGACTTTATGTAAGTTCGAAAGTCTAAATTGAACGGACTAAATACAAATTCTAATTATAACAAAACAAATAAATTATATTACCTATATATATATTTAAGTTGCTTGTTTTGTTAGATGGTATATTTGTGTTTAGGTATTATCTTTGTAGTTTCGAACTTTATATTTATTTTTATTTTATTACGAACTTATTGAAAACTTTCTTTCTTTCTTTCTTTCTTTCTTCCGCAGCAATTGTTTATATGAAATAGTTTATGACGTATTATAAAAAAACTACTTGATAGATTTCGTTCAAACCAATTTTCGTTGTTAGTTTTTATGGTTATGTATAATATATATTTTTTCTAGATTTATCATCCTCTTAGTTTAGAAATTAGAGGGGGGGGGACACTCTGTTTTCCACTTTGGAAGAGTCTCACGTCCAAACTATTAAGTTTAGAATTAAATGGTTTTAGAAACATTGTTATGATTTTAGAAGACCTATTCATAGATACCCCACACGTATGGGTTGGATTAAAAAAAAGTTTTTAAATTTCAGTCCTATGTATGGGGACCCCCGAATTTTATGATTTTTTTTTCAATTATTTTCTGAAATCTTAGTGCGGTTAACAGAATACATCTACTCACCAAATTTCAACGTTATAGCTCTTATAGTTTCCGAGAAAAACGGCTGTGACATACGGACGTACAGACGGACGGACGGACGGACGGACGGACGGACGGACGGACGGACGGACGGACGGACGGACGGACGGACGGACGGACGGACATGACGAATCTATAAGGGTTCCGTTTTTGCCATTTGGCTACGGAACCCTAAAAAACCAACCCGCACTTGGCCAGCGTGGTGAATTAAGGCCTAATCTATCTCGTCAAGAGAGAAGTCCCTATCCCAGCAGTGGGAACGTGAATAGGGGTGTTATTTTATATACAGGGCGTCCCAAAATTATGGGCCATGAAGGGGAAGTACCATATATATCGTTGATAGTGAATTTTGCTCAAAGAAGACTTCATTTTATTTTAAAAAGTAAGTAATTTAATTAATTAATTTACAAAAAAAAATGTTTCATGTTTTTTATTTGATTAAAATAATTAATTTCACGTTGTTCCTTTCTTTTAAAATACTATGTTACTTAAGCAGAGTAATTATTTTTTTGCTTTTCTTTCGATTGGTATCATAAAAATCGAGTATTTTTTTTCTACATGTAAGTCGGTTCGATTCCCAGACAAAGCAAGTAATTTTTAGAAAATCAATGAATGCAGAATTACTAACTTTTAAAAATAAAATGAAGTCTTGTTTGAGCAAAATTCACTATCTACGATATTTAAGGTACTTCCCCTCCATGGCCCATAACTTTGGGACGCCCTGTATTTATTAGAAAGGTACATATTTAATGTTTACAATAAATAATATATTTATTAGAAAGGTACATTATTTTTTGTTTACATATTGGATACTCGGTAAAAATAAGAACAAAAAATTACGGAATATTTTCTTTGTAATAAATATTATGGAAATCTATATTACAATTATCAAGCTGAGGAGATTGCTTGTTTATTTGTTTGAACGTGCTACTCAGGAACCGCGGGTCCGATTTAAAATATGATTTCAGTATTGGATAGTAAAATGATCGAAAAAGGCTATAAAACATAAACTAGTAAATAACGTAAAAACGCAAGCGCAGCTGTCGGCGGGTCGGCAAGTTAGTCATAATCTAAAAAAATCATAGGCATAATTACATTTAGTCGTTGTACGGTTTCACCAAAAAAAGTTGCCTTGTTGTTTTTTAATTAGGATAGATAACTTTAGATATGCAATCCACATCCTACAGCATAACCTCCAAATAAATAAGGTTAAACAAGATGACAATGATGTGGTACAATTCTTAGGCCAGCAACAAGTGGTACAATTCTTAGGCCAGCAACAACAATAATTGATCGTTATCAATAAAAATAACAATTGATCGTTATCAACGGATCAACTTATGTCGGTCGTAGTATCGCAATAACACATACACGCACACTAACAGCGTTTTTACAGCAATTGACAGTCCCACACACTGACATTTTACGAAATATTTCTATATTTTATTCAAGAACAACCGACATAGGTCCGACCTCGACAAGCGCTCGCGCGGTACTAAATGGAAAAAGCCGGCGGAATGAAAAAACTACTAAATTATGGTAGTTTTATTTTATTCATAAAAAATTACCAAAACCGTTCTACAAATTAAAATTAATATCATAGTTTAAGCAAATGTTGATAAATATTTTGATATAAATATGACGTCCCATTGATTTAGAACTTCGGAGTTATTGAGGTTTGTTTCGAAGCATTTTCGGTCGATATTAAATTCGGTATATCTTTAGAATAAAAGCATTTAACGAAAATGTACTCTACTCTAAATGAAGAATAGGATATACGTAACATAATAAAAATTAGTTTGATCGCCCATATTCGTTAGAATCTACAAATTAGAGCTAAGAAAACAGGTCTTCGAGCGTTTTTTACGAAACATGTATCCGGAGAATGATTATTACTCAATATATAAACAAGTTATCTAAAATGTTTCTTACTACTTTTGTAGAGGAGAAAACGAACTATTATAAAGATGTAATTGTAATATCAAACAACTAACGGAAACCATAGAATTAGGACGAGAAAACCGAACAATTTCGCGATTTCCGGTAAAAGGCCTCTAAGTAAAAACATTGTCGTAAACATTAAATAACCAAAGATTAATAACAAAAAACGTATAAAATCCACCCAACGAGTAACGAGCTAACTAAAAGGTCTTTATACGGACACAATGAAGACAATCTCTTGACAAAACACTGGTGTACCGTTACTA
Source organism: Chloroclystis v-ata (assembly GCA_963691955.1). Taxonomy (NCBI): domain Eukaryota; kingdom Metazoa; phylum Arthropoda; class Insecta; order Lepidoptera; family Geometridae; genus Chloroclystis; species Chloroclystis v-ata. Next base: position 14,832,578 of record OY829902.1, on the reverse strand, counting down.
ACGCCTACTCCATAAATATTGTTGAAATCCGAGATACAATCATGAAATTTCGGAATTCGGATGATAGAACGGGAATAATCTGTCATCTCGTATTCATAATGCGCAGAAAAAAGCCTACTTTGAAATAAATCGAGCAAAGAGGATCTTCTATCAACCCTTGTAACTTAATCAGCTGGGAATGGCCGCGGATTTACTTGAATCATGAGCGTTATTGATGAATTGAACTACTTTTTTCCTATATAGGTGCGGAGATCATCAATTTATTTTAAGTAGCGGGCATAGATAGATAGATCATTTATTGTCATACAAGCACACTTAAACAAGTACATACATTCTTAAATACTATTTGAGTGTACAAGTATGACTCGTCGCATATAGTACGAGTTACTCAAGTTGTAAGTAATTTTATTCTGTTTTGTGAACTAATAAATAAATATAATAAAATAAGATTGAGACGAAGACAAATGACACAAAGTAGTGTCATTTGTACCATTGATGGTACCAATCAATGGTACAATCGACACTCCGCCCGAATAGGCCGAATAACATCTAGAAAAAAATAAAATATGTCGTTTATTTCTCTCATCCCGTGGTTGAGATTGCTATATAGTGATAAGGCCGCTTCTTGTACCTTTATGTGGTAACTAGTATTAAGTTTCGGTTATAAGTACAAAAAGAGGAAATAAGGCGAAGCCTACGCTGCTAAGGCGACTGCTGCAGAAACTATTGACATATAGCGAATATTATTGTAAAATAATAAATGTTTAGTTAAATGTTAAATTAATTTCCTTAATTATAATGCAGTTAACATACGATTGTAAACTTCATTTTAGTTAAGGCTATTTTATAGAAAATAATAATATAGAAATAGAAATATTATATTATCATTTTATTGGTATAATATAGAGTCAATTCATTCATTATATCCCAAAATTCGGGCAGTCACTTTGTTCTATGCACTGTATCTGCAACTTAATATTTGAATTGATAATAAACTATTTATCTGTTGTCGAATCCAACTCGGTTTAATTTGCATAGGTTGGGTACGTTATATTTTAGACGGATGGGACTAAAACTTATCTCAAACGAAAACCACGGTCGAGTTGTACAGTGTTAGATATCTGGAATTAGCAAGGACCACTAGTCAGTGGTGAATGTTGTTTGTGATGTGTAATTGTATACTTACGCTTGAAAATGTACAATAAAGCCTGGTTTTGCGGCCGTTTTGAATTTATACACTATACACAAGGAAATCCTAAAAGTTCAAATTATAATTGCGGTACATAACTATTCCTAATACCATCGATTTTACGAAACTCCATATTCTATGATAACAGCAGGCAAATCGATGAACAACATTCGAAGCGGGATAGAGTGGCTAGTGTTATGACTACAACCGAAATAAAGTTTATGAAGTACCTAGATTTTACTAATTAAACTTTTAGAAGTAGGTACCATGGAATCCGAAAACAAAATTAATTCATCAAACGTTCCGCTTATTTTCCAAACGCAATCAGAATCGAAAAAATTCGTTTTTCCACTCATTTTTCAGTGAACAAAAAGAGGAAATGACGAGCTCATAAAAAATTGAACTCTCCTACAAAAGGGTGTTGGAATAACCCGAAATTATGCGAGAACCGTCCTGAAATGTGACAATGAGATTACGACCAGCAATTGCGGAGCGCGACAATGGGGCCCCTTATTTGTGGAGTCGGGATTTGTCACAATGTGAAAGTTTAAGGTGAACAATTCCTGTACAAACAGTTTGTCATCACTTGATAGTAGACTAATGCGAAAAAAAAAGATGTACAAAAAAGGCAAACCAAATTCTTTCAATAACGCGTATTCCCTAATGCATTTAAGTGCAATGATTCAGTAAAAACGTATTTAATAATCCTCGTATCCTACTAATAGAAATGAACGCGAAAGTTTGTGAGGATGCGAGTTTATTTGTTGCTCTTTGGCTTAAAAATGAAAGTAATGCTCCATCGATTGATTTGCATTTTATCACAGGCCGGGGAATCAGGTTTTATCAAAGCGCGCTAGTAGGTATGCCGGGCTCCATACCATATAAAAATGCCGGGTTCCATATAAAAATGTTCGAACCACTATATCAACTGAACATTGTTATTGTTTTGCGTTTGTTTGTATAGGAATTGGGGCACCTTAAGTTCGATAGCTGATAGTTAGCATGAGTTGTATTCATGCGTATATTTGTGGAGTTCGCTCAACTCTATGAATGAGAGAAGAAAGGAGACATTCAATTAGTTACCAAATCACTTCTTCAAGACAAATAAATGTATTGTAAGTACCTAAAGTTGAAAAACTATATTTTCATTTTTTTACATAGGAGGCGCTGTTAAAAATATTACTTATGTTCACTTATATTAAAGTCGTAAAAGTAAAAGGACGACTTGATTGCTGTACCTACCTTTAACGGCTAAAAATAACCTAAAAATATTATTGCTAATTAATTGTTTCATTTGGTACCTACAACAAATGTACAATGGATGCTATGTTAATGGAGCGGTAAAGTAAACCCTCCGAAAAGCATGGGCTTACAGTTGCTGACGTTATATAAATCTTCCAAATTTAAAAGACTTTACAAGCCATAATACGCTTTCCCATAATTCTATAAATACGTTCCGTTACGTACACTATTTTAATATGTATACAAAATTTAAGTCGTCTTATGATTTGAAAATATATGAAAATATAAAACAAAAGGACAAGATAGTAAATAATCCCTGTTCTGTATACATTTTCCACGTATCTATTTGCATAATTTTACTTTTTCTATGTTTCTAGGAAACTCGTAAATGGGACAAAACAACAACAATATATCATAAAAATAATGTTATAAACGAGAAAGTAAAGAGTGATTTTTTTTAATATAAATTCTATCACTGCCTATTTTACTGCCCAAAAAAATACTTGACCTTTAAAATATCCACAACAATTATAATCAGAAACAGTTTAAATGAGTTTTCAAGCCTTAATTCTTTTAAAATGCCAGACAAATTACTTTTCTCAAGAAATAAAGTAAATTAAAGCGAGGCAAACTTTGTTTACCCGTGGTTCATTCGATTCAATGACCGCATAACAACCAAGACACGGGGAAATATATAGACGACGAAAACGATTCTATTTACGTGTATATTCTAGCAAGGAGCTTGCTCTCGGGAAATACTGCGTGTTATATGGAGTAGCAACAAAGATAATTGCGTACACTTTAGTTAAATAAGTTCGTAGTTCGTACTGTGTAATTTTGAAAATATATTTTAATGCAAAAAAAAATCATGTCGACATGCGAACAGAATGAAAAAGATTTTATAGAAATACATAATTTCATAGAAATACAAAAATAAATCCGATTGTCTATTCACTATTCTATAAAATTTCGTTGTCGGCCGTTTGTAATTAAGTGATTAAGTATTTCAATTTTTTTAGTAATAACATAAGTAAGCGGAAGGCTTGTTAACGAATGTCCAAGCGGTTCTATTATTTACTCACATACGACGTATAAATTTGTAATTTAAATTTGAAACAGTGTTTTATTATTCACTTTGCTAGTTGTAAACACGTTTTAGTTTTTTAATGACAATATCGGCATTATGGCATTGATTTTTTATACTCTGGTTGTTGATTCGACCGTTATGCTACAGCGGTCGACTGCCCACGACGCAGGACATTGTGGGTTCGATTACCGCCCCGGAACAAATAAATGAATTTGTTTTTTGTATGTTAAATGTTTTTTTCCGGAGTTCTGGGTGTTTTATATGTTTCTATGCATGTTTATTATATCTATTAAGTTTATCAGATATTCAGTACCCGACAGAATAAGCTTAGAGATTACCACGAGGCTAGATGTTGCTGTATAAATTGTCAATGATTATTTATTTATTGCGTACTCCTAGAATCTTTCTACTCTGAATGTTACAAGAGGTATAATTCAAGTTGACTTTACATTACGTCCTATGGTGGTGTTTATTTTCCCGTTGTTTCATGTTTGTGTGAACTTTTACCTTATTTCGGGAAATTGGATGGCAAAATAGAATTAAAGCCAAGGAAAATAAGATCAATATTGAGTAACTTAATTTCTTGAACAAAAGGTTTTCAGAAATTGTTTTATTATTTCTACTTGCCTTTGGGCCATGTGTAGTATGTAGACTTCAATTTAGGTAAATAATTGGCGTAGTGTCTATAGTTCCTACTATTGATTTGTACCATTGATTGTACTATTATGTGATACTAGTTTCTACCGTGTATTTACAAAACAAATAACAAGTAATAATTTCGTCTTAAATAAGATACTTCGCTAATTTCACAATTCAATACATTATGTAGTTTAAAATATAAACTTGTAAATTATCCTCAGAGAAAAAAAATCAATTATAAATACATGTAATTATTAATTGAAACATTTGGATTATTTTTGACAGTTAACAATTATTCCCTTGATGGAAATCAATAAAATTTAATTATTATACGCAAACAGTTTGATAGCCAATCATAAGTTTATCGATAACTGAGTCAGCCGAACTTGTGTAAAAATATCGAAACGAGGTCATCACAAACTGAACTAATGCTGAACACTAGAAGAGATGATAAACAGTAGCTGTTAGAACTATTTACGCACATAAGTGATTATATTTTAATCATAACATAAAATATTTTATTTATGCCGTAATATAAAAAAGTGGCCAAGTGCGAGTCGGACTCGCCCATGTAGGCTTCCACAGCAATTGTTTATATGAAATAGTTTATGACGTATTATAAAAAAACTACTGGATAGATTTCGTTCAAACCAATTTTCGTTGTAAGTTTTTATAGTTATGTACAATATATATTTTTTCTAGATTTATCATCCTCTTATTTTAGAAATTAGAGGGGGGGGGACACTCTATTTTCCACTTTGGAAGAGTCTCAGGTCCAAACTATTAAGTTTAGAATTAAATGGTGTTAGAAACATTGTTATGATTTTTGAAGACCTATTCATAGATAACCCACACGTATGGGTTCGATTAAAAAAAAGTTTTTAAGTTTCAGTCCTATGTATGGGGACCCCCAAATGTAATTTATTTTTTTTCAATTTTTTTATGAAATCTTAGTGCGGTTCACAGAATACATCTACTTACCAAATTTTAGCTTTATAGCTCTTATAGTTTTGGAGAAAAACTGCTGTGACATACGGACGGACGGACGGACGGACGGACGGACGGACATGACGAATCTATAAGGGTTCCGTTTTTGCCATTTGGCTACGGAACCCTAAAAACAATGTCACTTTTATGATACATACAATGGTTTTCTACGTATCTGATACATATGAGGCTTGCAGTTGACTATTGGACAGATGTTCTTGAACTTTTCAATAGAACATTTAGGTTGAAGGTTTTCAATTTAACTTGATCGTGGCCAAAACCTACATGCTAGGGTTAGAGCTCGAGTTTTGAAAGACGTGTTCAACCAATAACCTATTTGTTATGATAATATTGCTTGACAATTTACATCGCAGTAATGCAAAGATTGCTATGTTACTGACAATATAGCAGCTATACTTTACTAAATTCATGATTTTAGAGTACCTTTATAATGTTATGAGATCTTAATTTAGAATGAATTTTACTACAATGTGAATTCATTTTTTCATCAATTAACGATTTAATATTGCATGTTAATAAATAGGAAGTGACTATTTGTACGGGTACCGGATGAATAATTTTTTATTTATTCGTACGGGTACTGGATGATTAGCTTTTCTTTTAAGAACGTCACTATTTGCACGGATACTGTATGAATTAATTATTATTTATTCGTACATCAATGGGGATGATTAGCTTTTCTTTTAATAAGTTTCGATAACCTCCTTGTGTTCACCAATGTGAACACAAGGAGGTTATAATAATTTTGCTTATATTTCTAGTGATTATATTCTCTTTGATTTTCTGTCATTCTGTCACTAAGTATTTTTATAATAAAATAATTCAATTTGAATTTATTTAGCTTGTTTAAAATATCTTACAAAATGGGTAAGTAATTATTAAATTAATAAAAAATATATATTAACTAGCTTTATACTAGATTTCCCGCGGTAAAAAACTACCCTAAGGGCTCTATCAATTTATGCGTTTCGTATCGGACCGCTGCAGTGCCGAAGCGGTGCGTTTGTTGTACGGCGCACGGCCGGTCGTTTGTTTTCATACAAAATGCACGGTGCGGCAACAGCGCGGCGTCCGTACCTGCTGTCGGGCGTTCGCGGAACGGACGCCGCACCGCTGCGGCACTGCAGCGGTCCGATACGAAACGCATAAATTGAAAGAGCCCTATGTCCTTCTCCCGGTTCTAAGCTACCTCCCTACTAATTTTCAGCTAAATTGGTTCAGCCGTTCTTGAGTTATAAGTGGAGTGATGGGTTGTTGATGATAAATTCGAATTGATATATTAGAAAAACAGATTTATTTATCTTCACATACATTCCCTGCAAGAACACACTTGACACAATCAAACGACATCGGTGTTGCCACACCGTGTGGAATATTCTACTTAGTTTAATTTTGATACCATATCTAACATGGAGTAACTAACATGACTTTCTTTTATATAAGTATATATATTATATTTCTTAACATAGAATTGTTTTTTTTATTTTAATATTGATGATATATTCTTCAGATTCAGAAGAATAATATGAAAACGAAGAGGGCAAAGAGGAAGACCAAAACAGAGAAGAGGAGAATGATAATTTATTGAAGGAAGGTGAAAAAGGAGAATGGGCATTCTGGGACCACCCTCCAATAGCAACATGATATATATCATTAGATAGGTCTTTTCATTTGGAACAACATTTGTTATGACAGCTTTGTTGTTACTGCTGTCCGTTTGGAGTTATTAAGCTTTTAAGTACCTGAGAAAAATATTAAGACAGATACAAATGTTTAATGTTTTTATACATAATTCCGAGGCTTATTAGATAGAAAACTTCCCATCGATGCCTGAATAACTGTTCTAGGCTAAGGTACATATCAATATGATACATAATTATATAATATAGAAGTTCATTCTTATATATTATTATTTTCCTTGTTTATAAATGTTTTATTTTATCTTTATGTTTGTAAAGTACGTATTAATAATCTATCTTATATATTTTATATATATCTATGTATATAAATAAAAATGAATCGCCATTCGTTAGTCTGGCTAAAACTCGAGAACGGCTAGGCCGATTGCGCTGTTTTTGGTCTTGAAATGATCGTAGCAGTCCAGGGAAGGTTTAAAAGGTAAAAAACGGGCGAAGCCGCGCGGGGTCAACTAGTAGTTTAATATTTTTCTTAAGAGACAAAAAGCTTTATAACTCCAAACGGACAGCAGTATCAACAAAACTGTCATAATAATTATTGTTCCTATTGAAAAGACCTATGCAACGACATATATCTTGTTGCTATTGGAGGGTGGTCCCAAGTTCCATACATTTTTGCCCATCATCCTTTGATTCTTTTGAATCGTTAGAAAAGAAAGTTAAAGATGTGGAAGATAAAGAGTACGCATTTTTTTATCATCGAGATGCTATGACAATCGAACGATGTCGCACAAAAGGAATCAAGAGGCATGTTGAAGCGTCCCTGATATATTACAGCATCCGATAATTTTTCTGAAAAGCATTCTCGTTTCAGAAAAATTGTCCAGCAACTTTCAGCGTCGGAGTGGATGATACTGGCCACTATATTATCATCAAATCAAACATGAATCACAATCACGATAGAAGTGAAAATCTTTTTCAACACTATCCACGGAGCTTTTTAAGTTACACCATTAAAAGTTTTTGATTTTTTATATTTGTTTAAGTTATGCCTAAAAAACAAAATGGTATTCCATATTTAGTTACTTTCCTCTATGTTTTAGTATAATTTAATTAATTTTGATGTTATGAAAATGTAAGAAAATTAAAAGTTTTATAGAATTCAACTTGACTAAAAATAAGTAAATTAAATTTGTTCAATTAATTTAATCATTTTATTTCATCTTCTTCTTCTTCTTCTTATTATTATAAAAGAAAGTCGTGTTAGCTACTTCACTTATAACTCGAGAACGGCTGAATAGATTTGGCTGAAAATTGGTGGGGAGCCAGCTTAGAACCGGAGAAGGGAAAACCGCGGGAAAATCTAATAAAACGCGGGCAAAGCCGCGGGCAAAAAGCTAGTTTAATATAATCAAGAGCAATAACTATTGAATGAATTAACCGATTTCCACGCGGTTGGCAGCATTCGACGTAGTTTTTTTAACCTCATTAAAAATCTATAAGTTTAAAATGATCGATCGAGGAAATTCGTCCGACTTATGTACGAACAATAAGAAATTGTTTGTCCAGTACCCGTATACCCATACCATACCATAGAGTACCCGTACGAATAAAAAATAATTTATTCATACAGTACCCGTACGAATAAAAAAAAAATTACTCGTACAGTACCCGTACGAATAAAAAAAAAATTATTCGTACAGTACCCGTACGAATAGATTCAGTCTAATAAATAATTATGCATACAACTACGTATGTACAGTAAAATAATTATTTAATATTTTAAAGTGTACCCATAAGATTTTTTGTTATGTTCGTATTCGATACTACGTGAGATCTATTTCATATATTTTTAGTTCTGTTATCTGAGTTTGCCCGTCTTCAACTCTTTAGTTTACTGTCCAACAGTGGGTGTATCATCATCATCATAACACCCCATTTCACATTCCCACTGCTGGGACACAGGGACTTCTCTCTTGACGAGAGAGATTAGGCCTTAATTCACCACGCTGATATTAACAGTGGGTGTATGAGCATGTTATATCGACGTGTTTGAACTTCAAAGTTTAATTCAATCAGGATTATTTTGGGAGTGTTAAAATGGATTGGATAGATAATATGCCATGAAAACAGAGTCCAGATAAATGATGTTGGTTTAGGGTCCCATGGGAACCCATAGCACGATCTACTGCACATTATATGCATTCATGGTTAATCCTTTTTATCTTACTCATTTATATTAATTTTAAAGGTTTATGTGTTAAAACTGTTGTTAAAACTTATTATTCATGATAATATTAAGAACTAAGATCACTTCGAACAAAATGTATTTAATATAAAATAAAAATTGCCCCCTTTTTTATTATTGATATTTTGGTATTACAGTAATTTCAAATTAATCCTTCCAGTAAAAATTTATGTCCCTGTAAAAATAATACTAATTTTCTTAGAGTTCAACTCTTAAGTTTATTATTTATTACTTTTTTTTATTTCATTTAGTACCTCTATTTCCGAAGAAAAATAACCGTGAACGTGAAATGCCTATTATCCAATTTTCATCATCATTTAAACCTGCAGTCAAACCATTAGTCTTGATAGATGTGATGATGATGATAATGATGTTTAGGTACCATCCAGAATTAGGCGTCGTTAACCACTACATGGAGCTATTTCAATTACTCATGGATTCCGTAGGTACTACTTATTTCTGTCGTGAATTGTCGGGTTTTATTGCCATGTTTGTAGTAAACTTCGCGGTCATTTTGCGTTGAATAAAGTAGGTGTACACAATCGATATAATGTGTACATAAATACTTAATACTGCATTTGAATTTCGATTAAAAGATTGATAAAATTCTAAATATAAATAAATAATTAATAATTAATAATATCATCTATCTATCTATCTATTAAACTAGGGTCACTGACTTAACAAAGCGGATTAGCTCGTTTTAATAGCTGTATATATGGCCATATAGGCCATATAGGGCTTAGATGGTCGATGGGGCCCAAAAGTTCTCAAATAGAGACCAACAAAGAAAACAAATACCTACCTAACATAGAAATCTTTAAAGGAAAAGGTTTTTTTAGTTGTAGAAGTTCGAAGCTAAGTGTCTAGTATTTGATAGACTTTAAGGTGAATAACTAAATATTTTGTAAAAACTGGTGTTTAGATAGTAATAATACGAATAAATTATATTTTCTAAGGAGTACTTACGTATAAAATAATTATTCTAAAATGTATGTGAATGTATCGTTACCTATGTCATCATATGATATTATAATGTTTAATATTCCTCTAAAAAGTATTTAAAGTAGTTTTAGTTAATATTATTTTATAATTGTGCAAAAGTAGTCATCCAGCCAAACAATAACTACCAAATCAAAGCCATGCAACTACTCTAAAGTTATGTAAAAACCTGTAAACATGCCACTACACCATTGTCATTTCATTTTCAGTGCGTTACAATTATTCTCTTACCACTGATGGCAAACGAACTACTTTATTTTTTTTGTTTGCCATTTAAACAGCACTATAAAAAACAATAAACATATTCTGTAAAGTTATTTTTTTTCGGTCACGAATCACTTTTAAATAAAGAATTACAGGTTAGGGTTGGCACATCACTTGGCGAACGTTGTTCTATTTTTGAATATTAGGGGCGTCAGCGAGTAGGGCTACCCCGGCCCGCGGCCAACGATAGACTGAGTTGTGCCCCCGAGTACAGACGAGAGCCAAAGTGATTTGTCTTCAAGGTTTAATTAGCTGTTCTAGAGTTTCGAGTGTGTATAATGATGCTCAAAAGTTTTTACGGGGGGAATTCGGTTAAGAAGTGAAAGTGTTGGGGAGTTTGTTACGTTTTATTACGACTTTGTACTAATTAAAACTTTTGGATTGGGAGTACTCATTGTAAAAGTGTTTCATCAATGAGTTGAATTCATTTACTATTATAAAGTCAAGTAAAGTATGGTGTTGTTTTAAATAATTGTCAAAATATGATTTTTAAATTTATGATTATACATTAAATATAACTACGTCATATGAGATGCTATAGGTACTCGTATTAACATAATGTTGAATTTGCACTCCGTCTAACATTATTGCGTCTTATATTCTTACTACGAAAAACCACTAGGTCACCAAAATACATAAAACAGTCAAGCCTTTTTAAGCACTTTTCTTCACGTGTGTACTTTTATGTGACATTGACATCTGTGAAGACTTATCGGGTAGCACATGGTATTTGCTTAATATAGAGTTTATAAGAAATTCATATGTGCAAATTGTCCTAGTGTCTGAATCTGTCCAAGTTTCGTTTTTTCACGCTGGCCAAGTGCGGGTTGGTGACTGTCACATGTCCTTCAAACTCAGTTTTAGAAGTCCTTTTTTAGAAGTTATCATAAAATGCCAGTATCCTCGTGATGTTTGCCTTCACCATTAGAGCACGTGTTTTCAAACCGCACATAAATTTTCAAGCAGCAAAACTCACGAACAAGTTAATTCGAATATTAAAAAAGAATGATGATGTTTTAATAACCATTATACACAGACTTAATTAGATTTAAAATTAAGCATGAAATTTAAAAATTATCTCACGCTGAAAATCGGGTAACATTCCTGTAAAAAGATAAAAAATATCTATGCTTTTAGAAAAATAATAGATGTTAAATTTAATAAGGGAAAATGAACTTAAATGAGATAACATTTTTATATGAAGGGGAAAAATAAACTTAATTGTTCAGAGTGGTAACAGCTTACTATGGAGTAAATTATAAGGTATGAACATTTTAATGACTAGTGGTTTTTGAACTGTTAATTCGTGAGGTAATGAAAAATCTAGTTGTTTTCAAAATATCTAATTTATTTATTTGCATTAAACATGAGTTTCAAAATTATAATTATTTTTAGCTGGATCATCACTGATATCTTAAACTTAGGGCCAAAATAGTTAAAAGCTAGTTACAAGCTCATTATAATGGTAATATAAAAAATCTTCGAATATGTCCAATTAATGTTATTATTCCGAACACATCGTTTTTCGAGTGTAATGCATAAAATTAATTCAGCGAGCGCGAGCGGCGGCTGAACTCATTATGTAATTAACCCGAGCCCTGATTAAGTATCCAATGGGCGCACTAAATGCTTTTATCATTTATAAAGTATCATTTACAGCAACTTTTACATTTCTATAGGTTTCTCTGACAGCGAATCGTAATATTATATTAAGTATTATTTTAAGTAGTAGGTACACCCGTCAATTTTTTATTTTATTGCTCTCTTTCCATCCAAAAGTTGCCTGGAAGAGATCGCCCTTTAGCGATAAGGCCGCCCATTGTACTTGTTTCTTTTTGTTGTTTTTTGTATTTTATTTTTTTGGTGTAGAATAAAGGTTTTTGTATTGTATTGTATATTATTTGTTATCTCTGGCCATTATTTATTTAACAATCTTTATACAATGACAAATAATATAATATAACACCTAAAAACTTAATATGATTTATCCAGAGGCTCACATTCGTCGTCCCGTGCATCTCGTTTGTGGAACCCGAGGATGCGTTTCCCGTTGGGTCTCCATTTAAGAACTATTAGACCCCAACATCCACCTGTTCTCCGTGCTATATGGCTTGCAACTTTTAAGAACTAATCCACTGGGCTATAAGTGACCCGCATTCTCCTGTAAGTATCTGCTCATTTCTGACTTTACAGCAGTAAACTTAGGTGCCTATTTTAATATTCTTACGGTTTGACAGAAGGGCGGAAAAATCAAATAAAGCCTACAACATAACAATACGAGAAAAATCCAAGGATCATATTACTACGCTACTCAGGTAGAGTTTCAATTTGCCCGAAATCCTCGCTACCTACATATTTCACGTGTTATTTGCAAACTATACCGAATTCTATCCTTTTAACAAAATAAAATGATAATTCGTGTATTTCCCGAGTTCATAATGATACTTTGGTTTTCATATAAGGTTAAGGAAGGAATATCAATAAAGTAGAAAATTAAAAAAATTGTGTAACATTGATGGAATTTAACAACTTAAGTCCTTTAAATTGGGTACTTAAATTTAATGCAAAATGGTTTTAAATAAATATAATTGAAATTTTAAAAGAAAATGTATTAGGTACCATTATTATACATTTAAGTTTTAATATAATAAATACAAATACAAAATCATAGTAACACCTCTACGCCGTAGTAACTCTACGCCGTAGTACATCTACGCCGTAACGGTTATTATGTCAAGATGTTTTGCAAAAACATGAGTAACTTAGTAGAAATTATAATGATATTGATGGTGGATAATATAATAATATTGATTTAAAATTAGTGCAATTAGATTTATCTGTACTATATTTGAAAATGAAACGGAAAAACTCAAAAACATTTAAATCTTGGTACCCGTTTCATGTTCAAATATAGTTAAAAACCATGATAGTTTAAAAAGTTATATCTGTACTAGTGTATATTCATGTGAAGTGGGCACACACTCGACTTTCATTCCGAAGATCGTGGGTACATATCCTGCTGCGCACCTCTGGATTTTTATTCTTAAAAAAGGCACTATGGCTTTAAAAAAATGTGCACTTATGGTAAAAGCAAACAACTTGAGGGAATTGACATGTTCTAAAAACTTATAAATATACATTGAAGAAAGATGTACAGGTAAAGGAAGGACATTTACCAATTAAAGCCTTATCTCTAATCAGAAAGAAGTTCCTGTGTCCCAGCAATGGAAACGTAAATAGAGGTGATTATGATTGTATAGTGACGTACGTTCGAAACCTCACGAATAATTGAATTTCGACGAATAAACACGTAAAGTGAGAGGCGAATTAAGGACCACTTACACTACACCGGGCTTCGAGAGACAAAATGAATACGAATCCTCGAATTAAGCATGGACGAAGTTTATCAACATTCAGAATTAACTCGTCCGTAAATTGCATTTTAACTTATTCCGCGTAGTTAACACTTTCAGTTTGATACCGAAAACTTATGTTTGGCTGGTTTCATGTGAATCTTCCTTTACAAACATATCCATGATTGGATTTTGCAAACATTAATTATTACAGTATTTTGAATGGGAACTCGGTTTCTTGAATAATTGATAAGTACATAAACATTCATACCTAAGGTTAGGTAAAGCTGAAAAGTTTGTTTGATTGTATGATCGCTCTAATTTCAAATCTAGTCTGGTTTGCATTTAAAAAACTTTTAGTGTTTGATAGTAGGTACATTTAACAATGATTAATTTTTAAACTGTTTTATATAAACTATGGGTAACGTAAAACATGCAAGCAAAGCTGTCGGCGGGTCAGCCAGTATATATCAACAAATAACAATAGTTTGTCGAAATCTTACGCTGAATTGGTCACAAAGTCATACAATAGATAGATAGATAGATTAACACTTTATTGTACCTTCTTAATTAAAATAAAAACAGAGTTTCAAGAAAACTTATTACTAAATTAAACGTACAAGGGGCGGCCTTAGGTACATATTGATACAGTTTAATGTACAATATTTTCTAAATATCTTAGTAACGTTTCATTATAAATATATGAAAAATGAACCCACTCCAATATACCTTATTTTCAGCCTTAGTAATATGATTTCAAGATGAGAATAAATTACCAACAATAAAATTTTCGCACAAAAAAATTAGTTCACTACAGCTCTTTTTGGGATAATTTACTTAATATATGTCGCCTTCATTGTGCGAAATAGTTTTTGGCACAATTTCAAGTAATACGGGAATACCTAACGAAATATCAAAATTAGGCTAACGATCTTGTCTGCGTCTAAATTGAAATACTGATTACACGAAAAGTAGGAGATGCTTAGTTTTAACGCATCTTATTTAATCTTAAACACCAGAGAAATAGAAATACGATGTGATGTCACAATATGATGTTATATATACGGATTAAAGTCCGAGTGATCAAATAATGACATTGTGTAAGACATTTTATTTATATACGCATATACACTACAAATTTCGTGGTCCGTTATCCCGCTCCTACATCATTGATGTATTTAATCCTTGATATCTCTGCTACCACAATCGAGAGTTGGGTATAGCTACTCACCAAAAATTAGCTTGATAGTAATCAAGTGATAACCATGTTCTACGGATCCCGGACTAATAATAAGTAAGAACTTAAAGAGGAAAACAAAACATATTTTACATCTATACTAATATTATAAAGAGGAAAGATTTGTTTGTATGTTTGTTTGTTTGTTTGTTTGTTTGTAACGAATAGGCTCCGAAACTACTGGACCGATTTCAAAAATTCTTTCGCCTTTGGAAAGCTACATTATCCCCGAGTAACATAGGCTATATTATATTAAAAAAAAAATTAGGGATCCTTACTAAAACTCCAATAATGTAACATAAGGTGTAAAAAAATGACCTGAAAAATTCCTTACGTCGCGTGCGCTGCGAAAACTATTGATGATAGAACAAAATCATGTACTACGACTTTGCAGAACTCATCATTATCTACAAAAAATGTCGCGACAGCATATGTCTAAATGTTATGGTTATGTCACAGTAAGCAGTTTTTTATTCTAAAATATTAATTTATATATGCCGCCTCTTGAAAGGGTCTTTATTTGTACCTTGGTATTAATCCTTATCAAAATAAATTACTTTATATTCAAGACGGCTTTAATACCTTTTTATAACTTTTTGAATTATTCAATTCGGACATTTCATTCGGAAGATATCACGAGTTTAAAAATGCAAGTATTAGAAAAAAGTCGCGAGGTTGTCGCTCACCGCGCTCAGCTAGCCAGCATGCGATATAGACTCCATGTAAGCGTCACTGGGGTACGGGGGGGAGTCAATGTAATATAATATGTAATATCCTAATCCTAACATAGGCTACTTTTTACCGCGGAAAAATACATACTTCGGCGGAAAAATATATGCTTACGCGGAAAAAATCGATTTAGATAAAATTTATTATGCAGAAGATAGTTGCAAATAAAAGTATATGGAGACTTTTCACCGCGGAAAATACATGCTTCCACGGGAAGTATATGCTTACGTTTTTCGATGAAATTTAGTATGTAGATAGTTGCAAATAAAAGTATATGGCGAGAGACTTTTTACCGCTTAAAAATTAAATACTTCCGGGGAAAAATATATGCTAACGCAGGATAATTCGATTTGGATGAAATTTAGTATGGATATAGTAGCAAATAAAAGTATATGGCGAGACGAAGTTCGCGGGGGCTGCTAGTATTTTATAAAGCAGCCTCATAATAGACCTTATTCCATTAGGGAGAAAATTTACTAGTACCGTGGCTTTTAGGATTACAGTTGATCAGTCTTGTAATATTTTATTCAGAGTCCATTCAAAGGTTTTCAATATTAAGATTTTAATACATTTTCATCATCATTGTCATTTTAACTATGCATATTCACGGTACAATTTCAAGTATGTATATCAGAAATCTAGCACCCGTAACATAGGCTAAGAGCTTATCACGGGTAGATGTTTATGTGTGAATTGCAGCAATATTTATTTATTTATTTTGTAGATGTAAAATAGTAAGCAAATTGCTATTTTATGGAAATAATAGTGTCCAAAATAACAACAACAAAACTCAAGTCTGCATAAAGAGTAGAAACTTAGTAAGAAGGACCACCCTATGTGGATGGCTAAAAATCCATATTTTATTCTCAAGAAAATCTCCAGAATTTAAGAAAATACAGTCTATCAAATTACCACTACACTTGTTAAACACATACAAGTTGGTATGTTTTGTTGTGAACAGCTTCAGGGGAGACCAATCGGGGTAATTAACGACAGACAGAACTGTGGCACCCTTACTAGTGTAGGCTATGGACGCGACGGGATATCAAGTTCCTCGAGCATGAGTTAATAACAGCTGTTGTTTTCCTAACTAGAAGTTGAAAAAATACGATACAGAAACACTTTATTGTAAAAAAAACAAAGCGCAGGTTTTAAACACAAATACGTAAAATGAGCTCACAAAACCATCACATAGATTTAGATCACAGATCAATTTATATCTTCAATAATCAAGGATGTAACAAAATTACTAATCGAAAATCTATATAATTTTTAATACTATTTTGATACATAAAAAAATATTTCCATGCTAGCCCCACCGAGAAGATCGTTAGCTACCAGCTGAGTAGAATGGAAACAGTTGAGAATAATAGTTCGTTCTGTTTGTGAAGCGAGCCGTGTCTGGTCTACGTAACAACGAGTCAATTTGGATATCTACAAAGTATTTGTCAAATGCGTTGTCTGTGCGGTAGTTTATCTGTGAACCAATAATGTCGTCTCTAGTTCGAAATGTCTGCGATTTTATTGATAGTTTAAAATTTATGGTTGGAGTTAAATTGTAAAGGTTAGGCAACTATTTCAAAATGTAGCGAATGTCCAAATTTTAAACTGAGTAAATAGTAAAATAATCAAAATACCGATGTAGCTTTATGCGGTGTGGTGCTGGTCTAAAAATAGTACCCCTATTTCTTCTTGGATGTGTCGTCGAGCCAACTAAGGGATTTACCTTTTTAATGTTTTCTTTTACATATCTTCTTTAATCTTATTCGATTTATATTAAAGAAAATGCACAGCGCTAGATTGGTAAATGTAGGGTAGACCGGGGTCACTAGTAACACGGGGCAATAGTACCATTGGGAATATCTCAACTTCTAGGAGACCTATCTGTGTGTGCGTTAGCCGGGATACGCGGGATAAGTGTCCCGACTTGCTCACTAGTCGGCAGCGCGCTCGCTGCGAAACGGACGTCTGTAGGAACATTTTTTTGTATTCAAGCACCCAAAGTAATTTTTTTTGCTATTTTGATTGCCCTGTCACTCAGTAGTTACTGTGTTTCATATAATTATATATTAACCACGCGTTTACCTAGGTATCCAGTTCTAGAATTCCCAATATTGTGTGTCTAAAGCACAACAATGTTCCGAGATATTTAGTTATTTCTCCAAAATCTATACTTGGGGTCAATTGTACCGTCTTCTCTGGGAGCAATTGTAACGGTACAATTAACCCCGTGGTACAAATGACCCCTGATATAATTTACAAAAATTAGTACAAATTAGGTGAAATAGTAATTAAGAAACAGTTTCATACTGTTATTTTTAACACTCTGTCGTCTTAACAAATAATTTAGTGGATTTCGCCATCTTTGCATTCAATGTTACTGGATAGATAATTATTTTACTAAAAGTTAACTTAAAGTTTAACAGGGGCAATTGTACCAGGGTCAATTGTAACTCCATAGAAAATAATATCTGTCAATTATTTCCAACAATTTTAGATATATAAGCTATTTGTTAACTCTCAATCAAAGCTTAGACCAAAGCGATTATGCCAAACTATAAGAATTTGAGTTATTTGTGTTTAAAGTGGAGAAAACTCAATTTAAATTTGTTTAGTTTTATATTGTGAATTTTGTAGGACTGTTCCTGAAATCTACGTTCTTATTTATAGTGACTGATTAATAAATGCCAAAATAACAAATTTACGATACTATAGTTATGATTCGATAATTTGTTTGTTTTTTATTTCCTTTTTAATTTTTGGTACAAGTGACCCTGGGAAGGGGTCAATTGTAGCACTCGCCCTGTCATCATTCTTACCTAATTTTCTCTATGTTCTGTAAGCCCTACGTAAAATTCAACAAAATGGTTTATAGCTATTGAATTTAGGTTTCTAGAAACATAATCATTATAGTAAAATACCCAAGTTTATATAGTACAATTGTCCGAAAACCAAAAAGTGTTACAATTGCTCCGGGTCTACCCTACATCAATATGACAGGTCACACAGTACAATACCATTTGAGTACAGACCAATCATTTTGTTGACCTGAATCACAGGTTGTTGATGCGTGAACTCCATCTTGCTTCATGGTAACTGAATTCACGATACATTATTAAAGATCTGTACCCATTCAGGGGCTGTCATGGTGAAAATACACGCTACATAGGCTTATTCTTATCAATTTGAAGAAAGAATGAAAACATACCTATAGGTTGATTATTTTGCATGTTCCTCCATAATTCTTAAATGATACGAATTTGATGAAATTAGTTAAACATTTAGAGGCATGTGACACAGGATAGGCTATTTAAATCCTTGCTTCTGTTGTGATAAGATATGGCCCCCTTACACATTAATTTATATAAAAGTCAAAAGGTAAATATACTAAGTTCTCCCTGATTCACCCAAAACACAAGTCTAATACAACTTGTAGCAAACAAAACTAGGAGGAACGGAGACCACAGCCCGAGCTAATAAGCCGTAATGAGAACAAACTGAGGTCATTTACAAAGGACGCCATTCCTATTAAGATGTTCATATGCGCAATTTCGACAAAGCTATTCTTTGAAGACAATAAAAATATATGATCTGTGGTTTGTTGCGTTAAACCAAAATACACTTAATGCGTAGTAATGTTCAATAAAAATTCTATTATAAGCAGTTTAGTAAAATTGCATTTACAAACCATTTAGTTTTATGGAATTAACGGTTAAGCATTACATTATTTTGTTTTATGTTTGTAATTAAAAATATAATCCACACTTTGGTTTGCACCTAGATATAAGGCAGTTATTAATGATGTAAATTTAAAATACTCATCGATTAAAAGTAAAAGAAATGTGGGTAATCTATTACAATAGAATTTGCTTTTCTTTACTGAATTTTTGGCTAAATTTTCAAGTACCTAAAAATACTATAAAAAGCAATGTTAACAAATGTAATTTTACTCAAGAACGTTTGGCCCGATTAAGGTGCTTTTGGGTTTAAAATAGTCGTAGTAGCCCAAGGAAGGTGTAAAAGGTGAGATAACTTGGTAATAAAGCTGGCGATGCCGCGGGCAGGTCAGCTAAGTAAAACGAATTATTAAACAATACAATAAAATAATAATTTAAGCAAAATAACAATTTGAGGGATTATTTTTCTTCTATTCTAAATCATTGTACAACCAATTTAAACCATGTCATATAATTATTGTGACCTTTGTATTGTCTCCTGTCTAGAATTATATAGAAGAACAAAATAAAAAATGTCTACGAACGGTTTTTGTTCATTGACTTGGATAATTGGACATGTTCATCAATATTATTAGTACCAACCTATAAGCCATTAAAATTAATACGCCGACAACGTATTGATTACAAAACTGGGACTGATCTATAATAAAAATTACCTATAGTCCTTCTCTTTATCTATAAGTATACCTACAAATCATATGTTATATGGATTTTATTAAATACCTCAAACAGGGAATTAAATATTTAATTTTATCTATCAATTTGGGAATGGAGGACTCAAGTTATTTCTTTAGTTAATGTTTGAAAACACAAAGCCATATTAAATAAATAAATATTCCTGGACAATTCAAACAGCAATAAGTGTTAAGTTTGAAGCTTGTGTTACGAGTGCTATAATAATATACATACATCCATAGACAGATATTTTTTATTATTAGAAAACACCCAGAACATAAAATTGTACAATGATTAATTAATTTTTTTTCATTAATAAATAATAAATAAAAAACGTAAAGACGAAGACCTATTCTTAATATCGTATATAAAATTGGGAATAATATTTACTCCTAGCGTGTCTCAGAAGAAACTTGGATCTGTTGCAAACCTCAACCTTGTTCCTTTGCAAGAATTCTATGTAGTTTAACCTCCACACCAGAGATGGCGCTGTTCGCCACTAACTTAACTTGCTTACAATTTTCTTAGTGCTTATTTTTATAACCTCTCTAGTTTAGTATTATTTTATCTGTGCTTTTGTGTAATATGAGAACTCTCAGCTTCAAAAAATGCTTTAATAATAAGAAACTACGTTTGGTATTTTTATATGCATATGTTAGTCTACTTTTTTGTATTTTGTGACCTTATAAAAATTCAGAAACATAAAATATGGAGATGTATAAAGCTATATTTCTTACCACAGATAAATAAGTATGCCAATGAATATATATCAGATTTATTTTGTGTTTGGCGTAAACCCAAATTGATGCGCTTAGGGAATACTGTTCGGGGTTTCTTGTCAACATAATTCAATTTATTTTTCTAATTGCTTTATTAAATCTCTTGACAGCCAGCAGAGGTATTTATAATAGGTAGCAGATATAACTTTTGATAGGTAGGAGATTAATTTAATGAAAATATAAATATTCAGTAAGTACTTATAATTAATTAAAGGTTTATTGTTGATTACTCGGCAACGTTACCTGAATCACTGCTGAAACTTATAAAATACCTACACATCATATGCACTTTGAAAACGTGAAATGGATAATTAAAAGTGAATTAAATTAAATAAAAATATTTGTCATTATAATTATTAATGAATTAATATCCATCACCTTATCTGAATATTGCTGCGGGCCCTTGTCTAGATTTCCTTACAATTTTTATTAACTGGGCCATGGTCAGTGAACGCAAACAGCTCATTATGTCGAATATTCAACGAAACCGTTAATGTCAACGTTATTGGGTTCCATTACCCGATTGGATATTAATAAGGCAATGAAATACAAATAAATAGGAAGGTGAGAGAGAAATTTCATTGCCACTTCATTAATCGCTCCTCAATTTGACCTTCAAGGTTTATTTTGTACTAGCTTTCCACTGGCCAGTTTTCCAGACTTTTCAGAATCGTCGGACGTCCTCCAAAAAGGTGGACAAATTATTCATTTTATTTTTGATGATTACATTTTGATTGTTTTTGCGAAAATAGGTCCCAAACATTATATTCGCATTTTAGTACTTACCTAAATTTTATATTTTTAGTAGGTACCTACTCCAAAAAGTTACAAAAAATTTAATTGTGTGGTGAGCATTTAGAAAGTTATTTAGCAGCAAGTCATTTTGTTCAAAACTTATTAAAAATTATGTACTTTTACGTTTAAACTACATAATTATACAAAACCTTAATTACTCTAGAATATAACACTATTTTTTGTGCGAAATCAAATATCTTATAATCGTAGAGAATTTAAATAACAATTATTTATCTCCATTTTAGGTACCTTCTTGATCCAAGCCAGGGAGCGACGCTTTCCTTGTTCTAACAAAAACATTGAAGCTTTTCTGACGATGGATTTCTGCTACTATTAAAGACACTACACGATTTAAAAAGGCATTTATCTTCAAGATTAAGTCAGTCTAGACTGCGTCTGCACAAACAGGATTACAGGCTAAAGTTGGCTGCTATTGAGAAATGTTAGGAAGACTGATTTAAGATTTTAATGTACTTATAATATTCTGATTTGAAGACTCGGTCCATTTTTTTACTCTTTTAAACGCACTATGTGTACCTTTACCTACTATTATTTGAATGAGATATTAATGAATGAAAGTTTTCCGGATATTTTTAATGAGAAAGTTATCAAGAGTTAATAATGAAATACTATGAACAAAAGCAGTTCTAGGCTTGGAATTTTTATTTTGTCTTTTAAAAATACTACTTACGCTGTCATCCCGTATATTTTAGAGAGTGTACAATACCTACTGGGGTCGTTATAACGGTGTGACACTAGAAATTTGTAACGATATAACGCCAGCGGCAGAGGCTAAATTTATTACCTGCCGCACGTTCGAAGGAATTTACCTTATAAACTCGAACTTTATGGTTTGCCCACGGCTCAAAAACCAATATGATGTAGGAGAATTTAGTGAAGCTATATTTCTTCATCAAATAAATACCTAGTCGTGGCCGTGTTGGCGTAGTGGGAGCACAGTCTATCATTCCGAAGATCGTGAACTTGAACCCCGCCACGCACCTCTGGATTTTTCTTATTAAAAAATGTACGTGTTCTATAAAAACAAAAACTTTTTTAAGGACATGAGTCATTCACCAAACTTTACTTGAACAGCGTGGTGAATTAAGATCTCTCGTCAAGTGAAAGTCCCTGTGTCCCAGCAGTGTGCTGTGCCAGCTTACTGCAATTATCACCCGTCAAACCGCCTGGTAACCGTTGTTATTTTCTTGTTTCATCCAAGACAATTATTCGCTTCTGGAAGACCCGTGCTAAGTAGTGATCTGATCTGATGATGATGATGAAATCACAGATGTCCTTTTACTCTAAGTTACTTAGTGGTCCCACCACGGCACATCGGCTTACAAAGTAAACTCCAGGGGTTAGCGCTGCGGTTAAATAAACGGTAAGTAGATAATTTGTAAACAAGCTGGGAACTTGAATGTTCTATTCGCGTCAGATTAAATTGTAGGCTCATGGTTGAAAAGTCAAGTTCAAATACATTATACACAAGCTTCGAGCTTACCACGGTGATGTTGCTGTGTGAATTGACCAGCAACGTTTATTTATTTATTTATAGATTTTTGTGAAATTATGTATTCAGGTAGAGTTTGTAGTTTTAAGTTCAATTGTATGTATAATGTTTTTTTCTGTATTATCGTACTTTTATGCAAAAAAAAAAGTGTGTAATGGAACCTAAGGTCACGATGGAAATCATTATGTAGATTTATGGATCTTTATAAAATTGGAATTTCTACCTTTATCGGGTCCGTAAGTTCCAGTGTTGGAACAAACTAACCAGTTAAGGACATCTTTAACTTCGAATTACTTAATATCCTTCGAAAGTTCCACAATTTCAGCTAAGTTTTCGAGCGAATGTCGTGTTGGTAAATGTTTTAGGTTAACGGGGACCCAGGACAATGGGTACCTACTTAATTTTTATACAAAATACGAATTCTCGCACCTTGTTTATATGAAACATTTTACATCCAATAATGTAAGTATATTAATCTACAAATCTTAATAATTAAAACTAAGAAAAGTAGCCTCTTAAAACATTAATAAAATAATGATCTATGCATAAACGTCGACAAAAAATGGAATAAATTGTTTTTATGAAAAGTTCGATACAAAGACGAGGTCGTATATTGCCTGAAATCGGGAATGAAAGTATCAGACTACTTTGTGCAGAATGAGGTCAAACAGGAGAAACTGGGACATAAACAAGATATCACCAATGATATGATTTCGAACGAAAGCTAAAATATCACGAAATAAAATTATCTCGTCTCCCTTAATTTGTTTCTATGTCTTTTAATATAATAGTGTACCGACCAACATATAAAATATAATATTAAATAAATTATTTATTGAGTATTTAATATTATACATACAGAAATAAAAAACTTAAATTTTTCGATTCTAATGTTACTATCGTTTCAATTTACCAAGGACAAAACAATCTAAAGTAATAAAAACTTTAATTCTTGTGGTTCACTTGTCCACTTATTAACAATGCAACAGTAGCGTAAGGCTTGTCTAGCTTGAGGTCATCCTTTTAAACTTGAGCTAAGAGCTAAATCTAGCACTTAAGTTTATCCTTCATTGCTATTCATGGTCATGTGTTTGATGTTCCAGTTATAATTTTAGTATTATACTTGCCTATTTAGTCGAAAAATGACGTAGGTATGAGTAAATGTTTACAATTATGCAACACGGGCAAAGTCAAATAAGGTTCCTTGTAATTTCTGTTCAATAAAAATCGTGTTTAATAGTACGGGAGGCGACGATGCTAAATGGGGATTTACTCGAGCGTCAAAGAGACCTATTGGGTTGCATTTGGTAGATGATAAGAAGAAAAAAATTGTATGAGACCGATGTGTTTCATCAGTGGGGGAAGCGACCATAGATAATTAAAAACTTATTTAAAAAAATACTGTTGTATGGACGTACTTAAGCGCGTCAGTTAGTGATAGATTCTATAAATCAGATTCAATAAATTGAAAATCAGCTTAACATACTTACATACTTAAAAATAATTTAGGAAATATGATTGATAATATACGTTTGTAAATCTGATTGTTTACACGATTGGGGTGAGTGTACGTAAACGTTAAAAAAATAAAAATCGCGACTCATTTTTTTTGACTCATTTTCAAAAATATGAACAAAAAAATCGGCATTTCCAAAGGTGTTAGAGCGTCAGATTTAGATGTATATGGTTCATCTTTATGTTCTGATTCTACCATATCTTAATCTGACGATTATATAAAGTGATTCGCCTAATCTGACAAAAGTAAATTTTGTTCCTCTATAATTCACGTTCGAACATAGATAGATTTTTTATATTTGGTGGAGGTACTTGTCTGGGTACTAGCTATCTCCAGTATCTTAATCTGACGCGCTCGAGTAAATCCCGAAATCCCCTCTTCGGCTCCCCTACTATAATGTTATGTCTGCGGATATTACTACGAGTAATTTAGTACAAAACAGAAGACAATATAATAGGATTCCCTAACAAATAACGTAGAAACAGCCATGAAGTCCTTGAAGTAGGCGCAATTCTCAACTAAACGAGTGAAAATTTATTGAAATGAAACCAGGCGTTTTGGGAAAATTGGCATACTTCGGGTCTATCCTTTAAATGCAAATAGAGGTATAATATCCACGAGGCTGGAATTACTCGAGTGAAATATGGATTTTTTACGTATTTGCATAGGATAAGACGTTAATGGGTATCTTGATTTTGTCTCTGCATATTTTATTGATGATATTATTCGATCTTTTTTTGTGTTATGTAGGTATTTTGGCAGTAATATCGTGTTTAGGCTAGCACAGGACTGTAGTGAAAGAAAACTTAGGAAAGCGAATGGAAAATAAGGCCAACAGTGTGGATGAGGATGATTTTTTAAAATTCCATATATATTTACTATTTATATTTAAGATTTTTTCAAACGTAACACTTTTTTAGAAAATATACAAAACGTAGGTAACCGCTAGTCATATTAAGGACATACACATAAAGAGGTGGGAGGTACCTACTATTCTAAGGTACCTACAGTTCTTGTTATATGTCTGGCACCACACAACGCCTTTTTTAACATTAAAATACTTTTCAGTGTCAATCCCAAATTATCATTCAAAAGCCTCGTTTCTCCAAGGGTGGATGTTATTAAATTTCAATACTATTCTCGCGATGGCATTAAAAAAGGAATACGAAAGAAACAATGAAACAGTGTCGGGATTTATATAAGCCGGAACCGGCAGGCTGGACATGGGCCAAGTCAAAGAATAAAGCGATATTACATTGCTCATTCTTTTAAACGAATTGCAATTGCAAATTTGAAAGTAAGATTTTGATTGCTTTGAAAGTAGGTACCTAAGCTTCAAAAGATTAATACGAGAGTTTTCCGATATTTCGACACTGTTGCAAGCGCCATGTTCACGGACAAACTGATGACACCGGCGGGGCGGCGGGTAGGCAGACCGTTATTGACAAACGAAACGATCTACCCTCTTCCTGAGTCTTTTATTGCGAGTATGAATGTCACTGTCACTGTTATCACCTGTTTCATTCACGAATGCAAGTCGATCGCGACATACTACACTCATCGGAAAACTCAAAACAATTAAATCATGGTATGTTACCCGTTTCATGTTCAAATATTGCTAAAAACCATGATAGTTTAAAAAGTTATATTTCATTAAAATAAATTAGCCAAATAATATTACTTATTACTTAAAGTTTATAACTTAGCCAGCATCCCTAGAGTCTTCTTTACGACATCTTCTCATACAAGCGAACTGTTTCGCGAGATGATCTTTATAGCGGCGGGTGATGAAACTTTACGGATTATAAACTACGGTCAAATTGAATTAAAAAAAAAAATAGCTAAGGTTTTTGTGAGGAAAATGTTAGCAACATTTTTGTCATTGCTTTTTACAAACGACTTACTTTTTTTTAATATTATCTATTCTACTTTACATAATGCCGTTTGTAGTTAAAGCTTTCTGTTGTTTAAATTCTCAGTTTAAATTGTCACTGTGTAAAATTGTCCAGTAATATTTATTTATTTTATTTATATAGATTTACAGATAAAATCTTGTCCATCATAATATCCAATATTTATTTTACCCATTTTACGTAAAAAACCATGATAGTTTAAAAAGATATAATATCCAAATCTTACCATTTACGATATTATATAAAAAGGTAGGTTTAATTAATATGTAATTATAATTTCAAATTATAAGTGGCTTACTTTAAAAACTGTCGTGGTTTGGTGAATTCATATTGAGATAAACGGGTAACTATACAAAATTCAGGCTTGGTCTAATAATCCCCTTAGAGTTTCCCCTTCGCATGTAAAAATGGTTCGATTATTGCTCATTATCTCAATATGAATTTATAAGTGGCTTGCTTTTGTCTTGATAGCGTTGAGTAGAATCTTGAGATGATTTAGCTCAGTTCCTCAGGTCATGGAGGCGAGAGAGTACAAGTGGGATGCACATATTCCTTCGCCTGCATGGCCTCAGGAGCGAAGCATCGCCGATCTTCGAACTCGCACCTAAATAGAATAACTCGAACAAATACAATGTGTTTATTTTCAAAAAATTACCTATAAACAAAAATCTTATCTAGAAAAGGAGAAACATAACTAAGTTGACCTAAAACCATTGCAATTCAAAGAAAATTTAGTTTTAAGCACTTTGTGTACTTTTTTGGATAAATTATATTATTCTTATTATTCTTAACTTGAATGGCATTGAATGAGTCAAAAGGGTCCTGGGCTCTATCATTTATTCAGAAAAACACAAATATCAAAGTACATAATTAACACATAGGTAATATTATATTATACATTATTTGTAAACAAAGTAGGTACCTAAAGTATGCGATATTTTTTTTTTCATTTCAAAAGCTTTCAACGTATTCCTTACTTAACAAGATTTAACTAAACATTTCTTTGTTTAATCCTTACAAAGTAAGCCTTGCTCTAGCTTTAAACTAAGACAATTCATAAGATCTAAGAATCTTACCACTATTAATCTATCAAGCGCAGACTCAGCTAAGCAAGAGATAAGCTTTGACTCGAGTACATTCTTTCTGAGATAATACAGAGATTATCACTCTTTAGAGGGTACATACATTATCAAGATCTCTCGCATTATACGGCATTATGTAAAGTAGCTAATAGAAAGCTTTGTTCATAGCAAAATGTCATTAGATCTTTGTAATGTTATATTTAGCAACGATTTTTATTGAGCCATAGAAGTATTTTGTCATTGTTTTGTACTTCAATCAACTTCGCTACTGTATTACGGAAGCATGAGGTTGGTAAAAATATGAAGGTTACCTATATCTAGTTATCTTCTAAATATAAATAAAAAAAATCGTGTTGGTTACACTATTTGGCTGAAGATTGGTGGATAATACCCAGAGACTCAGAAAAAATAATTGTAGGTCGTCAAAATGTCCCGAGGCTAGAATCAAATTCGCAACTTCTTGCGTCGCAGGCAGACCTTTGATCGCTGCGCCACAAAGGTCGTTACCTAAATAATTTTCCGTCAAAAAAGTCCGACCCGAGTACCCGTAAATAACCAAAACAAAAACCCGGTAAAAACTATCCAACCCATACATAGCCTATGAATCAGCACTATTCTAATTACATTGTTTATGCCAAACGTCGCTCCAAATTTGTATACCCCTTATCCAGTGAGAAACAACGATTTACATAAGCGTTTTATTCATGCCATAAATTTAAAATATACGCGAGCTTTGAGAAATAAAAACATTTCGCAAAACAGCGGAAGGCCATATCTCACTGTCTTGTGGTAAGTGGGAATCTCTTTTTCACCCTGTATAATTTGCTAATCAAGTGTAGCTTAGTCAGAGCTTCTGACCCAAATGTGAGGACAACCTACCTGAAATACGTCGATGGATATATCTACGGATAACAAAATTAAAGAAAGAAAGAAAGAAAACATATTAATGAATTATAAAATTTACTACCTTTAAGAAAAAATTAAACTTAAGAAAATATTATACTCAATTCAGCTGTTTGTTCTTTACGCTTCTTAACATAATGCTTAAAAAACTGAAATGAATTTTATATTTTTTTATAAAGATACGCTGAGCAACAGAGGTCGTCTAAGTTGAAATTAAATTACAAATTAACTTAACCTCTATTTATCGAGTTTGAACGCTAAGAAAAAGTTGCCTGATTTCCTTCAGACTTAGTTATTCAACACCAATCACGGCGCGATCTAGCGTTCGGAATTTAATTTAAATTCTGCCAATTAAAGGCTGAGCGTAGCCGGAAGTGACAAATTGCAGACCGGAAGCCCCCTTCCAGCTTTTCTCGCTGAATAGCAGACTTGCGGGCTTCGGTTCAGAATACTGATGAAAAATGTACCTTGAAATTATTCTGCTATAAGCCGTAGATATTGATTAAATCCGAGTAGTGCTAAGCCGGCTTGTTATGTACCTATACATATACCAGAAGACGTGTAATTACCAATCATGATTATACCAAGGATGTACTAAGGCTCGTGCTCAAAAGTGGAACACAATAGAGGTTATTTAAATGATGATGAAACACTAGGCTGGTATAGAACAGCTGAATAGATTCTATTGAAAATTTATGGAAAGGGAGGTACATAAGAATCAGGAGAAGGACATATGATACTTTTTACAGGGAGAAAATATTATAACGCATAGGGGCGGAAAGCTAGTAAACAATAAATAAGGGGAGGTGAATTGAACGCGGTGTTTGCACAATCGGCCCGAGATGCATTTCCGTTCGCTACCATTTCCTGTGTCACAGTATTAATAACACAGAAACACAACTTACTTACTGTCAAGTTTTATTATTGCAAATATTCAAATATTTTTCTGTAGAAATAAAAATATCTTTAATTTTAAACCAGATTGATTTTAGATGTAAGAGTACATGGTGTATTTCTAGAAGACTGGCATCAGTGTCTTTACGTATAGGTATTGTGCCAACATACTGCGATCACGAAAGCGCTTGTTAGGTGTGCTCTTTATATCAAATCCCCTAAAATTTTAAATGGATTATAATGAGGAGAGCCGTTGTATACGTCCATTATGTAAATAACATTATGTAAATGAATTTCCCAAGATTAGATCCATTCTGAGGAATGGATCTAATCTTGGGAAATTCATATCCAGCTTGTAAGGATTGCCCAATACCAAAAACGTTATCTGAGCATAACTAATTAAATAAATAAATATTTCTCGACAAAATACACAGAATTATATATAATTAAAAAAAAATTATATCTAGCCTCGTGTGATATTATCTTACTTCACGTAAAGTAAGACAATATGCAGTGTAAAAGGTGTATGGTTATACTTTTTTTTTGTTAGACACCGAAATTCACATAATCTACTGCGAATATTTGATCTGTGGTTTCGAGAAGCGAGCGGCAGTACGGGAAGGATCCACTCGCCACTAGATTAGGTGCTCTGTTGAGATTCAAGTTGTAAATTAGCTCGGCTGCACTGGGCTTTAGAGAGCAGAGTAAGGCTGATCAAGACAGAAAATGCTTCTCTTTGAGCCTTCAAATTTTTTAGTTTTCGCACGCGGAGGGTTTTGTGCTAACAGGCATCCATTCTCACAAACTTTCCTATTAATAATATTAGTGTGTCGATCTTTTTAATTACCCGGAATTGGAACCACTCTTAATGCAGTGAATCTAAAAATAAGTAGATGTCTCTTTAATTTCAGTGAATTGCGGACACGATTGCGACTAACAGCTCAACAGAACTTATAATGAAGCGACAATTTCAAACAGCTTTAGTTTATTCCCAGAAATAGCTTCTAACTTGTGCACTCAGGGAATATGGAGTAGTTTCATTTGAATGGCTAAAATGAGGTTTTATATCAAGTTAATTCGAAGTTATGTGTGTATCATGTGTGTTAGGTTGTGTTAATTGGTTTTCAGTTTTCAGTGTATTAAAAGTGTATTTGAGAAAATAAAATAATGTATATTAAGAAGATGCTGTACATAGCACGTAACGCTTTAGATTAGCTCTGTAATGCTACGATGTGTTTAAAGTTAATTAAATTGAATAAAATTAATGTTTTTTTACGAAATGAATCGTGCGAAAGTAAACGTCAATTTCAATTTTGAAAAATTGAAAATTGTATCCGCTATCAAACAAGAAAGCCGCATTATTTAAAGTTAGCTGATTACACTGAAATTATTTTTGATATCGGCCAATAATTTATTTATTTATGTATTTATTTATATTATTTAGATTATGTTTTGTAGCTTGTTTGTAATGGTAATTTGTTTATTTTTTCTTTGTTTCACTTACCTCTTGTCTAGCTGTGTACATACAGGTAAGTTGTACAACAGAGGACTAGTGTACCGTAATTATCCAATTACTCGTTTCATTACCCGAGGGGTTGTTAGCAATAACTTTGTGCTGAGTCGTTTCTCTAAGGGATTGATTTAGGACAATTACCTAAGGAATATTTCCGGCGATATTTTTGGGGAGTTTATTAGGATTTGAAGAAGACTTTTTCGTTATTTTGTAAGAAAAATTATATACAATTTCTTAAACAAGTTTGTAATAGCTGTTAGATAAGATAAGATTCTTAAGTAAACATTTAACATTTTGTTAAATATTTTATAACATAGGTAGACCGAAGAGAACGGTCTTTGATTTAAAATACCACGGGGCTAGCTAGATGTTGGGGTTATTGTACATTTGCCACAAAGTTAATTCGTCATAGCTGTGTGAATTGTCCAGCAATATTTATTTAGATCGGCTACAAAGAAAAAAAAACGTAGATATTCAATTGTTACACCTAGAAAATTTCAGGTTCAGTAGCCAAGGCAATATTTTATAAATACAACATCTAATGAAATTCTAGTTACAATTGCATAGTAATAAAAACTACATAGTCTTAAATCAAAGATCTTTGAGTTGTGGAGACAATAAAAACAAACTTTGTAAGATATTTCCGTTATTGTCTCAGAGCTTATTGGATTGAGAACTGTGATAGGTCCTTGAAAATTGCCCACTCGCGTTCAAGCGATGCGGGATGTATCGAAGATTGATACTTTTATTAGACGACCTCTGTGGCGCAGTGGACAAAGGCCTGCCAAAGGAGGTTGCGGATTCGATTCAATAATTTCAAAAAATATAAATTTAATAATATGGAAAAAGCTGTGTGATTTTAATTTCTTAATATCTAAAATATTTTTTTATTTAATTTTCATTAAACTTAAGAACTTATATAACATACCAGAAAACGGCAGCAGCGTCGTTCTATACCAACAAACTGCTATCACTAACCGAGCAGGTAATTGTCTTCTTAGTAGAACCTATTATGATACATGTGATAATTAGTGGGAGGTAATATTAAATGTTATGATGATGATAACTCAAATAAAATTCTTTCATTTAATCCTGGAACAACGTACCCTCAGATTTATTGCCGTTCTGAACACGACAAAAACGGAACGAGTCTGCAGAATGCAAAATGAAACTTTTTCACTTAAATTAACTATGTATGTCTTATCCTGAGCACTATTTTCACCTTGTTCACTTGTTTGCCTTTAAAGCATTCCAGTTGAGCTAACTGAGATATTTTCTATAAATATATAGTCAAGAGAGAGAGTTTGTGAGTATTTTGAAGTGCTGGATTGGTATGGATCAACTGAACATAATATATCTTTAAGTGCTTTAATTGTTCACGAAGCAACAATATTTGTCATGAGGGTCGAAGTCGACAAATATACAGTAATTCGAACATAATATTAAACCAGCGAAATTTGTTATCTAATGCACCAATCAGTTGTATATTTTTATTTCATACCAATCAGATAACAAATGTATGTATAACTCATATCTGAAAACCCTTTCTTTTTGTTTTATTTTTATATATAAATAAAATCTTGGTGGTTGTTATATTTGTAATGATATGTTATTATCCGCGAGAAAATAAATTATGAGAAGTCAGCTAATGTAGCAGTATTTTAGCAAGATCTCTAATTTCAGTGAGCCCTAGGAATGTAACGAACATTAAAAAACTAGTTTACTGAAAACCAATTATTATACCAATTTCTTATTTTACTTGCAAAAATACTTGTAATAGTCATTGTCTTTACTTACGTTAGATTTAATGCTTTTCTGAGAACAATGAATTTGTAACTGAGAGGTGCTGGAAAGTATCATTTTTCAATTACAGGATAATAATAAAAGATTAAACTAAGCCTCCGAATATAAAAAGATATTGTTTTCTCAAATGTATTTTACTAATAAAATAAAATCATAATCATCATAAGAACTTATATTGTGACCGATTACTTTTCCCGAGTCACCCTTATAAAACCCATTATGGGTTATAATATAACAAAATAAAATGTCTATATTCGAGTACCTAACTTGATTTATACGTAACATGAAATGCAACGTACGGACGCTCAATCACTCCGTGTAATCATTATTGAGTACAAGCTTTTGCTTGCAATTTTACCCGTTTTTTATGGATTTTCCCACGGTAAAAAGTAGCCTATTGTTAAACCACGCGTCGTTTAACCAACAACAACAGCAACGTGTGTTACAGCACGCTGTTTAAACGCAATATAAGATTTATTTTAATCTACAATAAGGCCCAAGCTATCAACCTGTGTAGTGTACACCTGTGAGTGTGTATTTAAATTCAATGCAGTTTCACTGAAAGTTGGAACCTCGTACAGTGCCTGATATTTGCCTTTCGTGAACAATACGTAATGAACAATCGTTGAGTAATTGGGCACGAGGGTAAATGCACTCTGTACGATTGCTGCGATTCACATTTCACAATTATATTGAAGTCACGTTCTAGAACGGAGTCCGTCAATGATGAGTATAAAATAAAATCTGGCAAATTAATAAACATATGTATTGTCCAATCAATACTAATTAAAAAAATAAATAAATAAAATAATATAATAGAGATACAGATATTCGATGTCAAGAAACGTAACAATTAGGTAGCTATTTTAAATTCATTTAACATTCAAGAGTGTTCGTCTGTTTGTTTTTAAATTAGGTACTCCATATCAAATTGTTGCTTCATAGTTCCTTTTATTGAATCATGGTTTGGTACCTACTACAACGCATTGTTGGACATAAATTATCTTTTTTTATATACGTCCATGAGGTTTTATCCTAAAATTCGAATACTCGTAATATAAAAATATAGGTGCAAAAGTACTAAGCATACCTGAGGTGTGAAAGTGTGTGGGTTGCAGACAGGCGGGGCCGCGGTACTGCCATAGTGTTGCTGATACGATGACGTCAGGATCTTCTTGTGCGCAGACGCATGTGCTCGGTACGCGCTTACACTAAGCTTCATTATTTTATATAAGCTTTAGTTTAACTTATTTTGTTTTGAAATCTGAATAATGTTTGCTTATTTTGTTAGTTTGCGCGTAAGTTCTTCAATTGTTTGTGATCGTTCTGGTTATCTGAAACAAAACAGAATGAGTTTATATTAACGGTTCATACAAATCAGTGCGAAAATTATATTACAGTCATCTAAAAATAAAAACTTAAGAAACCCTGTCAATTGTTATATTAAAATTGTTATGGAAAATAGGAATGGATAAAACAAAACGTCAACGAGATTCAACGCAGACCCCATTATGAAATAACTGAACTGAATTGACTGTTTGCGAGGAGTCGATAAGAAGCGATTCGTTAGGTAGGCAATGCGGGTTTGAGGTAGATGACGCGAGTTCGAATCTTATACAAATCAATAAGCTTCATCATCACCGTCATCATTTCTGCCTAAATCGACTTACTGCTGTTTAAAACTTTAAAAGTATCTTTTCGTTTGATAGTTTTTCCCCAAAAGGCAAAAATCCTATTATACTCCTTAACTTAATTAATGAGCAATATGACACAAAAAGAATAAAACTAGAATTAAAGTAGATCTTTATAGTATTATCGCGTTCAACCTAACAAACCCTTCGGTTTTATTTATTATACTCAGGACCGGTTATAATTATATATTATTATTATATTATTATTATACGGTTATAATTATTTTAATCAGGTTTTTGCATGAATAAAAACATATTCGATTAAAATATTTAATTCCCTGGTAATCATATAAAGTCTCCGGCACACGGACTGATCAAATACCGGAGAGATTCCGTTTGCGAGTTCCTTAAATAAATAATGAATATTGAATAAAAAAACTTCCAACTTCACTCCGCCCTACTAACTAGGGATGTCACATTGTCACTGAAATTTCCATAAGGAAATCGAAAAAAGTATCGAAGTGAACGCGATTATTCACGGGAAAGGTAAACGATAGTGTTTTATCTAAGAAAAAACCAGCGTAATAATACGTAAAGTAATATAATTTGCAGATAACATAATATCTCTTTTCACACATTTTTTTCACTTATTTTTGTCTCTTGTCGATTTTAATTTTAAATCTTCCAGCTGTTATTTAATTAGCCGTTACAAGAGATGAGATATCAAATCCTGCCAATAAGATACATTAGGTACATTAAAAATAAACAGTTATCTAACGCTAACAAATGTGAAATACAGTTAAGCTAAACTATGGCCTTATATTAAGCTACTAGAGTAAGATTATATATATATAGTATATGTGGGTATTTAACGATATGATCTATAAAGTAAAGTAGTCAAACTTAAAACTAGAGATTTTGTCTGCGTCATAAATTTACGTAATGTAACTTTCATGCAATGTCAACATACAAATATCGTCATCATACTACTTTAAGCTTTTTGGCAAAAATTTGAGTGTAGACACAGCTTAAATCTTAAGGTTTAGAAGTATTTGTTCATAATAATCACCAAGGAACGAATAACAGAAATCTGGAAAAAACAGAGTGATACGACACACTTTTAAAGTCTTTAAAGTATTTTGGCCTATTGGTCTCACCGTCCAAACGATTGAAGATCATCGTTTTGAAAAAGTTATCGATACATATTATCGACACAGCCCCGCACTAGTAGGCGCCAAGTTGTCGAGAACAGCCCGAGTGACGAGGGCCTTAATATTGCGAATGGCAGAGCTTTATTGATCTTACTAATGTCCCTATTGATACCAGGACTACGGTAAAAAATACTTTTTTGTTTTAAGACCTTTTTCGTGGGCAATAACTTTTCTTTTTGATTGTGGAATGATAAGGAGTTCTGGTAAGTCCGGGAATAAAAGGCTTTTACAAGTTTAGTGACTTGCAGCTGCTGAATATTTTCAAATAACTATCTTCTAGTTTTGTGAATCTAGGTACCTATGTATTGTATTACGTTAGATATTCCATTTAAGGTTTGGGTTTACATGTATTTTATTTTCTGTACATTAAATCTGGTATAATTTAGTATAAATTAAATAAGAAGATTTTTTTAAAAAGGTTTATTATTAATCCATATAAAAAAACCAATTCCACTTTTCATTGTAATTTTATAATTCATTGTAATTATATAACTCAAGAAAGGCTGGGCCGATTTAGGTGCTTGAAATAGTGGTAGTAGAAGGTTTAAAAGGTGAAAAAACATGGGAACAACACACACAAACAATATTTAAACTTAAATTAAAAATGATACAAAATCCACATATTAAAACAAAATTTGCCCCCGATATGGCAAATCTCCCGAAACGACGGGAAACAAACATAAACTTACATTCTCATTAGTTATTAATATAGTGTGATACGTAGGTAGCAAGGAGATTTTGCTCATATTGTATACCTAAGATCAACTTATGCTCTCCCAAATTAACTTACTTCATTTAAATAAGCACAGACTTTCATGTTAGAAGGCAAGCTTTGATAGTTAGTTAAATGAATCTTATTCAGCACTGAATAGTTAAACTTCTGAAAGTTTTCTGTACTTTGTTCACTCTTGACTTTAGACTTTCGCAAGCGTATGTACGATAGGAGACAAAAACACTGGGTACTTGAAATAATCGTTTCTATCTTTCCTTTCCTTACTAATATTTTGTGATTTTTTTTCTCTTTACAAGTCCAAGATAGATAGATAGTATTTATTGGTGAAAAACATGGTATATTACATTAATTAATTATGGTACAGTAATATACCATGTTTTTTACCAAAAAAAATCGTCTTAAATCCTATGTTAGTTGTATCTAAGACGACTGGTCTATAATATTCTTCCTTTGTAAAGTAAATAAATAAATAATAAATAAATAATAAATAAATAATAAATAAATAATAAATAAATAATAAATATTGCTGGACAATTTTACACAACGACATCTAGCCCCGTGGTAAGCTCGAAGCTTGTATTACGGGTGCTAGATTTCTGATATAGGTACTTAATATAATATACATACATAGATAGATATTTTTTTATTATACATATACAACACCCAGACACCCGGAACAAATATTTGCAGATCATACAAATAGTTGTTCCAAGGCGGGAATCGAACAAAAAAAAAAAAAATTATTAATTGTTTTAATTATACA
The DNA here is from genome assembly GCA_963691955.1 of Chloroclystis v-ata. Classification (NCBI taxonomy): domain Eukaryota; kingdom Metazoa; phylum Arthropoda; class Insecta; order Lepidoptera; family Geometridae; genus Chloroclystis; species Chloroclystis v-ata. The sequence goes on along the minus strand of OY829902.1, from coordinate 14,795,482 downwards.
ATATTATAATAGATAGTACCTACTGGACAATATCTATTAATAAATTTAAAAAGTAACATACTCAACTGTAAGTACGTGATTTATTTAGTGCACGCCACTAGGGCTCGACTTTTCATTTATGGTTTATTATAAGCCCGTGCGAAGAGCACAATGGCAATTTCGTCCCTTTTGGGCGAGCTCTTTGAATAAAGGTAACAGTTCATTTTTGTCGAACCTAAAGGCATATTACACCTGACAACTAGACTTGCCAATTACCTCTCTGGTCCCCGAAAAGGTTTTATTGAACTGTCAAACGTAAAAAGGGTTAAATGCTGATGACTGATACTGCGCTCGTAAAGTGGGATGGCAGGTGGAACCCAATTGATGAATTACGTGTGGATTGTGAGGCGCTAGAACAAACGCTTTGTTGATAAATCGTTTGTCAAATCATTTCCTTATTTTCAATTTATCCGGTTACCTACATCCGTTTCAGAATAAAGATTATTTTGTAAAAGTGCCAACGATTCACATAGAACCATGACGCTGCACGTCTTCCGGAACAAAAGCCGTAACAACACCCACGAGAAGAGAGGGTGGTACTTTTCTTAGGTGAGATACCCGACAACATCTAGCCCCGCTATAAGCTCTAAACATGTGTTACGTAGGTGCAGATCGGGCTGATTTATTTGAACGCTGCCCAACAATTTAAAGGCCTGACTAACAAATAACAAACTTTAAAATCAGAGACATGTGTTTCGACACCACAAACCTTTCCTAAGATACGTACGGAGTTAGAGTAGTTTCAGGCCACATCAAAGTGAGCAGTGGTTTTTGCCTCCACCCTTCCACTATTGTTTCTAAGCGGCCGACACACACGACCGATACTTGTATAAAATAAACTTTACAGAAGTGTTAAAGACAAGTTGGTCAAGGACACACTTTGACATTTATAAACTGCGTCCGCGGCTTTGCCTACGTTGTAAAGGAAAACTTTCCAAAGTTCATACAAATTTTGCCACGATAAAATAAATATATTTAAACATGTATTTTCTGTCAACAGCAACCATCATAAATTTAAGAAAATCGCAAATTGCTATAGTCAATACGCTTGGTCACCAGACGGATTGGTGAATGGTGTTAATTGACCTTGTACACAGTACACATAGAAGCTTTCATGCATAAAACTAAAATATGTAAAAATGTCCATAACTTGCGTCCAGACATCTTTATTTTACCAATTTGCAGCAACTGTAAATTGAGTAATCGTATAACCCTTATAAACCCTTGTTTGGGAGGTCCAATTACAATTAAAACCCTTGTTATTTCAGTATGTGAGCAAAGTTATTACTATTGTTCTGAGCTTTAATTCTGACATTCAGAACGGAACGCCTACGGGTGTTGGACGTGTATTTTTGTATGGGATTACAAAAGCCCTACGGCTGTCAGAGGATCTATTTACTATGCAACTTGATTTTCTCCGTTTTATGGTATAATTTATTATTCAAAAAATATAATTTACTCAAGATAAATAATATAAAACACCTTGTAATTTTTGGTTTAGTCTGTTTAGCTAGTCGTTAAAGCTTAGTTAGAATAAGGTTTGGATAGAAAGGATTTGGATGGATAGCTGAATATCGATTCTACAATACTTTGTTTACAAACTACGTTGTTGTCAGTCATAAAAATGGTGCGGATGATAATAAAAAATCGTTTTATCATGTTATGAAATAAGGGATATTTTTGAGAATATTATAGATTTTCCTATGCGAAAATAAATAATTCATAACAATATACACGTTGAGAACGTTAGATACGTTATTGTGATAGCAGATTTTTACAGCTAGCTACCGTGGGTAAAAAGTAAATGTTGAGAAATCCGCGAAAGCTGTTCCATTTCAGCGTGAACGAGAAACTAAAATACAGTTACACACAGCCAAACTTCCTATATTAGTATATGCGTGGTTAAGTGTTAGTTCATTACACGGCAGATTCATGCTCATAATGGTCCAATTATTAAGACTGATTCGATTTAGTCGGAAATCACGGACTAATAACTCTATTTCGCTCATATGTATTAGTATGTATGAGCTTTCCACGGCGCTTCATGATCACTACATAGTATCAAACAAAGTTGGTGTACAGCTTTGCTGGAAAACAATCCTCTGGCTTACTTGCTTAGAGACTTCAGTGCCGAATTAGACTAGCTTATATTGGACCTAAAAGTTATTTATCGAAAATTAATATTTTGGGAAAATAAATGTTTATCCTATGGTGTACTTGCCTTGCCTCTCTTTGTTGATAAACTACTCAATCCAACTAGTCAACTTAATTGCGTCGGCAATCTGAATCGCACATAGCAATTGAACAGCGGCTCAAGGGAAAGCAAATCCTGTTGGCAATTTCAGCAACTAGCTATCGAAAGCATTACTACTTTACTACTAGCATTAGCATTACTATTTCTGATGCATTAGCATGCAATCATCGCCATCAAATAATATATATTATGCCTATTGGTAATACATGTTTTAACGCAAATAATTGTTTATTTGCATTTCTTTTGTACCTATATTATTGAACTAATACTAATATATATTATTACAAGATATCAGAGTAACTAGACTAGAAGATTAAACTGCATGGGATGATAGCCGCTCCAATATCTTAAAGAAAAGAACAAACTAACAAATTCTTGTTAGTTTGTTCAATTCAAATTTGAGCTAGTTGTTCTTTATGTTTCTCAATTCGGTGCTTAAAAAAATAAAACATATTTTTATCGCACAAAGCAATGCTTCCATTGTTTATTTATATTAATAATGTAGATATTGTATATTTACTAGTCCAAATGATCTAGGATTTAATGGAAATAAATGACATAAATCTTTGAAATATTTATCTTCATGCCATAACTCAGTCGGTGAAAAAGTATAAATTCGATCATATCCAGGGTCATGAGACATGTCTTTACGAGATGCCTATCTCTATCTCGCATTAGGAGGCTGCGGGCGCTGGACCGTGACAGATAGCAGCATGGCAGGTCATTACCCTTCTGAATGATAGCGGATATAGAGATATTTCAGAACTAGGTTATGTGGGGTTACATAGATGGGATATTTCCATAAATTGAATTGAGCGGTTGGCGAAATAATATTTATATATTTGTTGTAAAATCAAGAGTTATAAAAACAGGATTTCAATAAAATTCAATATAGAAAATAGACTAAAGAGCGAAAGCGCGGCACCGAAAGCTACTATTTCTACATGTATAATTTAAAACTCAAGAACGGCTAAATCGATTAGGCTGCAAATTAGCGGAGAGTTAGCTTAGAACCAGGAGAGGGACATAGAGTAAACATAGATTTTTCCGCGGGAAGATATTATAACGCCGCCGAAGCCGCGGGGCGGAGAGCTAGTTCCATATAAAAGAGACCGTAATTTTAACTCAATTTGCTTGCGTACAGATTTGCTTAGCTGGAAACTTCCACTGAGCACTGGCTAGTTCGTTTACACGCATGGTAATTCTATATTCACATAGTTCCAATCAAATAACGATAGTTTTGAACGGGTGATAGCATTATATGTAAGTAAGTGAATTTGTTCCTTCGGTTCGGAATGGGTTTAAGCTATACTGCTCTTGGATATTTTTAATCCATATTATTATTATTTTCTTTTTCTTTTCTGGGTTACTGACATCGTTATGTAATATAAAATATATAAAATCATTTCCCCGTGAACACGTAATCCTTCATTCGCATGAGATTTTTAATGGACGGTAATAAAGCTTTTAAATACAACAAATGCATTTGCTATAATTATCATCAATTAGATGGACAGATGATCTTGTCAAAGCTGCCAGTTCACGGTGAATGCTAGCTTCAACCGACCGTAATACATGGAAATCATTAAAAGAGGCATATGTCTATGTATAGCGAATAAAATGATTACGATGATGATGTCATACCTACCACACAACAAAATATCTAACACAAGCTTATCTAGAAGGCTTCTAAATTATTCATCAGCACATTATTACCATCCGCAGCTAATTATCATTTCACAAAACAATAAAATATTGATAAAAACAATATTTAATTTATTTGTTTGTTTGTTATTTTTTCTGTTAAAAGTAAATAAAACATTAGGCAACAATCAGCTGTTCCGTAGTTTTATCGGCGGAAATAAGTGAAACGAGGGCAGCCGGCGCTACGTCTGTAGTTCTGTAGGGATGGAAGTAGTTCGTTAACATTTTTAAATTAACTAATTTATTTATTGTACAAAACACATTACAACCACAATGAAATATGCTTTTTGAAGTTAGTGTTAGATATAAACTTGATTGCAACGTAAATACATGTACATACAACTATATTAATTTGTCGATTTTTAGATTTTTTTCTATATATATAATGTTCCTCCGTAACTCTTAAACCAATCATCCGAATTTGATGAAATGTGAAAAACATTATGTCAGACCAGACTTCTGGGGCTATTTAAATTCTTGCTGCAGTTATGATAAGACGTGACCCCCATACAAACATAATTTAACGCGGACGGAGTCGCGGGCCAGCTAGTATCTAATAAAATACGATAGCGTTTAACTGTGTTTTCTCTTGTATTATGTGTAAATAATACACTAAGACATCGTGCAAACATTATTCAAATAGTTCATTCACTCACTCACAAATTCTTGTGTAAATAATATACACTGACTCAATGTCAACTTTATACAAGTAGTTCATTCACAGATCCACTCACTAATGAAACAAAAGCTCCCGTTCTGCCCCATCACTAATTATAACGAGATTAAAGCACAATGGAGTGGCTCAAACTTTATTCTCTCTCAAAAATTAAAATTTTGTAAACTGTTTTGAGGTTATACTTTTAATTTGCTATGGTTTTAGAGGTTACCTTGTTGATGCTTATAACATAGACCATTCCAACTTGTTGAGGAAACAACACACTAATCAAGGGGGATTTAAATTAATATTTATTTTTTAAATTATCTAATTATGATAATCTCAATATTGACCATATCAGACAACGATTCTTGTTTATACAAAAATACTCAAATGATTTAATTATTTCCTAAATTTCGGCACGAGACGCATTACAAAGCTGTTTTCTCCTTCATTATGATTTTCCCGCGGTAAATAAGCTTAATTATTATTTATTTTCTGTTAAGTAATAAAATTGAAATGCAAATTGCCAGCCGAATAATTAGAATATCCCTTTGTTGCTGTCTCGTAATTGCGTTTACTCACCGCTTTCGCCCCGAAAGCCTTTTGACCAATCTAAGGTAAAAGGCTGCTATAAAAGTTTGTAAACAAAGTTAGGCACTTAAATAAATGTCTATTTTACAGATTTCAAGGGGCAGCGAAACGATTTTTTTGCTACTGGTTTACAGGATTAATTTATATTCTTTTTTCTCGGTAAAATAAACGGGAAAGCTTGTTATTGAGGATGCTTGTAAATGTTTTACGCGTAAACTATTTTAGAAAGACTTTTATCGATACTTTACTTAAGCTCTTAACAATAATCTGAGATCTTCTATGAAATAGTAATAAGACAGGCTAGTGCTGACCACAGACCCATTGGCACGATTATGTGGTGTCCAACAGAACACAAAAGCCCTGCCCACTATTCAACCCTGCCTTGAATGGTTGACATCAATGACAGATTTCTCAAGCGCTATTCTTTACTAAACCACCTTCATGCGAAACATTCTTCGATTCAATTTCAAACATTTTATCTTAATTACCAATCAGTAATAGTCAGGGATCCGTAGTACATGGAAATCAAGTGATTACTAACAAGCTAATTTTTGGTGAGTAGCTTCGTTTCGATGAGACGTCCAAAGATATCCTATACCCAACTCTCGATTGTGGTAGCTAACAGAGATATCAAGGATTAAAAAATTCAAGGATGTAAAACCGGGATAACGGACCACGAAATTTGTAGGACAATATGTTATATCTCAAGATAATTATCTAAATTATATAAAAACATGTTTGTCCTACAAAACCTATGGTTTGATCAAAGAGTCCGCCATTTCCAAAATGTGTCGAAAACGAGGTCAATTTAAATGATTACTATGATTACTAACCAGCTGATTTTTTGTTGTATACTTAATTCATATTTATAAAATCTAAGGGACATTATTGTCCGACAAATTTCGTGGTCCGTTATCCCGGTTTTACATCCTTGAATTTTTTAAACCTTGATATCTCTGTTAGCTACCACAATCGAGAGTTGGGTATAGGATATCTTTGGACGTCTCATCGAAACGAAGCTACTCACCAAAAATTAGCTTGTTAGTAATCACTTGATTTTCATGTACTACGGATCCCGGCCTATAATGGACTAGCTAAATTGATTGTACTTGATGCAAATTTAATTTGGAAACACGAATTTATAAAACAAACCCAACTATTGATGAATCTTAAGACAAATTTAAACACATGAAGTACCCCAAAGTATTATTTTATAATACGTAGATATATTTATTTCGTAAGTAATCTTACAGCTTAGAAGCATTTGGGTAATTATAATAACTTATTGCTTATCAACAAAGGATATTTGTTTGTCTCGTTCAGAATGGTTAAGTTTCTCTTTTGTTTATTTTTGCGAAAAACATAAATCAAATTCTTAAGTTGTACTAAACGACAGATAGTTTTAAACAAAGAAAACCATCCTACACCTAGGCAATCTTTTAAAAAGCATTGCCACGGTAGACTGCGATTTATTCCTTAGTAACAAGGTTTAAACTCAAATAACTTTGATCACTATGAAGTCTGTGTCAGATCATTTGATTTCCGCCAATCCTCTCAAATAAAATGGATGGAACGTGGAAGGGGTGTCAAACACAATGCTCTTTGCTTCTGGGCGATTTACCTTTGAAATCTCTTAAATAGGAAAATGTGTTTTACAATATCGAAGCGATCGTTTACCAGGAAATTCTGGTTTCCTCCTTTCAGACGAATTGCCGAAGTTAGGCGTAATTGACCGAGAAAATTGAGAATTATTTGTTGAGCAAATTAAAGTTCCGCGCGGTTTTTAGGATTCTGTGGCCCGAATTATTAAAACGAACAAATCTGTTATTTAGACTTTGTTTATAGAACGAAGTTTGATTTAAAATTTTATAAGTACCGAATTTTCTTTATTATATCGAATTTAAAACTATTATTTGCATGATAAATTCACATAAAAACAATTTATTTGCGAAAAAGATATGAGATTTTTTATTAATATCTAAGCTTTGAAATTAAAATTAGAAATACAACGTTAGTGAGGTCAGATAGTGACCATCTAAAATCCGAACTTAGACCTAATCGAGAAACAGAGTTTGCATACACAGTTCGTCGTCCCAATATATCATGGAAATTGAATTCCAAACGTCAGCAAAAATTTTGTTGAATGTTTATTTCATTCAAATAATCTGGCTTGGCGTTTTGCCAGTTCGCATGTTGAGAAGCTCCCTCTCGAATTGTACCACAGGGTTACTAGTACAGTATTATTTAATCTGTGCCTAGGTTAAATCCTACTGTCATAAAGTTCAGTTGCAAGACTTGCTAGCAAATAGTACAATGAGCTGGGAATGCAAACGCTTTTGATCAGTTGACAAATTTGCTGCATTATGAAGTGCCAGAGGAATAGTTTGATAGTTCTGAGTTTTGAAAAGTTTGCTTTTATAGCTTTTTACCTTTTTAGTAGTCATTATACTCGTAGTATGTCAGAGCGGTTATTTTCTTTATTAAAGAACTTCTTCTGCGATATGATAAATTAATAAATTTAATGTACGTATTAATTGCATATTGTTTGAATTTAAAATGTTAAATTTAGTAATAGTGATTGTTGACATGTCCGTGTCCAAGTAATATTTGTGATTTTATTTTGGAAAGTCAAACGAATTCTTTTGGTTTTACTTACTTATTATTAGTAGCAGATAAAAAAAGTATCTACTTAAATATCTATAGCAAACGGCCCCTATTATTATGGACATAAACAGATTTTCGTGCTTTAATCTAACAACTATCGTGTACGTGAACATTCCTGGCATTCTCGCAATGCTCAGTGATCTGGAAAAACACGATCTCAATGGAAAGTCTAGTTCAAAACCATCGCTAGGGCTCCATTACGGGCTCGGAAAGGTCCTCACGAATAATGCAAGAGAGGATCACGAGGGATTTCCCTAAAAATGATCGAGCGAAATTGACGCGACATTTTGGGAACATTTTCACCTTCCCTGAGGTTTTACGGGTAAATATTGCGTCTACTTGTTGTGGAGAGTCTGGAAAATTACGATTTTTTTATGAAGAACGAGCTTTCACCGCGTTTTGATGGATCCCGCGAGATTTTGGTATTATCTTGCAATAAAAGTAGCCCATCTTTCCATCTTTAATTATAATAAATCTATACTTTATATTAATACTAGCTTCCACCCGCGGCTTCGCCCGCGTGGAAATAAAAAGTTCTTTCTCAGGGTCTAAAGAATGTCTGTACCAAATTTCAACTAAATCGGTTGAGAGGTTTAGGCGGGAAAGCGTAACAGACAGACAGACAGAGCTACTTTCGCATTTATAATATTAGTAAGGATTATAAAGCTGAAGAGTTTGTTTGTTTGTTTGAAAGCGCAAATATCAAGAACCGCTGGTCCGATTTCAAAAAAATATTTAAATATAAATATATTTTAAAATAAATCACACTCAGCTTTCGCGTATGGATTAGGAAAAGACTAGCATGGTCTCTACATGTGTCTGTCTTCAATAAATAAATGTTTTGGATGAAATTCAATACCTACTTCTTTTGAGGTATATTCTATATTGGCTTGGCAATATTTGACTTCTACTTATCTCTAGAGAATACTTCATTCGTGCAAAAATAACAAGCGATACGCTCTATAAATTATATTTAAATCGGTGCAGTGTGGTTCTACCGCTCAAACAACAAGCAATAAAAACTTATGATATTTATTTCAAGCCATATAAGAACAAATGTTCATTACTTTATGAACTTCATAATAACATCACGGGTTAATCAAATAGCGTCATAAAATAAAAATGTGACTCGTGACGCTCGAGCAGTTTCATTTGGAAACTCAGCACGTGTAGGTACTTTAATCCAATGCAAACTCGATTTATAGACATGTAGGCAGGGCAGTACAGGCTATACGGCGAGAAAAAAGGATAAATATTTAGTTGTTTTTCGCTAAGTATTTTACGTCTAGTACGATTGTACTAGTTAGAACTATTGTACTATTGTATAAGTCTAAATATATAAAAGTTTATACGTATATAAAATACTATTTGTTGTAATTTTGTAACTCAAAACGGCTGAGTCGAACTAAGTTCTTTCGGTTTAATATCGTCGTATAGTCGTAGGGGCCTAGGGAAGGTTTAAAAGGTGAGAAAACATAGAAATAGTTCTAGGGAAAATTTAAGGTACAAGATCATATTTTTTTCTTCAAACCAAATACGTAATAATCTATCTTGCAATAAAAATGTCATTAAATAACCTCTGGGGAATATAATTTTGGCTTTGACTGAAAAAGCCTAACAAATTGTTCTGATTTGAGTTCGAAAAGGTTCCAAAGGGCCTTGGGTCTAGAGTTTCATTGGATCCATCCATCAAAGCTAGCTGTCACCGATATTTCACAGGCGCTTCGTCACCGGCGGGACTGAATAAATCGTGCGTTCTATTTTAGTGGATTTCATCATTGACAACATCCCAATATCTGATAGAATGGCAAAATAAATTAGAAAAAAAATAACAACATAACCGAAACTTTTCAATAATATAACTGTAATATCTTTGCAAATAAGTCTTATCTTGTGATAGAGCCTTAAAAACCTTTCAATAAATAAATTCTGATAAAACCGAAACTTTATCTGGAGCCAAAGCCTTTAAAGTTTAAACTTATCAAACAATATTCATCAGTAGTAGAATCACACTACAAATAAAATGGGATTGAGTTACCTACACATTAATTTATGCTGATAAAAGAAGTAACATGTGCTGTTTTTCTCGTATTTTATAAAATCAGATTCCGTCTAGTAATGAACAGTAAATTTCGATATTTTTACACGAAACTCGATTTTCATCCCGCATGAAATAATTGAGGCGTTATATTCATAAAAACAAACAGCGTTTCTGGGTTTGTTTATTTGCGCAGGTTTGTATAAATTTTGTGATGCAAAGTTTGGAATATTGTTGTGAACTTTATTATAAACTCTTAGGAAAATGTTTATAAATATTATTTTTAAAGGTTTATCTATAATTTACCAAAGAGCTCAAATATTTTTATTATTGAATGATTTATTATACAATACGCTCCGTATGTTTAAGATAAATGGCTATTTCATAATAATAACAACGAAAATATTGATTGCATGTACAAACTACCGACCGTAATTCATAATAAAACTAAAAAGTTATGCAAAACTATAGCGAAATAATTTAAAGAACACATCAGAATCACGAATGGTAAATATACACTGTCGGCGAATCTTCTGAATAATACATACACTCAGGGCAATGAGGGCCCCTCTACAAACAAAATGTCACGGATAATTACATTCTGGAAGAGGTTTAAGGCTAATCTCTGACATTACTTTTATTCAGTAGGTAAAGAAGGGTACATATCATATAATAAAAATATAGGATACAATCAAGAGGATTATAATAAATATCTAATGCTATTTTAATTGGTATATATAATAATAAATATATAATATATATTTGCTGTGTGATTTGTCAAGAAATAGTACTTATCTATTTTATTTAATTATGTTCATTGGTATATCTCGTGTGGATGTTCAGTGAGCCAAGTGTGATAATCAATCAATGTTCTTTTTTCAAAAACTTTTCAAGGTGTGTTCTACGCTCTCTATGCATACCTGCCAGGTAAATGAGCTAATACTTGACTACGATATATCGTTCAACCTATTTTGGTTCTGGTTATCACAAATAAACGCTATTTCATAAACCCTCATTCTATTACTCGTTTTTACCTAACCGTCTGTGGTATACGAATCTAATAACGCTGTTGACAGTTTATGACCAATTTTCGCAAGCCACTTCCATAATCGTTATGTCTTCGCTGAATAAAGTGGAAATAACGGTATCTGTACAAAACGGAGGCGCGAAAAAATTCGTTCCTAAAGCCTTCGCTTCTTTACGCCTTCTTTAAATAAATACAATTTTATCTCGCTTTATATGAATACTGTAGAATGGTAGTCGTTGATGGCTTTGAATGGAAGTCTGGAATTTTATAAGGATTACACAGCGTTTTTCGAAGTCCTAAAGTATTTCTGTATATTCTATTAGTGCATAACATGCTTGATTTAGTGATTGGCCCACTTTTAAATATTAGAAAAATGTTATAGAAAAAATTACAGTACGATTTGATTTTTATACGATTTTTCTTATGTTTCGTTTTGATTTAGGCTTGCAACTTATACATATGTATAAAAGTTATCAGGTCTTTGAATTCAATAAATATTTTTTCATGGATGATTTTATCTATGTATTCTTATAGTTATTGTAATTTATTTGCATAATATGTATATTATACATACAACTCAAACCTTTCAACTCTGACTATATGTAAGGTTTCATACCATCTGATCATTTATTGTCAAAGGTAGAATATCCGCGTTACCCATTAAATACATAGTATATAAAAGTTTTGCCAATACAATTATCACACAGATAGGCAATAAAAGGGGATTGAAAACAAATCAGCCAAACTTGTTTTATCCCCGATGCAAAGCGAGTGAGTAGGTACATACAGTTAGATATCACATAACGTTTTATGAATCGGAGGCGTTAAGCTGTTTACGAGGGTTTCAGTTCAGCTTATTTTATTAAATTTTTACTGCTCAGCTTCTTTGGACGTAAATACACTTTTTTACTATTTATATTCAATCAGGGTAACTATCTTTACACTTTAATGGTAAATGGTAATGTTTTTACATGTTTATTTTCCCTAATGGAAAGTCAGTACCTCTATAATACTAGTCCTAATTATCTTAAGATGATAATATCGCTCATTGAATACAAAACAGCCACAAATCAGAAACCTCATTTTTTACAGGAGAGCCAAAACAAAATTTAAAAAATGATTTTTTGAAAAAAATACTGTTTTTATTTTTAAATGTTATGATGTTTATATATCGTTATTTTCCTTGTTTTTTGCTCTATTTTTTTTAATAATGACCACTGTGATACCATTCTTCCAACCTGAGAAAACCAACAAAAGCCCTTTTTGCATTCAAAATTTGAACCAATGTTAGGGTAATTTTCTCAAAAAATTAAACAAATAATAAAATGTAACATTCTTTTTTTATGTTTTACTAAGGAAATAACTATAAAAAATAAATAACACTCAGTATATCTAAAAAGATACAAACTTTTCAATCGAGTAAAACAAAACTAGATATTGTTTTATCGTTTTATGTTAAAAAACGCGATATCAATTTTACCTAATCTAAAATATTCATAGGAACAACATTATACTTCAAAAACTATAAACACAAATCTAAAATTTAATTGCTGAAAGCTTAACATGAAAAGGTATGAAATAAGGCTTAATTAGTAAAATATTAATACATTTTACTATGTATTATTAAATCACAAACTGTATGGCTAAAATCACAAAAGTAGTCTATAAGTCACAGCCTGTATGGCTAAAATCACAAAAGTATTTCTATTTATTTTTTTGTTGGCCGCTGCTTTTGCTGAAATAGCACATTCTTGAATTTGTTCAGAGTTGATAACGGGCCGGTTTTGTATGCTTTCTTATTATTCATTAGAATGGCCAACTGCCATGCTCATAATTAATTTTGCTCTGCTATTCATTCTGAAAATAAACTATTTAATGATTATGATTATGTACTTGCAAAACAATCATAAATTGTTACTTTGGGTGCAGATTTATGTGGTGCGAAGTTTCCGTGAAAACTATTACAACCGTGAATACTACGCAATTTATTTATAAGTAATGAAGTTAAATTACTTTGAAAATATAAAAGCTATGAACCAACCTAACAATTATGAGGTGCTAAACGGTTACCGATAACTGTATGAACGTAAACTCTATCAAGTAAATGTTATTTTAAAGTAAATAAACATTACAAATTTGAAAACATGCCGTTTAGCTGTACATAAATTAATATTACCTCTATAATAATTCAATACAAAAAGTACACATTTGTAAATATGGCATCACTTTATTTCATTATTGGAACGCAAAATGTACGTTTTCCAAAATATGGCTCTGTTAAATAAAAAATCAGATTGTACTTACTTGAAATTGGAATGCAAAACGGACGCATTTCAAAAAGTGCCCCTTTTGCACAGAACACTGAATTAAATTTTGGGTCTTTTTTCGAGTTGTGGCAGTTTTGTTCTGAAGTTTGTGCGTAAGTCAGCCCAATACAAAAAGGGCGGTTGATCAGTTTTACGTCAAAATGAGCGAAAATGACGGGTGTCTTCAGCAAAACGTATAGTATTGCAGCTTTAGACCCCAATTTTGAAATAAAACGATTTTCGAAAAATTTTGATTTATGGCTGTTTTGTATTCAATGAGCGATATATGGTAGATCTATTTTATGGAAATAAATAAAATAAATCCTTAAATCTTATTAATAAACTACCCACGACAAAAGGACCGACATTCAAATGCGGAAAAAGGAATCCCCGTACTAAACATAGTACACATAGTTTAAAATACGAAATAATATCAGGGTTGTAGTGCTGACAATTGTCAAACTGGTAAAATAAGTCAAGTAAGAGTGATTTAAAAAAAAAATTAATCTTACCTACTTGTGTATAATATAGCTCGAGCGAAACAATAAAGTTTACATTCTCAAGCGGAAATTTCGAAGAAAGTCTTACTACAAAACTATGTTGCTACAGTTTAAAAGTAGGAACACAAAATACATAAAATTCTGGCACCCAGCCCAACAAATGTACCTCAAGCGAAAGCTTTTGTGAATACAATGTGAATAATGTTACAATACTGTAAAATCAGATAGGTCATAGAATATACCCTATTCATGACCTTTTTATAGACAAATACAATTTAGACGCATTGAACATAATTTTACAATAAGTGATTCTCAATCAATCAAAACCATTTTACGTTAAAAAACATAAAAAAATTACGATAAAAAGATTTGAATACTCATATGATGCTTTAACACAATACGTATGTCATTATATAGTACGAGTAGTTTATTTCCAATAAAAAATCTCGCGTTGAAAACTAAATAGCTGAAACTGTAAGAAACTAATATTTCACAAAACAATCTTGGACCTGCAATTGATTGGAAATAATTGCTGGATCTAAAACTGATTACTATTGCGATCAATAATTATTTTTATATTCTTTGGAACGTCTTTTGATAAAGATTATTATGAGTTTACTGATCTGTTCCAATTGATTGTATTCTGATTAATTAATAAAAAGGATGACGAGTTTGCCGTATTAGTCAAGTTTATTTCTGAAACATTTTTTACTCTTTATATTAAGGTAGAGTATTTAGCTTTGGGACAGAAAAAAATTGATCTGCAAATATTTGTTCCGAGTGTCTGAGAGTTAAATATATGTATAATAAAAATATTCTATCTATTTTATGTATGTACATATATCATAAAGTTTATCCGAAACCACTAGCACCCGTAGCACAAGCATCGAGCCACACACTAGAGCCGAAGAAAAATAAACAAAGAATCTGAATAAAGAAAGTCTTACAACAACAGACAATCTATCAAACAATACACACACTTAGAAACAACGCTTGTAAGCAATATTTCTGCTTTCTGACAAGGTGTATTTTACGCGTGATTTCCATTATGATTGTTGAGAGTACCTAACTGTGATGTCATAGTTATTTTGAATAGGAATACATAAAAACAGCGTGTTTTACTGATATTTCATCAACACCCCTAATTTACGTTCCCAATGATTATTAAGATGATTAAAATATGCTGCATGAGTTATTTTAAAGACCAGCGTCCTTTAACTACACCTTTTTAAAAGAAATTGCGAATTAAGATCAAACAAATTGTTTTATTAAAGTTATAATAAATGAAACAGTGCCAACATTTTTGTATTCTCGTTGATTTTTTAAATAAAGAACACCTATCCTAATCGTATACCTTGAACTTAGAAATCAAAAGCACGTTATGCAAAACACCTACCTATATTGTATTTGTGTGCGACATGTAATTCTTCCCAGTGCCTTATCCTTATCTGTGGAGATTCATGTCCCTTTAAGGGCTTATGTGGTCTCAAATCCCCTGTCACATTACTTGGTTTCGACTTATGTTTTCTTTGTTCAAGACTCTTAAGGCTTTGGTAGTTCAATTTAGTGCCATAGTGCGTTTTGCCTTAGGCTTTACAAACGATTGAAAAGCGTAGAGCGATTATTATTAAATAAAATACTTACTGTAAATTTAACGTAAAATAAAAGAAATTCAAGTAGGTACGCAACGGAAGCGAGTGTGAATTTGAACAAATACTAATATGGAACTCGAATAAAAAATACCTAATCATTGAATTTGTAATAACCACGTAAATATCAACATTGAAAAGGTTTTTCCACTCTGGCTGCTTCAATCATTTTTATAAAATGAAAATTCTATAAAATCCGACCTTTACCTTACTCTTCACAAACATTGATTATGTTAAAACTTAATTACATTATTTCTTTTTTTATTTCTTTGCTATCTTTCCATCCAAAGGTTGCCTGGAAGAGATCGCTCTTTAGCGATAAGGCCTCCCATTGTACTTGTTTCTTTTGTTGTATTTGTTATTTTTGTTTGTTTTGGTGTACAATAAAGTATTTTGTATTGTATTGTACTTTACACCGAAGCCCCCAGATTTGAAGGCTATCGTTTTATTCGAGGCATTCATTGTCAGTCTCGCCATGTGCCTTCCCTAATCGGTACAACCTATACGTTCCGTAGTTATCTGTAGCGTCGCGACTGCATTAATCAGCGGGATCGAATCAGGATTAACATATTGATGGCACCTGCAAACTTAACGATGTTCATGTGTCGTCATTATGGAGCTTTATTAGACGCATCAGGCTGTCGCTATTTGTAGCTTGATAGCAATGTTTCATACTTAAGGAATAACAATTGGCTTCATAGCACTGAGCACAACTGATAGGAGGAGTACTTGATATCTGATAAGTTCATTCTGGCGGCAGACTTACTTTAAATTATATAAATATTGCTGCACAATTCACACAGTAACACCTAGTCCTAGATGTATGTATTCGAGCTTGTGTTAAGTTTAAGACTGATTAACGTTATACAATACCTACACTACATAGATAGATAAGTATTCTATATTATACATAGTAGATTGTGTTATTTTTTATGCAATTATATAGACTAAATTGTATACAACCTACTCAGATGGTGATCTATAAACTATAAAGATCGCGGGAAACACTACTTTAGGTACTTTGCTGGCAAACCAAACAGGAAAATGCAATCCGACTGATTCAAATAGTTTTTCCCCGACAACTCTATAGCGCCAATAAATCATATCTGCGGATGATTTTTATCTGCCTTTTGGCACAAAATACAACTTTTCGAGATATCTCAGAATTTCCGATGAAAATGGTTGTAGATTTCTGATGAATTTCAAATATCTAGAAGGCGAATGAATATCACCGGAATCAGGCGATATTGTGGATTAAAATTCTATTCGGATCTAATTTAGAGTGAAATTTAAATTGAATTCCGTAGAAATCAAGAGGTATTGTGTTTTAAAAATGGTAAAAATGCAAAAGTATTGAACTCCGAACGTTTTGCATGCAAAAACCTTTTTTTTATGGTATACGGGATGTAGATCCACTATTCAGCATTATATAGGTATTACTGGACAATTAATAGCAGTAAGCTTGCTTGGTGCGTGTGATTATACTGATGAAAAACACATCAATTTCCTTTTAATATCCATTCATCATCACCCCTATTAACGTTCCCACAGGCGCTTGACCCACGACCTTCGGAATGAAAGTCGAGTGTGCTCTCACTAAGCTAACACGGCTCCAAAAATCCATTAAATTCAGAAAACGCGTAATAATAATTGTAAGTTCATGGTATGAACCAATTATTTATCTCTGAAGCCCCGATTCTAAAGATTCATTAAAAAAATCAACGCTGTATAAAGCATGACCAAGCTTGAACCGCAATCGATAAAGCGACGTCCACATATATGTGAAACCACATCGAGGCGAGCGCTTTCTATTAGTCTCGGCAAGATCACCAGTCGACTGGAAAATCGACTCGTAGCAAACAATTAGCGATTGTGTTTTGTTATAGATCTGTAAGAACAGCTATTTCAGTAGTGTAAATATGTTGTGGTATCAAAATGCTTATTTACGTTATCTACTTAAGTACCATACCTATGGTTTATACAATATTCACAGCGAGATGTCCGCTCCGAAAGCAAGCAATAGGTAGATACTTAAAATTGTAAAATAATAATAAGCACGTTCAAGCACAGTGCAACAATCTCAATTTCTATTTGAAATTAGAATGCTATTTTGATGGTTTTCGTGCATCAAATCCGTAAATAGGTATAAGTAGTAAAACCATTTCTAAAATGAACGCCCCTCTACCGAATTCTGTATTTTTTTTTCTGTTTATTCTGTTTTTCTGTATTTCCTCTCACACGTTGAAATCATCACGGTTTTGTGGAGGGGAGTTCATTTTTAGAATGGTTTTACTATACTTCGATATGCGAATGTTAATTCCAGCGTCTTATAATATTGTTCATTTTGTTTAAAATATTGTCTGAATAAAGTATGAATGTATGTACCTACTCGAAAATGTATTTATAGTGTGTTAAGGAAATGACGTTATTTAGTTTCATGGAATTTTGTGTGTGTGTGTGTGTGTACGGTCATTGTCCATCTTGTTAGTGGACGTCCGACGCTGCGTTTGCCGATCCGTGGTCTCCACTAGAAAACTTTTGGGCACCATCTATTTTCCTCGCAATATGGCCTGCCCATTGCCACTTCAAAGAACATTTTTTTCAAATCGCACTAGTGGATCAAACAAAGTCTTCAGCTTTAAAATATTGGTATAGGTTATGTATTGCATTAACTGTTCTCTCAGAGCTGTGTCCCTGTAATGTAATGTCGTTTGCGGTGGCGATTTGGCGCTAGATAGATGAGGCACCATTATTTGGGTTGCCATGCCAAAAGAGCAGGCTACTGTCATTGAGAGATGAACAAGTCATTTAGAACTTGATTCTGTGACCAAATTGGTCAACTTTTTATATTTGGGATACTGAGATTTGGTATTGTAATTTTTGCTTCCGTATGCGAGAAACTAAGGAAAACAACATCTACTCGTATACGCGGTAGATAAGATAAGATATTTACTCCACACACCTTTGCAACAATTTAAAAGTAACTTGATACTATAAAAACATAATATGCGTAATCGCCTAATACGTCTTATTGCTTGAAGCATTTCTACCAGATAACCTGAGGATGGAAAGAAAAACTGCAGAATGTAACTATAAACAACTAAAATGTACCCTTAACACCAAATAAATATACTTAAATTTTGGATTTTGTTCAATAAATAAAATTTAATTTAATACGCAAAAATGCTATATGACAATTAAATAATATTAATAATATAAATATATGTATAACACAACATAATTTTAGGAGGTAAGGAAGATAAAAATTAAACATGGATTGAAAATAATAAATAACGGTAGTGAGTGTGTTGTTAACTGTCCCAGTCTGCATTTTCTATGGCGGCAGGATAACAAAATCGTGTTTATGTACCGTATTCAGATTCTATCAGAAAAATGCATATTAGTGCAAGTTCGATATACAATATTCCTTTTCTAATGTCGTTTATCTAACTGAGATAGATGTCTAGCAATCTTATTCTACGGATTTACTCCATGATATATTTTATTTCCAAACGTTATTGGATAGGATATTGGTATTTCTATTTAGGGATTTAGAATTTTGTAACACGAGTATGTGATTTTATGAGAAAGCTGTAATGTCTGTGGAATTTTTCGAAGGCGGGATTACCTTCTACATTTTTTACAATAAGATGAAAATATCCTTCTTTAATCATTCACCAAACCCGCATTTGGTCAGCGTGGTGAATTAAAACCTTATCTCTCTCGGTAAGAGAGAAGTCCCTGTATCTTAGCCGTGTGAACGTAAGCTTATTGCTTAAAATTATTGGCCAAGAGATTTGTCAAATTGGAGCAAGCGTTTGAGAAGAAAACTGTTCGCCCCATTTTGTTCCTAATCTCTTTTCTATTCCAATAATGCCAATTTTTTTAAAGCGACTTAAATGTACCAAAACGCGGACAAAACTTAAACGGAACTAATTCTAAACAAAATTGGGTCCACAAAAACAGACAACTACAAAAAGCTATAGATCATTCCAATGAACAGCTAATAAAATCCAGCACATGCAGGAGAATACGTCAAAGCTACCCCTTAAGGCTGCAACACACTAGCACCCTCCACCCTTGGCCTCAAGACGTCGCCTTAACACTAATGAACTCTGTCACAGAGCTCGCTTGAACTACCCGGTTTTTATTCTGAATCTTTTCACGTAGCAAGGGAAATGCTTTCCACTTATGAGTTATTTTTTGTGTCGTTCGGAGTGGCTAGCACCCTTGGCTTTTGGGACGTGAGGCATGGAAACGCGTGGGCACGGTTTTTAGATGTTAGATTACCATTATCATCATTTTATAACCCACTACTTGTATTATTGTATTAAATAAAATAAACAGATATTTTCTATCTCTCTCTCTGTCATATTTGCAAGCTAGTATTGGCATAATAGTATTGGCATCGAGACTACCGTACCCCTTGACGAAATTATTAATATAGATATTATTTATCGCAATTATATTTATCCTACCTATCAAACCTATTTTAGTTTTGTTGAAATGTGATGAAGTTTTTTAATAAACTAGTTGATAGAGCCAAAAAGTTATTTCGGATAGTTTCCATCACGGTTTTGTACAATAGGTAGAACCTATCGGAAACTAGTGTGTAAAGGCATTCGTGATCAAACTATATTGCGTCTATTTATATTCGCCTGTTTAATATTACGACGACATATTAGGAGTAAATTTATCCAATATTAAGTTTTATTGTAGGCTAGTTTCCACCGGCAGTTTGCCCGCGTTTTAATAAAAGTAAAATGTAGCTTTATGTGGACATTTAGAAAACATATAAGTATAATGGGTACAACAGCAGAAATGATCTGATAACTTCCTGGAATTGTTATCCTCCTCCAAAATTGGTTTCTTTGGCTTTGAGATCCAGCTGTGGGACTTAAGTTATTGTAGATTTCATAACACAAAAATATATAGGAGTTATCCAAAACTTTTCCCAGATACTATGGAACAGAGACTTACAGTAGGTAAGTAGTTACGTAATAATTTGGCTCGCGCCCAATATTCAATATACATACAAGTGTGGGTGTTCCTATTGTTGGTTTGAACTTTGACTGATGATCTTGAATTGTACAAGCGACTTCGTTTCAAAGATCTGTCTTCGAAAATACCGCTATCTAATAATCTCAATATTAGTAGGAAACGTATTAATTTTATAACCACGGGAATTATTCCCACTAGTGGGGTAGTGAAAATCACAATAATCACAGAAGAAGTAAAGTGAAATAGTAAGGATATGATTTTAGAAAATGACAGCTTAGTTTTCATTAAGCTCATGAAGCATATTCTGAACATAATTATATTTTCTGTCATGTAAAATATCTTCAAAATTAGTTTTATAATTTAAAATTTTTTTAACACAATAATTTCAAAGCAATTTTAAATAGTGCTTTCATAAACTCTCTTAACAGGTTAAATTAAAATTGCGATAATAGTTTGAAGCGTAGAATGTTTAAAATTATCTTCTTACGAGTATACACTGAACGTGGGATGTTCATAGTTATATAGGATAACTAGCTGACTTTTATTATTGTTACTAAAAGTCTTATTCTTTGCCCGCTACGCCAAGGACGCTTTCCTATATAATTGATAAAAAAATCGTAAAAAATATGTCAAAACTTATAACCTAAGAGCCCGTGATGGCCAGACCTTCCTTTAATTCTGAAGCGTGAAAATTCTTTCATGTGTATGTCTAACATAGGTAAGAATAACCCCCAAACATGAAACCTGGATCGCGGTTCCTTTGGGAGATAACAACCTTTTACCTGTTATCTCCCAAAGGAACCACGATCCAGGTTTCATGTTTGGGGGTTATTTTTACCTATGTTAGACATACACATAAAATAATTTTCACGCTTCAGAATTAAAGGAAGGTCTGGCCATCACAGGTTATTAGTCTATACTAAGAGCCCGGTCTGGCCAGACCTTCCTTTAATTCACAAGCGTGAAAATTCTTTCATGTGTATGTCTAACATAGGTAAGAATAACCCCCAAACATGAAACCTGGATCGTGGTTCCTTTGGGAGATAACAGGTAAAAGGTTGTTATCTCCCAAAGGAACCGCGATCCAGGTTTCATGTTTGGGGGTTATTCTTACCTATGTTAGACATACACATGAAAGAATTTTCACGCTTGTGAATTAAAGGAAGGTCTGGCCATCACAGGCTCTTGGTCTATTATTTTTATATTGTGTTTCATTATAAAATCTGTTTCGTTGATGTATTTCAAATAATTCTATATAACACAAGCCAATTGATTTCCAATAACTTTATTAAACATTAATTAATTTTACAGATATTATTTCCGCAAAATACCGTAGGTACAAAACTCGATTCAACGATACATGTATGTGTGTAGCGCAAATCTGAGCCCATCAATTATTCGGGAACCATTTTGACGGAAGTTGAAGCGTTTTTTACAAACAGACTTTGCGATTGAAATTCATCATTAATCTTGCTGCGAACGTGAGGATGTCTTGATTAATTGCTCTGTGAATTAATTGAGGGGAGGTCGATATTTAAAGGATGGCAGTTGAAAAATTAATTCAACTTTTAAAAGTGGGTTTCAAACCACAATTATGTTAACTAGGTTAAGTTAAAGAAATAAAGATTTTTAATTTTTTTTAATTTAATTTTTTTTTAATTAAAAAGAAATATCGTTTCACGGAACATTTATTTTCCGGTGTGAATTTTGAGTGTCAACACTTTAATTCTTGTTTGTTTGTTTGAACGCGCTAATCACAGGAATCGCTGATCCGATTTGAAAAATTATTTCAATGCTGGATAGTACATTAAAGAAGGCATTAAATATATAAACTTTATGTAGCTATCTATCGTAAATAACCGCAAACCAAGCTGTCTGCGGTTCGGCTAGTTTATTAGTAAGAATGTTTATAAAACTTTATAAGTATTGTTTATAATTTAAAACAATTTCATTGAAATGCAATTATTTTCAGTTTAAATAAGCTAAGAAAAGGGGATAAAGTTCAGACAGCCCTACTGGAGAGAACTAAAGCGTTGTACGCGTGTCGAGGACAGGCTTCAGCCGACGATCAGTTAGGGTTCTGACTGTCAAGGACTTTGCAATATTTTGATAACTTTATGTAACTAATTAATCTCTTTTTCCTATTGGTAACGAACTAAATATTAATATCAGGCCAAAGTTCATCGTCTCGAAAAACCTGCTCATAAACACGACATTTTTGAACATACGAAGTTTGTATTATTAACGGATATTTGTTACTACTTCACACGAAAACTGCCGAATGAGTTTTGATTACAAAACATTTAAATTGGGAAAATGCTATTCTTAAATAAATAAATCATTACAATACACTATTGTTATATTTATATAGCATATTTGTAGTACACACAATAAGTCAAAAATTAAGCCAGTAAAATAAAATTGTTTTATTATTGTTACTAAACCTGTATTCTCCCAAATAAAGTAAATGAAACTGTAAAATACAGTAAAAAAAGTATGATTAGTTTTATTCTGCAGTTCTTTACCAAAAAATAAGTGTTCCAGAAGGGTTGGATGGGTTATACTATCCAGTTCAATAAATTGCCGAGGATCCGCATTGGATCTAAGTTAGGGCGCCATTAAAGTTTAGTGGACATTCAAACTAGAATAGTCTCGCCTAAAATAGGGACTGTAACATAAACTAGATCTTAAATTGCAAAGAAACAGCTATTTTATAAGACCTTTTACATCTATATGATGACGAATACAATGTCAGAGAAAGTAAGGTAGGTAAATATTAATAAATAGATGGACAATTCTCACATGAACATCTAGCCCCGTGGTAAGCTCGAAACTTGGAAACTTGTAAGTTTTTATTGTATTCTACTTGTGATGTGAATTGGTTTGTAAGCTGTTTTATGAACTTAAATAAATAAATAAATAAACTTGTGTTACGTTCTTAGATAATATTATAAACTTTATAAATATGGTATATTAAAGACTAGATAGATTAGGCAGACAAAATAGATTAGGCCCTAATTCACCACGCTGACCAAGTGCGGTCATTCCATCTTTTCAAAGTTCTCATAACATGTCGGTTGCCTCACGATGTTTACTTTCACCGTTAGAGCATGTGTTTTCAAAGCGCACATACATTTTTAAAAATAATCCTGTGCTGCTCGGTGGGGATTCAACCCATGACCTACGGAATAAAAGTCAAGTATGCTCCCACTTAGCCAACACGATTCTTGAGGTACATAATTTGATTATTATACCTTAGTTTAGCCCTGAGACATTTTTGAGATGTGATATTCGCTCATCTAATATCAAACGATTTGACATCTACCCTCGTGATGTGGGTCCCTTCTCACGGAACTTGTTTCATAACAGTGACGTAAATAGCTTCCTAATAAAATTATAGCATCTTTTGGTCTCTAAGCGATTTTACGCAGAGATGAGAAAGGTATATGCATCATCATCATCAATCATAACACATTACGTAACAATATGTAGATAATAGATACCAGTCGTCCCCTTAGATATTATGTTCTTCTATTTTTGGGGGATTTGGTATAATCAAGTTAACAGACGGGTTACTAATGCCATTAAGGAATAGTACACAGAACGCGGAACAACCGCAATATCTAAGAAACAATTTTGAGGTGATTCTATTCTTATACCGACACCGTGTTGTTTTGAATAATAAGGACTTATCTATAGATACCTATTAGCATTCGAGACCCATTATCATAAAGCAAAATACTCTTGTGCTAAAGTCTCGGCGGCTTTAAGATTCTATACAAACAGTTTCTTTAAGTAATGATTTATGTTTTCCCGATGGCGCGCGAAAAAATAAATTCGCAAAGTTTGAGTCGTTCAATAGTGTTTCGCATTACATAATTAATACGGACAATGTTACACAGAAGTTAAAATATAGTTAATTTGGGGTGTTTCACTTTCAAAATTTTCGTGAGTTATACTATTCATTTTGTACAATGGGAATTACTCAGTTGTTTAACTCCTATGTAAATACGTGAGTAATTCCCGTTGTACAAAATGAATTTGGGTGTTTTTATATTGGGACTTATTGACAATTGGGATTGCATTCTCAATGGAAATAATTTGGGAATTTTCTGTTTTAAATAATTTGGTAAACTGTTTTGATATTTGTTATACATATACATATATATATATACACATAGCTTATGGAAATATGTCACAGATATTTGTACCAACATTTGTAGAATATTTGGCAGATTAGTTACGGATAGGATACATCTGAACCGGTGAAACTGACCCTAAATATCATTCCGTTCTATAAAATAATTACGGAACACTAAAAACGTTCGAAGCTTGTAAAACGATATCTAACCGATGTGAGTTTTGACAGATGTTCTTAATGAGAGCTGGTAATAGCTTACGAAAAGAGGTCAGAAACTCTTGGATCCCCCAAGTTTGAAATAAAGGGTGCCTTTGTACGCTAAAAGGTTTGTCCTAAAACATGTTGATACAACCTTTTTTCTTTTACGGGAATATGAGCTAATATTTTCCTTTTCTCGATGTAATTCAGTAAGCGGGAGTTTGTGAGCATACGAGAATTATACAGTTGCACTAGCAGAAAGTCTTACTTATTTTTAATAGCCCAATACACATCTTAAAGAAACTTGGCAAAGTAAAGCATTTTTATGATAATCAGATTTTCATCTACTTATGTATTTACTCGTAGTACCTAATTAATTCAATTTAGTTTTTGGAAATAAATGTCTTGGATGGTATGGCATAACTTCGTTTTGATAATTTGGTCGTTTACTCAAATTTAATTTCAGTAAATGTATTTGTTAGGTATTTGTGTAGGTGTTATTGCACAAAACATGACGGTAACAACTTTTAGGTCTTAAAATTAAAACACCAACGTTTACTATGGTAACCGTTCTTAAGTCTTTAGTTGGTCTTAAAACTCAAGTAAACATATAAGAAACAATGACGTTAAATTAACCCAAAATGCCCGGAATAACGGCCATTTATATACAAACGACTGCTTAATTAAGATAAGGGTCGCGAATGTCGTAATTGGTGCCGAAACGCCAAAATTCAACTTCCTGCATTAGAAATAAGAGAACGAGAGGAAATAGGTATCTATTGGTTGAGATGATTAAGCTGAGATAATGATCGAAACACAAATGTTTTACTTTATCGGATGGGCTTATTATCAGCTTTATTATCCCGAGAAAAACAAAGGTTACATTTAGAATAAAATAAGTAGATATTTTTCTTTTACTTTTTTTACGTTACGACTTTCACCGAACCTTTAACCAACGACAAAAATAAAAAAATGTAAAAGAAACAAAAATTGTTCATGATGATACCAAAATTAAGTGACACTCCCGAAAAATGGAGAACACGAAACAAACCAACAAAACACCAATTTTCGAAAGTAGCCTATAAAATTAAACGATGTTTTTAAAATGTTTTGCCCTTGTTCGTAATCTGTATTAAAACTCAGTCCTCAACTTTAATGGAGTTTCTAGAGCCTTCGGAAGTAAACCAACCTACGTGAGATGTGAAGAGACCGTTCGAGAAGCATTTTCAAGTACTTATCACAAAAGTTAATAAAATCGAAGGTTTGTGTGTTTGTTTGTGTTTGTTACCCGTTCTTGTAGAGAGTTTAGAGAAATAGCTTCTAAAATGTATGAATGAACTGAACGGTAGAGCAACCACCTGTGTTAAACGTAAAATAAAATAGTTACGGCGCTGTTGTGGACTTGGATATGAACTTTAACCAAAATGCTACGCTACATACCATTTAGGGTGGAATTTCGCTTCTCAGTCAAAAACAAATCGCAGCAATGCAGAATTGTAGCTCAATTCATCAATCGTTGAAGCGACAATCGGCAATCAATCGGCGAGATTTCCGCGAATGCAGTTTGTTATTTGCATGGAAACTCTCTAGCTAGATCGACCGAGGACAAAACTTTGACAAAACTCCCATGTAAATAAGGCGTCTATACTGTTACCTTTTTTGCCTATTTTGACCAAGTTGCTAAAAGGAACGTCCCTCAAATCTTTACAGTTAACGATGTGTAGGTAAGTAATCATCGAACATACATTTATACCCAACATAGATTGTGACTATGGACTCTAATAAGGAAAAATAGACACCAAATACTGTTCTAGAATAGGAAAGTAAACCACATAACAACTGTAACTGCATCAGTAAAACAGAAGTTCGCACCTGCAGTCGCGGCCCGGCAGCACTCCAACCGCATCGTAAACTGACGCGTTACGTCCGAAGTGCCAACTATCGGCGGTTTGTGGGACTTTCACGAGCGACGCGGTTTTCTCTGTGCATTTTAATGGTTGTGAAATTCAGTAACTTTTTTTTAAATCATTTTTAAACTTTAATAGTTTTAAATTTCTAAATTCTATGTAAATTCTACTTCATTATCAGCTATCGGTCGACCACTGCTGGACTGCTTTTCTTATAGATTTCCAGTTGTTTCATGTCTCCATTTGAAAACCTTTTATAAGATTTAAATTATTATTTAATTATAAAATCCACAGCTCCTAATTTAAATATATAACTAAACTTATTATACTTACCTTAAAGCAAATTATGGATTTTCCTCTTATATCTATTGATAATTTCCTCCATTTTATTCTTCAAGATAAATTTATTAAGATTTATGCCAAACCAGTAAAAAAATTGTTGACGCTACTTGTTAAGTAATAAAACAACCCACTGTGTAACATTGATAAAACACGCACACACTTTGTAACATGCCATAATCTGTGTAAAAATTGACGCATCTTACCCGTGGAAGTGTACAAATGATCTCCACGTAGACACACGACACTTTTGGAAGCGGGTAACGAGCTTCGGACGTCATGGACCTAATCGATCTTCATGACATGACATACGACCTATAGACTACATGCGCGTATAAGCTCCTTTACTCTTGCAACTTGTATGGCGTTATCTTCATGATTATGCTACGTCAGTAACTGTCGTTCCAGTATGGGCTTATACTTCACTACGGTTGGCTGTTGTGCTCGGCCATTATCGATGGATAAGGATTACCATGAGCATAGTATAAATGCATAGTACATTCATAATTATAATCACCCCTGTTTATGATACCACTGCTTTATTTACCACTCCTGGCCAATTACGGGTTGATGAATGTCACAAGTCCTTTAAACTGTTTTATGTTCTCAGAAAATGGCGGTTTTCTCAAGACTTTAATCGTTGGAGCATTTGTTTCCAAAGAAAAACGTATATCAAAACAGTTTACACAGATTAAAATTAACTTAGCTATAGCAGTCCCGTCACCTGTCTCAGTTGAAGGCAGTTGCAAAGTTGTGAGTTATTGCACGCCTCGCTTTGTAATTATCAAACGGTTCCACAGGTGCTGGGGAACTTGATGAGTACATGTTGTGGATTAATCAGTATTTCTTTTCTTCTTTTAGAATTTAGTAGATGTCTACTGACATCTACTAAATGGTTCTACAGACTTTTCCATTAGTGCGAAGAGAGACCGTCGGAAGGGTTAAACTCTAAGTTATCCTTGATGTAAGTGGCACCACTTTAAAGCTACATTCCTGTATCTGAAGGGCGATAATCTTGAAAGTTTATCGCTTTCGATAAAGTTTATGGAATTACGCCTTACGGGCCTGTCGGAGTTCTGATAAATATTATTATTAGCCCAAAGTTTGACGGCATGTCAGACTTGGTATTTCTAACCCTATACAGTTTGAGATAATATAATGAATAGTTAATGTTTACTTAACGATACAAACGGCATCTGATACGAAGAAAAGAAAGAAATAAAGATAATCATTTATTTGAGAGACAACAGTTATAAAAGACACAAGATATAAGAAAATAATCAGTTATTGTATCACAAATACATAGATTTCCTACTCAGCATTTGTTGCCTGGCATTAAGCAAAACAACGCTGATCACCCGTATGAATAAAATATTATACAATACAATACAAACAGCTTTATTGTAACACCAACAATATACAGGACAATACATAAGAGAAACAGATACATAACAATGACACAATCAATAAAAAATTACATTATCCTTTAACCAAGACGTTCTTGTTTCAATTACCAAGCACTTAAGTATCACTTATTTAAGCATTTCCTTTCATAAACTTTTTATCTTTAGACTTGGCTGTTATCAAACCGGTCAAGAGCTCTTTAATTACCATCGTTTGTAAAGAGGTTCCTCACTTTCCTTATAAATCGCTTAATGAGCTTAATTTACTTGTAGACATTTTCACTTATAATGAACTTTATTATGTTTTGTGAGTTATAAGCGATTAAATTGCATAAAACTCACATATATAAATAAGAATATGTAAATATAAAAATATGCATTCATGCATATATTTTTTCAAAAAAAGATGCATTTTTATCAATAAAATAATCCATCTAATTAAAAAAATGCATTGAATGGAATATAAGACTAATAAAACGAAGGGATTGAATCCGCTCCAATATTTTTAAAAAAAAACTAACGATTTATGATTTATTAATTTATTGTATTCAATTCAGATATACCTACATAAAAAAAAAAGAATTAGCAAGTTCGGTCATCCCGTCCCATAATGATTCAGTGACCAAGAGAAACAGATAATTTTATACTTACAAAGGTAAAAATACTTTTCAGTGGTTAAAACTTTTGGAATTCACTTACGTTGGTCTTCGAGGTAATCCAGTGGGATTTAAAAAGTTCTACAAAACATCAATACAAGGGACTAAGGACCTTTCTCAACTTACAACACGGAAGAAAGTGTAGGTGTTTTTATTCTGGCATTAACATACATCAGGGTGACAAGTGTCAGTTTTTTGAGAACTTGATCGTGAGTAAAACCTAGAGGCCCGCCTCGTGGTTAGAAAGAAGTTAGAAATGAATAATAAAATATAATAAATATTTCTAGAATACTCAAATTACAAGTACGCTAGCTTGATAAGACCAAAACATGGCTTAGTTTAACTGAAGGGGCTCTCAGGGTTTATTTCGACAAAGTACGTACTATACAAGGAGGTTTAAGGTGGAGTACGAAGTCTCGGAACATAATACTTAACCGTAATTGTTGTAATCGTAACTTAGTTTTATTTGTTTTTCTCTCATACAAAAGTAGTATGTACGAGTACTTCAACTATATTTCTTATTTAACCAGGTTATTAAAAAAAAACAAAAACGTTTCGAAAAATAAACCTTCAGAAAACGTGCATAAGTACAATTTACTTCTTCAAACCAAATACTATAATCCTGATTATGCTCTCAATCTCAACGGTGGAAATCTTGAAAATATAACTGTAAGTAAAAGAAAATGTTTGAGTTAAAAAGCTTAGTTTTCTGTTGGTAACGTTGTTTGTCTCGTTAGTTACTATCGCAGTTCCATCTCATATTTTAGTTCCGTCTGGAGATTTAAAGAGATTGTTCAAAGTTTTATTTACTTGATGAAAGTTATCTTAATTATATAATGACTTAGTGGTATAGCGGGTGAATGTTCGCTTTTCGCTAAGGTTAGCGGGTTTGGGTTCCACTGAGTGGCTAGTTTTTATGCCTTTAGTCTGAATATACGAATATTGTCTAGAATAAGCTTATCATAGTTAAAGTGAGCAGTTTCGGAAAAGTGTCCCAGCATAATGTATAATGACTGCAAGTTCCTTTATTGAAAATTCAATTAAATTCTCTGCAGCCAGGTCTCCCGGCAGAAAAGCAAGTTTTGAATTACCTATTTTAACCATGTTCCTTACATTGGAAATTGAATTTAATACGAAAAATTTACTTCGTTACCAACGTTAGGCAAAATGCCAATACATTTAAATCTCTCGCGTCAAGAGAGAAGTCCCTGTTTCTCAGCAGTGGGAACTTAAAAAGGGATGATGATGATGATCATAAATTACCTTATGGTGCCGGCCTAAGTTACCCATTTATCCTGAAAATATCTGAAGCCTATTTTAGCCTCTTAAGCCTTAAGTTTCCGTCAAGCAGTTGTTTCTGATTCTATCATTTTTTATCCGTATACACTTCGCTGCTCGAACTTTTTTCGCCGAGTCATCGACGTAACGTCTTCGTTTCTATCCGACATTAAAAATACCCTCTTTTGTGGACATTACTGTGTTCCGTCGTACGCCAATCTACAAGATGGATGGTCCGATTTGTACAAGAGGTTTAGGTACATCAGTGATTCGATTTCTTGAATTATTTCCTTTGTAGGTAACCTATTCTATTCATAGTTATTATGACCCTTATGTACAGAATTTTCAATCATCATGTATTCATAATTTATGGGATGGACAATTTATTCATTCCATATTGCTTTATCAAACATACTAAATATACGTATAAATTACGCTTTTGTGGTTTTAGTCCGAATATACCTTCTTATATAAACTATCAATCTTCTAAATAACTAATGATATTTCAATATGCTTAATTCGTACTGGATTAATAATGATAATGGATCCGAACGTCCGTTAGTAAATTAATGCGAATAAATTATTAGATACAGATCAGTCAATTTGAGAACAATGCCAAATAATTTACGTATTCATCTCTACTCTTCAATATTTATTATCTTAAAAGTGACCGACAATAGCTACCCATAGACTAACGTTCATTCCTGCCGGAATGTACAATCCTTACGGAATGCACGCCAGTGTATTTGCATAGCGAGAAAGAATGACGGTATTATAACACCGCGACCCTTCACGTCGTGTTTTATTTTATCCCGTCGCTGATCTGTACACGGGATAAGCCGGAAGGAATGGACGTTAGTCTATGGGCCGCTATTAAAACCAACAAACAAATGTTATAATGTTTGTTTGGTTGTAATACGTTCAACAACTTTAAGAGACTAGCTCGTTTTCAAATTATTTTACGTAAGTTCATTTATTAACAACTAGCTTTCTGCCCCGCGTCTTCCACGTTCTACACTATCCCGCGGGTTTTTTATCGCCGCAAAAAAAATCACGTCAATTCCTTGCTCCATTTTGCAATGAAAGACGGGCAAACAGACCACAGAAATACTTCGTCATTTATAATATTTTAATAATAAAATAAGTATGAATGTGGAAATGTGGAAAATCCATACGCCCTTGTGCGGGAAAGCTTATACCTACCTATAATGTTATAAAAACGCAAGAAAATAGGTCGCATACTTTGTCATCTGCCATGAGAGACGGTTATAAATCTCTGTAAATCTCTATAGATGTCCAATTAAGATATTTCTTGGCTATTTCTGAGGAGTGGCGAGAAAAGGAGGATATCGAAGTTAATAAAAGTAATAGGTCAATGTTCGGCACGTGACTGTGCTTAGCAGGACCTTGAGGAGTTGGGGCTATGAAAAACGGCGCGAAGATCTTGAAGTCATGAGTGATGTCCTCGTAGAATTACTTTTGATTGTATTATTTAGATTATTATTTGGGTTAAGATTGGTGCCGTGTGTCGTCATACACCATTCCATCCGCGGGGATTGTCAAACCTACTAATATTCATTATCATCATTTCAGTCATGTATAAAAAAATTATAAATATACCTATCACAAGTCTGATCAAAAAGTTATTTCTTTATTGGGTGTCCATTATGTAAATAAATAAATGCAATAATAACATAGTTAAGTAGAATAGTAAACTTTTGTCAAACAAACCAGACCACGGGTCTACATTGTTGAGTGACAGTAAAATCAAGTTTTTACAAGAACTGCTTAACAGCTTTAGGCAATCGCACTCTGTCCAGTTTTAAGCCAACCTTAATCTGCTCGTTGCCATTAAGATAAGTAGTTTTTGTCGACCCCTTTCTGTACATGCGTGGAATACCAAAGATTCAAAGAGAATTACTTTGCCTACGTTATGTGGCATATTTACCTCCTTGGAATCCTAAACTATATCTTTGTGTCTGAACGAGGCTATTAATACTTCGATATAATGTAAATAATAATAAATAAAATAAAATATGCATTTATTCAGTAACTTAGTAGTGTTACATGGGTGATAATTGTAGAGACCTTCTTTTAGATTTATTTAAAAATCTGTGCTAGAAGATCCCGCTCTTGCATAACAATTTGTTTTTTACATGAACTTAATGTGAACTTCAGTATTTTAGCACTAGTTCACCCTGCGGTTAGAAACTTAAAATGGATAACACATATTCTCGTACTAGCAGCGCCTAGCGACTTTTTCTGCGTTTTTAGAATTTCCTGCCTTGTTTTCCCCCAGTAAAAAGTACTCTTTATGCTTTTCGGTCTAATATAATAATTACTATAATGTAAGCTAGGTATACCTTATCAGATATAATTATATTTCTTTAAAGTGTTACTTAATAGTGAATTTCATTTTCGTTAACATTTTAAATGTTTAGTCTGTAAACAAAGATAAGTACTTATAAGCATTATTTGCATTAAACCACTTTTATGTTTAACATATTGTGTAAGCTACTAAAAATATCATAAAAACTATGGAAGAATATTTTCTCCTTTAAAGAATAGGTCGTTATTTTATGAAGACTGCTCCATAAAAAGTTAACGTGGCTCTCAACGTGGCATAATTTACAATTTATTCAATTAAATTGGCTTTAAGTCGTAAATTCTGTTTAGAAGTGAAATTGGAAAGAATTCTAATAAAATAGTGCTTAGAAAGGTTGAATGCTTGGAATTCTTACAACGTTTCAAAGGTAACGAACTTTTACGAGATCTACTATTGTTCTGAACAGTCGGAACAGAAGAAATGTCACGGTTCAAGCTCCCAGAAACTAATTTTTTACAAAACAAAATTACTAAGCCTTATGTGTTGGCTAAGGGCCACTCTACTTTCATTCCGAAGGTCGTAAGGTTCAAATTCTGCCCCGAAACTCTGAATTTTCTTATTCTCTAATATCTTTCCTTCTAGAAATCGTTAAAATATTCTTTTTTCTCGTCATTAGAGAAGTCCACGTGGACTTCTCAGCAGTGGAAATGTAAACATGCGTGCTTATGCTATGTGTGTAGTATAGGACTATACTATACTATGGTAGATCTAGGCGATAAACTATGTTCACGCTATCTGCGATAGAAAATGCTGGAATACTGCCAACAGATGTCCTACGTTTATTCTTAAAAACAAACCTTCTTTCATTTGACCGACTTAAAAAAAGACAAGCTTAAATTTAGAACATAAGCTAAATTAGTATAAAATAAATGCATAAAAACATAGAAAAACACGTTTAAAAAGAAGCACTAAGTAATAAATTCTAAAATAATATCTTATCCCGTAATAATAATTTCCATAAGCTTATAAGTAATGAAATCTCTTCTCGCTTTCAGCGAAATTGTTTAACAAAAACATGATTCTGTACACAGAAAATTACATTACAGAAGACAATATTTTCCGTTGATTCCAACAGCTGTGTAAGTAAACATGAACACGTAAAACAATTTCGCATTCTAATATCGTTTATGTTAACGGGAAAACTTATCGTAAAACTACATGATTGTGCAAAAAAGTTACATTTACCCGTTTACCCTTGTTATCGCTTTTACGATGTGGTTTACAATACCTACAACTGACAGCAGTTAGTTTACGGTTAGTTGAGTGGTAGATTATCTGTGGATTACACTTTTAAAATTATACCACTAAGTTTAAACGTCCCATGAAGTCCCATCATATTGATCATACGAGTATGTACAACGTGTGTAAATCTGAAATTAGTTTTATAATATTACAAACAAAATTATTGTGACACCAAAAATACAGGACAATATATAAAAGATACAATAACATAAATGTGTGACACTGTGTGTCACAATACATTAGAAGTATATTGTATAGGTATTATTGTCGCAATGGGCGGCCTTATGACTAAAAGAAAAAAATCCATTCCCAATAAGAAAAAATAGGCCATGTAAAACCTTATTTTCTGAACTAGTTTGCTTTTCTCTATAAATCTGTAGCCTATTAGCGCTAAGGCCATCGCTAGCTTCCAGACGAGAACTATCCTTGGACAAAGGTCACAAACTCGATCTGCCCAGCAATCATATTACAAAGAGATTGAACAGAGCCCACATTTACGTCTTGGAAGACAGCCAGTTTCAAACGACTTCGAGGAAGAATATACCTATTATTACAATTACTCTTTACATGATTCCACTAAAGTTTAAGGGTAATGAGTTAGGAAATATATAAGTAAGCTTATGCGTATAAATTGAAACGTTACAACTAAAAAAACATTAAATAGCGTGACGTTGTGTTATCCTGATGATGCTTCATGAAATGGCTAAACTAATAGACAAGACTTGCTTTGCTTGACTTCAGGTCATGATCTGATAATTGCATTGAGACATGTAAGGATTCCTTAAATTGTCATGAGGCAATTTGAAGTCCTTTTTTTATTACTAATTATTATCGTAGGTTAATAGTTAATATAGTAATCAATAGTTATGTTTAAATATTTAAATAGTCCTTAGCCACGGCTTTATTTCGACAATAATGCCAAGTAATAAACTGACTTGGCAAATATGGCGTTTGCGGAGGAATGATCAATGGCCGCCGGCCCGCGCTTCGCCACGTAATGACCGCTCCTTCTTGGAACTCTCCTACACATAAATCAACTTTATCCAGCTTCATTCAAATATTTGCAGAGCTTTTATTATAACGATGACTCTTGAAAGCAAAAATTTTTTGGTATTGTATTTAGCGTTGTGATTCTTGTGATGTTTTTATATTGTATTGTTATATCCCACGTGACTATCCTGAATTGGGCTTACAGTTTTTGAATGAAGACTTGAAGAAAATATCAAGGTATAATTATTTTCCATTAAAGCTAGATACTTAAATTTATTCTACAACTAAAAGCAGCTTACGTTTCGCTTCGTGAATTCAATTTTAGTTATCATCTTCCACTAGAAAGCCACTTTGCAATTGTGTTCAATTTTAAAAATATTTTTTATTTTTCTCAATACGACTCTATATTTTTGTGTTAGTTGCGATCGCTGGTTCAAATGATACATTAAATAAGGTTATTTTTTTATTAGTAGCTTAAAAGCTTTATCATTTCGAGTGCTCTTCAAAATGTTCTAGATTTTGTACAAGTTGGCAAAAGCCTATTTTATTCTCGGAAACCTCTGAGCCAGATGTTGGCGAGCGATTTGGCTCAGAGCGTCGGCCTCAACTCAATCTCTCGCCGAAGTTTAAGGTACTTGTAGACAAAGATCCAAGGCTCGAGAACCTAAGGTCCTGCATCTCTGGATTTTTCTTCTTGAAAAATGTATGTGCGCTTTGTAAACACGTGCTTTAACGGAGAATGCACAAATCGTAAAGAAACCGGCATTTTCTAAGATCTTTGATTAGTTTGCGTCGTGAATTAAGGCCTAATCTCTCTCGTCAAAAGAGGAGTGTCCCAGCAGTGAGAACGTAAATATGATAGATATACGTGATTAAGATATAAATTACTTTATTCAACACGACTATCAAAAAAAAAAAGTTATAAATTGTCTACTAACAATAACATTCTCATTTTACTAACGTTTGCAAAGCTCACACTATCAACTTTTCCAATCAAAATATATGTGTGTTTCATTTAATACACTAAATTTCTAAGCCTCTCCGTAATATTAAATCCATTGGTACGTTGACTTGTTAAAAAAGAAGGACATCGTAAAATAACAAGTGAAAATCAGCGTTATTACTATGAGCCATAAGACCTTTTTGCAGTGATATCACTGACCGTAGTTATTTGCATTATTCAGAAGTAAATAGTAAATATATTATTCAGGATTCGGAACGTGTTAGATTTCCAGACGGATTCTTCAAACTGAATATTTTGTATGAATTTACAAAGTTTCTGAAGGTTCCATAAGTACTACATGTTTTATCAAAATATTATTATGATGTTTTGAATTATTTTAATATTGTTAAAATTTATAATATTAAAATACAACGAATAACTTAATTGGCTCAGAGGTTCGGTTCTTTAGCATTCGCCCGGCAGATGACAGATATACGGGTACATAGATAATATTATAAATATTCTATTCACGTCTTTAAATCTACTATTATCAAACTAATAGATACTTCAAAGTAAAAGCAAAGTACTGCCATGAGCATTATAGAACGTATACATTTTAGGCCGGGATCCGTAGTACATGGAAATCAAGTGATTACTAACAAGCTAATTTTTGGTGAGTAGCTTCGTTTCGATGAGACGACTAAAAATATTCAATACCCAAATCTCGATTGTGGTAGCTAACAGAGATATCAAGGATTAAAAAAATCAAGGATGTAAAACCGGGATAACGGACCACGAAATTTGTCGGACAATATGTCCGTTAGATTTTATATATATTAATTAAGTATACAACAAAAAATCAGCTGGTTAGTAATCATTTAAATTGACCTCGTTTTCGATACATTTTCGAAATGGCGGACTCTTTGATCAAACCATAGGTTTTGTAGGACAAACATGTTTTTATATAATTTAGATAATTATCTTGAGATATAACATATTGTCCTACAAATTTCGTGGTCCGTTATCCCAGTTTTACATCCTTGATTTTTTTAATCCTTGATATCTCTGTTAGCTACCACAATCGAGAGTTGGGTATAGGATATCTTTGGACGTCTCATCGAAACGAAGCTACTCACCAAAAATTAGCTTGTTAGTAATCACTTGATTTCCATGTACTACGGATCCCTGACTATTTGATTTAACAGTGTGTCAATTACACCACATGACCCCACGGTCAAAATATAAAAGTTGGTTGTTACCAAAAACCAAACTCACGAACATTTTTTGTAATTGAAAAAATAATTTGCAATTCACAAGACGTACCTAACTTTTCACATTATCTTTTTCCTTAAGCATTTAAAAATACTAACGATGACCTTAATCATTTTCCTTCAACATTCAAATCCCTTAAAATGCTCTGTAAATTATATCGACACTTGCCTACGTAAAAATAAGGTTGAAAATCCTGACTCAGTCAGCGCTGTGTAGTGAGGAAGACCTTTAATCGTCTCTGATCGTAATATATTGCAGTAGCGACAGCGGTTTATTGAAAACGGTTGAAAATGTAATTGCTTTCGAAAGAATTCTTCTCTAGATTGCCCTTTCAAAGACAACTTTGTTAAAAGAAAGATTAGTTCAACACGATTAACATTGCTATTGTATAGTATATACATTTTAATTATTTATAAATATATTATAGGTGTTCACGCACAATAGGCGTGAAATTATAATACAAAAAGTAAATTGAGGAAAGCGCCATCTACAAGCTCTCTGGCGAACTACATTATGAAGAAACGGATTACCTTTGATCAAACAGAGAGCATTCGTCGGTAATGTTGAAATACTACTTGCAGCAGCGCCATTTTTATTTTATATTCATTCTCTTGCCCTCTCCTGCGATACGGAGCACACGCACAATTGTACCTAGATTTATTAATATACGTTTTTATTGCAAATGTTAAAGGATTCTCATTGAAGGACGCACCCGATGATCCCCGTAGCTAACATTTTGGCCCTACGAACCGGATAAACGCTGCTTATGCTGGGAGAAGAATCCATCTTCAGCTTGCTGACAAATCGGGAAACATCCAGATCAGGAAGCTTCGAAACCAGCACCCTAGACAACGGTCAGGTCATTGATCCTGTCCTCTCCTTTCACACGTTCCCATTTGTGCTAAAATTGTGTTTTTTGTGCATTCCAGGAAGATACCAAGTGCCGTGTAACCGTTACAATTACATATCCCGCGGAGTAAAATCGTGAGTACCTTATCTTATTCTTTGCATAGGCCTTCATAATGGGTGGTGAAGATAGTTTAGGTGTCTCAGTTAAATCTCCACAGGTGTCTCCATCAAGGAGAAATACCGATGAACTTTTGGTTCTAAAGAGACAACGTGATAACCTCAAAGGTCGATTGACTCAATTTCAGTATTATTTAGATCAATTAAGCGAAACATGCCCATCTAAATTACAAATAAAACAAATAAAGTTTAGAATGCAGGCATGTAAAGATCATTATACAACATTTAATTCAATTCAAAGTAAAATCGAATTATTAAGTTCAGATTCAGATACTGATTCTAACTATGAATACGTTGAAACGTTTGACTCATTATATTTTAGTATTCTGTCTATAGCTGAAAGTTTAGTCGAAAATGTAGAAACCGGAAACAAGTGTACGAATTGTACGAAAAGTACTCGTAGTAAAAGTAGTTTTCGTTCGTTACCAGAAATCAAACTGCCTACTTTCAGTGGTAAGTTTGATGACTGGCTTGAGTACAAACACGCATACGTTACCATGATTCATAACTGTCCCGATCTAGACGAAATCCAGAAGTTTCATTACTTACGTTCTTCACTTTCTGGTACCGCGTTAGAAGTTATTAGTTCCTTTGAATTCACGCCTAGGAATTACGTTCACGCATGGGAGTTATTAGAGAATAGGTTTCACAATACTAGGCTGTTAGTTCAGAATCACATGAAAGCATTATTTCAAATGTCGCCTTTGAAACAGGAATCATCTTCACAGATTAGGAAGCTGATAGATACCGTCTTACGTAACATTCGTTCACTCACTTCACTAGGCGAACCCACCAGTACATGGGATACAATGTTAATTTACCTAGTACAAACGAAGTTAGATACGCCTACAGAACGAGAGTGGGAAATAGAAAAAGGTTCTATTCATGCTAGTTCAGATAGGAGTCTTATTTTAAATGATATTCTTTCTTTTCTAAAGAAAAAGGCAGATATGTTAGATTCAATAAGCTCAAATCAAAATAAGCCACAACATATTAAGTTTCATAATGAACCAATAGTTCAATTACACAAGAATAATGCGTCTACACATAGCTATGTGTCAACTAGCGAGTCGGGCGCTAGAAGTAAGCCTAAACGTAAAATATATAGTTGTCATTTATGTAACGGTGACCACGCGATTTATACGTGTTTTAAATTCTTGAATATGAATATCAAGGATAGATTAAAGTTTGTTGATGATAAAAAGTTATGTAGAAATTGTTTACGTGCAGGACATAGACTTTCAGATTGCTTTTTTAGTCCATGTAAACAATGTCATAATAAACATAACTCACTTTTGCACCTGCAGTCGGGTAACGAGGAGTTAGCAGCTGAGAGTTCGTCTCAGACCACTTCAACCGCGTTGCACTCCTTATCAGTAGGTAGTGTAGGTACGTTGCAAAACGTATCGCAACCGGTATTGTTATGCACGGCGTTAGTTGAGGTAGCAGATAGTAATAATCGTTTCCATACAGCCAGAGCCCTTCTGGACAATGGTTCACAACACAGCTTTATTTCTGATAAATTTAGAAAGCGAATTAACGCGCCTTTATTACAGTCCACTATACATATATCAGGTGTTGGTCAATCAGTGACACAGTCAAATCATTCGTGCGAATTATTAATGCGTTCAAAAATAAACGATTACAGTACAAAGGTTAAATGCTTTGTCTTGCAGAGTATAACAAACAGTTTACCCACGACAAGCATTGATACCAAGCTTATACGAATACCGGACAATGTATACCTAGCCGATCCTACTTACAATATTCCTTCGGAATTCGATTTATTGATAGGTGCGGATTTGTTTTGGGAAATACTTGACGGAACTAGAATCCGATTGGTAAACGGACCATTCCTTCAGAATTCGAAGCTAGGATGGTTACTTTCGGGTCCTTTATACGATTCTAAAAACTTAGATAGTCATTCTAAAGTTTATTGTAATTTTAATCAAACCTTGGACATAGGTTTTGATAAACAACATAAACGTTTCTGGGAATTAAAGAACGTTCCCCAGGTTTTCCCCATTTTCTCAAAAGATAGGAGTTTATTTATTTACTAACTTATTTAATAAATAATAATTTTCATAATTTTTCAAATAATAAGTTATGTAAGTATTATTTTATTCGAACTTCCCAAATTAAAATCGCAATTAATATATTTAACACGTAATATTTATCCAACTTAAATGATTCAACTCAATAATTATTAATCATTCATAAAGTTAAACGTATAAATGCGTATGTAATACAATTCATTTCAAATTTACTTGAAGCGCGAGGACCGTGAAACCGGTTCCTAATCAGTAAGCGAGCTTGATGCGTCGCAACTGAGGCTAAGTTAGCGCAAATGCATTGTTATCCGAACGCGAACAGTAGTTTGCTTTGTAATATTCCTATAAAACAAATAGAAAATTTACAAGTCATATTTTAGATCTTAATATATTTTTAGATATGTAACTAATTAGAGTCATTGGTAGATTAGGAAACTTAACGGAGTTTTGTTACGAAAATAAATTAATACTGTGCAGTAATCATCATTTGACATTTTTATAGTGCAATACGAACATATACGTTTAGTTCATAGTTTAAACTTTTATCAACATTATTGTGAATGTTGGTGACTGTTGATTGCTAGGAATTTGGTTCGTAAATTTGTGCGTGAATGTGTTACTTGTGCGCGAATCAAAGGTAAAACTTTATAATCTATATTTGGTAATTTATCTTTCACGCGATAAGATTCTGTATTTCCTTTTGGTCGGACAGGTATGTATCTAGGAGGAGTGTTTTTTTTGTCCTTAACAAAAGGGGCGTAGGAACACGTCTTAGTAAACGTATATAGGTAGATATGTCTGTTCGTCTGTTTTCTTACTTGTGATGTACCTAGAACTTGTTTCCAGTCTATCCATTCATGACTTTATATTAGCGTTAAGAGGCCTATTACGTGAAATCGCGAAATTGTTCGGTTTTCTCGTCCTAATTCTATGGTTTGCGTTAGTTGTTTGATATTACAATTACATCTTTATAATAGTTCGTTTTCTCCTCTACAAAAGTAGTAAGAAACATTTTAGATAACTTGTTTATATATTGAGTAATAATCATTCTCCGGATACATGTTTCGTAAAAAACGATCGAAGACCTGTTTTCTCAGCTCTAATTTGTAGATTCTAATGAATATGGGCGATAAAACTATTTTTTATTATGTTACGTATATCCTATTCTTCATTTAGAGTAGAGTACATTTTCGTTAAATGCTTTTATTCTAAAGATATACCGAATTTAATATCGACCGAAAATGCTTCGAAACAAACCTCAATAACTCCGAAGTTCTAAATCAATGGGACGTCATATTTATATCAAAATATTTATCAACATTTGCTATGATATTAATTTTAATTTGTAGAACGGTTTTGGTAATTTTTTATGAATAAAATAAAACTACCATAATTTAGTAGTTTTTTCATTCAGCCGGCTTTTTCCATTTAGTACCGCGCGAGCGCTTGTCGAGGTCGGACCTATGTCGGTTGTTCTTGAATAAAATATAGAAATATTTCGTAAAATGTCAGTGTGTGGGACTGTCAATTGCTGTAAAAACGCTGTTAGTGTGCGTGTATGTGTTATTGCGATACTACGACCGACATAAGTTGATCCGTTGATAACGATCAATTGTTATTTTTATTGATAACGGTCAATTATTGTTGTTGCTGGCCTAAGAATTGTACCAAATGTTGCTGGCCTAAGAATTGTACCACATCATTGTCATCTTGTTTTACCTTATTTATTTGGAGGTTATGCTGTAGGATGTGGATTGCATATCTAAAGTTATCTATCCTAATTAAAAAACAACAAGGCAACTTTTTTTGGTGAAACCGTCCAACGACTAAATGTAATTATGCCTATGATTTTTTTAGATTATGACTAACTTGCCGACCCGCCGACAGCTGCGCTTGCGTTTTTACGTTATTTACTAGTTTATGTTTTATAGCCTTTTTCGATCATTTTACTATCAAATACTGAAATCATATTTTAAATCGGACCCGCGGTTCCTGAGTAGCACGTTCAAACAAATAAACAAGCAATCTCCTCAGCTTGATAATTGTAGTATAGATTTCCATAATATTTATTACAAAGAAAATATTCCGTAATTTTTTGTTCTTATTTTTACCGAGTATCCAATATGTAAACAATAAATAATGTACCTTTCTAATAAATATATTATTTATTGTAAACATTAAATAATTGTACCTTTCTAATAAATACAGGGCGTCCCAAAGTTATGGGCCATGGAGGGGAAGTACCTTAAATATCGTAGATAGTGAATTTTGCTCAAAGAAGACTTCATTTTATTTTTAAAAGTTAGTAATTCTGGATTCATAGATTTTCTAAAAATTACTTGCTTTGTCTGGGAATCGAACCGACTTACATGTAGAAAAAAAAACTCTATTTTTATGATACCAATCGAAAGAATAGCTAAAAAATAATAACTCTGCTTAAGTAACATAGTATTTTAAAAGAAAGGAACAACGTGAAATTAATTATTTTAATCAAATAAAAAACATGAAACATTTTTTTTGTAAATAAATTAATTAAATTACTTACTTTTTAAAATAAAATGAAGTCTTCTTTGAGCAAAATTCACTATCAACGATATATATGGTACTTCCCCTTCATGGCCCATAATTTTGGAACGCCCTGTATATAAAATAACACCCCTATTCACGTTCGCACTGCTGGGATAGGGACTTCTCTCTTGACGAGATAGATTAGGCCTTAATTCACCACGCTGGCCAAGTGCGGGTTGGTTTTTTTTAATATAAAAATTAAATATTTTAAATAAGTTCGTAATAAAATAAAAATAAATAGTTTATCAAAATAAAAATATAATGGGAATTATTCAAGATGACATATGTAGATAAATGGATATTCTACATCTGTGTATGACATATGTAGATAAATGGATACCAATAAATATAAAAATAAATATAAAGTTCGAAACTACAAAAATAATACCTAAACATAATTAAAACCTTCATTAACGAAACTTTTATTTATTCAAACACAAATATACCATCTAACAAAACAAGCAACTTAAATATAGGTAATATAATTTATTTGTTTTGTTATTATTAGAATTTGTATTTAGTCCGTTCAATTTAGACTTTCGAACTTACATAAAGTCCCAACATTCGACAAAAAAAAAACATTTAATTACAAACCTACACACCAAATTTCAGAAGAATCGGTTTAAAAATGAGCCCATAAGATGAGATGAATGAGGACATTTAACTTCAATAAGACTATTTTCAGTTTTATTCTTATATATATAATTATTAATCATGAATGTTTTAATTTAAAATTATGTACCTACTTAATTGATTTCAAATAATCAATCAGATTTAAAATAAATATTGATATTATTAAGATAAAACATAATTGATTCAAATATTGAAATAAAAATATCCACCATTTTGAATTTAGGAAAATATATTAAACACCTATCAATTAAATAAAAACATTAATATAATAATTATTTCGGAATGAAACTGAAAAAAAATCCACTCAATAAAATGGAATTTATTCGATGCCATTTTCTACAGATCTAAAATAATTATTAGTATATTTGTATGTTTTAGATCGACGAAGTATCAAGATCATTTAGTATTTTTCATAGAATTCGCGTGACGCGCCGGTCACGTGGTGCATAAAATATCCAATTTCGCAAAACTTCGTAAAGTCACAAGGCTCTTAAAACGTTTCATTAGTAGAATAGGTAAACCTGATTCTATTTATTCCGATAACGGAACACATTTTGTAGAAGCTGAAAAATATTCAATTCTTTTTTTAGATAAAATTTATTAACCAATAATTTATTACACAGCTAACGATGGAATTAATTGTTATTTTATTCCACCATATTCACCCCATTTTGGTGGCCTGTGGGAGAGTGGGATAAGGTCTTTATTTCGTATTAGGTAACTTTAAATTTACTTATGAGGAATTGAGCACAGTTTTAGCACAAATTGAATCTGTCCTCGATTCCCGCCCTATGTTCCCTCTGTCTCCAGATCCTTCACGAAACACTGACTGACCGTTGACTGCGCCAGCTGCACACGATGATCACACGGATGTCCCGATCTCACGGCTGAACCAGTATCACCGAATCGAGCAGCTACGTCATCACTTCTAACAGCGATGGTCAAAGGAGCACATTCCAGAACTCCACAACAGAACAAGTTGGAAGTCAAACCAGCAGGATATACGCATAGACAGCTTCGTTCTTATCAAAGAAGACAACCTGCCGCCACTGAAATGGCGCCTGAGTCGCGTCACGAAGACGTTCCCGGGCACGGACGGTGTCCCCCGAGTTGCTGAGATTCGAACTGCAACTATAATGATAAAATCTGACCCCTGCCATTGGAGCCAGCAAAAAAAAGAGCAACCACGATCCATGATTA
The DNA here is from genome assembly GCA_963691955.1 of Chloroclystis v-ata. Classification (NCBI taxonomy): domain Eukaryota; kingdom Metazoa; phylum Arthropoda; class Insecta; order Lepidoptera; family Geometridae; genus Chloroclystis; species Chloroclystis v-ata. Next base: position 14,750,818 of record OY829902.1, on the reverse strand, counting down.
TCCCATCGTTGGAACCCGGTGCTTCCAAGGCGGGCGGTATGTTCACGCACAATAGGCGTGAAATTATAATACAAAAAGTAAATTGAGGAAAGCGCCATCTACAAGCTCTCTGGCGAACTACATTATGAAGAAACGGATTACCTTTGATCAAACAGAGAGCATTCGTCGGTAATGTTGAAATACTACTTGCAGCAGCGCCATTTTTATTTTATATTCATTCTCTTGCCCTCTCCTGCGATACGGAGCACACGCACAATTGTACCTAGATTTATTAATATACGTTTTTATTGCAAATGTTAAAGGATTCTCATTGAAGGACGCACCCGATGATCCCCGTAGCTAACAATAGGTATATAAAGCTGACATTTCGTACTTTATTCATAAATTTGCAACTTACAAAATGTAATTTATAAAACGTTAAACTAGTTATTTGGCCAACGAATTAGCATTGCCATTCAACGTGGTAATGCCGCCAGCATTCTTGTCAGTTTACCATCTGGTGACGGATTAGTTTAAGATTTTTATAAACGTAATTATAAATTAATACGCATGCATGTTATGGTCTAATTTATAAGTAAATTTTAACTTCTTATAGTGAGAAATAAAAGTTTATAAACCTGATGCTAATTTGAACTAAATGTTTTACAACCGCATTATGAAACCTCTCCAGTTTTCAACTTGAATCTGCATTTTAACCGTTTATGTAAACCAACACAGCTCTAATTACATGCCAAGTAAACTACAGTTCTCAGTTACATATTCATTTCAAACAGGAAAATAGAGGCGGGTATTGAACGTGCTTTTCAATGCGAGCTGAGAAGGTTAATTTGAATAAATAAAGTCATTAGTAGCAATTCTCAGCCAATGTAGCGGAATACCAATTAACTTGGGATTGTTTTGCAAGATCCAATGAACTTGAACTTTGAAAGCACAACTAGTGATTCATTATGTGACTTTTAATTTTGAGTTATAAAACTACAACGAAAAAAAGAATTGTATTATTGTCAAGTAATTGCTATGTGATTAAACTACATTGTTGGTTGTAACAACCGTTCTGCAAAAATAACCTCAAAATCAAATTCCTAAGAGACTATCTTACGCAGAAGAGGTGTTAGATTGCATCAAATGGTGATTCGAAGTAGCTAAAATATTCATCGCCTGCTCACGATCACATCGTCGAGTGTCTACGGTGAAACTTTATTATTAAAAATTCAATATAAAAGTTGAATTGAGTTCTAGGGGCTTAGCAATCTGGTCGTCAGGTGGTACTTGTTTCGTGTCTATGGGCTCTGAGGTACCTGAATAATTGTATTGCTTTCAGTGTTGCAAACTAGGTCGGTATTGCAAACTATGTATATTTGACGGGATGATAATTTAAATTATATTTGCCATGCTTAGGAATAACTTTATCTTCACCTCTATTGATGTTATTAACCACTGCTGGGACACAGGGACTTCTCTCTTGATGAGAGAGATTAGGCCTTGATTCACCACGCTGGCCAAGGTGCGGTTTGGTGATTGACACAACATGTTCTTTAAACTTTTTTTTGTTCTCAAAAAATGCCGGTTTCCTCACGATGTTTGCCTTCACTGTTAGTACTACAATATCCCTAAAAGAGACTATAGATGTAAACGTTAAATAAATCATCTCAGTAAATATATATGATGAAAGCTATTCCATACTTGTTGTTGATGTACTCGTTACATGCCAGCACAGTACCTCTAAGGAAAAAATATATTACATACCGTGACAACTAAAAGGAAAGTCTTATTAAATTCACCTTGACAGAAATAACTTCTTATAAGAAAAATAATGTTCTACGAATAAAAGTTTATTTCCTAAAAAAAGTTACAAGACGCAAATATCACCTACACAATCGTTGTTTTTATGAAAAGCTGATTTTCTAGAATGAGAAGGATTTCAAATCTTTTCCGATCCCAAGAAAATTATTGGGATCGGAAAAGATATAGGTAAAATGAACAAATATTGCTGGTCAATTTACAAAGCAATGCTTAGCCTAAACTCGAAGTATGTGTTATGGGTGCTAGATATTAATCATAAAGAAAATTAATCATATAGATAATAATATATTATTTAATATACATGTATAACACCTGTAGAGACCTGGAACAAATTTCTACAGATCGTACAAATTTTTGTTCCCAGGCGGGAATCGAACCCGCAACCACCTGACTTTTGCCCGCACTACAGATGTCGACAATTAATTACATAAATAAATAGAAAGAACAGCAAAATTTGCGTATTTTTACATCCCTTGTGATTGCGTACTTATTTGCAAATAATTAGTTGAATTCTCTTATTTGAAACCAAAGACAAATCAAACAGTAGAGTTAAACAAATATGTCGGCATGATACACTCGAACAGTGGTGTAAGTATGCCTCAAGTTAAATTATATCCCACCCCTCAATGTTTTATCTTTGATGTGTAATGTTCCACTTAATTTGGTTACTTGCTAATGTAGTATGTTTTATTCAATGTTTAAGTTCAAGGAAATGTTGAGTAGGGAGAACCAACATTGTTATTGGGGTTAATCGTAAAGATTATTTCAGTGTTACGTAGGTACCTACTGACTTTGGTTAGGTACCTAACATACACTTTTTCTACCAGGGTTATCATTATAGTGGTGTTTGACTACATAGATATACATTCGATATTTGACCATGACCATGATGAGATGACAATGATAATGACAAAGATGATGATGAAAACTGTTTTAATTGGTGGATATCAAACATAGAGAACAAATGGCCGATGGGGTTCGACTCCTGCTCGAGGAACAAGGTTACTTTGTGATCTTGTAATTTTTTAATACCGTTTTCTAATAACTACTTACATAAGTTATTAATATTGATAAATACAACCCCATTCCTCTAACATTAATCTCAGCGTGACCTTTAGAAACTCAGCAAAACGCAAAATAAGACACACGTGCCCAGCAAAAATAATCACGTGGCGAATTCCGAAGGCCTGCATCGTTAAAACACTCGGCAAAGCCCTGATTGGTTCGTCCTTGAGCTGTCGACCTCTCTCAATCCACTCGCATTTGTTTTTACCTACTATCTATGGAGTTTTGAGAATAAAGTGCCGTATTATATCAACCGTGAGAGAGAGCCGTGTTGGCTAAGCACACACGATTTTCATTCTGAAGGTCTTAGGTTCAATCCCCTCCGCGCACTTCTGATTTTTTTCTGTGATCTAACGTTGAAGGCAAACCTCGTGCGGAAACGGGCATGTTCTAACTTTTAAAAGTTTGAAGGACATGTGTCATTCACCAACGCGCACTTGGCCAGTGTGGTGAATTAAGGCCTAATCTCTCTCGTCTTGAGAGATGTCCCTGTGTCCCAGCTGTGGGAACGTAAAAAATGGTGATTATTATTATGTCACGCTAGATGTTTCTTCATTTGTCCAATAATATTTATTGATTAAATCCTATTATAATCGTTCGATACCACATTTCACGTGTATCAAAGCAGGCGAGCGCGTTGCTTGTACAAAACAATGTTCAATTACCAAAAAGCACTGTAGTTATCAATTTTACGCACGTTGTGTTTGAAGTTATAATTACATTTTCCTGTGATTATCTTAAATGATTCGAGTTAATTAACCTTCCTTATGACATGACATGTGTATGAAGTAGCAGGAACTCCTCTAACTTTCATGATGTCTTTCACCTGCTTATTAAGAGGATCAAGTTTGTTGTTTAATTGAAGTTATTACTTCATTATACAGTTGTAATTTAAATTAAAAAGGTGTATTTTAAAATTGCAATTGCAAAGTGGCATACGATTCTTAATTAAGGGAACTTTAAGCCTTTTCGGTATGGTATAATGAAATACATATTATTATGTTTAAACTGTAAAAAAAAAGGTATTTATTTTATACTATATTTTACACGTAGGAGAACGCGGGTCACCGACATAGCCCAAAGGATTAGCTCTTTGAAGTGGCAATGGGCAGGCCATATAGCGAGGAGAACAGATGGCCGATGGGGCCGAAAGGTCCTCGAGTGGAGACCACGGATCGGGAAACGCAGCGTTGGGCGTCCACCAACAAGGTGGACTGATGATTTGGTGAAGACGGTCGGCTCGCGGTGGATGCAGACTGCGAGCGACCGTAATGACTAGAAGTCATATAGGGAGGCCTATGTCCAGCAGTGGACGTACAATGGCTGATATGATGATGATGATGATATTTTACACGAGATATTTCAACATCATCAATCAAAACACTTACCTACATTTAATATTCTAAACTCGGGTAAAATCTTATAATTTAGCAAAGTGCGATGGAAAATATAATAATACCACAGGCTCAATGGCAAATGGTGTGCTCAGCGGGGCCAAAAGCCTTGTCTAAGTGATTGATGTGTTTATACACACCGATGTAAGCAATAATACACGATAAATCTACCCCATTCCTAGATCTGTGCCAAGAACACGCATTTTTTATATTATACCTACACGTATATACATGTACGTTTATTAGACGACCTCCTTCCGAATGTATGCATGCGACGCAAGAGGTTCCGGGTTCGATTCCGGGCGCCACAGAGGTCGTCAGAAGAAAAATATAAATAATAAATATTGCTTTACAATTCACACGGCATCATCTAACCCCGTATAAGCTCGAAGCTTTTGAATAGTTTGAATAGTTTTCAAAGTTCTTGAAGTTCCTTTAAAGCGTTGAAATATGATCAAAAACTCTTCACCATTATTTATGAATTAAGCCTCCAGCACACCGGATGCGTATACGTACACGTAGGCGTAGACGTGCACGTACCACTGAGTTGTAATGTATGGGAATGTATTAGACAGGACACACTGCACGCGCACGCCACGTTACGCAAGCAGTGTGTCCTGTCTAATACATTCCCATACATTACAACTCAGTGGTACGTGCACGTCTACGCTTACGTGTACGTATACGCATCCGGTCTGCTCGAGGCTTTAATTTTATTCGCCAGCGTTATATTCAATTTCTCAATTTATTAAAAAGCGTACTTACTGAACCAGTGATTCCATTAACGAACGCATGTAATTACAGCAATATATTTTAACTGAACTGCAAGCAGATGTGTTATACTATGCAGTTTGGCTTATTATAATATTTTGTTACGATAAACCAAACTACTAAAGTGGTAGCTCACTCGACACACTCGGACTCGTAACACTTATCCAACACTCAGGGTCTCAGTAAATATCTCTGGGCACACAGCAAAATCTAGCCCCGTGGTGAGCTCGAAACTTGTAATAATTAAAAAAAAATCCTAGTAAAATAGAAGCACCCGGTACTAATTACTCGTATGCCTGCAATTTCACGTAAACCTGCAGTTTCACACACAGAACTTACATAACCGTACACCGTACTAAAGTCTCGGATGAGTACTGTTCAAGGAGCGACAAGGTTACAACGAGGCTTACAATAAGCCTGTACCATTTATGGAACATAATCTTCTTATACGCCCCCGAAAGCGTCTTTCGTGCCCACGTATGTCTTGTTTTGAAAACAATATGATCAAAATAATTTTATATGTTATCATTTTAGCTGTCCACGACCTCTAAAAATACATAAAACTCTTAGATACTCGTACACTAGGCGCAAATAATTTAAAATTTCATAAAACATTATTTAAGTGACAAACTGTCAATTCAAAATCATTTTTTATCTAAACGTTTTACCTTGTAAAGAAGGTTTTAAATTTAGCTTTAACATGTCACAATTTATATGTTTTCCTAATCCTGTATTATTATTGTATGATTGTTATTTTTATTATAACATGATTATTTAACACTTTGAAACGTGATTCTAAAAAACGGGGTAATTCTATGTAAGTAATGCGCGAGGTCTTATACTTTTAATTCGGTAAGCTTTAACCTAAACACAGTTTTCGAGGATTAACCGTTTTATAGCTCTTCTAGAGGTTGTGTTTTTAATCCGTTTAAATAAGGTTTATTTTAATCGTTTAATATTATACGTCGACAGCCTCGCTTGTATTTTTTGACGTTATATACATATAATACATAATGTAGTTTATGTTATACCTACCTAAGGCAAAAAGCTTATGCCTCGATATTTTTTGCCTCGCAACAATAATTTGTACAATCTGCAGTATTATGTATAACTAGGGTCCCGCCATCGCTTCGCCACGGTTACCTAATTATACTTAGGTATAAACCTTTCTCTTGAATCACTACTTATTTAAAAGATCCGGATCAAAATTATGTTTCTTTTCTGCATTGTATTTTTGTTTTTCTGGTGAACAATAAAGTATATAGTTAATTATATTTTAAAAGCTGAGCTAGAGCGTATGACTGAGTCCCAAATTCTTTATCACGATTTATGTTTGTTAGCTAGGTTTCTAAAAGCGAGGCTAGACCCAATAAATACTAGAGATAACGGTACCATAATACGGAAGACCTAGGTCTTAAGTTACGACCTTAAGGCTAACGATAAATTATGTCTGTAGTCGGATACGTATGATACCTAAGTATATTTATAATGTTATTGTTATATTGAAATACAATTTTAATAACCTTCGTGGCATAGTGGAGTTAGCGTGTTTGTTTCCCGTGGAATGAGGGTTAATACAAGAATTCACACTACAGGTAATGGGTAAAGCAAACATTGTGAGGAAATCGGCATATGAGTATTAAATAATCTATATTTAGATAGTTTTTTAAGATATAAATATTAAGTTTGTCAGAAATCTACCACACAAGCTGCGAGCTCCATGCGGCTATATATTGCTGTGTGAATTGTCCAGCAATATTTATTTATGATACTCGACAAAGCAAAGCAAGACAGTAAAGCATTACTTTACCAATAAATCATGCTGTAATCCAGCTTCTCGGCTCTAGTTTACGTCAACCGAGAATTTACCTAAACCATAATGCACAGTAAATCCGACGACAGTGCCGTGACCTTAAGCCAGCTAACCAGCAACGCTCGCCACAATCTGCCAGAGCTTGCTACTTCTCCGTATTCGTGCTTCATGCTGCACTGATCTGAAAATCCAAACTAATCGCTATGCCTGACTAGGTACTAAATTATATACCTAATGTTGGCACGAAAACAGGCAGGAGTTTGTGTGTGGTTTCATTGTGGGTTTTCCTGTGACTTTAAAATATTTATTTAAGTGTAATAAGTCTTCTTGGTATATTGTGTAGTATCAAAATGCGCCATATCCTTAATCTACCTATAAAAATCAATGCAGGCGAAGCCGCGCGCGGTTACAAATTATACGTCGAGGCACTGGGTTGTTGAACTGTACTCAAATAAACCCACAAGTGTTTATTATTACAAATTTGTTCTACGTAAACTTATTGTTACTCTTCGAAGCTCAGTTATCTCTGAAAGCAACACCATCCACAAAATAAATGTTTATTTTAAAATAAGCTCGCATTTCGAAACAACTTAATATTTTTCCTTCACAAACTGGAAATAAACCTAGTTTTATTAAAGCATTTACTAAACTTGTTTGTTTTGTGAAAATGTGCTATTAGTTTTTCGAAATTTAATCACAAGAAACAAGAATCTCGTAGGGTTCCAAGAAAATACTCTGTTATCAGGCTTTTCTTGAATTCTTATAAAATTTAAGTACTTATTTTCCGTGATTTATTACTTCCATGTAGTTTAAACTATGAATATATATTAATAAATAATTTATTTGCCATCGTGACAATGCCGCCAGCATTCTTTGCACTTTACCATATGGTGAAAATGTGGGGTTCTATTCCTGCCTAGAGACAAAACATTTTGTAAATTGTCCCCATCCCATTGGTTCTATTTCTAGGCTGGCGCTACACAGCAATTCAAATCTGAGTCTAAGTTTCTTTTTACATAGACCTAACAAACATTCTCCACCTCCAACACAGTATTCATATATTCATTTCATACAAGCGTCAAGTACACTTGAGGACAAATGAACGCAACGACCCAAACAATAGCGAGATAAAGCTGTATTGTGTTACGTTTCATAACGTCTCGCAATATACGAATACGTGTATGCAAATCTTTTGGTTGGCTTATGAAACAGTTATTTTACTTAAAGCTTCGCTTATCACTCCTATTTACGTTCCCACTGCTGGGACACAGGGACTTCTCTTTTGACGTGAGAAGTGCGGGTTGGTGAATGTCACACATTATTTTCAAACTCATCAGAGTTCACAGAAAATCCCGGTTTCCTCTCGATGTTTGCCTTTACTGCACGTGTTTTTAGACACACATTTTTTTAAGATGTACATTCCTCAGAATGCCGAACAGAAATCCCGAACACCACGACCTTCGGATGAAAGTCGAGCGTGCCCTCACTTAGCCGACACGGCTAGCAAATTATACGGCGGTTAATTAATTTCTTGGCATCACCTATTCAGGAGCTTTCAGTTCAGCTGGACGGGTTTCAGTTCAAATTAACTTCCGAGTAGAATGGGGTAGGTACCTGCGATCTTTATCATATTGAATAACCCTGTATAAGATTTATGATTCTACTACAAAATGGACCCGGAGATTTCAGGAGAAAATTGAGGGCCGGTGTCATGGGACTTAAGTAAATTGACTTCATAATTAGTAAGACATAAAACATTTACAGCGAAGATAGTGAAATTAGTAATTAAGGACGCTATTTTCTCAGTAAAATACGTTTTCAACAAGCGTGGAGTCAGAAAGAGTCTAATAAACAGGGTGGATTTTATTGTAATCGATCGTTATTGCTAGAGAGAAAGTCGAAAAGTACCTTCGTTTTAGAACTAAAATCACTCTATAATCACCGTCATTATAATTCATAATCATCCCTATTTATTTACGTTCCCACTTCTGAGATACGGAGACTTTTCTAATTTATTAATATCTCTAAACAATCACGTCAAGAGCGAAATTGATGAATTAAGGCCATATCTAGAGAGATTAGGCCTTAAACACCATGCTGCTCAAACTGGTTTATGAATGACACATGACGTTAAACTTAAATGAAAAAGTTAAATATAATTGGTTAAAACATTGTTTCACCCAAAACTTTTAACACCAAACCGTAAAGTTAAACAAACTTAGAAGTTTACGAGTATGCTGTGCTGAGGTCTGTCTGGTTTTGACTGAAGAGAAGCGGGTTAATTAAAAAACTGCAAATCCGTTTTTCTTGTTGATTGCTTCTAATTGTAAGCTTTTTTCGAATTCAGATTCAGAAAATACTTGTACTAACGACTCAAGTGGGTTTAGTGACCTTATAAATCAGGTGTATAATATTTTGTTCCCGTTTTTACAATACTTTTATTTGCTTTTGAATATTTTTTTAGATGGAAATTTCTCCACACATTACACATTCTAAATATTTTTTTTTCTTTTACATTTTAAATATTTATTTTATCATTCGTTTTAAATTAATTCTTAATAAACTGTTAATTTCTTAGAACGTATTCACGTACTATCAAAACACGAAGCAACCAAAGCTCTTATCTAAGAAAGTACCAGGGTCGAAGAAACAAGAAGAGTTGTTTTAAAAAGATTCCAGCCAGTGTCACAAGGAGTGCTTGAGCTTAACAAATGGAGGTTGCAATTACGTCCTGCGGGAAACAAAGGATCCCGGCGGGTATGTACACTGCGGGACAGAGAGCTGCTTGATAAAGGATGTGTCTACAGTTTTTCTCAAGTTTGTCGCTGTAATGGACTGCTATGTACTAGACTGAAGATCCACGTTAGTATAATGAAACTTGTATAGTGTTTAATACTATATAATGTGGGTTTTGAGAATTAGATACCTTTACTTTCTCATACTGAAACTACAAAACAAGGTAAATTGGCATCATAAGTATTCTAAACCGTTCACACAATACGCATTCAAGGTTGATGAACCCCAAACAAATTTCTAATAACTCTATTATACACACATGAAACTTCAAAGTCTTTTTCGATTTAGCAGTATTTTTTTCTAATGATTTACGAGTATATACATATTTGTATATGTATAAAGAAAGTCGTGTTAGTTACACCATTTCTAACTCAAGAACCGCTAAACTGGCTTTTAATTAGTAGCTTAGAACCAGGAGACGGACATAGATTACTTTTGACCGCGGGAAAAATCATTTCTGCGGGAAAATCTAATATAACGGGTGAAACCGCGTGGCAAAAAGCGTGTTATTTATAAATGGTATCTACATTGTTGAGCCTTAAGTGTAACAGAGAACTCCGACGCCTCGAGATAAGGCGTAGAATTAATTACTCAGGTATTATCCTCTTGTTCAATTAAAGTGAATTCTTTAAACCGCTTTGCGCCTCTAGTGTGGTTCATGAGGGTTTTTACACCGCCATTTTAAGATAAACAAGGAGTTAAAAGTCTTTTCACGTGGTTGTTCTTTGACTTTGATAGTATATGATATAGATGACGGATTTTTATACATGCAATGGGTAAATTATTGTAATGTTTTATACAATAAATCTAAGCCAACGTGGATTTTAAGGCAAGTTTGTGGGTTACTTACCTATAACTTAAGTTTTCTAGTTTACTCGTGATTTTCATGATGATTTTAAAATATTCATCAAAATGATTCAAATCTTTTTCATTTCTTTTTTTATTTCAAACCAACACTAATTATAATGTGTGCCTGGGAAATGAGAAAAAACTAATGCTAACTGCATTATAGCTACATAACTTTTATTATACACAAAAGTGCATAATATTATATATTGCAATTAATATAAACGTTAGACCATTGCCATATCTTTTAAAGTCTCTTTAATATGAATAGCATTAAACTGTTTCATCTTTTTATTAGGGAACCTAAAATGTATGTATATTACGCAGAACCGGGCTATTCCATATTCATCCCTTAACGCCCTGATAAGCATCGGAGCCGTAACATTATGACATGTAACATATTTGATTCATCCAAAGTACGAAATAGACGCTCTTGGGTCTCCACTCTACTCTATAAGTATACGTCTATGTATAAATATATGTACTATAGAGTGGAGTAAGTATATACTCCACTCTATAGTATATTTTGTTTTCTCACCTTTAAACCTTACCTGGGCTACGACATGGAACCTCACAGGAGAAAATAAATATCCTGTAGTTTTACCTATCGATAAGCTTCGTCATAAGGCATTTTTTTTAACTTTTGTTAAATGTTCCATCATATGTATTATACTTTCTCTCAAAGTGGCATGTCGAGGCCCTGTATCTTTCTATTATTGATCATTGATATTAATCTAGGGGGCAATTCGAATTACTGTTTTTGCGTCAAAACCATTAGTTACTATTCAATTCACTCTCCGAACTGTTTCATACTATCGGATGGTAATGGGTGGTTAAAGTTAAGGTTCCGTAATTAATTGGCTTCCGCTAGCGATTTGCTGTCTTACCCATTCGTGCTAGATTAGTGCCTATTGTTGGGACGTCTCAATGTTCTGCATTCTGGCGTTGCTGATTTCTAACAGTCTGTAAAGAGATCACGCAAATCTTAATGAACTTGACTGATTGACTCGCGGGAATCCATCTTTTGTTTTCCCGCGAGATGACGAACGACCCGCGCAGAGCACTGTTTGTCATTTATTGTCAACTTTATATATATTTTTTTAATTAAATACTTTGAATTTCTTCCATTCGTCTATAACAATAAAACAATTATTTTAAAGTGATAAAGTTCAATCCAAAGTAGGTTAGCGGTGTTGCTGTACAGTTTTGAGTGTTGTAACGGTATTGTCTTGCTATTGTTGCGGTGTGAGGGTTAATTGTGGGGAGGTTCTGTGGGTAGCATTCCTGAGATGCTACATTGTAGGGACTAATTTGCTTTAAATACGAAGGCCTATGTATAAAGCTAGCTTAAGAATTAAACACGTACATATATCTTTCCGTAGGTGACTACATAAATACCTACATGTTCAATATTAAATATTTTTATTGATTAGAAATAAATATTGCTGGACAAATCACACTGAAACATATATCCCGTTGTAAGCTCAAAGCTTATGTTACTGGGGCTAGATTTCTGATATATTTAATATAATATACATACACAGAGAGATACATTTTTATTATTTATAAATAACACCCGGAAGAAATATTTGCAGATCGTACAATTTTTTGTCCCGGGAGGGATTTGAACCTGCAACCTCTTACGTCGCCGGCGGTCCTGCGCCCGCTGCGCCTCAGAAGGTGTGTTGAGCGAGTTTAAAATTAAATCAACATAATCTCTTTCCGTCGGTGACTAAATACAAATACTTACATAAAAAAAAATACATAAAAAAAATACATGTTCGACATTTAAAATTTTTATTGATTAAAGTCAACAATTTTAATAGTGAGATAATGTACATATTTTAACTTTCGTTACCGAATGGAACTACAACACAGATTTGGCATCGACAATTTGGCTCCATTATCCACCGCAACTGACGCGAAACCACTTTCTCTTTGTATTAATATTAATAACTGTTTGCCCTCGAATATTCAGTTTGGAACTTCGTTTAAGATTTACGATAGGAGTTAGGAAGTGAAACACAAGTTCTGATACTGTTTGAAGAGAGGGTCATCGATGAGGTGTAAGTTTCAAATGTAAACAGAACTCTAAACTAACTCATACGGTCTGTGTCTTGTTATTCACATTATAACACGCTGACTTTGACATTATAGAACGAGTATAAAACATTTATATTAAACTAGCTGACCCGGCGAACTTCGTACCGCCTTTAGATAATTGAAATATTTTCTTCATATTTTTTTCCGTAAGAACCTTGTACAGGGTATTAGAAAACTACAAAAAAAAATCAGCCAAATCGGTCGAGCCGTTTTCATGTTATGTCGTGACAACAGAAAACGGATTTCATTTATATGTATATATGTATATATATATATATATATATATATATACATATAAATGAAATCATATATATATATATATTATATATATAGATTAAAATCCAAGCCGTGTTGGTTAAGTGGGAGAATACTCTACTTTCATTCCGAAGGTCGTGGGTTCAAACCCCGCCGCGCACCTTTGGATTATTCTTCTTGAATGATTTATGTGCGCTTTGTAAACACGTGCTCTAACGGTAAAGCACACGCACCTGGCCAGCGTGGTGAATTAAGGCCTTATCTCTCTCGTCAAGAGAGAAGTCCCTGTGTCCCAGCAGATAGAGGACGTAAATAAGGGTATATAAGTATATGGTTTATACATCAGTACCAGCCTTAATCTACTTAAGAAATTTAACTTCAAAATAATAAATCAAAAATGTTGGAATAAATATAATTAATTGACGAATCAAAAACTGATAAATTAAAACATTCAGCGCTTGTGTAAAACGTGTAATTATCTAAATGAACGATGCCGTTTGAATAATGGAAGAAAATTGCTTGGAGTTTAAAATTGCCTAAAGAAAATTATAGATAAGATTTGGGGTAAATTTCATCCAAAATTATGCAAAGGTGTACAAAATATTAAGGTGAAAATTTTAAAACTGATTTGGAACAAGATAATCGTTAAGTAGTTTTTTTTTTATTTTTATTAAAAGTCCATATATTTGCCTACATAAACAACACAAGGTTTTATTACAGATTTTGTCACATATATTACACGAACCCACGTGTATGTATGTGACAAGTCTCTTTCACTCATATTTAAAATAAAATTCAATAAAACACTAGTAGTAAAATAATAACTAGTTTTTATTGAGTACTTCCAATTAAAAAAATAATAATAAACGACTTATACAAATACTACGCAGTAGATTTCAAACCAATTCAAGCAGAAGTTAGGTTGGCAGGAGCGGAATTCCAGGTAACTTTATCGTTGTGTTAATTTGTTGTGTTGAATGTTTCACTAGAGCTGTCAGATTACCCTCCCTAAACTTATTAGACCACATAGGCAAAAGTAAGGGTATGATTCACACCGAAACACAACGAGGCGACGTGACACACACTTTATCAGATAGCGATACAAAAAATAATATTATCAATATATCACGAACAAACACCGATTTCAGACTGTAAAGGCAGATATTATGTTTTTAAACTTGTAGGTATGGTTTTTCCTTAAATATCTTTGGTCAGAAGTAGAGTGGTCTGCATTTTAATTTAAATAAAGAAGACATCCATCGCGTCGTTTAAGGCTTCGTGTGCTGCATTCATAGACGTCACGATGCATCTCGCGGCGCAATGCATCTTGCGGAGTTTTGCGTCGCGTCGCGTCTAACGCGTGTGAACAGACCCTTACCCGACATTAAACCGTCAATGCGAGTATAGAACTAGTAGGCGTGACTTTGTTTGTATAGGCTTTTGTTATAGGTTAATAACGTAAAATATTTCAGGTATATTTAGTATTCTCTACGGCCTCATATCTTTGTTTTACTGTCGATTTTGTGGATCTGTTTTTGTGTTTACAGATCCATCGGTTTTATTTTAGTTGAATGTAAATATAGTGTTATTTTTTGTATATTTTATCTGGAAAATCCATTTAGCATAGAATAACAATATACTATATGTCGTGTGGAGATGTATATAGGATGTCGAGGAGTGTGTGTTTATCAGGAGGGCTTCTAGTTGGTTATGACGTCACCAGGTCTAACGTCACAGTCGTCTTTATGTTGATAATAAAACCACGAAGAAACGTCCATTATTTATTCCAATTTACAATGTTTCGGTCCAACAACTCGAGCAATACTGAATTACAAAGAGAGGTCCGTTCCGTCCAACGGCTCGAACAAGAATGTCCCGCTAGCTCGGCCGACGGTCGTATTTAAAGGCACAAAGCACGACCGAACCAGTTTTACAAGTAATGTCGTCGGCGCGCCGCAACCCGTAGTTCGATGCGCGCGGTACAAACAGGTTCTGAGTCATATTTCAAACGATGTTCTTGTCTGCCCCGACACGGCCATGCTGATAGATGGTGCGCGCTCTGCACCAGTCGTTTTTCTGGAAAAGATGAAAAAGTTTCTCTGAGCTAGGTATCCATTCAAAGGTACACTAGCTGATAATATGGTGCAAAGTTATTTGTTCTGATAATTGGATCTCAACCACCAAATTATCAGCGAAAGTTTAAAACATGGTACTTAGAATGTTTATTAGAAAAATGGATAAGGTAAGCTGACAGTGAGTGAGTTATTATTATTGTTATCAATGTTCATGCTCCACGTATTTACATTGTTTTATAATTTTATGGCCAATGCTTGCACTCCACGTACTTGCATGGTTATTAAGGTACTCTTGGAATTTCTCATAAAGTAGAATTTTTCTTAGAGGTTAGTAGAAGGTAGGAAGTTGATCTCAAACACCAAATTATCAGCGATAATTTAAAACATGATAGTTAAAATGTTTATAAGGATAATGGATAACGAAAGCGGACAGTGAGAGAGTTATGTTATTATTTTTATCAATGTTTATGCTCCACGCAATGACATTGTTTTTAATTTTTAATTTTTATGTCTCACGGGCAGGTCGATGCTGTGGTCTGGGCGGCTATACTACACCGTGGTCCACAGGGGATAAAGGATAATTTGAAAGGTCGATGCTGGGGTCCCCAGAGGCACTGAAAATGTTATACTAGGACATACAGTTATTTAAATTGTTTTTGACTCAGTTACACAAACTGATTTCTTATTTGATGTTTAAGATCATAATCCGTATTTTAATTTTATTAAGTTTAGTTTGTTAGTCATTGTACTTAAAAATGTTTGACATGTATTACATGACTATTATTATTATGGCTATTGACTGTTACATTAAATTTGGCAATTAACCGTTGTCTTTAAATTTATATGGGTTAACCTTGTTTCATTAGTTTATTTATAGTAAACGAAGAGGCTGACCTTTAATTTTATGATTCCATCCGACGTGAAGCTTAAGATCGTCCTGGGGTCATCGCAGGCTTCAAGAAATGACCTCCGCAATTAGAGAATTTGAATTCATTGCACTGTTACTCCCTCGCATTCCAGGACTACGTGGGCAGCTGATTCTTTTTCGCCAAGACATCCTCTACAGAGTGGACTGTCTGTTAAAAATCTACAGTTCGCCAAATTTTTTTTTTTTTTTTTTTTTTTTCTTTTCTTTCTTTTTCTTTTCTTTTCTTTCTTTTGTTTGTTTTGGTTGCACATTGCTTAAAGTTTACGTTACTTGCTTAGTAGAAGTGCTGCATGGTAGAATTACAGGATCGTAATCATCCGCCTACTCGGCCATACTGACAGGCAGTGCGCGCTCTGCATCTGCCTCTCAAAGAGGTCCTCTTAGTGCGGAAATAACTGACAGGCGGTGCACGCTCTGCACCTGCCTAGTCTGCAGCTGTCTGAAACAAAGAGATTTGCTTTTGAGTTTGGTATCTGTTTACAACTCCATCGAGTTGCAACAAAGTTTTAATGAAGAATAGGTAAGGTCTCGGAGGGTAAGGGTTCTCGGAGGGTAAGAGTTCTGGGGAAAATTTATAAAGATGATCAACTTAACTTTTGTTTCAGTCGGAGTCTTGCTCAGGCAGTCTAGCATGGGAGGTGGATGGCACGGGCTCGCTTGCAGTAGTGTTTTGAGGGCCTAGTGCATCGTCTTCTTCCACCGACACAGCCCTACTGACAGGCAGTGCGTGCTATGCATCTGCCTCTCGGAGTATATCATCAAGTACTCGTAGTGCGGAAGTGAATCTTGATCCAATCATTCATTTGCTCGGCCTTCTCCTGATCAACTTGCGTTCCATCATTTATTTGATCACTTTACAAAGATGCAGGTAGTTTCAAAACTATGATCGTCTACCGTTTATTTGCTCGGCTAAGTCCTGACCGATTTGCGCTTCATCAATTTTGTTTTCATCACTTTTTAAAGATGCAGGTAGTTTCAAAATTCTGACGTCAGTATGAACGTCAATTGCTTGTCTGCTCGGCATCTTGGTCCTGGGTCAGTTTTTGCATCATTTTATAAAGACGCAGGTAGTTCCAAAAATATGTCGTCAGTTTGGTTTAACTAAGCCATCTTCTTGGTCTTGGGTCAGTTTTTGCATCATTTTATAAAGACGCAGGTAGTTCCAAAAATATGTCGTCAGTACGGCTTAACCAAGCCATCTTCTTGGTCTTAGGTCAGTTTTTGCATCATTTTATAAAGATGCAGGTAGTTCCAAAAATATGTCGTCAGTATGGTTTAACTAAGCCATCTTCTTGGTCAGTTTTTGCATCATTTTATAAAGATGCAGGTAGTTGCAAAATTTGACGTCAGTATGGTTTGCCTTCTTCTTTGTCTTGGTCTTGTGGTAGCGTACAGTCTCAAGGCTATCGAGGTTCAGACCTATCGAAGTTCGGATCCCACTGGATGAATTGACCATCTTTTCTGGTCCGGAAGCAGCTTTTAGTTCCGGAGTTCAGATCTGTGATCCCATTTGTTCAAATCTGTGACCCCACTTGTTCAGGTCTGTTATCCCACTTGTTCAGGTCTCTTATCCCACTTCTGATGTCGTGTGGAGATGTATATAGGATGTCGAGGAGTGTGTGTTTATCAGGAGGGCTTCTAGTTGGTTATGACGTCACCAGGTCTAACGTCACAGTCGTCTTTATGTTGATAATAAAACCACGAAGAAACGTCCATTATTTATTCCAATTTACAATGTTTCGGTCCAACAACTCGAGCAATACTGAATTACAAAGAGAGGTCCGTTCCGTCCAACGGCTCGAACAAGAATGTCCCGCTAGCTCGGCCGACGGTCGTATTTAAAGGCACAAAGCACGACCGAACCAGTTTTACAAGTAATGTCGTCGGCGCGCCGCAACCCGTAGTTCGATGCGCGCGGTACAAACAGGTTCTGAGTCATATTTCAAACGATGTTCTTGTCTGCCCCGACATATACAATAAAACAACGCGGTAAAGGTTTATTAAACGGCAACATAATAAAACCCAATTATTATTTTTATTCTTCCAACCCAACTACAGATTTATTTCGTACATTTCAGTTATCTCCAATTTCATAAAAACTGTATCTTATAATATAATTAGATCGATAGACCCACCGTCCTTCAATTCTCCTGAAAATAATTAGATCTATAAAATACATCTTACAAATTTTATTCTGGGACATAATTCGTTGCTGAAACATTTTAGTTCATGTTCAATTGAGGCTTAAAAGGCCCTTCGGAGCAATTAACGTGTCACGAAGGTGTTTCGGAAAGAGATGAAAGGATAAGGGTGTTGGAAAGAGAGGGGACGATTCATTAGGGCTGTGGTTGGATGAAACGTCGGTTTGTTAGCGCTAGCAAATGTACTGATAAGTATTTTATGCGTATTCCAGTATTGCCATTCTATGTTATATCACAGAATTTTTGAGAAAATCGACCGTTTTGAAAATAGAGGTTTTCAAACCTTTTATCTGTAATCGACATAATTGTGCCACAATACAACACCAATTTTCGAAACCGGGTACTGATAAAGTTTCAAGTATAATTTCCAGATATACGTTTCTATTATATCTGGAAATAATACTTGAAACTTTATCTGTAGCCGGTGAAACAGGCCCTTAAACATTTAAACACAAATGGATACTGTGATTAACTTCGTGTTTAAAATTTATAAAAATATCCAATAAATGGAACTAACCCTCATATTTTAGGATTAATTAAACTTTACAATAACATAGCATATACACCAAAATACCACAAATGCTACTTTATAAATCGATTATAACGTGGGCAAAACTGCGTGCAGAAAACTTAGCTAGTTAAAACTTTCTGACTATCTGGCATGTTAGCTAGCTCACATTATAGGTTTATTTGACATTTATGCATAAAAGTGTAGTTTTAATGTAAATGGGGGACAAACTAGAGGCAGCCCTTACTCGGGAGAGCCGAGGCGATGAAATAACCACTCAGAAACAGTAGGAAAATTGACAAACAACTGTTTCTATAACCGTGTTCGTAGCGAGTTCAAACGGATTTACTTGAGTTCTCACAAGCGGCTTTTGAAGGTATTGTCGAGTAATCGATAGAAAACTATTTTATACGTAATTGTGTCTTTTTAATGGCATCCTTTATCCTTTAATTATATCTCATTCAAAAACCCCTTCGTACGAGAAAAAAATCGAATAAATTACAGAGAAATTGGTAAGAATTGTATTCAAAAGTATGTGCTTAACCTTAAAAGTTTTTTTTACGTTTACAATAAGTATCCCAGTATGGCTGAAATAAAACTCATAATGCGAAAAACTGGAGAGAAACGAAATAACAAAACGATCTTGTTAATGGTTCTGCCCTCATCTGCAATGAGGATTATTATTCCTACGTTTATAACCGGTAGCGTTAAACCTTTCAGCGAGTCTCTATCGGTTTAGTTATAAGCATATTTACGTTCCCACTGCTGATGATCTTGATGAAAGATACACTGACCACGTGTTCAAAACTCTTCAAAGTTCTCACGAGTTTTTAAAGTACACATAATTTTTTCAAGCATATAAATTAAGAAGTGCGCGATTTGAACTTAGGTGTACTCCTAATCAAGACAGCTATATTTTTGCTTTGAATATTTGGACAGACAGTTCAAGACAGCTATTTTCCATTTTACACACTACCTATTATAATAAAAGACATTTCATATGTACAGGGTGATTGGTAGATGGGTGCAAAGCTTCTAGGGGATGGTAGTGTGGACTATTTGGAACCATTTAAGCCATAGTTGTCTTAACCGAAGTTGGACTATTTTTTTTTAATTAATTTTTTACGAGAGACAAGGAAAATACCCAAAATATTACAGTTAGTTGCTAATAATTGCCAGTTTAAAAGGCCAGTTATTTATTTTTTGTTTAATTTAGGTTAACTAATGTGTAAGCAATCTACCAAAACAAGTTATTAGGTATTTGAGTCATTAGCCATTTTTTTACAGACATTTAAAACATACGAAAATTTTCTGCGATTCACAAAAAGCATTTTTGACGTTAATTTAAAAAAAAACGAATGGTGCTTTTTTTATTCAAACCTTTTTAAAAACATGTGTGGTTATTACTCTTTCTTTTGAGGTATCAAGTAAGCAGATATCTCAAAAAATATTGAAATTATGATCCAAAAACCAAATTGAGGGAGAAAATTTTAAGCAACTTTAATGAAAAAATAAGAAAATTATCGAATTGCTAAAAGTGACATACACCGTGTGGAACCTGTAGTCAACCCAGGCAGACACAATCTTAACGTCAGTTGGTCAGTTTTAAATATTAGGACGCCTCTACGAGCATTGGAAGATAGTTTTGAAGAAATCCCAAATGATTATTAATCCATTTAAGGATTTTAAGGTATCTGGTAAGAAGTGGGGCCCAATCAAAGTTCTGCCAATTACTCCAGCCCACACATTGACAGAGAATTTCCTCTGTACTGACACCTGCTTTTTCCAGTGTGGATTTCTGCCCTTCTTGGCCTGTTGGTGAAGGTTGTGAAAGTTTGTTATGCCCTGTATAGAAAATTTACTTATATTTGTCAACAAGATTGATTTTAAGAATCACGCATTGAAGATGCGTTGATGTCTCTGTTGAGGAGGAAACGGCAGAATTGGATTATTTCCCCGGTATCTTGTTTTTCCAAACCTGGCAGACCCGGGCCATGGAATACATACTTATCATTTTTGTGCATACTCCACATACATATCTTTCATTGTGAAATGTTAAGATTTTGAGCTACTACGCTAGTGCTGGTAGTAGGATCCGCTTAGAATGCTGCCAAAATCTATTCCTCGACCTTAGAATTGTGTCTGCTTGGGTTGAATCTGGAGTCATACACGTATAAACCGCGTGGTACCAAGGTACGACGCGGTTTATGCCACTTTCAGCAATTCGGTAATTTGCTTTTTTTCATTAAAGTTGCTTAAAATTTTCTCCCTCAATTTGGTTTTTGGATCATAATTTCAATATTTTTTGAGATATCTGCTTACTTGATACCTCAAAAGAAAGAGTAATAACCACACATGTTTTTAAAAAGGTTTGAATAAAAAAAGCACCATTCGTTTTTTTTTTAAATTAACGTCAAAAATGCTTTTTGTGAATCGCAGAAAATTTTCGTATGTTTTAAATGTCTGTAAAAAAATGGCTAATGACTCAAATACCTAATAACTTGTTTTGGTAGATTGCTTACACATTAGTTAACCTAAATTAAACAAAAAATAAATAACTGGCCTTTTAAACTGGCAGTTATTAGCAACTAACTGTAATATTTTGGGTATTTTCCTTGTCTCTCGTAAAAAATTAATTAAAAAAAAATAGTCCAACTTCGGTTAAGACAACTATGGCTTAAATGGTTCCAAATAGTCCACACTACCATCCCCTAGAAGCTTTGCACCCATCTACCAATCACCCTGTATAACGAGAGTATCCATGGTTATATTTGGGATTCAAAATCAGACCTATTTTCAACGAAACCTTAAATTAATATTTTATGAAGATGTTCATAAAATAGGTCTTAATTTAAATAAATAATAATCCTTTAGTTTACCAAGCGCAAATATGTTTTCGCTATTTAGTTCACTGTTGGTTGGATTATCTTAGTAGGGTAAATACGTGTTATATATTTAGGCATAGGCTTTCAGTATTAGGGCCTAAATCCTCATAACAAAATGATGCTATAATGAAAAGATTTTACGTTTGCTCGGCCAATTTGGCTTTGCGGGTAACTGAATGTGAAGGGGCCCTTGAATTAAAATGCCCTCCCGAGGCGAAAGAATTTATGAATCCCATTTTATGGTTGTCACTCATTGCCAGTCGCGACGACCGAGTGGCATACCCTATCGTGTTAGAGAATATAACGTGACTGGAAAAGCGTGTTGGCTAAGTTTCATTCGAGTTTCATTCAGATGGTCGTGAGTTCAAACCCCGCGACCTCTTGGTTTTTCGTCTTGAAAAGTGTATGTGGACTTTATTTAATACACGTGCTTAAACGGTCATGGTAAACATCGTGAGGGAACCGGCATGTTCTGAGAACCATAAAAACTTAGAAGGACATGTCTTTCGCACTCGACCAGAGTTGTAAATTAAGGCCCAATGTCTCGCGTCAAAAGAGAAGTCCCTGTGTCTGTATATCTGTGTTTTTTAATAATGGTTTCGTTTCGGTTTGCTTGGCTAGTACGGCTCGAGTAAAGCGCGGTTTCGATTGGCGATAACCTTAAGTCTGGTTTAGCCAACGCCTCGGGACCGGCGGGATTTCGGGGATTATGACGCGTATGGGATCCGAATAAGTGATTGCAGATCGGAAACGGAACAATGGAAGATTGTTTGAAACTAATTTCAATGATAAAAGCATTGGACTGTGAGATTAGCACTAATTTAGACTTACATTGTAACTTGGCACTTGAGACCATCAACTTGGATCGTAACTCAGGCTCGAACTAGCATGACTGCAGTTTATTTTATTATTTAAATTATTATTATTATCTCAAAAGATAAACACTTCGAGGAAATTGGGGTAGACATTAACCTAGAAATTGGATACTAAGAGTATACATGCTGCGCTAAATTTTCGCTTATGTTGTTTGTACTTTGTAAAATCCCCCGATATCCCAGTTTACTCAGCTAAATAAAAAATAACTCTGTGAAGCTCATTACATTTGCAAATATTAAATTCTTTCCTAGAAACGTTGTTCTAGTCGTACTACAGTGTGCTGAAAGTAATTTAATTCTCCTCTTTTCGTCCACAACGTTGTAAAGAACAGACTTGTTTCCTGGGTTTATAATTATAAAATTAAATTAGTCTAAAGTTTAGAGCACAATATAAGATAGAGGTAATTGCTTCTTTATTTTTAATTAATCTCGTTATACTCATGATAAATTATGTCTTACCTTAATATCTTAACCATATCCTTAATACAAACAGCCGTACCTGAAAATAAAATAAAGGTTTAGTTAAACTACAGAACATATTATTACTAAAAAAACTAAAAGCAATGAGTATCGTTAAAACTGATTGATTCCACATTAGGTTAACATTGTTTAAAAGTGCAAAAATAAAGTTTATTTATCTCCGTTATAGTCTTAGATGTTAATATCATCATAATGATTTAATCCCTTTCAATAATCCAAGCTTAGTTACGTAGTACCTAGTTATTCAGCGTGGAAACAGAAACAAAGTACCTAAAATTCTCCGTATTGGCAAAAAACACAATTCTGATCGGCAAATGGACCTGACAAATGGATTAAGACTATATTTCAAGACTATTCCAAGATGTGAATGACGAGCACCTTTCAAATCAAGAAGATTGAAAAATCCTTTGTTATTTTTTTATTTTATTCAGGCAAAAGTAATTGATAAAAGTTTTAAAGTTCATGGAAAATTAGGATCGCGAGAAAATATTCAGATAATTCACACATTTATTTTAAAATTATATTAAGTTTAATCGAAGAGACTTAAAGTTTGTGGTAGCTGAATTTTTTCATGGTTATAAATTTTGCTTTCTTCGTAAACCAATGTTGTGAGTTTGTTAAGGTCTTAAGGCCCCATATAACGTCAAATCGCTTGAAATTGCTTTTTGTTAACGAACATATCTTCCACAATAATAAAGCATTTACTTTGAGATTAATATATGTTATAGTTCAGGATATATGCTAGGGGATTACAGTTACGAAAACACGATTACATAAAATTTTCTCGATAGAAAAATAATCCAAAGTTCGCTCTAAATTTTACAATAAATCGTCGCTATTCAATAAATACTTTAAAATAAGCCTTGGTACTTTGTACAGTAAACAAACAGGTTATAGAGCAGGGGAAGAGAGTGTTAGATTGTTAAAATTTCTATTATTTTAACCGTAAAATAAGAAAAGTAAAACTGACCATTCGGGCATCTTCGTGCCACAAATTCAGTCAGCCGCGAGCTTTGAGACGGGCAACATGTATCGCGTCGTTTCTTGCATTCAGATCGCTATATAACGCACTAATTACGTAAAAAATGAATTGAAAAATTATTGTACTTGTTTGGTTTTTATTTCAAATATGCGAAATCTGTATAATAAGTGCAAGAAGCGACGGAATCGTAAAATGATAAAGTAAGTACCTATCCTACATTCGTTACAAACGTAAACAAAACGTATAGACAGTAGAGTTCATGACACTTTTGACAACAAAACATTTTTCGCCCTTTGGATTTCAAATTTCTGTTTTGTCTGTGGCTTATTGGACAATCCACACAGCATCATAACAGAGCTTATAAAAAAATATGGTATCATAAAGTATATGGCGAGACGAAGTTCGCGGGGGCAGCTAGTATACATATAATAATAAAGTGTAGGTATAGTAAAACAATTCTAATAATGAACTTCCCTCCACAAAACCGTGATGATTTCAACGTGTGGGAGGAAATACAGAAAAACAGAATACACAGAAAAAAAAATACAGAATTCGGTGGAGGGGCGTTCATTTTAGAAATGGTTTTACTATATACTTATATATTATAATAAAATACAGGAGGAGACTTCAAACAATAAATTCATAAGTAATACATGGATTATGACTTAATAAAACTTTTTTATAGTTTGGAGATCTCAAAGAGTTTTGATTTATTTATGATAACTGTCATAAATTATGTCATGTCAATTCATGAAAAAGTAAATTTACGATATTTCATAGAACAAACAAATCACTACGTTTTTGTGCTTCTTAACCCTACGTTGCTTTCAGTGCTATATCACACACAACCAATATAACTATGATTTTTTTATTATAACCTGCGCGTATAAAGAATTTATCTATAAATGGCGTCCGCCCGCATGCGTTCTCGCTCACTCTCTATCGCTATCTATACTCACACAGTACGCGCTACAAAAAGCTTTTTTTTAACGTCCGTTAAAAAAGCGTTCAAATAGAACATTTGCATACCCAAGTACGTGTTCACACTTTGGCGCTTTTATAACGCGACGCTTTTTAGGGTTCCGTAGTCAAATGGCAAAAACGGAACCCTTATAGATTCGTCATGTCCGTCCGTCCGTCCGTCTAACCACACACAAAGGACCAAATTTGAGTCCAATTGCGGAAAAAGGAGTCCCCAAACTAAACCGTCCGTATGTCCATCCGTCCGTCCGTCCGTCCGTATGTCACAGCCGTTTTACTCCGAAACTATAATAGCTATAAAGCTGAAATTTTGTAAGTAGATGTATTCCGTGAACCGCACTAGGATTTCATAAAAAGTTTTTAAAAAATCATTTGCATTTGGGGGTCCCCATACATAGAACCGAAACTTTAAAAATTAAATTAAAATTATTTTTTGATTTAAAAGCGTTCGTATGAATTGAAGACGTTATAAAAGCGCCGACGCCGGGTTTATAACGCAAAGCTGTTTAAACTCTTTAGGTACTTTACTTTTTATTTAAAACTAGCTTTCCGCCCGCGGCTTCGCCCGCATTATATTAGAGTAAAAAGTATCCTATGTCCTTCTCCCGGCTCTAAACAACCTCCCAGCCAAGTTTCAGCCAAATCCGTTCAGCCGTTCTCGAGTTATAAGTGAAGGCACTAACACGACTTTCTTTTATATATATAGATAAGTATTTTGTAAAAAATACTCTGTAGGGACCGAGATAAAAATACTATTTAAATAATAATAATACAATAATACCATGGAAATATGCTCGAATTAAAAATAATTTTGGTATTACGTTTGTATGGGAAATTCGTCGTGACGCCTGTTTGAGAAATTGTTTTGCCAACCGTACCATACGTACCCGCCGCCATGGTCAAATATCATCAATAAAAAATGATATCTATCTTATAAAGTATTTTATTACTTAAAAAAAAAATTGACCACTTTCCGCATGCCCTGCGAATGATATTTTAAAATATAGGTAGGTCACTGCATGTTTTGCCATATATTATATGGAACTAAATATAAAAACAGTTTTTCCCTTAAACTCAATTCATATGAAATTTTTAAATCAATTTTAAATATTTATATCTTACTTTACTTTATTTATCTAAAAGACATATAATATGACCATCACAAATTTTAAGAAAAATAATCATGCAGTTAAGGGTTAAGGTTTAGGAACTTATCTATATTAATAATTTCGTGCAGGGGTACGGTAGACTCGATCGAAACCTTATTTAAATAACGAAACATAAAAAAATATTGATTTTGAGTCGACAACATATATCCGGAAAATTCGTATTATGGAGAATTTCGTTTAATTCCGACTGAAAATTAAACAATAATATACAAACCGCTGTCGCCATTTTTGGTGTCAACAAGCACGTTCCGTTTCTTAGATACGCCTCGCCAATCAACACATAGCGTTCGTCGCTCCAAAATGAATCCATCACAAAGAACTGAAACGAAACGTCTTGATATTATTTTTCTGTGGCCGATTCAACCACAGAAAAATAATATTAGTTTCCTTTTTATGGCTCGATGATATTGTTAAGGCTGCTGGTTCACGACCGTAATACCTGGAGGTCGTTAAGGGAAGGGAGGCCTATGTCCAGCGGTGGACGTCCAACGGCTGACATGATGATGACGAAGTATGTATTTTGTCCTAAGGTATTAAATAATTATCCTTGAAACAGTTTAACTTATAAACTGATAGGTGTCTAGATGACATTTGTCAAAATGACAGCTGTCAAACTTTAAACTGCCATAACTCTGAAACGGCTTGGCCTAGAGATGCCGTACTATTACAACATTTACGTTGACAGCTGTCAAACTTTAAACTGCCATAACTCTGAAACGGCTTGGCCTAGAGATGCCGTAAGAAGCTCAATCGACAGGTGCTAGAGAGAGCTACATTTTTGATGACAGCTGTCAAACTTTAAACTGCCATAACTCTGAAACGGCTTGGCCTAGAAATGCCGTACAAAGCTCAATCGACAGGTGTTAGAGAGAGCAACGTTTTCAATGACAGCTGTCAAACTTTAAACTGCCATAACTCTGAAACGGCTTGGCCTAGAGATGCCGTACTATTTCAACATTTACGTTGATAGCTGTCAAACTTTAAACTGCCATAACTCTGAAACGGCTGGAACTAGAGATGCCCTACTAAGCTCAATCGACAGGTGTTAGAGAGAGCAACGTTTTCAGTGACAGCTGTCAAACTTTAAACTGCCATAACTCTGAAACGGCTTGGCCTAGAGATACCGTACAAAGCTCAATCGACAGGTGTTAGAGAGAGCAACGTTTTCAATGACAGCTGTCAAACTTTAAACTGCCATAACTCTGAAACGGCTTGGCCTAGAGATGCCGTACTATTTCAACATTTACGTTGACAGCTGTCAAACTTTAAACTGCCATAACTCTGAAACGGCTGGAACTAGAGATGCCCTACTAAGCTCAATCGACAGGTGTTAGAGAGAGCAACGTTTTCAGTGACAGCTGTCAAACTTTAAACTGCCATAACTCTGAAACGGCTTGGCCTAGAGATACCGTACAAAGCTCAATCGACAGGTGTTAGAGAGAGCAACGTTTTCAATGACAGCTGTCAAATTTTAAACTGCCATAACTCTGAAACGGCTTGGCCTAGAGATGCCGTACAAAGCTTAATCGACAGGTGTTAGAGAGAGCAACATTTTCAATGACAGCTGTCAAACTTTAAACTGCCATAACTCTGAAACGGCTTGGCCTAGAGATGCCGTACGAAGCTTAATCGACAGGTGTTAGAGAGAGCAACATTTTCAATGACAGCTGTCAAACTTTAAACTGCCATAACTCTGAAACGGCTTGGCCTAGAGATGCCGTACGAAGCTCAATCGACAGGTGCTAGAGAGAGCTACATTTTCGATGACAGCTGTCAAACTTTAAACTGCCATAACTCTGAAACGGCTTGGCCTAGAAATGCCGTACAAAGCTCAATCGACAGGTGTTAGAGAGAGCAACGTTTTCAATGACAGCTGTCAAACTTTAAACTGCCATAACTCTGAAACGGCTTGGCCTAGAGATGCCGAAGCCGGGTTTTCATCTAACATAAAAAAATATTGATTTTGAGTCGACAACATATATCCGCAAAATTCGGATTATGGAGAATTTCGTCAAATTTCACCCGAGCGTAGCCGGGTTTTCATCTAGTTCTTTTATAAATTCACTTTTATCTAATATTGAAGTATATCATACGGTTTGACTTTTCGTTTATAAAATTAATCAGAAATAAAAGGCAGACTATTAATTTTAACATTTCATGTGAAATTTAGTTCAGAAAACTTTATTTATTTATTAATAAAATCCCCAGCCCTTTCATTTTTCTTAATAACTGAGCTTACGACCAAAAAACCTAATAAATAAAATTGAACCAATAAATATTGCTAGTTCCTAGACAATAATCACAAAGCAACATCTAGCCCCGTGGTAAGCTAGAATCTTGTGTTACGGGTGCTAGATTTCTGATATATATACTTAATATAATATACATACACATTTATGAAAGTTATTTAAAACACGGGAAAAGCCGTGTGTGGAATTTATACTTTAAACTTTAAAAATACACATATCCGCTTAAAGATATATTTTAGCGCAGGCGAAGCCGCGGGGCGGAACGCTAGTATTACCTTATATATCTTAGGGTCTACAAAATGAATTTCAAATTATAGAAGTAATTTGATGTGTCAGATTTTTTGCGCGAAATATATACTCAGCTCGGGCTGTCATGGCGCTGTCACGCGCCTCTTACTTATTTAGCCGAACTTAGCCGATCGTCGAGTTTGTGCTGACCCCCCGTACATCCTTAAAACAAAGTGAGATAATTGAGTTCATTTTCGTTGTGTAGTGTTGTGTTGGTTTCCAAAATATTTAACATTAACTTATTTAACAACTTTTTTAAAAGGTGTTCTACTCAAATGTGGCTTATTCCACTAATCCCCGTTGAAAATCCCCAACAACAGGGAAAAGTGAACTTTTTGTTCATTATTCCCCGTTGACGCCGATGTTATGAAGTAATAAATAACAAAAGTGGCCAAGTGCGAGTCGGACTCGCCCATGTAGGCTTCCGCAGCAATTGTTTATATGAAATAGTTTATGACTATTATAAAAAAACTACTTGATAGATTTCGTTCAAACCAATTTTCGTTGTTAGTTTTTATGGTTATGTACAATATATATTTTTTCTAGATTTATCATCCTCTTATTTTAGAAATTAGAAATTAGAGGGGGGCGACACTCTGTTTTCCACTTTGGAAGAGTCTCACGTCCAAAGTATTAAGTTATGAATTAAATGGTGTTAGAAACATTGTTATGATTTTTGAAGACCTATTCATAGATACCCCACACGTATGGGTTCGATGAAAAAAAAGTTTTTAAGTTTCAGTCCTATGTATGGGGACCCCCAAATGTAATTTTTTTTTCAATTTTTTTATGAAATCTTAGTGCGGTTCACGAAATACATCTACTTACCAAATTTTAGCTTATAGCTAAAATTTGTAAATTTAAAAATTAAAATTTGTAGTTTCGGAGAAAAACGGCTGTGACATACGGACGGACGGACGGACGGACGGACGGTCGGACGGACGGACATGACGAATCTATAAGGGTTCCGTTTTTGCCATTTGGCTACGGAACACTAAAAAAATAATTAAATATATTTGTGGTTGTCATAAATAAAAAAATCGATTATCTGTCTTGATTTTATGTTGGAGAATATGAGTTATGCCTTCGTAAGAAGACTACGGAAGCCTATCTTGACCCGACACGCGCTTTGTTGGTTAATAAACTCTTAGATTTGTTATAGGAGCGTATAAATCCCTCATCCAAATCTCTAAATATGTAGTTGAATTTCCTTTGAAAGTCGATATCTTGTTCCATTTTATTTTTTACCTTTCGCATCTCAAAGGCTGTTGTTAAGTCATCGCTTGTGTTCGCTCAATCAGGGCCGCTCTCCGGACAAAGAAGGAAGTAGCTCTCTCGGGACACTATTGTGGTCGCATTGTGATCAGCGTAATGCTCAATGAATTACTGGAAATTAGCCAGTTTCTTATAGGGAATACTTGTTTTCTATAAAGTTTTTAGTTTCTTGTGACGTTATTTACGTATTTTTTCTAGAGTCATAAGGCATTTTCTAAACTTTTAGAATGCGTGGTTTCATTTTCTGAGTCCATGGAAATTAACTAGCATCTGATAGAGAAAGGCCATGTTGGCTCAGTGGTAGCACACTCGACTTTCAATCTGAAGATCGATAGTTGATTAGTAGAATGGTAGAGACAGTGTACTAAACCTATGTTGAAAACGCAAATTAACATAATTATAAGAAAAATATACTTATTATTATCCACAGTAATTCCATGAATTAATCTTAAGGTATTCTACCCCTGATTAGCATAACATCCTTTCGCCATGCGAGTACGAGACATGTCTATCTGGCACACACTTTGAATACAGAGCGAGTTGTTTAAGAGATGTGAGGCTTTGGAAAATAAAATGCCTGGAAAAGAATAAGTAATTGGTTGGTTTATAGTTGGGCCAGTATACATATTGATCCAGTAAGCAGCCATGCCAGCTGGAAACTCATTTATTTCTATAAATATGTCAGCAATTTTATCACAAGAAGGGAATTAATTGATTGCTTTCTCAAGATAAGACAAGTTTTTTCCGGCATATTTTTGTAAGTTGGAAATAAATATATATATTTGTTTGTTTATTCACTCACATTTACTAAGTATTAAATTTAATATTGTACCAAGATTATTACTAATAAACCCATTTCATACGTAATAAACTTAGTAGGTACTAATATACACTTCATGGTTACATTGTTATTATCTTTCATGTTTTTATTAGCGAAACAAAAGGCTGTAAGAATTTTTATTACATGAGACGCACAGCTATTCTTCTTCCTATTCGTTATATGGAACTAGCTTTCCGCCCCGCGGCTTCACCCGCGTTATAAAATTGTCCCGTCGAAAAAAGTATCCTATGTCCTTGTCCTTGTTCTAATCTAGATTAAATATCTCTCCATCAATTGTCAGCCACAACGATTCAGCCGTTCTTGAATAGTGTAAGTAACACAACTTTCTTTTATATATAAAGATATAGATTTATAAATACAAACTAAATAATTTTGCTGTATGTAAGTTTCCTTGTGTTCTTGTAATTGTTTGTGTTTAATCACGTTTAATCAAAATTATACAACATACAAATCAACACCACCGATGACCAAACGAAATAAAAATTACACGAAAAGTCCTTTGCAAGTCCTTGGGATGTCCTCAACCTAAATAACTGATGGAGAATGCGAGGAATACAGATCTGACCTTACATTACTCATCGTCTTCACATACTTGTGTAATTAAACATTCAAGATTGAACCCCTAGATATCAGATCGGGAAATTGAAAAAGTTGTAAACAGGAAAAGTTTGTAAATATAATTTGTTCGCACTTGTTGGGTTAGCTGGATGTCTTGGCACGTATCTTTGCAGCGGTAGGGTTAGCGTCATTTGTATCTATCACATATGTACTGGTATGTATGATAGATACAAAATAGAGATTAATTTCACCATTCATTGTTTAGATTTTTTTATGATTTGTTAAATGGTATCGTAGTCGAGCTCTGTCCGTCGCACCAGGTCTCAGTAGAGCCTGTGTGGCGAGGTTACAGCTTTATATAGGTTATACAATAATATTATACCTTGTTAACGCTCTCAAAAATCGAAGTAAAATGATAAGCCTTTTGAAACTCTTCTGAACATGGTTAGAAAAGTACCAAACATTCTTTACGAGTCTTTACTCAAACAAGAACCCGTAAATTGGTCCTATTCGATTTATCGGTGACATAAGGTTTCTATTGCTTTGAATGAACAATAGCTTCTAGTACTCTTCGCTATTGTGCTCGAATAGCGTCCAATTACAATGGCCCTATATCAGCCAGATTAATAGAACGCTCACTTTCAACATTCATACACTAAATGATATCTACGGGCTAGTAACCTAAAGCTTTATTTATCATTTATTTTCCATGGAATGGTGTTCTTTATGTTGCTTTCACACACATACTCGTACGAAACAAATTTTAGAATAAATAAAATAAATATTGCTCAATATGTATTGTCAAATACAAAGGATTATTATTCATCATTCAAAACCAACATTTCGCGGCTATAAAATTAAAACTCCTGATAAATATACACCAAACTATTGTAACATCGACTTAACTGGTCCCTTAAAAGAGATAAATTTATTTAGGAATGCTTCACTTTATTGCTATTTTCGCGGAGGTATCCTTTTTGTAAGGTACAAAATATTTCCACTCCGGAGACGGGCTTGCTTCTCTAGAATTCCATTTATTTCTATTTAACAACTGACAAGTAAACATAATGAATAATAAATTAAATAACACTTGAAATACCAGGATAACAGAAACGTTGAGTGGTGTGCAAATCTCGGTGTTTACGTCAACAGGACTTTCGCAATTCAATCAATAGTAAATAATTCTATTTCCGTGCTAGGGCAGTCCCGGGGGCGTGGGTAAATGAGAAATCTCACAGCAGTGCTATCTTGAGCTCTTTCGTTATTATGCATTCCTAGTACTTGAGGTCGGACGCAGGCCACCGGACCAATATTAACTAAAGTAGGACGGTGTATGACAAAGCGGTCAATAACGTTACCTGTGCGCGCAAAGTTTCAAGAGCTTTTCAAATTTCATCCATTTTATTGCCAATATAAGTTGTAAACAGCTCAATGGTTCATAAGTAGCACTAGCTCATCACATACCCAGAAGAAGAAGAGTGGTGAGGCCACAGGGCAGACAGATAGTTTGAGATAAAAGCTAGTGCGTCTTCTCTAGTATTTAAATATATTTTCAGTCTTTACGCTGTATTAACTGAAAAGTAAAGCTAACATACGAGTATAGTAAAACCATTCTAAAAATGAACTCCCCTCCACAAAACCGTGATGATTTCAACGTGTGAGAGGAAATACAGAAAAAAAAAATACAGAATTCGGTGGAGGGGCGTTCATTTTAGAAATGGTTTTACTATACAATAGTTTGCTTAGCGATAAGACGCTGCGCGAGTTTTAATTCCGCCTAACTAGAAATTTCGAGTTTTTGTTGATATAATTACAGATATTAAATAATTGTTATTGAATAAACTATGTAAATTCACACACACTACACTAGAAACACATCCCAAAGCGTGCGTGACCGAATCTATCATCGTATATATCTAAACTTTCAGACAAATTATGCTTATATTTGTTCAGTTTAGAATTATGCCTAGTAAATAAAAAGTAGGTGTTAAATGAAAAAAAATGTTTTGAATAAATATAATTAAAATATTGCTAGGTCTTAACATAATCCTCAATTTTGTAAATGTGATGCTGCAAATCTAATCCAAATCTCATTTGTATTACCAGTTTCCCCCAAATCGACGCAAAATGTTTCCAAGTTATTCAGAAGTAAAAATTACATCTTAAATTAAGTTAGAAGGTATCTTGGCAGGTTCATGCTGTCAAACTTGTTTCAACTTCAGGGTCAAACTTTATGATTTATTTCCTTGATTCTTTGGAATTAAAGATGTATTAAAGACTAGCTTTTGCGTGTAGCTTCCTTTGTGTATTATTAATATATTAATGCTGGTAATTAATATAAATCATAAAATTACAAGTATTTGTAATTATAAAAATCATCATCATCAACATCACACAATTCCCACCGCTAGGACACAAGGACATCTCTCTTGACGAGAGCGATTAACCTTGGGTAATTCACCACGCTGGCTAAGTGCGGGTTGGTAAATGACACAGTCATGTCCTTCAAACTTTAGTGCATGACTTTTAAAAAGCACATATTTTTTTCAAAAAAAACATAGATGATGGAAATCTTTAATGAAAGTCGAATGTGCTACCTTTCAGCCAACACGGCTCTCTTATAAGAGTATTTAATAGTGCTAAAGGATTTACATAAAATGAGAGAAATCTTTTTTTTTACATTGTTTTGCTACGTAAAGGCGCGGAGTGCTCCATGTATCAAAAAACTAATCGTTTCTGTACAGTATAAGTATAGATAACGTGTTTTTTCTTCCCGATCACGATCACGACATAGGAAATAGAAAACTTTCCTACACGATCCATTGGTTCAGTAGCATTTATTTTGGCAGGAAGGAAATACAAACACGACTCAAATAACTTTCTCGTATGTTCTATAAATGTTTATACTTCTGATATTCGGAGTGT
Source organism: Chloroclystis v-ata (assembly GCA_963691955.1). Lineage (NCBI taxonomy): Eukaryota > Metazoa > Arthropoda > Insecta > Lepidoptera > Geometridae > Chloroclystis > Chloroclystis v-ata. The sequence continues at coordinate 14,716,752 of OY829902.1, read as the reverse complement.
TGGGAAAACACGTGTTTTAATGAAGATCAGATAATATTCTTAATTGTATAACAATTACAAAATAAAACATTTCCAAAGTGGTAAAAAGTAGATACGCCCCTCCCCCTCTACTAAAATAAAATACTTAATTATAAAACTAAAAAAGTATATAATATACATAAAAATGTATAATGTAAATATGTATATAATGTAGTAAGTAGATAGTTTTTTTTTAGACGTCATAAATTTACTTCTGAGACTTCAACTACAAGGCCCACAATTTTAACGTTTATGTTAAATTTATGTTACCTGCCAAGTTCAAATCAGAATCGTTGCCCATGAAGGTTTCCTCATGGGTATTCCGACTCACACTTGGCCGGTTTTATTTATGATGATATTTGATCCAATAACATTCTATTTCCAACTGCTTTTAAGTATAGAATATACAGTAGTTAGATACTGGAAATGTAGAGAACTACAAGAGCGGTGTATCCGCGCAAAGTCAATTTGCCGTCTTGAATTTATTTACTTTCAATTTGTGTGTGTGCCCTTCTTGGGTTCAAATTGAAGATGTAAGTTACTTAAGCTTGGCTTATAAATAAGTACCTATATCGTTGAACTTGGAAATACATCGTAAGGCGTCTGTTATCTACTTCATTCTATGTATAAAAATAAATATTATATTGACCACTGCTGGGCATTCTATAAATAGAATAAATAAATATTGCTGGACAATTCACACAATATTTATTTATTTTATTTATCGAATGCCCAGCAGTGATAATTTCGGCACTACTGGGATATCGACTTATTTAAGTCAGACTTGACTTACACAACACAGCTTTAACTTGTTTATATATTATTATTATGTTGATGGACATCTGAACGACGCGACAATGCTACAATTAGGTAATTTTATCAATTCGCATGAAAATGTATTCATATTCACTGTCATAATGACTTAATTAAATACATACTGCCTAAGCTATGTGACTGAGCCCTCGTTATTACAGATTTTCCCACGGAAAGGTATATTTTCCTGCTTTAATAAGTTTACTTAGTTACTTAACAAAACCCAATATTTTATCCGGTACACACATTATTAGTAAGATAATTTCTAAGTCACTAAATTATATGATACTGGTTGGGTATCATATACTTAATTTTATATATTTCACATTTATGAGCGATAATGTTGCGAAGCTACGTTTAATATTGGCCTATGGATACAAAAAGCGTCTAATAAGTCGACAGTAATAATGGCAAATGTCGCGGTCCACTCCTCACGAAGCTTGTGACAAAACAACGGACATTTTTCTCAGCATCTCATACAAATTCCGAGCATTCAGAACTTCCCCACACTAATACATACCACTATATTACATACCTAGCAGCAGAATTTATTATCATGAGTTAGATTCCTTTAGAAAACAAGCATCCAGAGAATAGCTCAGTAATTTATGGGAAATGGTCTACTCTTTAACTAGTCTATATCATCATAACAAACCATTTTACGTTCCAACATTGGGAACAATGTCTACCAAGAGAACTATGTAGGTCTTAGAGTTTATAGGATTTAGGATAAACACTGCAAGTACTCTGCGGATTAGTGATGCCTTGAATATAAATAGAACTGAAAGACCCTGTTCCCCTTTACGCTGCTGGTATAAAAATCCATTCGATCCATTGACAAACTCTGTGGCGCAACCGGCGAAGGTCGGCCTGCGACGCAATAAATTACGGGTTCGAATCCCGCCTAGGAACAAAAATTAATACGATCTGCAGATACGTTTACCGGGATACGTCTGGGTGTTCTTTGTGTATTATAAAAAAATATCTATGTATAAGATTCTTTTAATTACCAAATAATTAAATCAGGTTAAAGGTTCTCTTGTCCTTGTAAATTTGATAATTGCTGTATTGTTATTATTATGATGATATTGAATAATAGATATTTTGCTGGGTCCTCTCGTACTTCTGAATTTTAAATTCCTTTTTTAGTATGTACCGGTTGTTTACAATAGGTTTCATTTAATGGAAATCTCGTCTCGTCACGTCACATCTGGGCTGTAAGGGTTTCGTTGAATATCCAACCGCATATTCTAAACTAGTTTCGTAAGCCATTTTGTATGCATAGACCTTAGATACATATATAAATCGAGATAGATTTATATTTGTTTCTAAGGTTTATGCATTATTAGAGCGAAAGTTCGGGTAAAATATGGTTTTCTCTATTGTTTGCAAGCTATTGTCTTGGTGTTTTCTATGTAAAAAAACTACTTATTTTATGATAGTTGGAATAGTTTAAAAAGTTTATCAGTCCTACAAATTGACTAGCTATAGATATTTTTGTGTCAATCGTCCAGCAATCTGTATTTATCTGCGCAAACACGTAATTTAAACTAAATTTAATCTAGAATTCCAAAAAAAAATATCAACACAAAAAAAATAATTTCTAGCACAAAAAATCATACAAAATACTTCGCATCTGTCGAATCCATACATTTTTGTACTCTTCTATTAGCGAGTTCGACTATCGATTGTTTTACTCTGTCTAGGCTCTCAGTTTAGAAACTATCGAATCCTCAAATTCAAATCACAGATGTGACAAAAGTCCAATAACAAAAAGAAAGCCTGTGTCAGGTTGAAGTTCGCTGTGAACGGATTTTTCTCTATTTTCGAGAGTGGATAATTCTATCTTTGTAGTTGGAAGAGCAGATAGGTGTAGGAGGAAAGTAACTCGAACTGGCCTTTACAAGGCTTTGATATTCACTTTGTGGATTTATTTCTAGTTTCTTGTTAAAGGTGTATTTGACTTTTGCAGCTCCTATTTTTTAGAATCCTGTTTTTAGTAGAAATGCGACCTATTAATCTCTTTGTAATAATTCACTAGTTTAATTTAGATAATGGACATAAAATCACATTCATTTAGAAAATATTCTGTTTGCATAATATCATGTAAGGAAGTATTATTATTTTAATGGAAAAATAAATTATTTTCAAAACAATTTATCTTCTTTTTTATTTATTAATCATTGATTTAGGTAACACATTAACCCGCACACTTTTCTGCTTACATAAATATTGAAATGTAAATTTTATATAAATTATAAACATAATGTGATAAAACCCTGTCAATTAATAATTTTCATAACTATAAGATTAGCTTACAATGAATTCACATTCGGACCTAGTTAACGATTCGAATATGTAGAATTCTACAACGGGTGGTACAGACCCACCCTATGCGAGTTGTAGAATTCTGAAATACAAAATACAGTTATTTTTATCTCACTTTTGCTAGAATAATCTGCGAAAGTTAAATTTTCAGAGTCGGGCACGTTTCCTAGCAAGATAATCAAATCGGATTAAACAGCAAAATCCTTACAAGTCCCTATGATGCTTCTCAAGTTGATTAAACCTCCAAAGTCGTTTACATGAAAATATACTGTTTTGTAGATTAATTACGAGATTGGAGGCTTAATACCAACGAATGGGTTTGAATTGGGCAGAGTTCTGTTAGGTCGACCGTGGGCTTAAATCGCTTAGAATGAACGAAGCGCGGGATTTGCGTGTAACCAATATGTAGGACAACTTCATTTCCCTAGTCGATTCCTGTTTGAGTCTAGGCCATATTCCGATCAGTAATTTCCTCTCGGCTAAACACACATAATATTATGGAGGAGGAGGATCGTTGATAAACTGATAACTGTGGATACAAGAGTGAGCCGTCATTATTCTATGTTTTATCTTTCAGACTCTTTAGTATTTTTTTCAGCATTCTTTAGCATTTGATCTTTTATTCTTAGTAGCTTTCACATTATGTGAAATTACAACACATGTAAGCAATCAACAAGCATCTTTACTGAGCTAAGTTTTACAACACGCCGAATAATCGATCCGAATGAGTAGGTTAATTATTGACCGATATAGTGTATACGATATTCGCTTTCAGGGTCAAAAATTAAGCTGATTACTTAATTACACATTGACATGACTACAAAGTAACTACACATACTAAACAAAAATAACAGGTACAATCAAAAGCAAAATTATAGTTCATTACTTTCATCCCTCAATCGATGTTTAATATTTAAGTGATAGTCAGTTTAATTTGAACTATGGTTCTGAAGTTTGAACTATTTTATTCGTCTATTATGTATTTCTATATTAATAATTTCGTGCAGGGGTACGGTAGACCCGATCGAAACCCTATTTAAATAACGAAACATAAAAAAATATTGATTCTGAGTCGACAACATATGTCCGGAAAATTCGTATTATGGAGAATTTCATTAAATTCCGACTGTAAAATAACAAATCATAAACAAAACCGCTGTCGCCATTTTTGGTGTCAACAAGCACGTTCCGTTTCCTTGGAAACGCCTCACCAATCAACACCTTGCGTCACAAAGAACTGAGAATATGTAAAACGAAACGGAAATGTGTTTAATCTTTAACCTGATATTGTCCGATTCAACCACAGAAAAATAATATTAGTTTCCTTTTTATGGCTCGATGATATTGTTAAGGCTGCTGGTTCACGGTGGATGCAGGCTGCATCCGACCATAATACCTGGAGGTCGTTAAGGGAAGGGAGGCCTATGTCCAGCAGTGGACGTCCAACGGCTGACATGATGATGACGAAGTATGTATTTTGTTCTCATAGTCAACATAAGGTATTAAATGGTTATCCTTGAAACAGTTTAACTTATAAACTGATAGGTGTCTAGATGACATTTGTCAAAATGACAGCTGTCAAACTTTAAACTGCCACAACTCTGAAACGGCTTGGCCTAGAGATGCCGTACTATTTCAACATTTACGTTGACAGCTGTCAAACTTTAAACTGCCATAACTCTGAAACGGCTAGACCTAGAGATGCCCTACTAAACTCAATCGACCGGTGTTAGAGAGGGCAACATTTCTGATGACAGCTGTCAAACTTTAAAATGCCATAACTCTGAAACGGCTTGGCCTAGAGATGCCGTACAAAGCTCAATCGATAGGTGTTAGAGAGAGCAACGTTTTCAATGACAGCTGTCAAACTTTAAACTGCCATAACTCTGAAACGGCTTGGCCTAGAGATGCCCTACTAAACTCAATCGACCGGTGTTAGAGAGGGCAACATTTCTGATGACAGCTGTCAAACTTTAAAATGCCATAACTCTGAAACGGCTTGGCCTAGAGATGCCGTACAAAGCTCAATCGATAGGTGTTAGAGAGAGCAACGTTTTCAATGACAGCTGTCAAACTTTAAACTGCCATAACTCTGAAACGGCTTGGCCTAGAGATACACCACTAAGCTCAATCGACAGGTGTTAGAGAGAGCAACATTTTCAATGACAGCTGTCAAACTTTAAACTGCCATAACTCTGAAACGGCTTGGCCTAGAGATGCCGTACAGAGCTCAATCGACAGGTGTTAGAGAGAGCAACATTTTCAATGACAGCTGTCAAACTTTAAACTGCCATAACTCTGAAACGGCTTGGCCTAGAGATCCCGTACAAAGCTCAATCGACAGGTGTTAGAGAGAGCAACGTTTTCAATGACAGCTGTCAAACTTTAAACTGCCATAACTCTGAAACGGCTTGGCCTAGAGATACCCCACTAAGCTCAATCGACAGGTGTTAGAGAGAGCAACATTTTCGATGACAGCTGTCAAACTTTAAACTGCCATAACTCTGAAACGGCTTGGCCTAGAGATGCCGTACAGAGCTCAATCGACAGGTGTTAGAGAGAGCCACATTTTCAATGACAGCTGTCAAACTTTAAACTGCCATAACTCTGAAACGGCTTGGCCTAGAGATCCCGTACAAAGCTCAATCGACAGGTGTTAGAGGGAGCAACGTTTTCAATGACAGCTGTCAAAGTTTAAACTGCCATAACTCTGAAACGGCTTGGCCTAGAGATGCCGTACAAAGCTCAATCGACAGGTGTTAGAGGGAGCAACGTTTTCAATGACAGCTGTCAAACTTTATACTGCCATTAACTCTGAAACGGCTTGGCCTAGAGATACCCTACTAAGCTCAATCGACAGGTGTTAGAGAGAGCAACATTTTCGATGACAGCTGTCAAACTTTAAACTGCCATAACTCTGAAACGGCTTGGCCTAGAGATGCCGTACAGAGCTCAATCGACAGGTGTTAGAGAGAGCAACATCATAATTAAAACACGGTTCTTCAGTTTTTCTTATCAATAAACCTATTTATTATTGTATAGTACAGCTACACTATTATTGATAATCATTGAATTCCATATTGATTTATGTTAAAATAAACATAGCTTAATTCTTTTGTCCTTGGAGAAGTCCCTGTGTCCCAGCTGTGGAAACTAATAGTACCAGTTTGAGTTAGTACCTACTAATTAGCGGCTCATCCACTAACGTTCATTCCTTCCGACTTACCCCGTCGTGCAAACTGAATAGAAAAGCGACGGGATAAAATAAAACACGACGGGAAGGGATCGCGACGCGAGGTTTTAATACCGTCATTCTTTCTCGCTCTTGCATATGTATCCACTGGCGTTTATTCCGTAAGGATTGTAGATTCCGGCAGGAATGAACGTCAAAATATCATGTCATATCTGCAAAATTCGGATTATGGAGAATTTCGTCAAATTTCACCCGAGCGTAGCCGGGTTTTTATCTAGTAATAATATAACAACGGGAATTACTCATGCATAACTCGCGTAACTCCTTTATAAATACGTGAGTACATCACGTTGTTATAAAATGAATAGGATATACATTATATTGTTGGTATTTGTTATTAGTACAGTCAATGCAGAGTTTTCCTTGCCAACTGTCCACTAATACCTCCGCGTATGTATTCGACGCGTCGCGACGTGCTATTGAGAACATTGAATTGTCGCCTTGCTAGGGTTTCCATAATCGTGTTACAACCGTTCACCGTTAATTATCATTGTATCGTGCGAGCGGATTACGATTCCGAATTCCGTACTATTACTAATATTACATGGCTCTAAGTTGTACTAATTAATAGCTAATCATGCTACACGGATTTGAAAATTCAATGTTAAATAAATGTACGTTGCATCTTCATAGTATTGTATCCTAATTAAATTAAATAATCATAAGACTTACATAATGTAATAAACCCTTTACCTCGTTAACTCTGAAAATAAGCTCCATTTTATGACGTTTAGTAAAAATACACTAAAATTCTATTACTGTATTGTGTAAGCAATTTTTGTAACTCCATTTTACAACAATAATACATTTACTCCAAAGACCTTTAGGTAATTGATTAGCAAAGATTGGTAGGTATTGAGGAGACCCGTGCCTATTTATGTGATGATATTACATGGGGTTTATAAAAATAGCATAATAGATTGGACATTTATATGAACGCATAATCCGTCAACATTAGGTATGTATAATGTACATATTTATCATGCCATAAAGGATTGGACATAAATTATAAATGATATTTTAGCGAATATCCACGCCTGATCTAGTGACCACATAGACTGTAAACTATAAAATATCAAGTATTTTATGAGGTTGTTGTACATTCGTCACACAGTAGGTAAACACAGAAAAAGATTAACTTTACCGAGAACTTGTCAAATCAATATTAAGGTGACTTTACCATTTCGTTTTTTGAGACTATTCGAGCTTATAAAAATATCACAAAAACACCCGATAGCGAGTTGATGGGTAGAAGACCTTTACAAATATTGACTGCGAAAAGCGAAAACGAAGTAATCAAACATGTCGCTTCGTTTACGATATCAACTGTGTCGTGAAATTTTATGTTTATGACCAGGAACTGTTTATTTCGTAACAAATTCTATGGTACTTCATGATGATCTGTGTTTGATGGCATGTATTGTTATACTGGCCATAATATTGTTAAGTCAATGACACGATAAAATAATACATGTACAATATTAATTCAAAAAAGTAGTTGCATCGGATCCGTGATCAGATGGGAACTTTTTGTGTGATCAGATGCAACTACAATCTGATCATATGATCAGATGGGAATAACCCAATATTTCAGAAATTATTGTTATCAGAACTCCATTAATAATGAACTGTATTTATTGACTTGTCCAAGTGATCTTTAGGATTTTATGGAAATAAATGACATAAATCTTTAAATCTTTAAAATCTTTAAATTAAACGCTAGCAACTCTTTGCGTATTCTTTGCATATATTCGAAGTAACTACAAAAATCTACACTTATTCATAAGGAAGTTGTCATCTTCACGGGTACCTACACTAAACACTACTCAAATGATTATTAAAATAAAATTTAAATTTACTTTACGTAGATTAAAGTACTTTTTAGAGACTTTTGCAATTAAAACAGGCGTAGCGGAACGCGCCTACAGCTCAAAAAACCTAAGGGCCAACAGTGATACAGAAATAAGTGAATTTAGCAACATAACCGTGTTTCCGCTATAGATTACACAGCACCATAACCCAGAGAACCGGAGATATAATGAGGCGCGCAGCGAGCCATGAATCGCAATTTGTTAGACGATTTACCGAGGAAATTCCCTTCCAGTTATATAACGATAACTCAATGGCTAATTGTATGATTGTTCTTTTGCTTAAACGCATTTTGACTATGGCTGCGTTTCAGTAAGCGTAAAGTTTATCCATGGGAAAATGTGACCCATTCAAGTCCGTATGATATTATTAGTATTCGGGCCCGCTTTCATTCTCCATTGGGAAACACTGAAACTGTCTTAAAAATTAAAAATTAATTGGAACCTGTATTCTGTCTCCTTGTCTTGTGTTGCCAGGAATAGAGATTTTGGAGCACAATATTAAATAATTTATTTTAAATTTTACTCTATAAATACAAGTTTTAATTACAAATATTTGTTAACTGGCAAAAGACAAAATACTTTATCATGAAAATGTGAACGCCAAAAGCTAACGACAATTTTCACCAGCCTTGGCCATAATATACCTATGTGAGCAGAATAATATTTTCGCGCTACGTCTTTGCCTCCTCAAGTCTAGACAAGCCAGAGTGTGAACAAAATCAAAGTTGACGTAAAAATAGCGACGACCTCCGCCTACCCTCAACGCATCTATACCGACTGTTCCGATAAACGAATGTGTCGGAACAATGTTACCGAAAATCGAAAATAAAATTACTTGGACAAAGTGGCAATGTGTTAGGGTTGGGATAAGATTAAGGAGCAAGGAATTTTAATTCTTAGAGACGTCCTTGATACAGATAAGTATATTGGAAAATATCATCCTCAAATGGCTGTGTATAAAGCATAATAATTTTACTCGTCAAATGAAATCTCCCAACTGTAGGAACGTAAATAGGGCTGCTTATGTTTATCATCATCGACCCTATTTACGTTCCCACTGCTGTGACACAGCTACTTCTCTCTTAAGAGATTAGGCCTCTATTCAGCACGCTGGCTAAGTGCGGGTTGATGACATAACCTTTAAGGTTTTCTCACGATTTTTGCCTTTACCGTAAGATCAGGAGTTTACAAAGCGCACACATTTTTTTCAAGAAAAATGTGTGCTTTTTAATTAGCCAACACGGCACTTATGTTTATGCTCGAGTATATTATTTTTCTCCTTCAACTTTGAGCTAAAGTTTCACATTATTATTAGTGTAATATAAGTACCTACTTAGATTTCCTTTCTTACTACTTCGTCTCTATCAGTCAGTAACCTCTATTACGTCGCTCTACGGAATAGGGATTGGCATTATAGTCTAAGATGTAGGATCAGTTCACTCATCTTATTTTTGCTTTAAACTAAATTTCTTCGTTAACTTATACTTAGAAGTATATGTATAGGTAGATAGATAGAATTTCTTTATTGCACACCATTAATAACATAACATAACAGTGGAAAATAAAATAAGAAATAATGGGACAATTGGCGGCCTTATCGCTAAAAGCTAATCTCTTCCAGGCAACCTTTGGATGGATAGGAACTAATAAATTCTGGAGTGTATCGGTATGTTTCTACCTGGTCAAAATATAAATGTGATCGCTAGTAGTTTTTATTAAATTTATATTAATGAATCAGACAAACGGTTTAAATTAATTTAATTAAAAATACTAGTGGCTACATTTTGATAGGCAACTTAAAAAATACATACATACATAACACCCCTATTCACGTTCCCACTGCTGGGACACAGGGACTTCTCTCTTGACGAGATAGAGAGAGAATAAATACATATTCTCCTAATAATAAATTTTACGTAGGCATTTAGTTTTAGGCAAAAAACAGATGACTGCACTGATTCAGCAGCCGGCTCTCGTACTATTAGCCTTGGCGTCAGATTACCAAAAGGCACGATGCCTATTTCATTAATTTACATTTATTTATTGGATGAAAATGTTCATGACATCTGTCTTATTTATAGAATTAATTTCGTCACAAATCTTTTGTGTCAGGTTTCTGTTTTCTCAAGCTTTGTATTATTTATAAGGCTTTTCGGGTATCTATTGTGGCTAAGACATCTTTCTTGGGGTTGAGCACGGATTTCAAGCGAATGCCAATAGCTATTGATAAATATATAATATAAGGTTTTATTGTGAACTCCAACAAATAAATTATTTAAGAAATATAAATGAGTTTAATTTAACTTTTAAATGGATGTTTAAACTAGTAATCGCCTTACTATCGCTACCAAGATAACTATTGGAATTACAGATTTAATTATTTCAACTTTAAATAAAATATGTTCTTGGTTATTATTTTACGTATATCAGAAATTTAGTACCTACCCGTAAGTCTCGAGCTTACCATGAATTGTCCGTTCGTATTTGATACGTATTTGTGTGGCTAATAAATAAATAACCTTTGCTATACACTCTGCTCTAATTTGTATTGCTAGCACTAGAACTACTTTAACAAAAAGATTATCCAAAGGCTGGTTTTGCTGCCGAGATTGAGGCCCGGCTTACAGAGGCTGGTTAATTAAACCCTCCCGTAGAGGACAGAAAAAGGTTCTGTCATAAATCAGCTTGGTTAGTATGAGCACCATAGGATTAATCTATTGATATCGGTACAGAGGAAAGACTCTAAAGAATGGTTTACATGTTAGTTATATTAGCTGCCATGCAATTTTACTTGCCTTAATGAGGTTTTCTTTAAATATAATATTTAACGAAATAACTTAACAATAATTTAGAAAATTAACATCAGAATAACACAGGCTTTTTACGGCATAATCCATTATTATAACGCGGGCGGAAAGCAATGAAATAGTTGAAGAAAAAATAATCTAAAAATTTAATTACAGTGAAGAAACTTGGTTATCTAGACCAGAGTATCTATCACCTCCGCAAACAGCAGTAAGGAATTAATATCGAGAAGTTTGTACTAGTGGCGGGTCTCGCTCGACTCCTGAAAAGTTATAACTTTCGCGTTAAAAATCGATTTGTGGCTTTTGGACCAAATCGTTAGATAATAATGCCATTGATTAGATGTTTTTAATAAAAAATATAAATTATTAATTTACTGAAATAAATAATAATAATTGGATCTATGTGTTTTGCGAGAAACTTGTAATTGGCCTTTAGTGCTTAATCAATATATTGTTTGTTAGTGTTAGCTTTATTTTATTCCTAAATAAGATCTAAAAAATAAAACCAATTATAAAATAAAACATAACGTCCCTCTCAATAACGGGCACGTATTCACAAAGCAAACTTTCAAAGCTTATTTCTTTCTTTTCAAATGATAATTATCAAATGATATCAAGTGATATCTTCCGGAAGTCAACTTAAAAAACATTGTTATTATTTCTGACTATTACCTAATTGGCTAATCAACTGTCCAATCAATATTATCCCATTAATTATGGATTACAGCTGGCTAAGTTTGATCTCCAGTTCGTGGAAGTTCGTGAAACTTAGTGGACTAGCAAAAGTTCTATTATGACTTCGACTTTTATTGGGTATTTCGACTTGGTATTGTTCGGTGGCCTGGTTAATTGATATACTCATATATAAATATAGGTGTTTAATATGCGTTGATAAGTATATTAGGTAAGTAGGGTAAAACCTATTATACTCTTATCTACGAAATTATTTCGCCCACGCTATGCTGTTTCATGTTTCAAAATGTTAAATTTAGAATTTGATTTGTTGAACGCTTATTTATTGCTTATTGATTGCCGTAGTTTACAACGAAATTGTTGAATAATTAGATAATAGATACTAATTACCCGAACCCTCGTTATTTAGATTAGGGTTGGTTATTTAAATACAAGACGGAAACATTGCGAGAAAAACATTTAAATAGCAATTACTTTGATTTGTGAACAGGCAATTACAAACGTAATTTAAGTATTCTTACTTCTGTTATCGACTATTTCGTGCAACTTCGTTACCCTTCAAATGAAAATAAAATAGTCTAACTTTTAATATAAAAATATTTCGTTAATGTCTTTTTACCTATAGTCCATGGTTTTTTCTCAAAAAATAGTCATGATCCGCATCTGATCAAAAAAGGGCTGCAGCTGTATTATCCTTGTGCAAACACGAGCGCAAAAAGGCAAATTCGACTGAGTTTTACAAGCCCATGCACCTGGCAGGGCATCGTGATTGGCGAAGCTATTGAAACTGTACCAATTAGTCCGGACAAAGAACAATGCGCTAACTATTGAGCTCATTACTGAAGGGTATCGAATGGAAAATAATAATAAGGTACAGATCTTATGCGTAAATATAAGTCTCATAAATAAATATCAAAATAAATATTGCTGGAAAATTTACACAGCAATATCTAACCCTGTGGTAAGCTCGAAGCTTGTGTTTCGGGCACTAGATAATCATAAGTACCTATTCATAATATCGATATTTTTTTATTATACTTATAGGCACCTGGAGCAAATATCTGCGGATCGCATAAAATTTTGTTCCGAGGCAGGAACCGAACCCGCAACCTCTTTCATCGCAGGTAGGCCTTCGCCCGTTGCGCCACAGAGGCCGTCATAATAATATATGGGTGTGTAGTAGAAGGTGTCAGTATTTTAAGACTTACAGAATTATTTAATTAAAACGTGCAAACCAAAATAAAATAATAAAATAAAAAGGGAGAACTGCACAACTAGATAATATGATAGTGCTAAACTTCGGATGAAAACTTTGGTATTCCTTTCTTAATGCTCACTTTAATATCTACAAACTTTAAACGATTCAAATCTCTACAAAAAGCTGAATAAACTGTGCGTTGTTCCTCGCTTACACTTTATCTATGGGACATATAATAATCACCCCTATTTGTGTTCCCACTGCTGGGACACAGGAATTTTTGACGAGAGATATTAGGCCCTAAGTCACAATGCTAGAGACAAGTGCGGGTTGTTGAATGACACACGTCCTTCAAACTTTAAAAATCAGAGTTTCGCGGCGGGGTTATTTGCACCCACGAATTGTAATGAAAGTCGAGTGTGCTCTCACTTTGCCAAAATGGCTATAAGACATATAGATAGATATTTAGGTACAATGTCAAAACCTTTGACCTACTTTGCTTTTGAGATTTTTCAGACACTACTGTACAAATTTCTTTCTAGGTTTCATATCGTGCTCTATCAGAGATCAAGAGCTTCCGTGAAAGTTTGATCAAAGCTCTCTTTTAATTAGATTGCTATCTCCCTCTACTAGACCACAGCTTACAAAGTAAACCAACCTTCTGTTTCCTATTTTAGAATAAACTTTAGGACTTAAGTACATATAGAAGCAAAATGTTACGATAATGTTACGTTACCTAACAAAGAACTTTGTAAAACAGATAGATGTCGCAATTAGTGCTTAACTGAGATATACGTAATGCTCGATATCGAATCTGGAAGGCGTGGGTTCGACTCCCACTTGAGAACCATGGTTACGTTGCTAACTTGGATTTTTTGTTAACATTTTCTCATATTTAAAAAGCTCAAGTGCGTTCATTTCTAAATCCTGCATTCAAACTTTAACGAACTCAATACAACTCAATGTACGAGCACCTTCATATAAAATCTGGCTTTGTATTAAAATTGTATTCAGAACCACAAATAAAATTTCCAATAACACATGAATCCTATAACAAAATTTCATATAATTTTTTTGTCACTGATATTTATTTTGTTTTATTCGTGATGTGAAAGGATTTATTACGTCTATGAAACAGTTTTTTTTTTTAGTTTGTGTTGTGGTGACAATTTTAATAATAACAGAATACCTTCCTAGATAATGATTTCAAAGCAATTATTAATCTTAACGGTGGATAGTTTTCTAAATACAAATCAATATAGATAGACAAAACTTTTTAAAAATACCAACAGTTTTAATAAGTAGTTTAGATAAAACCTACTTCCTAAAAACAAACAACAAAACTCTAGCAAACGCGTTCAAATCACCTAATATTTCCTCACGCCCTGAAGGAACCAATCTGATCAAAATGTGATGTAAATCCACCATGAATCCAATCACCCTTCGGACGGCGGATTTCTAGCGATATGTTATCCTGTATTTTTAACGGGCGTTCAACTTTTATCTGTAGGTAGTGATGTACAAAATCACTAGGATACTTTGTTCCGACTTTGTTGGCGTTTCAATTAAGCTCCAGCGATTAGATTCTAGGGTTGTTAAATGACACCACACAAAAATTTTATCTTCTATATAAATATCAATTCCACTATTTGTTCTAATTTTAGATGCTTTTGGTTTTAAAATAATAGTAGTAGCCCAGGGAAGGTCTAATTTAAAACATGGTAATAAAGCCGGCAAAACCGCCGGCGGTCAGCTAGTGCTATATAAAAAAGTGCCGTGCAATGCGAGCCGAGAACAACACTAGGTATCTTTAACCGCGGGTGTCGTCAAATCGAGTACCTAAGGTATTTATTTATGTACTTACTAGAAGTCTCTCTGTGCATAGTGTCTTCTGATTTACCTACTTGTGATCGCTAGCCGGTGAATACAATGCGTAAATAAATAAGACGTGATGATTATGTCCAATATAATGTGTTCGGTTATGGAGACCCCTACCCGGTAGTGGTGCTGACTATGAGGCTTAAATTTAGCAAATGTTGAGGCCGGACGTCGCAGCCCTAACTCTGGGATCAGGCTGACGACAGCAATCGATTGGAACCAATACGGAGGAAGACGTTAGTACCTACCTAATACCTAACTGCCGGCTGTATCGACATTCCTGTATTTGTTCTCCCAGATAATTAAACATATCGTATTGTTGGGAACTTATTAGGTTTTCGGTATGAATTTATGGATCGGGTGAGGAATTGTTTTGTATCGGATAATATGAACCTTTAATATTATTTTCGACTGATATGAGGGTGAGGATCATGAATTCGATGACTGATGAATTGTCGGTTGCTGTGACGACGGGCGGGGGTCTTATTGCGCGCACGCCCACGCTTTTCTCACCTTTTAAACCTTCCCTGGGATAGGTACTACAATTATTTTTAAACAAAAATTACCTCAATCGTACTTGCCATTTTTGGGCTACCTATAACATTACAACGAAAAAAGGCATAAATTATTAGAACCTACATACATAAGTACTGTGAAAGTGGTGTAAATATGTATGATTATTGTACAAACCGTAAAAAAGGATAAGTATAGTTGAAGCTCTAATTTCACAACCGCTGCGCTGTTCATGCACCTTATTATTTAATCCTAATTTTGATGAAACCGTAATTAAATCTCAATTTCGCCAGTTTGTAGAATGTGAGTACCTACCTACCTGACTGTGTTGGCAGAATCAACCGTGGATGAATAATTTCATTCCTAGGAATTATCCAACATTTACTAAAATAACTATCCTCTATTGCAGTATTTGTTTCGAAATAGGTATCTGCCTACTCTTGTTCATCGACAAATGTTACTACAAAATTAATTAAGAGGCCTGCTTTGGTCGTGTTTTAAAGATTTGGAAAAATAATAATCTGCGGAATCATATTTTTCGTGGTAAAAAGTAGCTTATGTTAGTGAGGTTATTTTTACCTAATTCCATCCAAATTGGCTCAGCCCGCTTGCCGTTAATAGTACGGGAGGCGACGATGCTAAATGGGGATTTACTCGAGCGTCAAAGAGACCTATTGGGTTGCATTCGGTAGATGATAAGAAGAAAAAAATTGTATGAGATCGATGTGTTCCATCAGTGGGGGAAGCGACCATAGATAATTAAAAACTTATTTAAAAAAATACTGTTGTATGGACGTACTTAAGCGCGTCAGTTAGTGATAGATTCTATAAATCAGATTCAATAAATTGAAAATCAGCTTAACATACTTACATACTTAAAAATAATTTAGGAAATATGATTGATAATATACGTTTGTAAATCTGATTGTTTACACGATTGGGGTGAGTGTACGTAAACGTTAAAAAAATAAAAATCGCGACTCATTTTTTTTGACTCATTTTCAAAAATATGAACAAAAAAATCGGCATTTCCAAAGGTGTTAGAGCGTCAGATTTAGATGTATATGGTTTATCTTTATGTTCTGATTCTACCATATCTTAATCTGACGATTATCTAAAGTGATTCGCCTAATCTGACAAAAGTAAATTTTGTTCCTTTATAATTCACGTTCGAACATAGATAGATTTTTTATATTTGGTGGAGGTACTTGTCTGGGTACTAGCTATCTCCAGTATCTTAATCTGACGCGCTCGAGTAAATCCCGAAATCCCCTCTTCGGCTCCCCTACTATAAAGTCAAAGCTATGTGTCTATGTTCGGATGTGGAAAAGGACTTAAGGTTATTCTTACGGGCAAACTCGAGAAGCGCAGCCAGTGATAATAAAACTAACTAGTGATTCTATCAAGGTCGTGTTCAACTATTCCTTCCTACTTCCAAATTTACCTTTCAGCTAAACCAATACCTGTACGGATGAAAAGGGTGCCCTAATTAGTTCAGGACTCTTTGGACGACTCTAGAAGTAGACATGGGTCTAGCTATTTTATGATAGTAGGGTTAAGTATTTAAATACCCAAAAGTTAAATACTCATGAGTTTAGTTACAATCTATGCAAATAATATAAAACCGAAGACTTTAGCTGGATATTGCTGCTGTATGTTTATTTTAGAAAATACTTGTCGTAAGTATTTTAAACTGCCTGGATAGACCCGTGCGTCGCACAAATATCGCATCCCATTTCGATATTGGTTCATCATCATCACCCCTATTTACATTCCCACTGGTGGGACACAGGAACTTAACGAGAGAGATTAGACCATAATTCATCATGCTGGCCAAGTGCGGTTAGGTGAATGACACCATGTCCTTCAAACTTTCTTCAAAGTTCTCAGAACATGCCGATTTCCTTGCGATGTTTGCCTTTTTTAAAGCGTTCATAAATTCCATTGATTTTGCCAATTTTTTACGGAACATGAGTTTTTATTATAATAATGAAGAATTAAGTGACTGAACATAATCTACATTATGTAGATATTAGTAGTATGCTATTGGCAATCAAGCTCAAATCATGTCAGCGTGCAATCACAGGCCGCAATGAAACCGCAATCCACAAATAGAGCATGCAACCCGATAAACGATGACTTAACTTATAATTTGTTAATCCGTAAATTAATTAACAAGAGATTACTGTTGATTATGTTTCAAATCAACAAAAATATGTTGTTCAATTTAATCATAATCTTACACGAGTTAATTAAAAAACTAGTTATCCATCCGCTCGCGGCTTCGCCCGTAGAAAGATTACACTCATTTTCCCGCGGAAAGATTATTATATTTGTGGGAGTATCCTAGGTCCATTTCCTGGTTCCAAGCTTTCTCACCCAATTTTCACCAAATCGATTCAGCCGTTCTTTAGTTATAAATAGTGTAACTAACACAACTTTCTTTTATATACCTATGTATTCTTTTATTAAATATACTAATTCAACAAGTCGTATAAAAAGCAAAGGCCATTGTTAGGGTGCTTTTCCACAAAAGCTTTATTGTATTGGCAAGTATGCGTTTGACCAATCACCCGAGTAGTAGCATGACACGTGCGTTGAATTGAATTTGTAGTCGCAATGAAACAATGCAAAATCGCATAGCTCTGTGGTTCTATGAAACAATTGATAGTTGATTGCCGCTTTGGCCACCAAAGCGCAATGTGACTGGCGAAGACCCACACTTTTCCGTATAATAATGTCGCCTTCAATGGCGCAACAACTTAATAAATATCTGGAAATATGTGGCCTTTGTACTGTGGACATCTTACAATGGATTTGTTGTAGTGTGAAACGTAAAAAGCATGGTTTTATCTATGTCATCATATTGGTGTCATGATGATTTAATGATTTCACTGATAAAAATAAATTAGGTTAACATGTTGAGCCGTGTAGGCTAAGTCGGAGCACACTCGACTTTCATTCCAAAGGTGGGTTCAAAACCGACTAGAACAATCACACCACTATCACCAATCACCAAGCCGTCTGGTGAACGTGGTAGTTTTACCAAATTCCCCAAGGCTTTCGGTTCTGTTGGCAAAGCCCGTGACACCTAATAATTATGGGTTGGTCTCAAAGATAAAATTTTTACCTATGGTTTTTACCTACCTAATCAAATTCATGAAATAGTTATTTGTATGTGAGCCTTGGATACAATTAGGCATTTTATGGCGCCTCATAAAAAAGAGGCCTTATGTTTACGGGCTATTTCAGTGCATTTCCACGAAGTACGGAAATCCCAAATGTTCTATGGGACAGTTGTACTAATTAAATAGAAAGCTAATAGATCTTTCCTGAGTCTACTTTCTATATATCAATCAGATAACGCTTCCGATTACCTTTTTCGATAAGGTTAGTTCAATAGGCATGAAGTAAAAATACTTTTTTCTTTTTTTTTATTATTGCTTGACAAATTCACACAGTAACATCCAACCCTGTGGTAAGCCCGAAACTTGTTACGGGTGCTACGGTGGTGATTTCTGATTTCTTTATAAAAACATACAAACATATGTTTTTTATTGTAGGTACATATAAAACAACAGAAACATCCAGAACAAATAACTCGGATGGATAATTTTTTTGTCCCTAGGCGGGAATCGAACCCGCAACCTCTTGCGTCGCAAGCAGACCTTAGTCCACTGCGCCACAGAGGCTGATTGTTCGAGAACAGATCAATTGTAGGAATAAGACATCAAACCAAACATGTTGTTTGAATCAATACATTGCTATATACTTAATGAAAACGAGAATGGTCATTATAGTTTATTAAGTCATATATTATTCTGTGAAAGATTATCTAACGGTATTCTTTGATGTTGTCCTACTTATCAGTATTACCTAGTGGAAACCGTTTCTAGGCTATGTAGAGATAAAATAATATAAAAAAGATATTAATTTGGTATATAGATATTATTCCGTAGGCTATATTAACAAACAACTAGCTGACCCGCCTGCGGCTTCATCCTGTTTATTCCCATATTTTCTCTACTTTTAAACCTTACTACGATTATTTAAAAACCAAATGATGAATGAAAATAACAACGAAAAGTGGCATCGATTTTTATATATACATAGATAACGTGAAAAAAACACAAGCGAAACTGCTGGCAGGTCGGCTAGTTATTAATATTAGTCAGGATAGATACAACTTTAACTTTTAAAGATAAATTTAATGATAACTTATTGGTACCGTAAAACACTCCAACATTGCCCACATTTTTCGAATAATTACAATTTTTGTTATTTTTTTGTATGGGGACACAAGTATTTTCTATTAGCATCTGCAACTATAGGATATTTTCCATGTATTATTTTATAAGATTTTGTTATTCGTCAATATTAAATCAAGTATTTTATTATTTTTAAAGGCGGGCAATGTTATCTCGACTTATTGCCAACATTGCCCGCGTTGATTTTTGACGCAAATATCTCCTCTCCGGCCTCTAATCAGCTGACAGCAAAACCTGTACAAGAATTCTGACCAAAACTGGCCTTTACTTTAAAACTAAAGCGAATCCATGACAGGTTTCCTACCAAAATCCATGTTAGGCTAGTTGGGCAAAATTACCCTGACCTTGTTAGCATTTTCCATACAATTCGCTTTTCGCCTTTAGTAAAGTGATAGGGTTGGTACATCTCAGTAAACTGTTCTTGACTTTTTATTTCTTTTTATGTTCATAAAAAAACAAGATTATCTTCTATTGAATTATTTAAAAAACTTTTGAGTAACATGTTTGATTCAACAGATTCACATGCAAGTATTAACATTTATTCCGTGTTATTTTTAATACTTTCTGGTTCCAATCTTTCGTCTGGACTTTCTTTGACGAATTCGAGATTTTGTTCTTGCTTTTAAGAAATAATAAAAATAAATTATCTAAATAATCAAGATAATAATAATTAGCAAAAAAAAAAAAAACTCGGATGTGTCAACCCTAAGCTTATTTTGACTGCGGGCAATGTTGTCAATAGTAGATCGCAAAAATACCAGATAACTTTGCCCACCATTATAACTTTAGTTATACAAGAGCTGCATCAATGACAATAAAGTTATAATAATACCTTAAGTTTTTTGTACAACATAATATAAATTAAACTCATCTGTGTTTTCTCCATCACGCACAATCCACTTTTGAATTTTCACCAAAATTTGCCCGCAAAAATACACTCTGTCTTTGACGAGTTCCAACAAGTTACTGAGTGACTTTAGCGTTACATCCAATAGACAGTGGTGCTAAACACAAAACCTATTTTCTACCAAAGTCAATAAATGTCACCATAGTATTCAGATATTTTTGCTATTAAAAGTTTTGCTTAAAAATTGGTCTTCGGGCAAAATTACCCTCGGTGGCAATGTTGGAGTGTTTTACGGTATTAGTTATTAGTTTGGTAGCGAGTTATGCTTAAGGATTGAATGAGTTTCGAACTTTTAGATTTAAGTACTAGAAAATTCCAGAACTCTCCTATACGTTACGTAAGAAATAACGAAGTTGTTAAAGTTAGCAGTCACCGCTGGAAAGTCACATCTTTTGTTAGAAAAAGTTGGAAAAAAGTCAGTTAGGTACTTTTGTTTCGTTGCAAAATCCTTTTACTTCTGAGCTCGCACGCTAGCAACATAAATTGGAACTTTACTGTGATAATCCTGAAAATTCTCGCTAAAACGGCTAAAGGAAGTTCTAGATTCGGTGACTTGTTGTTTTTTCCAATTTATTACAGAATTGAATGAGTTTTCGCTGAGATGAACAATGTCGTATTTTAACCTTTGTAGAAGAGAACAGATTAACCTTAGCTCAAGATAATTAAGTCGGTCATGGAAAGGAAAATATTATTTACGATAATAATAATAATAATATAATAATAAAGCCTTTTATTTCGATAACCAAAAAGTTTTCTTATATCTAGTATGTTATTAAATCTAACTAGGTGATTAATATTAAGTTCTTAATGTAGGTATTTCATAGTGTTGGTATATGAACCCCTAATTGTAGGGTATAGGCCTCCTCCAGGTTTTTCCATCTGTTTCTATCTTGGGCTACTTCGATCCAGTTTCTTCCAGCTTGTTTTTGAATGTCGTCGGCCCATCGTTTTCGTGGCCGTCCTGCGTTTCTTTTTCCTTGTGGGCCGGGCCATTTCGTGCTTGTTAGTGTCCAGCGTTGGTCTGTGCACCTTGCCACATGTCCAGCCCATTGCCATTTTAGTTTCAGCGCTTGATGAAGTGCATCTGTTAATTTTGTTCTGCGGCGTATTTCTTGACATTTCACTTTTTGTATTTTTCTTAGGTTTAGTATGCTCCTCTCCATGGCTCTCTGACAGGTTGTGATTTTGTTTTTGCTTTTGTTGGTCAGAGTCCATGTTTGAGAGCCGTATGTCAAGCAAGGTAGAATACAAGTATCCATCACGGTTTTTTTAAAATGTAGATCATACTTACCTTTAAGAATTTCTTTATGTGCCCAGTATTTGTTCCAGCTCATCGTAACTCGTCTTTTTACCTCTTCTTCATGGTTCGTGCTAGAGAATGAGACTTGTTTTCCTAAATAAATGTATTGGTTCACATATTCTAGTTCGACCTCATCTAACCTTATTGTTTCTTTTTTGTGGTTTGTCATTATTTTTGTTTTAGTGAGGTTCATGTGTAGGCCGACTTTACCGCTTTCAATATTTAATTGATTTATCATCTTTTGCAGAGTTGTACGACTTTCGGCGAAGACTGCTATGTCATCAGCGAATCTAAGATGGCTGAGCCGTCTGCCGTTTACTAAGACGCCTTCGTTGATCCAGTTTAGTTCGCTGAATATCTGTTGTAGGACTGCTATAAAGAGTTTAGGAGACAACGGGTCGCCCTGTCTAACTCCTCTATCTATTTTTATCTCGTCGCCTCTTGCTTCAAGTTTGACTCTACTTACATTATGTGAGTATATATTTTTGAGAGTTTCTATAATTTGTGGACTGATGTTGCAGTTTTTTAAAGCCTTCCATATATTATCGTGATAAATGCTATCGAAAGCTTTTGTGTAGTCAATGAACCCTATATATAGGTATTTGTTAAGTTCTACATACTTTTCAATAATTTGTTCCATGGTATGTATATGGTCTATTGTGGAGAACCCTGAACGAAAACCTGCTTGCTCTACGGGTTGCATGCTATCTATTAGTGGACTGATTCTATTGTGTATTATCATCGTAAATAGTTTGTATACACACGAGAGCAGACTTATTGGGCGATAATTGGCGATATCGAGCGGGTTACCTTTTTTGTATAGCAGTATAATATCTGATTTATGCCATTGTTCTGGTATTTTCTGTGTTTGTATTACCATGTTGAATATTCGCGTCAGAGGTTTAATAAGGTGTGCCACTCCAATCTTCAGCATCTCGTTTTTTAGATTGTCTGGTCCGGGGCTTTTCTCTTGTTTAAGTTTTTTAATATGGTTCAAAACTTCGTCTTCTGTTATGTATATATTGTTGTTATTGATGGTCAAGGGATACTCACATATTTCAGGTTCTTGTGTAGGTGGTGCGTCTATTGGTTTCGCATAAAGCTCTTTGTAGAAATCAGTTGCGCATGATATTATGTCCTTTCTCGATCTGGTTTTGGCAGAGCCCTTATTTAAGCTTTGTATCCAGTCCGTATGAGTAAGTAGTTGTTTATAAGCTTTTTTCGCGCTTCTATTTTGTATTAGGCTTGTTTTAATTATGTTTTGTCTATGTTTGTTGTAGTCGTGTTTTATTGACTTACTTGTTTTTTTAAATATATTTGTTAGTTCCTTTTTCATGTCTTGAGATCTGTGTTTAGTTTTTAAAAGCTCTGTTCTCTTTTTGATTAGTTGTTTCGTGGTGTCGCTAAAAAATTTGCAAACTTTATCATCGCTTTTTGTTGTTGTTTCTGGTTTTATGCTGTTTCTTATGCAGGCTTCAAATTCATCGTAGATTGTTTGTATGTCATCCTTGTCGCTATTTTTGTGGTTGGTGATATTTCTGTTTAAATTAGAGAGGTATGAATTTATTTCGTTGTCTGTTTTTAGAGATAGTGTAGCGTCTTTAAAGCTTCTTCTACTTTTTCTGTACTCTTTTAAATGAATTGTTGCTCTTACTAGTCGATGATCTGATGGAAATTCTATATTGTTAATTATATCTATATTGGTAACGTTTTTGGGACAGGTAAACATAATAAAATCGACTTCGTTCTTAGTCTTTTGGTCCGGTGACTGCCAAGTCCATTTTTGACTGTTTTTCTTCTTAAAATAAGTGTTCATGATAGAAAGTTTGTGCTCTAGGGCATATTGAATTAATTTCTCTCCTCTTCTGTTTCTTTTTCCGTAGCCATATTTTCCCGTAATCAATTTTTCATTTTCTTTTGGTTGTCCTATTTTTGCGTTAAAGTCTCCCATTACTATTAATTTTTTGTCGCTTTCTATTAGACTATGAGCTTTTTGTAATGTTTGGTAGAACTTTTCTATTTCGTCTTCCTTTGCATCGTTTGTTGGAGCATATGCTTGTATTATATACATTTCTTCTGAGTTGAATTTTAGCTGGAGTAGTGCTACTCTATCTGAGAGGCCGTTAAATTGGATAATATTTCCTTTTAACTCTTTTTTTATGAGGAAACCCACTCCGTATTGACCTGGTTTTTCTCCGATGTAACAGAAGATATGATTTGTATGTTCTTCGATTTTACATCCCATTTGTCTTATTTCTGCTAATCCAAGTATATCAATGTTTATGTTTCGAATGGCGTGTGTGAGTTCAATATATTTTTGAATAGTAGAGAGTGATCTTACATTAAATGTTGCTGTTTTCAGAAGATCAGTTTTGTTTCTTGTTCTTGAGATTTTGTGTGGAGGGTTATTGTCGTATTCTTCCACGGTGACAAGCCGGGTTGGAAGATTATGAGGAGGGGCTGAACTTAGTTGCTATTGTGTTGATGTGTTATTAGGTGTTTTAGGTTTTGAAGTTGTTTTTTCGGGGGCTATTTGTAGCGTTGGCTGTCTTAGAATGAAATTCTCCATACGATTTGTTTTATTTATCTTTGTTGGCTTTTCTTTTCCATTTTCCGAGAGTTTTGCTGCTTCTGGTGACTCCGAAAGAACTCTTTTCGATAAAGTGATTCATAACAGTTTGATAATTTTATCCCAAAAATAGAGGAAAATTTTCAAAATTCAAATTTTACACGTAAACATTATGATTCTGTTGGTTGGTTTTAGAATAAAATAAAATTATAGCTTACGTATAACATAGGCTAATTTTTAAGCGCTGGCAAAGTGGCAGGTGTAAAGCTTTTTACACTATACACGTGTTGGTAGGTACCTAATTCGTGTGTTGTGACTGTGATCGTAGCTGTGACTTCCGGGCCGGATGTGCGCCCGATGTCCGGGTGAGTGAAGCGCAGCAAGCAATTATTAGATGAGATGTACAGTAGGCGTCGTTCTGAGTGATTATTTTTGCTGTGTGAATTTTCCAGCAATATTCATTTAAATGTATGTTTATCGATTACTAGCTGACCTGTCTGCGGCTTCACCCGCTTTATTCTCATACTTCTCACAATTTCAACTTTTCCTGGACTAGTACGAACATTTTAAAAGCAAAATCAGCTAAATCGGCCTTATTTTCCCTGGTTTGTACCCACAACCTTTCAGTATGAAAGTCGAGTGTGCTGCCTCTTAGCCACTTAGCCAACACTAAGAATGTAATTTGAAAGAACTAAGAACATGATGAGATGCTAAAATGTTAAATGTCTACTGCTTCTACAGTTTGCACAAACTTAAAGGTCTGCTCATTTAAATTGAACAACTTTTCTGGTTTTTAATTAATTTGTTTTAGCAAAGTAAAAAGACAGAGTTTATGCCCACTCAAATTGTTGACCATTTTAATTTTAGTTTATATTAGGGATGCCCCGATACACCTTTTTGCCGATACGATACCGATACCGATACTCTCTTAAAAATATCGGCGATACCGATGCCGATACCGATAGGTACGCTTATCTATTAAATTCAAAAATGAAGGTAAAATAAATATAACACTAGTCAGGTTATTTTTTTATGAATATAATAAATAGAACAAAATATAACAGAACAGACTAAATAACACCGTTTAAAACTATAGACAGGTTGAGATTAATTACCTAGTCGCTAGTTTTAGTAATTAGAATTAACATTGATGACCACAGCTAGACTACATGACCAGCTACATGTGGTCTACCTACCTACCTTATCTTATATATAGGTATCTCTTGAAAAGTATCGTTGAATCGGCCATAAAAATATCGCCGATGCCGATATATCGGCAAACTTCGAATATCGCCGATATATCGGCATCGGTATCGGTATCGGATGCATCCCTAGTTTATATTAATGTTCACAAATGAACTATCCCACGCAGTTTCTTACAGATCACTTTCTAATTTTGAATGTATTTCTCTTATTGGCTTGTTGGTATTACCTACCTACGACTTGCCCTTTACCGGCCCAAGATTAAGTAATTCACATTTAATGTTATCACGAAATAATTATGACGAATTTCTAAGAATATGGCCCCATCTATCTTCCATTCATAGCGTGTGAATACACCTACACAGGTAGGTACTGTCAACTATACAATATAGTAGAATCATTAGATCTTTTTTGGATTCACGTCCGAAATACCTATGTAAGGTAGAAGAAAAATCAATATTTCCAATATTTTTTTAACTATGCGATTCACTATTTTTCAAACGCATAACAGTAAAAATAATGAATAGATATAGATTTGGCCCACGGATCGGAGTCGGTATCGGAATAATGAATTGTTGATTTTTACTCCAAGAGAAACCAATATGAAATAAAAATACTTTGTTAAAACGACTGCTAATGATTTCCATTACAAAAGATGCTACGAGAGAGTAATTTTTGAGCTCTAGAAAATATTCTTCCATTGGACAAAATAACTTCTACAGCCTATTTTACCGTTATTAAAATAGTTGGTTGACTGTACGTACTAATCGTAGGGGGAAGAAAATTAAGCGCTCTTGAGTTTTCCACCTCACGGTCTGTCGTTATGAATTTCTGTGATGCAGCCTTTGTAGGTATTATCTGTGTAAATTAATATATTGTTTATAAAAAAATAAATACCTTGAAAGCGTGGTGAATATACCTTACCAAATTCCCTAACACGAAAAATGGGTCCCTATTAGAGGATACCTGAACCCAGGAGCAGGACGTAATTTAGGATGTTATGATGATGATAATAACATAAAAAGAGATTATCAAATGTGAAGGCTATCATACTATATTACTCAGCACACTTCAAAACGACGACGAAACATTCTGGTGAACATAAAGCCTAGAACTGGCCAGAATGTCTAGGTGATTAGAAAAATCTAGACGCGATAAATAGGCGCTGGTTTATGAAGTTTAAACAAGGAAAAATGGAAACTCCCAGTAGAAAGGCAAAAAATGGATCTTACCGAGAATGATAAAACATGGCATCTGTCTATTAATTTCAGCTGCTGCAAGCTCATACGTGCACAACGGGTGGTAGGTTGAAAGTTCACGTCTTCGAGGCCTCGGGATCACAAATGGTTCACTGGTGGTGGAATTCAGTCTTTTGGGGTGATACGTTAGCTAGTAATAATGTCTGGAAACGAATCTTCACTCGCGATGCGACAATTAACTGGTCGGTTCACCAAGGACAGGTTCACGGCGACCTTTCCGGCTCGCAGGCGTTCGACAACTACTTAGCGTCGGCGGTGGACGCTAGCTTGTTAGGCCGTGAGAAATGGTACCCAAAATGAGGGTAGCCGCACAACACAATTAAGAATCAGCAGATATGGGTAGCTTCACGATTTTAAATACCAATGCCTTCCATCTTTAGATGGCGTAACCATATTCTATACTATTTATAGGTACCTACTTCAGCGTCCGCCATTTACAAACCTTTTTCTATTTCCAGTTTGCATACAATGCCTATGGAAAAAAACATGATGAAATCAAAGGTATTCTAGTGCCAAATTCCCACTCAGTCGGTTTAATCCAACCACACATATTCCAGGCAACCAACAAAAGGCTTTCAGCGTACAATGATCGAGTTTCAGTTCTATGTACATAGGTGTCAGTGGAGTTCCATAGAGGCATTCAAAGCGTTATCTAACATTTAGCGTTTATTTAAGGTTTAAAATCGCACGTTTTAACGCCGGACATAGTCATTTAATGGGCCGTTAAACGCGTCCGTATAAATTTCTGCTAAGTACCATTTAATGACCACTTCATTGCTCTCAATGTGGCAGTGATATCTTCATTTTAGAAAATAAAAATAGAATAGTAAATTAATAATATATTTACCTATTAAATTTATATTTATGATAATTTCCAAATTTTATTTAACAATCCAAAATACCTTATGAATAACTTAACATGTCTAGTCGTTGCATCGCTGTTGTTTATCAACCATTTTTTTCTGATAAACTTGATATAATATAATACGACCCTTATCAATTATCAACACTTACCTGATTTAAAAGTTCCATTAAAAACGAAATCAAGTAGAAAACACTAGTCCAAAACTGTTTCAAGAGCACTGAAAACTAAAACAAATTCCAACTAAAGTTTAATTCCAAAACGAAATATTTTTAAATTAAGAAGTTTACAGTTTTTTTCAGAACGTTTGATTTTGAATTTTTTGGCGGGAGAGGACGGGGCCCGCGCGGTTGCCGTCCGTGTCAAACATTTTATCACACTGAAGTCTGAACCGTTCTGAAATCTGCTAGGGATGTGATAATTCTCTGCGATAATGATTTTATCGACAGATCACATCACTAGCAGTAAAGAAACAGACTTCTAACAAATATATCTTAAAATTATAACGATTTTCATAAATTTTCCGTTTAGAAAATTGTAGAGAATATTTTTCTAACGTTTCAGACATTTGATCTAGATAGTCTAACTTATTTTATCTACAACTGAACAGAAGAATTAATTTATGAATTATGCCAGCTTAAAACGTGTTCTTTCAGAGAAAATGTAATACATATAAATCTTCTAGGCCTTCCTATTGGCTGAAATAAATGATTTTTATTTTATTTTTATTATTTATAAATAAGCAAGTATAGAAGGACTACTCAAACTAAGCACAAAAGATGCAAACTTTGCTGTTTAAATGCTTTCAAAGTTTTAAATGGATTCTAAATGACATTAAACTTTTATTGCAAGTAATAAATTACGCATATCAACAGATCGTAAACACTTGCTCGGGTTTAAGCTTAACACGTTTTTATTGGACGTTAAAACCTTTTCACAATTTCATGAAACTTATGGACATAGGTTAACCTAGTTAGAATTTAAATACGTCATAAAAATAGCATTTCTAGGAAGTACTTATGAAATATATAGACGTACCTAAAATAATATTGACTTTGTAATAAATCGTATAAAGAATTGATAATTTAAGATAAGGATATTAAAATTAACCTTGCAACAACATCACTAATTTGTTCGTAAGTAGAACAAACAATATATGTTACCATTTACATATTTTATCCAGTTAGCTACTATGTAGTAACATTATTTGTACCTGCTTTGTAAACCGTTTTTTTTTGTTATAAGTGTTGATAATTAATGACAAAAAAGGTTACCAAAATGATAACCAAGATGATAATAAAGTGATAAAGTTACGTCATCAATCGACTGTCGATAGTATTCTATCGATACTTTCCCCGCCCTAGACATCTCGCGATCGTCACGCACCCTGACAAGTCACAAGATTGGTCCGAGTCGCGCATGCGCACAACCTGTTTATCTGAATTTGAATTCTCTACATCTATGGTGTATATCTATGATACTCTATAAATCTTGACACCAAAGGAGATAGACCCATTTGCGTGGAAATCAAAGGTTAGTTACAAAAACATCGACATAAGTCTAGTTGAGTTGAACACCCTATCACAATTTCAACTTGTTAAAACTATTTTATGTTAGACTGTAATGTAAAAAGTTTTCAGCCGTTTGTCGTTTCATATTTTTTCGGTTAGCAAACGCTTGGTTGCGTACGCGATAATTTCAAGTTTCTCAATAAAGTCGTAAAGAGCTTTTGATTAAAAGCTACGAATTTTCCCAATGTTGTACGTACACCTATTGTTAGTTTAATAAATTATTATAAGAACTAGCTCTGTATGACACAAATAATTGTTAAATAGTTACTAACTGTTTGTGTTCCTTATAATAAATACATTAACTCCCGAGAGTAGGAATAGCGTTGATCATAAAAGTATGTAATACCTATCAAAATAATTACTTACGATAAATTTTCATTCTTTATGTAATATTTTCCTCAAATTGAATTAATAAGTTTATTATAATAACCATTAACTTATCTGAGAATCCCGCGTATAAACTTCAATTATGCAAAATATAATGAGAAATCATTACTGCTACGCTTCGTAGGCCATGCATGGTGCTACGACGTCTACGGTCCGTAGCGCCGCGTAGCAATTAGCTACGAGTCTACGAGCTAAGAAATTTAATGCAGCCCGTGTAAGTAATCGTTTTCAAAATTCGAACTCTTGACATTTTCGACAAATGCTTTACAAAAATAAATCTATGGCATTTTTGGCATCATACAATACAATACCTACCTATTATTTTATTTATTTCATGTGTATCCTTTTTATTTCTATAGTGATTAACTAATTTCCGATTTATATAGAAAAAATTACAAGATCACACACAACCTAACCTCGAGTGGGAGTCGAACCCACGCCTTCAAGTTTAAACCCTAGCTGCGCTAGACCACTATGCTATCGCCACAACTTCACTCAAAACCTCATCGTACTTGTCTACGGAAAAAAACGTTTCGCATAAACCCGAGAAACGTGATAGCATTCAATGCATAACAATTTAACCCTATACAAATTCAACCCTTCCTATACAGTACGGCCTTTACAATGTATTGAAGTATTTGACAGATTTTCTTTATCCTTTATACTGGTCCCGCCGGGAACCAGGCCAACACCCTGATCGAATCTGTGATAACGGAAAATTATGTCTACCGTTTTATCTTTTGTAGACTTAGATTGTGGTTGCTGATGCGCTGCGGTTTAATATTTTTTCTGGATGTTAAGACAATTTTATTTTAATCCATATTGAATGTTTGGTTCGAATGTTAGATTTCTAGTTTATACAGAGCGTATTGAATCATGGAAATTATTTTCTTGATCTTGTTTAAAAATTCATTAGAATTTGATTCAATAACTTTTCTGTGTACTTGTATTATACCTAAAATTTCTCTAGAATTTCCGATGTCATTAATACAGAATACTTTTATTGGGGATTTCTTCTTGTAAAAAACTTGTGCGGATATAATCTGTCTTACCCAGTAAGTTGATTTTTTACTTTATTGGTGAACTTTAGGACACAAAATTATTGATGGAAAATATCAAATAAAACGAACTTAAATTTTATAATGTTTTGCAAATATATTTGACATCTACGATTAATTAAGCACATATTGAAACTTTAATTGATATTACAGATCATGATATAATTAACACGAATTATACTAAGAAGGGAGTTTAAAGATAAAATTATAAAAAATGATTAACCTTACAAATATAAGGGGCGTGTTTAAAGGAAACTGGCGCATTTTATGTCCTTACGAGAATATTTGATACTTTTATTATATACGATAATTAACATCGATTTAATACGACTCAATTGTAGTCTAAATGAGGTCAAAGAACATCTTGGAATATACAAAGCTAGTGCGTGTTTTTTCCTTACACAGGCCACGTTTCGTTGATTTATATCTTTTTCCTTCTCTTTTCCGGCGTGGTCGGGAACATAGCTTCGTCGGCCCGAATCAGCCGGTTCACGGCGCGACTCAACGATACATCTGTTACCAAAAACATAACGTTATTGCGCTATAAACATCAAAATCTAAGGGACAATACTAAAAAAACTATTTTAGTTGTAGGAATAAAACCTTTGGGTTATAGGGTTTTCGTGGATGGCAGGCACTACAAAAAGCGCCGTAAAACACCTTAAAAGTAGCACAATGTTAGCCGAAAATATATTATGATATTTAGAAATCCACAAAATCTATAATGGGTTTCATTGTGACCCATTCCCAGAAGATTTTAAAGATTAATTGTTTATGTTATTTATTTCCATATAATATCCCAATGATCACTTGGACAAGTCAATAATTAAATTTATATTATCATTAGGTAATTGAAATTTATGTACAATGGTTAACAAGGTTAACATAAAAATACGTTTCAGATTTTTAAGCACTGTTTTGAGAAGAAGACTACCAGCTCATTTCTGAATAGAGAACAATCATTTGTTAGTTTATAATATTATCTTTGAGATATTGGAGCGGATTCTATCCCATGCATCCCATTTGTTAGTTATGATAGGACAGGACAAAAAAAAAGCAAGACAACAATTTGGTTAGGACCAAATCGTACTGTATTATTGTGTTTATAAATAAATAGGAATTCAATAATTATCTAGTTATGTTTTTGGTAAGTAGAATGTGTCAATTGAATCACGTAAGAGTATTTTGGAGCGAAGTTGAAAATAAAACAATATGGTTATAATTTTCAGAACCCTTTAATGTGATAAAATTTTAACAATCCACTTACTTGTTATAATAAATTATGTTGAAATTCCGTGAAAAAAAATTAAATGCGATAATGACCCTCAACCATATTCTGTTCTAATGTTTTTATTTCATGTAATTTCAACATATACATAGCTAATAAATAATAATTTACTAAAGCTGTCGAAATTGTACTAGAAAAGGCGTCAATTGTTTAACATAGAAATTTTATACTATTATCTATTATTATTATTAATGCTCACCATAAACAATTAACTATTGATTATTCTAGTTGCTGTAGTATAGCGACATTTTAGCCCAATATTATGAACGGTCGTATACAAATCACTAATATTATTTTTATTCTACATTCCTATCAAAAATTGAGCAATTGTCAAGTCACACAACAAAAAATATAAATAGGACCCACAATTAAAACGTAACTTCCTCGTTTTATGACTATATATTGCCTCAGATTTATAAAAACATACCCAAAACCTATAAAAATTATAAAATAATTGTAAATTTAATTTATGTAAAGTTAAGAAAAATTTTGTACTCAAAAACAGTCTTAAACGTTAGTAGATAAGATACTTGTAAATTTGTAATAATAAATTAAGTACATAAAAATTACTTACACCAAATTAACAAAATGAATAAATATCTAATTAAGTAATAAATAATATGTGACATCCAAAGGATCAGCTATAAGGCTGCTGCCCATTGACTCTCATTTTATTATAATAAACCTTAAATTTTCTGTTAAAGTACTAATAGGTTCCCTGTCCCCATACAATGGTCTCATTTAATGGTTCCACGCTCACGTATTCATTTTAAGATTATCTTTAGTGTCAAAACAAAAGTTGTATATAAACACTTGTCTAAGATTTTTGTAAAAAAAAAAAAGATTCACAAAATTGACAAAATTGACTAAAAAAAACAAAAATTTCCAGATTTTATTTCGTCTATTTAATTTTGATGACCCTTTTTGTGTCCTGTCACGTCCCATACAACAAACGAAATTAGCCCGCCACGTCCAGATACAAAAAAATATCGGAACAATCATCAAAAATTGTGCATATATGATTCATGAGCGTAACAGACAAAAACGGTACAATAACGCTGTTTTGTACCCGGACAGGGAACCTGTTAATAAAGAATATTTATTTATTATTATATTATATAGTAGTTTACCAACCGGGCGTGGTGTTGGCGAGGCGCCGCATGCGGCGCGTGTTGCGGTCCTGGTCGCGGATCTTCTTCTCCATCTCCGCGTTCGTCAACGTCTCCAGGTGCGGCGCCCAGCCCTCCGCCTCCGACGGCAGGCGGTACGGAGTCTGGGTAAGAAAACATAATATATTACTTCAAAAAAATAATTCATGATGATATTTGTGTAAAAAAAAAACTTGTCAGCTTTTATGCGGGTTCAGTTACGGGTAATGTATGAGTATTAGATATTATTTGAATATACATATATGTATATGTTGGTTTCATCTGAATTTATTAAAGTTTCTACATTATATTCAACATTTCATCATTTTCAATAAGGGTTATTAGACCGGCGACCCATTACCACCGGATCCCACAGTAGCCACGCACCCTCCCTCCCTATATATTTATACTTATAATTATATAATTTATATTTATACTTATATGTTTTATGGTTATATAAATATACGACTTCTGTGACACAGCGGGCAAAGGTCTGCCTGCGAAACAGGAGGTTGCGGGTTCCATTCCCGCCTCGAAACACAATTTGTACGATCTGCAGATATTTGTTTCGGGTGTCTGGGTGTTTTATATATATGAATAATAAAAAATATCTATCTATGTATGTATATCAAAAATCTAGCACACGTAACACAAGCTTCGAGGTTACCACGGGGCTAGATCTTGCTGTGTGATTTGTCCGTCAATATTTATCGAAAGATATGTATATTTTCAGGTAATAGTTACCTCTACGAGTGGCAGCGGCGCCTCGCTAAAGGCATAAGTGCGCTGATGCCAGCTGAGCTGTCCGCGGATGCTGTACGCGATGCCGGTCACAAACTCCCCTCCGAGGCCCAGCTCGGAGCACAGTTTCATAGCAAACTGCTCAGGGTTGTTCTCTTTCTCTGCCATGTCCCATTCCACCTGTGGATAATAACATAAACATGTAATCTATACTAATATTACAAAAGCACATGTTACACTAGTTTGACTTGCAAAAACCTCATAATATCTGAGAATTCATACCTATAATAGTGCACTATATTAAGTAATTTTCTATTTACATTTTATATGTTTTTCGTGTGTGACAATAAATTATATGAATATGAAATAGCTTTCAGTGCTGGATAGTGCACTTATCGAGGAAGGCTATATAAAATATAATTATGTAGAAAACATAAAAAAACGCAAGCAAAGCTGTCTGCGGGATGGCTAGTTTTATAATAACTGGACTATGGCAAATAGTGTTGTTAAGTGCAAAATCCACTTAATAAACCACAAAATTTAATAGAAACTGGTAAATATTTGTTTTTTTTAATGTATTATTACTATGTATTAATATGTATGTGAATGTTTTACAAACCTGATCAACAAGGGATGTGTTCCCCACATGCACATTCAGTTTGATTATCACTCTCTGATCCGGGTTTTCTTCTGCAAAAAAAATTCAATCATAGTCCAAATAAAATTTTTATTTAATGAATTAGAAAATCTTATATACCACTAGCTTTTCGCCCCACGGATTTGCTCCCAATATAAAAAGCAGAAATATTTATTTCTGGAATTTTTAGGTAGATGGTAGATAACTCAATATATTTTACAGGACCCTAAACATACAATTACTTTAAATCTTACCGATAATTGCAGGTGGCTCACTGGGATACGAGTCAATCTGTTGGCGGATAGACATAGCTATGGCCTGCACGAATGTACTCGTGTTTAGTTCCAGGTCATCACAGAGTACTTCCGCAAACTGTTCCGGAGTTATGATGGACTCTGCAAATAATGGAACAATTAATCACCTAAAATTACTTTTATGTTACATTTCATTATTTCTGTACTTATCCATAATTATTTTTGGTAATTAATTTTGAAAATATTAATAATCTACTGCATACTTCATAATGAGATAAGGCTCCCAATCCCTATTATGACTAGAAAAAACACCAGAAGACAGGGAGCTTCATACTGTTAACCTGTGGTAAGTAAGGGACTTTTACCAAATCCAAGTCGATATAATAAGTTAATTTATGCTAATAATAACTCTGTAAGGGTCAGTCATGAGAGTTAGTTTGTGTTTATATGGGCTTAATATAATCATACTAGAAACTATGAAACTAGTATTCATAATAATATTAGTAGGTATGATAATGATATCAAATAGTGGAAGGCTATTGGTTAAAATAATGATGTGAAGTAGAATTATAATTTGATTGCACAAAGATATATAATATATAAATGCCTTACCATTCTTATTCCAAGTAAATGTATCTCTCAGTTTCTGTCCCTCCATCTCCATATCAAGTCGTATGGGCACCAGCACTTGCTTCTGTGATGCATTCTCCAGCATTGAGGTCATGTCAGTGTCATCAAAGCAGAGTGGGAAGGTTCTTATCTAAAAATTATTTCAAATTACTACACAGATTTTGTTATAAATAATTTATATTCTTCACTGATTTATCATGAGTCGGTGTAAAAGAATTTTATATGTAAATTGTGGATATAATAAAATTCCTCAAGAGTCTTAAGTGATTAGTAAAAATAATATGAGATGGTGCTTGAAACAGTGCTAATCAGTGAAATATCAGAAACAGTTAAGTTAAATCATGATAATTATGTTATCAGTTTCATATTCTAATTGGTAAAATAAAAACTATGATGGTTTATAAAGTTATAAAATGTGGAATTATTTATTTTTGTTTTATATTTTACCTTTTTGTTGTGCACCCTGGTTCTGCTGATAGGGGTGGCTTGAGGCACAGCATCGAGGTGAGAAGAGTTGGGCATTACAGGCAGCCATGATGGATTCTGGGACTTCTTACTCTTACTCTCTCGGGGTGTTGCTAACTCTTGACTGACGGACACAGCCTTATATCTGAAGTAATTCAACACATTAATAAGTAAACAAGTTTGTTTGATAGGATAGGATCTAGAAAATGAGATTAAGGTTTTGTCATTATGGTATGGTCATTTGTTTTTCACACTGCTGTGTGAACAGTGTGTGATAGGGAAAACGTAACATTATTATTTTAAAAGTGAATTACTCCGTAATATTTAGACGTTTTATTATTATTACATTTTACAGCTAATTTTGACCAACTGACAACTATACCTTTATTTTTTGTTTTATAAAATACAAGCTTTCCGCCCGCGGCTTCGCCCGCATTATATTAGATGTAAAAAAAAAAAAAAAAAAGCAGTAAAAAGTATCCTATGTCCTTCCCCCGGTTCTAAGCTGCCTCCCTGCCAATTTTCAGCCAAATCTATTCAGCCGTTCTCGAGTTATAAGTTCAGGCACTAACACGACTTTCTTTTATATATATAGATAATATACAACTCTTAACTCTCAACTCATTCATTTGATAGTTGTTATAATGTTGTTATGGCTTATTATCATACGTTACTTAGGGGTGGACTTTGACAGCAGACTGTCGTTTAAACATAATATTCATAATATCTCAGGACGGGTCCGTAAATCCATGTATATAATGAAAGCTCTTCGCTCTTCCTGTGACCTTAAGACGCTGCAAATGGTTTACTTCGCGATGTGTCAATCTATTCTATCCTACTGCAACTTAATCTGGGGCGGTGCAGCTAAAACTCATGTAATTGAAGCGGAGCGTGCACAACGCGCAGTACTTAAGGTTATGCTTGGCAAACCTTTTAGATACTCCACTGACCTTCTGTATAAACCACCACCACCACCACCACTGGACCACTGGACCACTGGTTACGCACAAATAAACTACAGATGACAAGAAATAAACAATGACTGTACCTTCCAACACTGTGACATAGACACATCAGCATCTAAGCTGCTCGTCTATAATAAAATAATAATAATAATAATAATAAAGATGCGGGTGTGCTACGAGTAAGACAACTATTCATCTACAAAGCTTTCGCAACTGTTCACTCTGATACGATAAACTCTGAAGCATACCCTGATCTTATAAGAAAAAGAGTTTATAAACTTCCATATAATACCACAAAATCATCTTTTGCCAAACGCCATCTTTCATCAATTCTGCCTAGAATATATAACTATATCTGTAAGGTTTGTGACATTAAAACACTACAGACGTCTCAAGCTAAATTGGAAGTCCGTTTGTGGCTTTCTACAAGGACGTACGATGAAACGGAAGATATAATACTCTAAGTAGTTTATCTGTCACTCTAATTTCAACAATTTTCAGTTACTGTACTTTTCGTCACACGCACACACATACCTTCACAATCACTCCACAATCACTTCATGTACTCAATTTTTGCATACCTACCTATACCTGAGATAAGACATTGGATAATATTGGATACCTACATTACCTACTCAATAAAAATATTTCTGACCATTCGTCACACAGGTACCCACGACACGGGCCATGAGCCTAGTGTGGGGCCACTGCAAAACTTTAGCCGTAATTTTAGTCGTAGATATAGGGTTAATCTTAATTATTCCTAAGCATGTTTGTAATATTGTTAAATAAATAATTTTGATTTTGATTGATTTGATTTATTGATTATTTTACAACTTACTTATCATCATTTCCATCAATAATATCTTCAACTTCAGATGCTTTCAGCAGTGACACAGAACTGGAGAGAACATGTGGGCCCAGACCGTTGTCAACTAAGCGTTTCCTTTCCTCATTAGTCAGGGTCCTCCTGACCATGCCCGGGTACTTCTTGTAGAGAGACCCGCGAAACAATCTCAAGTAATTGCCGACCTGAAAATAAACAATTTAATATTCTGTTACTGTCTCTGTGTAATATTTTATCAATTATTATATAAAAGACTTAATTTCAAAACGGATTTCCATTCCTAGGTCATCTAAGATGATCGAAAAGGATGTGTTAGTCAGAAAGGAATGTGTTTGCATTATGGACTCTGGTACCTCAGATCCTACACAGTAGAAATCTCCTCCTTCTTCAATCTGGAAACTTATCGGCTTATCGCCGTACGTTCGCAATGCCATATTGTGTAGTTTTTTCCGCAGCTTTTGTTGAAATTTACGAATTCACAGGTTTTTTGTAATAATTTACAGACGAACGCCACGAAATTGTATCAAAAACAAAACTATTTCTATTTTACCGTTCGCGTGCCTTAGCGTGCTGTCAGTTTTCATAACTTAAGCTATTTCACCTACACATGACCAAAATCATGGATCTATCTATCGTCTAGTAATAGCTTCTTACGTTGTCAACGTCATCGGTCATCAATTGACATCATTCACATCATTGAATTGACATGACAGACAAGTTACGTGGCCTGACGGCACGGCAAAACAACGGGCTCAGCCAGTTCATCGCAGCAATTTATATTTGTTATTTCTTAGTAAATTAATTCACGATGCATACGAGCACTTGGAGATCTTTGTGCTTAGCTGCAATTCTAGCAGTATGTTTAGTTAGCCCGGCACACAGTTACACCGTCACTGTAGACGCTCATGAAGAGGAATGCTTTTTCGAAGATGTAGAAGCTGACACGAAGATGGGTGAGATTTCATTTCTTTTCTGTTTTTCTTAGTGAAACTGGTTATAATAAGTTTTATTCATAAGAACTCGGCTTAGTTATGTGAACGTTCAGATAAAATAATCATACCTTCGTGCAAATATGCCATGTAAAGCTTAGCCGGCGCGGCGTTGCCATCCTGAAACATATTCCTAGCTTCACCGTTACATTAATTCTTACAGGCTTGACTTTCGAGATAGCTGAAGGTGGATTCTTGGATATAGACTTGACCATCACAGGACCTGATAGTAAAGTTATACACCATGCAGAAAGAGAGACTTCTGGCATGTATGCCTTCTCTGCTTCTATCCCTGGTAGATACACATATTGCTTCAGCAATAAAATGTCTACAATGACACCAAAGGTGAGTATAGAAGTCTACACATAGGATGACTTAATAAATACAGACCTAACATGTTTGTACTGAAAATTTTCTTGTCTCTACTTCTTTATGTTTTATATTTTAGGTTGTCATGTTCAACTTAGAAGTAGGAGAGTCGCAGGCCAAGTCAAATGATGGTGATGCAGCAGTCGATCATAACAAATTGGAAGACATGATCAAAGAACTTGGCACTACTCTCAAAACTGTGAAACATGAACAAGAATATATGCAGGTAACATTTAAATGGCATTAACTAGAATTAAATATGCAGTAAATTGTAACTATAAAATCTATTTATGAATCATTAAATCCTACACTATAAAATTAATTACAATAGCAAGAATTGCTTTTCTACAATACATTTTACCACAGCAAAATATAGCTTTGGTCATTCTGATATAATATAAGCTGTATTATTATAAAGTTTCATTGAAATCCATTCCATAGTTTGCATGCAAGAGAAACAAACAACTATCTGTCCACACATTACAAAATGTTGCATGTTAATGTAAGTTTTTAAAGTAACTTTCAAAAAGTTTAAGTATTAAGTTTAGAGTATTTTATTAAATCTTTGTTTTCTCTTCAGGTTCGTGACCGCATCCATAGAGCAATCAATGAAAGCACAAACTCTCGTGTCGTCATGTGGTCAATCTTCGAAGCATCAGTCCTACTGATCATGACTCTAGGTCAAGTTTACTACCTAAAGAGGTTCTTTGAAGTCCAGCGAGTTGTTTAAATTAATCATCACATTTTTTGGGTTACCAAAGTTTCATGTCAGGAATAAAGGTCGACTCACGCTACACCGTGTCGGGTCCGAGCCGAGTGTCGGTCTAAGCAGCCGAGCGGCAACCGAGTGACGCCCGAGCAACGGACATCGCTCGGAAACAACTCGGTCCCGCTTCGGCTCGGCCACGGCCCGTTGCATGAATACAGCGCCGCCGAGCTGCGCCCGAGCAGTCGGTAGTGATGCTATACAGTGCTCATGCAGTTTAGAACGGAACCGGCTAGGTGACCGTGCTACGGCCGACACTCGGCTCGGACCCGACACGTCGCGGGCCGTCTTTGTAATTTTAGACATGGAACCGGCTCAGTGACCGTGCTAAGGCCGACACTCGGATCGGACCCGACACGGTGTAGCGTGAGTCGACCTTAATGCAATATCTATTAATGATTTTAAATGTCTTCTTATTATTTTCAAGTTGATATTATAGAATGGTGCATTTTTGTTAGTAAAAACATTATTCAAAGTAATTTAACCTCATTCAATTCTAGCTTAAAACCTTATTGTGACACAAAAAAATTGTACTGACTAATCCTAGTGATGAATGTTTGTACTTTATTACGGTATATTACTCTTTGTAAACTTTTCTAAACAGTATAAGCCTTGACAAATTATGGTTTGAGTTAGTTTGTGATAGGAACAAAATATCACCCAATCAGTAGCCCTTTAAAAAAGTAATAATCCTTACATAATAAATATACTTCACTCCCTCGCTACTCTATACACTGTTTAAAATTGTTTCTTATAAGTTCCTCTGATAAACATCTGTTTAAACAATGAACATGAAATTTTCATGTTTAATGATCTATACTTGTAATTTAGCTCATTTTGAGTGGAGTGAGGTGTGTTACGATCTGATGTATGTATGATCGAGTGCAGTGTGTTATTTACAAGAAATAAATGAAATATTGTTTGTATAACCAACATTTTATTAGTCACCAGCACCATTGACAAGCTTAAAACTAATTATATTCAAAATGTATGGTTTTTAAAAATCTATATACATATATGGGATCCCAGAAGAATTTTAAATATAATTAATTAATATAATTCACTAGGTACCTGACCCGACCGCGCCTCTTCCCATGTTTTCTCAACGTTTAAACCTGCCCTGGGCTACTACAACTATTTTAAAACTAAAAGTTCTTGAGTTATAAAATTACAACGAAAAGAAGCATTGATTTTATTTATATACATTTTAGATAGCCACTTAGGATGATCCATAAGAAATATTATTCTTTATGGATCACCTAACCAGGGGATCCAACTTAGAATCAGTAAATGGAACACATAGCTAAGCCATAATAGGGTGCCTATAAAATAATTAGAACTCCATTAATTCATTCAGTCTACAATATTGAACTCTAGTAACTAGTAGCTCTAAATGCTAATGCATAATGAGAAACAATTATCATTATCACATGCTACCTATGTAACAATACTAAAATAGAATAGCAAAGCTAACTACATCTATGAGATTAAAGAGCCCATTCACAAAGGATGCTCTTGCTTGTGAATATAATTATATCAATTATAATAGTTTTTAATCTTACTTTAAACTAAAAAAGTTATGATATCAAATTTAGCAACATATCATAAATGGAAAAGCACAACCTCCATATCTCATAATCAACCTTATTATATATAAGTATTTGTTCTATACAGAGTGAATTGTTAATTCAAGAGTTGGTCAATTCTATTTTTAAATTTCACCCTGAATTCTAATTCTAATTTGTTGTGGGGGAACTAGTATCTGCACTGACGTATTGTGTATTATCCTCTTGCCTAAGTCAGCCCTAACCAGCCTAGCTCCTTGATGTAGCGGAGTAAGACCTTTGGTTTCTTACAGATCTGTTTCAACATTCACCCTGTATATCAAAAGTACTTTCTTATTGTTTTCAGTTGAGATTACGCGTTCAGATTAATTCGGCCGGTGATGAGCGCGAAGTATTTGTTCTATACAGAGTGAATTGTTAATTCAAAAGTTCGGTCAATTCTATTTTTAAATTACACCCTGTATATCAAAAGTACTTTCTAATTGTTTTCAGTTGAGATTACGCGTTCAGATCAATTCGGCCGGTGATGAGCGCGGAGACGGTGGCGCCGGCCGGGAGCCTCTGTAGGCCTTCTTTAGCGCCCGGCAGCTCCAGTAGCACACTAGCGCCACAAGCGCTTAGTAGGCGGCTGCTGCACTGTTAACGATATGAATATAAATTATTGATTACATACTCGTTATATTGACGAGGCAATAAGAAAAGTGTATCAGAACAGGAAGGCAGGCATAGTCAATCCATTTTAAAAATGAACTGCCTCCACAAAACCGTGATAATTTCAACGTGTGAGAGAAAATACTTATTGCATCACTATACTTGTGTGTGTGCCACAACTTTACTGTAACATTGGCTCATCTGTCTGTCAAAGTGATACCGTTTGCTTATACGTTAATGAACATCCAATGACAAAGATCAATTTATGTGTGTTGTATCTATACACCTTTTTGCATGTACGTGTAACCGCGGTGGAGGGGCGTTCATTTTAGAAATGGTTCATCTCTACCTGGTTCCCCAGCAGCGTGGCCGTGGGCACATCATCACTATCAGTGAGGCGGAGCGTGGCGCGCGCGTACTCGGGGCGGGGGTCGAGCGTGGCCGCGTGCGCGAGCTTCACGCGCATGCGCGGCCAGCTGCCGCGCCGCCCGCACGACACGCGCAGCGCGCGGATCACGAATAACAGGCAGCATACGTATGCGGATACGGGGTTACCTAGTGAAGGGGTTATTTATTTAACATAATCAACAGTCCATAAATATTTTATACACAGTCATACATATATGTACCTTACGGCCAATTACAGATTTACTTTATACAATTTTTTTTTTATTTTATTTTTTTTTTTTTATATAGATAGACAACTAGCTTTCCGCCCTGCGGCTTCGCCCGCGTTTTACACTTTCCCGCAATTTTGTTTGCTTTAAACCTCACACAGCCCGAGACCTTTCCAACGAATGTGCAAAATTGTGGAAATCGGTTTGTGCGTTCTGGAGTTATAGCGTCAGGAAGGAAAACCCGTCTTTTTTTAAATAATAGATTATTGTTATTGTCTTAATACTTAATTTCGTGAATATTACGGTTGAATTCCCGCTTCGGAACAAAATTTTGTACGATCTGCAGATATTTGTTCCGGCGCTGTGTTAGAACACACATGTTACCTTAACTAAATATTTTTAAAAGAAACAAAACTACAAAAAATTCACGGTAGTAGATAGAAAGTGAAAATATTTACCAGGCAGCGCGAAAATAAATTTCTTCCTTCCTTCGTATTCACAGGTGGCAAACGTACTAGGCTTGCCTGGCTTCATCCTAACGCGACCAAAGTGTAAGGTCGCGTTGAAATCCTGGAAATAAGGAAATAATTTACATTAAAAAAAAGATCTTTACCATCAATTACAGTTTATTTATAAACAAGAAAAAACTTAATTACAGGGAATACAGGGGTTAAATAAATAA
Source organism: Chloroclystis v-ata (assembly GCA_963691955.1). Taxonomy (NCBI): domain Eukaryota; kingdom Metazoa; phylum Arthropoda; class Insecta; order Lepidoptera; family Geometridae; genus Chloroclystis; species Chloroclystis v-ata. The sequence continues at coordinate 14,673,382 of OY829902.1, read as the reverse complement.
ATATTTATGGACAATTCACACAGAATGTAGATGATGTACAGTAATGTGTCAATTTTATATTAATTCGTTATTTGCCCTATTATTTCCTACAACGCCATCTATCCTCAAGGTAAGCTCGCTGTTTGTCTGATGGGAAAACTAAATTGATATTTGGGAATGGGAATCTAAATTCAATTTTAAAAAGTATTCTATTATTATAATTAACCTTCAAGAGCACAGGTTTGAGCAAGTCCCTCTCGCCCATAGAGACGCCGCCCGTGCAGACCAGTACGTCCGCGCGGGCGAAAGCGGACGATATTCCCGCCACCAGCTCGGAGGGAGAGTCGCGGGCGATGCCGCAGTCTATGCTGTCGTAGCCGTATTCTCTGTTAACAAAATATTACATCATTTTAACTTAATAATTAATCATTATTATAATAGATAGATTATTACTTTATTACACATTTTAAAAGAATACATATATAAGAACACAAACTAAACTAAATGTACAATAGGCGGCCTTATCGCTAACAGCGATCTCTTCTAGGTAACCTTTGCATAATCACCTCTATTAAGGTTTATTACTGCTGGGACACAGGGACTTCTCATAGACAAGAGAGATTAGGCCTTAATTTACCACGCTGAATAAATGATGCATGTCCTTCAAGCTTTTCAAAGTTCTCAGAACATATCGGTTTCCTCACGATGTTTTCCTTCATCGTTAGACCACGTGTTTTTAAAGCGCACTTAAATTTCCAAGAAGAAAATACATGGCTCTTATTATTACGGTACTTATTTATAGTAGTAACATCTTAATAGTGTCCTTTCCTCAAGTATAAGTAAATACCTACATAACTAAACTGTCTACATTGTTGTACCTTAGGAGAGATTTCAACATGGTTCGGTTTGAATCTCTGATATGCGCCGGCCGTAGCTTCACTTCCGATGGCTCCTGAAGCTCGTTTCCGGTGGACAGTAGCGCCACCTGTGTCAGAATATCTTTATCATTATGACTTCTATACTATTTTAATAAATGTGAAAGTGTATGACTGTGTGTCTGTTCTTAGTCCGTCTATCACGGTAACGGAGCGACGAATTGACGTGATTTTGAAGTAGAGACAGTTGAAGGGATGGAAATTGGCATTATGCTACATTTTACCGGGAGAAAAGTACACATTTCCGCGGAATAACCGATTATTGCGCGGGTTAAGCCGTGGTGTGCAAAGATAGTATAGTCTAATTCTGGATTTAGTAGATAGTAGAGTTGGATAGAAGATATAAATATCGTCAGATTGAGATATTTCAAGCAAATAGGGGCTTGATGACGTTTTAAGTTTTATTCACACTTGAATTATTATGCTTATAGTGAAATCCTTACCTTAGGACATGATTTCACAGTCACATTCTGATAGCCAGCTCCAGCCAAGACTCCTATAATTGCCGCATCTAGCAAATTCCCTGCAACAATAGTAAAACATAAGTTAAAAGTCACTCTAACAAATCCAGCAACCGTAACACAAGCTTCGAGCTTATCACGGGGCTAGATGTCGCTGTGTAAAATTGTCCAGTAATATTTATTTTTATTTATTTAAAGGAAGTATTTATCTCGATTTATTAGGACTAACAATAACATACCTTTGTCAACCAGTTTAGCCCCCATAGCTATATCGAAGCCGACCGGGCGGACATCCTGGTCTGCTTTCGGAGGGACCATGATCTCCACTTCTAGTTCTGTAGACTTATCATCTGTCGCTGTTATGAGCTTCGTGTCTTCCACCTACAAAGAAACATTCTATCAAACGATTATCAACTAGAAGAAGCGTGATGATATAAAGAACAATTAAAAATCCTGTAATCGTAATCATATCAACCATCAGACATATACTGTTTGTCATAGGTTTCTCTTGTTTTGGTCGGATGCAGGTTGCATCCACCGTGAACTGGCAGCTTTGACAAGATTTTTTTATTCTTTCATTGATTTTTAAAATAGAACATTATCAAAAATGCACTTATTAAAATATCGAACTTACCTACTTCTTTCAATGTTTTTGAAAGTCGTTTGTTACGACATTTTAACATAGTTATAGGTATATGGATATTGGAAACTATTAATAGAGTATCTTGCTTGTAAACAACTTTAACCCTCTTATCTTATTTTCATAATTTTATTTAGACTTAATATATCGAGTTATAAATACGACGCTTAGTCAGCTTGGTGTAGTTTTTGTTAGTTTTCAGGCAATTATTAACCAAAAAATAAAACCCCCCCAATGTGCTACAGATAATACGCCGGTACAATGATTAGGACCTAGGTTACACTATTTCGCTATTCACAAGATACATAACTCTACATATATTAAAACTTACAAAAGCATCAAACAAAATATTTTCAGCGCAAATAAAAAACAGTAGCAAGGTTTGCCTAAAGTAAACAACTGATAACTGTTATCACAAGAAAACCAGCGACAGCGTCTTCATTGTCTTTACTGATAATTTTTGTATAAACACACACCCACTAATCAAATCATACCATCCCGAGTTCACAATCTCGAGACCTTGTTGAACCACATAGGATTAATTATCAGGTTGTGTGAACTTTGAACATAAATCTATTCATGATTTGTAAACGAGCATACGTCGATTTATGATTATTTAAAGCTAAACAAGAAAATTATATTTCACAGAGAAAATCTTGTGTAGATGCTTTTCCGTGGTATTTATCTTATGCAGAAAATATTCCAGAAAATATTCCGGAATAATTTTATATCATTACATCTCACAGAAACTTTTGTCGAAACTGGTAGACCACTTTCTTGGCTCACTGTACCCCATTGTATTTGAATCCATTTTGTATCTTTTCGCGATCACCTTAACTGGCTATCGGATTGTTTATTTCACGCTCGTATAACTTCGCTTTAATCGCGATCGCAGAATCTATCCAATTACCCCAAGAGTGAGGGTTAGGGTTCGAGTTCAGAACGTGTACAATTTGGCTAAATTAATAAATGGTATTTTTCAGTTCAACCCTAGTCATGGCTGGCACAAAAGCTCATGTATAAAGGAGAACACGGCACCTCGCCCGCCGTCATTTTACTCTGCTGGTTTTACTCACCATAAATCAGCTCCATCGTACCCATATCCTGTATGGATATATAATATTATACAAGGCTATGTATAACAGCTACTTTACCTTTTTCTCACCATATTCCACACTCATACCCTGGAAGTAATCCTATCTACCGTACCTGCACGACACAATCCGCGCCCGCAGGTAGAGCAGCTCCGGTGTTGATCCTGGCGCATTCGCCCATGTTGAGCGGGGAAGTCGGGGCCTCGCCCGCGGTCAGGGCCGTTCTCACGCGTCGGATCCCGGCGCCGTCGTTGCTTATACACGCGTATCCTGGTAAAAGTACTTATGCGGTTAATTGATTTACACGGGAAAGGGTTTTTCACGCTAACTAGGCAGATTGGTGATTGCAGAAGCAGTATTTTACAATACACAGAACAGGAAAAGTTGCACGGGACAATATTGGTCAGAAAATGGACAATATTCTATAGAATGGATTTCGAAAGATTTGGAAACTCTATTATAAAGACGTAAATAGGTGATTTTCCGTGGGGACATCTAATATAACGCTGACAAAATCACGAAGTTGATAAGCCAGTGAACAATACTTCAGTCAAACTCCAGCTCACTAATTCTGATCTGATCGTTCCATTCATCACGTTCGGTCTGTGAAATGCATCTGAAGATTTTTGTAGTTTTTGTTGATCATTCAGTACAAATAGTACAATGTATGTAACGCAGTCATATTCAGAGCACACAATTTGATTAATAGTTAACAATTGGTCTAGTCTAGCGGAACAAATAAACATTAATCCAACATGTTCATCAAATCAGTAACAACACGACAAACTAGAGTAAATAATGTAGGTACCTACATTAAAAATTTAATGACTAGGTTGTTAAAGTTAATGATCGTAACATCCAATACGATTTCCATTTCAGCATTATATAATGCTGGATTGAAAGCATTACAACAGAACAAAAAGAGCGTTTATACAAAAAGTCTTACCATCCTTAACAGAAGCAGTAAACGGCGGCATAGGTTCCTTAGCCAATAGCGTCTGCCCCACAACCCTGCCTAAAGCTTCCTCTAAAGACACGATCTCATAGCTGCCGATCCAATGCTGCATGACCTCATCAACAATATGCCAGGCCTCATTCATCTCCAGCATTGGAAAGGGAGACTCGCGCGGCCGTAGCGCCACTTTGGATATGTCGACGGAACTGTGGTGGTGACAGACATGCGTCGCTGCGTATTGAAGAGAGTCGTGGATTGATCTGTAAAGTTTATTAGAATAAGCTTTGCCCAATATTATTTTTGAGGAATTTACGAGTATTTTCAGTATTTAATAGTAGCTTTTGCAGTTCGTTTAGTAGCTTTTGGTTACAACGATTTCCCCGCGAAATCATAAGGATAAAATATTGTAAATTAATCAAAACTATTTAGTACTTATTAAATTCTTCAAGTACTATGTGAGATTACAGTCAGCATTAAATCAGATATTTTTGCGATAATTATGAAATAAGCAAGTAATTTTAGAAATCATGCAGTAGGTAATTGGTTATTTGGTTGGTTGCTGACTCATGACGGTCAGTAAAAAGGGTACCTATTTATTTATCTCAAATTGAACTGTGGGCGATAATTCCACTATCAAGTTAAAGAAGGTAGGTACCTACTGTAGGCATGGATAGAAAAAGTTGGAATCATAAAAATTAAAAAAAATATTAATTATACTGACCTTACTTCAGTTAACTCATTATGAATCAGAGAAATAGCATGAGCCAACACCGGCTTCACAACTTCAAAGCACTCAACCACTGCTTTCTTACTACCCGGGAAATTGATAATCAAAGTCTTATCCCGAACCCCAGCTACAGATCTTGACAACATAGCCATAGGGGTCTTCTTTAAACTAGCTAAGGTTATAGCAACACTGATAGCTGGAATCTCTCTGTGTATAACCGCCTTGGTCGCCTCTGGAGTAACATCTCTACTGCTCAATCCAGTACCACCAGTTGTAAGCACTAGGTCTAGATTTGTTTCAGAGAAGTATTTGAGTTCTCTTTCTATGATTTCCTTTTCATCTGGTATGATGATGGTGTGGAGATTGGCTTCAGGGAAGAGTTCTTTTATGAAGTCTGCTATGGCTGGTCCGGACGAGTCTTTAGAGTTGTCTTTGAAGCAAGTGTCACTTACTGTGATCACCGCTACTGCTTTCACCATTATGCTATAAATAATGATAAAAGTTTATAAGTATGTAATATTAAATTGTTATTATTTATTTAAGTAAGTAAGTATTTACCGTCATTTATTTACACCAAATCCTGAGATAATCAATAATATGACATCATAAATATTTAAATAACCAGTTACAAATTTTATTTCTTTCAATATGTTGTAGCTGTAGCCAAAAACTACTGTGTTCCTACAATACAGATCCTAAATATATATATTAAATACCTACTTATATAAATAGATATACTAATTAATAAATAAAAATTATATCTAGCGATTAGAAATCAATTAAAACACTTAGTACTTACATAAGTTTAAAATAAATATGTATAAAAATTTTAATGTAAGTACTTACATGGCAGGTTCAAATTTACTTATTACAAGAAACTTTAAAACACACGCATTAAATTAATATTCACAGCATAAAAAACTGTCGTAACGCTGGTCAATCACACGCGATAAACAATGTTATACATTTCCTATAAATAAATCACACACGTTTGGTTCCTTTCCAAGTCACAGACAAGACCGTATTACATCACCTTGATAGAGAATGTATCATAAAAATAATTAATTAAATTTTAATCAGACAAGAATCAACAACCGGCGAACGGCGTGCTCTAAAAATAAATATTTGTGTTGTGATACGATAATTACGATACGTACGAACGAGCAGTTAACTTCTGACTTATATGACCTTGAATACGTCATTTTGACATTTCTATCTGACACATGTGCAGTGCTACCAATATAAACATTCAAATAAAAAAGATGAAAGTAGAAAATATGTACATATTCAAATTCAAAAGGTTCAACATGGTTGAAATAAAAGGGAACGAATTGTATTATACGTAATGATTTAATACTCCACAATATGAAGATTTAATACTGTAAGTTCTAAACAAAGGAAAGGTTTACTCATAATTGTACATAAATCAGCAAACTATAACAAAACATTATTTAATCATTAAATTACAAGACAAGACGAAGATCTTAAAATAATAAATTAAAAATATCATAATTAGAGCTTTCTTATCAAAGAATCATGAATCATGAAAATACATTTCTATATTTATTCCTAAGACTACAAACAATGGACGAATCTAACTGAATAACTTTGCATGCATTTATCAGTCCTTGTATAGGCGGGTATTTTTCTAAGGCACGTGAATTTCCCAGAACAAGTAACTTATGCTTCGCTCGAGTAACACTGACTGCCAGACGTCTTTGGTCGTTTAATACTTCTCCTTCCTAAAACAAATATTTTAAAGTAAGTATATATTTTATTCTGTCTAGAAATCTTGCAAAAAGTCTTTCCAGACTGTAGACAGTTAAGTCGAGTGCTGTTGACTTGTACGGCGCTGCTCCGATTGCAACAGATCATTTAATAAAATAGGTAAAAGATCTGTTCATATTTAATTAATGTGTTTTGAAATAAAATTAATTCTTCGCGGAATAAATATAAGCAAATCATATATTTTTATCCCCAGGCGCAAAGCGAACCTATATCCCTTGCATCACATGCAACCTTCATCCGATGTGCCAATGAGGTCGTTTTCTAATCCTGATATATTCTACTACTGAAGGTTACTACTATTACTATAGCTTTTAGCATTAACCTTACCTTAACCTTCCGATCATCCCCACCCTTCCTAGTACAGGAGTAGATGATGACGGACTTGTCCCTTCCTTGGAACTGGTCGACCGTGCTGACTTCCACCGAAGGTACGGTGCGACGGAGAAAAGATACTTGGTCTCTGTATGGTGCTATGATGCCGATGTCTGAGGGTTTTACACCGATCTGCGATGATATACAGTTTATTAAACGAAGGAAGTTATTTTAAAACAACGGGAATTTACATAGGTACGTATTTATAAAGGACTTAATATATTCTCGACGTTTCGATTTTCCGGTGGAAGAGATATTAACTCCTTTAAAAAACGTAAGCAACTCACGTAAATATAATTCAGCGATTTTATTCTTAGGCCAGCATCACAGGTAGTATCTACTCATGCAAACTCAATAGAAATTACCTCTTGTAAGGTTTCCACCAAAGCCAACGCAGCCATTCCTTCTTCCTGATTGATTAATGACTTCTTGCTATCTCCACTTCCTAAACTAGTCACATCTATGAATAAAGCAGCATTTTCTGATTCTGTACTGCAAACTGGTTCTAGCCAGGGACTAGTTTCGAAGTCAATATGTTTCTGAAACATATAGATGAAACTCAATAAAATTACAATACATTAGGCACGTGTTTTTATTTTATTTTCACAGTATAGCTTATCCCTAGAGAGATGTAGCAAGGTCTTATATTTTTAAATGCGCGCGGGACGATGCTCGTAACAAAAGATTTATGATTTAGAACTACAGCGACCCGTTAGCATCAGTTCCTGACGTTGTCGATGTGTACATCATTTATTATCTCATATAACTAAGTTTCATATATTATAGCAGTTATTATTGTATTAGATTTGCTCGCCATACAAGTAATCTGTTTCAAACCCTTAATTATTTTGTCCGATACACGACACCAAAGAAATGTGTTAAACACGTTTCTTTTAAATTTTCTATTAAAATAATGTATCATGACAATGTATAATGAAACATATTATTTACACCGGAAGTGGTGCGTAAGGTCATAGAAAAAAAAAGTGGCACAATAATAATTGATCTTCACTTCGAAGTCCCGGGGGTCCTATCACAACATGCAATGGGACATCCAGCTAATTATATTTAGTACCTACGAACCAGCATTTATGTCAGTGGGACATACATAACTAAACGGAAAAGACGTGCAAACAATGATAGCTGATGAGAAAAATGCTTATATACATGGAGATGTGTGTCTACGCAAACAGAGAAGAAAACGTCAAAAAATATTAATAACTGATTTACTTTTGGACTACGCGAAGAATTCTACCTTACACGGACTTCGATATGTCGCAGAAAAGGGGCTCACAACCGTGGAGAAACTATTCTGGATCGTCACCTTTACTGGAAGTATCATTCTCTGCTCTCTCCTCATCAAGAATGTTTACGTGAAGTGGCGAACCAGCCCCGTCATCGTCACCGTGAGCGAGCGGCAGGTTTCAGTGGGAGAAATCCCTTTCCCATCCGTCACAATCTGTCCTCAAATCAAGAGCAAAGCTACAGTCTACAACCTCAGCCGGGAAATGGACAAAATCACGAATGATAATAGTACTGAGATTCGGGAAGAAGATAAAAATATGTTCTCGGATATTTCTATGCTTTGCGGTTTACCTTTAGATATAACCAACAGACTGTATACTAATTCTAGTATTATAGACCATATTAACGATGTGTCACCAAACTTAGATGACATTACAATGCTGTGCAGCTGGCACGGTGAGGTTTCAGAATGCTCCAATTTTTTCCAACAGGTTTATACAGCTGAAGGTATCTGTTACAATATAAATGGACTCTCTGCTTCGGAAATGTTTCGGGACACTGTGCAATCAGATTACGCATACTCTGAGAGAAATATAGCAATCAATGGTTGGACAATCGAAAAAGGATATTCAGAAGCAGAGATAGACACATTCCCCGCACAAGCTAGCGAGAATGGTGCGTTTCCGGACTTGGCAGTAATTCTTCGCAATAATGTGGAATACAGCGATGGTTTCTGCAACGGTATGAATTCCGGTTTTAAGATATACATGCAGCATCCAACAGATCACCCACAATCTTCGTTGTATTACTATGCAGCTCTGGACGAACAATTATCGTCTTTGGCCGTCAGCGCAGAAATATTGAGCAGCGATCCAACTTTAGAAGACAACTATTCGGCAGAGGTAAGACAATGCTACTTTCAAGATGATCGCCAGTTACGTTACTTCAAGATATATACTGCATCAAACTGTCGTCTGGAATGTCTGTCAAATTATACGTACGAGCAGTGCGGATGTGTCGGGTATTACATGCCGCATGATAATAGCAGTGAGATTTGTGCGGAGGGGAAAGAGGGTTGCATGAAAGACGCCCAAAATAATTTATCCCGACATGAGCTTAAATTAAAGATAAACAAGAGTAGTGATGGATGCCAATGCCTGTCGGCGTGCAATAGCGTAGAGTACAACGCAGAAATATTAAAGACAGGCTTTCATTTCAAAACATTCGCTAAGAAACTATTTGAGTCATATGGATCAAGTTTCGAGGAATTTTATGGTAACACGTCTATGTTTTCAAAAGTTGATATTTATTTTAAGAAACCACAATATGTGTCGATGCGACGTTCTGAACTATTCGGTTTAACTGATTTTGTGGCGAATATTGGAGGACTGTTGGGGGTTTTTCTGGGATTTTCTTTCTTAAGTGTTATAGAGTTATTTTATTTTATGACTCTGAGATTGGGCTGCACTATCAAAATAGATTTAAAAGAAGAAAAAAACCGAATCAACAGTGTTAAAGTAAAAAAAGAATTTGAGGAACCTGTAACGATAATTAATATTACTGAATAAATGCAATTTAGTTTTAATATTTTTTTTATATTTACTGACACAAAATTAAGTCACAGTTTCTGTGTTACCTATAAGTGAGTTAGATACTCGTATATCATAAAATCGTGTTTTAAGGTAACTCTACCTACACTATACGAGTACAAATTACATCACATTTATTATGATCGTACCAAACTACACTACTTTAATTAGTTAATTATCGCGTGCATGGTTGAAGCAATGAAGCTAGCGATCCATCGGGAATATGTTATATTTAATCATCCTATAATTAGATAGTAGGTACAAAGCTGTAGTGACTAGGGAAAGAAACAATATTAGGTAATTAAGCCTCCTATTAACTTAACTAAGTTACAAAAAATAGGTCAATAAGGGAACAAAATAAATTTTATGGTGGCCTAGTAGCTCATTTTTAGAACTTGAAAAAAAAAACTATTTGATTGAAAGTCGGTATAAAAATACGTCAGGGATATTAAGTATAGTATTCTAAGAGTCAAATATTTATTTGAATCAGTCCAGTAGTTTCAGAGCCTATTCGTCTCAACAAACAAACAAACAAAAAAATATCAAATGTTAGATCTCTCTTTATAATTAGTATTGTACCATTTTGATTACGACATACATAGTTACATGTTTATGGAATATAGTTTATGGACTATAATTTTTAATTACCTGAGTATTAATGTTCATCGTAGCATTAGCGATATTATCATTGGCACATTTGAGTCTATCATTATAGGCCACTTTGTTAGCGATATCGGCCAGCGCTTGGTTCATTCTGTACTGTAATTGTAGTGTGGACGTAACTCCATCACACATTAGGCGGTGGAACAAACTCTCTTCCATGCCTAGTCGTCTGGAAATAAACCATACAAATAAATATTATGTTGCAGGACAATTAAATTTTATTAAAAAAATTAAAGATGTTGATTATGCTAGATAATTCACTCAGCGACATCTAGCCCCGTGGTAAGCTCAAAGCTTGTGTTACGGGTGCTAGATTTCTGATATACTTAATACAATAGACATACATAGATAGATATTTTTGACTATACATTTAAAACACCCAAACACCTGGAAGGCGGGAATCGAACCCGCAACAACCTCTTGCGTCCACAGAGAGCGTCAATATATTTAGGATCATTAAAGGATATAAGATATGGAATATAAATATTTGTAATAGATTTTTCATAAATGGTGTATAAACAAACAATGTATCTAGATAACGTTAAAAACTGCAAGCGAAGCTGTCGGTAGGTGGGCTAGTAAATAAATAATAGTAATTTACCTGGCCGCTCTACTTCTGACTACGGGCGGCAGTTGTTCCGGATCGCCGACCAAAACGAAACGCTTCGCCGCAAACAACGGACGTAATACTGTACTTTGTAATACCTGAAATATAAAAAGTTAGTTCAATTCAAATAAGTACTTAGTTGTTACTATTATTGTAAATCTATGGTCAAAACAATACTAGATTTTACAATATTAATCACCCTTCCCACTGCTAGGACACAGGGACTTCTCTCTTGAGGAGAGGAATTAGGCCTTAAGAACGAGTAGGCAGTGAAAATCGCGGCAGAAACGACTACGAGAGTTGACAACAGCGACCGCGTGCCCCGCGTGGCGCTGGCGTATCGAAAATATTACGCGCAGCGCTATCCAGAATTTTAGTTGTGTAGCCTACAACACAGATATACCCCACTAGATACCGCATGACAAGCGTTAAGGAGTTATATTATTATTGCAACAAATAGTGTAAAAATGGATTATGAACAAAATAATAAAAAATCTTATGACTATTATGTTTAGAGCTCTAATAGTTTCGGAGAAAAACGGCTGTGACATACGGACGGACGGACATGACGAATCTATAAGGATTCCGGTTTTTCCATTTGGCTACAGAACCCTAAAAACCGTGTTTATAACAAATAAATTATATATTTTTTTCAATTCCATTAAAAAATTATTATGATTACTTCATAATAATTAACCATCCTCTAAAAATCATGACCTTATTCAGCAGATCTGGCAAAGGCAGCGTTTATAGTTCTGTAAGAAGTATATGTGAATTAATTAAGGAGTACAAAGTATTTATTTTAAGTTTTATTGTTGAAAATAAAATATTGTTATGAACATAAAATAGGTACCTTTCAATTCTCTGTAATGTAGTTTTAATTTAGTTTAGTTAGTTTAGTTTAGCTTTAGTTGCGACCAAGTGTGAGACCCGTGAACTTCATATACACTTGTCTCTTTTCCGCATTGCGCTTATTGCACTCGTTGTCCTTCTCGGCGAAAGCACGTGTAACGTTAGTGATGTAAATTCTAATCGATATCGTTAAAAATGATAGACGACATATATAAGCGGGTCTCTCGGTATTATTGTATGTAAAAATAAATAAGTTATCCATAAACCGTTCAAATAATTATGTTTATTACTTACTCAGTCAAATGAATTATTTGTGATAAATTTTTCTAATATTATTTTTAAATTTTTAAGTTCTACAGGTTTTGTGTATACCGAAAATAAATACATATCTTCCTACCTACATGATGCTATTTGCTACAACGCCTTTGTTTCAGTCCCCGCAACCCGCACCTTCCTCCAATTTAGGTGCGTTTGAATCGGAACAAAAGTATTCTAATTTATCTAGTTTGGGTGATCTGTGCATAAAATATACACTATTATTGTAATCTGAAGCAATGCGTCAAATTTTTACACGTCAAATAATATCTACAAAATTGAAATGCGAAAGTAACTCTGTCTGTCTGTCTGTCTGTTACGCTTTCCCGCACCTCTCAACCGATTTTGATGAAATTTGGCACATACAATCTTTAGACCCTGAGAAAGAACATACTTTTTACCGCGGAAAAATACATGCTTCCGTGGGAAAATATATGCTTACGCGGGAAAATTCGATTTGGATGAAATTAAGTATTGAGATAGTTGCAAATAAAAGTATATGGCGAGAGACTTTTTACCGCGGAAAAATACATGCTTCCGCGGGAAAAGATAATATTATGCTTACGCGGGAAAATTCGATTTGGATGAAATTTAGTATGGAGATACATAGTTGCAAATAAAAGTATACGGCGAGCAGAAGTCGCGCGGGGGCAGCTAGTTATAAATGACAAATTACTTATAAAATTGGTTCCGCCACAGAATATTATTAGTTAGTACGGCGCACGGAGAAAATTGTCATAGGTCCGTTCAGCACAACGTCCCGCCCCGCACTGAATTGAAGGGCCCGCGAAGGGGAAGATCGCGCATTGCGTGTGTTGTTTTACGTAAAAAATTCGTTAAAAATCGCTGGGATTTTTTTTCGAAAAAGTAATCTCAGGAGATGATTGGTATTCTTTTATTCTATATGGTGATGAAAATTAAAAAATCTCATGATTAATAGATTAGGATTTAAACGGTTCTTGCTGAAAAAGTAGACGGTATTTTACACTATTATTTCAGGTACTTAAAATAAAAAAAATAAAATTTCGGCCTCAGGAGATAATGCCTTATATGGCATAGATTATTGTGTAATTTTTTCAAAGCAATTCCGTTAAAGAACAAGGAAATAAACGGTTTCTGCTGAACCCAAATTTACCAAATTCACGCATATCTACGCCTTAACTCACCATGCTAGCTAAGTGAGGTTGGAGATGTCACATGTAGTTTCAAACATTTAAACTTTTGAAGCCTTGCTTGTTGGTCCCATCACATTTCGGGTATCGTCGAACTATCGCTCATTTATAAAATTCATACACATCTGTGATATTTTTTTTTATTGTATTTGTTCATTTACCTGGGTAGCCTCATCTACAATGCAGATATCGAATGTAGTTTTCGCTAACATAGCATGGGCGGCCCCCAAACATGTTACTCCAACAACATCCTTAAAAGTTAGAAAATAAAACAAATTAATAACACGTAAACATTATAAAAATGTTAGTGAAAAAATTACAAGATCACAATGTAACCTTTTTCTCGAGTGGGATTCGAATCAACGCCTTCCAGTTTAGCCCTGGCTGCGCTGAACAATGCGCTATCGAAGATTACGCTATGAGCTCGAATTTATTCTTTATCTAATACTAGCAGCCCCCGCGAACTTCGTCTCGCCATATACTTTTATTTGCAATTATATCCATACTAAAATTCATCCAAATCGAATTATCCTGCGTAAGCATATATTTTCCCGCGGAAGCATTTAATTTTTACGCGGTAAAAAGTCTCTCGCCATATACTTTTATTTGCAAGTAGGTATCTTCTGCAAACTAAATTTTATCTAAATCGATTTTTTCCGCGTAAGCATATATTTTTCCGACGAAGTATGTATTTTTCCGCGGTAAAAAGTAGCCTATGTTAGGATTAGGATATTACATATTATATTACATTACATTGACTCCCCCCCCGCCCGTACCCCAGTGACGCTTACATGGAGTCTATACATCGCATGCTGGCTAGCTGAGCGCGGTGAGCGACAACCTCTAGACTTTTTTCTAATACTTGCATTTTTAAACTCGTGATATCTTCCGAATGAAATGCCCGAATTGAATAATTCAAAAAGTTATAAAAAGGTATTAAAGCCGTCTTGAATATAAAGTAATTTATTTTGATAAGGATTAATACCAAGATACAAATGAAGACCCTTTCAAGAGGCGGCATATATAAATTCATATTTTAGAATAAAAAACTGCTTACTGTGACATAACTATAATATTTAGACATATGCTGTCGCGACATTTTTTGTAGATAATGATGAGTTCTGCAAAGTTGTAGTACATGATTTTGTTCTATCATCAATAGTTTTCGCAGCGCACGCGACGTAAGGAATTTTTCAGGTCATTTTTTTACACCTTATGTTACATTATTGGAGTTTTAGTAAGGATCCCTAATTTTTTTTTAAATATAATATAGCCTATGTTACTCGGGGATAATGTAGCTTTCCAAAGGTGAAAGAATTTTTGAAATCGGTCCAGTAGTTTCGGAGCCTATTCGTTACAAACAAACAAACAAACATACAAACAAATCTTTCCTCTTTATAATATTAGTATAGATCTCAGTTTAGCACTGAAAGCGACATAAGACTTACATTAAAATTAAAATAAAATAATTATTGCTGGACAATTCATTACGTACCATAGACAAACATTACTTACCATAGAACTGTAAACTTCTGCCAACTGATCAGGTGTTTGACAGGATGCTATAAGCGTTTGCTCGCTTCGCTTGGCTAGAGCGGGGGCCATACGGAACGACGAACCAAGCCGCATGATTCTCAATGTATCTGGTAATCTATAATTACAACAAGGTATTATTATACATTATAATTAAAACTTCCTATGATTTTCCTATGATTAAAAAATTTTTCGCGTTCCGAATTTACTGGTAAGTAGGTAGTACTTAAACCATTTTGATCTTTCAATCAAAAAGGTTTTGATCAAACCCTTTTAAAACAAAATCGATCTATCAAAAGAAAACAAAACAACATAAAAAATATCTTAATTTTTCAAAAATATAAGATTGGCATTTTTTTAAACATATTAATAGTTTTCCTAGGACCTTTTGATACAAAACCTTCAAAAGGCCACCACAATTTTCACATTGTACTTATTATATTAAACAAACCTGCATAAAACGGTGTCTACAGCTGAATGCGTGTGCGCAGTCACCAGGACACGCTGTTTTAGCGCGACTAGCATCTGGATGAGGACGCTTATCGTTTGTGTTTTACCTGAAACATAGTGCTTATTGAAACTGACACATCAATCCTTCAAATTACGTCTGTTCATTTTATAACAACGGGAATTTCTCATTTATTTTATAACAACGTATTTACACAGGAGTTACACCCTCGGCGTTTCGACCACAACAAGAGCAGTCTTTATCAGGAGGAGTGAGCGTCCCGCCGTGCCCCGTCTCCTCTCAGGTCGCGCGCGCGGTTCTCCCTGCGGGCGAGGTACCGCAGCGCGCGGCTGCTCAGGGGAGGTGGTGGAAATCAAGCTACTCGTCTGAATCCCGCAAGCAAATTTTCACAACAATAACTGTCAGTTGACTTGGGTTGAAGTATTATCTTAATTATTTTATGACTAAGGGATCATTATTATTTTAATGGAAAATAACAATGATTCCTTAGTTGGTTTAAAAACACCCACAAGAAGTCATCTTAGTAGCAACATTTATATCTGGACAAGCTGCGACATTCTTAGTCCGATTTACGTAGGGATAAAAAAAATCGAATTTTATGTCATCACAGAGTGTATAACTAACCAGTGCCAGGCAAACCCTGTAGCAGCACATAGTCATTGGCAGTGACAGCCTTCAGTACGGCCCTCTGTTGTTGGATGTTGAGAGAACGCATCAGTTTGGTGCCGAGACGACCGACCTCTCGCGGCAGTTTCTTTTCAAACTCGGGGCTTGATTTGTCTATTATTAACCTGGAAATAATAGTAATCTATCTTTATATATAAAATAAAGTCGTGTTAGTTACTCCACTTATAACTCGAGAACGGGCGATTGGCTGAAACTTGGTGGGGAGGCAGCTTAGAACCGGGAGAAGGACATAGGGTACTTTTTACCGCGGGAAAATCTAACATAATGCGGGCGAAGCCGCGGGCGGAAAGCTAGTATATAATAATAAAAATGTTTATTAACAGAAGAGGTTTTACAGACATGGTTTAAAGAATTAAATAGTGTACAGAAAAAAATTGGGTTTGTAGAACTATAATGGTCTCTAAACCTGGGTGCTTTTACATAGTGTCTCATAGCTCTCACTAAGTATTAAACTTGTGTTTAGACGCGATGTATTTGAACTGGGTGATTATACATTATTATATGTATGTTGGTATATAATTAAGAAGCAAGCTTGTAACGTGGAGATGGTGAATAAGGAATCAAGCAAGATAAACTTCTTAATGATGTTAACGAATAGCAAGTTTGATGAGTTATATATAAGTATATTATGCATATTATATCTTAGTAGTTGAAACTTACTTTCTTAATCTTTCAGCCCGTTCGCTATCTTCCATCAGAACTCCAAGGTTGGTTAGATTCTGAACTGTTGTAGCGTAAGATTCGTACGTATCTATACAAAACTGCGTATCCTTGCTTAGGCGTCGACTAAGATCTCTGAAACACGACATAAAAAAAATGTATACATATATTTATACAGGAGCAGGTAATTCAAAATAAAAAGGGGTTATTTGCACATCAATTTTACCCCTTACAACTGATAATAGTTTTGGAAATATTCGACTTTTTAAATTTTTATTATTTCAGAGACTTTGTTCATAAAAAGTAATAATTATCTTGAATAAACGAGTCGAGCTAGATCCGTGATTTTTTACCGTCTTAGCTCAATAGTAGTTTTTGTTCTTGCTTAAATAGTATCTACAGTAGGAAAAATATCTATGACGATATAAAGAAAAATAGTCGAACATTTAATTACCTTTCCAACAGAATAGCAATTTCCCTGTGCGTTGAGAGAGACACGACGCCGGCCGCTACCCACGGTCGGTTGTCTACACTGACGATGGAGAACTCGCCTTCTTGGGGTCCACTGGGCTGTTTATTTACTGTTATTGTGTCTGAAAAAAAAATCAAATATTATTTAAAACACGTAAAGATTGAGACTGGCATAAACGCAAAACCATCCAGTTACCTAAGTTTGAGTTTTATGGCGATTAAAGGTGTCGGAATACATTCCGAGTAACCTGAATTCTTTACTTCACTTTGATACGGGAAAGGTTCGTAGTAGGTACGAACCTTTATCGTTAAAGAGTTATGAAGGGCCAATGCCATTCTTATAATCAAAAATATCTTTGTGGTTCTTTGATGACAGACTATTTTTTTTTGTATTTACCAAAGAAACCATATTTTATAATACCTGTATGAGTATCAGGTCTATCAAATGTATGTAAAAATCGATCAGCCGATTGCTTAACATCTTTCAAAATCAACTTTGCAGCGCACGTTCCACGTTTGTTTCTGAAAACATAAAAAACAACAGTTCATTAATTAATAAACGAATGTTCATTATCTTGTCATGCTGCTACTTGATGTACTCGCTATTAAAATCTAATAATTTTGATTGTTATTTTAGGTTAAAAATATCGCTCAATAATTATCTGAAGCGCAGTAGCAAAACTTAAGATTTATTAGAATAGTTCATATACCTACTTAAAAATAAAGTACTGTTAATCATATTCATCTTCTAACCTTTTCTCATCACTATCAGTCCACAACGCGTGCAAGGGAGACGCCAACATCTGTCCTCTCTCCTCTATCCTAAGCAATGCGGTCCAGTGCAAGAAATACTCAATATGCTTAGCGGTAAGATGGCCAGTCGCTTCGTTTCGCAGTTTCGATAGTGGGTGGGATTCTGACACACTAGGACCATCTGTATGCCTGTCATAGAAAAATTTTAATATGATTACAATAATTAGAAAATGGTATACAAAAAATCACAAAATCACAACGTAACCTTGGTCCTCGAGTGGGAGTCGAACCCACGCCACCCAGTTTAGCCCTGGTTGCGGGTACCACTACGCTATCGAGGAATTACAATAAAAAACAAAAGAAAAAGTGCAAAGAATTTCTAAACGCATTTCATGAACTAGGTATATACCTTATCATTGGTTAATTCCCTCAATATACCCCAGACTCTTAAGTAAGGTTTCGTTTTACTTGGTTCTTAACTTAATACACTTACCACAGATGCAATTGACAAAGAGTCAGGTAGGGGCACTTGGCGCACGCGTTGTGATGATGCACCGGCTCCGGGAGCCTCTGCTGCAGGATGCAGGCGTCCTCTATATCCACTATGCTCTCAGGGTCGATGTCTTCAGGGCTTCGGGTCAAGTACTGTACTAGCTGGTTCCTGAGCATTATGAGGTCGCGGCGTTCTGGGTAGCCGCAGCTAACTTCGCGTAGATCGACTCGATCTCTAGAAAAGAAGAAAGAAATATAATGTTTTTAGCGAAAAACCAATCAAAAATGGACGTTTAATGTATTTTTATTGTTCCTATTTTTATTAGATAGATGCCCGCCTGCCGCATGTCTAGCGACTTATGGGTAAGAACACTACGAGAATGGATTTCTCGGTCAGTCATTTATTTATAGAAGATATTCAAGAGGCACTATGCACTATTCATTTAATTATTGATTTATTTCATAAATAAATAAATATTGCTGGACAATTTACACAGCAACATCTAGCCCCGTGGTAGGTAAGCTCGAAGCTTGTGTTACAGTGTTTGTGGTAATTAACAAAACACATGACAACCACAATGAAATATGCATTTTGAAGGTTAGTGTTAGTTAAAAACCTGATTGCAACATGTACATACAACTATAATTTACATAAATGTCGAGTAATAGGTTACTTAGTTAAGTTCTCTCTGCAATCCGCTACTGTTAGAATAGTTTATTTTATATTAAGTTACCTGGTACCTCACAGGACCGTTATACAAAATTTGTAAAGGTCCTATAAATAAATGTGATTAAAAAAAGTTACAATCCGCTACTAACTTCAAATAGAGCAGCAGTCCCCTCTGCACGGTGAGTGTGGGGTCCTCGTGTTGTAGCACACTCAACATCATGCCGTAAAGGACGAGTTGACCGCGATGTTCCGCGGACACTGACGCCTTACCGCTCTTCAGTTCTAGCGGCACTATGGACTTTTCAGAACCTGCAATTTTCATGTAGTTAGTAAAAAAATTACATTGTTGTGAATTATATTTAACTTTTTATTTTTACAGCGGTTGACTCACATAAGCTTTTTTATTTATAGAAAATGGTATAGAAAAAAATATAAAAGCACAATGTAACCTTGGTCATCGAGTGGGAGTCGAACCCACGTCTTCCACTTTAGCCCTGGCTGCGCTAGATCACAACGCTATTGAGGATTACGTTAAGATATAAGAAATGATTGCGCCATTTATCATTTTTAGAAAGAATTACGTTACGTTGTGATCTTGTAATTTTTTTATACCATTTTCTAACATTGACATTTTACGTAATACATAATTGGATAAAGTATTACCTTTCCTATCGTGAATAGTGACTTGTAAAGTGGCGTCAATCTTCCCTTTAAGGCCCAGTTGTGGGCAACATAAGTTTTCTTCGATATCAAGCACTTTATCGACGTGGCCTGTCCAGTTATCTTTGCCTTTTGGAGCTTGCTGAGAAAAATACAATGAAGTAAGCTAAAAATAGTTTTTATAACACAACAAATACTCTTCAAGCTCCTGGAGCATTGAAGTTTAAGAATATTCTTCATGACATCATAAAACAATGCACACAATGTCGGCCTGCCGCTATTTTTGTATATAAGATGAGAAAAAATACCGACCAATATTTTATAATTCAATAATCATCATTATTATAACCACCACTGTGTTCTTACACTAATATCACGCCCTGAATGATCCTACGCCATTTTAATGTAAAAAAACTATATTGAAAATTCATAATATACTAAAGTAAATTTACCTGCTTCCCCACAACATAGTTCTGCATAAACTCAGCCAAAGGTCCAATATAAATCTGCATATTACTCCTAGTTTCTTCCTCGCTAATACCAGCGTCATACAAGCTTTGAATCGACTCTTTGATGATAATATCTGCTTCTAACCGCAGTCGAGAGAGCGCGCTGATATTATGGGTCAAAGCTTTTTGTACTAACTCATGGATTAATATGCCCATTGTCATCTGGAACAAAAACTCGTGTTAGCTTGAGTTATGTTTAAAATTGACGTAAACTTTTGATAAATATGTAAATCAATTGATTTGTTTGTCTTGCTGAATTCGAAAACTGATTTTAATGGGATTTACACATAACCAAATTAAAAACCAATGTATCATCATCATCATCATCATCATTTCAGCCATTGGACGTCCACTGCTGGACATAGGCCTCCCTATATGACTTCCAGGTATTACGGTCGGATGCAATTTGCATCCACCGTGAACCGGCAGCCTTTATAAGATCATCTGTCCACCTTGTTGGTGGACGTCCGACGCTGCGTTTGCCGATCCGTGGTCTCCACTCGAGAACTTTTCGGCCCCATCTGCCATCTGTTCTCCTCGCTATATGGCCAGCCCATTGCCACTTCAAAGAGCTAATCCGCTGGGCTATGTCGGTGACCCTCGTTCTCTTACGTATCTCCTCATTTCTGATTCGATCACGTAGAGAAACCCCGAGCATAGCCCTCTCCATAGCTCTTTGAGCGACTCTGAGCCTGTTCATGAGGCCGATAGTGAAGCACCACGTTTCGGACCCGTAAGTCATCACTGGCAACACACACTGATTGTACACTTTCGTCTTGAGGCACTGAGGTATTTTGGACGAAAAGACGTTGCGCAATTTCCCGAAAGCTGCCCATCCGAGTTGGATTCGACGAGTGACCTCTTTCTCAAAGTTGGACCTACCTAATTGGACTGTCTGTCCTAGGTATATATACGCGTCAACAACTTCGAGAGCCGAGTTCTCAACCATAACAGGGGAAGGCTCTACATGAACATTGGACATGACTTTCGTCCAATGTACACTTAAAAAACCAATGTATACTTATTCAAAATTAATAATTTTGAAGTCACTTGGAAAAGTACATTTGTCATTCACCAACCCGCACGTGGGAAAGTAAATAGCGCTAATGGTGATGATGAATTCGAAAATTGATTATTGTGATTTACACACCACACCACACCACAAAAAACTAACTCACCGCTGTATTAGCACTATCTATCCCCCTCCACCTCTCCTGCAGAACCGCCTTCCTCTTGCAGAAGACGCCGGCGACCACACTGGTGCTGGACACCAGGTGATCTGGCCTCAACACCAGCAACCCGGATGTGTTCCCTACGCAGAACTGCCCGGCTGCGTCTCTTGAAGCGAGAATGCTGATTGTATCGCCGGGGATTAGAGGTGTGTCGAGCCTGTGGATTACTAATAAGTAAGGTATTTTGTGACTACCTCGATGCGAGAGGTTGCGGGTTCGATTCCCGCCTCGGGATAAAAAAATTACGATCTGTATATATTTGTTCTGAGTGTCTGTCTGGGTATAATAAAAATTATATATATCTATGTATTAATATTATATTAGGTATATTAAGTATTTCAGAACCTTAAAGCTTACCAAGGGGACTAGATGTTGCTGTGTCAATTATTCAGCAATATTTATTATTATTTATTTATAATGCAACACATGGCATGGAAAACACTATTAACATCATTTGTTGACAGACAAGCAGCCAAGGGTTGATGAGTCTAACAGTTATGAGTCAAAAATGTTTTATATTAAGAAAAAAATCTGAATACTTACATTTATCAAAAACATAGCATTTACTTACCAAATACCCTCAACAAAGCAAGTTCCTTTATTATCCTTATTGTTCTTCAGTCTAAGCTCTATTCTGCAGCCAGTGTTTTTAACAGATATTATCTCACACCTTTGTATTTTGCTGAGATCCATATCATCCATTTCAAACTGTAACTATTACACGGAGATTTATTAATCACTAAGTATCTTAAAAACGATGTTAATTATGATATACTTTCTTTGGTTTCAATAAATGATTGATTTATTTTACTTTAATTACCTCATCAAATCCATCCATCTCCCACTCATCACCAAACACTTCATCTCCAAAATCTAATGCTTTTACAGTGGAACCACTCTTAGAGGGTGATAGCAGAACTTCTAATGTCTTTTCTGGAGTCACCAGTTTTGTTATAGGTGAACAGTGGAATTCTGAAACAGAAGTATATTTATTTGTTTATAAAATTATTATGCTATCTCTGTGTGATCAGGGGGAGGCCTTTGCCCAGCAGTGGGATACAACAGGCGACTTGAAATTAATAAACCTACAACATTTACCTTGCAATGGGCTTTTTCTTGGTGTATCACAACTTTTCCTAGGACTTCTTAATATAATTTTCGATTTCTCATGATTGTGAACAGGTGATATTTTTACTGGACTCTTAGTTGTCTTTTTCTTACAGAATAAAGATTTAGTACATGATTTTTTATCTACATCTTGTGCAGTACTAGCATTTAATTTATAACATTCTCCAGACAATGGGCTTAATGGCAATCTTGGTGTGATATTATTCTTAGATATTATTTCATTTTTGATAGTTATAGTAGTATCAATAGCGCCCTTTGAAGGACTAAGCTCGACAGAACTGTTTTCTTTATTCCCAAAATTGTTACTGGTTGATGGACCATCACAGGGTTCTATCTTTATTTTCTTGGGTGTATTTTCCTGTGCTATATACCGTTCATCGTCTTTAATGATCTCAGAATGATATGCCACAGACGGAGGATTGGAAGATATGGTTTTACGCTTTGTTTTAGGTCTTTCTGCATTATCTTGAAAACATTGTGGTTTCTCAGTATCAGCACTCTGGGAATTTTTAAAGAACTGTGTAATTGGCTTCTGATTCTTCAAAGGACCTGCAGGTTGTGCCTGAAAGATAACAGATATGACAAAATTAATATTAAAATTTTCATTCTGTATTCAGTAATCATTCATTACTTCATTAGCTACAATTTATAATGGACATTATGATAATTACACACCTTTTTTAAGCTCAGTGCTTTGGGCATTTTCACTACACTGATGTAATAAATAATATTATAATGTAGTAAACAAATAATATTGATACATTATTTTAATTAATGTTTTCCCGCCTCGTCTCGTACATGCAAGCAGCTGTTTTGTTTTCATTTTTTAGAGGTCCTTAGGCCAAAACTTTTTTCATTTTCTAAATAGTTTTGCTTAAAGTGTCCACTTTAAATAGCCACACAATGCACTCATTTAGTAGCCGTTGATAAAATTTACTTTAAAACTAAACTTTTAAATAGTAAATTTAGGTATTGATAAAAATATAAATACGTTACTGCTGGTACTCTAATCTTGTGGCGGGACTCGCACTTAACCGGTAATATTGACATTTTGTTTGTTTAGTTGGCACTTAGTGTATAATCTAAGGTTGGCACAATGGTATTTTTTCCTTAGTTAGATTATTCCTTCTTCTGAGATTTTTTCACACACACGCGTGGAAACTTGGAAATTATAGTGCAGAATATATTTTATCTCTTCTTCTTATAGTTAGTTATTATTTTATATCTTATGTCAAAACTATGTTTTGTTGATGAGGCTTTTTTGAGGTTAAGTCTCGTGTCGAACGAATTGTTTACATTAGAAATAATAACAAAATACCGATACATTACTGTGAATTGATAAACTTCTTCACCACCATGGCACGAAGACCTGAACATCAAGCCCCTCCCGAAGTGGTACGCGATGTCAAAATCATTAAAAAAACAACAAGATTTTATAACAATTATTTTTGTTTATAATCATTCTCCCTATTTCAGTTCTACAACGAAGATGAAGCAAGAAAATACACCCAAAAGTATGTGGAACTAACCTGATCCTGTTTAGCTTTACCCTAGATATAAAGAAATTAAACAAATGTTTCTTACAGCACAAGGATCATTGATATCCAAGCCCAGATGACAGAGCGGTGCTTAGAACTATTATTACTACCAGAAGATACACCTTGCCTTGTTCTAGACATTGGATGTGGCTCAGGATTATCTGGTACAGTTGTTGAGGAAAATGGCCATATGTGGATTGGCATGGATATATCACCAGCGATGCTTGGTAAGAAAATCCATTGACTAAATAAAAATATGATAAGTATTTATATGTAGACCAAAAGGTCTTTGCATTGTAATGTATTGCAAAAAGAAGATAAGAATTGTTTAAGAATCAGAAATTAACATGCCCATTAACAGGATATATAAAATTTCTGCTCCTAGTTCCGAACTAATAATGAGAAAAAAATATTGTATTGACTTTATTACCTAAAGATATCATATTACTTTCAGATGTGGCCAGAGAAAGAGAAACAGAAGGAGATCTAGTCCTCTCAGATATGGGTGAAGGTGTGCCATTCAGAGCCGGAGCTTTTGATGGTGCTGTCTCAGTTTCTGCCCTTCAATGGCTCTTTAATGCTGATAAGAAGTCACACAACCCAGTCAAGAGATTGTACACATTTTTCAGAACTTTATATTCTGCTTTGGTGAGTGTATTTTGTTGGAATTTATACATTAATGTATTGTAATTATTTCACAAACTAAAACTACCTACTGTAAGTACTTTACCTACACATTACTTTAGAGATTATTGAGTTGGCTTTGATGGTAGTTTTATGTTTTATACTAGTTGTTGGTTTCTGTATTCTGTTTATGTAATAAGTACTAAATGTCGTTTTCTTCATAGTCTAGGTCAGCAAGAGCAGTATTCCAGTTCTATCCAGAGAATGAAAGTCAAATGGAACTACTCACAGGGCAGGCTATGAAAGCTGGATTCTATGGAGGAGTGGTGGTAGACTTTCCCAACTCTGCTAAAGCAAAGAAATTCTTCTTGGTTCTCATGACTGGAGGTGCTGCTCCATTACCACAAGCCTTAGGTAATAACTTATTAAGTTTGTTAATATTTAATATAATTTATATATAAACTTTCATGGTTGTTAAACACTTCACAGAAAATTTTTAGTATTATAGCAACTAAAAATGCTTTTTTTTATAGGTACAGATGAAGCTGAGAATAGCCTTCAAGTAAAATATGCAAAACGAGAAGCTTCTAGAAATGCAAGGGGTAAACCATTGAAAAACACAAGGGCATGGATCTTAGAAAAGAAGGAACGAAGGAGGAAACAAGGGAAGGACACAAAACCAGACACAAAATACACTGGTAGAAAAAGAAGTGGCAAATTTTGATTGTATATTTAACTATTCTGTACATAAATTATTATTTACAATTAAATAAACTAGGTTTTTAATAACTATTTTTTTACTTGATACTTCCAGACTGTGTCAACCCCATGGCCTATTGTTTCAACAGGTACCATGTTGGGGAGAGGAAAACGGCAAGCAACAATTACTGTATCTTTGTCAGATTCTGCTAAAAGTTTACTCTCAAATTCCTGCATCATTTGTTCAACACCAAATATAACTATATTATTGTAAGGCTTCAAGTCAAATGTCCATAGATTACGACGGTAAAATTTTGACCCACGGTAGTCGGAGTTCAGAAGAGCAGCCAACCTTGAGTAGTACACCAACCAGGGATTGAGTTCCACTCCGTCTGCTTTGAAGCCAAGTTTAGCGGCTGTAAAAACTATTCTGCCATCGCCTGATCCCACATCCAATAATTTGCCAGTACGACCTGCTAAAGCCTTAGTAACTCCAGCTAGCTGTTCTGTTGTCGCAGGCACGTAGGGTAAACATACTTTCCTCAAAGCTGGTGAAACGAACGGTATGCAAATCAAACTGACCCCAACTCCAAGACCACCAGTTGTGTAAATAAGGAATTTACCAACAGGTGATAACTTCGAGACCTCTTTAGTGGGCCCCGAATTTTGGAGTAATTCCAATTCCATCCGGAAACCTTGATATTTGATACAAACACAAACAAAACAAAGAAATAGATTTTGAGGTTAGAAATATTAGACAAATAACAGCTGATCAATAATGGAATGTAGAAAACGGTAAAATAGCTGAGATATTTTCTTGTGAACTACTACTGTCAGAGATGTCACTGCCACCCAGTCAGGTAAATAAAAATTGATGCCGAATTTGCCGATTCCGGCAAGTGGTGTGGTGGTTTCTTTCTGCATTTTTCTATTTCTACTTTTACTTAGAATATACGAATTCTAATATTCTTAGTCCATTTTCGTCCGTTCTCGATAACAAAATGACGGCATTTGAGGAGTTCGGTGTCCTGCCTGAACTGGCAAAAGCAATCGAGGAAATGGACTGGACTCTACCAACAGATGTTCAAGCGGAAGCCATACCTCTGATCCTTGGTGGCGGAGACGTTCTGATGGCCGCTGAGACCGGCAGCGGGAAGACCGGAGCTTTCTGCCTTCCTATACTACAGATAGTTTGGGAGACATTGAAGGACTTGCAGGAAGGGAAGACGAGTAAAGTGGTTACTCAGGTGTCTTCGGAGTGGACGTTATCGTTCTTTGACCGCACTGATGCGTTGGCGGTGACTCCGGACGGGCTGCGCTCTCAGTCCAGAGACCAGAAGGCCTGGCACGGATGCAGGGCTACTAAAGGAGTGCACACCAAAGGTGCTTATTATTATGAGGCAACAGTCACTGATGAAGGATTGTGCAGAGTTGGATGGTCTACTCAGGCTGTAAGTTTTATAAATTGTATAACAGTTTATCTCTATAAAAATAGGATTATTTTAAAATTATGATTAAATAATAATTAACAGAAAAAGTGCTGTCTTATATTCCTAAGATATTACAATATTTAGTAATCAAAGTGTTTACAAAATGAAAGCTTGAAAGGGGCTTACACTGGTCCATTATTGCCCAGGAGTGGGTTGTCTGGTCTGTTATCGATAAATAATTTGGTATGACTTTGATAAAGCACATCCATTACAATCATGATGTGCTGAAGTTACTGACATTATGGAGAAAGTAAGGTGGGATTTTAATATTCTCACTACTTATTTGTGTTTCAGGCTCGATTGGATCTTGGGACAGATCGGCTGGGATATGGATTTGGTGGTACAGGCAAGAAATCCAATGCTAAACAATTTGATGACTATGGATCTGCATATGGCATGAATGATGTGATAGGTAAATTTATAATATCACAAAAATATAATAAAAATTAAATATTAATTTGCACTTGTAATAATACTTATTGGTCTCATTATAACTAATATTGATGATCGCAAACTAATATTACCACTACTAGCTATCAAATAAATTTTGCATTGCCAAGTACCTAAGTTGAGTGAGCATAAGTACAAACTTAGCAACAAAATTGCTTAGTTCAACCTGAAGAGACTAAAAAGGCATTATTATGAAAGTCCATTAATTTCTAGAAGAAACATACTGAGTTTCTTGTTTGATAAAACTAACCTAACCCACTCATAATTCTTATATTGTAGGTTGCCTACTGAACCTCAATACTGGAGAGATCCGATACACAAAGAATGGAGAAGATCTAGGAGTAGCATTTAAACTGGACCAGTCTCGCCGCTCTGATTGCTACTTTCCTGCAGTTGTGCTGAAGAATGCTGAAATAAGTTTTAATTTCGGAGCTACACCCTTCAAGGTAGGCAATTTGTTAGACAATAGATTGATTAAAATTAATTATTCATAATAACTGCTTCTTAGAGCAACCAAAACAAATATCTGCAGATCATACAAATATTTGTCGTGATAAACATTGCTGGAACATTCACACAGTAACTTTTCTAGCTAGCCTCATGGAAAAAGTACCCAATGGTACCTTATTAAACGTTTGTGTAAACTTCCTCCTGAATTGCTCCACCTCTCCGCAACCAAATCCGCTGTGTAGTTTTAAAGATTGGCATATATATAGACAGACAGAAAGTTTGTTTATAGTATATACTGAAGTAAAACGGGATATATCCAACTTAATTATATTTAAAGTGTCCACAGTAAATAATAAGAATGTTTTACAGTACCAGCCTCCAGACTACATTGGGGTCAACCAAGCAAGCAAAGAGCACATGAAATTGAATGTAGTGAATTCTACGTCTGTTACCGACGCGGCTCCCGTCAATAACGCGCCACAGGCTATTATTATAGAGGTATATTGTGTTATGATTTAAAAAAATACAAATAGGTTTGAATGGCGAGGGGAAAGCTTTATATTCTTCTTAGGTAAAGTAGGGCCTTAGTTAAATAAAGATTATCATCGTCATCCCTATTTACGTTCCCACTGCTGGTACACAGGGACTTCTCTCTTGACGAGAGAGATTAGGCCTGAATTCACCATGCTGGCTTATGGAATTATAATGGGTCTTTATCGCGTAATTTTATAGTAAAAAAAACATAACATTATGCGATAAAAACTCGTTGCAACAATTGTATGATAGCAAATCGCGATCGTTTCAAGCCCATCTAATTTGTTTAAACATAAATGATCTCTCTGTTGGCTTCATAACCCCATCTATTGATACAGCTGTCTTTTTACTTTTTAAACATTAGTATTGAGTATATATTCATTTTAAAATTCTAAACAATGTTTTAGCCCTCACGTGAGTTAGCAGAACAGACCTGCAACCAGATCACAATGTTTAAGAAGCACATTGACAATCCCAAAGTTAAGGAGTTGTTGGTTGTTGGAGGTATCAATGTGAAGGATCAGATCAGCGCTCTCAATAACGGGGTGGATATTGTGGTTGGCACTCCTGGGAGATTGGAAGATCTTATTTCTGGAGGTAATAATGGCTTTATATTAAAATAAACGGGCAATACAAAAACCTTATTTACGTTGTAGTCACTGTGGACCGAGCGGTCGTGATCCGTGCCCTTGCAGTGTTTGATCCTGAAGAAGTCCCACGTTTTGGGACGAAACGGTTTATCAAAAGTCAACGTACTCGTAAATAAGGTTCGTATTATTGCCCGTTTATCTAAATATGGATTTATCAAACCACAACAG
Source organism: Chloroclystis v-ata (assembly GCA_963691955.1). Classification (NCBI taxonomy): domain Eukaryota; kingdom Metazoa; phylum Arthropoda; class Insecta; order Lepidoptera; family Geometridae; genus Chloroclystis; species Chloroclystis v-ata. Next base: position 14,644,121 of record OY829902.1, on the reverse strand, counting down.
TTTTTATGGTAATAATGGCATTATTTTGTCCAAGTATCTTTACTGCATAATATAAAACAAAGGCGCTTTCTGTTTGTAGCCTATATATTCAATCTTAAAACTAATTACTATTTTAGACAGCTCTTTTACCATTCTCATGTTTTCAGGCTATCTCGCTCTAACGCACTGCCGGTTCTTCGTGCTAGACGAGGCCGACGGTCTGCTAAAGGCCGGTTACACAGATCTGATTGAGCGCCTCCATAGACAAATACCTAAGATCACCTCCGACGGACGCAGGCTTCAGATGGTTGTGTGCTCGGCTACACTGCACGCTTTTGAAGTTAAGAAAATGGCGGTAAGTTGTAAATAGATTTTATAAATTAACCTGTGGAAATTGACGTTTTACTAAACATATTCAAGAATTGTCTTAATTTTCTTCAACATATTATGGGTCCTGGATTGAAACTATTTAGTCAATGTGACTCCTAGTTCTTGTAAACAACTGGTACAGATCGCTCTTCAGCGATAAGGCCGCCCATTGTACTGTAATTTGGTTTTAGTTTTAAGTTTGTATTGTACTAATATTACTTTGTTGTCTACGAAAAAGGGGTTATGATTGATTGATTGATTGGTATGCTTATATAGTGTTGATATTTCCAGGAGAAATTAATGCACTTTCCTACCTGGGTAGACCTGAAAGGAGAAGACGCAGTGCCAGATACGGTTCATCATGTCATCGTCAATGTAGACCCACAACGAGACAGGATTTGGGAGACGCTCAGACAGTAAGTAACAAAAAAAAATTTATTGAACTTTTAGCTTTATTAAATGACTAATAATTTTAGCACAAGAAGAATTACTCATGTAGTTATATTAAAGTATACATAACAATACAATACAAAATACTTTGCTGTACACAAAAACAAAACACATGAAGTATAATTTTAATTTATCTTGCAGAATGATAAACACGGACGGAGTGCATGCAAAGGACAATATACGAAGTGGCAACACTACGCCTGAGACTTTATCTGAAGCCGTGAAGATACTGAAAGGAGAGTATTGCATGCGGGCGATTAGGGAACATAAGATGAACAGGTTCGTTATATCTTACTAGCTAATCTATATTAATTATTTTGATTTCCGCGGTTGTGACCGGTTAAAAGCTACTGTGGTATTTATGCGATAAATTGTTGTAAAGCTTTATTCAATCTAATCTGCACTTTTCGAAGTAGTAACAAACCAACCATCCATTCATCTATTAATTCTTTCTATTTTATATTTATAAAATTATTTAGAAAGTAGGTTAACATGTCTAATACATGTGAATGAAATCGCTTATGCATGAGCATTAAATAAAAAGTTGAATAGCGTTAAAAATACCTCAAAGTAACATAATTTCTGTTATAGGCTGTGCACTGTCCGATTGAAGGGGCCATATTATCCCTGCGTTGATTTAGTCGTGAATTTACTAAGTTTTTGTGAGATTTCATATTTAGTGTTATAGTAAAATTTACTAAGTAAATCTTTTCCACAGAGCAATAATCTTCTGCCGTACAAAGCTAGACTGCGACAACATGGAGCGCTACCTCAAGGCGTTCGGCCCCGACTTCTCCTGCGTGTGTCTGCACGGCGACCGCAAGCCGCAGGAGCGCAAGGCCAACCTGGAACTATTCAAGCAGAACAAGGTCAAGTTCCTAATCTGCACCGATGTGGCCGCGAGAGGCATTGATGTGTCTGGATTGCCTTTCAGTGAGTATCCTCACTAAAAAATTTCGGTTTCGGGGCCGATCTTTGGTATTGAATTCGAAATTATGTATCGGGGAAAGATCTATTTTAATTTATTAGGTTTTTGGAATTGATAATTAAAATAATTAATTACCTTATAAATGCATTTATTTTAAGTTAATGTCGAACGATCACCGTAGCGATAAAAGAATCGTAACCATTAGAGAGTTTGTTTTACTGATTCCAGTAAACTATTGTATAGGTACTTCTGTCCTATGCTTTGAAAACTTAACTTTGAAATTTATTGCCATTTGACATTTACCAACGCGCACTTGGCTAGCGTGATGAATTACTTATAGCCTAATCTCTCTCGTCAAGGGTGAAGTCCCTTTGTTCAATGGTAACGTATTATGTATGTAATTTGAATTTGGAACGTATTACAGTGATCAACGTGACGCTTCCGGACGAGAAGTCCAACTACGTGCACAGGATCGGGCGCGTCGGCCGCGCCGAGAGGATGGGGCTCGCGCTTAGCCTTGTGTCGTCTGTGCCAGAGAAGGTCATTCAAAAAACGAATCTATAAAAATAACGATTTTAAAATTTTGTAAATAGAATTACTCTGTCAACGTTCTACGCGTGTTTTTTGAGTCTATGGAAATAGAATAAAATAAATTTTGTAAATAGAATGAATCTGTAAACGTTACCTCGCGTGGGTAACGCGTGTTTTTTGGATTTGAGTCTATGGAAATTATCGCACTAACTTTTGTATTATCAAATCTATAGCCCGTACAGCCATAAACATAAATTAAACAATGTGAAAAGAGGTCCAGATCAACGACTTATTTGTTTATTAAGAAAACCTTGTAATTCTAGCTCAAAGTTGAAATAATTCCGTTTTTAATCTTTAAGCGTAAACTATAATAAAGATGTTCATCAAAACTATGTCGTTTCAGGTGTGGTACCACGGTGAGTGGTGTTCGTCCAGAGGTCGCAACTGCTGGAACACAAGCCTAACGACAGACAGGCCGAAAGGATGCTGCGTCTGGTATAATGAACCTCAGGTAAGCGAAACGAGGGTAGAATGAAATCGTCAATATTTTCAAGGCCGATTCAAGCCTGTTTGTGCAAGAGAAATTCGATTTACGTTACATTTATATACAACTGCACTTAAAAAGCGTGGTGAATTAGGGTCTAATCTAATTCATCAAAAGAGAAGTCCTTGTGTCAAGTTGTGTCCCAGATGTGGGAACGTAAATAGGGGTGTTTATGTTATACCTAGTGTTGTGATAGATTTTTAATTTGAATATTTATCACTTTTACAGTATTTGGGCGACATCGAGGAGCACCTAGGAGTGACCATTACACAGATACAGAAAGATATGAAAGTGCCAATAAACGAGTTTGACGGCAAAGTCACTTACGGAGACAAGAGAAAACAGACCGGCTCTGGATATCAGGTAATTCTTCATTATTTCCATGTTCCATTCCATGTAGGTATCGGCTATAGAATAGTATTTATCTTCTTGTTGGCGTCGTCCAAAGATATTTTAACAACAGGACACGTCATCGTGAAAAACAAAAGAAATCAAATTCAAACAAATTCGACCACTTTTTGCACGAACTCTGTGACGCAGCGGGCCGTCACTAATGTCCGTTTCCCGCCTCGGTACAAAAATTTGTATGATCTGCAAATGCTTGCTGGGAGTGATGTGAATGAGTGTCTGGGTGTAATATATGTTTAATAAAGAATATAAATATATGTATTGTATACCAGAAATCTATCCAGGGCCGGATCTACCTATGGGCTGATTGGGCTGCAGCCCAGGGCCCCGGGGTTACAAGGGGCCCCCAGATCCCGCAAAAAGTAGGCCATAATTTGAAAAAAAAAATAGTTGTCTGTAAAGTCAGTTTACGGAGGATGTTTTTACGTGACAACGTACGAGACAGGACACACTGCACGCGCACGTCACGTTACGCAAATAGTGTGTCCTGTCTCATACATTCCCATACATTACAACTCAGTGGTACGTGCACGTCTACGCTTATATGTACGTATACGCATCCGGTCTGCTCGAGGCTTTCAAATTGCATACAAATATACGTTTTCTTTTCTGTAATAGTGCATAGGTGGGAACTGTTGAATTGTGAAATAAAATTAATACTTATTCACGTTAAAAAGTTTAAGCCAGACCAGATGGTCTTGCCACTATGATGCTGCCAAAGCGTTAAATAATAGTTATGACAACATCATGAAATTTTCAAAAAGTTTCAGTGAAAGTGAGGTGGAGAAAGTTGATTTTCGGAAACAGGCACGAAATTTATACTTGAAAATGGCGAAACTCAGGACCTCAACCTCACGGGGCCCGAGAGGTTTCCAACGAATGCAAAACCGTGGAAATCGGTTCTTGCGTTCTAGAGATATAGCGTCAGGAAGAAAAACCCGACTTATTTTTATATGCGTAGATTTTTTTAAACTCAAATTGAGTACTAAGATATGCCCCCCCCCCCCCCCCCAAGTTTCAGCCCAGGGCCCCACAAATTCATGATCCGGCCCTGAATCTATCCATAACCCATAACACAAGCTTCGAGCTTCCTGCACTATATTTTATGATCCTTGAAGTGTCTATGTTATAAGCTTCACAATCTAATTATTGTAGTTTATGTGTAGTTGAAATGTGAACCCTATATTAATCCCAGCCAATTCATTCATAAATAACATTTATTTTCAGGACCATGTGAGTCAAATGGCGCCTGTAGTTAAAACTTTGAAAGAACTGGAATCGCAAACTCAATTGTTTTACCTCAAGAATCACCATAAAATAGCAGCATAGGCAATATAAATAGCCAACATGGTATAACAATTATTTAAGGTGATAAATACAATATATGGATTATATTCATATTATAGGTAAGTACCTAGATTAAATTCTAAAATATCAAATATGATGTGGTAGAACTTAATCTCGAGAAAATTATACTGTATGGTAAATTTGTTACGATTATTGTATTGACTGGATAATGTACTATAGTAATTTATTTCATAAATATAATCGTTTTATTTATCTATCCAAACCATCCATCAGATTTTAATCAGTTATTATTTAACTAGCCGACCGCCAACAGCTTCGCTTGCTTTTTTCATAAAATATAGCCTATAACCTTCCTCAAGAAATGGACTATCCAACACTGAAATATTTTTTTTAATCGGACCAGTGGTTCCTGAGATTAGCGCGTTCAAACAAGCAATCAAACTCTTGAGCTTTATAATATTAGTATAGATTTAAATAAAGATAGATTCTATGTCTTGATTTTTATGACACATACTAATAACCTAAGAGCCCGTGATGGCCAGACCTTCCTTTATAGACCAAGAGCCTGTGATGGCCAGACCTTCCTTTAATTCACAAGCGTGAAAATTCTTTCATGTGTATGTCTAACATAGGTAAGAATAACCCCCAAACATGAAACCTGGATCGCGGTTCCTTTGGGAGATAACAACCTTTTACCTGTTATCTCCCAAAAGAACCACGATCCAGGAAATAATTTTCACGCTTGTGAATTAAAGGAAGGTCTGGCCATCACAGGCTCTTAGTCTATAATCTATAGTAAACCATTTCTAAAATGAACGCCCCTCCACCGAATTCTGTATTTTTTTTCTGTGTATTCTGTATTTCCTCTCACACGTTGAAATCATCACGGTTTTGTGGAGGGGAGTTCATTTTTAGAATGGTTTTACTATACCGCCATTTCGGCTTATCGATTTATTTTAAATTCGACGCCTAAATGGTTTCTTACCTTGCCAAATGTGGCTCCCATTACTATTGAAACAACAAAATCAAAATCCATTGTTTATTTCACGCATAAATCGCTACAAGTTATATCTATAGGGCAGTACCCGCGATTTACAAAATAAATTAGTCTCATAACAATGCTACATAGGAAAATAGCCCTCAACAATACTGTCGTCCTAACATTTAAGTGCTTATTATTTTATCATATTTCACAATAATAATCATTTACACAACTGAATTATTGTTATAAAATTACTGAAGATTGCATAAATATTTAACGCATGATTGAGCTGAACTCATGTAGGTATTACATTTTTTTGATAAGTTTTGCTATCAACAACTTGTTTTATATGAAAAAACTAAACGTATTTACACAATAAGCAATTAAAACTTAATTGTTTGCACTTTAAGGTGTGCTACAGTCTACAATACATTTTCTCTAACTGAAAACCCTTGTGTGGGAATTAACAAAACATTATTGATTAAAAGTACATATTCGATTTAAATTAAAAGATCTTAAAACAAACATTACATTAAATTGTCCACTCCAACAAATACAATATATTATAAGACAGAAGCAAATACAATTAAATATTGCTGCCGCCTGTAAATAATTAAATTAATGTGATACACAATCCAATATTTTTCTACAATAGAAACAGTTAAATCTTTATCCTTTGGTTTTTACGTGCAGTCCACATCCATCGCAATTATTGGAAAGTATATCAGCATTCATATTTAGATTATGATAAAAATATCAATCTTGTCGCTTGTGTAGATAATTATATAATAAAACATTTTCTATTAATAACATTAAAATTCAGTACAAGTATTTCACGGCTTAAACACCAGCGTCCTTAATTAACAAAACCAAATGCATTCATACATAACATATTTATATATTAATTAACTAACTATATTAGGGTTCAGACAAAAAGCACAGAACACAAAACAGTTTGAGACAGTGATTAAAAATTGATAAAATGTATGGGACATAAATAATTATATTTATAGGTTATGAAATACGTGTTATGTATACTATAGCAAATTGGCTTATATATAATATACAATACTTATAAAATTTTAATCCACCTTTGTAGATAATAGAAACGTAATTTTAGTTTATAATCACCTCAGGTTTTTCATTTTAAAAATACTATGAAAGTCTTAGGTGAACTACATTATATTATCAAACGACTTCACCAACTAAATATATAAGGGAATAGGAACTGAATAAATAATGATATAGCCACTCAAAATAAATATTACTAGTATTTTTCCATAGAAACTGTAAACCATACTACTTAATCACTATCAGATACTAAAAATCATGGTAAGGGCAGTGTTAAATTAGAAGTAAACTATGTAATGCTTAATATGAATTACATTGTGATGTAATTTAGACATGGAACTACAAACACTGACAAAGCATTAGGCTTATATATGTTGAAATAAGTGCACTAACGGTTTAAATTACTGTACAAATTGCTCAACATTATCAAGTTTTACATTTAATGAAATGTTGTTTCAAGTTAAGTTATAATAAACATTCTATAATTAAGAAAAAATCTCAATGTATGTTAATACAAAAGGATATTCTATTATTTAAATAGGGACCAAGTTTAGTTAGTTTAACAATAACTACTCATTACATTAACAATATTAAAATTATGTAGTAATGATGGCTGCAAACCAACAACTGTATTAGACTATCATACATATAAAATTTCCTTATATTTTACACTTATTATGTTACATGTATCAAAAGGCATTGTGTATTCTATTGAATGCAAACCCCGAACTAGAAATGTATTCTCAGTCCTACTAGAACACACATGAAGGCTAATTTTAAAAGCCGACCATTTTGTCACTTATAAATTATAATACGACGCGTTTCTTATAATTCAAATTGTCGGTATTATTTTCATCTTTATAACATTAATTGTTTAGCGTTTAGTATTGGGTCAATCGTCAATCAATTTCTGATTACATTTTTGCACTAATATAATATGGTCAAATATAATTTCCAAATGTATGGCGGTGCGGTGTGGCATTTAACATCAGAAAGTAGTAATAATATTAAATTTTACCCTATATTCTTATCCAGGATTACTTTTAAAAGTGGTGTAAATTAGGAGCCTAATACCGCATCCAGGATCTATCACACGAACGCTTATACAAATCGTCATAAATTTACATTTGATTATTAAGGAGAAAAGAAAAAGAATGTAAGGAGATCTAGATATTAAATGAGTGATTATATAACAAAGAAATGAAAATATATAGGACCAATTTAGATGCCCTGTAGTTTTGAAAAATAAAAAGTTTTTGCAATAATTAAGTAGATTTAATTAAACTAGATATTTATCAAAATTAGTAAATGTGCACCTATAAGATGTTTTTACGAGAGAAGGATCTGAAATAGATACAAGACCAAGTATATTTTATAATCTATTTTTGAATAATATAACTTTAACTTACTATTAAACTAATTTATAAATTATTCGAGTGTCAATTTTTGTAACATTAATAGCAAATGCTATAGTTTTGTGTAATATCCAAGCAAACAAGAGATCGCCATAATAATGCTTATTCTTCACAAATATTAAGAATTGTGCTCATTTGACAATCATCTAATAGTCATTTATTCCTTTCCCATCTACATTTCCAAGATATTTTAAATCCTAGGTTAGATAAAATATTAGCAACGCAAAATCATTCTGCAATCATTGTTATTTTTCACAATAAAATGTTTCATCTATTTGTACAGACTCAGCGTCTCTGGCTTTAAATAATTGTTAAATTTGTCCTTTCCTCTGGCAGTTATTTCATACATTTAGAATAATCAAACCTGAGTTATAATAATTATTCTCTTCGACAATAGCATTCAGGTTTTATCTAAACATACATTTTTTTCAACAGCCGATGTTCGTAACGAATACATTATATAATGTATTAAGGTTACCTCTTGGTCAATTTAGTCTCAATTTCGCATCATGGGATGCACTAGTCATTTGTAATACGATAATGGTACAAACCATTATCAAGATCTTATTTAGTGTGGTATAAGGCAGTATTTTACTTGCACACATTATTAGGCCATTAAAATACCTTTGCACATTACAATACCTTTTTGACGATTCAAAAATCGCATCTCAAACGTAAACTACAAACTTCATATTACTTATACTATAAAATAATAAATAATTAGGAGTACAATTGAGATTTCTGGGGCTCATACCTGCAAAGAAGAAAACCCATAATTAAATTATGTACTTGTACAAATCAACTGACAAGTAGAACTTCGTCAAGCAAGCACAAATTGTTCGTTAAAGAAATAAAACTACCAAAAAACCATTTTGCATTTGGGAGCAGGATGGCAATATATTTTCATGAGAGCAAGTGAGACAAGAAATCACAGTCACCTGTCAATTACCGAATTTCCATCTGCTATGTTGGGTTTTTATCTAAAGACATTATAACCTAAGAGCCCGTGATGGCCAGACCTTCCTTTAATTCACAAGCGTGAAAATTCTTTCATGTGTATGTCTAACATAGGTAAGAATAACCCCCAAACATGAAACCTGGATCGCGGTTCCTTTGGGAGATAACAACCTTTTACCTGTTATCTCCCAAAGGAACCACGATCCAGGTTTCATGTTTGGGGGTTATTCTTACCTATGTTAGACATACACATGAAAGAATTTTAACGCTTGTGAATTAAAGGAAGGTCTGGCCATCACAGGCTCTTGGTCTATTAGACTGATTCAAATAAAATTTTCTTTGAAGATAGTTTTTGTGTGTCCATATAACAATAAAATACAAAAATGCTTTATTGTACACAAAAAAAAACACATGAATATAACACAAAAAGAGACACGTACAATGGGCGGCCTTATCGCTAAAGAGCGATCTCTTCCAGGCAACCTTATGGATGGAAAAGAGAGATGATATTTAAATAAGAGGGGTGTACTAATACTTACATTCTTACAAGAAAATACTAATGACAGAATGTATGCATATTACTCAGTAAATACAGTGCCAAGTTACCCAGGTCAGAGCGCGAGCCACGGATGGTGCTGCAGCGACTCCTTGGAGCGGTCCCCGTAGTCGTATGTGAGCTCCTCGCCCGCCGAGATGTCCTGCGCCGCCAGCAGCACGAGGCGCGGCCCGTCCACCCATATAGCCTTGGTGGACAAGTTGCCGTTGCGCGAGTGGTTCACGAGGCGACCGAGTCGGCCCGATTCCATCGTCGCATCGATACTAGAACAATTAGGATATTCATGTATAGATAGATGTTTGTACTGTTTGCTAGGATTAATTAAGATTTAAAGCCGTGTTCGTGAAGTTGACCACACTCCGCCTTTATTCTTGAAACACCGTCACACATTTATTAAATTCTCTCTCTCAACTTCAGCGTGGTGAATTAAGGCAAATCTCTCTCGTCAAGAGTCTCTGCGCCTAGTAGTGGGAACGTGATTATGTACAGTCGGCCAAGAAAGTGGTCTACCAGTTTTAACAATAGTTTTTGTGCGATGTACTGACTGTACATGTGTCTACTCACCAATACTGCTGGTCTCCGTGCCTGAAGTAGTACATGTAGCAGCCCGCGTCCGGGTCCGTGGCGTAGGCGCGCTCGCGGTCGCGCGCCTCCGCGGTGCCGACCAGCTCGCCCGCGTACATGTGTCTACTCACCAATACTGCTGGTCTCCGTGCCTGAAGTAGTACATGTAGCAGCCCGCGTCCGGGTCCGTGGCGTAGGCGCGCTCGCGGTCGCGCGCCTCCGCGGTGCCGACCAGCTCGCCCGCGTACATGTGTCTACTCACCAATACTGCTGGTCTCCGTGCCTGAAGTAGTACATGTAGCAGCCCGCGTCCGGGTCCGTGGCGTAGGCGCGCTCGCGGTCGCGCGCCTCCGCGGTGCCGACCAGCTCGCCCGCGTACATGTGTCTACTCACCAATACTGCTGGTCTCCGTGCCTGAAGTAGTACATGTAGCAGCCCGCGTCCGGGTCCGTGGCGTAGGCGCGCTCGCGGTCGCGCGCCTCCGCGGTGCCGACCAGCTCGCCCGCGTACATGTGTCTACTCACCAATACTGCTGGTCTCCGTGCCTGAAGTAGTACATGTAGCAGCCCGCGTCCGGGTCCGTGGCGTAGGCGCGCTCGCGGTCGCGCGCCTCCGCGGTGCCGACCAGCTCGCCCGCGTACATGTGTCTACTCACCAATACTGCTGGTCTCCGTGCCTGAAGTAGTACATGTAGCAGCCCGCGTCCGGGTCCGTGGCGTAGGCGCGCTCGCGGTCGCGCGCCTCCGCGGTGCCGACCAGCTCGCCCGCGTACATGTGTCTACTCACCAATACTGCTGGTCTCCGTGCCTGAAGTAGTACATGTAGCAGCCCGCGTCCGGGTCCGTGGCGTAGGCGCGCTCGCGGTCGCGCGCCTCCGCGGTGCCGACCAGCTCGCCCGCGTACATGTGTCTACTCACCAATACTGCTGGTCTCCGTGCCTGAAGTAGTACATGTAGCAGCCCGCGTCCGGGTCCGTGGCGTAGGCGCGCTCGCGGTCGCGCGCCTCCGCGGTGCCGACCAGCTCGCCCGCGTACATGTGTCTACTCACCAATACTGCTGGTCTCCGTGCCTGAAGTAGTACATGTAGCAGCCCGCGTCCGGGTCCGTGGCGTAGGCGCGCTCGCGGTCGCGCGCCTCCGCGGTGCCGACCAGCTCGCCCGCGTACATGTGTCTACTCACCAATACTGCTGGTCTCCGTGCCTGAAGTAGTACATGTAGCAGCCCGCGTCCGGGTCCGTGGCGTAGGCGCGCTCGCGGTCGCGCGCCTCCGCGGTGCCGACCAGCTCGCCCGCGTACATGTGTCTACTCACCAATACTGCTGGTCTCCGTGCCTGAAGTAGTACATGTAGCAGCCCGCGTCCGGGTCCGTGGCGTAGGCGCGCTCGCGGTCGCGCGCCTCCGCGGTGCCGACCAGCTCGCCCGCGTACATGTGTCTACTCACCAATACTGCTGGTCTCCGTGCCTGAAGTAGTACATGTAGCAGCCCGCGTCCGGGTCCGTGGCGTAGGCGCGCTCGCGGTCGCGCGCCTCCGCGGTGCCGACCAGCTCGCCCGCGTACATGTGTCTACTCACCAATACTGCTGGTCTCCGTGCCTGAAGTAGTACATGTAGCAGCCCGCGTCCGGGTCCGTGGCGTAGGCGCGCTCGCGGTCGCGCGCCTCCGCGGTGCCGACCAGCTCGCCCGCGTACATGTGTCTACTCACCAATACTGCTGGTCTCCGTGCCTGAAGTAGTACATGTAGCAGCCCGCGTCCGGGTCCGTGGCGTAGGCGCGCTCGCGGTCGCGCGCCTCCGCGGTGCCGACCAGCTCGCCCGCGTACATGTGTCTACTCACCAATACTGCTGGTCTCCGTGCCTGAAGTAGTACATGTAGCAGCCCGCGTCCGGGTCCGTGGCGTAGGCGCGCTCGCGGTCGCGCGCCTCCGCGGTGCCGACCAGCTCGCCCGCGTACATGTGTCTACTCACCAATACTGCTGGTCTCCGTGCCTGAAGTAGTACATGTAGCAGCCCGCGTCCGGGTCCGTGGCGTAGGCGCGCTCGCGGTCGCGCGCCTCCGCGGTGCCGACCAGCTCGCCCGCGTACATGTGTCTACTCACCAATACTGCTGGTCTCCGTGCCTGAAGTAGTACATGTAGCAGCCCGCGTCCGGGTCCGTGGCGTAGGCGCGCTCGCGGTCGCGCGCCTCCGCGGTGCCGACCAGCTCGCCCGCGTACATGTGTCTACTCACCAATACTGCTGGTCTCCGTGCCTGAAGTAGTACATGTAGCAGCCCGCGTCCGGGTCCGTGGCGTAGGCGCGCTCGCGGTCGCGCGCCTCCGCGGTGCCGACCAGCTCGCCCGCGTACATGTGTCTACTCACCAATACTGCTGGTCTCCGTGCCTGAAGTAGTACATGTAGCAGCCCGCGTCCGGGTCCGTGGCGTAGGCGCGCTCGCGGTCGCGCGCCTCCGCGGTGCCGACCAGCTCGCCCGCGTACATGTGTCTACTCACCAATACTGCTGGTCTCCGTGCCTGAAGTAGTACATGTAGCAGCCCGCGTCCGGGTCCGTGGCGTAGGCGCGCTCGCGGTCGCGCGCCTCCGCGGTGCCGACCAGCTCGCCCGCGTACATGTGTCTACTCACCAATACTGCTGGTCTCCGTGCCTGAAGTAGTACATGTAGCAGCCCGCGTCCGGGTCCGTGGCGTAGGCGCGCTCGCGGTCGCGCGCCTCCGCGGTGCCGACCAGCTCGCCCGCGTACATGTGTCTACTCACCAATACTGCTGGTCTCCGTGCCTGAAGTAGTACATGTAGCAGCCCGCGTCCGGGTCCGTGGCGTAGGCGCGCTCGCGGTCGCGCGCCTCCGCGGTGCCGACCAGCTCGCCCGCGTACATGTGTCTACTCACCAATACTGCTGGTCTCCGTGCCTGAAGTAGTACATGTAGCAGCCCGCGTCCGGGTCCGTGGCGTAGGCGCGCTCGCGGTCGCGCGCCTCCGCGGTGCCGACCAGCTCGCCCGCGTACATGTGTCTACTCACCAATACTGCTGGTCTCCGTGCCTGAAGTAGTACATGTAGCAGCCCGCGTCCGGGTCCGTGGCGTAGGCGCGCTCGCGGTCGCGCGCCTCCGCGGTGCCGACCAGCTCGCCCGCGTACATGTGTCTACTCACCAATACTGCTGGTCTCCGTGCCTGAAGTAGTACATGTAGCAGCCCGCGTCCGGGTCCGTGGCGTAGGCGCGCTCGCGGTCGCGCGCCTCCGCGGTGCCGACCAGCTCGCCCGCGTACATGTGTCTACTCACCAATACTGCTGGTCTCCGTGCCTGAAGTAGTACATGTAGCAGCCCGCGTCCGGGTCCGTGGCGTAGGCGCGCTCGCGGTCGCGCGCCTCCGCGGTGCCGACCAGCTCGCCCGCGTACATGTGTCTACTCACCAATACTGCTGGTCTCCGTGCCTGAAGTAGTACATGTAGCAGCCCGCGTCCGGGTCCGTGGCGTAGGCGCGCTCGCGGTCGCGCGCCTCCGCGGTGCCGACCAGCTCGCCCGCGTACATGTGTCTACTCACCAATACTGCTGGTCTCCGTGCCTGAAGTAGTACATGTAGCAGCCCGCGTCCGGGTCCGTGGCGTAGGCGCGCTCGCGGTCGCGCGCCTCCGCGGTGCCGACCAGCTCGCCCGCGTACATGTGTCTACTCACCAATACTGCTGGTCTCCGTGCCTGAAGTAGTACATGTAGCAGCCCGCGTCCGGGTCCGTGGCGTAGGCGCGCTCGCGGTCGCGCGCCTCCGCGGTGCCGACCAGCTCGCCCGCGTACATGTGTCTACTCACCAATACTGCTGGTCTCCGTGCCTGAAGTAGTACATGTAGCAGCCCGCGTCCGGGTCCGTGGCGTAGGCGCGCTCGCGGTCGCGCGCCTCCGCGGTGCCGACCAGCTCGCCCGCGTACATGTGTCTACTCACCAATACTGCTGGTCTCCGTGCCTGAAGTAGTACATGTAGCAGCCCGCGTCCGGGTCCGTGGCGTAGGCGCGCTCGCGGTCGCGCGCCTCCGCGGTGCCGACCAGCTCGCCCGCGTACATGTGTCTACTCACCAATACTGCTGGTCTCCGTGCCTGAAGTAGTACATGTAGCAGCCCGCGTCCGGGTCCGTGGCGTAGGCGCGCTCGCGGTCGCGCGCCTCCGCGGTGCCGACCAGCTCGCCCGCGTACATGTGTCTACTCACCAATACTGCTGGTCTCCGTGCCTGAAGTAGTACATGTAGCAGCCCGCGTCCGGGTCCGTGGCGTAGGCGCGCTCGCGGTCGCGCGCCTCCGCGGTGCCGACCAGCTCGCCCGCGTACATGTGTCTACTCACCAATACTGCTGGTCTCCGTGCCTGAAGTAGTACATGTAGCAGCCCGCGTCCGGGTCCGTGGCGTAGGCGCGCTCGCGGTCGCGCGCCTCCGCGGTGCCGACCAGCTCGCCCGCGTACATGTGTCTACTCACCAATACTGCTGGTCTCCGTGCCTGAAGTAGTACATGTAGCAGCCCGCGTCCGGGTCCGTGGCGTAGGCGCGCTCGCGGTCGCGCGCCTCCGCGGTGCCGACCAGCTCGCCCGCGTACATGTGTCTACTCACCAATACTGCTGGTCTCCGTGCCTGAAGTAGTACATGTAGCAGCCCGCGTCCGGGTCCGTGGCGTAGGCGCGCTCGCGGTCGCGCGCCTCCGCGGTGCCGACCAGCTCGCCCGCGTACTCGACCACGAACTGGCCGCGACAGAACGCGCGCGTCGCGATCACGCCGCGACCTTTGCCGTCGAAGTATTTTATCTGGAATTATAATAAATAAAAAATAAATAAATATTGCTGGACAATTCACACAGCAACATCTAGAGTTAGACCCTTGATAAGCTCGAAACTTGTGTTACGGGTGCTAGATTTCTGATTAACTGAATATAATATACATACATACATATAGTAAATATATAATTAGTAGGATCAACAAATTGAAAGAGCAAATTCGTATCTGAGAATACGACAAAAACGTCCTCCACTTGAGATTTTTTTCAGGTCACCTCAAGTTCGAGATAAGGTGGGAACTATCAAACGTAAGGTACCTCATAAATAACCAACATTGAAACTCCTACAAGACCACGACGATCAACGCTTGTTTATTTTTGAGTGGAGGAATATTATGAGGATAAAACTAATCTAACACAAAAAAATAAACAACAAAACGTACAAGTCTACTAATATTAATAATTGCTAGAGGTATATGCAATAAACAATATAAAAAAAGACTAAACAAAATTCTATGAAATGTCTTGGAAGCCTTTAAAAGTAGCACATAGAAACGCAAAGTAGGTTACACGTAGCAACTAATGCATTAATAGTTATTACAGTAGCCTTGCAATGGCGCAGCTTATCTGCTCGCCTGCACTACCGAGGACATCCGCGTTAGATAATATTATGTAACTATGTGTCAGCTTAATTTGTAATACATCATATACTTCGATGAAAAATGGAGAAATGGCGTAAACAGATGACGGTACCCTAGGAATAGTGTTGGAATTTGAAAACTTTAACCAAGAAGATGGTCAATTTTAGGATGGAATGACCTAAAATTGACATAAGAAACCCTATGGACTAGAGTTGCGGCAGACATACAACAATTGAAGGAGTTAGAGGAGGCCTTTACCGTAAGGCACACCGAAATAAGAGCATTTATAGTGTTCCATATTATTCCAAATTAATCTTGTAAAGCAAATATAATTTTTTGGAATAAAGGTATCGTTATAATCTCTACTTGAGATTGTGACTATATGTATATTGGTGGTGGTTTATTACTGTTCTTAGGCCGCATAGACTATTAATTATTAACTGCTTTAACTGACGAAAAAATTCATATAACGCGGGAAAATCTCTTTATGAAGAAACACACAATATCTCCACTTTGTAAATGTTCTCTTTTTCTAGGTAAGGTTTGCTGTTAGACACCTCTTAGCATTTTTTTTTAACTCACCCATTGTGAATGTTAATACAATACAAAACCAAGAACAAAACAGAAGATTAAAACACAAAAAGAGGCACGTACAATGGGCGGCCTTATCGCTAAAGAGCGATCTCTTCCAGGCAACCTTTGGATGGAAAAGAAGGCTAATTTATTTGTCAAATGTTTGAAATGTCTAATAGTGTACAATAAAGTATTTATGATTTATGAAGTATGTAATTACAAATCTCACCGTCAATCCATCCTCTCTCTGATCCCTCACGGCTCTCTCCAAATCCCGCATCTTCTCCGCCATCACGCACTTGGAGGTCTTCCGCACGCTGCGTCGCACCGGGAAATACTCCGTCAACTTGTGATTGGTCCCATTTATCTTGGGCTCTACTTTAACCTTCTCAATGTGAGGCGGCGACGGCGGCGGCGAAGGCGGTGCCTCAATCTTAGGACTTTTAATCTCCTCTTTGAAGTATTCTGTGAGTTTGTGGCTCTCGGCGGCACGTGCTGCGGCCCTAGCCGCTCGCGACCGCTGCGTGTGCCCGTTAGTCATGTTTGATAACCCGTTACTTGTCTTCAAGGGTTTAGATAATAACTCCTTTTTCACCGCCGGCTCTGACTTTATGTCTCCGTTCTCAGTTTTCGGCGCTGATATGATTCTAGAATGATAAATAAATGTTGCTGAACTATACATTGCAACAACATGCCTCAACAAATAATCAATGATGTTATGATATAGATGTTTGAAATGTACATTAAAAACTTGAAGAATACCCGGACCAAATATCTATAAAATAAGCCTGGGCTGGGAATCGAACCCGCCACCTTTTGCGACACAAGCAGACATTAGCGCGCCTCGCGCCACAGTGGATGTCAGAGAGTTGAATGTATTTATGTGACCTGTTTTGGAAATACGTTCGAACGCTTTAAATAACTGGAATGTTTAATATTTGATACGTTTAAGTAAGGTCAACACCGCGCGCGACATCTGACCTAGTTAGTACCTATATGCGGAAATAGAACTTTTACCAAAACAAAAGAAGGAAATTGCATAAAGAGCAACTAGAAGCACACAATAATATAAATTAGTTTATGTTGCAAGTTAATATTAAGCTATTTCATGTGTTTTGCTGATAATCTAACAATATAGTGAAAGCAATCTATACTACTATAAAGCTGAAGAGTTTGGTTGGTTGGATTTGGATATCCTAATCTCAGGAACTACAGGTTCAATTTTCATTATTTGCTTTGTTTTGACCATTAATAGATGATAATGCATAATGTATATTATGTTTTAATAATTAGTTTTTTAGGAAAACCTTTAAAGCATTTTGAAAAATTCAGTCTGTTAGCAGTATAAACACAACATTTATAACTAACATTATGATAAGTTATCAAATCTTTGTTATTGTGATTTAACTATAACTTATCTGGTGAATTATCAATAAATAAATAAAAAACTTTAATAAAATATTTCCTTCAGTTAGTTTATGGAATTCATGAGTTGTTTAATTTGTTGCAAGCATTAATAAAGTTCAATACAAGTTATGAATGGCCCAAAAGGAAATTAGACCTCAGTTACCTGCGCTTTCTATAGTTGCGCGTAGGTCTGACAGGTTTATCACACAGTTCAATGCGGTGTGGCGTCTTCACACCCTCCTGGGCAGCCATCAAACCATTTGCTGAAACCATAACCAATTATAAACTTACATAAATATTTTTTGACAATCCAGAAACCATCTAGTCCTGTGGTAACCTTTAAAGCTTCAAGTACAAGATATAGATAGAATATAAATGTAAATAAATAGACAGATATTTTTATTATATATAAATAGAAAAGTAATATACAAGACACATTTAAAAGTAAAATATACCACTCCCATAAAAACATATAAAATATAGCTATGCCTACTTAGATTGTTTGTTATTGTCATTTTAAACAGAAATCATTGAGAATAGACACATTTTTAGGATATTAACTTATTCCATGGGATAATCCATAGAATATGGGGCAGAGGTGCTTTTTGGAGTTGCAAGTGCTTTTTATTGAATGCCATTATGCTTATGTTGTTAAGTGTTGCGCACCAGAAAAGACTCATATACTGTCAGGGCAAGTACCCCACTCACAAGCTGATAGTTTAAGGGTATTTTATGGGTATCTGGGATGTACATTATAAATTATCATTGAGAAAAGATCTAATGTAACATTGCAAAAAAAATTAATTTAGCATTTGCACAAGTTTCTTGAAATGTTCTTTAGAAGTTAGAGAGCAATAAAAACAAAATTTACAAATAATTTAATTCTAAATTCGAGAGCATCATCATCATTTTAGCTATTGGTTTTCAAAGCTAATTTAGATGCTCAGTGAAATTAAGTCAACAACCTTTTTTGTCAGTTTGGTATTTTCATTAGAATAGACTTTTTCTAGGTTATAATATTCTGTTCGAAATAGGCTATTTTTGAACAAAAGCAATATTTATACAAAAAAATAACAATATATTTTTATCGCTTCGGCCGCGTACGAAACCGGAGTCTCGTAACCAGTTACGGTAGAAGAAAAAATCCTCTTTGTACGAAACCAGTTACTAGTCAATAGGTTTTTTTACTCTTACGAAACCGCGGTTAAATTTTCGTAACTGGTGACGAGTAAAGAATGTGAATACCTTGTACGAAACTAGTTTTAAACTATTGTAGTTACAAAGCGATAGTGATATTCCATATATATTTTACGTTAGAAATTTAAGACATAAGTAAATAATAATAAGTAATACAATAAAAGACCTCAAAATATCCATAACTGCTATAATGTATTTGTTTTTCTTAATACGAATAGATATGTAAAATGGAAAGAGGGTTTATCATTTTATAGTTTATTTGACGTGACAATTTGCGGGGTGAGGGGGTGTTAGATCCCACCCACTTTTGTCTACGTAGTTTAACTACTTGATAATAGATCTCACAGGTGTAGGTAACAGGGACGTACACGTACTCAGAATGTTCGGTGTATCCGTTGCATTGTGTTATAGAAAGTATTTTGTTTTTTTATTTATTTAGTGACCCATCTTTATGCATATTTTTTATTGAAATAGTGATAGGTACTATTTTATTAAAGAAGAAATGTTTATGAAAGTAAATTATTTTCAGGTGATGTATGGATGTGAATGACGAATAAAGAAATATTTATCTTTATTGATTATGAATTATGCAAAAGTTCTAACTTTCCATTTATGAAATTGGATTCTTATAACGGCCCTGTCTTAACATTACAATTTCCACTGTTGACACCGGAAGTGCACAGGACGAACGCCAGCAGTAGACTGAGCTAGGCCGAACTGTGTGTATGAAGGAATTTGCTTAACAGTCTAAATCTAATTCTAGGATTAAATCTAAGACAGAGGGGGCATGGTCAAACATAACTAGGTACGCATGAACAAAATAAACTACCGCCTTGTAATTCTTGACTTAATTCAATTTCTTATGTCGAAACCAGTATCGGTTAAGGAAAAAAACCTATTGGCTAGTAACTGGTTTCGTAAAAAGAGGATTTTTTCTTCTACCGTAACTGGTTACGAGACTCCGGTTTCGTACGCGGCCGAAGCGATTTTTATTCTCAGGTTCTAAACCCTTGGTTACATGCTGATTGTATTGTTAAATAATGTTCAATATGAGTAGTACGATAATACTATATTTTACTATAATTTCGTATCCTTGACTGCATTGGTGAATTAGGTATGTGTAGAATGTGCATCTAGATTTCGAGGGTACTGAAAAATGAGGTAGGGACATAGAACACCTTCGTAAGTAAGAATTTGTTGAATTGTGCACATACCTTTGACCATTTCCACATTAGAGAGATAATCACTGATTCAGAATCACAGAACACCATCAAGTGAAGAAGCTATCCAGACACAAACAAAGCCAGGTTGATCGAGTTACCAACAAAACTTCGCCAGTATGAATCGAACGCGTGATTAGGACATTAATTCAAAGAATATACATAATGTGTCTTTATGTTTACGAGACATTGCAAAATCCAACTGTGTTTTTCTAAGAAATATAACAAACAAACTCAAAATGAAAAAGTGCGAGGGAACGCAAGCCAAAGCCAATTTTTCTGAAATTGTCACATCACATCACATTCCGTTCCGTTTCCGTTCGTCCCGTTCACTATAAAAATTCATTCACTAGCTCAATTTTGTCTCTGACTCCATCCATTTTGTCTATGACTCTGTCCCTAAACTAAAATCCTCAGAAGAAGGAATCTTTTAATATGAAAAATTACAGATAAATTATGTAAACCTATGCAGTACCAAATGTATGTTATATCAATTTCCGTGGATTTTAAAAGGTTGGTTAATAGGTAATGTCATACGCGTATGCAAATAAACAATATTTGAGATATTTTTTCTAGATTTATTATCCTCTTATTTTAGAAATTAGAGGGGGGGGGGGGACACTCTGTTTTCCACTTTGGAAGAGTCTCACGTCCAAACTATTAAGTTTACAATTAAGGGCTCCCGCACACGAGCCACCGGCCACAACCACAAAACGCCGCCACTGGCATATTTCCTGTAATTTTCATACATTTTATATGGACTCGCCGCACACGGTTGGCGCCGGTGGCGGCCACACGTAAAAACGGCAAAATACATTAAAAAAAATAGAAATAAATTAATTTTATTATACAAATCTGTCTCTTCTTGAAATAGCGTACCTAGGTAGGCAAGGCCAGACAAAATATTCTGTTTGTACTCACAAGTAGTTTAAAACTTTAAACCTAAAGTTACCTAGTAAACGTTAGATTACATAAAGCAGGATTGATAAAAAGAGAGTATGTATTTCGAAAAAAAATATATTTTTAAAGTTCAAATGAACTGTTCAGCACACCAAAGTTACCTAGTAACATAGACATGTGGTAATGAATGACAGTGTAGGTAAGCCTGAGGACAATTCAACTGAAGTTTAAATCATACTAGGCCTGTGAAAGTTTAGGCTTACTTTGCAGATTTGAGTAAGATCAGATCACAATACTTTATCGCAGGCTTTATCAACATCGACAGATTAAATAGATACAAAACGTCAATAGCGAGATTAACACTAGAAAATGCACATTAATACATTTGTTCAAGACAACACCTTTGGATCTTAAAAACCACACCCAACATTCGAATTCTATTTACATTTCTGTTTTAGAAGTAGCTATCTGTGAACAATGCATGAATAAAATTCACTTACAATTCACAGGTGTACAAACTATAATGCAATATAAGTATTTTTGAAAGGAATCACAAATTTAGAAAATAAGAAAGTCATAAGAATGCTTCATAAGAAATTCTTCAGCTGAAGAAAGCTTAGTGCATCAATTAAAAAGCATTACTAGTAATAATGTAATAATTCAGGTTCACAGCAATTTTTGTAACATAAATATAAAATCATAATTCAAGTAAATAATTCAAGTCATATCTCAGATTAATGGAATAATGCTTATCAAAAGTAATACTATGAAACAGATTTAATTATAAGAAAATGTACTGGGGAATATTATAAAAGCCTAGATTATAATTTCAACTATTTGCTGTAAACCTAAAATACTTAGATTTATTATTTGTTTGTGTTCTAGTCACTAGGCCGTTTTTCACTATGTTTCTTGGTAAATTCCTCAGCATTCTTAGTGAATTTCTTTCTATCTTTGAGGAATTCCTCAGCTAGTTCCGCACGCAGTGGATGTTCAGGCTCTGGGTCGTTCACCAATGCTACTAAAGCTTGAATAACTGAAAAAAAAACCATTTCATTTTATTCATCAAATAAGACCTAACAAATGGAAACAAAAAAAACAACAATTTTACATCTATTGGTTCTCAAATTGCCATTGTAGTTGGTCCATTACAAATATTTGTAATAAAAACACGTAAACTAATAACTTTACCTTGATCAGTCTTAGTGGCTGGTTTCCAGTTTTCAGCGCTGATGATGGGCAGGCACACTTGACCTTTTTCATCAATATTAGGATGGTAAATCTTTGTTTTAAAACTAATCTTGGGAGGCTTGAATGGGTATTCTGCAGGGAAGTTGATCTCTATGCGAAAAGCACCCTTACTGTATGGAGGATTCTCCTGAAATGCAGATAAGTGTTCTTTAAGTACAAAAAAACGTTATAGTAGAGAAGTTATACTGATAAAGCATTAGGTATTTTTTACCAACTTATCATTAATAAAAGTGACTCATACTTGATACACATAGATGTTAACTTTTGTTTTCTACAACTATAATCTAGATAATGTTGCTGTACATTTATTTATGCTTTGAATGCAATTATTATGTCATATTATTCAACCTTTTCTCTTGAAAAGAATGAAAAACAGATTCATGGCTAGGGATATATAAAATTTAAATGAGGTATTGTAACAAAGTGTTAGGGGTACTTACTGGTACAATAAGTCCTTGCCATGTAAGGATGTTAGACTCGTCTACTTGAATATCTCTAAAAGATTTCATACCAGACTGTCTGATATCATTCAGCTCCTGAAATAAAGAAAATACTATAAAATAAGGATACAAAAGAGTGAAACAAGAAATAAAAAATGTTTCATTTTCCTTCTCTTCATAAGTTATTGAAGGATATTGGTGACTTTATTTAAATATCTAGGGCAGAAAAATGATGTCTCACCTTTTGGAGTCTCCTCGTTGCAGCCATTGTACCTGGGTGTCAGTCGAAATACAAATCCAAGAAAAGTATAGACTATCGATAAAAAACTTTAAACTTTCTATTTACAGGTCTTCATGAACACCATAATTAAGCAACTCACTCGAAAAGCGCAAGTTTTTAGAGTAAATTACGAATAAAAATTGTATTTGCAAAATACGGGACGATGACTGAGAAAGAAACGTCAAAATTGGCTGCGTTGCGTTTCATTCAATTTCACAGAGTTTTAAGTACTTACCTAAATGAAAAATAGGTAGTAACGGAACGTACGGATTATTTTGCCATCTAGTAACAAAAATATGAACTAAGATATATTTTTCATATTCCTACTAAGGGGAGAGGGCGCTGATGGACGTATTATACGGCGTATCGCCGCTCAATTTAATTCGGGATGTTAGTAACAATACTATGGTATTAGCACCGCATCTAACAAACTTAGCCCAGCTAGGTTGGAGCAACCCTGGTTGGATTCTTGACAAGGGATAGGGTGATGTGACCCATGCCGTAACATTTTGTCTTCATTCATAGTCTTATTAATTCCGTGAACAAAACCGAATCTAATTAATCTAAAATATTTTAAACATAATAATATGAGTGATCTTGATACAGGCATATTTCGTGCGGGTTTATTTGTGCTTTAAACCTAAAATACAGGACTAAACTAATTGAAATAAAACAAATAAAATATTGTGACTATTTAATTTGCGGCAACCTGGATAAATACAGCATATATTTCAAAAGTAACTGAAATTGGATAAAATAGTTCAGAAAAAGTATATTTTCATTCTTTATGGTGTAACAAATTTGATATGGCCGCATTCTACCACCAACCATCCCTACAGATAATTAAAACACATTAATCAAGTCCATATTTGAATACATGAAACAGAGACTGGGACAATTATGTGCTGTAGTAGATTAGCTGCAGCACATTATTTTATCTTAGTTGATTAATAAATAAACTCATTACATCGTTAGGCCTTTTCGTCAGCAACATATATTCCCAACATTTATTGCTTGATAGACGCTAGCAGCACTTATGGATGACTCGTCTATCTATCTGGTCCACCAACACGGAGGTTTTAACCGACAGTTTTTTTAAAGTCCTTTATTATAGGAAAAGTTCCGTGCAAACTTCGCTTGCGCGATATCATTGTCGATAGTGTTTTGACCTTTGTGCAATTAAATATCTTGTGGCGATAGGGGGATCTCAATAAATGATAATTATAGTATTTCTCTTGTTAGATTCAGCCACATCACTGACAAGATAGCATGTTTCTAAGGTGTTTTATTGGTTGGTTTATTATCAATCAGGGCGGGTTGGTAGTGGAATGCGGCCGCCACGAGCAGCGTTGGTGCGGGAGGGAGGTTGCCGGGCGGCGGCGCTTAGTCGTCGTGAGCGCGCTCGTCGTCGCGGCGACGGTTGCCGCGGTTGCGACGGTTCCAGCCGCCTGAAACAACAGTTGAATTTAGAAATAAGATTTTGAATAAACAGTTGAATGTTAACTTTGTTAAAACTGCTGACTATCAAAACAGTTAGGAGTAATACAAATGATTTTGATGAAGTTTAGTTTTGAATGATCCAATATAATAAATACTTGTTGTTATGATATCCTTAACCTTTCCTTTGCCTAAGAGCTGATCAGCGCTTACTAACTTTGTCTGCCTAAGCGCTGATCAGCGCTCTAGCACCAGCCATACAATTTGTTCGTTTTTGGTATCTAAATACAGTGAAATACGGTCTAAATTGTTTTATTACATCTCATCACTGAAATGAACGAACCGAAAATACTTTCACTCATTGAGTCAACTTCATAGAACCGCTTCTACAAGCCATTCAAATTTGACCATCGGCAGTTGATCGCAGGCAAATGTAGATGTTCTTTGTACGTCGAAAATTGTATATTTACGTGGAAAAAACGTTATAAAGGCTATATTTTATTATTCTTTACATATTTTAGAACTATAATCTATATGAATATAGTTATCAAATGTAACTAGTTTTGAAATATCTTTCGCCAAATGTACTGAGCTTGCCGAACCGGCTGAACGTAACTTGTTTCTTTGTGATTTCATACATTTCGCGTAATGTTTTTGTTGAAATAGATACATAATTCGATAAATAATTTCATTGAGAATATATAATTACATCTAAAATTAGCCAGAAATGCGAAACAATTCAACAAAGTCGTTATTTATTATGCAACTGACAAAAATACACACGCACACATACACAGTGCAATATGGCGTCGTAATGTGTACATATACGAAGCCCCCAATAACAATATACAGCGTGTTTTTTTACTCTGTTCAATATATCTATGCTTATTGGCATACATCAAACCAGTGTTTTTACGTCGTATTGTATTGTATTCATTTATTCCATAAAGATCATTGGTACACTTGGAAAAGTAATTGTAGTGTTGTAACATAAATAAAATTGGTACAAGCAGAGTAGGTACCTACATAAGGGTGTACTTATACATAGATTAGGTAGGTATAACAGTGAAGCAATAGTTTCGTCGAGTGTATATGATTTTACTTTAAAAAAAATTTGATTATTTACATTGTTTATATCTGTGAATGCCATGTTCTATATAGTTTGTATGTTTGTGTAATAAAAGTGGTTATCTGCTCACATTAAGTTTATTTAACTAGTCAAAATATCATATCTATGTAAAATACGATATTATTTTCATGCACTGTTTCCAAAATAAGCATCCTGTATAGTTTTCCTGATCAGTGCTTAGGCCGTTGACGCATTGCTATACGAGCGCTGATCAGTGCTTCGGCAGTTGTCACCTACACTGTACACGCACACATGCAAACAAGAAATGAACGATGATCGAAATTTATGCCTCACATGTTACCACATTTTTCTAAATCATTTCTTATTGGACCCCCATTAGTGTGTAGTATGTATGAAAAGCTCATTTTGTCTACTACATCTATCATTCATTTCCATAGAGCATTGACATTTAGAACAACTTGAAATTTGTTTTTCAAAACTGCCTAGACAAGTCATGTATCTGATTTGATTATTTTTCGAAAAATTGGGTTATTATAATAATATTTTAGCAGTAAAAATTACATTATAAGGTACATTGACTATCGTACTTTTTAATTCAATCGTTAGTTACATTTCCACCAAACAGTTTATTAAAAATATTCAATAAATTCCGAACCCTGTCTAGTGCGCTCTCTGATCGCCGCCATCTTGCGGCACACGATGGGTGCAATTATATCCCAGATCCGGCATATCAGAGGTTAATCTTAAATAAGGTGAAATCAAATCATTATTATTGCGATTAACCATGCCGAAGGCTACAAAAACTTGAAATACAGACCTCCTTCTCGGTTGGGTCGCTCTCGCTGCCCGCGGCCCTCGCCGCGGCCGGCACCCCCTCTCTGGAAGAACGATCCCTGCTTCTCGAAAATACGCTCGTTCGAGTCCACTACGTTGCCGACCTGAATAAACAATTGCATCACATCATTATATACAATTGCACAATATATTTATAAGTAAATGGCTGGATGAATTTTTGATACTTTCACCTAATAACTAACTACTGAATGGATTTTGATGTAACTTTACAATAATATAGTTTACATATCAGAATAACAAATTTGCTACATTTTACGGGAAAATCCATAACGCGAGGATGATTAAAACGAGGGCAACGATTATTGATTACCTTATCAGCGAGCTGTAGAGCCAAAGCCTGCATCCTAGTAGGCTCAGAGCGGTGCAGTATCGCGCACTCGCTGGGATCGTCCAGACTGGCCAGCAGCTCCTCGTTAATGATCATCTTGGAGACGAGCGAGTGCACGCGTTGGCGCGGCAGCTCGAACATGTCGGCCAGCGAGCGTAGAGACAGGGAGGCGTACACGTGCGCGTACGTGAATAGGTACGTGCGGAGGGACTCCTCGCGGATCAGCCGGCCCAGCATGGAGCGGACGTTGTCGGCGCCTACCATTAGGTCCCATACCTGGAATTTATTGTTTGTTAGTCCTTGCTGGATAAATAATTTACATATGAAATCATTTCAATCACTTTGAAAATTCTCATTTTTTTTAATTGTTTAAGGATATAAGGTTTGTGGACTTCCCATCTAATTTTAAAATGGAATCGGAATTTCCTTATTTATAGAATTTTAATCGTGTTTATTGCTATTTCGCGTGGTGCAATACCTACATAAATAATTTAATTACGTCATGTAAAAAGGTTTGTGGACTTCCCATCTAAATTTAAAATGGAATCGGAATTTCCTTATTTATAGAATTTTAATCTTGTTTATTGCTATTTCGCGTGGTGCAATACCTACATGAATAATTTAAATATGCCATGTAATATTTTATTGCTCGCTTACCTTAGCATTCATCTTCTCGTTGACAATAAAGTTGAGGCACGCTCGCCAGTCCCCGCGACGCATCGCGCGCGCCGCGGCCACCGCGTGCTCCCGCATGGACTCGGGCGGGCCCACCAGCGCCTGCCGCTCGCTCGCCCTCAGGTTCTGGTAGAACGTCTTACTGATCATACGGCGACGCGCGTCGAACTCGTGCGCAGCCATGTAAGGTATCTCGATCATCATCGCCGACACCAAGTACACGCACTCCAGAAGCTCCAAGTTGATGTGCATATGGAACGGCATCTGACGCTGCTTCTCAATCTTCTCCTGCTCTTTCGAGCGCTCGTGTTGACGCTGAGGCAGTAAGCCCTGAGCGAGTAACTCTTTAGGCTTTCCCGTCATCATGAGCTCCGCGAGGCAGCCGTGAGCTTCCTTGACGTTACCGCGGCGGAACGCGCACAGGCCGAGGTTGGCCATGGTGCGGTTGTACAGGATCTGAGTGCTGGGATCCGAGTGTTGGACGGTCTCCTGCAAGTGCGACATGAGCAGCAGATCGCGCGCCTGGAACCAGTTGTCGTGCAGCGCGTGGTGGTAGATGTGGGAGAGGATGGCGCGGGTCCTCAGGCGGTCCGACTCGTCGTGAGCGTAAATGTACTTGCAGAATTTCTCCATCTTCTTGATGGTAGTCTCCTCGCCCGCGGGTAGGTCCTTGCGCACCGCGCGCGGATCGAACTTGTAGTACAGATGGTCGATCTTGCGGAGATACGCGCGGCAGATCTCCTGAGGAGTACCGTCGCGCTCCACGACCAAGCAGACGCGGTCGATGAGAGCAGACACTCGCACCTCATCCTTCAACCTTTCGACGTACTCGTTCGAGTGAGGATCGCATTCCTTGAGCAGCTTCGTGAACTCATCGTCGAGGCGCTCCAGCGATGTTAGGACGCAGCCGCGTACTTTGAACGGAGGGGTGATGAGTTCCTCGTTATCCTCGGTGAAGCTCTCGCTCAGGACCATGTCTTCGTGAGCGAGGATGAGGGTGACCATGTGGTCGACGTTTTCTACAAGTCTGGACCAGTATTCCGGTTTCATTGCGTCGGACACTTTGGGATTGTAGTCGAAGAGAGCGGCGACGATGGCTGCGCGTAGTTTGAGCTGGAGAGCGTCGCCGAGGTTGTGTGCGAGGGCCACGGTTCTCAGCTCGTGCAGTAGCTCGAGCTGCGCGCGTCTGTCGGTGCGCTTGCGGCCGCGGGCTGCGCTGATCTCTCCCAGCTTCTTCACTACCAGTGCGGCGTCGATCTCGCTGTCCTGGAAACATGAGTACATGAAGATAAAATATCAATGACTAAAGACATTCGTTATATAGTTAGGTTTGCTTGGTCTTTTATGTGAAGGGGACACACCCCTAAACAAATTTGCATTCCTAATTATAAAACTTGATACAATTGATGTAATAAGTTGAGAGCTACCTTGGCGAACATCTTGGGTTTGTCCGAGGTGGCGGCGCCCTTGCGCACGGTCTCCCACTCGCCGCCGTCGTCGGGCTGGTCGCGCTTGGTCTTGTGCCGCTTCTCGCGCTCCTCGCGGCGTTTGGCGCGGCGCTTGTCCTTCTCCTCGTCGTCCACGGTGTCCGTGTTTCTCTTCAAGAACCTACACAATAATGTTACATTAATGATTTCTACATCAAAATTTCTTCGTTTTTACATGTCATCGTAGATTTAAGGTGATTAATTTCTTATGATCATAGAAGGAAGAGTATACAGTTTAATAAGTCCTGTGGCACAGCGGGCGAAGGTCTGCCTGCGACGCAGGAGGTTGCGGGTTTGATTCCCGCCTCGGAACTATCAGCAGTTATTTGTTTTGGGTGTCTGGGTGTTATACTTATAATAAAAATAAAATATTATAAGTTTATCAGAAATCTAGCACCCATAACACAAGCTTAGAAGCTTATCAGGGGACTAGATGTTGCTGTGTGAATTGTCCAGCAGTATTTATTTATTGTAGATTTAAGGTGGTTAATTTCTCATGATCATAGAAGGAGGAAGAGTATACTGTTAATGTATGTAAGTGACATGCACTATTAGAACTAGGGCTTGCTTCGTCAGTAGATGAGTTGTGTTACTGACCGCTCACGCATGTTGGCGACCTTCTCATCGTCAGAGCTGGAGCTGGAGTCGTCGGAGTCGGAGCCCCAGTCCATGGAGTCGTCGGAGTCGTCGTCGGCGGCGGGCGGCGGGCGGCGCGCCGGCTCAGCCGCGCGGGGAGCCTTGGCCTTCTCCTTAGGCTTCTCTTCGTCGGAGTCATCCGATGACGATGTGTCTGCAACAACGAGTTAATACAATACAAAATTGTTTATTGTACCACCACATTACAAAAAGATACACAAAAAAAGATATACATAATATTACAGTGAAACAATGGGCCTTATCGCTAAGAAAGATTTCTTCCAGGCAACCGTGGGAAGGAACAAATATTTGAAGTTTATCTCATCATCATGCAACTACATAAATTATATATTATCATCGTAGCTTGTCAACCCATATAAATGACGTCCCACTTTGAGATATGAATCTTCCCAATTATTTTTGAATGAGGGATTATGGATAATCATCACCACGGTTTACAGACAACCCGTCTGTTAATCGTACAAGATTATATCGCAGTAAATTGGTACAGTACAGATAATGACGCTGTGGCCCGTTTTCTGGAATCCTTCATTCTGATTTCTGATTGACGATATCCACAGGATGATAGGAAGACAAGTGTTACTTACTATTATTAATTATTAGGCCGGTACTCAAGTTAGGTATAACTGTCTGATAATTATGTACGTAATAGTTACCTTTCCTCTCATCATCCTCATCATCAGGCTGGTCGGGGTCCTCTCTGAACTTGGCGATCTCAGCCTCGAAGTCCTTCTCGTACTTGCGCAGTTTCTGCCGGAGCGACGTCAGCGCCTTGCTGTTGCCCTTGGAGAGAGCCTTGCGGCTGTCGCGGTCCGTCCACGCCTGCGCCACCCAGTCGTCCAGCTCCGTCAACGCGCGGATGAAGAAACGAGGGGCTACTCCGCTCTCCTCCTGAAAATATAGAATAATAATAGTAATTTTTTTTTTTTATTTCATTATACATACTTACAAAACATTTAGTAGGTAGTTTATAGTTAAAGTTGTAGTAGTAGTTTATAGTAATTAACCTAATTAAGATTTTTTGTTTTGTTATAAGAATTTTTAAGTTTTGTTAGGCAAAATGACATTTTTTAAAGACATACATATAAGTCATCCTATTGAATTAGAAATGATGTTTCATTAATCTATTATCCATATCATGATATGATACGTTTCTTTTAATTTTAATTAATTTTATCTAAGTAATATAATATCGTAATGATGTCATCCTCACCAAGAAGTTATATCCTGAACTATCATCATCATTTTATCTGTCCTAAAAGCTTTATTTGATCTGTCATTAATTGCATTGATGTTTAATCCTACTTATAATCGCAAAAGTTTGTATGTCATGAAGTTTTATTAAACCTGATTGGCATGAAGCCCAGTTTTAATAAAATGTTATAACCGACTTCTAAAATGGAGGTTTCTCAATTCGACCGTATTTTTTCGCGACTGGAGTCGCGGGCACTGCTAGTTAAGAATAAGAGTACCATCTGTTCCTTTACTGACCTTGGCAATGATAGCTCCAGCTTTAGTATACGCCTTCTGGAGCTCTTCAAAGGACGCTAGAGCTGAGGAAAAGTCCTTAATTTTCTTGTGGTTCCGCAGCGAATGAATGATTCCTTCCAGCTCTTCATACCGCTTCTCTTTCATGGAACGAACCACTCGCTTGGTTTCCTCTTCATCGTCACTGAACTGTTGAGAAAATAAATTTACTATAAGTTTTACAAAACGATATGGGTTTGACTACGATATTCTAAAAACGATAAAAGAAGAGGTACGTAGGTAGGTACCTATTCATATCTATCATTATTGTATTTATTAAAAAAGCAATAAAATTCGTTGCGAGAGCGGGAAAAACATTGTTTTAATACTACGGAGGGAAAACCAACTTATGCTGAAAATAGAAAAAAAACAATACAACTAACAAACTGGGTTTTTAACTGACAATTAAAAAGTTATTAAAGAGATAAATAAGTGACTAAGTTAATTTATAAACAAATTATTTCACAAAGATAAGAAATTGAATATTAGTCATGGTATCCCAGTATTAGTCATCACATGAACCTATTGCTCAGCAACAGTAAAAATTGTGCAATCTTTGGGAAAACAACATTTTCCGGTATATATAGTACAATGTTCAGAGGAGTTCGGCAGTGCAGGTTTGCGCTCGACCAAGACTGGTCGACTAGCAACCCATCCGACCGAACTTCGTCAAACACTTGTTGAAGCCAAGCTCGCGCCTTCGTGACAAACTCTAAAAAGCCTCTGGCTTGTGAGATCTTAGTCCACTTCAATATACACTCAAAAAGGTGACAAAAAAAGAAAACATGCTTCCTCAACAAAGACGTGAAAAACTTGAAGACAACGCAAGAATCGCTCGCAAAGATGACGTCACCCTGTTGTTGGAGCAAATGAAGATAATGCAAGCTCAGCTATCTCAAGTGCAGACGAAGTTCGAAGAATCCCAAACGACGATCGGCGCGCTACGGAAAGAGGTTGCAACGCTGAAGAACACGGTGAACACTTCAAGTGAGGCATCTGTGGCTGACGCTGAAGATATCCCATCACTGAGCGAGATGGAATATCCTAAACTCCCGCCTTCACCGGACCAGATGCCCGAACCTGAGATTGTTTCCCACAAAGCACCGTGGACAAGCCAGCCTCCAATCAGCGAAGTTGAATCAAGAGATGTTAAAGATCTGAATACAAAACCTGATTTAATGCCTGGTTTACTGAACCAGGATTTGGGTTTTGTGAAAGTGGAACAAAACAAGCGTCCAAGAATACGTGTCGTCAGTACAGCAAACACACCAAACCAGTATTTACGAGCAGATATTCATACAACACAAATATGTTTGACACAAGTAAATCTGGGAGTGAAAACCAAACATCTGATAGATTTTATCAAACAGAAGACAGGTAATATCCTTAAAGTGGAACAGTTGGAGTCCATAGATGACATTGGCAAATCTTACACGGTTAGAGTACCAACAGAGAACCTAAAACTGTATTTATCAAGTGATTTCTGGCCTGGCAATATAAGAGTGCGAAAGTTTAACAGACAAGCATATTTAGCAGAGAAAGAAAGAAGGTCACAACGACAATTATTAGCTCAAATTGAAAATAAAAAAAAGGCAGAAGAATTGCAAACAAAAATGAAACAATTTAAGTTGTTACAAGGAACTAACAACAAAAAGCAAGAGCCAAAGGAAGAAATCTCAAATGTGGTAGCCCAAAAAGTGAGAAATTTGAAACAACCTCCCAAAAGTTAAAAGTACTTTGTATAAAACCATAAAAAGTAAAAAAAACCTATAAATTGAATTAAATCTTTTTTATTATTTCATCAATCTTCCCCATATTGCGAGAATGCCTAGCCATACCATTTATCTTTCTTAAATATTTGCACCGTGAATTTTAATGTGTATGTTATTTTAACATAGTAACATAGAGTATGAGCAATTGGTCAAAATGTATGAGTGGTTAAGACATATACCAAGATTAAGCACAATAAGAAAACTGTGATGAGTACACAGAATGTAATACTATAATAAGCATTAGTCTTAAATGTTATGCCAAAGATTAAAAAGTTTATTTATTAGCCTAAATCTAAAAATATATTTTTTATATAATTTTATTATGATTTTTAATGGATAAATATTTTACAATGAAATCAAAATGCTAATATTTTTAATTTCCTAATATTTAGGTTTATTTAATAAGAACAATTCTTCAGTGCAATAGTTTTTAGGTTCACCACAAACAGACAGATATAATTAATATTATGTAGTGTTAAGCAAATATTATATTATAAATACATTGGTATGTTTTCATGATCCAGACAGGATGAAATCCCTAGTAAAATAATTATTTATTCAGTGTTGTTGTAAAAAAATTCACATCATTTCAACACACAACATCATCAACACATCACAGAATGCTGAAAGTGTTCTCATCTACACCTTCACATATGCCTGAGAACCATTATACCATATGAGTATTGTGACCACAAGAAAGTTAGGTATCAACTAAGCAGATAAAATTGAACAATCTTACCGTGTAGACTGGCGCTGGTGCGCGTACTACTGGCTCGTCTTCGCTCGAGCTCTCAGACTCCGAATCAGTTCCAGTGGCGAAGAATCGACTCATGTTTGCGTTGTTTCACTTTTTATCTAAAATAAAAGTTTGATAGACACCTTTAAACCTCCGAAGTAAGACGTGAAATGTCTTTAATACAATAAACTGTGTTGAATTTATACTAAAAGCGGCGTAAACATTGGATTTTGCTTCTTTGAGGTTAGATTTTAAGGACCTGTAAATAGCTATATCACCAATTAACTGACCTTCTTAAATAAAATGTAGGAGTAAAAACGTTCACAAGGTAGCTAGATTTGATCAAATACATGAATAAAAGGTAGAATTCATGAAAAACTGGAAAGAATCCAGATTGACCACGACGCAAAGCAAACGTCAAAAAGACAGTCTTTCTTTACCAAAGAGAATATAATCACTACGTTTTAAGAGACGGCACTTAGAACATTGGATTGAGTTCACTTGACGTGAGCTCGAGTAAACGCAACATTACCAACATAAGGACAATATCGCTCAGACATGCAATGCTGCCAACCTAACAGTATTAACTTTTGAAAGCTCCTCCAGGACCTCGCTACTTGTATTTTTCATATATTTTGCAGAGAATTATGCTAACCAATTCACCAATCATTGCTATACATTTCTTAAAATAAGGAGGCCATGAAAATAATACAAATCAAATAAAATCAATCGTTTATTTGCAAAAACACATCATTTTAAAATACAAAATAGGTACATTTCTTAGAACTACCTAGTAAATGTGTTCAAACTTGCAAGCAGGTGTGCATATAATATTAAGTAGGTAGGTAATGAGTACATATACTATAATAATACAATTAAATTGAATTAAACACTAACAGCCTTATTCATAAAAAGCTCTTAATCCACGTCTTAAGCACGACTTAACTAATCAACGAATTAAGCCCTAAGAAGTGTTTAAAAGTTTTGTATTCATAAACCTAACTTAAAAATTACTTATCTAAACAATACTTATGTTTTTTAGAACTGGTAACTTTTTGGTAGAAATAGTAGAATCTAGCCTTATCATAGATATTAGGGATAATCTGTGGGCCGTATGCTCAAAAAAAAACGAAATTTGACAGAAAAGTTCTGTTGTCAGCTGTGTTTTGTTGTTATTGTACCAAAATATTCATGGTGTCGTGACGAAGTTTGGTTAGCTCGTGTTTTTGTTCAGTTTTAGACTACAACTACTTATTACTTCACAATATCCAGAAAAGAACATAAGTTACGTACTTATGCAAATGATAAAAGAGGAACATAAAAAATACTTCAAATATTGGAAGAAGAGTTGGAATATTGGGAGAAAAACTAGAAAAAATAATAATAATTGTAATTTATTGAAAATGGTTAGGTACTAATAAATATGTTGCGAGTTAATTCATTGGTGAATTGTGTTTGTTTTCCCTTCATCATCATCTTCACTGTCAGACTCTAGTTACTGCACTGCAGTAAGCAAATATGGTGTGGAAGGATATCCACTGTCTCCTAAAAGTTTTCTTCCTCTAAATTCACTTTCTTCAAACCTTCTTTTAAGCTGACTCTCACGAAAGATGTGAACATCATGAGTGCTTCACCTCCAACGACATACCACATCACAAATAGATATATTAGGGCCACACACAACCTGCAAAAGGAAATTAAACAAATAACTATGGATAGGTAATAAATATGGATAGGTAAATTGGTAATTTCATAGATTTTCAGATTGAAGACATAATATCAATGCTAGGCAAGTAGTTTCCTAATATCTAGCTCCTGACGTAGGTACCTAATGGAGAGAAACCATCAAGGAGACCAAGACCCACAAAGGGCTATATTGCAAGACTTACTTCCTGCAATATAGTAAAGTAGAAAACCTTTGTATACAATGAACACTAACCTCATGTCGACCCCAGTGCCTGATCACAGCCATTACTTGAATGTGAACAGGTATGCCGCCACCTTTTGTATCAACCGAGTCGTCTTCTTTAACAATATTTATTATTTTGTTCATGTTCTCCTTAGAAAACCTGCACTTTTTTCTAAATTCCACTTCATCATTTTCCACCATCGGATCTAACCTGGTTTGATAAACTTTAGTACTAGATTGCCAAAATTCGTTTATATCTGCTATATCTTGCTCAAAATTATTTGAATAGTCACCGTAGGTAATCAAAATAATCCAGTTCCATTATAAAATATTGTAAACAAACAAGCAAATCAGCTGTTTATTAGCATCCATTTTCTTGTATAAGGAGTTAGGAGAGGTGTAACACCTCCTTACCTTCAATAGCTGTCAAGTTAAACTACCTATATAGGTTGTTTAATTTGACAACTATTTAAGTACCAGTTTAAACAGTTGATTTGCTTTAAACAACGTTTATGAATACAAAATTACGTTAAGCATTACTTAAAGGCTTACTTAAAATTAAACCGTGTTTATGAATAACGCTGTTAGGGTTCAAAGGAAATTTTGCAAGAAATATATATTGGGCTTATCTTTCGTCTACCACAAATAGAACATTTCCTGGAGCTTCTGTTGTATGATTTTTTTTATCCGAATCTTCTATTGTATTTTGCATGTTCAATTTTTAATATTAGTTTTGACTTCACTTTTGCACAATATTGCGGAATAAATTTGGATTTGATAAACTCAATTTTCTCAATTTCAAACAAAACGTACAACTGAAAAATCAGAATGAAATGACAATGTGACATGATAGTCAATCCGTCAATCGGCCAATTTTACTCCTAACCTAAGTACCAACCGAATAGTAAGAACTTCGGCATCTGTTGGTTGGCAAGCCTTGTTTATGTACAATTATTTAATCTCTGTTTTGTCAAATTTAAAACTTAACATCAAAGAAATAAAGTGACTTATCGTTTACATTATCACTATTCAAATTCTGTTCCAAGGCAGTGTCGACCCCCTGGTCTTTACGGTCGTAACCCTCAGAAGAAGAAAGAGACAAACTTTCTCAGTCGGAACCACAGACTACAATGTCGGATTGGCTATTTCACCGTCCAGTGTGAATGTCCACCATCAAAGTAGGTGCATGTAAAAAAAACCGGACCAAATTTTATTAATTTTTATTCAGTTTTTTTCGTATTGCGGTTCACAGAATACATCTACTTACCAAATTAACAGTTTAGCTCATAAATAGCAAATTAGACACAAAAATAGGGGCAAGGTTACATTAATTCGCACAGCGCTGAAAATTGGCATACATGTTGAGAGCAAATTGTTTTGACAAATTTTTTGTTTGACAAATTGTATTGTTTTGACAAATTGTTTGTAATACCCTATTATTGTTTGTAATACCCTATTACAAACAATTTGTCAAAACAATACAATTTGTCAAACAAAAAATTTGTCAAAACAATTTGAACAACAATACAACAAATGCTGAGTTGGAGGCCTTTGTGAGACACTCCTTGTTTGTTTTGTTTAGTTTAGTTTAATTTCTTATGTTGTAGTCTCAAAAAAGTTTATTTTCTTTCTTTCTTTCTTCTTTCAAAAGTCCACATGATCCCGTCACGTTCGCCACAAACCAAAAGAAGAAGAGAATAGAAAAGGAACGAACGAACGAGCGTTTTTTTTTTTCTTACTCTTCCACAGATAACTAAGTACTAGATTAATAATACGTCTCAGCTCAGCTCAAGTCAAGTCTTTTCAAAGAAAATGATTCGTAAAAATGTAATATTTCTTAGAAACGCATTAGGTATTGAAGTATTTTGAGTAGTTTTACAAATGGATTTCACAGGTTTAATATTACCTTTGACCAAGAACATTTGCCGTACATGCCTAATGGAGACAGATCCTTCCTCCTTCATGAACATACAAGATGTAATCGAACACGAAGAGAATAAGATAAAATTGATTGATATATTGGTTTATCTGAATTGCTTAGAGGTATGTTTTCTTGAAGGTGCTGGTACCTTTTGTGAATTGTTTTATTGATATTGTAAATTGTTATTGTTTTTACTTCCAGAACAATGATGAAGAGAATTGGCCTCAAGGAATATGCTCCAAATGCGTTTCGGCGTCCATAAATGCTTATAACTTTAAAATAGAGTGCCTAAAAGCTACATCAACACTATCCAGGATTCTAATGATACAATCTCCAACAAACTTTCCAAATACAGAAATTGATGCTATTGATATAAATGTAGTTTATCAGGATCACCAGTATGATCTGCCTCTGTTTAGTAACCAGCATTCACTAGACTTTGAGTCATTGACTGAAAGCAAAGAATTGACCCCATTACCTCCAGTCACAGCCATTACTTCAACTGAGCAACCACCAAGACAAGAAGGGGAAAAGAAATTTTCTTGTACAGTCTGTAATAAATCATTCACTCGGATTTTTGGTCTAAGATATCATATGGCCAAACATACAGAAATAAGGAAATTTCTATGCTCCAAATGTGGAAAAAGTTTTCACACATCTAGCGGCTTGAGGCAGCATGCAATATGCCACAAAGAATCAGCCCAATTTAAATGTGGTTTTTGTAATAAGACTTACAAATCCAGACAGTCACTGAAAGAACATTTCCGAGTAGCACACTCTAGCAATCGCTTGGGTTTCATATGTGTTACATGTGGGAAGAGTTTTACCATGAGATCCACTTTGATGATGCATGCTAAAATTCACAGTGGGGAGCGATTCCCTTGCCCAAGTTGCCCAAAGGTTTACACCAGGGCTACATATTTGAAGGCACACAGCATGGTCCATATGGGTCAAGAGAGACCTAAGCCCTTTGCCTGCACTCATGAAAACTGTGACAGAAGTTTTGCCACCAAACATTCTCTATCTGTACATATCGCACACACACACTCCACAGAAAGACCATACAAATGCGATATTTGCAATAAGGGATTTGCTACAAATTCTGGCTTAAAGATACACATGGATTCCCACATGAGGAATGAGATTTGCTGTAAAATCTGTGGAAAGAAGCTGTCTAACAGAAGAGTGCTACAGAAACACTTGAAAACACATGATATTGATACAAATGACATGATATTAGAAACTGTTGCCGATAGTGTTTTCTTTGATCATTATTATTAGGATAGAAATATGTTTTAACTATTCATTTGATTGTAATGATTTCTGATCAGTAGAAATTTTCATTTCTGTAATGATAATTAGGTACTTATTTATTTTTAATTACTCATTGAGAATTAGCAGGAACCACTTGTCTTATCTCTGGTAGGTATTAGCTTACATTTTCCCATAACTGATTTTGATGTAGTATTGCCACTAAATATATAAAATTGTTTATAACTATAAAAAAATAGCTACATTTCTTATATAAGTGTGTATCTCTTGAATAAAACTCATTAAGTTATTAACATGATTGTTTTGTGTTTAACTTCATACAATTATGGTGCAGGTATCAAATGCTTCAAAGTTTAATTTTAGTTACATTATATACTGCAACTGTCAGGGTGATCATAAAAATACCCATAAATCATAATCCAAATATGTATAAGAAAACAATCAGTGCCAATGAAGGTTAAGGAATGACATTTTGATGCTCAGAAGTGTAACCAGTAAACAATAAATTAATAAGTGATCCAATCCATATTATGAGCAATATCTTCCATAATTATGAATAATAATTCTTTTTTTTAGAGCTCTTCTGTCTGCGATTAGCATAACTATTAGCAGATTTTTTTGTGTGCATCTTGGCAAAAAAAAATCTTTAAATTAAAATTCATACCTACAATACCTAACCTAATTTTGATTAAATTGATCTTTTTGAAATAAAAAACAGGGGTTTTCATAATTGCTTTAAAATTATATTTTTTTACATCAGGCATACATTATGTACCTAACAATAATACAATAATTTGTTTTCTGTGTGGTACAGTGTTTAAATAACAACATATTTTATCATTGTGACTGATAAGATTAAACTAATTATAACTAATCATTATATGGGTTAGGCACAAACATTTATTGCCATTAAAATTTGTTCAATGTTTTGGTTACCAACATAACTACAATAAAATAATTATTTATGTGTACAACTAGCATTTAGAAACCTTTAATTAAATTGCAAGAGTACTTTCAACTAACATATAACAATTAGTATTAATTTATATATATTAGGGTTAAGGTTTTAATTTCTTGATATTTACAAAATTTTATACTTATTATTTTAATATAGCATATGGTTTTTTTTTTAAATCTTGGTATAAAATTATAAACACCTTTGGGAACCCTTACAACAATTTACTGTATTATTACATAGTTAAATAAATTGTATATTAATACTAGCTGACCCACTTGTGGCTTCACCCCCTTTATTCCTACCTTTTAAACCTTTCCTGGGCATCTACAAGACCAAAACCAGCTAAATTGGCCCAGCCGTTTCTGAGTTTTAGCAAGACTAATGAACAGCAATTGATTTTTATACATAAGATATTATTATAGAAAGTCCCTGTTTCCCAGTAGTGGGAACATATTATATATAGGGGTAATGATGATATTATTATATCTAGCTTACTACTTAATTAATAACTTGCTACTTAATCGTTCAAGTATGTAGGTATACAATTAAATAAACAGTGCAAAATAAAGGACAATGATGTTTAATTAAAATTCCTAAGTGATAAACCAGCAGCCAATTGACCTAGATAGTGAGTCACTCACTACTTGCCAAGAAGTTTGTTCATCTGCTTATTTTGTTTACCTATTTTAATGTCTGCAACTTCCACTTTGTCTTGGATTGTGTCAATGAGCTCATTTTGAGTCTCTAATTCTTCACCCAAAGCCGCTCCTAAACCTTTTAGACGGGTGATGGCTTGCACCATTTCATCTAAATTAGCATCTAACATATCATTAACTCGTTGACTATCAGTTACAGGTGCAGCCACTTGTTGTTCTGGGTTTCTCAAACGAGTTGAGGGGTGACTGTTGAAATTATCTGTGTCATTTCTATATGACAGGTTATTCAATGTATCATCTAAAGCTCTGCTACTAGGTCCAGCACTTTGAGTGCTAGGTGAGGCTGATGCCTGACTTTTATTAGCAGGCGGTTGATCTGATTTACCTGAGATGTAATTTTTGAGGCCATAGAAAACAGATTTTATTCCATTTATGTGTTTCTGGCTGTAGTTGAGATTAGTGTTGATTTCATCCAGCCGCTTGTTTGTATTCTGTAGAGATTCTCGCTGCCGTGCCAGTTCCTCGGCCGTGGCAATGCCAATTTGCTCAGAGTCACGAAGCAGGCCTATACTTCTTGAAGACGAATCCAGAGTACGTTGTTCAATTTCCCTTTGTTTTTCCAACATCAGTTGTCGTTGACGTTCTAATTCTCCGATGTGCCCTCCATAGCTGGATGTTGTCTTCGGCTGAGGGGGCGGAAGCTTCGATCTATAACTGTTAACAAACTGATCATCGTCGACGTCGTCTTCGAACAAATTAGAAGGGTCGATGTAGTTGTGTTTTGCCATGATTTCTTGAGCAATTGAATCGAGTTAATTGTAACTGGTTACCGACGAACAAAGCACTGGAATCTGAATCAGCGTGATTAAATTGGGTTTCC
Organism: Chloroclystis v-ata; assembly: GCA_963691955.1. Taxonomy (NCBI): domain Eukaryota; kingdom Metazoa; phylum Arthropoda; class Insecta; order Lepidoptera; family Geometridae; genus Chloroclystis; species Chloroclystis v-ata. The sequence goes on along the minus strand of OY829902.1, from coordinate 14,603,245 downwards.
CTTTGTTTTGCGTAATATACTTTACACGTAGTACGTAACAAACGAGAACAGATTACGGACTAAACTAAGTACCAAAAAAAGGAAATCAAGATTTTGATGACATTGACAAAAGTGACTGCAAATTAAGGCAGTATAATTTGACATGACTGAGATGTCTGAGAACCTTAGATAATAGAATACCAATAGATATGTTACTAAATTGTCTATGGAATTAGTTTATAAGATGACTAAAATAAAAATGATGACATCTCTGTCTTATGTATGGAATTAAAAGGAGCCTAACTATATACTCAACAGTTGCGCTTGGTTGCCAATATTTATGGCACGTGCCTTTCTTCAGCTTCCTTCGATATCATTTACTGTCACTTTGGATAGTTTGGATATCATTTACTGTCACTTTTTGGTTTTGTTTACATCGATAGTGGTGTTCTTGTATATTGCACGAGTTATCGATATTTTGATTTTAGACTTAGGTAAAAAATTATAGACCATGTTAATTTGAATAAATGTTGATAATATATTGTGTTTTTGCAGAATAGCATGAATCGTAGAATGAAATGACGGATTAGATTTCAGGTTTTTTATACAATATTATATTATTTTGAAATATAAATTATTTTGATATATAATAATATACTAAATATAAGTAAGTATATTGTATTAAGTATATTGTGTTTTATAATTATCTAAAACATTTGGCTTATTCAGGTCTTTCATTCGTTTAGTTATATTCTGTGGGTATATTAAATGAACTTTAAACATTAAGTAGAACTCAAACTAGTTAAAATAAGGTTAAAAGTTCATTTTCACTAAATTAATATGCCCACAGAATATAACTAAACGAATGTTTGAGTTTGAGTTCTACTTAAGTACCTATTTTTTTTTGTTCTAGTTAAAATGTTTTTTGTTTTGCTTGGTTTTATAACTGTATTAATTCTATAATTTAATATTTACGGACTTCAATTTACAATAAATACAATAACATAATAAAAAGTTCAGTTGAAAACAAACTCTATCGATAAATTATTATAATATACCTACCTCGTACAACACTAATTTATGTCAGCGTAGGTATACACGATGTATTCGTGGTTAGGGCCTTTCCATTGGATTCGTTCTTCTGAGCTGAGAACGAATTATTTCGTTCCGGTTCACGCATACAACTCACTTGAACTCACAAGTGCGACAAAGCACTGTTACATTTGTGAGTTTTTTTTAATTTATATATTTATTAACATTAAACATTACATCCAATTTGTCTGTGCACCTCATAAATATGGTTATTCGAAAATGGTAACGGAAGATTACAAGATCACAACGTAACCTTGGTCCTCGAGTGGGAGTCGAACCAACGCCACCCAGTTTAGCTATGTTTGCGCTAACCACTACGCTAACGATACCATTGTCTATCACTATAAAATAAATATAAGTAAGTACTACGGTACCTACATAAGTGCTCCCTGGTTGTTAAAGTAAACAATACATAACATGAAAACATTAATTAACTTTGACTTTGAGTAGTTTTATTAACCCTGTACTAGGTATATTATGACCATCAACGCCGCGATCTTGCCTATGGATTTAAGTACGACTCAATGTCATGCATGAGTTTCTTAAATGACTCATCCCGGTTTTTTTCTTTCTAAACGTATAGCGGTTCCAGCTTTTTAAGGAAAGCTAGGACACTACCTGTTTTAATAGCCATTTTCTCCACATTTCATAGATTATGATAAATAAATATTAATTTCTTGTTAGCAAAAATGGGTAAACTTACATATGGAAATAGAAACAATATCCTTATTACTTTCGAGTATATAATATTTGAACACAATTTCTTAATGTAGGTAGGTAGGTAATCAGTTATTATTAGACAGAGCTATAATATAGGATAGGTACCTACATAGGTATAACGTCGTTTAATCACTTAAAATTTTCTTTATTTGTTTTGTCTGCTCGCTGATAAGTACTCCAGTATCGTCTACTTTATCATGGATTATGTCTATAATTCGGTTCTGTTCTTCCAATTCTTCAGCCATCGCTCTGCCAATACCCTTTAATCTTCCGATTCCGTTTTCAATATTTCTTAAATGTGCATTTAATGCTGCATCAACTCTTTCACTTCGCGATTGTGCCTCATTTTGTTCATTCTGATCAAGTTCAAGTAGACGTGTCGCAGAGTGTTCCACATATCTATCACCAGTATAAAACTTGCAAGACGTTAGAAACTTTTCGCTGGTGCAGTTGTTCATATTAGTTTCACCTTTCAGGGGTCTATCATTCCTAAAAAAATAGTTTTTAAAAGAACTATAGATGGAATATATACCTCTTATATGTTTCCGACCTTCCTGTAAGGTTGGTTTCATATCATCCAGTTTTTTGTCGACTCTTTTCAGTTTGTGACCTTGGTCATATAGTTCATTAACTGTGCTGGTGGCGATATCTTCTGCAGTATAAATATATCCTATGGTCCTTTCTGCTGATGCAAGAGTACGATTCTCAATTTCAATTTGTCGATCTATGAGAATTTGTCGCTGTCTTTCTAACTCGTCTCCTCTCTCGTTGCTATGTGATTGTCTCCTAAGAGGAAATCTCTTCCTAAAATTACCTTTCATAGCGTCATCTTCATTAATATCGTTTTCAAATAATTGATCAGGATTTATGTACTTGTGCCTTTTGGACATTTCTCTATAATAATATAATAAATATATGAAAAAATAGTTTAGAATTCACTTTAAATTCACAGAGCATCGGAATAAAAACTTTTCCAAGTCACTTTTGAACAACTTTTGAATAAAAGTTGATTGGTAGTGTTGCTTGCTTGGTCACAATTTTCCTTATTGGGTAACTTATAATTTTTATCCTTGTATGATGATACCTACTTTTTGTATGGTTTAGAATACAGAAAAATATATGTATACACAGTGTGGCCAGCATTATATTAATGAGGTAGATAGCTGTCACTTCTAGTAAGTAAAGGCAACTGGCGATGGCGAAATAGCTCATGCAAATCTCCGGTAGGATAGGAGTAGTTAACGTAGTGATTATTAGTGGTGGGTCGTTGACAATTTTTACGTTAACGAAACGAAACCGTTTTCTATAATCGGTCAACCTGTTGAAAAAACGGTTGACGTTTAACTGGTTTGGTCGTTGAACGAACGTCGACAGGTTTTCGTAAACTGTTGTAGAAGGAACTATGCGTTAAACTAAGTTTGTAATTACATTGAAAAACGACCTCGCCAACTGACACGTCTATCGTTTTTAATCATCTTTGTTTGAGAATTGAAATTATTTTATTGATTCTATTATTATTATTAATAAATGACTTTTTAGATGTAACATTTGATTAAATAAGTAGGTACTTGACATGCTTATCTAAAATGTAAAACCAATTGACCTATAATATTTTTTTCAATAAATAAAATAAATATTATGATTATTATTATTACCGGGGGGCATTATGGTGATAAATACAAATTTAATTTTTAAGTTCTACAGATTTGTGTATTTAAAAAATAAATACATAAGTACATGATCCTATTTGAATTCGAAATTTACAAACGAATTATCGAAATTAATTAAATAAAATAAATAAATAATAATATTTGTGTTTCGTTTCGACGTTCGTTGATTCAACTTCTTTGTGTTTCGTTTGCAAACCTATGTCGTTGATGTGAATGAATTAACTTGTTCGACGCTCGTTGATTTAACTCCTTTTGACGTTCGTTCAACGAACGTCAAAAGCAAATGGAGTTAAATCAACGAGCGTCGAACAAGTTAATTCGTTCAACGAACGTCAAAAGCAAAAGGAGTTAAATCAACGAGCGTCGAACAAGTTAATTCATTCAACGTCAACGACATAGGTTTGCAGGAGTTAAATCAACGAACTTCGTTGATTTAACTTGTTTTGTCGTAATAAGAAAACGGTTGACTCGTTAAATATAGAAAAGCAGTTGAAAAAAACGGTTCGTTGATTCAACGCCCACTACTAGTGATTATTTATATTCTCTCTCTTTGGGAGTAGTAGTGTTCTGTGATGCAAGCAAATGCACAGCGTAAGATTTTAATTTATTTTTAATATCGTGCGTATGTAGGTAATCTTGTGTTTGTTGTCTTGCCTTTTAAACACGTACCTACCTACCTAATAAAGAAGAGCAAACAATAACTTGAGAAAAATGATGACAGGAAAAGGTATACGATCACTTTTGTACAAATAAAACTGTATAATTGAACCAAATTAAACTTATTTCTACTCTGAACAGGTATAGCTGAGTCGGATGACCAGAATAGGATAAGATTCCAAGTTGAATTAGAGTTTGTGCAATGTCTAGCCAATCCAAATTACATACATTGTAAGTACCTCCTACTTAACACTATTTCTGTAATATATTCTGTAAAATGTTTGAGCCCCATGGTAAGCTCAAAGCTATATAGAAATGGAGTGATGTGAGAGGATGAAGTGGTATTATTCTAATAGCAGCACTACTTGGCACATAAATGTGATTGTAACATTGATTTTCTATAATATTTATCTATTTCAGTTCTTGCCCAGCGAGGTTACCTCAAAGAAGCTACATTCATAAACTATATAAAGTACCTGCAATATTGGAGGGAGCCTGAATATGCTCGCTACCTCAAATACCCAATGTGCCTCCATTTCTTAGAGCTGTTGCAGCATGAGGCTTTTAGAAGAGAATGTGTCTCTGCTCAGGTAAATGATAGGTTGTAAATTTATTTACTTATTTATTATTGGAATTATAAATAATTAATCACAGACTATTACAATTACATTACTACATACAGCTCCTGGTAGCCTGAACTTTTCTGTTGAATTTTAAAGGCTACCTAGTTCTCTTTTATGGTAGTATTAAAAATAGGGTTTAGTTATTTCTGAGAGTCTTCTTCCAAACACGAAGAGACTTACAAAATTACTAATGCGTTTTGCGTACATTATCAAAACCACTAAGGATAGTTGTGGCATTCACCTACCAAGTGGGTCAAACTAATCAAGTTCACAGAAGAAGTTCAACCACCCAGCGAAACTTTATTTTCTCAAACTCTTTATTTTCGTTGTTCAAACTTTATTTTCTCATGTATTTTCATTCAATAAAGTTCCTTTTTGCAGGGATGCAAGTTCACACTGCTGCGTTGTTGGCAAAGCTGCCATCACGGCTCTATAATACTAATAAATGATGTGTTACATTCCAGGTATGCAAGTTCATGGATGACCAAGCCATCCTGCTGTGGCAGCACTACACGCGGCGGCGCACGCGGACGCTGCAGCCGCCGGACGCGCCCGCCCTACCCGCGCCGCCCGCGCCGCCGCAGCAGGCGCCTCGCCACCAACCATAGCAATTACTGATTGGTTAGTCCCTTTATATGTAGAAAAAAACGAATAAACTAGAAATTAAACTTGCATCGCTAGCAATCGTAACAATTACTGATTGGTTAGTCAGTTTATATGTACATTATTTGAGTTAGATATACTGTAGCTAGCTCATTAAACTTGTGTCAAGTGTTGCTGGTGTTAGGAATCACTAGAAAAAAGCGATTAAACTACAAATTAAACTTGCAGGCGCCTCGCCACCAACCATAGCATTTACTGATTGGTTAGTCAGTTTATATGTACATTATTTGAGTTAGATATACTGTAGCTAGCTCATTACACTGGTGTCCAAGTGTCGCTGGTCTTAGGAATCACTAGAAAAAAACGAATAAATTACAAATTAAACTTGCAGGCGCCTTGCTAGCAACCATAGCAATTACTGATTGGTTAGTCAGTTTATATGTACATTATTTGAGTTCGATATACTGTAGCTAGCTCATTACACTGGTGTCCAAGTGTCGCTGGTCTTAGGGATCACTAAAAAAAAAGAATAAACTAGAAAATAAACTTTCAGACGCCTCGCCAGCAACTGTAGCAATTACTGATTGGTTAGTCAGTTTTATATGTACATTATTTGAGTGAGAGACTTGTAGTTGTAGCCAGCATTGTTGTGTCCAAGGGTGACTGGTCTAAGGAATAATTAGTATAATGCATTTAATTTTCATGTTATATTATTTATACAGTCATTTTCTGATACGGACGGATATAATTTTTTTTTTATGATACTGTAGCTAGCACATTAAAGTTTTGTCCAGGAGTAACTGGTCTTAGGAATAACAAGTATAATTTCATTCTTGAGTTAAGTATTTTATTTGTGCCTTTTTTTGCTCTATACATATTGATTTAATTAAAAAATATCTTAAAATCTGGATTTATAAAATTAAAATTATGAGGTAAAAGTACTGTTTAATGATTATTGGAAAATGTATCTGACTTTTAGAGACAATTGTAGCTTTTTTAACTGACTAAAATAAGTAATGTAAATAATAGTAAAATTAAATATTTTATAGTACCTACCTATGAAATACCTGTTTATTTTCTTACCTACTCTCCTAATATTACGAAGACTTTATAACTAAAGAACGGCTAAACCGACTGAAAATTGGTTGAGCTCATAAATCCACAAACCTTGTTTACGTTTGCTTTGGTCAACAGTTTACGCTCAAGTTTTACGCTTACTTTATCCCAACAATCAAATTATCAAACCACGACAGTTTTTATAAGCTTTTCCCGTAGTAAGGAAATAATTATAACGCGGGCGAAGCCGCGGACGGAAAGCTAGTTTATTATGTAAAATAATAGTCATTTATTGATAAAACATATTAAAGGTCAATTGGTTTAACATTATAGTGAGTTAAGTATAAGATCTAATTTCGCCACTCTCTGTTTGTTAGTTTAACATCCCGTTATGTTTAATCACTGTCAGTTTACGTATATTTATGGACTGTGAATTACTTAATAGGATGTTAAACTAACAGACAGAGAGTGGTGAAATTAGGTCTTATACTTATATTCTTATTGTAAGAGAGGTTAGTGTATTAAGTATTTATTTTTATTGAGTGAATGGTTGCTTGGGATTCCTCTGCCTCGCGCTGCAGAAGGCGCGCAGAGTGAGGTAGTAGAGCAGCTCCACAAGACTCATGACGCTGAAACCCATACAGAGGCCTAGAAGTCCTCCGGTGTTCGCTGCAATCAGAAGTGGATTTTAAGAAACTTAATTTTAATAAATATTGCTAGACAATTTACACATCAACATCTACAAGCTGTGAGCTAGCGTTACGGTTGATAGATTTCTGATGTACTTAATCTACTGTATAAAATAAGTCGGGTTTTCCTTCCTGACGCTATAACTCCAGAAACCACGAACCGATTTTCACAATTTTGCATCCGTTGGAAAGGTCTCGGGCTCCGTGAGGTTTATAGCAAAGAAAATTGCGGGAAAGTGTAAAACGCGGGCGAAGCCGCAGGGCGAAAAGCTAAGCTCAATCGTAATAACATCAATCGTGTTAATAAACGCAATTTGTTAACTAATTAAAGAGTTATAACATTATTATAATTTGTCTACATTGTATTTAGCTTTCCAACGTTGCAAGTGTTTTGCAGTCGCTCGTGGTCACGTTCAAATTTAACAATGTCGTAGCATAAATTAAATTATTATGTTTAAAGTAAAGTAGCAATGTTTGTATTCCCGTGTAAGATAAGACAAAAAAGTGCAATGGAGTCACTCACATAAAAACTCCGTTAGACCGAATATTTCTCCCTTCGTGAAACGCACAAAAGTGTTCTCTTCGAAGTAAAAATGTATTACCAGCATGTTGTCCCTGGAAAGTTTCAAACATCATGATCAATTCATATTGCGTCTTAATAAAAGATAGAAAGAAAGAAAGAGAAAGAAGAGAAGGTGGAAGGTATCTTCTGTAAGTTTACGGTGGATTTTTCGGATTTCGGGAATAACCAGTGTTATGAGGGAGACTTATGCTGTGTACACACGTACGTTCTTGCTCGATAAACTTGCTCGATCTCGAGCAAGTACGAACGTGTGTACCATGCAAGTCTCAAGACAAATGCTCGAAGCCAACCAAAATGTTCGATTCGAACAAGATTCAAACGACAAGTTTCAACGCGCACTAAACATGTTCTTCGAGCAAGCTTTTACGTGAAGACGCAGGGTCGAGCATGTTTGTAGATAGTCATGCTCGAATGAAACATGCTTATCGAGCAAGAACGTACGTGTGTACCCACCATTATGTCTAGCTAGCTTATGTAATGAATACTTGTGGATTGTTTATTTACCATAATGATAAACTAGCTTTCCGCCCGCGGCTTCTTCGTATATTTCCCGCGGTAAAAAGTAGTAGACTAAGAGCCCGTGATGGCCAGACCTTCCTTTAATTCACAAGCGTGAAAATTATGTCATGTGTATGTCTAACATAGGTAAGAATAACCCCCAAACATGAAACCTGGATCGCGGTTCCTTTGGGAGATAACCACCTTTTACCTGTTATCTCCCAAAGGATGACATAATTTTCACGCTTGTGAATTAAAGGAAGGTCTGGCCATCACGGGCTCTTAGGTTATAGCCTATGTCACTTGTCATCTCTTCTACTTCTGATTTATTACGTGGTCACGTCAATTCATCGCTCCGTTTTGCAGTAAAAGACGGAGATACAGATTACAGACAAACACTTTCACATTTATAATATCAGTATGGATATATTTTTTTTGCTACCAAAGTAACTTAAGAAAGTACTTAAGAACTTCTATTATAAATAAATGACTAAACATTGCTGGACAATTTACACAGCAACATCTAGCTCCGTGGTAGGCTCGAAACTGTGATAAGAGATGAGTGACTAGATTTCTGATATAAACGATGATACATACATGAAATATTCGACTGGCGTATTAAGGCTCAAGGCAAGATGTCCGACCAGAGACTCGGTGAGCGGCGCTGTGCTGATGCGCTCGAAGTAGGCTATCTCCGTGCAGGCTGGTAGGCACTCCAGGCAGGTCACATCTAGACCTTAACATAAGCGTAAAAACTAACTAAACGAAACTGAAATAATTAACCTGGTTAATAAAAAAAAAATAGGCTTTACGAAAGAAATACTTAATTTACCTACCTACTACTGCATAAGAATGCATAATAACGATAAGTGATAACAATATTTTAATAATTAATAATTTTTAATAAGTACACATAAAAGGCAAGGTGTAGTATGGATTTATAGAAATATATATAAGTTCTTAAATAATATGGTTTTTTACCTTCAGGCATTACAAGGCTTAAGTTTGCGTAACAACGGGCATCGGATTTCCCGCAAACTCGCGTTGACCTGTTCTCTGGAAAATTATTTAAATATTATTAGTTCAGATTTGTAATCTATAGAATTAAAAATGATATTTATTCTAACTTACTCGGCATATAGTAATAGACGCATTTGCAGACATCCAGCATGGCCCGCGCCTCGCACTCCATTTCGCAGTTTTTCAACGTGTAAGTTCTGAGGAAACCAAATGGTAGTTTTACGTGACCGATAAAAATCTAGTTCACATCTTGTGGACGGTTATGGATCAAATTCTGTTTTGTGTAGGTACCTATATGTATTTTTAGCAGCCTGTTTGCTGAGAACTTACTTCTGGATAACAATAAATCGAAATGAATATGCGTTATCTAATTGCGGCAAAGTAGAACACCCTGTATATGATGTAGGTACTTATACATGGTGTTATTTTGCAGGTGATGGCGATAAAGAATTGAAGGAAACAATATAATCTCATTACCTGTAAAATACCAGTTCCTTCTCAACAGAGAACAGACACAGCCTTTTCTTGATATCAATGGTTTTAAGTGCTGGTTGGGCGTCCATTATCCTGGGTCTTATCACAACTCTGGCTTCTATACCCGTCCCATAGATCTCTCCTAGGTTTCGGATCTTAGGAGTTTCGGTTGGGTTGTGAAGCAGCATCTGCAAATTATGTTAATTGTGGCGTTTACTTTAGTTGAGTGTGTTCCTACTATACATATAGTAGTATTATATAACCTGTGTTTAAGATAAGTTAGTAGGTACGCCTATCAGATTCATCAGTTAAAAGTAAGATGTAGGTACCTTAAACCCGGCGCTTTTAGTAGAGCCACAGTAGTATTCCGCTAAGTTAGCATCTAGGACCAGAGTTAATCCATGTTGTGTCCCGATCCCTGTAAAAGTTAAGATCAGGTAAGGAGATCTGATAAAGAGACTTTCACTCCGCAGCGTACGTGGGTATAGCATAGGTGAGCCTCATATCTTCAGGAGAAGTAAAATTATCGATTTGATCTTTAAAATATGCAATGGAATTAATGGCGAATAGTCCAACAATACGAATAGTGTCAGAAACATTGGCATTTTTTATGTTGCTGCTTGCTGCACATTCACATAGCAACTTGGAAGCTTGTGTTACGGGTGCCAGATTTCTGATATACACTTTGAAGGTTTGATAACCTTTAGGCCTCCAGGGAAAACCGTCTGCCGGAGCATCAGGTGGGTATCCGCCTTCCGGAGTCCAGTCCACAGCAGGTAGAGGAAATGTCAAGTTCAAGTCATTTAGGTCCTTCCTGTAACAAAAACATGGGTGGTTATCATCAGTTTTTGTAAAGGTCCTATAAATAAATTAGAATAAAAAAACGTCCAGTTTTTCAGGTTTTTAATAAAATTTCGATACTATCGTATAACGTCACATTTTTTCCACTTAACTACCTATTCATAGTCGTAGTCGTTCATGATTTATTTAGATCTGTGTCATAAATTTAAATTTAGTTAAAAACTCCACTAACCTACTGTAAAACTATAGTTTTGTCATAACTTAGGTTTTCGGATATTATTTTAATACATAATCTTTTAAAATTCAAATACAATTTTGTACTCGATTGTAGACCCTATTCGCATTTACCTACTGTTACACTTTGTTATCGGAATTCATCAGTAGGAATTCCAACTTACGGGTTCCGAAACATCTTGTTCCGATGAACAACATTGAAGGTGCAACAGAGTCCTTCGTCCGTTAGCTGCGCGTTGAAGAGATCCTGGCAATCCATTGTTTTGGAATTCCATTCGCACATAGCCAGCATCTCACTGCAAGGTTGTGTCACCTAGAATATCAAAATAGTAAGTTTTAACAACTATTCTTTAATATGGCATAAGTGTAGTCTTTCGGTTATCTAACACCGCGCGCGCGAGCAGCTAAGACACGGAGCATGGTGGAACGCTCACTCTTCAGAGAAAGACTGCTCTTGTTGTGGTCGAAACTTCGAGTGTTTAGCTCCTTTGTTAATACATGAGTAATTCACGTTGTTATAAAATGAAAAGTGTACCTAACTCATAAAAAATTTGAAGAATTACTTAAGATTATTAATGGGACGTAATATGGGTAGGCCGGGATCCGTAGTACATTGAAATCAAGTGATTACTATCAAGCTAATTTTTGGTGAGTAGCTTCGTTTCGATGAGACGTCCAAAGATATCCTATACCCAACTCTCGATTGTGGTAGCTAACAGAGATATCAAGGATTAAAAAATTCAAGGATGTAAAACCGGGATAACGGACCACGAAATTTGTCGACAAATGGTGTTCCTTGCGTTAGATTTTATAAATATTAATTAAGTATACAACAAAAAATCAGCTGGTTAGTAATCATAGTAATCATTTTTTTTCTCAAACCATAGGTTTTGTAGGACAAACATGTTTTTATATAATTTAGATAATTATCTTGAGATATAACATATTGTCCTACAAATTTCGTGGTCCGTTATCCCGGTTTTACATCCTTGAATTTTTTAATCCTTGATATCTCTGTTAGCTACCACAATCGAGAGTTGGGTATAGGATATCTTTGGACGTCTCATCGAAACGAAGCTACTCACCAAAAATTAGCTTGTTAGTAATCACTTGATTTCCATGTACTACGGATCCCTGACTAGGGTTGTAATAATGTAATTTTTTTTATATATTTTCTGTTAGAAGTACTTATAGTTTTTTAAAATATTTATTTTAAAAGCTTTGATACGAAATAGTTTTGTCTGATTCATTTTTCAGTTAATTTAGAGACAAAACATGTAAGACTCTCACATTAAAATTATTTTATGTTTATGCTTACATATGTAAATCAGATAGAACTACTTATACTCTTAATCATAGTTCTCCTTCTTTGTCGTGTTATACGGACATTTAACATTCATACATTTTGTTTGATCTGGTTTGAAGGCCAAAACTTTCAATTTCACGTAGGTACCTCAGTTTTTTCATACAAAAGACATCGACGCGGTACATTAAATTTTATTTGAGATATTATTTCTCTATCAGTATCACTTTATCAGTATTTATGACATTAAATTGATATAAATAAATCCTAAATTGCTACTGGTTTGTTTTATAATGCTTTATTGAACGTTCAATATAATCGCATTACTTTGAAATATTCTACCATTGATCTGATACGATTAAAACCGCACGATTTGTCTTATGAACCTAATTGCTTCTTATCGGACTTTTGGGCGGGTACCAACCACTCAAGTTACCTAACATGTTCATGATAAACCTTTTAGCATGACATCATCATAAAAACAACGAAAAGTTTGCAAGTGGAGACCACGGATCGGCTAACGTAGCGTCGGATGTCCGCCTACTAGATGGGCGGATGAGTTGGTAAAGTTAGCTGGTTCACGGTAATTTTCCTCACTAAGCGAGTCCTGTCTATATGGAACATCTGTCTCTTTCTATCTTGATTATAACTACGAGAGAACGAGATAAGTGTCACTTAACACGAACATTGATAAGGAAGGAGCGCGTGTGATCCCAATCAGCGCTGCCGGCGATGTCGTCCTCGAATATCTCCGTGTCATCGCGCGTCGTGCACAGGCTCTGTAGCAACTTCTTGTCGACCGGGTCTCTGATAAGAAATATGGCGTTTTTAATGTGTGAAGCTAGTGCAAAGATGAATGTTACACAATACAGAATTATATTCTGAACTGTACCTTCTGTACACTGGTAATGCGTTAGTCACTTTAGTGAACATGCAGTTTACATGTTTATCCTTTTCTTTCGCATTGATATTTGTGTTGGTTAGAAAATAAAATCATTTTAGGCTAGCATGTGCATGCTTTTATATGCATGCATGGATAAGCGATTAGGCTTAATAACCTACTATTCGATTAATATTGTACAAACCGGGTCTTTAAGGTGACTTTTTATGATGCCTCTACATAACTGTAGGTATTCAAACTATATTAACTACCTACATAAATATATAAACAACAAATCTCTCTAGTGTGATCTCTCTAGTCTAGATGTGACGAGACGTTTGGATCGTAATTCATTAGTTAATGTACCTAGGGTTATTTTGTCTTCAAATATTGTCTCACCCGCTCTCCATATACCGTTCAGCAACAGTCTTCTTGGCCTGATTGACGTTACAAATAGTGACGGCGGGAAAAGGCAGGTTGTTCAGCGCCATGTTCTGTGGGTTGATGCTGACGATCATGGGCGAGGAACGCCATTTGTCGTACACGTTCATTATGAAACATCCTGCCACGATCAGTGAGCTTATGAACGCGGCTAGCCAAAAGAACCTGTAAATTTATAAATAGGCTTTGAGTCACTATAACTTTTACCGATCCTCTCTGTGTTGTATACACTCGGGAAATCCATCTATTGTTGCTGATGTATACCTATATATGTATATATTATTATAACGATGCATATGCTTTATTCTTTCTCTATTCACAGTTCTGGCTCACGTACCTTTCAAACCAAGTTAGTTTCTTCTCCCCAATATATCTCAATCCGTGTAATGTAGAAGTCAACAGGTACGTTCTAAGATCTTCCTTGTAAGCTAATTCGACGCCTTTTAGAATTTTATGAGATGGTTCCTGAAATAGGTAAAAGTAACTCTGTTATTCTCAATTTGATAAACTTGATTAGTATTGTGGCACTGTAAATAAATTATATGATATCAACTTATTCATATTTACAAGGCATAAAGTAGGTAAGTTTGCTTTTTCAAAACAAAAGGGCCAAACATATTTTGATAAAATTTAGTATGAAGGATTGAAAATCTTATAAAACGCGGGAAGCAGCTAGTTTTTAATTATATTGAACCTTACGTTAGTTTTGATATATTTAAATAATACATCTCTGTATTGCAAAATAATAGGTACATTTCTGTACTGCACTAGGGATTATATTTAATTTATTTCTAATATTTATCTTACCTCAACCACATTTTTTTTGATTGGATTTTTTGAGTTCCATCCATACCACGGCGTTAGCTCTTGCACATTTTGCGTGGACCAGTAGTTTTGCTAAAATATAATGATTAGGTAATATAATAATAACATTTTAATACAAATTAACATACTTAACGAAATAACAAAAAACGTAGAGCTGACCTTTCTGAAGTTATCTGGATATGGTCTAACTATATTATCTCGTGGTAAAGCCATATTTTTTACAAATTTAAATATCTCAGGAGCATAACAGGTGTGTACGACTCTGATTACTAGAAGAAATAAAGCGCAAAATGCTTTATTTAAAAGCATTTTGTGATAGAGGAGTTTATATAGAATTAGAGTCAGAGAGATACTAAATTATAGTTCTTTCTACAGCTCTACAAATCGAAGTAGCTACTATATTGCACAGCACCCTAGTAGGTATGTGATTAGGTAATCAACTTGAAGTCGAAATTAATGGTACCCTAAACCAATTTCCTTCGGCAAATGTTTGTGCTCTAATAGTCTGATTGCCTTCCCTTTATCGTTGATAGATCACCCTTGCTCCACCTTGGGTCAACTTTCCATAGCAAAATTACAAGTACAGTTAGCGCTCATTTGCATGCAACCTTTACGTAAAACAAATGTTAGTTAGTAGTGGTATTACTAGCCGTAATGGCTAAGTGGGAGCACACTCGACTTTCCGAAGGTCGTGGGTTCAAACCCAGCCGCACCTCTGTCACGTTAGTATAATTATGAAAAAATATTCAAGAAAATTTATAGATAGACCACCGGCTGCTACTTTACGCCAGCCAGAAACATAAGCCAAGCTCATAAATTTACAATAGCAATAGTTTGCTAGGTATGGACTGTTCGAATTCGCCGTCTTCTATGTAATTACCCTCCTGCGAGTCGAGTCATAAATTCGTCTTAGAATCGTTTTATAAACACCACGTTACTCTAATCTACTAAACTACATTTGATCATTTCAGGCTTTTAAGTAGATTAAAAGTAAATTGATTGCCATTGATCGTCAAAATTTACTTTGAGAGAATTGATATTCTCTTATTTTAACTACATGTTTAATTTTATACACTTTGTTATATGTAAGGCACTATAAATAATTAATATTGCTAGACAAAAGTAAATACTTAAATAGTGATATTTTTGGTAAAATATATTATTTGTTTTAATAAAATCGTGTTCGTATTGAAGCAGGAAGTGTTTTTATGTGAAAGCGAGAACTAAAGGTTAATTGTTTGTCATTTGCGTCACGTTCAATAGCCTAGGTATGTATTTACACGAGCTATATAATGTATAATTAACATTATAAGGCACATTAATATGGATTTATAGCTTTTCTTATTCTTATTCTCGTCCTAGGGCTCAATTTAAAGGATTTAGGAAAAAAGGTATGTGTAGGATCTGGTTGCGTCATCCAAGTTAATGACATTAAATGATACAAATGGATCGGTATTTTCTTTTTATATATTTTGTTTTTCTCGCATACATACAAAAATATTTTAATATTATGTATTTACAAAAAGTTGTTTCAGTAGAAATTTCTTATAAAAGTAACAAAAAGCCGAAGAAAGAAAAGGCTGACGCACTTGCACTTAAAATACTAGAGAAGAAAAGAGATCGGAGGAAAGAAACGGACGCCTCGTCGTGGGCCTAGACCGCGTGCCTCAGGGAGGCGTAGAGTCGGGCTAGCTCACGGCGCGGGCCCGGAGAGAGAGAGAGAGAGAGATAGAGAGGAAGAGAGAGGAATCACCAGCGCTGCTGCTGGGGGTGGGCGGGGGCTACGTGCGCGGCCTGCGCGTGCGCGGCCAGGTGAGCGGCGCGCGCGGCGGCCACCTCGGGCGTGTCCAGGATGCCGGAGCCATCATTAGCCAGTCTGATGTTGGCGGGCTGGATCTGGCCGTGGTTGCTCTGCCATGAGGGAGCGCCGTTCCACTGCTGAGCGGGGGCGGAGTTCCATTGGTTCTGAGCGGGAGCGTTCCACTGAGAGGCGGCGGGCTTAGCGGCGGACAGAGCGGCGAGGTGGGCGGCGCGGGCCTGGGCTACCTCGGGGGTCTCGGCGACAGGCGCGGGGGCGTTCCAGGCCTGGTGAGCGGGGGCAGCGTTCCATTGGGGGGCGGCGGGGGCGTTCCACTGCTGGCCGTTGTCTCCGTTCCACTGTCCGTCATTGTGTGCGGCGTTCCACTGTCCCTGGTTCTGGGGAGCGTTCCACGACTGGGCGGGGGCGGGGTTCCATTGAGCCTGGGATTTCTGTCCCTGCCAGTACTCCTCGTTGTCCCACCTGGGGTCGTATGAGCCGTCGTCGGAGGGGTTGGGGTTGTTCTGGGAGGCCTGGTTGAGGGCGGCGAGGTGGGCGGCGCGCGCCTGCGCCACCTCGGGCGTGTCGAGGATGTTGCGGCCGTCTTGCGACAGCGCGATGTTGGCGGGGGGACCGGCCCAGCCGGATGCGTGCGCGCCACACGCCAACGCCAAGCAAGCTACTGCGATCTGTCGACAAAGATAACATTCATGAGCATGTTGTAAATGGAAGATTGGGATCGAGATATAAGTATGTCAATGTAGAGAGGTGTTAGGTCGAGTTTATAGTTGCATGTCGTTGAATTAGCAATAATAGTGTTGACAGAACTTATACAAATTATAAAAACATGGCCTGGTCATAGTTTAATATCTTTCTACGTCATCAAACCCAAATCATGGTTCATATTCGCAGTGTATCAGTATCTGACATTGCATCTGATCTAAACGGTGCTTTGCATATCCTGCATTAACGAGATAATATTCCAAGCTATTGCCGCGGGCATACCTACAGGGCCTTGTAATTGCAGGACCCAGACCCCTCATTACGACAAGACAGCTCGATGTGATATTTATAATTCTAGCTGTCGATGATAAGTCGACCTCATTCTGTTCAGGTGTCTGTTGGATTGCAGTTATCTGTGACTACCGATAGTTATGTAGGTACTTCGTCCCTTTATGACTTGGAACCACGACATAGCCACTAAAAACTTCAATTCAAAACTGTCGTGGTTTAATGAATTCATGTTGATATAAACGAAAAACTGTCCACTGCGGATCGGCAAACTGTATTTTTGGAATAACCGATTTTAAAATGATTTTGTTTGGTCTATTTATGTAAGCATCGATTTCTGAATAAACCATGATCTTCTGTTATGCACCATTACTTAAGGTTTGATAGTCTCAGCTGTTTTAAATTAGACTTTCGAAATATGCATGATTTCTGTTTTTGACCTTCAATAAACAATAGCCATTTAGGTCTGTATTCGTGCTGAGGCTCGGCCCCGGTGTCTGGTGGGTGGCTTGCATCAGCTGACTTGCGGCTAATGCCCCTGTCTTGTTCGCTATGCTAAATAGGGCTTTGTCTGATATTTGCTTTACAGACAGATACAGCCTCTTAAAATATTCACGAATAACAGTTGAGAAATGTACTAACTAACCAAAGTTTATGTGTTTTCTAAGGACAACTTTTGATTGTAAGTTTGATTGACAACTTTGTTTTAAAGTACTTACATACTTTAAAACATATTGCTAGAAATATAAGTATACTGTAGTATACATATTGTATACTGTTTTGACCATCATTGCAAATCCTTGTAATTTAATATCAAAGCATGACTCAGGCAGTTATCGCCTCTATCTGAATATGAAATTGCATAAATTAAATCTAATACTAGTCGTACTAAGTTTAAACTAATAATGTAAGTAGGAAATTACTACAAACACGAATTCCATTTGATAAGCACAAGTTTCTTAACAATGATCTCAGTCTGGTCCGTGAAATCTAGATTTAATCGCAAGATCTCGGAGTCCTGACCGATGACTCCTTATAAGGAATGCAGAATCTGTGCTTAAAATAAATTTGATTATCAACCTTATATTCAAATTTTAAATTTGCGAAATTTCTAGTGTTTCTAAAAATCTTAGTATTAAGTGTGCGTTGTAGGTAACGCTACACTCTATGCATTAGATACAAATAAATTGCTAAACCTAAGTAGGTAAATTAAATGACGGATATACCTACAGGTGTTCAGCTTAAAATTATCCAAATAGCTTTAACAGTTCGTTAGATAAGTATATATTTAAGTAATATAGGCTTTATTTCCGTTCATGATACCTAATCAATAAGCTTTGCACCGTGGGATTTAGCACAAGTTTAACTAATCATAAATATAATTTAATACGGACCTATTAGTATCTATGTTGATATATTTTATTATTGATAGCAAATATTTTATTAAAGTCATAAAACTACAGTGTTTACTGATATTCAGTGTAGAAATAAATTAACAGACACTACAGTGTTTTAATGAATAGCTGACTAGTTAGTTTTATCTCGAAACTTGATCAATAATGGTAGTATGTAAATTTGTAGTTCTAGGTAACCAACTGTTCTATCTCTATAAAACATAATTTTAAATACACTACAGATTTAATTAGTTTTATAAAAATATGTAACTCGAGGTAACTGTAACGTGGCTAGACAACAACAAGCGCAAATGTTCTTCCAAAGTTTCCCGTAGCAAAGAAAAACTGTTATAAAACCGTAGCAAATTGAAAAGCGAACATCTTCGTAGCATGTGAATCGATATAGGATCTCGTAGACATGTGCTACGAATCTCTACGTTACACAACTAATGTGCCGGTCACGATGCGACGCTCTAGCGCGTAGCGATCATGCCCCAAGTGCAAAAGTGTCACAACTGTGTCCGTGGCCTATGTTGAGTATTAGGGACGCTGTTCACCGAAGCAGAAAACTATGACATGAAGCGCTTCAATAGAGCTGCCGTGTATAGAAATGAAATAGTCAAGAGGCAACCTCTTAGTAGATTTGTTTGCAGTAGTTTTTAGCAATCTGAGTATTCTAACAATCTCGATAGTGGATATTCGTTTTTGAGTAATTTTTATTCTTTTACAGCGTTCTTATTGTTTGTTTGATAGGTTAATACAATATTTATAGGTTCAGTCATAGACTTAATGGGTTTAGTGGACTATGTAGTCATAAAGTCCTAATGAGATGAGTGAATAAGCCTGGAATTCGCGGCATAAGTTCACGTAATCATGTCAGGGCTCGCGGTGAGGTGATCTAGACCGGTCAGAGTAATCGAATTGCAAATTTGCACGTCCTAACCTAACCCAATCCCTGCAGTTACTGTAGTTAACTACCATTAACGCGTATCGCAATGTTAATCTTATTATAGACAAAGAATACCAAGTTTATGTAATTTTATACTACATTAACTTTATTTACGTTATTTTTGTGGCAAAACAGCGACAGTTCAAAAGATTTGCGACCTCTGTGGCGCAGCAGGCGAAGGTCTGCCTGCGACGCAGGAGGTTGTGGGTTCATTTCCCGCCTCGAAACGAAAATTTGTACGATCTACAGATATTTTTTCCGGGTGTCTGAAAACTATGCTTATTCTATTAAATTATCTAGTACTGTCTGTGTAAATGTCCAGCAATATTTATAATATATATTTATATAATTAGGGTGGAAATTAATATTGATTGTCGTTATTCGATATCCATGAATTATGATTTTAAACGCCGGCGTCAGCAGTCTTGTCAAAATATTTGAAACAAGCTTGCTAAATAGACAAAGTGGAAAAATATAGGTTAGCCCAATTAGTGTCGTTCTTGTTCTAAGCTGTGTTTATAGCTACATCCGCTCTGAATATGCGCACTGATTATGATTTATACAGATTTTGATGAATCAGATAACCTGTGAACGTCCGGTGTGTTGTAACGTTTCTCAAGATAAAATCGACTAAATTCATTTAAAGTATATTCGGTCAAGATTCGAGAAATGCGCCCTTGGAAACCGAGGCACGCGTTTGCGAAATTCACGTTTTATCTGATAAATTCCGCAATGGAGAAATTATTGTGTGACTGAATTATTATTTTTTATGACTTTTTGTGCGTTTTACGTATTCATCTGTGTCGGAATTGCGGTTATTGGACGTTGGGAAATATCTGGTTTGATTTGTTGAACCGTGTCGTGTCAATGACACTTTGGACTAAGATGAAAATATGGCGTGGTAATAGTGAGTCATTTTAGGTTGAGTTATGTTTTAAATTTAGCCCCTAGTTGTATTAAAATCTTGGTCAGACACATCCAATATATATTTATATATTTGTGTAACATTAAAGCACCGTATTGCATTAACGGTTGAAACATTTTTTCTTTGTCCATCTAAACCCAGATCAATTTAGCAAATCGTTTTCAATCAATCTCAATTATATTTCAAAACAGCGAAATAACTCGTTTCCTAATTTGACAGTGAACTTGCGTCCGCGCATGACTCGCCTACTTTCGTTCTCGTTAAAAAAAAACAGTTGTATTGAGAGCAATGCGAAGTGAAGGCAGTCTGAAGGCCAGCCGAAGGTCGCGGATCAGGAAGTCGCGAGACCGGTTACCCTCGCTTGTCAAACTGACTTTTCCATTTTTCCATTTTATTACGAGTACATGCCCTTTAGAAAAGTAGGTAGGTATCAATACGGTCAATTGCTCCGAAGGTATAATAATGTAATAGATGAATTATCGATGTAATTATTTTCTGTAGGTTTAACGTAGGATTTTCCTGGGTTTCTTCATATATAATATTCAAAAATAACCGATAAATACTACTGGACCAAGAGCCCGTGATGGCCAGACCTTCCTTTAATTCACAAGCGTGAAAATTCTTTCATGTGTATGTCTAACATAGGTAAGAATAACCCCCAAACATGAAACCTGGATCGCGGTTCCTTTGGGAGATAACAACCTTTTACCTGTTATCTCCCAAAGGAACCACGATCCAGGTTTCATGTTTGGGGGTTATTCTTACCTGTGTTAGACATACACATGAAATAATTTTCACGCTTCAGAATTAAAGGAAGGTCTAGCCAGACAGGGCTCTTAGTATAGACTAATAGCCCGGTCTGGCCAGACCTTCCTTTGATTCACAAGCGTGAAAATTATTTCATGTATATGTCTAACATAGGTAAGAATAACCCCCAAACATGAAACCTGGATCGTGGTTCCTTTGGGAGATAACAGGTAAAAGGTTGTTATCTCCCAAAGGAACCGCGATCCAGGTTTCATGTTTGGGGGTTATTCTTACCTATGTTAGACATACACATGAAAGAATTTTCACGCTTGTGAATTAAAGGAAGGTCTGGCCATCACGGGCTCTTAGGTTATACATGTCCAATTCAGTAAAAAAGGATTGAAGGATCAGAATTAGAGTAATATTGAGATCTTAAATCACGCTAACTGTCATATTAACACCATTTTATTCCTTTATCAAAGTGCTATTATTAACCGTAATGCCAAGTATTAAAGGTCGATAAAATGCTATAAAACAAGTTCCTGGCATTACCCAAATGATATTGAAATTAATTGAATATAACCTTCAGAACATGCCCTTTAATTTTAATATGGCTGATGTAATTTCTTCCTGCGATGTCAATATACCTTGTAAGTACGAATAAAAAGCAGAACTTAAGTACCTAAGCTTAATAAAATAAAAACGAATATGTAATACAGCGAAACATTTCTCCCAACTCAAGACAAATTTATAAATGGAATTATTTTACGCGGAACTAATAGAGTTAGTTAGAAACATGTTAAAATTAAGCGCAATATTTTACCTAAATAGCAAAACTGATGTAGTTAGAACATGACAATTTATTATATAACTATTTCAACCAGACTGAAAAATAGAGCCCTTTCGGCCTAAACGTGTCAGTAGTAGTGTTGGGCGTTATTATTATTGTAATTAGAGATATCGATTAATGTTGGGTACGGTGCGTGGGCATGCCCTTCTAAATTGGTACGCGACGGAATGCAGACAAAAAGCTTCGGTGAGCGGCGAGGCGAGCGACACTGGTCACAGAGCCGCCGCGTGCTAGGTGCGCCGGCGCAGCGCCTGGCCCATTGACTGAACACTAGGGATGTCCAGTCGATATCGAGTTATCGAGACAAATTACAATTCTATTGTCTTTACATCTTGTCAGTAAGGTGAATGCATAGATACATTTATAAAACCATACTTATCGTATTGGTTTCGGATATCGTTGTTTTAATTGAATTTGTTAGGCAAATCAACAGTTGTTTTTTCAACAAATTCGTATACCATCTATAAAAAATAATTACGCTAAAATCAGGTGAACTTGGCCCAATAATAAAAACAAAGAAAAATAAAAATATCATAAATGTACATTTTAGAATGATTGTGTCACCGGAGCCTGTCATGGCCCGTAGCGATTGCAGCCACTCAATTTGAGGCTATAATTTGACAATAATTGGATAATAACTGCCTTATCATTTATTGGATCGGTGTTTTAGGAATAAAATGTTGCTAACATAATAGTGATGTACATGACTTCTAGATTGTGGATGGGTAATGTGAGATTGATAGTTAGTTATAAAGAGTTATTTACTTAAAGTGAACTCTATGGTTCGATTTTAGATGATGCTTTGGAAAACTATGAGAAAGCCATGTAATATTGCAAAGAGTATTAGGAAAATAGTCGAGCTTTCAAATATACCTATGGCAGCCTGTCCTACGAATATTATTTAGAAGAATTCGTAGGTATTTCTAGAAACTAATATATTTTTAAATATTTTGAATTCGCTTATTTTTGTGTTATATCTTCATAACACGATTGTATTAGTTAATACTAAACTGTTTTCATGTAAAGTAAAACTAACACCACTGTCAAATACGTTTTTGTTTTTTGTTGTTCTAACCTATATTAAAAATTGCATTTTTTATCTTTTTTCCTATTTTATATCCCACAAAAAGTTATCGATTCTCTAACTAGTGACATTGGCCTGGGTTTGCTCTGATTCACAGCACTTAATCTGAAATATTGCACAAACATGCATATATTTTAGTCTATCTATTATATTATACTAGATGTTACTTTTACTTCTATGAAGGATTACAAATTATTTCACAAAAGTTTTAAATATCGCTGAACACAATTAAATTAGACATGGTAAATAAATGCAAATTTATGTAAAAGGATTCTGAAAATGTGATTTGAAAATATATAAGCATCAGACGATTAGCGAAGATTTATCACCGAAATTATCCGATTTATCATTAACAAGTTATGTATTTATTATATTCACCCAACATCATTAATGTTGTTCGATGACAGCTTAACTAATATTTTATGTATCGGGATCGCTTCAATAATTTATTGATGTTTGTACCGCCTACTACGAGTACTATGTAACTGCTTTTCAATTATGTCGTTGACTGTCATTTGTGTATTGATATGTTCATCAAGAACACAATTTAAGCCAGGTTTTTGTTACTTATAAAATCTTTAATATTGATACACATCTCTATGTGAACCTACTTAATGTTTATCTCATCAGTAGTTTTAGAGTTATTCTCAATAATGTTTATTTGATTTCAGATTCTAGAGAATAGATAATATAAAGGCACCATAATAATAATTTAGTATTAAAACAGTTATAAAATTTACAAAAAATAAAGACGTAATGAATTTCTCCTTGTTTCAAGTTGGTTAAGTCATTGACATTGACCTTCCTAAATTAGTAATTATTGTCTTGCACAATTTCACGGCTTCCAAATCTGTGAGAGTTCACAGCTACAATGCGTAGCAAACATGGAACGTTTGTTGTAATAGAAATATTAGGGAATATGGAAACTCGTATTGAAATTACCTACGCAAGATATGATGCAATACGAACTAACAACATTGTGTTCAATGAATTAATGAATGGGTGAAATGAAATGGAAGTGTAAAAGAATAGACTAAAATATATTCTAAATAAAACAAATATGACAATGAATTAAAAAGTAAAACTTAACTTTATAGAATATACGTAATAACTTATGGTAGCGTGTATATATATCTAGTTATTATTGTTATAAATTATTTGCTTTTGCTGTGGCAAAAGTAATTATTTTTGTTGTGATTTTATACTGTTAATGATTAAACTTATAGCAAAAGGATATTATGATAAAGTCGTCATATATGAATGTCTAGAAAATTACATGAATGCAATGATATATATAGAGCAAGGAGAAGTATGTTCTGCTTCTGATGATCCAGATGATTATTGACTATGAATAATAAGAATATATAGACAAGAAATAGTAGCGTCTTATAACGAAAAACGAAATCCCATGAATCTGACCCTAAAGAAGTGTTTGCAAAGCGTGCGTGAGTAAAGTGTGTTTACGGTAAATTTGTTACAAATTGCACAGTTTTACAAGATAGTGAATCAATTATCGCAAAATCTGGTAATGAGGCGTATGTAAGGAATTTCGCGATAGTGCTAATTGATTAGACTTGTGCAAGGGATGGCATGCGGTGCACTGGGTGCATATTAAGGTCGTTACTGATGTTATCATTAGTGTTTTTTTTTTCTTTGAAGCACAATATTAAGCCCTTATTTATAAGGGCTGTGGATTTGGTTAAATAAATAAATGGTGCGGTACAGTTTCAAACATAACATTTCCATTAAGTTACCAAGTAAATTGTCACATTGTGTAACTAATGTAGGTACATGCTGTAAATTGTACATTCCACACGCAAGTGTATTATTAATTGAGCGAATAATTAATTCAACTTAACATTTTCCCACCATATAATACATATTCATTTGATTGTTTAACTAAACTGTTATCACAAGAAAGAAAGGTCAGGACAGAGTTAGCAAGTTGGGAAATAAACGAGTACCGATCAATGTTAGTAATCAGGTATAAATCATGGTATTGCAATGTTGTTCTAGTTTCAGAATGCACTTTTACATGAGATCCATGGTCCACTGATTCCAGTCACGTGTTCTTATCACTAAAAGTGCTTTATCACAAGCTTACTCACCATAGATTTCATTTTGATAATGAAGTTAAAGCACAGAAAGGGAAGAAGTGTTTGTCGATTTATAGCGCTGATGGAAGACCGATTTGTCTTCCAGGATTCGCTATGTCGAGGTGCAACTTGCGTCTGTGCGAAATGAGGGCGGGAGCGCGCTTATATACGTCGGCGCTTGCGCAGAGGGGGTGTACTGCGCACTCGTGAAAGTGTTGGGACATGCCATTGATAATAGGCGAATATCATACACATTTCAATGGCAATGGAGTAAGCCCGCGTATGGTTCAGTGTTCTCCAAAATTTATGTGGATCGGCAGTGTCTTCGTTGATTGGAATTGAAAAGTTTCTCAAAATGTTGATTGTCTTGTGTCAATGGTGGAAAGTTTTCTCTTAGCTTTTGTTCAGTTGTGCTCTTACTATTTAATTTGTCAATGAATTAGGTAATATTACATTACATTTTGATCCTTTCATTTTCCACGGGGCTAGATGTCGTTGTGTAAAATTGTCCAGCAATATTTATTTATTTATTTTATTTATTTATCCTTTTTATAGTATTCAGGGTACCTACCTAAGATACCTCGAAGCACCAAGGAGTCATTGTAGATATAGACCATAGAGGTTTGTAAGAATAGGCTATGACGCTCGTGCATTATAAGAGCAGTTGCTAATTCAAGTATTGTCTTATTAAACAAGTTGCAGTGGAATATCTCTGAAATTTTTGAAGGCCTTATAAAAGATAGGTGATATATGAAGGTGTTTAATAAAAGCTGAGAGTTTTTTGCACATATACCCAGAAGTACCAAGTAACATAGTCACTGATACCTAAGAATAATAACTGTGTAGTTTAAATAGTGATTACATTGGGCAGATATTACTTTGTAAAGGTGCTTAATATCTAGTCATTAGATCCTAATAATTTAGTTGTCTTAGTAACTATATCATCATATTATTAAGTTGTGGTAAAACTCTACCGGGCATTCCATCACTTACAAGGAAGACCTTCCCAATAAAATGTGGTGTTCAATAAAATAGGTTTATGCAATGTGGAAACCTAATTTTACTACCTATCATGCAACTCTAAATTCAGATTGCTGTGTAAATTGTCCAGAATTATTCACATTTTATTATAATACAAAATACTCAAAAATAAAAACAAATAAAGAACCTGTATGTTATAATCCTAAACAATGTGCAGTACCTACGTATTAATCATAAAAAGTGAAAGGCATTGATCTAATTATTTTTTAATTATAATAACCCATAGGTTAGTAACAGTCTATACAAGTTCGACTAAATTGTTATATCTTTCAATATCTATATTATTATTCAATATCTTTCTTAAACCGACAAATGTAATTATTTTATTGCAATATTTTATACAAATATATTGAATTTGTATGTATAAAACTTATGTTTTTTACCTTTATCTATATTAATAATTTCGTAATAAGGGGTACGGTAGACTCGATCGAAACCTTATATGAATAACAAAACATAAAAAAAAGAATTGATAATAATTGAATAATTGAGTCGACAACATTTATCATTTTCATCTAGTTAAAATACACTCTTACAATAGATAGGAATATTAAAGCTACTCGTATATCAATTAACGTTATGCAAAGTGACAAAGACCGTGTTGGCTAAGTGGAGGAACACTAGACTTTCATTCCGAAGGCCGTGCGTTCAAACCCCGCCGAGCACCTCTGAATTTTCTGAAGGCAAACATCGTGAGGAAACCCCGCATGTCCCAGCGTGAACTGTTGGGTCAACTGTTTCTATAATAATATCGGTTTCGGTTTAAAGATATTTATTTCTCTTAGGAATTTTACAAATTCGCTTACCAGAGAAACTTATGAATAAAAGTACTTAAATAATTCAATTTACGGAAAGCGTAAAGATACACGGCTAATTTATGACGTTATGCAAAAATATAAATCGAAACAATGTTAATTGAACTTACCCATATTATTACCTAATCTAACTTATAACTAATATATTATTAACAAAACTAAATCCAAGAGCATTATTTTATTATTCTGGAGCTATTTCCTTTTTTAAGCACTTTTAGAAACCCGTATCATACAGAATAATTAGGCAAGTTTATATAACTAACAATCTTGGTAATCCTAGTAAAGAATTTGCATTAAAATGATCAACACTAGTTATTTCATCCTAAATTTGCAAATCAAATATATTCTCAGTAATTACTACACAGGCACCTTCATAAAACGAATATGAATATTCTGTTCTATCAATTCATAAATTGTAAGTCGATTTTGATCTAATTGATATGTTTTATGACTTGAAACCCGTACTGGCGTATCTTGGCTTAAAAGTCAAAGCTTCCGTGTAATGTGGAATTTAATTGGCATCAATCGTATATACTTGTAGGTACATGGCTATTTAGGATAGCAATTATAAAATTTGTCGGTAATTAATCTAGCAGACATATTTGCATTATGTGTGAGAAACTACAAACTTGTTTTTGATAATATTGAGTTTTAAATAAGTATTGGGTAGGAGTAGAGACTAATTTATAAAAAAGTCATATGAGTAGGTACTTGCTGTGTTTTCCAAATATTGTTAAATAAATAAATAAATAAATAACCTCACGATAAGCTCTGACTTGATAGAACAAACATAATAATATGGTATCTCCGTTCAAAAAACATAGAATAATATCCACAGTGGAACCAAGTATGCTTGTAAGCATAAACTTATTCAATTAAATACCATATTAGTTCAAATAAGGCACCTATCACTTACTCACATGGCTTAATATATTCGCTAACTCAAAATATTTGTATAATAACCAATCAGGCTTAAGTGATCACAACATTTAAATGTCGAAAAACCTCCTTAAGATAAACCTGAAGTCTACCTTATCTCTTTATCCTATTAATTATCAATTTTACGGCGCAAAAACTCCAGAAAAGGAAATCAATTCATTAGTTTATAATTCCATAAAGTCTCGCCGTAGCTTGAATTATATGTACCTCGCGCCATTTAAATCCATTTTGTGTAAAGACGTTGTGATCTGTCCGGTCGAACAGCGCAATTTATAAGAAGTGTTTAAATCTGTTGTCGACATTGCAGATGAAAAATGAATGGTATTTACAATTCCAAGAGGCTTCGCATTTTAAAATGATAAACAGTATGTGGTTACAGCAATTACTATTGTAAGCAATATAAATATACCACTGTAAATCATATTTGTATTCATAAATGGTTGACTTTGTTTTCAATAACAATTCGGGTGAGATTTTAAGAACATTTCAACGTAGCTGTTATATTTTACTTATTATTTAATGTGCGTTGTAATCGTAATCGTAATGTCATTTGTGTAACAAATAAGTCAATTTTATACCCAATAATCTATACAAATAAAAAAATAGTTAACCTCATTCATGAGAAGGAAGATAATAAAGACCATCATGATCACATGGTTAAACTTATTATGTTTTCATACTTTACCATACATACAGTAAGTGCATACAAATAAATTATTGAAGTAGGTAGGTTTAGCTATTAGAGTAGGACATTTTGTGGTAGAATATGGGGTCAGGGTTGAAAGTGGTCAATTCTGTTCGAATGCCTAATATTTTGGTATTAGATTACATTACCAGATAAGTTTTATTTTGTTATCGTTAAAAATATAGGCGCTGGTGGTGTTAAATCCTTTTGTAAGGATGAGTGGATTAATTTGCACGCAAGTTTAATACTAATTATTTCATCACCGTATCAGCCGTTGAACGTCAACTGCTAGACATAGGCCAAAAGATATCTAGTTCTCTTAAAATTGGTATCATTGTTAATTGGTATCCCTTGAGATCATTTTACCAGTGCATTAAATCATACCTAAATAGCATATATCATAACGTTCTAATGTCATTGAGGCTGTCGTAAAAATAATTAAAAAGAAACGTTCACCTTCATATTTTTTGAAAGATACCTAAAGATACTATGTGTTGGTATGGTTTGTAAATTTCACTTAAACGTTATGTATGATAATTAAGTAGGTACAATATTTATGATAATGTCGTATCACAGAGCGTAATACTATATGGTGATGAAGGAGCACCATAAGGTGATATTTATTATAAATCCCCGTAATTATTAATCAATTTTGTGCTTAAATTAAATTGATTCACTTGTTTTGGAAACGACGATCTTCGCTTCTCACCATCTTAATTTTTATGTAGCGCCTTTACTTATTTGGCAATTTGTGGGTTCCATCGAGGTATTTACGTTTATCGCTTAATGGCATGAGTTAATTTTATTGTCTTAAATACGAGTTGGTTAATGGTTCCGCCTTGAATAACTTTATATTATTTCAGCCAGAAAATTAAAAATTATTTTAACAACCGATAAGTTGAACAGTTTTATTTTCTGGGGTAAAACATATAAGTATCCTGTTTCAGTCATCGTTTTATGTCGCCTTTGAAAAGGCCAATAAAATACTTATTAATATTTTTGTTTGTATATTTGATCACGGAGTCCCGTGAAAGTTACTTTAACGTATGTGAGTATAATGAGAAAGAAAAAGGTTATTATTATTATTAGGGTTACCTAGTTGTGGAACGTAAGATAAATGTTGGTTTATTGTTGAAAAGTACCAAGCGCACATAAGTTATGAAGAGATGAACCATGTGCAGTAAACGCAAGTGGAGCGATCGCTAATCGAAGGTAAGACCACGGCCTTGCCTGCATTTCTCGCTTCCGTTTCTTACCGGTTGCATATTTGCGTTTTTTGAGCCTTTTAATGAATGCACCGTGACATTAATAATATGGTATAAGCTTTAATTGTGAGTAACAGAGTACTTTACTACCTGCTGCGCAGTTTGGCAGAAAATTAATTAAGAAATGTACCTACTTTAAAGATTAAATAAATAAATACAAATACAAATACCTACTGCTGTTATGAATAATCTACGATTCAGTCGCGGTGCAGAAAAATAATTCAAGCTAACAATGAAAGGAATAATTGTTTTATTGAGAGGATGCCAACTATTTCAATATTCAATGAATAAAGCTTATTAAAATTACAAGCACTTTGTTATGAGAAACTTATTTCCTATCTATCATCATTATGATTAAAAAAAATTGTATGTAGATGGGGGACAACTACAACAACAATTCACTATACATAAATGCTATACCTACTTATAATCATATAACTTCGCTTGGTTGACTAATATTGATGTAGTTTAATATTCAATTGTACTGTTCTTACAAATAAACAAAATATCAGCTCATACGTATAGATTAAATGCCAAGGATAAGAATTAAGCCAAGCAAACATTTCTTTGGTTATAAAACTATTAAGTGTCATATATGACTCGTTAGATAATGATCTTACTAGTTGTTTATAGACAGGCTTTATTCACATTTTAGTACATAATATTAGCTGATATTATTAACAAACCGCACTTGGCCAGCGTGGTGAATTAAGGCCTAACCTCTCTCGTCAAGAGAGAAGCCCCTGTGTCCCAGCAGTGAGAATGATAAATGGGGTGATGATGATGATTATTAACAACACTGACATATTTTTAAATTAGCATTATATTTTGTGTTAACATATCAAGAAGGTTTAAATTGTTAGTTATCTGAAATTAGAAAGAACTAGAGTTCTAGTATAGATAGCCTACATGTACATGTATATCTAAAGTATGATTATAGATATGCGCATAGCAAGATATATTTATGTATTTGAGTCAAAAAATAAAAATATATAGTAGAGGCGAAAGTTTGGATGTTTGTTGGTCAAGTCCTGTACTGAAAATATTTTCTTCCGCGGGAGAGTCTATTTAACGTGGGCAAAGATGCGAGACGTACATATCTTATATCAAATTATTTGTTAGAGTATATCCAGTTTTTTGTATTAAATAATGTTTGTTTAAAATACCTTGGAGGCGCCTTTGTTATGCAAAGTCATGCGTAAAAATCACTTCTATGACAGCCCATATTAATACAGAATAGGCGGTATTCCGTGGAATGTAAACACGAAACGCAAGGCAATCTGTCATACGTACAAGCATGGAATATTTATCAAAAGGCGAAACAAGGTTTGGCCCATGACCTAAGATTTTAACTATAAAGCATAACTTTATTCTAGAATACTTTAGAAAACTATTTGGCCTATATGTTGCGGAAAAAAGTTTTCCAATACGGTTGGTGAACTTTTTTTTCCCGCAAAGCTTCCTGTTCCTGAAGAGACAGGTTAGCAGGCACCAAACGGTGAACGTCATTGTTTTGCAACTCAGGGTTTAAATTGAATATTTTATCTTAAAAATGTATCTATAGTCAATACGTTTATTATCGACGTTTATCTTATCGATAATGCACCTATTCGCACCAATTGCGCCCAGTGATATTGATTATAAATATCCTACTTTATCTGTTAGGTTAGGAACTGTGGGAAAATAGAGTTGATCGTAAAAGGTCTACCTTGACAAGCTTGGTTTGTTTTATCGGACTAGTTATCATACAAAATCATTCTTTGAAATCTTCAAATTGTCAAATTTGGAACATTTTACTAATACAATAGACACAACAAGGATAAACTTATTCTACATTCGGCTATGACAAAATTAAATAAAGGTCCTTACTCAGGATTGGTAAATATAAACAACAAAACAAATACCGACATTCATAAAATAACTGCAATAAGATTCGGTTTTCAGCAGTAAACGCCATGAATACCTTATTTGCTAAATGCTACTTCTCCGTTTACGAATCCTTGAAGGAAAAATATGAAGGAACTCTAATTAGCTAACCAGTTATAATCACAAATTGATTTTTGTGTCGTAAAATTTCAATAAAGTCTATTTTACGATATTATCGAATGTGTTTTATAGAGTAGGCATCCAGGAGTGCCGAGTCGCTCTGATGTCATCGTCCATTTACGAAATCACCTCTTGGGTAGGTAAACTTCATTTGACTAATTGTTTAAAGACAACTAAATTACTCGTTGAATGTCACCTGACAACGAAGTTAAACTAATGTATCAACTTTCTGGTGAAAAGTTGTTCAGCAATAATTGTTTGTTAACTATATATAACTAGCCTAGTGAAATAGTTTTTGCGAATCACAATAGCGTAATGCGAGTAGAATTTAATTTACAGGTCGTTAGTTTAGCCCTTGGTGCCGGCTTAGGATTGAATCTAATCTGAGCGTATTTATTTAAAGGAGAATGGGCATTCTGGGACCACCCTCCAATAGCAACATGATATATATCATTAGATAGGTCTTTTCATTTGGAACAACATTTTTTATGACAGCTTTGTTGCTACTGCTGTCCGTTTGGAGTTATTAAGCTTTTAAGTACCTGAGAAAAATATTAAGACAGATACAAATGTTTAATGTTTTTATACATATTCCGAGGCTTATTAGATAGAAAACTTCCCATCGATGACTGAATAACTGTTCTAGGCTAAGGTACATATCAATATGATACATAATTATATAATATAGAAGTTCATTCTTATATGTTATTATTTTCCTTGTTTATAAATGTTTTATTTTATCTTTATGTTTGTAAAGTACGTATTAATAATCTATCTTCTATATTTTATATATATCTATGTATATAAATAAAAATGAATCGCCATTCGTTAGTCTGGCTAAAACTCGAGAACGGCTAGGCCGATTGCGCTGGTTTTGGTCTTGAAATGATCGTAGCAGTCCAGGGAAGGTTTAAAAGGTAAAAAACGGGCGAAGCCGCGCGGGGTCAACTAGTAGTTTAATATTTTTCTTAAGCGACAAAAAGCTTTATAACTCCAAACGGACAGCAGTATCAACAAAACTGTCATAATAATTATTGTTCCTATTGAAAAGACCTATGCAACGACATATATCTTGTTGCTATTGGAGGGTGGTCCCAAGTTCCATACATTTTTGCCCATCATCCTTTACTGAATATATTTGTAAAGTTTATTATTAGCCCTAGATTGCATTTCGCACAAATTCTTGTGATTTTTGCAATCAACTAAACTTATAAAATTATTGTTGATCAATTCATTCTAATACAACGAAAATTATTTATTCATTATATTTGTACTCATTTGTAGTTGAGTTTTGACTCAATGTTTTATACAGGAGACGAAATATTAAAGTTATTAATATAAGCAAATGATAGTGTTCTTCGTTATGTTAAAGTTGCACAATGATGGCTATGTTTTTTTAATATAAATAATACCTAAAGAGATCATAATACCTTCTCAAACCTTCGTGATAAATTTCTTTAGTAGCACTACAAAGAGGTATAATAGATACCTACGTTTCTATAGGTATATTTATAGACAGACGTGACTAGTGGCGAGGGCAACAGGTCAACTCTCGGCAGGGGTGCCGTATTTATAATTTTATAAATATTTATAAAATAACTCCTTTGTAATTCTGTGCTTTATGGATTAGACTCGCAGCTTTTATTTATGTATTTTGTATCAATAGTGTAAGTTAGTAAGTTATTTTTGCTTGTTAAGATATCCTCCAAATGTATTCATCCGTGCTAATAATGAAAAGATTAGTATATTTTTTATTTATTTCATATTATTTTAAAGATGATAAAGATTTAGCTAAATTATGAAATATAGCTTATATTTATGACAGCCCTGGCTCTCATTTCAATATCAAAGGCAAATTAGAAGGTCTGGTGACACGGGCACCGCGTGGCTTTAAGTCAAACAAGCCATTGTTTCAAATGTGTCGCGTGAACCACTTTTTAGGGTTCAGTGCGACACATTGGGAAAACTGAACAGTTGGTATAGTTTCACCAACGAGTAAAGCTCAGGTTTATTAGATTTGCGAGGAATAAGGTATCAATTCGTGGTATCTTATTGACAATACTTGATCATGACCTACACAATACCTTTCAATTTAGAATTTTTACTTTCAACTCCTTTATTGGTATATACCTGCGTACTCAACGACTTTATCGATAATCACAGAAAAGACGGAGTACTTACTAACTACTAGGCCGCCAATAAACGGCAATCTATATGTATTATATTATTATTACGGCTATTATATATATTTTAAAAATAAATGCATAAAATGCATGCCCAGGCGCAGAATCTGGCGCAGACACGCAAGGACAGCGGGTCAGCTGTCACTTGGGCAGACATTTTTCGGTGAACCGCTACAAGTTGCGGAATTAAATATTTGCATGTTATAAAAAGTAAATGCTGTAATTTAACGCCAGGAAGTGGCTATTGTTGAGTTGGTTGAAGTGAAGTTTCAGATTTTAGCTGTTTGTTCTTGGATCTTAACCGTCATGCTTTGGGCTGATTTAGATGAGGATATGAAATAATAGAAAGATGAAAATAAGAAAATCTATGAACCACAATCAACGTAGACAACAGAACCATCATCCCTTCATCATTTGGTGGGTACTACACTTAGTTTATGAAACAAACGCTTTGCTAATAAATATGAAGTTTACGTTGTTACTGTTAATCGGGCGATATTTTATGAAATAACCGTTTTACTGATAATTATGACGTTTACTGTTATTTTCCTTAAAGTTAAGTGATTTAACGTTGTTAAATCAAGCGAGATCTAATTACGAGAAAGTGAATACCTATGACTGTACATTACATACCTAATGTATGCAATCATTTTACACGATGCCCAATATTTATATCACAAAACCCTCGCATTCGGTATAATACTTGCATATGTATAAAGTGTACAAGTTCCACAGTAATTTAAGTTTTATTCTGTAAACTCTACGGAATGCCGTCCGCCCTGGGTTTGATTTGAAGGTCTCTGTCACATGCTCCACTAAGACTTAATGGTGCTGATTCATCGTGACTTGTCTTGTCTAAAGATATGTATAATAGATGGACGAGACACAAAATAAATAAAACATGCTTATTGAAAAATACAAAAAGTATAGTATTAATTAATCCTTTCCCATCTACTGTCAAAGCTCCGTTATGATATATTTAATATAGGTACAAAAATATTTTAATTTTTTTCTTAAGCTGAGCTGGGTTAATTTAACCCGCTGAATGTGTTCTGTACCATCTAACTTATCTACCTTCATCTCATATGTACAGAACTATCTAACTTATAACCCTAATCTAGCCGATAATAATCAATGTTTGCATTTAGATAAATGAGCCGATACACAATAATGTGTCTTATTACGCAAAACAGAAGGACACAGTGAACTTGAGCGGTGGAATGCCACCGGTCGGCCACCTTAGCGTCAAGTGTGAAAGGAAGTGACGTAACCCTATTTTAGATTAATCAATGCACTGATTTTGAATTAGTATATACGGAGTTTTAGTACAGAGGCAAATTATTTAATCTATAAAAACTGTTTTATAAATAAGTTTTATATAAAAGTTACTTAGGGAAAAATAACTCAAGAAAACACATTTTCAGATATCATAAATCATTATAATATGTTTTGTATTACATTAGTAACAACTTTATTATGATGAAAGAGGTTATCTCTGAGAAATATTTATCATTTTTTTCATATAAAAGATTTCAACGCGCTCTTCTTGCTTGTGGTGGGTGTTTTAAGGTTTTTTGCTACTTTGTTTATCATGAAATAAAAAATAATACTTTATAATCATTATTATAACAACCCATGTTATGTTCTACATTTTGCACTAGTCTCCCCAATAAAATCTATAGAGGTACCGGTAAAAATAGGGTCATGATTTAGCTTTGTGGTTGACTGGGTTTTTTCTTGAAGGTGAAACAATAGGAATGGAGTATAGAATGCAAGAATTGAACAGGTAGATACTTACAGGTGTGTAATTAATTGGATCTATTCAACGAGCAAATAAATGCTTGACTAGATATTATTTAATTTGTTTCCGGACCCGATTGTATCTTACAATTATTGTAATTAACTTAAAGGAAAAAGTCACGAATGATTCAGTAGATATGCGGGCAAACATCTAAATCCCGATGATATAAAAATATGTTTATGTTTACCCTTTCCGTTTTCTTATATGGCTAACTGCTTTACTTATCAGATCGCCTCTCAGATAATAATTTGTCTGGATATTCAATAGTTGGTTGCATTAGCTTCTTAAAGACTTTAATTGGAGTTCTACTTCAACAGTCTGAAGCCCGATAGGAAGTCGAAGAAGAGGTCTGCCACAAAAGTGCTGGCGCCGGCGAGACGACCTACTCGACTTCTGGGAAAACTACTTTAGACTGCTGGGCAGAGTTAGGGGACTTTTGCCCAAGCCCAACAATGGGAAAGTACAGGCTGAGTATAAAAAAATGAATTCAATAAAATTCTTAAAAGTTGAGTGGAATACCTACTCGAATGGCAACACACGCCGTAATAGCTCTCCATCATACCTAGTCCTTGCCAACCTAAAAAGTTTTTCCTAACCATAACTAAATAAATAACCATATATCTACTAAACCAATAATTAAGCCATATAAAGTTATATGACTTTGATATTTTCATTGAAACGCATAAGTAATATAAAATCTATTATCCAAATTGCTATGTTCCTTATTAAGTTTGTTTTAGTAATACAAGTGGAAATGTATGTATGTAGAGCAATAGGGACCATAAATATTCTTTATATCAATATACAAATCGGCGTCTGACATAATGGACTATAACATTAATGTAATTATGCCCAACGAGTATATTGTAATCAGTGGAGTTGAGTTATAGAGATGCAACGTGGTTACCATCATTTTATATTTTAAAAGATATTTCTCGCACACTGTTTGCTGCTGATTTTGTAACAATCAATCACGTGAAATTATTTTGAATTGTATCACAGTATTTTTTATTAGTTTTGTGAAAATAAAGGAAAATATGACCCCAGCTTAAAACAATATGTTTGTCAATTTTTTAGAGTTGAGTTTCCCGATGGGTCAAAATTGTACCTATGATAATGGCACTGGTACTCTCTTAACATAACAGTAAGTAAAATGTAAAGATGGTAAAACTTCTAGTTAAAACAATTCTGATTTTGAATTACTTATAAATTTTCTTCTTCTTTTTAGTTTTGTTTTATTTATCAGCTAAGATTCAAGAAAACAATTTTGTTCGATTTATAGAGTAGTATAGAAATAGTGTATTTAAAATCCAGTAGGAAGTAAGTAGTGACAAAATAGACAATACGTTCAAAAACATTCCTTAAATTATTATTGCTCTATATTTCACTTAGTATCTCTAAATCATTGCCACCCTAATACAAGTAAATATTGATACAATTCCAATACCAAACGTTATAGTGTCGAATGGTGAAGGTTAATAGAATTTAATGATAACCTACCGAACGGAAGATATAGATAGAATTCTACAGGGTGTCTGTAGGTTTATTCAGTAGATATAAGTTTAAAAGTTAAATGTAAACCCTTTATAGTGAATAATATACTTTATTTTTATTTTTTATTTATATTTTATTTGTCCAAGTAATTTTTAGAATTTTATGGCTATTAATTACAAACACCTTTTACCTAAATCTTTGTTCTGATATTATTAATCGAAATTTAAAATGACGGAGACGATCATAGCTCGAACTTAAATGAACTTTTCAATTAAAAATCTTCTCTAACAATGTTTATAATAATTCGTGAATCTTTAAAACTTAAAACAACTTAGATACTAGAGCACACTGTAAGTATTAGGTATGTGCACCAGCTATAGGTGGTCATAGACTAGATAAGTGTAATTGTAGAGGTCTCGAATTCGTCGAGGTCAGTGTTTAATTAAACCATTACGGGTACCATTATGGGGCAGGTTACGACGCCTCGGGCTAAGATGGAATGGATTTATTGAGACTCGCCTATGACACGGTCAATGCGTGGAAATATTTGATTAATGTATTTTTGATGAAATATGAACTTACATTTTCTTGTTCTATAACGAAGAACCATATTTTCGAGTATTGACATAGTTCCTAAAATGGATCAATACGTTATGTTTTATGTTTAGTATATTCAGGTATTCTATTTGATATTTTAGCGATTGATAAAATTATTTAGAAAAAAATGCGAGGAGACACTTTGCTCGAATCATAGAATCCGCTTACGATTTTAAAACACGAGACACACCGAATTATTAAAGGCCTCAAAATTGTGATATGCTTTTGCTCAAAATTATAAATGATTCATATTATACAAAACCGATATTTTTTACTTTATACGAGAGGAATAATGGAATGGCTTGTTCATGAATATGGAAGTGATAATGATGCTTGGGTTTTATGAGGGGCAATAAAATGGGAATGAGTAACATATCATGCGACTTGGACGATGTACATTAAGTCTGTAAATGGTAGGTTGGTGGTGCGAGTGCAGTACAAATTAATGCTTGTTGCACGGCTCCACCACGATGACTGTGATTTGAGCATTATTTTATTTTACTGTAACAACTGTTTGAATATAACAAATCAATCCTTGTATCCTGATATCCTTGAGTTCTTGACGAAAAAAAAAACGTGTCTGATGCATTTGATGCACATTTTTACAATAAATTAAAAACAAAAAGTGACTTGATGCTTTTCCTTATTTCCTGAATACAAACGACTATGGTATATAGCTCTAGAATAGTGTTTCCGCCGTGTGGTTGGTATGTTGTACTACATATTTTCTCCAGTGTTTCGTCAAACTGACAATGGAATTTTACAAAATGTTAACTAACGTATTCAAGTCTACATTTTATTTGAACAGGCACTAAGTTCACAGTATCAGTGGTCGTATTGTAGTAAAACCATATTTGTGACAGGTTCAGCTGATAAGATCTCAGGGCGAGAGGCAGTGCCGTTGTTTTCGTAAATAACATGCCAATGATGAAGTTGTTCCGGGCACTTTGACATCGGGAGTTATGGGTTTTGTTCATGAATTATCGACAGATCCTCATCGCTGTGAAAAGTCATGTAAACTTGATGTTGATCGGGGCTATTCCAATTTTATATACCTTTAGAGTTTAATGATTATGATGCTTTTTCTTGGTGCGATTTGCCAAATAAGAGTCGGTACACATCAGATAAAGAGCGTATCGTATCGTGAGCTCATAAAAAATTACAATAATATTTTCAAAAAAGTAGTAATCTGATTCAATCCTTCGTTTGTTTATTTTACTCACAAAAAGAGGTGTTTTTGACATCCCAAAATTGTATGCGATTTATATTCCAATTCAGACATCTTGTAATTTTATCGTAGCAGAGGAGATATGTTTATTAATAAACAATTTAAAACCACGATTACAGATGTCTTACCTTGTCAACACGCCCTTGCGCAGCCAAAAGATTATTCAAAATCATTCAAGCTGACAATGTAATTCGATGATTCATTCGACGTTACTGCATGAGAGGTACGTAAATCACTTCAAATCGATCGTAATTACGAACAGCAGTTGTGGTGCCTCTTTATAGAACTTTCTCGTTTTCTTGAAACATTATTGGCATTGGAACTTGGCACCTTGAAGTGAATCTCTGTCTGCCATTTTACGAACCTTAAGGAAATTCTTTCATTAATTCAATTTCAAATTCAACAAAATTAAACTGAAAGTGGGGTTGTTTCAGTGGGAAAATTTATTTTAAAGAGGGCGAAGCTGGGAGTAGATTCGCTAGGTAGGTAGTTAGTTTTCTAAAACTAAATGCTTTTCAGTGTGAACACAAATATAATTTAGTCTAATTTTAGTTTTCAATTCAGGTATTTCGACCTATGCATCTATTTTGTCGCATACCATTCGTAGCGACAATGTAAGATTAACAGCAATATTATATGAATAAAAACTATTGTAGCCATCGAAACAGGAAATATAAGAGAATTAGAATACAATAGACATAACCATAATCGTGGCAAGACCTGTCCCAGAGAAATATTTGGATGTGGACGTAATGAGGACGTAACCTAACTCATGGTTATTATATTAGAAATAGTGTAAATACAATAAAGATTAATAATTAGGTATAGCTTTCTTAGAACGACCTATTGGTCGCAGCGGACCATGGATCGCCTACGACGAAAGATTTTGCGGATTCCCGCCTCGGGACAAATATTTGATTCAGGTGTTCTGGGTGTTTTCTATGTAGTATATTGGTATTAAATGTATCAGCAATCCGTAACACTAGCTTGAGATTACCATGGGGTAGATGTTGCTGTGTGAATTGTCCTGCAATATTTATTTATTATCTGCTTCTTTATAGAGCCCCGACCCCCAGCCCTTAATACGCCCACTCTCTACAACATTAAGTCCATTGCACACTAACTGGAGCGGTTACTTAATTTGATATGTTAATAGCTTCACGCAGGTGCAATTATTCTCTTTGTTAATTAGCTTTGTGTAAATTGCAACATGATATAGGAATGTCAAGTTTCTTATGTTTTATTTGATTTATAAAATAAATTAATTGTTGGCAATTCTCTCTTTATTAGTATTGGCTTGGAATATTATTATTTATTGGAATTAGGTGTTGATTTACAGTGACTATTTTATTTTAATTAATGTTAAATTTATTTTATTAAACCATGAACATAATCTACTCTACGTAACATTATGCTACGTAGGTACCTTGGTCTCCCCAGAATAATCATTTTAGGTAATTTAAACACGCGTTTTTGTAAATTATTAAACCAGAAGACTATTTTCTGTAATCCATACCAACTGTGCCTTAATCTATAAGTTGAAAATATATTCTGCCAATTATAATGAAATCAATCAAATCGATTATAGTGTGACTTAGATTATCACTAAACATTGGCATTTATTATCTGCTGGGTCACGACTTTATAAACCTGATTTAAATTTAAAGAATTTTGTTATCTATGTTACTGTACAAAAAATACTCAAGAGTTGAGTTAGTAACCTACTCCCTAATTAGCTTTAGTTTGAATAAACAAATATTTCTGGTCAATTTAATGATTTTAAATATTTGTGTCGTTTATTTCCATAAAATTCTAAAGATCACTTGGACAATTCAATAAATACAATACATTTTTAACATTAAATAAAATACACAGCTACAATGATGTCAATTTACACAGCAAAAATAAGCCTTTATACAACGTCAAAAGATAAGCTTGATATCTTGAAATTACTTATTGTAATCGGATATTTTTTTTGATACTAACTTTTTGGTTATTCAACAACTCTATGTACCTACAAAATTTTACAATAAAATTTTCTTTATTCTTATTTACTTACTAGCTTTACGCTCGCAGCCTTACCCGCGTTTTCTAGACTTTCCAGCATTTTTTCGCGGTCAAAGTAGCCTAAACGTTAAATAAGCTATTCAGTTTTAGTAAGGATCCATTATTATTTAAAAGGAATAAATATAGTCTATGTTACTCAAGGTGGACATTACTTTTAATGGTCCAGAAATATTTATTTATTCCCTACTACTTCCAGAAGTGGATGTAATGGGCACGGGTGCATATAACCCATTTTAAGTCTTGTGTTTGGTATAATCACCAAGCTTACCAGATGATTACATTATACAGATAAAAAAAAGTAGGTGTAAATACAGTCTTCCAAGGGGCAATGCAGCGTGGTGCAATTTTGTAGTTGGTTTATATTAATCAAATCTGTATCAGGTTACTTATGATTAATTTTGTTTGTATTGTGCGTTAGTTCCGGTTGGTGTGGTTAGCGGACCTAAATGCTTGGCCAAATTAAATTGTCATATTTTGCGTATGACTCGATTATTTAGGTCTGACTGGTTTTTTATATTAAAGTTGTTTTCTGGTAAAGGTTGTTCTCATAAAGTTTTATATTTGGTACTTGCAATATTTTCTAAAATTAAAACAAGTAGAAAATTGTACACCATGATTTAAATGTTACCTGTTTCATGTTAAAAATTTGTTAAAAACCATGATATTTTCAAAAGTTAAGCAGGAGAAACTATTTAGAAAATTCATAATAATTTATAATATTTTGTAATGAAAAACAGTCGCTATACGATCTCTAGTTGACCTTTTACAATAGTCTGTGCGACAAGTGCACGCCTTTCTTAGATGTGATAGTACTGCACCTTGAGGACTAGCATCCGCCCCCAGCTCTGGGCGACCTCGACTGTGTTGTGGGTGGGAGGCGACTAGGAGATTCTATTACTTGACGTGGTTGTAGCACCATTGCCAGGATGGTAAGAAGATAATCTATTAAATTATTCAATCGATGTCTCAAAGATCGACTTACCCATCAGTTGAGCCATAATTGGACTATGAGGCGCCTGAGGTCAAACCAAATGCATTGCTTACTTTAAATTGGGTTATGTTTGGTTTGTGTAAGGACTAAGGATAGACTAACCTAGCTATCCGTCCTTTATGATAATTTTGACGACCTCTGTGGCGCAGCGGACTAAGGTCCACCTGGGACGCAATAGGTTGCGGGTTCGATTCCCGCCTTACCTATAAGATGAGCCATTTGTTCGATTTGCCACAGAAAATTTGTACGATTTGCAAATATTGTTGTAAACCTTCATCTGTTCTGTCCCTTATTTGCTTACAAAGTCTTATTCAATCAACATATTGGATAACCTTCTCCATTTCGAGTGCACTAGTTTATAAATAGGTCCAGGACATAAGTCGTCGACATTGTGCACTCGGAAGGTTCGCCGCTCTCACTTACTGCGCTATATTCTGTCTCCGGAAATACTGCCCTTCAAGCATTGAGCGAGCAATCAATTCCTCTCTCTGCACTTCGTTTATAGATTAACATAATCAGATAAAAATACCATTAACGCCTACATAAAGTTGTCTGTTGAGAGATCTAGAATTATTATGGAGTTAGATAGGACAGGTTTGCATAATATGCCTTTAATGTATTGAGTATGCTCTGTATTAGGATAAGAGGAAATTATATGTAGACATAAATGGTATCATAAGCAAATAAACTTGTGACATTATCTGTACCTATGTAAAGTGTTTGATAGACCGTGCGAGTCAGTTTGCGAACTTACTCGCGCGTCTATCGCACTTTAAATGCAGGAAAAGTTGTGCTGATGAAGATTACGTACGTTCTTAGTCTTCCTTAAAAAATACAATAAATATTTAGTTATATTTTATTAGAAATATACAAAAGTACCTTACTAATAACTTATTACAAACAATGGCAAGATCAGTTCAAAAGCGATACAAATAATATTTACAATAAACAAAGAAATGCTTAGCATTTGGCAGAATAAATAAGAAATAATTTAAACTTATTAGGTATAATAGACTCTTACATTACTTGATAAACTTAGTGATAGCTTTATTTCGCAGTTTACTTTTACTAACTACTTAAATATTGTTTATTCTTAGTAATAATCTATTGAAAATAATATTTAAGTATTATATTTGGAAAAGTTACAAGCATTCCTTTCAAGCATTCATATTTTATTAATAATAGTTTAGTTCT
Organism: Chloroclystis v-ata; assembly: GCA_963691955.1. Lineage (NCBI taxonomy): Eukaryota > Metazoa > Arthropoda > Insecta > Lepidoptera > Geometridae > Chloroclystis > Chloroclystis v-ata. Next base: position 14,559,897 of record OY829902.1, on the reverse strand, counting down.
AATCTAAAGTATTGATCTCAATGTACATTTTATTCAATAGTGCCTACTTAAAAATAACCTAAGTCAATTGAAAACCTACACATCATTACTAATCATTTATTTGGTGGAAAATCCAGTGTAGGGTACGATGGTCTAGTCCTAGGTACTGGCGGTCTTCTGGGCCTGGGGTGTGTCATCCCACCTTCTACTGCCTTTGGGGTTTCGCCCTCTTCAGGGAGGTAGGGAGCCCTAGGACTCAAGACTAGAGCTTTGTACGAGGAGTGGGAGTCGGCGATACTCCTTCCGTCTCCCTCATCTCGCCGAGAAAGCTCCGAGAAAGGTGAAACAGAACGCTTTTCGATTGCACTCGGTCCTGGAGTTTCTTCTTTAGGTTTCAATTCGTATGCGTTCTCTTCTTTTCTTTTCGGTTCTGTATCTTTCTTGAATTTCGTTTGTCGTTCTATGATCTCTGCGGTCGTTAGATCGGAGCCTTGCACGTCTGTTTCTAGCGCAGGCGCTGATAGCCAAGGCCTGGAGTTGCTTCCACACCATCTTTCTTCGGTTTCGCTAGCTTCACCTAGAAGACCGAGTTTTTCAAGGTTTTGAAGGAGAAGATTTTCGCTGGAGCTCGCTGTTCTGAGTTCTGTCTTTGAGTCCTCGGCTAGAAGCAGCTCTGATAGTGGAGGAGCCAGGCCTAAGCCGATGTTCCGTTCGTGGTACACTTCGGATATGGTGGGCGTTAGTTCCCCGCTCATGTGTCGAACTTGGGCCATGGAGTCTCGACTGCTTGTGCCCATTTTGGGTCGTGGAGCTCGTTTAGAGGTAGACGGTTGGACATCTGTTTTCTCTTCTTCTGTTCTTCTAGGTTGTGCTGCGGCTAAGTCGTAGAACGCGTCTAAATACCTCGTGTGTTCTGGTCGCCTTCGTAGGACTGTATCGTGACCGGAGCTCTCCCAGTCAGAGTCATCGGATGGAGGACGCCTAAAAAAAATCATGGTTTTAGACCAAATCAATTTAGTTCAATTTAATAACATATTTATATAAGAGACAAAATAATGGTGCACTGGTCTGTAGTCATCAACCCCAGGGCATGGGTCTCCTAAATAATTCATTACATATAGGAGATTTCGTATCATCACCACGATGGCTTCTGGAATGCAGTAGATTGGTTAGAAGATGGTTTGGTACACAGAACGACTGTTGCCACTTTCTGGTATAGGTATAAACCCTTTTGACGAGAGCGACGTGAACATACGGAGTCACAAATTACAACACGGCAAGGAAGTAATGTATAGTTGGCTGTACCTGGTGTAGAGCGTGCGTATCTTGGTCTGATGCGCCAGCGCCAAGGAGACGTCTCTTGGCGGCGCGGCGGCCGGCGCGGGCGGCGCGGCCGGCGGGGACGGCGTGAACGCCGCGTCGCTCTCCCCTCTGGTTACAATATAGTATTGTTAAGTTTATAACAAGTTGATTACTGGCATTTCTAAAGCGGTCTACACACCAAAGCCGGCGGCCCGGCGGCACAGCCCGGCGGCCCAACCCGCCGGCCTTATTTTGTACAATCATGCCGCCGGCTTGCGCCCGCGCGGGCAAGCCGGCGGGGCTGCATGCCGATGCCGGCGGCATCCCTCAGTCAGTTGCCCGCCGGCTTTCATAGAGTAGTGACGTATTACTAGAACACCACATGCCGCGGCTGTGGTGCCGCCGGCATTGCCGCCGGCAAAGTCGTTCGGCTTGGACATTCTGAAGCCGCCGGCACTAAGCCGGCGGGCTGTGCCGCCGGGCCGCCGGCTTTGGTGTGTAGACCGCTTTATAGGTACTCAAACGTCAATCAGTCAAGCAAAGACTTTTGACCTTTATTAAGATCGATTCGGTATCAAAAAAAGTTCTGTTAATGACTCTTTTCTTGCTGCAAAACAGTAAATTCATAACCATAACGGTTAGGTACCTGTCCTTACTGTCTACAAGTTGACTCTGAATGTTGTTATTTAAATTGTCCAGCAAAATAAAAGGTAAATACCTCTGTAGCGACTTTTTGATTGACGACCTCTATGGCGCAGCGGGCGAAGATCTGCCTGCGACGCGGGAGGTTTATTTATTTATACCTGTATCTGGGCGGCGGCGGCGCGGGCGGCGGCGCGGTGCGGCCGTCGGGCTCGCCGCGGCCGGCCTCGCGCACGTACATGCTGAAGGCGCCGCACGCGCCCAGCGGCAGCGGCAGCGGCGGAGGAGGCACCGACGAAGCACTTTCTTCTGCACAACATAGTGTAATTATAGCAACAGATTAATTTGTTGTAAGTCTCAGCCGACGGCTACGATGTGGCACGAGGTAGGCCTACTAGGTTTAAAATTAAAAACCTAAAAGGTTTAAATAAAGTGTTATCATGAGTTAACAACATAGTGTTTTCATTAGCTATCTTGAATATCATAAGGATCCTTACACAAACATGCTGACAAAAGTACATTATTTGAAACTAATCAAATTGAAAATGTAATTCAAAAGTCCTAAGCAATTATTTAATGATCTATCATATAATTTAATGATCTATAATAAACATATCGGTAATGAAATGAGATGGAAAAGACGAGCGCCGTTTGAAAGTCTTGAAACTTTTGCGGTAACTTACGTCTATGCTGCCTCGGAGGCGGTTCGCCGTCAGAATGCGGCTCCAAGTCTCCGTCGTCGATCGAAGCCAGGGACTCCACACTGGAGCTGGATTCTAGGCTCAGACTGCGCGGTGCTTCTTGCGTATCTGTATGAATATACATGTTAGAATATATTCTTTAGTAGGTACGTTATTCATAAGAAAATATCTGTTACGATCATTAGAATTTAGATTAGTTTTTTATTTATCTTAGAGTTCAAGTTTGTGATTGTTTCAAGAAAGGATGGTGAATAGATAATAAGGATAAGAGATAATAACCACAATATTGTTCTACATAACAAAGATTACCAAACGCCACCCAATGTTAAAACAACCTCGAACCAAAACTGATCTAAATTCAAACTTGATAGAACAAATAAAAACTGCGATGCGATGCGATGTAAACTCATACGTGTCTCATTTGTAGATATAAATAGGGAATGCCAAGGGATCTCGCATCGCATCGCAGTTATGTGTGGGAGCCCTAAATGCAGTACACACTAAACCAAATATAGGTGACTTGAAGGATATTTACCAAACAGAGCAAGTAGAGCCTGTAGCACGAACTGTATGTGTCGCCTGTTGGCCGCCTTGCCGGTGCGCAGCGTCACCTCGTCCTGGCCCACCTCGGCGAGGTCGAAGCCGAGGGAGGCCAGTAGCTCGTGGCAACCGTTCACTCGCCATAGTCTAGTGACAATTGTTTTGTTACATGGTTTGAGGGAATTAATAATTTGCTGAACACGTCTATAAATATTAACTTGAGTTTTAAAGCTGTGTTACAGGAATCGTAACTGACAAAAACATAAAATAGGACATCTTTCAAAAGCAATAAGGCCGTTCCATTATGGTAGCGCATGGCGCATGACTAGGACCTACCTATGACTATATAATGGCTTATGCCACTTAACCCCAAAAAGACTTCTACTTTAACACCAAAACATTTTTGAAAATAAATTCAAAATTAATATTTATTTCCACTTAAACCCCAAGACTTTAAGGTATAGTCAACAGAAAAATTCAAGATAAATGCTAAGGGACTAAAACACTCATCGATTTAAAAAATCTTTACTCTTACCTCACATTGACAGCAACTTCAATAATATCAGTCTCACTGTTCTTCACAGTGAACTGCGAGATGACGGATCTGATGACTCCGATGATGTCATCGGCCACATCTCCGTTGGAAATCAGCTTAGACAGCGCTTGAAGCGTCGTGGACGACAAGCCTAAAAGCGCTTGAAGACTCGCGGAGCATTGTGTGAGGCGTTCCTCAGGGTCGCTTTGTGGGAAGAATACGCTTGATGGAATACCGTTTGCGGCTGGCTCAAAGCTAAAACAGAAATACAGCCGTTATTAAATTTTATTTTTATTTATTTGGAATAACCAATGGAAAATACAATAGGTATTTACCGGAATCCAACGCTCATGAGAAGTTCCTTCCATCCGGTAGCGTTGCCCGCTTTGTTCTCGATGCTCTTTTGTGTCGTGTACATCGCATTCTTCTGACCTCTGACTATCCGCTGTAGAGATTTCTCTACCAGATGTAGGCAAACTCGTAAAGCGTCCCTGCAATAAAAACATTAAGTTTAATTACCTATAGATATCATTTTGGAAAATCAGCAATTACTAACATAAACTAAAGCGATATTATGTATATCAGACGTTTCTTGTCTTCTTTCGCAGGACAGGCTTTAGATTAGAGTTTCTTTGCATAATCTTTTCTCTTTATACAAAACAGAAACGTTTAGTAATTAATTTATTTTTCAAACAAAAATATGTATCTTAATTATATTTATTTTTATCAGTAATCATAATGATTCTAAGAAACGATTTAATCGAAATAAGACAGTGATGCGGCATCTTTTTACCATGTAGAACTCTCTACATCGGATTTCGTGGTGATAAGCTGGACTCCCTCCAGCCGTCAAGGAAACTGTTTAGAAACTAGTTTCCACCAGATATGGATTGTTACCGGCATTTGTCGGGCGCCGCGAGCAGTTCGCAGAGCGCCTGCCCCATGAGCGCCACCTTGTTGCTGAGGCGCACGTTGGCGCCGAGCAGCAGGCGGCCGGCCCAGTGCGCCGGGTGCGCGAAGTGCTTCGTGTGCCGCACCGTCTGCATCGCGTCGCCGAGCGCTCTGGGTAATACAACATTGTAATGAGTGTGGCTGAATTGAGCTTGAAGGATGATTATCATAAAGATATCGTAAGTGGTAAAACAAAGGCATCATATGGGATGAACCTTAGATAATACCTCCATGGGATGAACCTACTACATTTACTACTGGCTTCTAAGACGCTAATTCAGAAGTCAGGACTTATTTACTTTATGAAAAAAATGGCGATTAATGTAAAAGGTCGAAATGAGTACAGTAATTGACGATTTTTTCTCTGCAAATTATTGACAATAACAATACAATAAAAGAACTAAATAGATTTAACACGGAACTTTAAAATCTAGAAGTATAAGGCCTAAAAAAAACTAGAACTATAAAAAACTATAACTATAAAAAAACTAGTATAAGCTGATTAGTAAACTCACTTTGCGACTCTACTGCCTTGCAGCAGCGCGGAGTACAAAGACCTGTAGAGGATCTTAGTAGCGGTGTCGAGCGGTGCGGGCCACAGTGTCAGCAGGATGGCCTGTGCACCGGCCGCCAGCAGCGCGCGGCACAGCCGGGACACGCCTTCACCAGCCGCGCTCACCTCGTCTGTGTCATCGTCTGAGCCTTGCAGTGCTGCGGTTGATGGCGCACAAGATATCACCACCTGTATGCCCAAACGTCAGTTTTCACTTTCATTACAAATCGGATGTCGTTTCGATATATTTTTTTCCTTTACTGGACTTAATGTTCAGTCAAGGGTTTTTAAAATAGGTGGTTGTTGTGCTTTCTAATATTATAGTATAGAATTTAGGAATACAATCACTTACCAATCTAGCAGTAATCTTGAGACCCATAATTTCCGAGGCTGTGAGCATAAATTCTGACGCTGGTGGAAGTTCTTCACTGCTCGATGGCATCTCAGTATCTAGGCAGAAATAAACGATAAGAATTTAGCATTAAGAAGTTGGTAATTTTCAAAATGATTTTTTGCACAAAACTCACTTTCTTCCTCATTTTCAGTAGACGTATCAGCTGCACCACTTCCCACACTTGTATTAAGCAAGCGCTTAGCCTGAGAATCCACCTTAAAACATGAACAGAATAATTTATATATTTTTTCTTATCCTAAAAAATAAAATAATATAAACATGAATATTATAACCACAGTTAATATTAAATTATAACTTAAATTATTATGGTATTTAACAATATTACAACATGAAACGTTTCCCGATACGTCATAAGAAAGCGATTTCAAAAATGAAAAGCATCCTTAATTAATTTCTAGTAATTTATGTTTACGTACCACTTCACCAGGACTAAGTACGATGGCTGGCGTTTTCCAACAGATATGCGTGGCGAAATGGATGCACTCAGCCTGAGGCAACTGCGCCAATACGGCCTCTTTAGACGCCTGATAGTCCGTGAGAGGTGTGACTCGCAGCATGTCCGCTACTAGCTCTACTTCTTTCAGCTGCGCGTGCGCGCCGGCCCATTTAGAGCCGACACGGGGGGCTCCCACCACGAGACAACGCATGCCTGCTTCGGCATTGTTTCCAGATGTTGCTCCTAGGCATTATATAAAACCATTAGGTTATTGTTTATTGTTAGAAATACACTTAATAAAAGTGGTGCGATGGACGATCCTGAGGCACGCCCTCGTATGAATATACCTACGTGTTTGGATAAATAGTAAAGAATAAGCACTTTGGGAGATAAGTTCTTGCACTTTGCCAGCGTGGTGAATAAAGGCAAGGGAGAAGTCCCCGTGTCCTACTCGTAGCAGTGGGTCGTAAATAGGGGTGATTATGTATGTTGATAAGTTACTATAAGTTTTTGTAATATCTACATAATGTAATAACTGGCCTTAAGAAGCCGGCGTCAGACAAATTACCAGGCATATTCGTCGTGACGCCGCCCTCTTAAGGACTAATACTAACACTAAAAAAACATATCTAAATATAATCTTTAATTAGTTTTCTTACCAGTATCTTGTTGTGGCTTCGCTCTGGGATGTCTTTGCCTCAGCGGGCGCAGCGCTGGAGCGGCCAACAGCGCGTATCGCTCGCACAGGGGCTCGGCGTCCGCGCCGCCGCGGAGCGCTCCCCAGGGACAAGCGTAGAGGGAACCCTCCACTACGACTACTAACTCGCGACGCCCGCCGCAGCCGCGACGACCGTGGGATGCTGAAATACATCGAAATATATGAAAATATAATGCTACTAGATGAAAACCCGGCTTCGCTCGGCTGAAATTTGATGAAATTGTCCATAGTCCGAATTTTGCGGATATATGTTATCGACTCAAAATCAATATATTTTATGTTTTGTTATTCTAATAATGTTCAAATAATTAAGGAATCCTGTTCTAGTTTCGTAAAAACAGAAAAAGAGCGTTCTGTAACTATGAAGTGTTAAATATACTCGTACATTATTTCTGATGAAAAAGCATTGCGAAAGGAACCATAACAGTAAAATCATTAAAATAACTACTATGACTTCCGAAAGAAATACTTTGTATCAAACAACCTTATTCTGGTATCTTACCATGATTATTATTGCAGGAAGCTGGTAATAGATCTTCAAATGGCGCGAGTAGCATCTGATACAAGGCGTTGAGGCACGGCGGACCTTGCCAGGAAGGCTGCTTCTTACGTGGAATGTGCACGCTGGATCTAAACACAAAATTAAGATTGAATTGATGGTCAAATTAAGGATTATTTACATTGTAGAACGCTGGCTGAACAACTTAAATCTTAGGAGTCAGGATGAGTTTTCGAGACGTTATAAAATTGTGGGATTTAAAATAATGAGTATGAAAACGATGCTTATGGGATCTAGTACAATTCCTATTTTTCTTTATTGGATTTTTAATTACCAAAAATATAAGAACGGATAAATAATTAAGTTGGTGACAAATATATTTCTCTATACTTATTCTACTGGAATTCGATCGTACCTTGTAGAGCCCTGTAAACTGGCTACAGATCCCGCGACTGATCCGCCCACTGAGCCCACGCTGAAGAGAGAACTCAAGGAATAGTTCGACGAGTTCAGAAGATGATTGCGGTTTACCTGAAAACAAATATATTTAAGATAATCTCTTCAGCTTCATTTAAAAATGGAACGTTGAAATAAAAAAAAATATTTTATGGTGTAGCAAACTTTTCACTGTTTAGTTGGGTTGGTTATAAATATGTGTGTTCTTAGTAAAAATAGGCCGAAACTTACTTGCAAACAACCTTGTCGTCTTATGATCTCACATTAACTGCCGAAGCAAGCCTAGCTCAACCATAATGGCTCGACGTACATATGTCCGGGAGACTATTTTTCACTTTGATGAACTATAGTACTTACGATTCTAGCAAGTCCCGCATTAGGTCTATCGTCAGGGTCCCACTGGTCGTCATCGATGCGTCTCTCCGCCGTCTTCAGCCACGCGGACCACTCGCCGATCAATCGCTCCAGTTTACCAACTCCCGTTGGTAGTTGGTCGTCTGGACTTATGTCCGGGAGACTGTTGTTCACTTTGATAACATATTGTACTTACGATTCTAGCAAGTCCCGCATTAGGTCTATCGTCAGGGTCCCACTGGTCGTCATCGATGCGTCTCTCCGCCGTCTTCAGCCACGCGGACCACTCGCCGATCAATCGCTCCAGTTTACCAACTCCCGTTGGTAGTTGGTCGTCTGGACTTATGTCCGGGAGACTGTTGTTCACTTTGATAACATATTGTACTTACGATTCTAGCAAGTCCCGCATTAGGTCTATCGTCAGGGTCCCACTGGTCGTCATCGATGCGTCTCTCCGCCGTCTTCAGCCACGCGGACCACTCGCCGATCAGTCGCTCCAGTTTACCAACTTCGGTGGGTAGTTGGTCGTCTGGACTTATGTCCGGGAGACTGTTGTTCACTTTGATAACATATATTGTACTTACGATTCTAGCAAGTCCCGCATTAGGTCTATCATCAGGGTCCCACTGGTCGTCATCGATGCGTCTCTCCGCCGTCTTCAGCCACGCGGACCACTCGCCGATCAGTCGCTCCAGTTTACCAACTCCGGTTGGTAGTTGGTCGTCTGGACTTATGTCCGGGAGACTGTTGTCGTTGTCTTCAGTCTCGTCTAGTAGGGCTACTTGGTGGAAGCGGAGGATACCTGGAGCATATTGATGTTTATAACAGGGGGGGGGGGGGGGGGTACTTAAATAAAATGTTAATGAGTAGGTAATTTTAGTGGCTGTATGCAAATTGCATATATCTAAAATCTAGGGTTGGTTTCGGAAAGAGCGGCAAATTATGGGGACTTCTAAATAACTTTAATACTAGTAGGTATGTCAGTGCCAGATTGTACATAAAAAACAACAAGATTAAGCATAAACTTTATTTTAATATACAGAAAATATTTTTGGTTTCTTCTCGATCAGTACCTACCTAAAGACAGAGACTATCAGGATTAATACAGTAAACACCTAAAGGTTTCCCAAAATACCATAGAAATGTTTTAGATGCTTCTTAATTCAACTGAATAAAAAAGTTTTAAATGAGAAAACCACCTTAATCGATAAAAAAAATTATACCTTTATGTGGTTGCAACAGCCAAGCATACAGTTTCCCGGCCGCGATGCTGTAGTACAGCACGGGCGCCTTCTGCTTGTTGACCACCTCGAACACCTGGTCGATGGTCGACGGGCTCCACGGCTCCGAACGATCCTTCGTTACTTCTTCTGGATTTCTGTTAGATATTAAATTTATTTATAACGTCATAGCAAGCTTTGATTTCTATCAATAAACAAATACTTACATTTTTTTTTATAGAGCACATTGTTACTCGTTATATCATATTTCATCAATGAGTAGAAATATCTTAACAATAAATTGTAGTTTTGAATATTTAAGTCTTCAAGCCTGGATCATATCGCTCTCAGCGATAAGGCCGCCATGTGTACCTAGTATTAAGTTTTTGTAAATTTTTTTACGTACAATAAATTATTAATTCATTCATTCATTGTTCCTTATTACAAGCAGGAAGATCTATTAGATATAGCGCGGGCAAAACCAAAAATATATAAGTACATATTATTATAACCTATCAACAATTTTGATATTTTTGATTACAATTTTTATTATTTACCTTTGTGCCGTATGCAGCTCCAAGTTGGTCTGGTTCAAAGTGCCGGTCGCCCTGTCCGTCACGGTGTCGAGGGATCGGCAGCGCCCTCTCTCGGCCACCACCAGAGCTTCGGGGTGCCGACCGAGTTCTGTAATGGATTTACTATTATTAAGTATATACTTCTAGAAATATTGTTTTAACCGAATAGATTCAATATTGTGTTGTGTACCTAAACGGCTAGAGTTGGATTCGATTTTTCTTTGTTTAAACATTATTACAAACAATTTCTTGCAAAGCAAACATTAATTTTAAAACAATTCATTTTTTTAACCAAATGATCACTATTGACATTATATTTCGAATTCCCTACATCAGCACTACAGAATAGCTCATCAGAGCCCAACCTTACTGAAAATGAACTGGAGTTTGGAACACCTAGAGGCAACTCACCTGTGACAAATCTTAGAAATTCAAAGAGGAAACGATTCGACCTGGACAGCTCTCCGCCGAAATCCGCCTTGTCGTCATTTATGGCAGATATGACAAAAATGATATCTGAATTCAAGAGTGAACAAAATGAGAAATATGAAATCCTAATATCGGCCGTGGATGACTTCAGAGCCGCTGTCGACTTCTTACGCGGTAATAATGAACAACTAAAGGCTCAAGTTAATAAGTTGGTAACTGAGAAACAGGAAACTCTACAGTATATTACCTCTCTAGAGAGTAGAATTGATGGCTACGAACGTAGCGCCAGAGCTACCTGCTTAGAAATAAGAAACATTCCTTCAGAGCAGAATGAGACTAAATCGCAATTAGCGGTTACTGTTCTTAGTGTGGCAAAAGCACTTAACATACCTGCACAGCAGTCAGAAATAAAGGATGTTTTTAGAATTAAAACGAAGAATCCTGCCAGCAAAACAATCATAGTAGATTTCACCAGCGTTATGCTCAAAGAAAAATTTATTTCTAAATACAAATTGGCAAACAAAGACAACAATAGATTGACTACAGAAAAATTAAGGATCTCTGGGCCGTCAAAACCGATTTTCATTTCGGAGAACTTGACACCCAAGGTCAAGAAGCTGTTTTACTTGGCTCGCGAGTTTGCTAAGGCTAACGATTTTCAATTCTGCTGGACATCAAAAGGAAAAATCTTTATGCGTAAACGAGAAAAGGCTCCTCTTATCCGCGTTGAAAAGGAATCAGACTTATCAAACACACTCGTTGATATGTGACTAGCTGTCCATATGTATTTATTTCTCGTATGTAGTTTTATGCATGTAATTCTTTCTCTGTTTTTAGTTTTAAATAAGTATACTGGCAAATCACACACACACAATCACAATAACTCATCTTTTCACACCCAAGACTCACACTCACACGCTCTTCTTAGTATTTCTCAACATAATTTCATGTATCTATCGCTGGTTGCAGATTATAGGCAATATTATATAATGTTAATGTACATCTATTTTTGCTCACCTGTAAATTTAACTAAACATTATGGATGACATTATAAATATCACCAATGACATCGAAAATATAAACCTAAATGACTCCTTCATCTGCTCGCCCGAAGACATTGGTCAGCGCATGGAACACGGTAATATCACTCTCAAAATATTACATTTGAATATAAGAAGTATCAATTGTAATTTTGACCACCTTTTACTCCTACTGCGCAGGATCGACATAAATATAGATGTTATTGTTCTTTCTGAATGCTGGCTGAGCAAGTGTCCCGTACTACCGACTATGCCTGGTTATATTAGTTTTGCAACTACGTTTGCAAATCAAAATGATGGTGTAGTTGCATATGTTCGATCAGGGCTTGGTTGTAATGTTGTAACCACAACAGTCGCTGATGCAAATTGTCTTTTACTAAATATTAACAATACAATTTCTATTATTGCACTCTACAGATCTCCAGCTATCAAGAATATCGAGGGTTTTCTCTGTGACCTAGAAGCTCTACTTAACAGTTTGGCTTCCTGCCCCACCATTGTGATAATTGGAGATATTAATATTAACATTATTCCAACCACAAATGACCCTAGATCGGATGACTACCTTAATCTAACTGCGTCTCACGCTATGCTCCCTGGTCACGTTATACCTACCAGACTTGATGCCTGTCTCGATCATGTTTTCGTAAAATCTCAGTTACCAGCAACAACCATTGTTTTAGACTCGCTCATCACGGACCATGCCCCTGTACTCTTGTGTCTTGGAACGTCGCCTCCTCTAATCCCTGTAAAATCTCCTATCCGGAAGCTTAATATTCCACTTATAATAAAAGAAATTGAATTAACAGACTTCTCCTCAATCTTTACAATCACTGACTCTAACATTGCTGCCCAATCTTTTGTAAATATCCTGGTTCTAATCATTCAAAACAATGCCTATAACTCGCACACTCCTAATAAAAAAAGAATTTTAAAACCCTGGATGACCCCCGGACTTCTAAAATGCACTCGCCATAAGGATAAGCTGCTTAAAAAGCTTAGAAAAGACCCTAAGAATGAAATACTAAAAAAAACCTTTACCCGCTACCGCACTTTTTGTAATAACCTTTTAAAGAAAGTCAAGTCAGAATTTGAATGTGAAGAGCTGCAGAAGGCTAAGAAAAACCCCAAAGCAACATGGAACATTGTAAAGCAAATAGCCAACCTTGATACTAAGCGCTCTACTTCCGAAGACTTACTTATGTTGTCTGATACCCCGAAAACATCGGTTAACTTAGCAAATGCATTTTTTGCTGGAGTTGGTGCAACCCTTGCCTCAAATATAAAATCCCAAGATACTTTGTCTTCCTCTACCTGCTGTCCTTCTTTGTTTGTGTCCACCCATCCTCCTCCCGCTGCCTCCATGTGCCTCTTACCAACAGATTGCAATGAGATAGAGCTCGTTATTCTTAGTCTTAAGGATAAGTGCGCTGTGGGTTTTGATGGTATTCCAACCTCTGTTATTAAAGCTGCCAGGCATACTTTAATTCCTATCCTGAACTACATTTTCAACCTTTGTTTCGATACCGGAAATTTTCCTGACATCTTCAAGAAAGCCTTAGTTCACCCAATTCATAAATCTGGGGACAAGAAAGACATAAACAATTACAGGCCTATTTCTGTGCTAACAGTTCTTTCCAAGATTTTTGAAAAAATCATTAACAGTCGACTTATAAACTTTCTTGATGGAAACGGAACTCTATCAAACAAACAATTCGGTTTTAGACGGGGCAAGTCTACTGAGGACGCTGTTGTGGGACTCTCAACAAGTATTGCAAAAAACTTCGCGCTAAACTTAAAATCTGTAGGAATTTTTCTAGATCTCGCTAAGGCGTTTGACACTGTCTCTATCCCTATTCTTTTAAATAAGCTTGAAGGAATAGGTATAAGAGGCAGTGTCAATCAATTATTCAAAAGTTACCTATCCGACCGCAGGCAGACTGTTATCGTTGATGGAGTAACTAGTGATGAAAAGGTCATAACATTCGGCGTTCCTCAGGGGAGTGTCCTTGGCCCAACTCTATTCCTTGTTTATATAAACGGACTATGTCAACTCTCAATCCCTAATTGTAGTATATTCACTTATGCTGATGACACCGCCCTTGTCGTAAGTGGCAAAGATTGGCAGGACACTAAGCAATCTGCTGAAATGGCTCTACAAATAGTACTTAATTGGCTATCAATGAACTTCTTAACTCTTAATGTTAGCAAAACAAAATTTATCACCTTTTCTCCTTCCATTCGATCCCAGCCTACGTCTTTCAACCTTTGCGCGCATAACTGCTCTGACTCTACCATCTGTAAATGTCAGTCTTTGGAACGTACTACATCATTTAAATATCTCGGAGTCTACCTAGACAACTCTCTTTCATGGACCTATCATATAAATTCCACAATATCTAGAGTACGGAAGCTAATATTTATCTTTAAAAGATTAAGAAATGTTGCTGATTCAAAATGTTTAAAGATGATTTACTTTGCTCTAGCACAATCGATTTTATCGTATTGTATTACTGTCTGGGGTGGAGCAATAAAAACACAAGTGTTAAGGGTGGAGAGAGCCCAAAGAGCAATTCTGAAGGTGATGCATTCTAAACCTAGACGATTTCCTACTGACTTACTCTACTCTCTAAGTGAGGTACTTACTATTCGGCAACTGTTTGTTCATTCAACCATTATGCGCAAACACACTGAACTTCAATATGATCCCACCTTACATGAGTCAAAGCGAAGATCCGATATTGTTTGCAGTAGGGAACCATCTAGAGTTACTGCAGCGGGTCGTCAGTATCATTTCCTGAGCTCTACTCTATACAATCGAATAAACCGAGTGCTAGACATATACCCTCTTCCACTGTTTAAGTGCAAAATCAAATGCTCTACTTGGCTCCTTTCTTTGTCCTATGAGGAAACTGAAAAACTCCTTGTTTTCGTAAAATAAAATTTATTCTTCTTTCTTTTCACTTTTCACTCACTCCAACCGGGACTTTTCTCTTGTAACCCAGTCTCTCAAGAGACTGGTGATTCAGGAGAAATAAAATTCAGTAATGCAACACTTACTTACCAGCAATGTCGCAACCACATATATATACGCAAACACACACACATACACACACTCATACACACACACATACACATACACATACACACACACACACACACACACACACGTACTCCCACGCATAAGCAAGGTCTCCTGTTGCCCAGACTCTCAAGAGAATGGTGCCTCGGGAGACGACATTCACTCTTACACAAAACTTTTTATGCTTCTTGTGGATTTGTAATAGCCAGTTAAATAGTATATTATGTATCTTTTTTGTTTTTATATAATATCAATATTCGTAGATAATGTAAAAATTTATAGTGTAATTCTTTATTATCCAGTAACCAAGGAGTTGGGCGTTGACACTACCACACAGTTTATAAAGCTTCGGTAGTGTCATCGTTTCTAAATGTAATACTTGTGCACTCATGTAAAAATGTACTAAATAAAGATTTTTATTTATTATTTATTTATTTATTGAAATGTCCAAGTTTACCGTTGGTATCTTTAAAGGATCGTTAATTTGTTATGCATAAGCATCCCTATTTTAGTACCCACTGCTGAGACACAAGGACTTCTCTCTTTACTGGAGAGATTAGGCTTTAATTCACAAACAAACAAACAAATTATTTTTTTTTTTCAACACACAAACACATTACAAATGAAAAAACACTATAGGACATGTTGAAAAAATTAGTACTGTCTCAGCATGTCATGTGTTGGACATTAGTAAGCTAGAGTCCAACGCTGATCTTCCGACAGGGCTAGATTCACCACTCTGACCACATGCGGGTTGATGCAATTTGATATAGTATAGGATAGGTACCATAAGTTACTGTGTAGTATAGTTGTATTTATTATTCCTCTACACATATAACTTACCAACTAATACTCTTTGCAGCGCATTTTGCGTGGATATATACAAGGCGACCGTCTTCTTGTCTCGATGTTTGTCCGCCGTAGACTCTAGGACGTTGAGCGCGGCTTGCAGCTGCTCCTTCGCCTCTTCTAGCTCTCCCGACGCCCACAGAGCGAAGCCAAGTCTGTGGCGTACCCTTGCCTACAAATAAATGGATTTATACAATAATCGCTTTCTTGGACACTATTGATTCGTCATCATTGCGTTTTATCGTTTGCACCGACTTTCAAGGTCCATAGCAATCTAATGTTTGTAATCACTTGCGAGTATGGTCAATAATGAATAAATGGTCAATTTTTGCCTTCAACTATTTGACTGATAAAATCCGTTCATCTTATAACAATAAAAGTGATTTACAAATTCTATAAAATGTATTTGAAGAAGATACGTGAAAGCGCAAGTGTTTTTCCGTCTTTCACGGCACAACGGAGCGACGAATTGATATATGAATTTTAGTGGAGGAGAGTGGCATAGGCTACTTATTACTTTGGGAAAAATACATATTTCTGCGGATATAATTGAGCAAAGCTAGGACTAGTCAAAGAAAAGCTAGTCATGTAAATTTTTATACAACTCAATAGAAAAAAAAAACAATGAAGGTACCTCTTCATCCGAGTCTGCGAGCCCCTCGGTGGCCGCCAGCGCCTGCCGCAGGTAGGACACGGCGCTGCCGCACGCGCCCATCGCCAGGTGCGCGCGCCCCAGCTCCGCCAGCGCCTGCGCACGACCGCGGGCATCACCTACAAACACACACATTATTGTTAGTCCTATACATTTGGTATACATAATAATTTTAGTTCTTAAAAAATAAAAGTGACTAAAAAAAGATGATGGTTGTGTTGCAAAAATATAATGCTCTACTATTCCATATATGTATATATTATATTATGTTATGGTATTGGTATAAGTACACCCCTGTCTTAATTAAATATCATCTCTCTTTTCCATCCAAAGGTTGCCTGGAAGAGATCGCTATTCAGCGATAAGGCCGCCCATTGTACGTGTCTCTTTTTGTGTTATATTCACGTGTTTTGTTTTTGGTGTACAATAGTGTTTTTGTATTGTATTGTATTCCTCTTTGGCTTTCGCGAAAATATTTTGCGAGTGACAGTGACAAGAATTTAACTGTAGATCTAGCCTGTCAAGCCTATTTATAAAATCAAATATTAGAAATAACTTATCTAGTAGGTACCTTGTCAATAGATTACATATAGTAGAAGCAATAAACATTTGAGTTTAATAAAATTAAATTACCTGCTGATGTAGCATGTCTCAATCTGGACTCGTGCCAGCGCGCGGCTTCGGCGTGCGCGCCCATCGACGCGTGCGCAGCTCCCAGGCCGCCGCACGCACGAGCCTAAACATACAGTAGAATATTAAATAAAAGATTGACTGCTGCTGTTATTTTTTTTAATTTCTGTAAGGGAATATCACACTGCCTCGAATCAAGCTGCATTATGGGGATGCATGTTCTTCCGTTGGTTGTATCTCTGTCTGTATAGAAATATGCCTTGAAAATATATAGTGTAATATCGCCTCGGTCCCCCTTTATTTTATGTACTTTAATGTATTTATTATCAGATCATCAACCTAGATCATCCCACTGCTAGGCAAAGGCCGTCCCCACGTTTTCCAGGCTTCGATCGTGTGCCACTGTGATCGTTGTCCAAGAATTTGTCAAACTCATCCCAGCATCTCCGTTTTGTATGCCGCGTCACATTACTCATTAAGAAAATATTCAAATAGGTAAAACACTGTAAAACCTAAAAACTGTAAAATCGTAGCTCTAAAAATGTACAGATCTGTAAAGTTACCTGTAAATGCGTAAGGCCAAGCCTGTGAGAGATCTCGAGCTCGGAGCGATGATGCCTGATGGAGGCGGCGTGGTCTCCCAGCGCGTGCTGAGCGACGCCCAACGAGTGGTATGCCTCGGCTTCCATTATCTGGTTGTTCAGTTCCCTGGAAAATAAATAAATAAATATTACTGGACAATTCACACAGCAACATCTAGCCCCGTGGTAAGCTCGAAGCTTGTGTTACGGGTGCTAGATTTCTGATATACTTAATTATAATATACATACATAGATAGATACTTATTTAATACACATAGAACACCCAGACACCCAAATGAAACCCTGCTATATTAGGGATGGGAAACGAAGAGTTTAGTTCATTGACCTTGTTTTTGCGTAAATTATAGGCACGAAAATGGCCTGAACCGCTTCTAGTAAAGGATGGTCAGGCTGTGAGCTACTTTGCTCGACTTTCTCGAACCAACTCCATTCGTATATCTTCTTGGCTACTATTCTATGTACCTAGTACCTGCAAACTGTCTTAATCATCGTCCTTTTTTTGTTGTCTATCTCTTTTTTTTTCCTTCCCGTGGATACCCAATATGCTCTTTAATGATTGCATCTTAGTGTAAGTATTTCTCTACTAACATGGCAATGTTCTTCTGATGGTCCAAGCACAGGACAGCCTGCTCCAGGTTGCTGAGGGCGATGTGCAGCGCGCCTAGTTCGCCGTAGGCCTGCGCCTTGGCCTCGGGCGCTCCAAGCTCGTGAGAGACGACCAGTCTCTTCTCGAGGCATACTAGGGCTTGTTGTAGATTGCCTACCGATCTGGAATAAGAATAAAATTATCAAACTATGTAAGTTCTTTGAAAAAAATGAAAAAAAAATATGGAAAAAGGGAGGCCTTTGCCCACCAATGGGACAGTACGGCTAAATAATAATAACAATAATGTAAGTTCTCATAGCGTATTAGAAAAACAACGTAAATGTGGTTTTATTCTTACTTCGTCATCTTAAACTCATCATAATCATCACTTGCGTATAAGGAGTTATGTGTTATCAGAAGTACATACTAACACTTAATTGAACTTGCAGTTTAAAATACTAAACGCAAAAATTTTCAGCTCATTGAACTTTTGACTCGCATAAAATATTTGCAAAGATTTCCATCAAAGTACTTATAATTTTCTTAACCGAAACGGTGACCGAACTTGCGTTACTCCCTCTAAGCCATCAACTTACTTGTGACTCAAACCAAGTCCCCTATAGGCCCTCTCCTGTTCCCGTGTATTATCGAGCTTCAAGGCGGCTGCGAGGTGTTGTTCGTGGTACTTGATGGCTTCGTCAGGATCGCCCAATGCGTCGTAACAGTCGCCTAAATGACCTAACGCTCGGGCTTTGTCCAGTTGGCAGGTCGGCGTGTTTACTCGCTCGAGGATTGCGAGTTGCTGTAAAGAATCCATATAGAATCCATATATAATAATTTAAAACGATAGGCAAAACCAGCTCAAAGTTTCATTTAGATTCATGATACTATAATATCTCAAAGTTTCATGATACTATAGATAAATTGAATGCATAAAACAATTTCCTAATCTGTAATTTAATAATATTTACCTGTTCAAGGTACCCAATAGCATCTTCATAATGCCCCATATTCAGTTTGGCGATTCCAAGATTACCGTATGCTTGGGCTTCTAAAGCACAATCTTGTAGCTCTTGTGCTCTTTCCAGTTGTTCCTTAAATAAAAGGTTGATGTTAATAACACAGTTATTTAAAGATGTAGATTTTTAAAAATATTGATAGTATGCTTGGATATCTTACCCGATAACATCTAGCGGCGTGGGAATAATGTCCTAAGGCCATATGAACCGCTCCAAGATGTGAATGTGCTCTTGCCTCGCCAGCTGCGTCACCTGCTTCTTGCCGTAACGTCAATTCCTACAAAAACATATAATTTAAAGTAATTCATCAAAAAAACAAAAAGTTCGATTTAATTTCAAATTAAATCTGACTTTTCGGAAGGAATGCAAGGTTTTTACCTGAGTATGATGTCCCAAAGCCGCATCAAGTCGTCTTTGAAGCCTTCTGGCTAGTCCTAGAGCACCACAAGCTGCGGCTTCTAAGGAACGATCTCGGGCCTGAAAGCGTTATTCAGTGTCATCAATTCATAAAATTGTAATTTTTATTTAATTTGTTACAAAACTAGTTAACTTACTTGTCTAGCAAATCCAAGTTGTCGCTGATACATTTTAACAGCCTCTTCAACATCTCCCATCTTTATCAAAACATCTCCAATATTTCCCAGAGCTCTGAATTTCCCTTGTAAATGTTGGGTCATGTGAGCGATGGCTAGGAAATACTTTTGGCACTCCAAAGCGGTTTCCAGGTTCCCAAGAGCTAAATGGGCCAAGCCAAGGTTGCAGTAAGCTCGGCCCATATTCATCTTATCTTGTAGGTCTTTGGCGAGTGATAAATCTTGGTCATAATACCTGAAAGCCAACAAAATTAATGTAATCTGAACTTTGACAAAAGGAAGGTACTCCCAGGAGTCTCAATGATTCCTCAATAGTTTAATTTCTATTGGTCGATCTCGTTATAATCAAACTAATATTATAACAGTAAAAAGTTTGTCAGTAGGTTATCTAGATGTTTGTTCATTTTTCACGCTGAAACGATAGACCGATTTTTTTTAAACCGATTTCTTTTAACCTAGCTTAGGTTTAAAAAAAAATACACTGCAAATATTCCATGACGCGGCAAAGCCGTAAATTGAAAATCTACATTTAGCTTTACAATACAATACAAAATCACTTTAATGTACCCCAAAACAAAACACAGGATTAAAATACAAAAAGAGACAAGTAAAATGAGCGGTATTATCGCTAAAGAGCGATCAGTTCCAGGCAACCTTTGGATGGAAAAGAGCTTTATTTATGTGTAAACATGTTATGTGTTTTATGTGTTTTCAATCCAATAATTATAATGATAAAATAAATAAATTTTCAAGCGATATAATAACAATTTGTACCTTACAGCTTCCCTATAATTCCCCAGGCAGTAATGCGCGTATCCCAAGAAGTGGCACGCCTTGGCCTCCGCAGTAACATCCCCCAGTTCTTGCGACAACATGAGATGTTGCACGTAGTAGGTGACGGCCTGCGCGAACTCGCCGCGGGAGGAGAGGCAGTTGCCCAGGTTTAGGAGGGCACATGCTTCTCCTGCCGCGTCTTTCAGCTCTCTTGCTATTTCTGGATTTGAGAGATTAAGAGGGTTAATACATGTAAATATGTATAATATTGTGTGTGTTTTTTTTATCTAATTATGACCTTGTTTGTATTATTCTACTTCCTCGCGGTTAGAAAAAGTTGTAAAAAGAAGTAAAACTTTAGGTTCAGATATGCATTAAGAAAGGAATAATTAAAATTTAAAGAAATTCAACAGTTTTGAGTACAAGGCCAATATTTATCAAAGAGAAAATATAATTTTGGCAAATCTGCGGAATTTAAATTAGGAGTTGTATAAATGCTACATGAATCATAAATAGAGCCAAAAAGCTACCTTGGTGATATACGTTCTAAATGTAAAAATATAGGTAACATACCTAAATGGGCTCTATAATGAAACAAGGCCATATCATGAGCTCCCAGCGCCTGGTACGCCACAGCTAAGTTCCCGTGCGTGGAAGCTTCGGAACTCCTATCGTGAACCTCCTTGGATATCGTCAGCTCTTGCTTGTGGTACTTTATGGCCTGCTCGTAAAACCCCGCAGCTGAATAAGCATTGCCGATGTTGCCGTAAGCTCTGCCCATGCCCGCTTTATCCTAAACAATAATTAGAAATATAAATAAAAAAAATAATAGTAGTAAATTAAAAATTTAAAATATTGTTTAGTTGTAACATAGTGTTAGTCGCTAATCTAACTAAGACATAACTAGTATGTCCTGTCTAGTTGGAAATAAGATTATTCAATTATGTCCAAAACATTAACATTTTGTCCACATGAAGAAAGTCCAAGTTTCAATGTAAATTGATGTCACAATTCTAGTCAAGACAAGTCACTTACCGCAGTATCCCTAAAGGCTAAGCACCCTGACATTAGAATAAAAACAGAAGAAGCTACATTATGTATGAAAATTGCATAACATTAAAGATCAACTCGCGTGGTTTCATGCTTGGCCGCGTTGGGGCGGTGACACGCAATGAGCAAGCAATTGTAATTTAATCGGTGAAACCCGGATGGCATGTCATCCTTTCTTGTTTTTATGACTTTTCAATGGGATAGTGTGTCTAGTTGGAGACAAATGAGAAATTTACCTAATCGTGGGAAGGTTTTCAAGGAATAGGTCGGTGAATAGATTTCATATGCATATAATGTAGATTGTAAATTGTCGTTTTATTAGTAATAGGTACAATGTCATTATGGTGATAGCGATTTGATCAGAGTTCGTTGAAAGAATCATTCGAGATATTAAATAACCGTTTTGGTTTGATATTGTTCAAACTTTCTGAGTACGTCTTAGCTAGAGTTATCCTTCTAACCTTCCTATTTAAAAAGTTATTTAAAACCTACTTATTTTAAAACAAAATATTCTTTCATAAAATATTTTATTTAAATTCATAAAAATGGAAAGTGATTTAAATCTTAATTCTAGTATCGAAATTACTAGATATAATGTATCGTGTTTTCTACTAGTTGTTTAGTTTACCTGCAACTGTCTTGCTATAGACAGATGGGCTTGATGTAGTTTTAGGGCTGCGTCATGTTCTCCCAGTAACTGGTAGACGATGCCGAGGTTCGAACAGGCTCGACCTTCGCCAACTTTGTCCCTAGCCGCCAAGGCAACATCCAGCTGTCTCTCATGCCACTTTTTAGCTTGAGCGTAATCTCCTGCACACCTGAAAATAAAGAATACATTGGAAACGATCTACGATAATACAGTTATAAATAAGCTTTTGCCTTTGAATGAATGAATGAATTTTTATTTATTCATAAAGCTTAATCTAATCTTCAACCATATTGTATCATTAAACCCATAACAGGTTTGTATTGGTACTCACACTCGCTTATCAAACTAGAGAATTATTGTTTCAAATACCTTGCTGCATGTCCTAAGCCAGCATAAGCTCTGGCTTCTATAGCTCTGTCCCCGAGATTCTGTGCTATCCTCAAAACGTTTTCATGGTAGGAAATAGCTTGTGAGAAATTCCGTCTATAGTGGTAAGACGACCCAAGATTCGAGTACGCTCGTGCTTCCTCTACCTGAAAAATATAAGAATTACCAAACTTAAACTAATTGCTGAATTATCGTTATCAATGTATTTATGGCGCTAGCCTAAGATAGCTTTTCCGTGGGTGTAGTCAAATCGACTAAAGGATTTAAATAGTAAAAGACGGTCAGCAGCGTAAATATCTACTGCTTTCTGTGTAAGTACCTACTTGTTCAATCTACTGCGATCACGAACCTGACTTCAAATCATATTTCTAAGTCACTACTAACTAAACCACAAGTCATTGTGATAATTGCATGTATAACTTTTCTTTAACGGTTCAATTATTCGTTTTTAGGTTTTGTTCCTTACCTGGTCTCCAAGTCTTCTAGCTAGCCTCAAATGCTGCGTGTGACAGTCAACCGCAGAATCGAACTCTCCCATTGCTAGATACACAGCGCCTACGTTCCCGATCTCTCTCGCCTCTTGCAGTCGGTCACCCATCTGCTTGACTAGTTGCACGCATTGCTTGTGACTGGCGAGGGCGTTGGGGTAGTCCCCTATTGCTGTGTACACGTGACCTAGGGATGTTAGCGCTGCGGCTGCTGCTTGGGTGTCCTGCAAAGAGATTTAAATTGTTACAGTATTAAATTATTGACTTACAGTAGAAACTAAATATAATTATATTAGAAGTAAGTATTTAGTGCTTTCTGGTGGAATTCTTGTAAAAAGAGGTGTTTTTCAAGGGCACAATTTTACCATTGTTTCTCGCCATTTCGTTGTTAGATTGATTTTTTAGAGAAAATTGCCATTGAAAAGCTTGTGACGTTAATATTTTAAGAAAACGATTAGGTATAATCTACTAAATAAAAATATCTTTTCTTTAATAAGCGTAGTCTTATAATTGGTAAAACACAAGTAGTAAATAGCGCGTCTAAAATTCTAGACACTTCAATCAAGCCAGTATTAAAACCAGGAATATCCTCACATTTTGCACAAACAGCGCATGTCTATAATGTAGTTGCAATGAAACATGCTCTTCATCAGATTGTGTTACCAGTTAGCGGGTTGTAATAACCTCAGTTAATTCTAAACAGTTGGATCATTCTACTAGAATTAACATGAGGTTGTATGTGTAGTTGTGTATTTATTTTTGGAACAAGACGTTCTTTTATGCTGTTATGTAGAAGACGAGTGACAATAAAATAGCAAATAATAAATGTTATTCCAATTCCATGAATAATAAACCGAAGTCATTTCAAAATAAATAAACTGTTGTAAATAAAAGTTTCATAAAATATACTGAATGAATGAAATGTATAAAAGTATGTATAAACTGACTCAGCTGCCGCTTGCTCAAGCTTTTAAAATAGGCGAGAGAATTATGATGGAGATAATTTCATCGTCGGTCGCTTGGATGATTATCAACGACGGAAGTATTACCTACGCGCAAATACTTTGATATGATACGGAATGCGAACCTGTTCCTAGTGATATCAGAGCCTTGCGCTTGAGGCTTAAATTAGAACTCAACTTAAAATCTTGAGCTGTTAAAGCTATAGCTCTCATTTGTTTTCTTTCAACTAAACAACTTGATTTACAATATTATTATAGAGTGGTACAGTTTGTGGGGTTGTAGGAAGTAATAGTAATAAGTTAACCTTAATCTATTAAACAGATTATGTATATTAATAACAAAAAAGTATTCCAATTTATATTTTGAATGTTATGGAGTATAATAATTATAACTCAAAATATGCGTGGAAAGCCAAGGGTTGTGTAGTGATAGTGCCAATATATATTATGATGATTTAGACCACATTCTAGGCCACATAGGCTAGTTTAGAACCATTGCAACTTTGTCCCGTATACAAGCTAAGTCTTATATCTTAAAAAAAAACCTTACGAATGTAGCTGTAGGTAAACCGTATATAAATATGAATATAATGACATCTTATTTAATATTAACTCGTCTGCTGGATCTGTCAGGTAATTATTAACAACATGATGAGCTTTTGCAGTAGATAACTCTACATCTAATCTAACCTCTTTAATCCAATCAGTAACTAAAGCAAGTAGGTATGCTTGAGAGTAATGCAGGAAATTGATCCGTTGCAAGTCATATTATGTATATCGAATAATGTTACAATGATTTTGTTTTTACACAATATTCTATAATATTAAGTTATTTGAAGTGAAGTAAAAAATATTTACTCTCACGCCTGCTGATTTTAGCGCGTTATAATATATTTTTCAGTGATAAAAAGAAGCCTATACATTACTATTTATTACGTACGAGCTGTATTGTGTAAAGCTTCATCAAATCGTTAAATGATTGTTACGTGAAATAGTAGAAAATACGTATCCATTCATTAATCTATCTATCTACGCATATTTCTCTATAATAATGCACATTTACGTTTATCATATTTATAAAGATAGGTAGGTACTGTATTATTGTGTCAATGACCTTAAATTTTGCCTTGCCTAGGTATAGCTAGCAAATGCCTACGCATATTACTAGCGGTCGTAACATTGTTGTTGTGTAAATGATCGCTTCTCTAGATTTGGCGTATTGAGAAAAGTACCTAAGATCAAGTGGATCAAGTGTCTATATATAAGGTACAGTCTAGTACATCGTGAGCCCAGGCGAAGACCACTAATTAGACCCTCAGTTCAGTCACGAGAGCCAGTAATTACTCCTAGTGAGATCTTGGTCCTAATTGCTTTGCAAAAAGCTCTGATGCACATTAATAGCATTGCGGAATGCATTTAGGATGTTCTATCTCGGTAAGATAATTGCGTTTAAGTTTATGAGTTTTATTGTGGTGATGAAACTTGTTTTTCTTTGGGTTTTGAAGTTTCTGCATTGCTATAAAGTTTGTCCTAGTGAGCCATATACAAATATTTTAAGTTTTTCGAAGGACATACTTTTAGTGCCAAACAAAACAAAGTTATTTAGTGTTTGATAATGAGGCTGTAAAAGGTTTAAAGAAATCTTTATTTATTTAGTCTAGTTGATCCCTAATGTGACACAGGATTTTTTAAACAATAATGAAGTTGCCGAATCAATTAACAGTAGGTAATATATTTGTTTCTGGCAACCATATGTATTCAAGATATTCAAATATAGTTCAATGAATTCAAAGGTATATAAAATAAAACAAATGAACAATCAAATTCTTGACTCCAATCCAAAAGAAACATTATCAGTGTTGACACGTACCAATTATACGCTTTTGTTTTTTTAAACGCATCGTATAAATGCTAAGGTTTGCAAGTCCAATAAGAGAATTAAATATGTAAATAAAATGTATAGTTAAGTATGGAAGATCCACCTGAGAGGTGAATAAAAGAAAAATGAATGAGATATCAGATGAAAGGTCGCTTTGTCTTCAATTAGTGATGTGATCCTATCGATAATGTATAAGTACTAGAATTTTTTTAATATATTTTAAATGTGCCTAACATTTATATAATATCGGGTGTGTAACATGCAAACGTAGGTAATATAGTTATAAGGTGACTCTCATTTCACGGAAATTAAGTTAACGGACGAACCAAATATGAGCTCTGAAGAGCACAGTTAGAAAATTTATCATCCAATCTATTAGTAAAGCGCCAGATACATAATTTATATTTCTTTTAATTTGTTTTATAGATTAAACTGTATTTTTTTCGATAGATTATATATCTGCATATATGTTAATAATTTTATCGATAAATGGTACAGCACTAGCCACAACCAACCCACTACAAGTCTAACTATATCTTACCTAATTAAGTATGTGCAATTTGATGAAGATAAAGCGGTGATTTACATACTGTCTCGATTTATGGCAGGTTTACAACAGAAATTGATTTACCGAGTCTTTGTGAAACAATAGGACTTGTAAGGACAATGTGCAGAGTAGGTAGAAACTTAAGAAATATTTATTATTATACTATGTTTACTTATTGATTATAGTTTACTTAGTTTATTGTTTTGAGCTTGATACATACCGTATAGACCTAGTGATAGTGATAGGTAATATTATTATCTTTTGCAATTGCTTTTTTCTCACAAAAATCTTCATAGTTTTCGCTTTCTATTTTGTTGATGGACGCTCTGCGACCCACTAGATACCTAATCCGCAGATGTAAGAACTATTTTATATAATATGCTAGAACTATTTTGCGTTTTGAACGTAGCTTTGTGTTGTAAATTGATAACTGCATTTGAATTGTAAAGGCAATTAGACAAACTATGATGTAACGAAATATGAAGTAAATCTATACCTGTCCGTCTGTTTATGAATTATTGAAAGTCAGTTATGGTACAAAGTTGCAATATTTGCAACTTTTTGTTTGTTTATTATTAAATGACTAAATTTTTCGTTACATAATCTTAATTAAAGTAAAGGTTAGTTATCATTGCGTAGTTTCAGTTTGTAACATTATGCTCAGTGGAAATATAACTACATTATTTACTACAACTATTTTAAAGCTACCATCGATTCGAATGGTTTGGCTGGCCATCGCAGAAATAAGCAAGTTAAACTAAAGAATAAAACTACCTAGTTAACTATTAACTAGTTTTTAAATTAAGTTAGTTTAAGAATTTGGAATGTAACTTTGCATGCGCCTACATTAGGTACTTAGTTGGCTTCACTACCAGTAAAACAGGAATACAAGCATTTTTTGAAATGAATGCGACGAGAAATCATCGGAGAATTTTAATGAATATTCATAGAAATACGTTCAGCTTAAGATAAAACATACCTACGGCTAAGAATGCTAATTTGATGAGTTTTGTACTAATAAGTACTTACTTAGGAAGATGAAGAGCTGTTTTCTTTATGGGAAGTGAGCAGTCAGAGTCTTACATAAATTTAATCTGCAAAATGGTATATAAGCAAGTTCCTATGCATTTAAATTATGGACAACCGCACTTATATCGTAATCACGAAATAGTTTATTCATTCCTATTTTACTCCACGAATTAACATTTTTTCATTACAATTTTTTTTAAGGTTTTGTTCATAGTTACGAAGTTGCCTGTTCCATAATAACTACTTCTTCGTTCTTCATCTTCTTAGTTAGATGGCAATATTCATAATTATTTTTTTAATATAATGTTCAAAGAAATGTTTTAAGTTCCCAGTTTTGTTCTAAAGTTCAGCCAAGACGCGGTCACACACATAAAGATTTGTTCGATTGAATGCACTTGTGTGAGGACGCCTTAAAGCTCACCGGCCATGGTTGCCACGTCTAATATTTATTTAAATATTACTTAGCTTAGTTTGTCAACATTTGAATCGCCTATACGGAAAAAATAATTATCAGTCACCTTTTGCAGCGATAAACTATTTCGTTTAAATCCAAGGCGGCAAATTTATACTTCAAGCATATTAGAATATTTAATTATAATTATTTCTTTAATAGCTGATGATTTTTATCTAAAATAATATTATAAATAATCTCATGTTTTTGGTACCTAGTGGAGAGAGTGGACGCCCAGCTTAAGTTGTGTTGCCAGGCATTAAAATTAGTTCTCCATTCTGGTTTTTGTTGACAGCTATCGGTGCAGAACGCGAAAAGTAAATATTTTTTACGACTACTTTGTACGTCGAATTGTTTTGCAATTGGACACGATTGCCGACTCGGCAAAGCACTTTGTGTACAATCACAGACAGAATGGTTAAACCTATACCGCAACAGCTGAATGGAATCATTTTGATGTAGCAGTATCTACCTAGAAATAGAAACGTACATACATCTGTCATAATATCTATAAATATATTCTAATAATTACATATATTATGAAGTAAAAAATATCTTTTATTTTTATATGCATAGTTCCAAACGAGTATTATGTAGTCGACTGTACATCGCTGCAGAAAAATGTGCAATTATACTGGTGTGGGGTATTCGAACTATAGTTTCAGTCTTTAAAACTATTTTTTATTTTATTATGTTTATTTTATACAGAAGGAGTGTATTTTATTATTGGTTTATGTTACTATTTATTATAAATGTTTATGTTTGAGTTATTATTACAAGCGCGTATTAAATTTGATGTTAACATTAATAATATTTCTCTAAACTATTATTCGCCAATTGGTTTTGTGTTATTATAACAATAAAAGTTATTGAATAAATTATTAATATGTGTAGACTGTTGACCTAAGAATAGTACCTACCAAACCATCGTTTACTTATTTTATTTAATAAACGAGTATAGTAAAACCATTTGTAAAATGAACGCCCCTCCACCGAATCCTGTATTTTTTTTTCTGTGTTTTCTGTTTTTCTGTATTTCCTCTCACACGTTGAAATCATCACGGTTTTGTGGAGGGGAGTTCATTTTTAGAATGGTTTTACTATACCTACATATCACCAACAGTTTATTAGTTACCTATTTCGCAATTTATTCCTCCCTTACCAACTTACTGCGACAACCTACCCCTCTAGTAAAGGTGGTAATTAGAGATAACAATTCCTTGAAGAGCTTTTGAGGAGAATTCTGTATTTTTTTTACCAGGCGAGTTGTGTTGTGATCATAACAATTTATCTGATTTATCCGGAACAGCGGATATAAGTATATATAGCAGTTTATGTATAAAATAAAGATATTGTAAGGCATCAAATGATTACAAGGCTCAAGGTTCAAAAGTTTATTCACATAAAACATTGCCGTTTTTATAACCAATGCGTTCTATGCTAAATAATAATATAGCAAAAAAAATACAAACTACATTTCGTGATACTCAAAGTTTATATTTAAAAAGCATTTAGCCAGAAAGCACGGTTGGAAATCAACATTTACAATGTACTACTACAGTAAAAGATAATTCAACCACGAGCTAATACTTAAGCGTGCACTTTTATTACAATCCCACAATTTCGGACTTGTTATAAAGCGTCTTGCAAATTATCATCGATACTGAAGCGGCTTCTTCAAACGGATTAAAAAATGCTTCGCTATTTGAGTCCTTTTAGCTTCGTGCGGACTTACTTACTAGTTCGTGCCTAGGTAAGTGTAGAGAAAAAAGTGCTTTGCGAATATAATAAAAAAATAATGCCACTTTATATTGTAATTGTATTACTCAACGCGAAAGAAGGCCGATTTTGGTGCTTTTGATAGTTGCCCAGGGATTGTTTGAAATATAAGAAAACATGGGAATACCACGGAGCTAGATGTTGTTGTCTAATTGTCGTGTGTGTGCCTTTTGTGCCAATGTAATACAACGTCCCACAAATGCCCACAGGTCTCCTCCACAGAACCCTCAATTTTTTTGGTACTAATATTTTTTAGTACGCTTTCCTGGCGGGTTAGTGATTACAGTACATTGGGAACAGTAAATAGGTCTACTTTGTTGCCTTGTCTGGTCAAGATAAACTAAACTACGTTTGTTTACATAATGCACTTTTGAAAGTAATGGTACCTAGGACATTTAAGTGAAATAAATTCGCTTTAGAGAACAGTACCTACCTGCGTGTATGTCGTAATTGAAATAGTATTTATAACGTTTCTGAAACGATAAAAGTTTTATTATACACGTCCATTGAAGATTCAAAGGATTTTATGCGATAAAGCGACATTTATACAAACGTACTTAGAAATTACGCATACTGAATTAATTCAAGTATTATCTTTATATGATATAATTTTGTAACTAAACATCTAAATAAAATTAAAATAAAAATAAAATCGTATTGAGAACATCCTCTTTTTTTGAAGGTGGTTAAAAAGTAATAAGCTATGCTTTATACATCTAGCTAATCAGGTGAACAATGATCCACTCTCACCACACACGCAACTTTGTCTGGAAAATTTTCCTCCTGTGAATGAAACTCTCCTGTTTCCAAATGAAAGTTTTTAATTTGAATAGATTTTGATCGCAAAATGATTTTGAAGATTGAAATAGTAGACAACGCGTTCAATAAAAAAATACGAACTATTTTGCTCAATAATATTAGGAAAAAGTTATAGTATTTCTGGTCACCTCAACATTAAATGTTTGTGTATGCAATAAATAAATAAATAAATTATACAAAACCATTTAAAACAACTTTACTTACTTACTTTTATTTACTTAGTGAATTTCTACGTCGTGGGAGTTCCATAATTTAATTACTCCGCTTCCGATAGTAAATACTTATGGGTAGGTAAATATCATAATTACCTATCTGTCTCCTCAAAGTTTACCTTTAATCGGAATGTTGGGTGGTCAGTTTTATATAAGGTGTACCAGAATGAGTGGATAAACTAAAAGGTGCCTCACAGATAGATCCATAAAAAATGTACTATAACAAACAGTTTCACCATTTAGTAAATTATAGGAATAGAGTACCTATAGGATATTTTTTTGTGCCTTCTTAAAGTGCAATTCTAACACTGGCTTAGTAACATCATAGACTAAATAATTTAGTCTATGGTAACATCAACATCTGATAAAAGGAATCAGTAATAAGATTCTTTTAATTTTTTATAATCCTTCAAACGTATACAAAATATGAAAGTTAATCAAAGATCAAAGTAATCAAAAGGTTGAAGGAATGAATTATAGCACGAGCAGAACAAAGAGTCACACAAGCAATGTAAAATTAAATTAACTTCAGTAACACAGACCGCAGACGCAATATCGACGGAACATTTGTTATTACCAACGTTTTCTACAAAAAGAAATCGAAATGCTTTACTACTTCTTTATGTAAATACCATTGTATCTGCGCTATTCCCATCTTGAATGGGAACAAGCTGGTTATTTGTAAATGTTGATGGTTTCAAAAGTACTTGCAAGGTTTCATCATCACCCCTATACGTTCCTATTGCTAGGTAGGACGCAGGGTAAATTGTACCTACAATAAATATTTCTTTATCTTTAAGTAATAATGTTATTAAATCCAATTTTCCCTCGGCGTTTCATGTCAACACTAGCAAGCTGTTATTTGTTTTATTAATTTATTTAAGGACCTCCAACAAAATATAAATTAACTAATATTCTCACCATTAGCAAGGTCTTTGAATCTTATGATCTCCAGCTTATAATTACTTTTTATTGTATTTTTAATAAGGAGTAGGTAATCAACCTTCGATTTAAGTTTTTTAAAGCAAAAAATATTAAGTACAGTATACTGCAGATTATGCTACTATAATCAAATTCAGAGAACTAATCATATTTAAAGAAAACCTTTACTAAATTAGATATTGCTTCTGTGAAGCGTTCTGTTTTATAGTTTGTGTGAAAGATGTTTTTCAGTTTGAAATGCAAATCGAAACCTTTCATTGGATTCTTCGAACCAATCTCTTTTGCAACCATCCGACATTTTACCTATTTGTAAACATCAACCTTTACAAATAGTCCAGTCAATTTATACAAAAAAATGAGGGTGAAGTTACATAAAGTCCCAACAAGCTGGATTTCTGTGAAATTGTTCAAATCATAATTATAAACAATGTCTAAAAGATCCCCATCATTCCACGTTAAGGAAAAAGTTTTATTCAAGGTTAAATGTCAAAAAATTTAGTTTTTCGCGATTTTCAGCAAAACGGTAAGTTTTATCATAAAAGTACCTAGGACAAAATTGTAGATCATGAAATTATCTATCAAAATGTATCAACACTTTTTTATTACAAGCCACCGTTTCTGAGATATAACGGTTCAAAAAGTTATAAAAGTTGGCATGCACAAATTGTCAAGTTCCCGATAAGACGATGTGGTCGCTCAGCGACAAAGCCTTTTTCTTGTAATTAAATAAAAAAAATAAAAAAAAATTGTCAAGGCCGGTCGTGCTCTAATATTGAATCACAAACAACGGAGGATTCGTTTCGTTCCGACAAAGTATCATGCGATACATCGCTATTGACGCAATTTAATAACTTTTTGAACATTTCATTTCATTTTGTAAACAATTTTTATAACTTTTTGAACCGTTATATCTCAGAAACGGTGGCTTGTAATAAAAAAGTGTTGATACATTTTGATAGATAATTTCATGATCTACAATTTTGTCCTAGGTACTTTTATGATAAAACTTACCGTTTTGCTGAAAATCGCGAAAAACTAAATTTTTTGACATTTAACCTTGAATAAAACTTTTTCCTTAACGTGGAATGATGGGGATCTTTTAGACATTGTTTATAATTATGATTTGAACAATTTCACAGAAATCCAGCTTGTTGGGACTTTATGTAACTTGAAATGTTTAAATTGACTGGGCTAAAACTAAGAGCAAATGTGAATAAATAATAGGTAACGTTATAATTTACTCTTTTTTAGCAACAAATTCACAAATTTTCGCATTTATATTATTTGTAGGATAATTTCACCTAAAATGTGTTTAGAAGCAAAATAATCAGAATAAAATAACTTTTTAAAAAATAAAACGTAAAAAGTCTCAAACTTAAAACGTTCACAAATAATACGTGTTTGTAAATGATTTTGTAATGCCACATACCAAGGTAAAGTATTTGTTGAAAGACTTATGCAAAGTTGACATGAAGGTTTATGCAGAGGAGGCGGTACAAATATGGGATAGAGGCCTATCCTGGCATGATAGCGCTCCATAGCAACCGCTCAAGTCAGCCACATACCATAGAGTAGACTGGTTCCTTTTCTATACGATTTGTATGGTCAACTTTCGCTAGAAGTGCGTTTGTGGTATTGCTTAAAACGTGAAGCCGCGAGAGATACCAATCGTGTTATAATGTTTAAACATGCATTTGCTTTTACGCGGTTGTGTGGAGAATTTGCGTGAACACAATACGATATTAGCTGGTATGTAATGAATAATACGACTAACGTTGAAAATATAAACCGATCTTAAATGATGTATTTTGATATATATATTTTTTTGCCCAATTAATATGATTTTTTATTATGAAGCCTTGACTTGTTTTGATGAGACCTATAGAAACCATACAAAAAGTATTTTAATATCACCTACTCTGTATGACTTCAAATTTATACTCTCATTTAGTATGAACTTTATTCTCATACATCGTTCGCAAACTATAAGATACATAAAATAATACACTTATATCCACTTACCTTACACTTCATTGCTAGCACAAGTTGGTATCTGTGGGCAGTGAGAGCATCCTTGTACGACCCCTGGCTGAAATAGGCCGCGCCGAGGTTCCCATGAGCCCGGCACTCCCCAGCCGTGTCTCCGAGGCTTTTGGCCACAGCCAGGTCCTGCTGCATGTAGTTGATGGCTGCGTCCAACTGGCTGAGGGCCCAGTGGGCTGAGGATAGGGCGCTGAAGACTGAACCTCTGTGAAGAAGGATATTAGGGTAATGATGTTTAAATGGGCAATGGGCAGGTTCTACATAAAAAATATAATAGTACGTAAAAAAATTCGGGACTGAACTTTTGTAAAACCCGGGAATCTGAGCTAGAAGCGCAATTGTATTGAGATGGACATAAATAAATGGAAATATTGCTGGACAATTTACACAGCAACAATTAGCCCTGTGGTAAACTTAAAGCTTGTGCTACGGGTGCTACATTTCTGATATCTAAATATATAAAAATCTATGTATAATAGAGAAGTTTCGACAGCTGAAATAGGATGAAGCAGATAATTAGGTCCAATCACAGTAAAATAAGCATAGTATTTTACTCATGCCAGTTCACGTCAAACATGAATCAATCAATCTGCATCCTTGCTACTTTCCCACCTCGCCAATGCATATCTAACTACCAATTACGGGGTGGTGATAGATCAATAAAGATTTTTCTAACGGTTAGAAAGCTGTACTGCTTACCGTCCGGTTTTCCCTGATGTCTATCCACTACAATTAATAATACCTATTCAGACAGCTGTTATTAATATTCACTTAACTAAGGTTTACATCTAAAACCCTAGGTTTCTCAACAAATGATTTTCTAGTTGGAGAGATCGAAGATCATAATCATCATCACCCCTATTTAAGTACCCTTTGCTGAAACGCACCATCACTGTTTTTAAACTCAAATACAAAATATTTATGAGAATCGTTAAAGGGGACTTCGTATTCCTTTAAGCACCAGCAACGGCTCGAGGACATCCAGACTCACATTCCTTTATTCAGCTAATGTTTTGTATGTTATTGCTAATCGTACTAGCGTTAACTTTGGCAAAAAAACGCCAAAAAATGTTTTTTCATTTTTTCAATTCTAGAACCTTTATCCAATAGTTCGGTTGGATGGTTATATAAAAGCTATCCCGTATCCACAGTCGACCTTCTGTCCAATCCAATCATTAATTCAGTATTCATAGCTTATAAATATTATTTATTATAAATAATATCACTAAAATATTATCAGAAACATCAACCCAACGACTAGCAGTAGCAATCGACGTCAAATTATGCGACAGTTAAATGCTATTTAATATTTTATTGACATGAATATTATCTCGAACATAAGAAATTGAAATCGATTCCTCGGAACTCAAAAGTATTTTTATGTGACAGAGTAAGAAGCTTGAGTAAGTACAAATGGCTCAGGAATGCCCAATCGGCGGCGGTTGGTTCAAAAGAATCCAATATAATTAATGCTAATTACCATGTCCTATTCGATTACAGAGTTACGAAACAATCAAAGCTCAGCCACTTATGCAAATGCGTACCATTTAAGGCGATCATTTTATACGTATCATTATAGAATACCATTATTATCAAAGCATCTGTCAACGGAGATAATCTCGATGGAGATCCGATACATTCCCAGTTTGTAAACGAGCGGTTACAATTATTTAGGGTTCCTTTGTGTGAGGTCAGCGTAACTTGGGTAAAATTTGAACTTGGATTTTTTAAATTTAATGTGTTTCGGCTATGTTCGGCCACAAATAAGACAAGTTATTGATGGCAACTACCTACTCTAATTGACGACCTCTGTTGCGGATTCGATTCCAGCCTCAAATGGTACGATCTGCAAATATATTATAATCATAAATAAATCAATATGTAGCTCTTGCTCTAAGCTTATTATTTTTTAATAATATGGTAATATGATAAACCCTTGTCTACTAACCGCGGAATCAAAAGCTAGCAACAAAAGTATCTCTTGGAACCCACCGTGTTGCCAGCCGTTCCCACTTGCCCCCCCGCTGCGCACAGAAAGGGTCCGTACCCACAATCGATCCATCACCGCGCTGATAACATCAGACGAGGTGTGGGTTTCGACACCTCGTGGGTTTGACATTGACACTTGGTAAGTTGACAATTTCGGTATTAAGCATCTCGCTCGAGTACCGTGCGGTGGTGACTACGGTCATTGACCAAGATAAAAATTAGATGTTCGATTTTAGTCTTGATTTATGACTTCCTTCAATTAAGGAAGTAACAGTTATAAACTTTGTTTTAATTGTTCTGAATTATAAATTCATTTAACAAGTTAAATATTTTTACATTTAACAAGTTAAAGCTTTAATTATTACAGACAATAACACATTTTACACATTCAAGATTTTTAAATAACTAAATGAATGAAAAATTCAAGATTAAGTTAAGAATTTAGATAGAATTTAGAAAAATCATACAAATCTTTTCTTATTTATAAATGTTTAATTGTAGAAAATTATAATGTATCTAGAACAGTTTTGTGTCAATGTGGGCAACACCAAATCACATAGGGAGTCGTAAACTCGTCCCAACGTAGATACAAAAAGAACAAAATTAAATGTAAAGTAGACCAGTTTTGAGGATATCATCGTGCTATGCTTATTGAATCAACAGCAACATGAAAATAGAATTTATATTCTCTATAAAAAAAATCACAATTCTTAAGACAGTTGTTACATTGTCAGCGTTTTTTTCTTTAGGTACTTCTTTAGACCAACTTGTCTTGATCGTTTTGTTTAAAAAATATCATATCCGAATAAATATAACGCTTTATCTTAAAAAACAATGATTGTTTAACTGTTGAGTCTTTACTCATTATGTCTCATTTATGTCTCTACTTAAAAAAGATCTATTGTAAAGAATTCGTAAAAATGACCATTAACATTATTTTAAAATGGCACAAATCCTGCGTAGTTTAAATTTTATACTGCTGTATATTTCAATTTTCTTATCTAATGAAAGATAACTAAGGAATTCTAAATGTCAAATTGTCACCGGCAACAACCACTGTTATCAGAACATTTTAATGTTTTATTACAAGGTATAAAACACGTCTCGTTCCCTTTAATGAGGACAAGACAAATTACTTGACCACATAATCGAGTTCATTATTTTTACAAATGAGCCACAGACATCGGCATTTGCAGGGTTAAAGCAAAAATTGTCTCATATACCGGCAGCATTTGTGGTTCGATTGTTTCATTTTATATAAAAGATAAAGTATAATTTAATCTTTAATTATTTTTTTGTTAACAATCATAACGAAAAATAGCGCGGGTTTCATAAAATAAAGTTTTCTTAATAATTATTATTACACAAGGCTTCGAACTTAGACCAAAATTAACGTCTGGTAGATATAGGGGCTCGAAAATATTTTTTGTGTTAATTTAGGTTGAGTGTAATACATTGCAAAGAGTTCCCTTAAATCACAAGCCACTGACAGTGGGATAATTTAAATGTATTTAAAGGACGGTTATCTTTTGCGGAATTTCGACATTTTGATTTATAATGTTACAGCATTTGAGAGAATTGTGCAAATTTGGACTCTATACGAAGAAGAATATGGTTAAAGTTTTAAAGGTCAGTAAATGTGTTAAGGAATAAGTCCCAATAAATTCCGTGTGAAATATTAAGCTTTGTCTTATAATTGCGCTGGTCTAATTATTAAGAGGTGTTTGTTGCTCTGTGGTGCCTTATTCAGAAATAGCAACAACTTAAATTGTGTACGTAGTATATTGTAATCAACATAATTTTAAACAAAACGCCGTGTTACATCCGGTATTGCTTAGAGTTAGAGAGTTGAACCTTTGAAATGAAAATCGAGAGTAGTTAGTTACTCCCATTTAGCCAACACGGATTTTGAAAGTTTTGTTCAGTCCAGAAATTAGTTATAATTTACAAACCCAAAGGTAAGTCCTACTCTACGCAATTATTTCGATAAACATATTCAGTTGATATGAGGCAGAAAGTTTTTGAAAGTTTTCAACTCATCACCGGAACTTTTAATACCTACCATAGACTATTCGGTACTTACCGTAGTTTTAAGGAGCAGGAGCCGATCCTCAAAGCTGCCTCAAGCACGGTCACCGCCGCCTGGTAATGTCCAGCTGCAAGCAACTCTTGGCCCACCACCTATAAATAAAAATAATTAAGTTAAATTCAATTCAAATAATTATATACACTTCTAGCCTTTGCCAGCTAAACATGGGTATACCCATGTTTTCTTCCCTTTTAACTTTTAAAGGTTCTTTGGGTTAGGTACTACGACTACCTACATTAAAACCGAAATCATCTAAATCTTAATAGTGGTCATAATGATTATTAAGTTCTTTAGTAATTAAGTTCTTGAGTTATAAATAAGAAAGATGACAGAATCAAAATCCATCACACTTAAAATTTAAGTTTCGAATCTATCGAAACTATCGAATTTGTAAAAAGTTTGAATATCAATTTTTTAAAGAACCTCCTTCCGGGAACTTTTTTTAAAAGCTTTATACATCTGTCACTTCGTGTTGTAAGTAGAAACTTGTGCGTAGCGGCAAACGGTATTAAGGTAAAGCAATACTCTATTTGACGAACACACACGAAGTGTTTGCCCTTTAAAACGAGTTTTTGTTTGTCTATTTACTGTCTTTGTCTATTATTGTTTCAGATGAGCCGTTTTATTTTTGTCGGTTTTGTTTTTAGACCACTTTAATAGAATTTTTATCCGTAGGATTTAAATTCAACTCTTCCGGTTTTTTATGGACTATATAATATTTTTGCTATATAATATTTTTATTAAAAAATATTAAAAATGCAATTATTCGTTTGTGGGAATGTTTATAACTCTATCAAGTAGTGACTAAATTGACACAACTTAAAATGCATAAAACTTAGGACCGGGTAAGTCCAATAAAATGCAGACAAGGCTGTGGCGCAAATTTAAAAGGACTAAACAGACCTTAATCCAAAATATATTCTTTGTAAATAAAACTTGCATAGCACTTTTAAGTTTGAACAAGGGGACACAAAGGTTGCTACCAAGGATAAACGGTAAACTAAAAAAAAAAACATTCGAACATTCAAATGACGGGCATCTTGCCCGGCAGCATTTGGCCTGCCGATCAATGTCGCGCAGATTGTATGTAAATTCGAGGATCGTATTTATAGGCCTTTGATCGCAAAGCCATTGTTCCCGATCCGCCGAAAATGCCCAATGCTACCAACCGACTAAATAGGGTTGGCAGAATGCTGGTTCAAGGTAAAGGCGCAATCCTAAATCAAATGTAGAATCACAATTATTTTATCAACGGGTTAAACCGTAAAGTTCTATTAAGATAATTAATTATCATTATCATAATGACCACTTTTATGGAAAATGGCACATATCTCCCCGGAAGAATCTATTATTGGTCTGGGAGATTTGGTATTATCCCCGTGCTTAGGTAAGTGATCGCAGTAAGATGACACAGTACACTGAATCTGCTGCCTTACTGGAATAGTTATCATAAAGTTGGCGAAAAGCTGGGTGGTACTATTCTAATGACACCCCTACACGGCAAAATATAAATCTACCAAAATGATATATCAACATACGTTTTAGATTTGTGTCTCATCTCTACGCTCTACAATCTACGTACGAGAAGGAAAGGAATGTATGCAAATACCACCGGGCAAACTGGGCACATTGTGTTATGTTTGAAGGTTTGCCATCTAAGGCCAGCTTCTAAAGCTAGAAGGTTGTTTTAATGAAAATGAAAAAAAATGTATTACCTTAAAATACAGCAGACATATGAGCGCTTTTTTATGGTTGCTTTAAGTAGTTTTAAACAATAAATTAATTTTCATTTCATTTTATTATAAAAAATACTTTTAATTCTACATACTTCTATCTTCAGTTGCATGTCTTCCTCTTGGCGAATAGAGACTGCATAGTTCAAACCACACATTTAAAACATACAGAGTTTTTTAAGGACTTGATTATGAAAAAATAAATAATTAGGTAGGTAATTATGCATCGGATAACCCGTGCTCAGTAGTTTATCATAATATGGGATATTATAACTCTTTCAATATTAGCCTGTACACACATTTTCAAACATCCCCGAATTTAACCACCCATTGCTTAATGCTTACTAAAAATACATATTACATAATGATTATACAGCAAATGCCTTATTTCAAGACGTTAAACAAACAACCCGATACTTTCATACACATAAGTGGTTCGGCTAAAATTGAAACGTCGTTATTTCCTAAAATGGCTCAGTAAATAGGTTGTAAAGGAATACTGTGAATTGAACTTGTGTGATGGCAACATTCGCTGTCAACTGTCCTGCAGCGTGGGTAAAGGTCTATGCAGAAAGCTCTGACGTGTGTGTATTTTGGTATCATCCCAACTAAATATAATAAATGCAACGTCAAACCACTACTAAACCTACATATTAAATTGATATGGAGATAGCTTAAATGACGGAAAAGGAAATAGGCTAGACTAGATTTTCCGCAGAACGGTAATCAAGTATGAGCAACTACGGGTTCGAAT
Source organism: Chloroclystis v-ata (assembly GCA_963691955.1). Taxonomy (NCBI): domain Eukaryota; kingdom Metazoa; phylum Arthropoda; class Insecta; order Lepidoptera; family Geometridae; genus Chloroclystis; species Chloroclystis v-ata. The sequence goes on along the minus strand of OY829902.1, from coordinate 14,519,963 downwards.
AAAATGTAGTTTTATTTTCAGTTATTGTTGTTATTTTGTCCTTCAGTCTTTCCAAAAGAAAGAAGATATCGCTCACTGTTATAAAAATGTATGGTCAATATTGTTTTGTTGTATGCAATGACGTGATTTTAATTCTTTACAGTATGTTTGCAGTTATATGTTTCATTTTGAAAGTTTTTTATAATATCCAAGAGACATCTATACAGTACAGGCACATAACATATTATTACACTACGGTACAGGTGTCAAGCAGGCTGATTCTATTTGGTATTACATTAACCTTTTTATTTTTAAACAGCTACACCTATTCAAATAATCTAAGTACTTCCTGCCATCGACAGAGTGTACTCACCTTTACTGGTATCAGATACCATCTCGATACCAAAATAATGTAAGCCATTAATGTCCCGGATATACATATATCAGTGAGCGAAGAAAGGCCTCCTCTTTTACATAAAATTCCCAAAAAATATGCGACTGTCTTCGACATTTATGAACTGCCTCACTGCAGCTGTTGATTTAAAGCTAAATGCATAAATATTGGTGCTTGTCTTTTTTGAGTGGGACGTGATTTGCAAGGTTTTCTAGTAAGAGAGAATCTGTTTTACGATATTAATTAATAGTAAATTGCGACATTTCTTATTACATTCTGATGGCATTTCTGTATATCTCATGAAAATAAAAATCTAGTTAAATTCAGATTTTAGGAAGTAACTATTCTGATCAATGTTGTTGCCTTGAGTTATACAATTTTAAACAACAGCAGATGTGAGATATTCTGTATTTTTTTTATTTATTGACATTTGTTATTTATAAACTTATGTTATTGATATTGATTGAATTAATGATTAATTTGCTGTCATTTATTATTCAGTAACTATTTGACATTTATTATAATATTATGTATTATTTGACGTGTAAAATATGTTAACCAATAAATGTATTATTTGATTGTGAATTAAATTCTCAGGGCTACTTACAGATATAAGAACAAACGGTGACTGGTCCAGCTTCATAGCCTCTAGCTGGCGGAAGGTGGGTTCCAGGGTCGTGCGCAGCGGAGACTTGAGAGAGGCTTCCACCAGCGCAGCCAGGAGCTGTCGGGACGAGGGCTCCACACCCAGCCCTGAGCTGAACGCGGCCAGCGCCTCGCCGTGACGACCGAGGCATTGCAAGGCTACTCCTGGAAGAACGAAGAATGTTACAGAAAGTCAGACGAGGTATATGAGAAAAAAAAGGTTAGTAACGAGTTAGTGAGTACCGTTGTCGTCAATAATCATGTTATTGTTCAGTTAGAATTTTGTGGCCCAATTAGAGCTATAAATAATGCTGGTTAATGTTGAATTAAATTGGAGAGGCACATGTCCAGTAGTGGGACGTAATATAGGTTCGTAAGTCTTATAAAGCCTAAGCAACTAACTGAAAAAAACTTGTTGCATTTCTGCATTACCTTTATGTTAAGCAGTTTAGTAATAGACTCGGAATGCGGGCCTATTTTTACCTGAATAACCTGAGTTCGATTAAGCTTCAGAATTAGCCAAGCTCTTATAGATTCGAGGAGGCTCCTTTACACCAAACATTAAACTTATAACCGAACAGCAGACTGCAAATTATAACGCTAGACATATCAAACGGGACAGCCTGTAACACAAAGCTGATTTCCCTACGATCTCATAAAAGATAGAAGATTATGGAGTTAACTTAACCTGGATTAACTATTTTATTACTACCGACATTTTCTTTATGAGTTTTAAGGGGAAACCTGACATTTATAGTACGAATATCTAACTTCTGTTTAAATGATCGGTGTTGCTAGTAGAACACCATGGTAGTACAAAATGCCATATCTCCAAATCGTAAATTTGCTTGTGGAGAATATGGTAGATGCATTTTGTTGTTAAAGTCACACAAACACAGACAAAAGAATCGCGATTGACAACTATTTGCATTTGAGCTCAAACAGAAGAACTACTAGTTTCTATTTACGCACACATCTTACAAACTTTTTCATTGTTTTTGGTTTGTTGGCGTTCGTCTATTGAACTCATAATAAATATCGGGGAACTTCGTGTAATCTCCACGATAATAATCTAGAATCTTACGGCTTGGTGATTGCTGGGAAATGTACACAGATCGACCCCGCTGCCAGTTATTTGATATATGTATATTCGGTTTGACGACATCCACGAGATAAGATAAGGAAGTACTTTTAAGCCGGCGCCTGTATGCCTTAATTATAATGCAATGTTATTGTATAGTATCGTGCAATATCGTTTTCATTATAACGCGTGCGAACTCTGGCGCATAACATTCAGGCTTTTTATCGACTTCTCTGTGCGTGATCGTTCGTATACTTTCGCTAATTATTGTCGCCGGGAATCTCTGTTAGGTTTGTTGTTTTATTGATGTTTTATGTGTCTGCTATTGAATTCTTTTGAGACATTGTGCGGAGTTTATAATAACAGTAGTACTAAATTCCTGATACGATAGTTTCCGGGTTCACTGCCTAGTCTTTAAACGCAAGGAGTTTTACTAAATCTAATTAGCGGAGCAAGGCTTGGAGCATTATATAGTTACATAGTTTTGTTTGTTTTTGATATTATTCATTTGCCGATTCTCAGACCTACTGATACGCATATAAAAATTGATAAAGCCGTTTCGGATGAGTAAGACATGGAAATTTTATATAATATATTTAAATTACCTTGTCTGTAGTAAGCCTTAGGCCAGTTAGGGCAGAGCTCTCGGGCTCTCGTGGCGTCTTGCAGAGCTGCTGCGAAGTGCCCCTGTTTCAGTCTCGCTGCTGACCTATAAACATATTCTAATTACATCATGTCTTGTGAAATGTATTTTAAGACTTGGTTAATTAATGGTGCAGATTTTAACGTCAGACTGCGTAGAGTAGACAGGCATAATTAACTTGGAACTTGGGTAAGGAATACCCATTAGTCAATGCTGAGCTACAGATTTCATTTTAATGTGTAGGAAGATTAAGTTGTGCAGAGTAACATTGACTTACTTACTACCGACAGTATTTTTATTTCATTTTAAAACTATAAGTGAATAATACTTAAAATTGCCGCCTGGGACAAAGTTTAGTTGATCTGCACACATAAATGAGAATAGAATTGGTGCGCAAATTTTAATGCTCAAAAAATTGGTGCGCAAAATGGGAATACTCCATTTGTTCCACTATAATCTGATACATATTAAGCTAATTCGGGTTATATTGCTTCGAGCTTACGACGGTAGTTTGTTCTATGAATACTCTAGCCAATATACATACCTATTACTGTACAGTATGTGGTTAGCAGGGTCGAGCGTCAGAGCGTCCGTGTATAGAGCGACGGCGGTGGCGAAGTCTCCGGCCTGGCACGCGGCGTTGGAGGAGCGCACCTTCTCCACGAATAGGGCTCTGGAGGCCGCCCCGAGAGACGCCGACCCGGTTGGCTCCACCTGAAGAAAGACAAAGAATGATTGAGTTTACAAAGAAAGTACCTAATTATTTTGTCCTTCTTTGTGTATCGGGGAAATAAAGATGTTTCTTGCATTTCCTCGAAACCTATAGTAGGGTAGAGCGGGGCTAGTTGAGCATAGGGGCAAGTTGGGCAATCGCAATATCTCGAAAACTATTCACCGCACGCGTGGGCATCCTATGGCGGAAAGAAGGGGTCGTGGGAGGGGTACTCATTGCGCAACCACTGGTGGTGGCTCGGCAAGCGAGTGAAGCGTACGCGCACATTGTTTATTTTGATACCAAAAAGTAAAAAATTCGTTCACCGCAAGTTTTCGTCTGTATTAGTCAAATGATATCCGTTTTCAACCGGATAAGTGTTAATCTTTTATAAATTTACTGTACTTTTGATATACATAAGGTTTCTGTGTACAATTCTTACCGTTTTTTCAGAATCTCGCTTTTGATTTGAAATTTAGGGGTAGGGGTTAGTTGAGCTAAGTTGCTCAACTGCTGTATAGGCACATACAAAATGTATGCCAGGTGCTCGACTTACTTTCTTTTGTATGAATTTCAACAGTGATAACGATGATTAATAAGTGATAAGTTCTAGATTTAGTAAGATCTTATTAATATAACAGAAAAACTGAATCTAATCCTAAAATTAATTTTAAGATACGTTGATGTTATGTTAATTCTAATTCCAGTTGATTATTCAAAGAAAATCAGCTTAAGTTTTGTCGCTAAAAGACTTTTAGTAAAGGGTTTATTGTTAAACCGAAGTTGTATTTCATTTCTATTTAACAGTTAACCCATGGTTTGGCTAGACTTTCTAACTGCTCAACTTACCCCATACCCTTGCTCAACTTACCCCACCTATGGGGTAAGTTGAGCATGCATGACATTTTGCATTTAAACCGCTATAGCTCTTAAATCCTACTTATATAAAGTAAATTACTATGACACTTTTGCGAAAGGATATATTACTTATCCATTAGGATGCGTAAGTACACATTGAGACTTATAGTTGAAGAGTTATATCGTCTCAAGTGAAAAATTGCTCAACTAGCCCCGCCCTACCCTAGTAATATGTACCTATATCATTTTCATATATAGGTTCCATTAAAGGATAATTGATTAAAGAAAACGGGCGCAGTGTAAAAAAATCAACAAACATTCAGGATATTTTCGAATACCTACATACGAGGTAAATTTTAATCCCACACGCAATCTCCATGTTATAATCCACTAAATATTCCATATAAACTACACACTATACAGGAAGTTTATATGGAATTTAGAAGCCTTTATACCTTCGTTATCTGTTAGGCCTTATTGAATCGTAATTGACGCGTTCGGAAATAATATCAATATCTATAAAATCTACTTTTACGTCCCTTTGTAACGACTCTCGAGTCAGTTTAACGACGAATCATTTCCTTGAGAAAAGCAATGTAAATTCTTAGAGGCCTTTAAAATCGAATTATGCTTAAAACATCATATACTTATTATAAATAACTTAATATCTACAATTCTTAATCTCTCTTTTATTTTGCCTATCAAATACCAAGGATATTTTCTGGATTACATAATAAAAGTATCTGATACAAAAAAAGCTCGAAACGTAACTCAGAATTTCTCCTTAGTATCCTCCAATCGGTAGCCAAACCAATTCCCCGAAAACGATTAAAAATTAATATTCTTGTCACTAATATAAATGAAATAAAAGGTAAGTCCATAATCTTATGAATATAACAAAAAGCATTTCAAAATATAAAAGTCGTAATAATAAAGAAGATAAATGACAAGTTGCTACTGAATCTTAAAATCCTTTTAACCTTTAAGCCAGTACGTATAAAAGATAAGGAAGGGTTCCGTACAACTTTGAAATGGATAAAATTAAATAGATACTACGCGTTTATAAACAACAGTTTAGATTACAGTTAAGAACTACCAATCGACTAGCTTTCCTGTTACGTGTTTGAATACTTTAACACTATTAGCGCCCAAGACGCACAAGTGGACGCACTCGGCCCGGTGTACGGGGCTTTGAATGTGTTAACAAAAATAATTTTAATAAATATTCTTTACATATTCGTGAAACGACTAAAATTACTGTGTATAAATAAATTATGTAGTCCTTAAGACGAGTTCACTTTGAATGCGTTTTGTACATTATCTAATCGTGATTCTTGAAGTGCGTTTGGTCTAAGTTTACAAAGGAACCCTAAAATTTAAAGGTATTTATTTGAAAGAGCACGGGCGTGACGACCACCACCTGCTATCTACGATCCCATCGGAAGTGCCTTGTTTTTATCTGCATTCCCATACACAGAATATAACTACGCGATGAAAGCCGTCAAACTTCGGACTATTCAAGATATTTAAATAATTATCTACCGATTTTGGTTTTGTGATCTTTAAAAACAAATATCTACTGAAAAACCCTTTAAATTCAAATTCATGGATTGGATGATTTCAAAAAGATTTGCTGTAAGATGTTAAGATAACAAAATGGGCCTTAAAATTAAATACTAAAATAATAGCAGAGACGAGTATCTGCTAATTAGTAATTAAGATTCAGGTTTCTTCAAAGCCATCTGGCAATATTATTCAAGGATCAATCTGTTGATCCAAGAAATTTAATAAACCTTCTCTAAAATAAGCCAAGGAAACATTAAATTGGATTGAAAACGTTTGGTATTCATAATTAAAAAATTTAGTAGCGTCACAATTGGCATTTTTTCAATTCAACGCAGTTTACATAATCAAGGCTGGCGCACCGCGTAATATCAAAACTTGCTCATTTCCTTCAAACTTAATATCGTTTAAATTTTGTATAAAAGCCAATAAGCGATAAGTAACCCTATATGGGCGATCGGCATCATTACACGTTCAGTTCAGGTTCTCGGGGAAACTGCGGAACTCATCAGTTATAGGGTTGCCAGATGCAGACTATTTTCGTTTAAATTTACGTGCTTGACATTTTTATTTAACTCAGCACCAATCATTATTTTAGAAGCTTATTACAGAGACTAAAAATATTGTATAAGTGTTAAAGTACATAGGTATAATTTTTTTTAATTAATTTAATAACTTTTAATATTTTAATAATTGGTAACATGGTGTATAAAAAAACCTACCTACTTAAATCAATCAGCAAAATCTTGCATTAAAATTTAGCAACGCTTTTCATTTCAACACAAACAGTACATAACTACTAAAATTCAAGCAGTTAACCATAAATAAATAACTTGTCTTGTTTCCTTCGTATTGGACAAAGATGTAATAGTCTCCTAATTTATTTTCCTGCCTTCTGGCAACACAGCTCATCAAGAGGCGCGATTGTTTCGGCGTCCGCGTCGTGCGCCAGGTTACGATCCTTTATTAAAATTTCGTTTAAACAGACGCCTGATAGCGACGACGGATTGCATAATTATATTTCCTCAAAACGATCCTTCATCTTGTAAAGGTTTGGATATGGACCGCCCTGCATCGAGCTAAATTCGTTATGATATTATGTTGTCAGAATGTGATGTGGTTATTTGATTTTTGACTCAGATATGAAATACATCATCATCATTATCATATCAATTCATACTTTGTCCCATTATTGTGGACGGATCTCCGAGTAGAAAAGGTTAACCCACAAGTTAAGGGTTAATCACCACGCGTAAATTACAGGAACAGGTACAATAGTTACAGTTACAGTAGACATCTAGACATAAGGAAGCTGTTAGTCGTCTTCTGGAATTCCTTACATGGTTTGACACCACTTACTTACAAGAAGAGATCGGGTTCTAATATTTTAGCCTGGCACCACATGACTAAACTATATCAAAAATACCTACATAAATACTTATTGGACACTGCTTTGAAAATACATAATTTTAAGCGTACAAAGCTTGAAAACTAATTTATATTAACCGTACTTAAGGAATGTTAAGCGTTTTATGTCGATTAATCATGCTGTAATTGCGAGTACCACCCATTGAACTAGTCGAGTAGAGGCGTCATCTTACAATACATTCTTGGAAGATAATGAGAAAAACCCGTTGATTCAGATAAATTATATGATAATGACTAACTTCATTTCTTAGCATTGATAAATTATGCGATATGATGTATCTTGTACAAGCTTTTTTTTCAGGTTTGCTCACATATTTATTTCTTTTTGTGCGAAAAGATAATAATTAGTATGTGATGCTCTATATTATTGATCGATGGGTTGTTGTTCAAAATGGTTGTAAAATTTTACTGTACAAAATATATTTTGCCCGTTATTAAGCTACATGGTGGGTTAGTGGTTTAACGTTGACAAACTATATCCATTAAGCAATATTGTCACAGCGGGATGATGTACTAGCTGTATTCAATTAACTTATGTATGACCATGACCACTTACACTTGCAAATAAATCGTTTCTTAAACGGGCATTAATATGAACAACTATGTCGCTAACTTGACATTCTGCTATTTTTTATGTTGCCCGCTTAAGACTCTGAGTTTACCTGTACTCCGAATAGGTACCTCAATGTTACTCATTAATTATACTTTATTACTAAGTTCCTAGGGTGGTTCATTTAATTACGTCAATCCATAATGCGTCTCACATCCCACTACTGGGCACTTGTCTACTCACGCGGAGAGCTATATTGAATATTACTTCATATACTCGTATATCTAACATTACAAAACAATTCGCAGAGTAGTTTCTTTTAACAAGCAAACGTCATTTATTCTATCTAACCATCTACTTTATACACGTGCGTGAAAACAACGCACAATGCAGACAGCCGCAGGTATAAAGGCCCTAAAAAACAACTCAAAGTCGTCGGTCAACCTTTGTCTATCCTTTACGCCTATTTTCTTATTTTAGGGACCCTTGGATAATTACGATTCTTACCTGTTCCAAATGAAACAATTAACGTGTGTTGGTTCCGAGACAAATCACAAAATAATATGAGACCGGATTCGAGTAATTTCATAACCAACATTTTTTCACACACGTTTGTTTTATGGGAATCAATCTCGAAACTTTCCGGTTCTACCATTCGTTTTGGATACGAAATATTGAAGCGTATGTTATTTGTTTAAATATTTAAATTGTGAGATTATGTTTGTGTAAAAATCCCGTGGACTTCCGTGCATCTGTTGGCCCCGGGGTTTGGTTGCATCACGATTCCATTGCATGCTGTTCCAACCCGACCAAGTTTGGGAGTCCGGTATTATAGTGGATATTCGTGAGGTCAATTGTATTTTCCATTTGATGGGATTATTGTTGCGAAATCTCACACAACCCGCCGGATTCCAAACATACCTCTACAATTACCATTTCGTGACAGACCCTCACTTCCTTCGTTCGCTTCTTTCCATTCGCAGAAAACCTTTGACATTATTTTGTTTTATTATTTTGTAGAGAAGGCGTTGCAATAATAAAAAATATATTTATTTTAGTATCGTGTTAAAATTATTGAGAGATCCATAAATTAGGAATAGTTAGTTCTATATAAAGAAAAATAAAGATTTACATACGAGTAACATACCGGGATTAAATTTATACTAAATTCAAATTAAATAAACATTATAGTGTCTATCAATACACCAAGATAATACCTACCTGCCTATTTAGTACTTAGTTTAGTACAATTTAGCCGGGAATGCTCAATAAAGGACCTATAATGACTTCGATTGTCGGCCATAATGGCTATTACTATACATATTTTCCATTGTATTCTATTTTAGGTTGTATTTGAATAAAACTTTGTTAAAGCTTATAATATATGAAAAAGGTTTTATTAAAATGCATATACACCAACAAGTCACCAACTTACAAATATAGGTAAATATTCACTGTATTTTAAACGTTATAAACGTAAACGTTAATAATATTGCTCCTAAAACCATATGAATTTTTATAAGACAGAACTACGTAAGTACTTGATAGAAAATAATAGATATAAAATTGACGTAGCAACATTGAATTCCGTTCCGTCGTATTTCAAGCTGGAAATACTCAGTTTTATGAGTTTATAATACGCATTTGAGATATATCTTCAAGAAAATTAGTTTCTTATAGTAGTTTTTGTTCTGGCACGCGTATAATGCGCTGTTTTCTCGTGGTCCCAGGATTTTGTCCCTTTAATGGGACCACGAGGGATAACTGTTTCTCGTAGTCCCATTCCTATGCTCAGTAAAGTATTTATCCTCCTGTATATAGGTATTCTTCTTGCATAGATAAACTTTTTGGAGTGTGTAGTGAAGTGTTAGATGATGAATAAATGTCACTTGACTGAACACTTGCCATCCGAAATCTTTATTAAGACTATTATTAAAGAAATCATTAAGGGAGGCCTATGTCCAACAGTGGACGTCTAACGGCTGACATAATAATGACATTTTTAATGACAGCTGTCATCGAAAATGTTGCTCTCTCTAAGACTAATCATTTGCGTCTAGTACGGCATCTCTAGGTCCAGCCGTTTCGGAGTCGTGGTAGTTTAAAGTTTGACAGCTGTCATCGAAAATGTTGCTCTCTCTAAGACTAATCATTTGCGTCTAGTACGGCATCTCTAGGTCCAGCCGTTTCGGAGTCGTGACAGTTTAAAGCTTTACAGCTGTCATTTTGACAAATGTCATGTAGGCACCAATCGGTTTAAAGTGAAACTGTTGCAAGAATAATCATTGAATTCCTTATGTTGACTTAAGGACCCAAATAATATACTTCATGATTATAATGTCAGACGTTGGACGTCCACTGCTGGACATAGGCCTCCCTTTATGACCTCCAGGTATAACGGTCGGATGCAGCCTGCATCCACCGTGAACCAGCAGCCTTGAAAAGATCATCTGTCCCCATTGTTGGTGGACGTCCGACGCAGCGCTTGCCGATCCGTTGTCTCCTTTTTTACATTTTTTAGAAAAATTGAGATAAAATATTATTCTTACCTAAGTAATATGAAATTGCTACATTTATTATCAATGTTTCTTTTGGTAACCACAAATTTTTATATACAGGATGTAATTACACAACAATGGGACTACGAGAAACAGTTATCCCTCGTGGTCCCATTAAAGGGACAAAATCCTGGGACCACGAGAAAACAGCGGTATAATGCAGGAATCACTAGTATTGTGGAATGTAGCTCGTGTCGATCGATTTCGCGCGCAATCATCGTCTTCCATGTTTTTTTTTGTTTGGCCTTTGGGCAGGCAATGGTCAATAGACCTTACAGCCTTGTCTTTACGTTTCTCGTCCTCTGTGATATTTTTTGCTTCAAAATAATAGCCTCCAGCTGCGTTCTGCGCACGCTACCGGCATTACGATTATGAAATACGTTTGTTTACACGTTGACCAGAGGCTCTTTTTTACTTTTTATGACCCATTTAATAATTTATTGGATTCAGTATGTTTAACAAACAATTGTTGGAGGAGTATATAATATCAAGCTACGTTCTATATAAAAAGTTTGTATGTTTGTGATGTTGTAGGGGAGAATACTCTTATCTGAATCTACTGAACAGACTTTAAAATACTTTCGCTAGTAAAAAATCTCGGTTATTTAAAAAAAAATATTCCGGCAAAAAAAATGTTTTCTGCAGGAAATTTATGAAAATTGAAAAACTGCTAAATTTAGCATGTGCAGATTTGAATGCAGATTTAAGTTAAGGCGAAAGCAAATAATGTATTGAAGCAACCAACATAAAAATGCTTCGCTCAAATAAGTGAAAAAATTTACCCAATTAAACGAAATGAAAGAAGCACAAGATACCAAATGGATTCGCACCCATGGTAGCTTTATGTTATCGAACCCACGGATCTCTGAAAACAGTAAAACCCTAAGATAATTGCAATTCCGAGCTAATAAACTTTTTAATGACAACGAAGGTATCGAATTTGTTTTATTCTTTTATTTAATTACACTGAATCTGTTATTACGGTGAACATTATCGCGGATTAACGTTGTTCATTTATTTTTAAAGCCGACGGAGTGAGGGCGTGGCAAATAACTTGTATTCAGCAACGCGCAATACCTTGCCACGGATAAAAATAAAATTTTATTCGAAGAATCTTTTCAACAAGGGAATACGAAAAACAAACAAAAGTTTCAAATTGCGATAATTCTTTGTTTCTTTAGTAATTGCGTTTGGTAATAACTTTTTTATTTGTTATAGCAACAATCGATTAAGTTGAATAGGATATTATTTTCTTTGATGATATAATGTTAATTTACTTAGACATTATGTTATTATTATAGACTTCATGACGAAGAGATACGGTTTTCTCATGGATGTGAAGGATAATCGAATTTTAACCAAAATAGTCCAACCCATACTTCGTAATCCTTCTAGATTACGAAGAAACAAATACATAACAATTTAATTCAGAAGTTGCACCTTTTCCCAATATCAATTTATTTATATCCCAAAATCCATAGCTGCATATGTTGACAGCCAAATATATTTAAATTTTACGGTTTTATCATATATCTAACAACAGTAATTAATTCAACATTATCACAACTATATACAACCCTAATCTTTTTAAATGCCTACACATAAAAACGTACAAACTCTTTCGAATTGAGTAACCTGGAACAATGTAGCCATGGTAAGGTATTCAGCCAGGAAGTTGATTCGGCGTGGTAATGCTCTGGCGAGGACCAAGGTGCATTCCACTGCGTAATAGCTAATTAAGTTTACCCACCCCTCAGTGCATTTACCTTACCTACTCCATCTGTCAATTTGAAACGGTTCAGTTTGTTAATGTTGGTGTTGGAATATAATGTTTGAAAATGGAATAGTGTTCAAAACTCTTTTATGAAACAAGTCATTTGTCTGGCAAGGAGGTTCTAAGCATTCGACAAAAAATGTGTGAAATTAGAAAATCACAACTTTTCTCAGTCAGATAGATTTCAGTAGCAAGTATTTTGTTTTAGAATAGACTAAACTGACAAGAACATTAAAAGATTATTTGTTTTATGTTTCTATTAAAAGTAAAAAACATATAGTTACATAGGTCCAAAATACTGTAGGTATATGGTATCTAACAAAATACTAACAAACAATCATAAAGCACAATTATTTCGATTGAAAATTAGTTGTCTACAACCTCAATGTCGAGATTCTCGTCATAATGGCAGATTAACAGGCAATCTAATCAACTGTACGGAACCATTGTCTTCAGATATTCAGTTTACTGAACATGGTTACATTGTTATCACAGGCAGTAAGAATTCGTTGCGGTTCTAATTGAAACACATTAAAAATTAAAAGGGTTTGAGTTGGCAAATCTACTGACTATGACTAGATACAAAATTGCCAATTGCTGTTGAAAATTATTGTGAATTCCTCTCACCTGTTACAATGTTGTTAGTTGGGCATTATTTTAAACATAGCCATCTTGCGAAACTAAAGTGAGTTCACAATTCATTTTTAAATTAGGAAGGACACGACCAGGCGCGCAGAAGGGCTTTCGCGCTTATACAGAAATGTCGGATAAACATAATATCATTAAACGTGAGTAATTCCTGATTTAAAAATGAATAGCCTTCTTGTTGTCGTCACCAGAGACAATATTTTTTTCTATGGAAAATATAGATCAATCATTATCAAAGAAAATAGAAGAAAATAAGTAACTACCATAAACACAAGGTTTTGTTGACTCTCAAATCTTTACTTTGCCTCCATTTCAATTTGAAGTACCTTCTGTGGTCCTTTGTCGGCGTTTGATGTGACCGCACTTTACGTGGGTACAGTCGCCGTTAAAATGGTAATAATCGACAGCATACATATCTTATACTGAATGGCAACAAAAAATATCGTGAAATGTAAAAACGATAATAATAATTCTTCTTTACTGTAAATTCATGTACATGTGGGAAGAAAAATGTTACTATTTTGGGAGGATGAATTAATGGATGTATGAATATATTACCAAAAAAATTCAGAGACTGCTTATTCCTCGGGTAAACACAATATAACGCGGGCCTCGGGAGAAAACCTATATGAAAAAAAAACTTAAAATGTAATACAGTCATATGGCATAATTATTTTTGTAATTTTGTTTTGTGACAAAAATAATTTTGTATTTTTTTATTTATATTACCGCCGTTTGTCAGTTGAACTAAAAGTTCACACATTTGTGCATTACATTACACTTTTGTTCCTGTCAGTACAGTGACCACAGAGTGAGTTTCCTTCAATGATACCCACCGCCACGCTCCGTGGGTACGACGCTTCGTGCCTTCAAAAGTAAGGGTAGAATAATTGTCCATGTTTTACCATTCGCTATTTAAATGAAACAATTTTGTAGCCATTTTATTACAGTTTTACTATGTTGGATATCTATCTATGGAGGCCAAACTAAAACCTCTATTAGGAGGCAATATCAATACTAATACTTATTTTTGTAATGATCGGTCATGGAGTAAGTTAGTTTATCCTACATAACTCATAGACCAATGATCCGAATTTGATAAAATTTGGTAGATAAACATTTAGACGCCTGGAACACAGGATAGGCTATTTAAATTCTTGCTTTAGTTATAATACGTGACCCCCATACAAACATAATTTAACGCGGACGGAGTCGCGGGCACAGCTAGTCAATTATAATGATGATGACGAAAACGAATGTCTAGTTGACTGACTCCTAAGCCCTATCACATACCATCTCTATAAGTCCTGTGTGCGTTTTGTATTTGTGTCCAAGTAATCTTTAGGAATCTATAAAAATAAATGACAATCTTTAAATCTGTATAAACCAGTATAAAACTATGTTCCGTAGCTTTGAGTTATGTTATGGCTATTAAGATAAGTTAATTAATTAGCGGATAGAGTGCCAATCACATGAATCAGTGAAGACGTTTTTCCAGTTGCAAGACTTGCAAGTTCGGAGTTTTGACTTTCGATCCTGAGAAAGAGGTTATGGAGATTACGTTTAATGGACATTTTATGTGAACATGGACGTCCGACAAGGATTTTGTTTTGATTGAATTTGCATGTTTGATTAATTAATTAATATCTCATCGGCACTTTGCTAGGCGAATCTATTCAAAACTTGTAGCAGATATTTTAATGGTAGAAAGTTCAGCTGTTCGTCGGACTTCCATTAATACGATGGACAGGAAATATTTATTAATATATTGATTTACAGTAGATTCAATTCACTTCTATCTTAAATATCTGTGTATTGATTATTTGTTTATAACTTGACTTTGCTTTTTTATGTGTTAAAACTATCAATTAATCATAACACATTCTTACTCATTTTGAAATTATGAGGGAAATTAACCGTGCTTTAATGCCTATTGGCTGACTTTTACTTTAGAACTGAAATTGCCGAGTTTAGAGAGAGTCGGTACAGACTTTCAGATGTCTCGGAATCTCGAAACATGCACGATCGTAACCGATATCAACTGGTTAAATTAGAGAAAACCCTACACTGATAAATTCATTTGGCACAATTCATAGAACATTGCACTGATCGTCTTCTAGTTTTTACTTGTGAATCACTTGGACGGTTTAACGACACCCACGGCTTGAGATGGGGTGGTACAATTCCTAGGTCGTTACCCCAAAGTCAACATAGATTCGCTTCAAACATTTCATTTTCATCTTTATTTTTTGATTTAATTTTGGATTCCACCCAAATTCACCAAAAACTAAAGTCAAGTAAAACACTATTATATCAATTTAAGTTTATTGATCTCGATCGATCTATGATCATACTCACTAGTTACAATAATACCGATGTAACCGTACCGCGGCGCTAGTGTCGCTCACAACCTTATATTACGGTTGTTCAAACGTGACGCGACGTAATAACAAGTCGCAGGACGTGCCTCTAGTTACTGCTCGAGGTAGGGTTGCCGATTGATGGTCATCATCATACGAGTATCAACTTATTACGTCCTAGTTACTAGGGGAGCCGTGTTCGCTAAGTGGGAGCATACTCGACTTTCATTCCGAAGGTCATGTTCAAACCCCGCTGGATTTTTCTTGTAGAAAAACTTATGAGCACTTTGAAAACCGGTATGTTTTAAGATCTTTGAAGAGTTTGAAGGACATGTGTCATTCACCAACCCGCACTTAGTCAGGTGAATTAGGGCCTAATCTATCTTGTCAAGAAAGAAGTCCCTGTGTTCCAGTAGCGCAATCCAGAGGTGCGTGCCGGGGTTTAAACCCACTACCTTCAGAATGAAAGTAGAGTGTGCGACCATTCCACCAGCACGGCTCACTAGAGGTACTTGTTGTCCCGATGTTTAGTACAAGAAAATTAGAAGTACTAATTTTTTCCTGCCAAATGGATCGTCCTTAGTTTTACGAGCACCTTATGTAAGTAGTTAGGTGTTTCCCTGCCCGTGCCCACTCAGACCACAATATGTCGTATTTCACCACCTGACGAGCCGTCAGCTTCACGCGCATTGTGTCAGCGCTGGGCGTAACAGTGTGGGATTTGAAGGGAACTGGCCGAAATTAATGTGTAGTACCGGCCTGAAAATAGAACTACCTTATGTTTCGCGCGGGTGTCGTCAAACCAAAGGCTACTACGGTATAATGGTATATACTATGGTTAGTATCAGCAGTCGTGTTCGGTGTACTATACCGACCAATTGAGATCGATCATCACCCGCCTTGTAAGCATGGTGATTATAAGTGATCACCAGATTCCCCAAGATCCATTGCCCATAGTGGGTTCTGTTTAGGAAACCTGGATGTATATATTTTCGTTGGTATTACGATGCTTACATTATAATAGGTTCATAAACATAAGGAGACCCCAGATTAAACAATGCTAAGACAACTATGCATTAATCCATACATACTACATATTAGTGACTTTATTTCGCATATATTGCTGCAGAGTTTTTATTAATCGAGTTTTCATTAAATATGACTAAGCGGGTACATAAACGTCGTATAAATGTACCAAGTGACTAACGATATTAAAATGAGGTATGAAAAAAATCCTGTAAAAACCGGCTCTAAGATTATCTCTAGTTATTAATACAGGCTCCGCCTACACTATCCGTCACATTGTAACATAACAGCATTCTGAATTACATTAATTTGTATCGAACCTTATGTGCAACTCGACTCGACTCGGATAGTCACGGGTGGTCTAAGTTTAAAGTTGAGACGAAAATGGCTACTTTCCTCAATAATAACAATATCCAGAGAAAATCGATATTAATTTGTGTCTACAGATTGTGTGGCGTCATAAGTTTACAACATGCGGAAATTTTTTGTGACTATTTTAATTGATTACAATTTATGTTTGCTTATTTAGAATTCAAAGAAAACTTCCTAAACTATGACGCCTAGCTGCCTTTAGTATTTATCTTTAAATAAAAAAAAACATACTTAAATACCGTGTATTTATTATCTACAAGTTTTTATTTATCATTTTTATTTTTAAATTTCTTATTAACTGGACAAAAATCAAAATAAACTCAAGATTAACTGGACAAAATATCTCCCGACACCCCACTTTGGTCTAAAGTAGGTATAGAGTTATTTTCTTTTTAAATCCAGTATATACTCGTATGACTGTAAACTAATAAAAAATTCGAACGACACTATTTAATTTCATCACTTTGTTCAAAAGTGAAGTTGTTTTCAGACGAAACGACTTCTTTAAATACAATCTCAAAATTATCAGTTGGGACTTTCCATATTTTTTTTGTGTTAAATTGATTATTCATGAAATGAACGTTATTTTTAATTTTCCGCTTGCATTCTACACCTTGCACCACCCACTAACAAAGAGCAAGTCACGCACAAGTATGCACGTTCACACGTAACGCAATGGCCCGCTGTGCTTTCGTCTAATAGGATGGCATGGCTGGCAACACTGCCGTGGCTTTGTTTCCATTGTTGGCATCACTGGAGGGTGAATTGTTTTCTTTGCATTTTATAGGCTACTAAACTTTTATAGAGCTTGAATATGCTGATTAGATCAGAGAGACTTCCTATAATAGTTATTAATTGTGTAATAGCAGTGCAGTGATGGCAATAGACAAATCAAATTGCTGGTTTTACAATCTGCTAAATGTTGTGGTAATTACATTAGTGCCTCTAGTTAGTCTAAATTAGATTGATTCACAATGGTTTCTATTGAAGAACTTATGACTTTTAATAACGTAAATTATATTGTTTTGATAAAATTAATTATTTTAATGAATATCTATATATTTATAAAAATCATGTATCTGCTAATTAAATAACCAGGATTGTTCAGGATATTGCGAATCATAAGCTATAAACTTATACAAAGTTTACAGAGTATAAAGTTTAATTTAACATTTTACAACCTACTATTAATAGTAAATGGTAAAAGTATTTATAGTTAAAGAAAATTACATTTTTAATTTGATGTCCTGTAATTTGTTGGTTCTATCGCGTAAAACGAGATAAAAAGTAAATAAGTTGCCAAGAGGGAGTCAAAATTCCACAGAAGTTCTCGCCGTCGATCATTAAAGTTATAGAACAATAAGTGATCATAAGTGTCCTAAATTTCAGACATTCTGTTTCATAAACATATTCTGAGATACCTTGTTAAATATTATCAGTTACACTTACCTCAGAAAAGTCCCTTTGTGACATTGTAGCAGTCAGCTCATCGTCTGAGGACAAGAAATAATGCATATTATTAACGAATACCAATATGTTGAGTTTTTTTCTGAATTAAATATATTTAATCATAGCTTGTAGATAACCTCATCACAGTTTCGCATTCGTTTTTTATACGTTAACTGATTCACAATCTTATTATGTTGGTACTTCTTGAAATGTTCGTAGAAGGGAAGGAAAATACGATCACCTAATAAATAAATAAATGAATACATAAATGAAAGTTTTTGAAGGTTATTTTTCTTTATTGGTATTTCCATAATACCTCAAAGAACCGATTTTTGATTAGACCTTCTGGGAAATGTGGTCAAGCATAAGACCCTAAGCAATTACATGCGCCTAAATACATTTGATATTTGCTCAGAAGTTGTTTGATCTTAACATTCAACAACTTTGTTACGATTTCAATAATTATTTGATTCTCTTTTAAGTATTGACCCGACTTTGGCGGTAAAGCTGAGAATTTTGGATTTTATGGCGAAGTAGGTACTACGGTAGATTTGTTTTTTATTTAGTAAGTTTATTTTTTAGCATTGGTTATCGACGTTTTCTCATGAATAACTTATTTATAATAGTGTATTACCAGTATAATAATTCCTTACCTACAGTTGTATGAAAAACTATAAAAGTTACATGAATAATATAATCAGGCTTCTTTACCGCATTGAAGCCAGAACGTTAGATACCAAACCGCAGGCTTAAAACAAGTTGAATTTACAAGAAAATCCTAAAAACATGATATTTTCAACCCTAACACATCGTCATAAGGCTCTTAATCAAACACTGAAATTATACAACTGATTACCTGGGTCACGCAATTCATCGTCTGTATAATCAAGTACAGTTGTCCACAGAACACGTTAATATTTTAGTACCGAGTAACTGCAGTCCTCGAACTCTGTTTATGGTAAAAATTTATAACAATTCGTTATTTTTAAAACAAATTGATTGGTTAGTTTTGTGTTTTACAGTACGCAAAACGTTTTCATCCTAACAACCCTTATACCTACATCCCACTACTGGGGTTTCCGCTATAGAACTTATTAATAAGTCTAGGAGGAGTTGGTATTATCATTGGTGATTGATTAGGAGACCTGTGCCCTGTAGGGACGTATTATAATAGGAATAGGTTTTTAAGATTAAGATGATTTGTATAGATTTTACCTAAGGATAAATACAAATTAAGAGGCAGATGTCTAGCAACATTTATAATTACCTACGTAAAATAATTTTGTAACTGTTTGTGAGACACTGATGGTGCCAGATAAAAGAAATAAAACCTGTAACATTGGCATAAATATGGGTAACGAATGCTAACTGCATTTAACTAAATTAGGTTCAGACCTTTAGTCAGATAAAAACAATAACTTATGAGTAATTTACGTAGGTGAGTGTACTGGTTAAAGTTAGAATTTGAATACTCCACGTTTGAAGATACCACCTGGCTACCGTATGGAGGCATACCTCGGGGCATATTCTTAGTAATTTCCTCGAAAATTGTGAATACACAAAAAATCTGATCCAGCTGGACAGAAACAAATGTCCCTACATTAGAATGTAATTGGTACCTCTAAGCTCGTCGCTCGTAAAAGGTCAAAATTGGGTTTGTAATTGTTACAGAATTCTACCCGGAGGGTGCAGGTTAGGTATGCTTAACCACCACGGTCAGAATGCCTGCTATGTAAGTATAGGCATATAAGAAATGTAACATCATACAAAATACAAAACTGCCCGCTTCAAAACTTCTTCTATCTGAGAATACTCATCTTAAAAAGTTATATAGCACCTCAATACTTCTCAATAGAATTCATATGAAGATGATAGATATTTAAAAGTGTTGAAGTGTCTGTGAATCTGACATATATTGCTAACTCAGACAGAGTACTTAAACCCTGTGATCTCTGAAAGCAACATAGTGTCAGAAAGAATAAAATGGCCTGGTCATAAATAGAAACTCTGGTTTTAACTACTACAAAATTGTTAGGTTTACTGAACACTTTAGCGTTGTAAATTTAACTAGCTTTTGTTCGTTATTTCTTTGAAATACTGCCACAAAGCAGTCATATTCCGAGTTTTGAATTCTTCGCAGAGTATTATTTCGTCATTATCATAACATTAAATCGGTAACAAAAATCCGTGTTGGCTATATGGGATAAGTACTTTAGGTCAAACAATCGACGTGTACTTTTGGATTTTTCCTCTTAAAAATGTATGTGCGCTCTAAAATCACGTACTTTAAAGGTAAAGGCAAACTACGAGTCACTTTGAAAAAGATATGTGACATTCACCAACCCGCACTTCGCCAGCGTTGTGAATAATATAAATAATAATGACCTAATCTCTCTCATGTGCCCAAGCAGTAGGAACGTTATAGAGGCTCATATACATCGATAACACGCACGGTTCTCCCCAATAGAAGCTATAATAAGTCTTGGCAGATTCGGTGACACCACGAGGCGGGTTGATGATCGCAATAAATTGGCACAGTACATTGTACGATACTGCCCCTTCTGGTATAAAAATCCCTTAGTAATTTTGACGACACCTGTGGGAAGATAATGTTTGGTGCTACTCATAGTCCGACACCACACGGCGGTAAAGTATATTTGTAGCAACATAAAAATTCGCTGCACTACTGTGTGTGTCGCTTTTACGATTGCTCTTTGTCTCCAGGCGTATTTTACGCGTTCTCTACAAAGTTCAGCAGACTAATGCTTTAGTTGGCTTTTATTCCGACTTTTAACACATATCAACACAGATTCGATGATATCTCTAGGATAATATGTACATATATTAGTGGAATCCGCGCGCGTGACATCCAGTACCCACGATGAAAACTTCCTTGATTAGGTAGGTACATACCTATGGAAACGTAAAGTTTACCAACCTCCCCTCATATCTCAGTGAGTTAGGTACCCTTTGTGATAAAGAAAATCCCTAGGATATTTTTCCTTTGTCAATTCTTCCTAACTCAAAAAGTCAAATAAATAATCATAAAATGAGATACTTACCTACAGTAACTATCTAATATAAAATCTATCGTTTAAGCTTTCGCGTTTATAATATTAGTTAGGAAAGATGAGGAAAACTTATATTATTTGACATTCAAACACATTGCACACAGGGTAACAAAAAGCAATCATACTGTTTGGAGCCAAGTCGGTAGCTGTTCGGGCCTCAAATCATAAGGTGCCTGGGGCTAGCACGCGACGACTTATTACACCGGGCATTATGTGGAATTAGGAACAATGGGGCGACGACATTGCATGTTGTTGTAGAAATATTTACTTTATAATTAAACCCAAAAATGTAAGGTAAAATATTGGACATGAATAAAATATCAACTAAAGTAAATGTTAGTATAATTCAGTGTTAACAACATAATTATATCATAATCATCATTACCCACCCACATATCCCTATTTACGTTCCCACAGCTGGGACACAGGGACTTCTCTCTTGACCAGTGAAATTTGGCCATAATTCACCACGTTTCAGTGCGGGTTAAAGAATGACACATTTCCTTCGTTGGTTTCCTTACGATGTTTGCATTCATTGTTAGAGCGCGTGTTTTTCGAAGCGCAGAAATCATTCACGAAGAGAATGTAGAGATGCGCGTTGGGGTCTCAGCCTACGACCTTCGCAATGAAAGTCGAGTATGCTCCCACTTAGCCAACACGGCTCAGTTTAATGATTGAAAATCTCATGCTGAGTCTCTTCTTAGCCACAAAACATATTTCGATTATTAACTTGAGTGGTCCAGCTTCGGTACTGTAGTTAAGAACCGTAAAACGTATACTCTTTACTTGCGCAAGCTTATACCTATTATTTTTTCCGAGTATAATTAAATATTACTGACCTTCAACGAGTCACGGATTCGGGTTATTTTTTTACTATATCGTTGTAAATTGACCGTAATTAGGTGGCTGCTAGACTGGTTAGTTAGAGATTATTTTAACTTTGATTGTAATTACTTGGGTTCGACAAGTTGCATGTTAAAATTAGTGAGTTTGTTTAAAAATACTGTTTTGAATAATTTTTCTATGCTTATATTATAACTATTTCTCAATACTTTCAAGTTAATATCTCACTTACAAAATATTAATATTTAGCTACCTATCACAAATATCATCAATGCACATGTAACGTGATAACGTCCTATTATAAAATAAATAAAATATTTTGTTAAAAGCGTTGTTTTTTCATACCAAAGTAGGTTAGTGAATTTTTTAGTTAATAAAATAGATAGTTTAGGTAAGTGAATTTTTTAAACTTCACCAAAACTTTCTGTAAACTAAATAATTCAAAAACATCCTTAGAAGAATGGATGGCAGCAGAAAAATCTGATTGAAATCGTATCGAGAAAATAAATATGGGCGAAGTAAATATTGGCAGAGAGCGCGTTGAAGTCTTTTGCACCAGAAATTAAATAATGTACTTTTAAGCGTTTCTTTATGTTTCATACGTAATTTGAGACAAATAAATGCCATATTTATTAAATAATATTTAAGATCTACGTGTTTTAACTGTGTAGGTTTATCTAGGTAAATCTTAGGTAGGTAGGTAGGTAAGGAATATACCTCATTAAAATTTATATCTAGGGCAATCCTTACTACTTTTTAAAGATTGTAACTAAACGCAAAAGTTAGTTTCCTAACCTACCAACGAAGTGCATGAAATATTTGGCAAATTAGTTTAGTTAGTCTACAGCGAAATCCAGGTTAGTCTATGTTATAATAACTAAGAAAAGCATCATCAAAACCCATGTCGAAAACAGACAACAATTCTTACCAATTCAAAGAAATATTTCTCATAGAAAAACAAAAGACTCCACCAAAAGTGACGTAAAGCTAAATTTTGCTACCAAAAATTCACACCATATTGCGTAGAAAGCCGCATATATACGTAACTAATACTACAACTTACACTTTTGTAAGTTGTAGGAGTACAGTCGACCTAATCACATCTAGTAGGTAGTAGATAAGTGGTAAGTCTCTGAGATAAATGAACTCTGAAAAGGTTAAGATAAACTCATTATTTTGAAAGCATTTAGTTATTTAGGTATCTCATCGCAATGAAACTTACTCACATAATAAAGATTTTAAACGGAGTGGTATAACTTACGTTTGCAGACATTGATTTAGACCAATTAAAACCCCATTTCATGCCCCAAGTCACAGTTATTTCACACTGGGATCGGTAACTTCACTGAATTTTACAAGATTGTAAGGGTTTAGAACACACGTAAGAATAAAACATCAATATTTTGCACTTGTCACTGAGTTAAAGTCAAGTTTTGTGTATCGGCATGTTATTAAAGTTGGGGTGTTCGTTTCGTGCGCAAGCGCAGCGCGTTCCCGACTGACTGCCGGTTTCTGACGCAGGCCGCAGCCATGCCTCCATATTGGTAGCTTTTACCTGCTTACCTTAAAAGCCTTTATCAGCCGTGGTAGCTTTCTGAAAGCTATACCTACCGGCGGAATAGATTACATAACTACGAGTTTAGGTATCGTTGATACTGTTCAAATTGGAATTACTTAGGAGATTCAATATTTAAAAAAAGTGTTATTATGGATTGATTCTCAAATTAAATGTGTTAGCTAATCATCCCAAATAAAGTCAATCAATCTAATACTTTTGATTTTTCCAACATTTTGGGAATTTAGGTACTTACCTAACATTAAGTGAATATTTGTTGTTAACACTAAATTGATTAATCTTAACTAAGGAGTAAAATTAATTTAATCATATTGGGGAGACAAGTGCCCAAAAGTGAGTTGTAAAATGAGTTGTTAAGACAATCGATACAATTATGAATAGGTCATTGGGTCCATAGTTACCTGGGCAACAAACTGGTCCAATCATTGAATATTTGAGACTGATCTACGTCTCGAAACTAAATAACTATTATGCTAACGACGGGCAGTAACGTATTTGGTACTGTACCAACATACAACAGGCACGAACCCGCTTGGTATGTTTGTTGTTTGACCAAATCCCCAAGACCTAGGAAATACTAGGTAGCAAATTATAATATATTTGCTACCTAGTATTTCCTAGGCTATATTTAGGGAGACGCACACCTAGAAGTACGTTACGTAATACTATTTAAAACATTGAATAAATCTCTTCGTTCTGCCGTAACACCGAATATAAAACACTACTATTTTAGAATATTACCTTACAGCTAGCAGCACCACGAGCAGCCATTGCAGTCAGACAAAGACACCTGTCGACTATCTCGCTTGCACCGGAATGCGGCCCGCTACGCTATCACCTTGAAGGCCGAGCCGAGCTTACAGATGCTTCTATGAAAATGAGAGCTTTGTGATTGTCTTCCGCAAGAGAACTGTTCGATAATCCGTGACTGGCGGTAATGGTTCATTTGATAGTACCGCTAGATTAGTACATAAACGTTAACGTTAGGTTTCTATTTTGCAGTGTCAGTGCATAGGTAGGTACCTACCTACACAATAATACAATCTGAAGGATTGGAAAGTAGGTGGCTAGGTAATTTTATGTCATAAGTACCAACCTTAAAAGCAGATAGATCAAACAGTATAATAGTAGGTACCTACTGAACTAGTATCTATGAATATTATATTATTAAGTATATTATATTGCTACTAGCAATACAGAACCTAGGATGAGCTTAAGGCCGAATATCGTGTAGCTTAGTGTTAGCCTATTTACCTCTTATAAAACTAAATCGCCAACAAAAGACTGACTTTCATCCTACAACCTGATACTACACATAAACTGTAGTATTTTGGGTAAATATTTTCCTCTATTATTTTCATCATCATCATCATTCGTATTTCTAATTAAAGTGCCATCTATCCTTAGTAATATGGACTAAGTCAACAGTTTTATTTGAAGTGCATCTTTTAGTACCAATGTTTTTATAGATGGCGCACGAATAAATGACTTTATAGACGTCACTGTCAGCGTTGCTTAGCAACTGTCAACTGTTTTGTTGTGACATTTAGAGTGTTTACATTTAAAACCGCGGCCGTTTTGTAAATTGCGTGACCGAATAAATTCAATTGAATCCATTTAGAACGCTCTGAAGGAAGTAATTTAGCAGTGTCTGACCTCTTGTGCTCCAATTGCGAGTCGTTTCGCCCACACATGGCTAGCAATCATGTTTGAGTTCTCAGTCTGAAGTTGATCTTTGTTGTGGGCAGTCAAAGAGAATAATAATCACTCTGAGCTGGGCAGTCAACAAGGAAGTTTACAAGTTCGTATTGATCTCAAGGAGGTTTACAAGTTTAAGGTTGGTATCGATTCGACAAACTGAGTCATAACTTCTTTCTTTGTAGGTATGTACCCAACCCACTTGTGCATTCTATGAAGGTGAACTTGTGGTATGTAACAGGTTGCTATTTTTGTCGAATCTTTTTAAGTTTGCTATACTTATCTTGAAATAAAACCTTAAACTTTTTTGTGGTTGATTAAGTAAATATGAATGTTGCGTTTAAAATGTAACCTATGCCTTATTTTGAGTCATACTGATTAGGTAGGTGCCTAGTTTTGGGTGTCTGGGTGTTATATATGTATAATAAAATATATCTATGTATGTATATTATATTAAGTATATCAGAAGTCTAGCACCCGTAACACAAGCTTCGAGCTTACCACGGGGCTAGATGTTGTTGTGTAAAAATTGTCCAGTAATATTTATTTTATTTAATATATATATTTATCTTATCTAGATACACATTCCTAAACTATTTCTACTACACCCTAACAAAACCATAATACAAGAAATTCTCAAGTTTTCTATATTTTCCAGAATATGTCTCGTCCTCGTCCCCAATGGCAGCTACAAGCACTAGCTGCCCAGAGACGGGATAATGAACTTCGGAAAGCTGAGGAACTTCAACGGGTTGCTACATACTGGGAGGCCAATACTAACACATCCAAGCATCATGAACAGTGGACAACTGAGGGGTACTATGAAAAGGCTAACAAGGAAGCTGAGTTGCTCATTCAGAGAAAGATTCGGGCTGCGTAAGTACTGTAGATTTAAATGTAAAAAGTAACAGTCATGCTACAGTTATGTGAGTCATATATGATTAGGCCTTAATTCCCTCGCTGTTATGGCAACAACAATGAGTAATAAACAATGTTAATGTTAATATTAGAACATGAAACGGGTAACATATGTTTTTGGGTTTAATGTAGTCATACTAATATAAAGTAAGTTAACCTTTTAAGCAAAATAATTATAATAGAAATAGCATGAACATGCTTGCCTAAACTATTGTTGCCTCTTTCTCACCAATAGAAGTGAAAGAAAAGGACAAACAAATACTAACTGCATGTTATCTAAAGTGACTATTATTCATAAGTATGTAGGTGTTATGTCTCAGATTATAAACTTCTTTAAGAGGCCTTTTACCGGAAATCGCGAAATTGTTCGGTTTTCTCGTCCTAATTCTATGGTTTACGTTAGTTGTTTGATATTACAATTACATCTTTATAATAGTTCGTTTTCTCCTCTACAAAAGTAGTAAGAAACATTTTAGATAACTTGTTTATATATTGAGTAATAATCATTCTCCGGATACATGTTTCGTAAAAAACGCTCGAAGACCTGTTTTCTTAGCTCTAATTTGTAGATTCTAACGAATATGGGCGATCAAACTAATTTTTATTATGTTACGTATATCCTATTCTTCATTTAGAGTAGAGTACATTTTCGTTAAATGCTTTTATTCTAAAGATATACCGAATTTAATATCGACCGAAAATGCTTCGAAACAAACCTCAATAACTCCGAAGTTCTAAATCAATGGGACGTCATATTTATATCAAAATATTTATCAACATTTGCTTAAACTATGATATTAATTTTAATTTGTAGAACGGTTTTGGTAATTTTTTATGAATAAAATAAAACTACCATAATTTAGTAGTTTTTTCATTCCGCCGGCTTTTTCCATTTAGTACCGCGCGAGCGCTTGTCGAGGTCGGACCTATGTCGGTTGTTCTTGAATAAAATATAGAAATATTTCGTAAAATGTCAGTGTGTGAGACTGTCAATTGCTGTAAAAACGCTGTTAGTGTGCGTGTATGTGTTATTGCGATACTACGACCGACATAAGTTGATCCGTTGATAACGATCAATTGTTATTTTTATTGATAACGATCAATTATTGTTGTTGCTGGCCTAAGAATTGTACCACTTGTTGCTGGCCTAAGAATTGTACCACATCATTGTCATCTTGTTTAACCTTATTTATTTGGAGGTTATGCTGTAGGATGTGGATTGCATATCTAAAGTTATCTATCCTAATTAAAAAACAACAAGGCAACTTTTTTTGGTGAAACCGTACAACGACTAAATGTAATTATGCCTATGATTTTTTTAGATTATGACTAACTTGCCGACCCGCCGACAGCTGCGCTTGCGTTTTTACGTTATTTACTAGTTTATGTTTTATAGCCTTTTTCGATCATTTTACTATCCAATACTGAAATCATATTTTAAATCGGACCCGCGGTTCCTGAGTAGCACGTTCAAACAAATAAACAAGCAATCTCCTCAGCTTGATAATTGTAGTATAGATTTCCATAATATTTATTACAAAGAAAATATTCCGTAATTTTTTGTTCTTATTTTTACCGAGTATCCAATATGTAAACAAAAAATAATGTACCTTTCTAATAAATATATTATTTATTGTAAACATTAAATATGTACCTTTCTAATAAATACAGGGCGTCCCAAAGTTATGGGCCATGGAGGGGAAGTACCTTAAATATCGTAGATAGTGAATTTTGCTCAAACAAGACTTCATTTTATTTTTAAAAGTTAGTAATTCTGCATTCATTGATTTTCTAAAAATTACTTGCTTTGTCTGGGAATCGAACCGACTTACATGTAGGAAAAAAATACTCGATTTTTATGATACCAATCGAAAGAAAAGCTAAAAAATAATAACTCTGCTTAAGTAACATAGTATTTTAAAAGAAAGGAACAACGTGAAATTAATTATTTTAATCAAATAAAAAACATGAAACATTTTTTTTTGTAAATTAATTAATTAAATTACTTACTTTTTAAAATAAAATGATGTCTTCTTTGAGCAAAATTCACTATCAACGATATATATATGGTACTTCCCCTTCATGGCCCATAATTTTGGGACGCCCTGTATATAAAATAACACCCCTATTCACGTTCCCACTGCTGGGATAGGGACTTCTCTCTTGACGAGATAGATTAGGCCTTAATTCACCACGCTGGCCAAGTGCGGGTTGGTTTTTTAGGGTTCCGTTTTTGCCATTTGGCTACGATTATAGATTCGTCATGTCCGTCCGTCCGTCCGTCCGTCCGTCCGTCCGTCCGTCCGTCCGTCCGTCCGTCTGTCCGTCCGTATGTCACAGCCGTTTTTCGTTGAAATTTGGTGAGTAGATGTATTCTGTTAACCGCACTAAGATTTCAGAAAATAATTGAAAAAAAAATCATAAAATTTGGGGGTCCCCATACACAGGACTGAAATTTAAAAACTTTTTTTTAATCCAACCCATACGTGTGGGGTATCTATGAATAGGTCTTCTAAAATCATAACAATGTTTCTAAAACCATTTAATTCTAAACTTAATAGTTTGGACGTGAGACTCTTCCAAAGTGGAAAACAGAGTGTCCCCCCCCCCCCTCTAATTTCTAAACTAAGAGGATGATAAATCTAGAAAAAATATATATTGTACATAACCATAAAAACTAACAACGAAAATTGGTTTGAACGAAATCTATCAAGTAGTTTTTTTATAATACGTCATAAACTATTTCATATAAACAATTGCTGCGGAAGCCTACATGGGCGAGTCCGACTCGCACTTGGCCACTTTTTTTAATATATAAATGAAATATTTTCAATAAGTTCGTAATAAAATAAAAATAAATATAAAGTTCGAAACTACAAAGATAATACCTAAACATAATGATAATAACATGGTATATTTATTCAAACACAAATATACCATCTAACAAAACAAGCAACTTAAATATATATATAGGTAATATAATTTATTTGTTTTGTTATAATTAGAATTTGTATTTAGTCCGTTCAATTTAGACTTTCGAACTTACATGAAGTCCCAACATTCGACAAAAAAAACATTTAATTACAAACCTACACATCAAATTTCAGAAGAATCGGTTTAATAATGAGCCCATAAGATGAGATGAATGAGGTGAGGACATTTAACTTCAATAAGACTATTTTCAGTTTTATTCATATATAGATAATTATTAATCATGAATGTTTTAATTTAAAATTATGTACTTAATTGATTTCAAATAATCAATCAGATTTAAAATGAATATTGATATTATTAAGATAAAACATAATTGATTCAAATATTGAAATAAAAATATCCGCCATTTTGAATTTAGGAAAATATATTAAACACCTATCAATTAAATAAAAACATTAATATAATAATTATTTCAGAATGAAACTGAAAAAAATCCACTCAATAAAATGGAATTTATTCGATGCCATTTTCTACAGATCTAAAATAATTATTAGTACCTATATTTGTATGTTTTAGATCGACGAAGTATCAAGATCATTTAGTATTTTTCATAGAATTCGCGTGACGCGCCGGTCACGTGGTGCATAAAATATCCAATTTCGCAAAACTTCAAAAATTTAACAGGGCTCTTAAGAATCCGGCGGAGGACGAATTTCCCATACAAACGTAATACCAAAATTATTTGTAATTCGGGCATATTATTTCCATGATATTATTGCATTATTATTATTTAAATAGTATTTATCTAGGTTCCTATGGAGTTATTTTTACAAAATACCTACTTTAAATGAAATTAAAGCCAATCGCTTTTTGCAAATTTTTTACGTTAAAAATGCATGTTTTCTTCTTATTGGTTTGGTATGAAAAACAACAATATCTTAAAAATTATTTGTATAGAAACATAGCTTATATTGTTAAGTCACCGAATAAAAATACTTTGTGAGGAATACAAAATGTTTTCAGTCATCATTTTTGGTATTACGGAACACATCCAAATTCATACCAAATTTTCAACAGCTAGTATTGCTTATCGCTCGCACTAACTCACACTAGTGCAACGCGTATTTACAAGAACGCTCGGAACTCTTTCGTCGTGAGGGAAGGAGTCTATCAATAACCAATAAATACTCTAACGTAGTGATTATATTCTCTTTGGAGTCTATTATATTTATTTTTTTTCTAAATCGGTGTCTAAAAAGTTACTGTGACGTTACTGTGACTTTGGCTTTGTTTACAAATTTTGATATTTTTCTATTTTATAAATTGTAAGTCCCATGTAATGCTTTAGTGTAAACTGTTATGTTACATTGTGTGTTAAAATAAAGAATTTGTATTTGAATTACGGTTTGGTAGCTGATAATGGTCTCGGAACGTTGGGTTGTATCTCACAGTAAGTGCCTTAACTTATATTATTGTTGCTTGTTTTATTTTAAAGTACAACAAGTAAAATCAACCTACCATCGTTGGTACATGTACGAAACATTGGATGTTTCATTTAGAATCATTTAGTCTTAGATTCCCGCCGCGGGACAACTATTTGTATGATCTGCAAATATTTGTTCCGGGTGTCTGGGTGTTATATAATGTATAATAAAATAATATCCATCTATGTATGTATATTATATTAAGTACTTATATCAGAAATCTAGCATCCGTAACACAAGCTACGAGCTTACCACGGGGCTAGAAGTTGCTGAGTGAATTGTCCGGCAATTTTTATTTATTCTGTTGTTTCAATGTATAAGTAGGTCTTATAGCCATAGTAAATTGATTAGATTATAATTTGTATAAATATTTACAGAGCCACGACGATCAAGCAAAAAACGCCTGTGGTTATCAGTTCCCAGGAAAAAGAGGTCCCTTCCCGTAAAGAAAAGAAATACACGAAAAAAATAAAAATATGATTTTTGATATGATCGAACAAAGTGATGACATGTGATGAAAAGTTATTATTATGTTGTATGTTTTAGTATAACATTTTAGTAGGTACCTATGGTAATTGTGTAAATTTAGGTTATAAAGCACTTTGGTTGCTTGGAAGAAATCGCTTTGAGTGATAAGGCCACCAGTTCTATGAATAAATAAGTTCTATTGCTATTCTTTATAATAATGTTTAAATTAAGTTTTTAGGGTGATGAATAAAAGTATTATCTGTCTAGCGAAATAAATGTTTACCGCTAAATCCTTTCTTTTGTTCTCTAATCATAATTTTATAATGCTCGTAATTTTGTAATCCTAAATTTAGTAGAAGCAGAATATACATAGTAGAAGCAGAACCGTATGACGAACCTACCTACACTCCAGCCAAATTCGGAAATAAAAAAAAAAAACCTAGTTTTACTTAGATACTAAGTAGGTATTTCTTGATAGATTTCTTATGTAGACTTTGTTGAGAAACTTGAAAGAAAAAAACGCATTGGCAAACTAAACATTCACTGAGATTTTTTTAACATACCGGCTTGATAACTAACATATCTCAACACGTATTGTTTGTGCAGCAAGTGTTTCAAAAGCGAAGCCGATGCCGTCAAACGATTTTTAAAACATTAGATATCTTTTTCTATGGTCATGACATGAAACATCAGGTGAGCTATCCTAAATTCCTAATAATAACCTAACTACTCACGCACACAGTCAAACACTGTGGTTGTCGTCATCGGCTAATAGAGATAGCGATATGCGGGCCGATTTTCGCACGCGCCTCGAATTGAAATTCCCTGCAAGCGTCACCGGCCCCTTAACTGATATGTAAAGCAAATGTTATAAAAAAATATATATCCTTTGCATACTTATTATTTAGTTAGTAAAGTATACTTATAGCTAAAGTTTCTTAACTTATTTATTTTACAGACAACTGGAAGAGAGACGCAATAAACTTGAGATGATGTTATTTCAAGAGAATATGCAGTACCAACAGGAGCTTAAAGCATTGGCAGCTCAGCCAAAGTTCTTTAAAAATGGGTAAAGACCTAATTATTTATTAACTGACATTCTAAACTTATTTTGTAATATTAGCTGTGACTTCCAAATTTTCTTCTAATATTGCAGGTGTATTGTACATAATTTAATATGTAGGTAGGTATTTAATAGTCATACGGAATCCCGAATTTCTTGTCAAATAGATATTATCCATGACATAAAGTTGCTATTCCTGTAGACCTGTATTAAGGAACCAGGCATAGGTCTCTCACAGCGCTAGAACAAAATGTTTACTTACAAGATACTTGTTATTAGCAATTAAGCACCACTTTCTGAAAGAAAATAAAAAAATTGTTATTTAATTTTTTTATTGTTCCACAGCGTATAAAAATGACTCCATAATAATCCCGTGAATACCGCCGGCATAAAAAAATCTGCATAATTCGTCTCCATAAGTTGTTAAATTTAAAACAGTACCACTCTGTGAGAGAAAATAAAGAAACATGAAACGGGTAACATACCATGATTTAAATGTTTTTGAGTTTTCCGATATTTCGACACTGTTGCAAGCGCCATGTTCACGGACAGACTCAACCCCGTTCATGACCCGTTTCATGTTCAAATATAGTTAAAAATCATAATAGTTTAAAAATTAAAAAAAAAGCTATTGAAGCTATTGTAAGCATTTGCTATTTTAATTTTTTATTTTTGTTAAATAAAAATATCACACCTTACTCCAGGTCATACCTAAACAAAGTGCCGACATCTGCGCTGAAGGAGATAAACCAGGGTATAATGGAGAAGGAGAACCAGCTGCGGCGGCACGAGGCGGAGCTGAAGCTGCACCACGCGTGGAGACTGCGGCAACCAGAGCTCAGGGCCGCGGACTCCTACCTGGCGCTGGGGAAGTGCAAGTCGGCATGGTAAGTGTATCGGTATATAAACCAGGGTATAATGGAGAAGGAGAACCAGCTGCGGCGGCACGAGGCGGAGCTGAAGCTGCACCACGCGTGGAGACTGCGGCAACCAGAGCTCAGGGCCGCGGACTCCTACCTGGCGCTGGGGAAGTGCAAGTCGGCATGGTAAGTGTATCGGTATATAAACCAGGGTATAATGGAGAAGGAGAACCAGCTGCGGCGGCACGAGGCGGAGCTGAAGCTGCACCACGCGTGGAGACTGCGGCAACCAGAGCTCAGGGCCGCGGACTCCTACCTGGCGCTGGGGAAGTGCAAGTCGGCATGGTAAGTGTATCGGTATATAAACCAGGGTATAATGGAGAAGGAGAACCAGCTGCGGCGGCACGAGGCGGAGCTGAAGCTGCACCACGCGTGGAGACTGCGGCAACCAGAGCTCAGGGCCGCGGACTCCTACCTGGCGCTGGGAAGTGCAAGTCGGCATGGTAAGTGTATCGGTATATAGATAGCCATGTTTAAAGAGATTATTAATAAAAAATAATTATTTCAGTATTCAGTATTCATTTATTTGCACAACACAACTAACATCATATCTATGCACCTTGTTAATAAAGGTATATGGCAAATCTTAAAGCTAGGTTACATTTAAACTAAACTTAATAAATGAGATCAGATCCTGGAGACACCGGACTCTTAGAGCCTAGGCAACTGAAACATGGTGTGAAGAGTCTAATACAATAGTTTAAGTTTTATGTTATATTTTGTACAATTATAAATATAATATATTTATTTCCAGCTGTATTAAAAAAAATCCTACCCTTGACAACATTTTTGATCAAAAATTAGGTTTAAAAAACTACAATAGCTGATTTTTGTTTTTATTGCTTAAGTTTTAGTACCTGCCTCTGGTGAAACTTCACAGAGTTCATAGCCTCCTCTGTTATTTAGCTACAACATTATCCTCAGAATTCAAAGGCTTATTACTATTTTGCAGGATGGAACAAATAATAGAAAAGGAAATTCAAAAGAAGAAGGAGGAAGAAGATACGCGCAAGACGTTGCAAGAGAGAGACGAATCGTTGCGACGACAGATTGTGCTGGAGGAAGAGAGATTGAGGGAAAAAGAACAGCAAATGAGAGTATGTCTTATATTCACTTCAGTCTTCTTTCCATTTACCATATTTCTTCGTGCCATCTTCGTGTAGTTTTAATTTATTCGTATATTTTCCAGGATCTTCGTGAAAGTCTACAAGGCCAAATCTCTGAGCTCAGTGACAAAGAAACAGAAGTCAAGAAGCTACGTAAGCAAGAAGAGAAAGAGATAGCTATACTCGAAGAGCTACGTCTCATATCGTGCGAGCGGGAGAGAGAACACGCCAGGCTGGTGGGGGAAAGAGATGCGAATATTATCAATATGGGCCTACATAAGTTTAAATTGAAGAGAAAAGTTTTAGCTGTTGTTAAGGAGATCGAGTTGGATTTACAGATTTTGGATAAAATACGAATAAGTGTTCTAAAGGTATGTTTGGCTGCTGGCCTTAGAATAGTACTACCCTATTCCTTCCCACGGGTTCTACTTGGTGGTGGAATATTTACAATCCCACTATAAATATTTTATTTTATTTAACAAATTTGTTACGTTAGTAATTATTTTGCGTAATTTAACAGATTTAAGCTTTTTGAAAATAACTTTGTCTCACACCATTTTTTTTAATAATAATAAAACCTTTTATTTTATTGTACTTGATAGAGGACACTTGCAAAATACAAAAAAAAATAATAATATTATTATAATATTTTTTTTATTTCCAGGACTATGAAAAAGAACAAAGCAAGCAAAGCAGTTACAAACGCATTCTGGACACGGCGCTGCGCGAGTTAGAGGAGCACAGGGAGAGGGAGCGACAGAGACAGAGGAACATCGAGTCCATGTACGACGGGGAAGCGAGACAGATTAATGAGAAACAGGATAAGGTAAAAAAAAATTTTTAGACGATAAAAAATGTGTAATATAAATAAGATAACTCACACACATGATAAGAGTAAATACGGAATAGATATATATATGTCTGAAGAATTATGCCGTGTAGTGCTGACTTCAGAATAGTACCTATACCTACCACCTCTATCCACGGGTATCGTCTTACCGACTAAGTGTTTTTTATAATTATACCAATTTACTGTGATAACTAACAAGCCTGGTAAGCGTTCTCATTATACCAAATCCCTCAAGTTCTATAATAATATCGATATTCCATGAAGTTATTAAAATATCTAGCCCCAGTAACACGAGCTTCGAGATTACCACGGGATTAATTGTTGCTGAGTGAATAGTCCAGCAATATTGTTTATTAATTAATTATCATGTATTTTTCACAGATGTGGGCTAAAGAACGCGAAGCTCGCGCAATACTAATGACGGACGTCCTCACTTGTCTGTCGCGTCAGATCGAGGAGAAGGTGCAAGCGAGCCGGCAACAGCAGAAAGACAACGTGCTAGAGCGAGAGCAAATACTCGACCATATGGACACCTTCCATAAAGAGGTTAAGAGCAGAGAACGGGATACTAAGGTTAGTTTATGTTTTGTTTCGTTTGAAATAATTATGTTGCTACGAATTCCGTAGAACTAATCGTAGAGGGTGCTACGTTGCTACAAAAACGTTACGCAGCATACAAACATTTTTTGCAATGTTTGAATAAGCTGTTGGCGAATGAAATTGCGGTTTTGACGATCTCTAACTAAACGACGAGTGAAGTGATGTTGCGGGTTCGAGTCCCGTTTCAAACAAAATGTTAGTACAATCTGCAGATTATCTGTTGAGGGTGATTTCTTTATTAAACGTACTAGTGATTGAATCAGGAATGTATGTACATATGAAATACATATCTAGTACCTGTCTTCTTCTATCCTTTCTTCTTTCTTTCTTTCTATAGCTTGAAAGCCGTGTACTGTGCCGATTTACCTGATTTTGGTTTTAGAATATAGTAGTAAAGAGAAGAAGAGAAGCTGAGATAGCAAGCGATCGGAGCCACGGGCTCAGTTATTATATGTACTTAAAGCTTGTTAGTTTATAAAATACATAGTATAAAAACTTAATACGCAATATTATAAAAAATACTATATTTTCTTTCCAGTTAACAAACTCCCAATACTCTACAGTCACCGCCCTGCAATCCCAACTGAACAGTCTCAAGCTCCAACAGCAGCAATTGGACGATGTGCGTGCGAGAGAGGACGAGCTGCGCGCCGCGAGCGCGAACGAGCGCGCTGTGCGACACGAGATCGCGAGGAAACAGCGCGAAGGGAGCAAGCATGCTTGGATATAGACCTTATGTTACTATTACTACCCGTTTTATATTTGATTAGCTATTAAAAAAAAAACAATGATATAATGTCATAGTAGGTTAAATCAAACGCTGAACTGATTTTGATATTTTTATGTAATTAGTATAAGTTAAGTGAACTGTCGCTACTAGAAAAGAAAAATAACATTTTTATTTATTATGTATTTTTAGAGTAAAAGGCTTGATGCCTTTTACACTAAAATTACATTAAAATTCCGATGTATGCATAACAACTTAGACTAGCTAGGACCAATGGGCTTCTGTTCCCATATTGTGCTAGACAAGACCAGAGTCATTAAAATACCATTTTAAGTCTTGGCTTCGCTTGCATAATAATTGTATTGGCATTTCGTTTCACTCTTTTTATGCTGATGTTGAGAAGCGATTAAAACAACTAAGCTCTTATCTATATGTTGCCAAGAGACGAACAGATTACTTGCAAAGGGATATAGTTTTTTTTTTATAAATCCTAACTAGCTCTGCGTTTATTTAATCGTAGGTAAATATTTTTTAGTAAATTCTAATATTATCTATAATATCTTAAATTGAGATAATTAAACGACTATATTTTTATATGTTTGATACATATAAAAATACCATATATAGTCGTTCTGTAAAATTAATTAGGTAAATTAATTTAGGGAAGAAAGAGTAATATTTTTTGATCATATCATTATATTTATTGAGTAAAGTATAAAGTGAAACTATTTTATAAAGGAAATAAAATAAAAAAATGCTCATATTCTGGTTTGTGTTTTTTAAATAATATTATTAGTCCTTATTCGCACGAGAGTTAAATAAACGATGGGACCCTGCATTTACGCTTTTGTCGCGTGCACGTCGTGTTTTAAAAACTATGGGTTGTTGTATTTGAACCCTTGTTTTCGTCTGCTGTTAATAAAATATAGCCGCCCCCATAAAACAAAATAATATTTGAAAAAGGACCTACTTTGCGACAATTACTTGCCTCAGGTAGGTAACTCTAGCGCCACCTAGTATTTTATATAAGAACTACAACGTATACAGCGCCACGTAAGCCCAAAGTTTTAAGCGTAATTTTAAAGTCAAATGTTAGATGGCGCACTAAGCTTTCTCAGGTCGCATTCAGCCCCTTGAACGTGATCTTAGTAAAATAAACCTAGTACAAAAATAGGAAATTAGTACTTCTTTTAGTAGGAATTCCTCCTGAGAAAGATTGCTCTTGTTGTAGTCTAAACGTCGAGAGTGTTTTAACGCCTTTGTAATTAATACGCGAGTAATACCCGTTGTTATAATATAAGCATTTCGAATTTTTTTGTTCATCTACCATCACAGCTTTTGGCTAGACCTGTTCTTACAGTTCACACTGTTTTGATTCTACGCTTATAAAGGCTAAAAATAATTACTTAGGTACCTGCCAACATCATTTTAGATAACTTTTGGTGTGGTGGTTTATCTACCTACTGTGTTGTGCCGGCTAAATACCCATAATCATAATCTTCCCGCGAGTGTCCTAAGGTAGGTATAGGTATAGCTGAGTGAACCTTTTCTCTCAGGCTTTACGGATTTCCGTCATTTAAAAATGAAGACCTATAGGTAGAAAATCAGTAATTTCGGGAAGAGTTATTTTTGAACCTACTATTATGTAGGTAAATTCATATTGAGATAGGTAAACGGGCAATACACGAACCTTTCACGTTGAAATTTTCTATGTTAATGAAGATCAGTAGGTAGGTAAGTATAAGTAGGTAGGTACTTTTTGACATTCAGACCTTACCATCCGGGAACATTTAAATTAGGCAGCTTTTATTGCTATTATCGCCGAGCCGTGCCATTTGACACACTCGACTTTCATTCCGAAGGAACGTCGTGGGTTCAACCCCGCGCAACACTGGATCTTCTTCTTAAAATGATGTGCGCTTTATAAACACTTGCTATAACGATTAAGGCAAACATAGTGAGGAAACCGGCGCGCGGCGTATTCTAAGAACTTGGAAAATATTTTTTCGAACTCGGTCGTAAGAAAGTTAACGTCAGATTGTAGGTAGGTACCTTTCATCATAAATTATTAAATATATTTACGTTACCAAGGCGAACACTCGAAACAATATGTGCAGATCGTAATTTTTAGTCCCTAGGCTGGAATCGAAACCGTAATCTATTGCGTCGCAGACCTTCACTCGCTGCGCCACAGATGTTGTCAGCTGTCTTCCATTAGAGTGTTGCCAGCGAGGACATAGTGGTGGTGGTTCACCATTGGCCTTATGAGTAGATAGCTTAAAGAGGTAGGTACCTACCTATGGAGAGAGCAATACCTAATACTCGGGGTTTCTCCTCGGGATTGAATTAGAAATAAGGAGGCATTGGGCAGGCCATATAGCGCCCGCTCCGTTATTTAAAGTAGGTAGGTAGGTAACCTAGGTAGGTTACCTATTGTGCAAAATTTTACAGAGAATTATCTTTTTCTGTTCTTTGTTCTTCCTGTCTGTCTGTCTGTAGTGGTGTCAAAGGCATTAGGTAGGTATATTATGTTTGGTAGGTAGGTATTAATAACGCCTTACTAAGACCTTTCTGAGACATCCCTAAAACATATTTTTTTCTCACAAAAAGTTGTAATGATACGAAAAAGTGAGGACACAGCCTTAGATTTACCTTATACCTAAGTTGAAACTAATTTTTTTCACTTATAATTACTTACACACGAACGGCTACAGAAAATAACCAATCAAAAACACAATAATAAGTATCTACTGCTTCAATTTGCTTTCATTCGGGCTTCCAGTGATTGTGGTCCCACTACATTATCGTCTACCTACCTACCCGTCGTATAGCAAATGGCAGATATAAAAATAAAGAAAATGCTGAGAGACTTGAACGTCTAGAAGGCGGGCAACCTTACATAAACATAACTCGCACACGCCCCCAGTCAAAACATTCTTTCGAACAACGCCGACCGAAACCATAAAATAAGACCAGCCTAGAGAGGCAACCGAAAAATCCAGGCTCTATAATTATGTTCAGCTACCACTCGATCTACCGGCAAGCCAATTTAAATTTACTGCGAACGCCGCACGTGTCCCACAAAATGAAATCCCACTACCGCACAGAAACACGCACGAAAAAAAACATAGCAACACCATGGCGCCACCCCCTCGCCGCGACTGGCTGCGCGGCGCGACCACGCCCGTTTCTGAGTGCTACTCGTGCTACCTCGCTCGATCTTGGAAGATACCGATCTCGCTGTCTCGTTCGGATGCGCGCCGGTGTCTAGATGCTGGCAGGTTTCTGTCAGTACGCGTTTAGCTGTCGCGCGTTGCAGAGCGTTGTCGTCGACGGCGCGCGGATCGTCGCCGTGTGTTAAGTGTTGTGACGTGTAGGTGCCGAAGTGGCGGGTTTCCTTGCGACCGGTCGGGGGGCCCATGCCCCCTTCCACCAACACCACATTGGTAAAAGTTAGTGTCCTGTGGCTATAAAATAAAAACTATTGTCTATGATTAGGTGGAACTGTGAATGTGATTGAGTTACGATGCCGACGTATGGAGGTTATTTATGTTTTTGTTTCTAATGCTTGCGTCTTACTAACATTGGGTGGGATACAGGTAGCACTAACATCTAGCTTTACCATAATGTATAACTGAAACATTAAAGTTTATTAGTAGATACCTAATACCTACATACTTTGTTTATGGAACTAAAGTCTTCATTGATAATCTGATTCATATCCATAATATCGAAGTTATGAATATCATTTAAATTACCGTATCCTAATATAGCTTGAACAACCTAAACAAAATAATATTCATCACATTTTAAAGCTGCCCTATATCTTAGTAACTACCTACCTATGCTTTGGTAAGCTGTATGAATTTAGGCCTAGCTTGAATTAGGTAACGTAACAACAGATATTATGTAGGTATATTATCTATCTATCAATATTAGGTACCTACATTTACATCTAAACTAAAATAAATTTTTAAGATAAAAAAATAGCCTGTTAAAATTTTCATATAATTTCGGCTAAAATCAGTTTTGCCGAATGCCGAATATTGTGGTAACTGCCCAATTACGTCTTATCATCGTACATTAATAGGTGGTTTTGATCAAACCCAAAAAAATATTTTAGGCAAGTAGGTAGGTAGGTACATAAGTAGTAGGTATCTACCTACCTACATAGTTATTTAATTGTTATATTCTAACTCAAAAAACTTCAAAAATCTTAAGTAACTCCATTAAGTGTTGAAAACGATAACAATTAGTAATATTTTTTAACATTTTTAAGATGCTTAGATATTATCGAATGGATTATAGTTTTAAAGTTTGTTAGAAAGGCTCGTGCCCATTATGCCATTAAAAAAATAAGAATGTTAGAACTTAACAAACCATTTGTTTTTTTTAAACTTTGGCTTAAGACGATTTAAAACGTAGAGATATTGTTTTTTAACAATATCCACTGATTCTTTACCTATAAAAAAAGGATAGCAGCAGTTTCAAGGTAAATTTGTTCTGATGCCTATGGTTGTTTTTAAAAACATTTGACAAATAAACATCATCAATTATTAATTAATTATGATAATAATTAATGTAGGTACATTTTGAATTTTAACAGTTTGCAATAGACATAACCATGTACAAAACGTTAAATTGTTGTAAATCTTAATTACCTACATTATAATCAACACTATCAAATTAGTTCTTATTCTGTTTGTAGATAGTTAAATAAATATACCTACCTACTAGATCATTTTATTCTTAGCGGTAGGATGGTTTATGGTTTCTGTAGAATTTTGTGGATTTTCCGAAAACATTTTCCTGGTAGGTACCTATGTTTAATTTTTCCATAATATAACACTACCTAACGTAAAAGTCAAAATCTGTCTGAGTTTAACACTTTCAAGCCAACAAACAATGTGCAGCTTGATTATATTATAAAAGGTTTATTTTAGATTTTCATATAACAGTCTTGTTATTTAAATATACCTACTTAGAAGAAGATATCTTTATAGCTCTGGGCCCTGCGTGAGGTAGCTATAATAAAGCACCATGTTTATTTATAAAGTTCTATTCTACATAACCTTCTGGCTCCGAGTTAGAATATAATTGTGAAAGGGTTTATCATTTAACCTATAAGGTATTAAAGTATAAACTTTATAATTAGGTATGTAGGTACTCAAGAATTTCAAGAATTTTATAAATGTTATGTAAATAATTTCTTTAAAGGTAGGTACCTAATTGTAATTGTAGGTAGGTAGGTACTTAAGTTGGTATAATGTAGTAGTCAAACCAATAAAATCCTTAGTTTATTTTTTATTTAACAGTTGACCGCGCTAACCTAAATGCATCGTGACATCCAAAATGATGCTTAGCTTGTTTTCAAGTCTAATGTCCAACAATGAACTTGATGCCGCTTGTAAACAATGCCTTCATTTACAATTAAATCGAAAATTTACTTAAATAAAGCTAGTCTAGACTTAATTTGTGTAAATTTCGCTTACAGCATGACAACACACTCAGCAGGTACCAGTTAACGTATCAATAAAGGGTTATGACATGACAAAATAATTTACCGTCAAAAATATTAAAAACCTTCCAAACTGTTGAAAGTTCGAAACGACTCGATTTAATGACCGTCGGCCGTCGTATCGATTTCTCCGAAGCTTAAAAAATCGGATAATATTGTCATCTTATTATTATTGTCAAAGTATACAGGCTAAACAGCGTGACAGCGGTGGATTTTAAACCGAAAATCACACGCACCGTTGCGTGGCCCAAGTCGAGCCGAAACCGCAGTGAATTGCCCTCAGTGAACAATTCGATTTTTGAACGCACCGACAGAAATGGCGCGCGACAAATCGGACATTCTGATTTTGAATATTTAAGCCGGCGTCGCGACCTTCATAAATTATACCAATAAATGTCATATGTTCGGTTTCGAAGAAAAAAACCGTCGCGTACTTTTTTGAACTTTTACGACCCTCGAGGTGTCAGTTTTGGCTGATTAGGAGTTATTATCAGGAACGCTGTAAAAGCTTATTAGTAGGTTTACTTTAACAAACTAACTATTATGTAGGTACTAAATTATGTAACTAAACGTAACCAAAACTTATATTGCTAAATGCATTAGGTACCTACACAGAATAAACATAAACTCACAACGCACGGCGCTAATACTAATTATTATTGTTGTAAAGTAACTTAAATTATCTCGAAGAATTAACGTTATTATAAATTTTTATAGCAGCTTATTTTTTTGCAGGTTAACTTACTTATAAGAACCTATCTTTAACTTTAGGTATTTAGCAGTTAAGCAATATTCAGATAAATAAATAAAATAAATAAATATTACTGGACAATTTTACACAGCGACATCTAGCCCCGTGGTAAGCTCGAAGCTTGTGTTACGGGTGCTAGATTTCTGATATACTTAATATAATATACATACATAGATAGATATTTTTATTGTACATATATAACACCCAGATAGGTATTGATTTTTATAGAATAAAATCTAAAATCATACACGCTATTCAAAACTTAAAATTATGTATTTAGTTTAGCCGACAGCAAACCTAGTCGGTACTACATAGACGCCTATGTGTGCTAATAAAACGTTATTCAACGTAGCTTTTATCGATCGTAAAACCAAATCTCATTATGCAGTGCTGTTCACAGCGCTACCAACTTTACGATACAAACTATTCAGAATTTCATGTTGGTAACGATTACCACTGGAATTGTAAGGCTGTAAGGCTGAAAAGGGGAAAGTCTTTTGAGAACTGATTAGGTGCCGCTTTTGTAGGCTGATATATAGCTTATTGGATTTATATTGAACATTTTTGAACTGATTCAAGCTATATTAGGATTTACCGGAGATCTCACGGCATACCAAGGTAAAAAACAATTAAAAAAGCAATAGGTATAGACCAGGAACATTATCGTCATTAGTGATTCAACTGTTGGACAAAACATTATTGAATCAAAATTAACATTAAAACTGTCTAATTTCAAAATAACATTAAATAAGGTTTATATACACACTATATAGACACATTAGATCATAAATCGAAATGAATTGTAATAAAATCCAACTATTAAAATCGATCCATTAGGTTTCATGATCATTCTTTGAATCGTGTTATGTACCTATGTAGTTGCAGTTAATGTGTTCTACGTATATCGACGTGAAATACAACTGTTATATGCTTTTCTGTGTTCTTATAGCTGTTGTGTGGCCATTAAACATTGTATTAGTGGTCAGTACTCTTAAATTAGCTCTAAAAATACAAATTAAATACACTACTTATCAATAGACGACCAACACTCGTGCTAAGGACAATAAAATTTTGTTTTGTGGTGTTGACATAAATAATAATAAAACATATTTAAAAATATTTTTATTACGAGATTGAATTTAATAACTACAAATTAATTAAAATAAAACTAACAAATTAAATGACCAGCAATATTGTGGAAGCAATATTGCTGTTCATTTAATTTAATAGAAAGGCTGAAGATATTTATTTATTTTATTTTTATTTTATTATGTTTTATTTTATTGTGCAGAGCGCAGCTAAACTAAGGCCTAAGCAGAAGTGCTATCGGCGTAGCCTATTGTAACGTATTAGAGTAAATAGTGCTACAGAAGCGTAGCTAATTGCTACGGCGTAGCATAGGGCTACGGCGCGTAACATAGCTTTCGGCAAAGTGATTTAAAATTGAGATTCACATAATGGCATGTCTTAATATTTTCAATGTTTAATATAAGCTGA
Source organism: Chloroclystis v-ata (assembly GCA_963691955.1). NCBI lineage: Eukaryota > Metazoa > Arthropoda > Insecta > Lepidoptera > Geometridae > Chloroclystis > Chloroclystis v-ata. The sequence continues at coordinate 14,475,899 of OY829902.1, read as the reverse complement.
TAATGCCCCGTCCAAAAAATATTTATAATGGCTGATTCGGCTGATAGATATGTACTGATATTATAAAGCTAAATATGTAGTTACTTTGTAATTCTTGAACTACTCCTCCTAGGATAAGCTCGTCTCTGATATTCATATTGAAACAATTTATAACGTAACGCGATGATGTAGCTATTCGTCATCTGTGTACCCTAGAAGAGTTACTTCCTAAGACCACGGCTAGTTGAATTCCAACGCGCAACATATCTATAACCATAGAGTAATAGGTGCTCTAAAACTCTACTTTTTTATAGGACGTGGCGAAGCAGGCGGCGCGATGGCGTGCGCCGGCTGTGAAAAGCCGATACTGGACAAGTTCCTGCTGCACGTGCTGGAGCGCGCGTGGCACGCGGCGTGCGTGCGCTGCGCCGACTGCCGCGCGCCGCTCGCCGACAAGTGCTACAGCAGGGACAACAAGCTGTTCTGCAGGAATGACTTCTTCAGGTGAGTGCTGGGGAGTTAGTTAGGATGGCTCAGTTTTCCGCCATTAGGCTCAAAGGCGAGTGCACTAATGAGTGTTGGGGAGAACCGAGCGTGTGAGTGCTGTAGAGTTTCTGCTTTAAGCTGCATTTTTCTTTTTGTTGGTAAAACGACGAGCCGAGAGACCTCAGATTGAAATGTAGCATTACTCGATCTATACCTTATCATCTATAGGTATTCGACAATATTCGAAAGCTTTTTGATCTTTTGTTCTACATGCTATACAGCCTGTCCTTAGATTTCAACAAGCTACAACAGAAGGCTATGCCGCTAACTGTACTGTGTGAAATTATTTAAGTCGGCCAGAATCTAAAAATGTGTCTATGTTTACCATTGGACGATATCGGCTCGGCGACCGTAAATGTCGTGTCGGTGATGAGTTGTCGTGTCGTGCCGTAGAAAATTCATTACAAGAGTTTTAAGTACAAATTTCTACAACAAGGTAAATAAAGTTAAGATAGATAAAATTTTATTGTACACAACATCAACAGAAACATGTTATAGCGCTCCGTTGGTCGACACATTAGCAGTTTTGTAAGTGATTAGTTTGATGGAATTTAGCACCTTCTCTCATGTGTGGCTAGTTGCATATTGGGTTCGTATACAACGGATACAACTTTTGTACAACGGTTTTGTATTATTATCATTTCGATATTAGCATGTATGTCTTAGAACAAAACTAAAGGTTGTTCAACCTATAGCTTCCACACGTATTACTCATAATGATTAACGCTTTGTCTGTCAAGTTGATTATGATTAAGTTACATGTAAGTTTTTACAGACTTCCTACAAACATTTGAAATAGCGTTCTGCCTGTCATTTGGTACTTAATTGTAGACGTGGGTGGCGAAACTTCTCAAAACTGTACACAAATCAAACTTTCATAAACCAATAATTATCCTTCTAATGATACGAGTATAAATGGCAAAAAACAATCAGTATAGAGCCACATAATTGTCGGTTCCGTTGTATGTGGCGCTAGCAGTCTCTCTTTCTTTCAAATTTATACTAACAATCATAGTTCTTATTTTGACCACCGGTAAAGATAGGATGGCATAGTTTACGTGTCTACTAATGGCTAAATCATATGGCGCTAAGTTTACAAAAAATCAGGTAAAGTAACCGGAAAAAGGATCATTTTATAACTTCCGCCAATTTCATGCATAACCTTTTTGAATTTGGTTAATCGGTTATGATTATGATGCAATTTTCAGCATATGGGCAGAAACACGACATACATAGGTAATCGAGTGGAATTTACAAAAAATGCTCTTGCACATTTTATAATTTCAATAAATTACTATCATATTTCACTTTTAAAATGTTTCGTGAGTTATCACTATTATCCGCCCGTTATAATATTTTCCCGCTGTACCCTATGTATGTCCTTCTCCTAGTTCTAAGCTACCTCTCCAATTCTCTTGCAAATAGAATCAGCCGTTCTTGAGATATAAATAACTAAAACGACTTTCTTTTTAAAATAATTATATTACTTTCAGTTTAGATATTTGGAATAGGGCAAGAATGTAAGTCCCATAAAACTTTTGTAAAAACAAACAGACCAGACTCAGCTTAGCATCTGATTTAAGCTTTTATTAAAACTTGAAGTAATTAAAGATAATTAAGATTTGTAAAAACATTACAACCTAAAAACACTCATTTAGGAGTCAATTAAATGTCATTTGGTCTTTGATGACTTCATTCGGTGACATTCTGACTTCCTAAACTTAAGTGATGTCATTTCCTTTGTTTGACACCCTACGATTGTTTTGTTTGGTTTGTGTAGTTTTTTACTGTAGTTCTTACTACACAAATTTTCTCAGTTTAATGTGAATTTAATATTTTTAGTTTGAGTTATATCGTCGTCATATACCTATAGTTAATGAAATATAACTTAGCTGTTAGTTTCAGGTTGAAATTGTTTTAAGCAATAAGACCGCCATTACGCATACGTTCTTTAGTTTTAAGTTCTGTTGTAAAATGTTGATCATTTGTGTGTGTAGGTGATAAATAATTATTTTATCTTATGATGGCCCACAAGTCATACATAGTTAACATTTTATTCAATATGAACTGCAAAGTTGAAGAAAGTTGCGACTCTTCGAGACATTAGGTAACCTATCCACAGAATGACACATTGCCGCTAAGCCGCCATACATTATTCATAAACTCCGTCGTTTATGCAAATGCCGTTGTAATTCTACAACAACATGGCTATAAAATCATTAAAACAACTCGAAGGTTTCTTTTTGTCTGTACTTTGAAGATATCTACTCTTTGACGGCGATTTTTAGTTCTTTGGCCTCAGTGAAACAATTGAGAAATGCAGGTAATTGAATGAAAAATGTAGAGCTAAATGTAATTTACTGTTTTTAATAAAATTCTAATTCCGTTGTTAAAAAAAGTACATTCAATAAGCACCAGAAGTTAAGTCCTAAAAATAAAAATAAATAATAAAATAAATATTGCTGGACGATTTTACACAACGACATCTAGCTCCGTGGTAAGCTCAAAGCTTGTGTTACGGGTGCTAGATTTCTGATATACTTAATATAATATACATACATAGATAGATATTTTTTATTATACATATATAACACCCAGACACCCGGAACAAATATTTGCAGATCATACAAATAGTTGTTCCGAGGCGGGAATCGAACCCGCAACCTCTTGCGTCGCAGGCAAAATACGACTATTATGTCTTTGGATTTTAATAAATGATTAACACAATCCATCTTTTATTAAAAAACAAAGATTTATCTAACTCTAATTAATGCTTATTCAGAAAAAAAAACGACAATAATAATTATATATCTACGTTACTTATTTTTTATTTACATATGCAAAGACAAGCGCAATCAGGCTGCAACAACACAAAAGATAATTCTCATTTTGCAATAAAAAACTGGACATAATTCTCAGTATTGTCTATGAAAGTAGAATATCTATTATTGACAATGTTTCTTAACAAATAAATAAAAAGTAACCATCTTGTTTCTAGGTAATTGACCTACTTAAAACATTAACAGTGCTGGTTGTAAATCTAATCTCTGATTTAATCCGAAGTAGCTGTACTAAAGATCTTGATCTAATCTTATTATGGTTTTGGCATTGATGGATTGCTTAAAAGTGTGAAATTTTTATTGTAATAAGCTATAGTAATTTATCTTGCAGTATTTTGCGTATTTTTACCATTTCAGAAAATATGACACTTTAAAATCTAAAATTAATGCAGTTATAATTTTATGGTGTGTTGTCGGTTGTCGGCCTTAGAATAGCAACATAATAAATACATGATTGATCAGTTTACCTGTAGGTACTTATTCTATGCCATACGTAGGTATTACATTTTTCAGAATTCTTTAAAATCATTATTGTTATAATTGTCTATTAAAGTTAAAACTACTTGCGTAACAACAGTGATTGATAATTTTACACAAGTCAACTTCTTATTTATGTTTATGTCACTTTTTTATGCTAATTTAATGTCAGCTATATGTTAATTATTGTAAATCAGCTTGATAATTTCGCTCCTTGCCATTTTGATCATTAATCAAAGTTCATTAGCATTTTATGGTCACAAATTATCTTCAAAATATTTTGCAGAGTCGAAATATAGCATCCATAAACTTATTCTAAGTACCTACCTACCTATTTTGCTACGTTACTAGTTTACTTTTTACCGTGGGAATATAAATATTTTTGGATTATCTAGTGACTCGTTATCATATCAACTTACAGGGTGATTGGTAGATGGGTGCAAAGCTTCTAGGGGATGGTAGTGTGGACTATTTGGAACCATTTAAGCCATAGTTGTCTTAACCGAAGTCGGACTATTTTTTTTTTATGAATTTTTTACGTGATACAAGGAAAATACCCAAAATTTTACAGTTAGTTGCTAATAACTGCCAGTTTAAAAGGCCAGTTAATTATTTTTTGTTAAATTTAAGTTAAGCTATGTGTAAGCAATCTACCAAAATTTGTTCTTAGGTATCTGAGTCATTAGCCATTTTTTTACAGACATTTCAAACTTACGAAAATGTTCTGCGATTTACGAAAACCATTTTTGACGTTGTTTAAAAAAAAAACTAATGGTGCTATTTTTGTTCAAACCTTTTTAAAAACATGTGTGGTTATTACTCTTTCTTTTGGGGTATTAATTAAGAGGATATCTCAAAAAATTTTGAAATTATGATACAAAAACCAAATAGAGGCAGAAAATTTTGAGCAACTTTAATGATAAAAAGCAGATTACCGAATTGCTGAAAATGGCATACACCACGTGATACCTGGGTACCACGCGGTGTATGTGTGTATGACTCCAGATTCAACCCAAGCAGACACAATTCTAAGGTCGAGGAAGAGATTTTGGCAGCATTCTAAGCGGATCCTACTACACTAGCGTAGTAGCTCAAAATCTTAACATTTCACAATAGAAGATGTGTATGTGGAGTATGCACAAAAATTATAAGTATTTATTCCATGGCCCGGGTCTGCCAGGTTTGGAAGAGCAAGATACCGGGAAAATAATCCAATTCTGCCGTTTTTTCCTCAACAGAGACATCAACGCATCTTCAATGCGTGATTCTTAAAATCAATCTTGTGGACAAATAAAAGTAAATTTTCCAGAGAGGGCATAACAAACTTTTACAACCTTCACCAACAGGCCAACAAGGGCAGAAATCCATACTGGAAAAAGCAGGTGTCAGTACAGAGGAAATTCTCTGCCAGTGTGTGAGCTGGAGAAATTGGCAGAACTTTGATTGGGCCCCACTTCTTACCAGATACCTTAAATGGTAATAATTATTTGGGATTTCTTCAAAACGATCATCCAATGCTCGTAGAGGTGTCCTAATATTTAAAACTGACCAACTGTGACCAACTGACGTTAGGATTGTGTCTGCCTGGGTTGACTCCAGATTCCACGTGGTGTATGTCACTTTCAGCAATTCGATAATCTGCCTATTTTTTCATTAAAGTTGCCTTGAATTTTCTCCCTCAATTTGGTTTTTGTATCATAATTTCAAAATTTTTTGAGATATCCTCTTAATTGATACCTCAAAAGAAAGAGTAATAACCACACATGTTTTTAAAAAGGTTTGAACAAAAATAGCACCATTAGTTTTTTTTTTAAACAACGTCAAAAATGGTTTACGTAAATCGCAGAACATTTTCGTAAGTTTGAAATGTCTGTAAAAAAATGGCTAATGACTCAGATACCTAAGAACAAGTTTTGGTAGATTGCTTACACATAGCTTAACTTAAATTAAACAAAAAATAATTAACTGGCCTTTTAAACTGGCAGTTATTAGCAACTAACTGTAAAATTTTGGGTATTTTCCTTGTATCCCGTAAAAAAATCATTAAAAAAAAATAGTCCGACTTCGGTTAAGACAACTATGGCTTAAATGGTTCCAAATAGTTCACACTACCATCCCCTAGCAGCTTTGCACTCACCTACCAATCACCCTGTATATAAATAGGTATCTATATCTAGACGCGGGTCTCTCCAGGAGAACCCATTATATGATCATAAGATTTTGGTAAAATCACCATCTAAGCGGGTTGGAAATCGTAGTAAGTTGGTTATTAAATAAAAATCTAGGTATGCCACTTTTATTGTTGTAATTTTATAGGTAGGTAGGTACCTCAAGAACGGCTGGGCTGATTGAGGTGCCTTTGGTTTTAAAATAGTCATAGTAGCTCAGTGAAGGTTTAAAAGATAAACATGGGAATAAAGCGAGCGAAGCAGCATGCGGGTCAGAAAGTATGGGTAGGTACAATAATTTTGCGTTCATATCGTATCTCGAAAGGAAACGATAGTTAATCTTACTTTATTATTACTCTGTTATTAGACAACATCATTTCTGCATCTTATGACATTTTGGATTATGATATATCGCGTTGATTGCTGAATTGGTCTATAAATATTAAAAAAAAACGTTAGAAGTTTTATGGCCCTCTAAATAACTAATTCTAAAATCGAATACAGAAATTTTTACAAATTTGTTTTGAGTGCGGCAGTAAATAAATCTAGACTTCGGCAGGATTTAGTAAAACATGATGCATGAATTTGTCATGTAAGTTGTCTCAAAAAAGTTAAAATACAAAAAAGTGTAGGGTAAATTAATAAGGGTTGTTAAAATAATGATGATGACTATTTTATGTATCAAACATTTGATAGACCAGAACTCAGTAGCAATTGCAACAAACTCTTCAGTAAAAAATAATAAACAAATTTAAAAAACATAAACAATAAACAAGCCTTGTCTCTAAGATCAAAAGAAAATATAAATGACAGAAAATGTATTAGGTACATACGAGTATAACTTATTAAACTCTCACGGTTTTTACGAAATAGGTAACATCATGATTTTTGAATTTCCCGATATATCATAAGTTAAAAAAATCCATACTTACCAACACCATATTTCAGGAGATACGGGACAAAATGCAGCGGCTGCGGGCACGGCATCTCCCCCTCAGACCTGGTGCGGAAGGCCAGAGAGAAGGTGTTCCACCTGAACTGCTTCACCTGCCTCGTCTGCCGCAAGCAGCTGTCCACGGGCGAGGAGTTGTACGTGCTCGATGACAACAAGTTCATATGCAAGGAGGATTACTTAGCGGGGAAGGCGCCGACGCATAATCGTGAGTTTTTCATTATTCTTTGCAATTTGACACTCCCTAGTCCCTACGTATACATGTGTCTCTACAAAACACAAATTTTTGAAAATGTTAGGAACATTATGATGTTGGTTAGTTATACAACCAAGTAAAACGTAACTTAGAGTATACTTTTTTTTGTAAGTTATTATGATAGACTGGCATGTGTATCTAGATGCCACAAAGGGATCAAACGTATAGGTAAGTGTTTACAAGTGTTTACATTTCACAAAAATCCTGACAATAGATGGGCTTAATCTTGTACAACAATTTTGTACCTTCCAGTGTAGGAATTATACTTATCTCATGTGGTGTATGAGCCTATATCTATACCATCGGGTATTTTCATACCGACTGTGTTTATATACCAGAAGACGGGAAACAGTGCCGTATTATTTTTAGGCGCCCGCCGGCCGAAAATAATAATAAAGACAAATATACTGTAAATAATAATAATGACACTGTTGCCCACAGCTTTTTCTGAAATATTAAATTTCATCTATTATACTTACTGTTTTTCATGAGTGTGAAATTAAATTGTAATAATATTGTGTCACAGATTATGCCTTCATTGGAGCAAGTACGAGTAGGTACTTAGGTACACCTGCATTATAAAGACTCATAAAAACTTGATGACACATTTTATTCTGATTCATTGGTGTCTTTGCAAAAAATGTACAACTACAAGTACCTACTGAAATTCTATTACGAAATTTAATGTTTTTATTCTAAAGGCTGTGTTAATTGTCCGGAAACACAAATTTATTCTTATGTAATTTTTTTTTAATTATTATTTTTAAAACCAATTTTTTTTCACTGTATTATTTTCTGGTTTTAAACCTAAATGGATTTAGCCGGTCTTGAGTTATAAATAGTGTTACTAACACGATTTTCTTTTGTGCATACACATACCTAAATGAAAAACTGTAAAATGACCTTTGAAACAGCGAAGATTTGAACCAACCAAATAATAAAAATAGAATTTCAATAAGTATACGCAATAAATACCTACCACATTATGTTCTCAGGCTTGCTAAAAATACACCTGTTACTGATTTAAGTTGATGAAATTTCTACATACCAGCCTAGAGCTTTTTACTTTGACGTGTCAAGTAATTCTGAATCTTATCTCCATCGCCAAAGGTTTTTTTATCAGAAACGAGCACATGTACTTCTATTGTGGTGTATAATGCGGTCAAACGATATAAAAAATAAATGAGCTGTTTTATTGTCCACTACATACCGACACAGAATAATTACTTTTCTCAAACACCCTTCAATGTCCACTTCGACATGTGAGACACCGTTCACGACTTCGACTTTTTATCGTCGACAATAAAAATCTCGAAGCACCCATTTTGAAATCGGATTTTTCGATCAATACGAACCGTGTCTGAGAAAAAACCCTCAAAAAACTAAGGCGATCGACAAAAAATCCAACCGCATTACACATTAGCTACGACTAGAATACAATATAGTGACCATCTGTCACTACGCGGTGACTATAGACAACTTTTTTATTCGTTTTCATCTTACTCCACGTTGTAGTAGCATAGACAACTTTTTTATGTTGGCGGACAAAAACCGAATCGTGAGCAACGTAAACATAAACACCCTTTTTGTTCTAATATTTTGATTTGATCCTTAATGAAGGCTCTAGTTGTGGTGAAACGGGGTCATATCAACTCGTCCGTCTGTCAAGAGCCGGAATTACTGGTTTGGTACCTACTTGATTAATTTGTTCCGAATCAATATCCTCTGCTACTGAAGCTTTAGGCGCAAAGAAGTTTAATACCTTAAAGTTTCTAACCGTTTTTCATCAAATGGTAGGTATTTATTTATTTGAAAACGAAACGAATATTTAATTTTTTTATAAAAAAGGTTTTACTTTGTTTTTAAATCCAGAAATTAAACTGTAGTATACAAGATCTTAAAATGAGAGAGAAGATATTAGATAATACTATTTACTTACTTTTCACTGTTTTCCTTAATTAGCCTCTGGTACTTAAACGAATAAAACGTACTTACCTACTTTACTACATTACATCGATTATGCCACGATGGGAAACTTATCGATTAAAGTTGATGATCTTCTAATGTCTTTATGAAACTAACCATTATTTCGCTGATTTTTTCACCGTTTTCCGGCGATAAAACATATTAGATACGTGCTTGTACGTTTACTGTAAGCCACAACATGTGCTCGCCCGCGGCTTGTGTTTGCACAATATAATTGTGTTTAGACGTTGTTAGACTGGAATAATAATGTAAATAAAGGCACTACAAATAACTGGATGGTTGGTTTCTGTTCTAATTTGGATAATCTTAAAAATTATCATGTAGAGTTTTTTTCTGTAAAAGTTTTTAATATTCGAATCTTATTGCAGATAGTATAAAAGTGAATTAAGTTGCCCATCGTTCGTGAAAATAAAATCCTAAGCCTACATATTTTATACAAAACAGTAAAAAATAACAAATATTGAAAATCATACAGAATATTTTTCGTAAAACGGCTTTCTCAAATTCTTTAATAAATCATATTTGAGAGGCGATTGTAAAATATAAAAGATACTTAACTGCTGAATGGGGTCATTCGTCAAACGGCTTAAAGAAAGTGATTTGATTTTATGGTTTTATTGTCACTTTCGATTGCATTCTCGATTTTTAAGGTTTATGATCAAATATAAATAGGGACCTTAAACCTTAGGTTACTCAAGTTCAAATTACTTTCACGAAGGCAGACTTCAAACTTCAAGTGTAAAAATTATTTGAAAATGACAAAAGAAGAAAGAGGTGACAAAATAAACTTCATGATTAAAATTTTTATGTAGACAATTTGAGACCGTTTAACCTTTAAAAATGTTTTAAAAAGTGTTTTAAAACTGTTGAAGCTTTAGTAAAATTACACGAATACGAGATTATTTCTTAATCCCCAATGTTAACCACTCAACCGCTGCAGCCATGCTGATATGCGATGAATTGTTTCCACTAGCTAAGTCGCATAGAGATTAGGTTATGGTCGAACGTACCCTTCGCATTCGAGGGTTAAGGCGCTTACGTGGTCATTGACACGGTTAATACGAAATTGGAAAAGGAAAAAATGTATTGTGCTATTTCTGTAAAGGATCCTAGGTTTAGTTTTAGCTGTGTTTTTATTTTTTGTGTTTTTTACTAATGTAAAATCACTTAAGAATAAAAGTTCTGGTAAGCAATAAAAAATAAAAAGACTTTTCAATCTTTAAATGCTATGAAAGAAAAATACATTTTTGTTTATAATTGCGAACTTTTACTTAACTAAGTAATTTTTATATAAAATATTATCTAGTACGAGTAGTACCTACTTACCTATGCAAAAATGTTACCATCCCTAAATGTAAAAAACATTTCCGTTCGTTCCATAAATTATTTTATTTTATAAAATTAATTCCGCAAAGCAAAAAATCCTCCGCAAACATTGCAAAAACAGCAGAATTTCCCCTCATATTTCCAGCGTTACGTCACTGATAACATCCCCAATTCTATTTCCGTCTTGCAGGGGCCAGACCCGTGCGCGGGCGATAACGCTTATCAATCAAGAACACGCTCAGGGTTGACTCAGATGAATGGGTTCATTCTTTTTTATGCTGTGTTTGATTTGAAAACCTGTTCGAAAATGGAATCAGGTTTTTTTTTCTTTATCCGTTTGTTCTTTCGTATGGATTACGCTGCGTCCACATCAAAGCTAACGAAACATAACAATACCAAAGAAATTTCTATATGCATAAATTTTCTTATGTTTTGGTATTGTTATGTGACCATTTCATCATATTTTAAAACTTTTTTCTAGGTTTAAATTTCTGTACCTACATATGCAAAAGTAAGCTACTCGTATGATTAAGTCATAGTTAAATCATCAATCAGTTATCTTAACTTGCTTAAAGATTAGCTTTTTCATACCAATTAGGAAAAAAAATTTAATGGATTTGGTATTCAGGTCTCGTATTTATCATGCGATATCTTTATAATAAGCGTATCTATTTAAATTTAGCTAAACCCAAAATAACATCCCTATGAAAACCTCCAGCCAATTTGTATTAAAAAAATCAAATCAGCATTACCGTAATATTAAAACCATAACTGCTCTAGGCTTAGGGTTGCACCCTTGCGCTTCGGGCTGTTTGCTCTGCAGCCGAAACCGGATAAATATAGCGATCTGTTGTTGTTTGAAATGCGCACGCTCTATCGCCCTCGCTTCATGCGCTCCTGGTACTTTTTTAAAAACAATTTGTTTTTGGGGCTTGAAATAGTAAAATAAATTAAAAAAGAAAATTCAGATTAACAGGTTCATTTGATTATTTTTGTAAGTTTACATACATGTACGTAATTATTAAGTCTGCACTCATTTGATATTATTTAAGAAGGTTTATTACTATGCTATTTTTGAAATGTAATAAATCTTGGTATACCATGTAAAAACTTAAACCTGAATTTAAAGCCACCATAAATAACAGTTCCGTGATAAATTCTACCCAACAACAACATTTAGCAATTGTAATTTATGCAAAACAAGACCTCTAAGTTTGTGTCTGACAAGACAAACTTAGCAAAATAACGTCTGAAAGTACCCGAGTAGGTATTTCGCGAAATTCAAACAACATGAACGTCAACTCGCGCAAAAAGGCTGAAGGGCTCCAACAAGTTGTCAGTGGAATTTAACTCTTGTTCCATTGTAACAAGAGCTCGGTAGATATAGTTGTAGGTGTGTAGAGTCACGAACGGTGGAATGGAGGATCTGATAGAATCCCATTTCGCACCCCCTCTCCCCTCCCCCGGTGGGGTGATGTGGCCATTACTCCTGATCCTGCATTCGATCGAGTTATGACCTACAGGAGCATGGTTTTGTTTGATACTGTTTCTGTGGAACTTAAACTTAATAAATATTATGCCCGTGTTTTTGCTGTAATTAGTTGTGCCGATAGTTAAGACTATTTTTAAAACAATTAATATTATTATATTATTGCTGGAAAATTCACACAGCTTTTATTTTAATTTGTTTTTAGCAATATAATTTCTTAATATTTTTAGTAACAATTGAATTATTTCTAATTTAAAAAAAAAATTCCATTTGCAAATTCATAAAATATTAAGCTCGCTTTTAAGACAAAGTACATGTAAATGTAAGGTATTTTTGACACATATTAGGTTTGGCGAAGCTGTAAAAAAGAATTATGACTTAAATGAAAACGGCAATTTGGTGATGACGGCCCGTGCAGCCGAGATCTCAGAAAAGGTGTAGACAAACTTTCAAAGGAAATGTGCGGGAGTTTATAAAATTTCCACCAATGACACTTGCAGCGTGACGAATCGCGAAGGTAAAGGCTGGATGCCTCGATTCCTCGTACTGGATAGTCATTACTCACCTATACGCCACTGATGTGCTTCACCCATTAATTTTTATTTATCGTTAAACCCGATCGATAGGTAGCATGCTCGTAAACCGACCGCTGTAAATTTTATGTTTGGATTTTATGATGTTTTAATGTAGCGTTTTTGAAAGCTCGCAAGAGTTTCTATTTTATACGGACTCGTGGAATAGAATTATTGGTAGTAAAACATGGATGCGTCGCAGGTTTTATGGAAACTTTCGGCTTTTATCTTAAGCCGAAGAGGTATTATTCAGTAGGAAAATATAGTGTCTGCGATTAAATTATTGACTTAATGCAAGTGCTTGAATGGGTAGGTAATTAAAAATTAAATAAGTGACAGAAACTTAAATATATTAGACATTTTACATAATAATAATATACTGAGCTTAATTTATAGGATATATAACATATACATAGAATATTTATGTCATAGTTACATAAGCTTTTTAATAATTAAAAAGTTGATCAAATCATAATACTCGTACTATTGGTCAATTCGGTTCAACGTTTCAAATGTGTTTATATAATTAAATCATTTATTTTCTATTAATTCAAAAAGGTAGACTAAAAATACCTGAATTTATTCAGATAACAGCGTGATAATTATGTATTTTAACCGAATACCTAGTTATAGCCGAAAAACTGAGCACGTCACTTGACTGACAGATCATTAGCTGTTTATAAAGTTTTCGCAAAATTATTAAATCTATTTCCGATTACGAGTGTACCTAAGTCATTTGATGTTTATCTTTAGCTCAATTTATCACATTGCGGTCTTTAGTACCTATATGCTTACATGCATATTAAAATAATGAAACATAAAACAAGAAAACGTATCCTCAATGTAAATATAATTAAGAAACATGGGAAACTGTTATTAGCATATAAAATACTTTGTATGTTGCTGTATCTGTATTTATATTTCAATAGTATATTTTAATCAATTTCTAAGCCTAAACTATTGGCCGGATAAAAATATTATTCAAAAAGTTTACCTAAAATATTTTATACGACTTATTACAACATCTCAATTCTAAAATGAAGATTACGAATACGAATTATAAAAGTCGAAGTCTAGATTTTAATGGATTTCAATTTACAATCGTTAGATTATCAACTGGAGATTAGTCTAGACTTGATCATAGAACGGTGAGCGATCAGGCATTAGGCTAAATACGGCCAGCAAAAAAAGCTAATCGATCAGCCGATCGGCAGCGTACCCTGAAGGCAAATTATCGATAATCGATCGACTAACCAAATAGCCGGTGTCGATACAACTTATCGACCATAATCGACGTAATCGATGTAATCACTAGTGCCGCCATGCGACGTGAGCAGTTTCATAACATCCAAATCCAAAAAACCATTCCAAAAAGACCTCCTACACCATTCACGTATGAACCTTTGCAAGCTCAACAATTACTAGCCATTTTTTACTCCGCTTATTACTAAAATTATTATTTATTAACTGTAATTGTGACGGTCGAGGGTTAAGTCCGGCGTTTAGCGTAATTTGCCCGATTTTGGGCTTATTTAGTAATTATTAGTTGTCAAAATGCGGTGCTTCTATGGGATAATTGTTGTCTAGCTTCGAAAATAATGTTTCCTGTTGCGCTCGAAGAATAGGGGACCGCATAGTTGATTTAAATTAGATTGTTTACTAAAGCGATGAAAGAGAGTTATTTGCTGTCGGTACATTTTTAGTTTTATTACGCAGCTCTATAACTATTTCTTATGAAATATTATGAGAGCTATAAGAGTGAGGTGGTAAAAAAATAGATAAATAGGACTGCTGCTCTATGACATGTTTCTATCACCTACCTATGTAAATGTTTTATTAGACGCAAGTTTTTTGTTTATTTGTAGGTATACCATTTACCCACCACCTCCGTGACTTAACGTGGCAAAAAGCAATTTTAATATCAGCGAAATGCAAACTTTATTTAAGTAAGTTATTTTCTTTCCCAAACAAGTATTGTGCGATGTTAAATGGCGTGAAATTGACAGGTGGCCATTTTACACAGATTAAATAATATTATGTACCGTAAAACACTCCAACATTGCCCACATTTTTCGAATAATTACAATTTTTGTTATTTTTTTGTATGGGGACACAAGTATTTTCTATTAGCATCTGCAACTATAGGATATTTTGCATGTATTATTTTATAAGATTTTGTTATTCGTCAATATTAAATCAAGTATTTTATTATTTTTAAAGGCGGGCAATGTTATCTCGACTTATTGCCAACATTGCCCGCGTTGATTTTTGACGCAAATATCTCCTCTCCGGCCTCTAATCAGCTGACAGCAAAACCTGTACAAGAATTCTGACCAAAACTGGCCTTTACTTTAAAACTAAAGCTAATCCATGACAGGTTTTCTACCAAAATCCATGTGAGGCTAGGTGGGCAAAATTACCCTGACCTTGTTAGCATTTTCCATACAATTCGCTTTTCGCCTTTAGTAAAGTGATAGGGTTGGTACATCTCAGTAAACTGTTCTTGACTTTTTATTTCTTTTTATGTTAATAAAATAACAAGATTATCTTCTATTGAATTATTTAAAAAACTTTTGAGTAACATGTTTGATTCAACAGATTCACATGCAAGTATTAACATTTATTCCGTGTTATTTTTAATACATTCTGGTTCCAATCTTTCGTCTGGACTTTCTTTGACGAATTCGAGATTTTGTTCTTGCTTTTAAGAAATAATAAAAATAAATAATCTAAATAATCAAGATAATAATAATTAGCAAAAAAAAAAAAACTCGGATGTGTCAACCCTAAGCTTATTTTGACTGCGGGCAATGTTGTCAATAGTAGATCGCAAAAATACCAGATAACTTTGCCCACCATTATAACTTTAGTTATACAAGAGCTGCATCAATGACAATAAAGTTATAATAATACCTTAAGTTTTTTGTACAACATAATATAAATTAAACTCATCTGTGTTTTCTCCATCACGCACAATCCACTTTTGAATTTTCATCAAAATTTGCCCGCAAAAATACACTCTGTCTTTGACGAGTTCCAACAAGTTACTGAGTGACTTTAGCGTTACATCCAATAGACAGTGGTGCTAAACACAAAACCTATTTTCTACCAAAGTCAATAAATGTCACCATAGTATTCAGATATTTTTGCTATTAAAAGTTTTGCTTAAAAATTGGTCTTCGGGCAAAATTACCCTCGGTGGCAATGTTGGAGTGTTTTACGGTATTGATTTGCATTGATTTACTGCTGGAGTTCAATAAACTTGATTGCAGCTTATTATCGATAAGAAAACTGAAAAATGTGTAGGTATGTTACGTTACGGTTTTATAATGCACAAAGTTTTATGGCATAGTGATGGACGATACCTACCAGAGACAACAAGTGTTTAAACGAAACTTATATGAACAATTGATTTTGTGAGAGCATTTCCACATGTGATTTTTCTTAGGAAATCTATGGTCTTTTTTTCTTGGTGTAGGTATCTTCAATCTAAAATATTACTTTTAAATTAAATGTTATGTTTGTGAAATATGAATTTTTATAAAGGTGTGTGTCACAAACTATAAAAGTACCTACAATGTTTTTAATCAGACACAAATCTTAGTTTTTGATTATGCGTCGATCTAAATTCAATATTTGAAATCGAAAAAGACCTTCGTAATTTAATCACGAATCGAAATTATTTAAAATGCCAACGTTTCTTTCATTGTAAAGCTGAAATCGATTGGGAATTGATTATTTTAACTATATAACCTTGTGTTTTATTTTAACGCCATGACCGAAAAAGTAAGCTTTGTAGATAGATATATACTTTTGCTTTGATTTGGTAGTTTACTTACTTAGGGCCATTATTAATAAAAGAAAACTAAGGCAAGTAAAACAAACATTGCAATACCGCCTTTTAAAATTATTTTAGAATATTTCAACGCTTCAACCCAAAATAAGCCGTAAAGTGTACAGTATCAAGTTGACAATCGCGTTTCCGGAGCTATAGGTACGAATCTGCATGTCGAAATAAGATGGGTGTCGTCTGCCGTCTTAAAGTCACCCCTAGGGGGGGACGAATATTATTTCCTTATCTACCCTTGGGAGGGAGAGGACATCCCCTTGCCTTGCTTTATGCATTTGTTCGGCCTTAGATTATGTTTTTCATTGCATTTTAAGGGGTAGTAGATATCGTAGATACCTACTTGACTCATATGAATAAGATTATATCAATTGTAACTCTCTTATATGTACATCTTTATGGGAGTATAAAGCTATCACAGAAACTTTATCGCAGTATCATCATATAGGTATAGCTTCGATAGCTTTGCAAAGATAGGTACTCTTATTTCTACGAATTCAAACAATATCGATATTGTAGACTGACACTCAATCCAGCACAACATCAATAACCTCCCATTCATACAAAACATATGCTCACCACCCAACCGTGCCAATATTCAAGTTAACCTTAACACTTTAATAGCCCGAAACGGGAATCAAACCCGAGACGGCTCATTTCACCCCACTTCCTACCCAACTCTCAAACAACAAGCGAACTTACATGTCAAAAACAGAACCCAGTATTGCGCAACCTGACGCAACTGGCAAATTTTAATTGCCGTCAAAGGATTGTAAAAGTCTTATGTAAACAGAGCGACGCAAAATGAACTCAAACTCGCCACGAAAAAGGTCACAGCCGATGAAGCTTTGTTTTTCAGTAGCCAGCGGGTAATGCAAGTCAACGGTGAAGTAAGGCTATTTCAAATGGACCATCGGAACGCTGCTTTATGGCGATTTCGTGTTTTTATAGTTCTGCTCAAGTGACGAATGTCAGCCGAGCGTGTAGTTCCGCAAAGAAAGTCAACAGCATCGAGGTCATCGTTTTAGATGCGCTCAAATTCATAAAACACGGGAAATAAAGGAAAACAATATCGAGGAGGTAGTTTTGAAATATGTCAGACGTTCTCAGGCTACCGGGCGACCTGCTCCATTTTATTGTTTTCAAAATTTTACGGCCACTAAATCATTCCCTTCTGCGAAACGTCAGTTACGGCCGCGTATATTAAATCCTTGGCTATGCCTGGATGGAGCTGGTTTTATTTTCCAAAACTACGTTCTGAGAACAAATTAACTGTTACCAAAACCTCTTCATTATTACATTTTTCTTTCCCAGCTAGATATTGATAGACAACCTCTTCGCTGTCAAAACTTTTTGTATGTAAATAAACAACACAAAGGCCGCGGCGTTATAAATGCAAAATTAAAACAAAAAAAGTTTAAAAATCGAACTGCGGGAAGAAATATCCATAGACAATAATGGGAAGAACACAAAGAAGTAAAAAAGCTGGAAGAAACCTGTCGACGCCATGTTGTGTGGCGCTCGGCCTTCACGCCTCGGCCGCTGAAGATTATCTTTCGAAAAAAGAACCGAACGGGAGGCGCTCCTTGATAACAAAGGTCTTTTAGGCGTGTTCGATGCACGCCGTTATCGCCTTTTAATGCTACCGATTAAGGTACATGTTTGAATGCACGTTGCCTACTTCACTTCTTTTGTTATCAGACAAGTGAAAGAGCCTCGTCACTGCGCGCCTGCGCCTTCGTTGATGACCTGTCAATTCCGTCTTGTACTTCGGCCGGTTGTTGGGAAAAAAGCGACATTAGAGAGGCCATCTATTATTTTGACTTTATGTGGGGAGATGGAGTTGAGATTGATCGTGTTTGGCTCAGCCCTTTTAATTATAGCGCATTCAGATGGTGAATGGGTCTGTGTCGTGCGTCTACTGTTCAGTAGATGCTTTATGTAGAACTGGTTATGTATCTTTGTATCATCACGCTCCTTTTGTTGGTGCTATTCTTGGCTATATACGTACTACGTATTGTGCTTCTTTGTGAAGTTTTATTCCTTGACTAAATTTATACAAGTTGGGTATCGAATCGAAAGAATGTAGGTGTGACCCTTGGGTAGTTATACTAGTATTTTTTAATTAAGTATGTTACTAATTATATTATTGAAATTCAAGCTTTTCCATCAAACTGTTTCACAATTAACTTTAACAAAAATTTAGAAATATCTTAATATAAAATCCACGCTGAATAAAAAAGTCATTACTTTCCCGTCTCAACGATATCGTGTTTGCAAAAGAATTCCATTTATAGCTAAAACTACAATTCAAATTGCGGGATAAATGAAAAATAAAGAATATACACGATAAACTTGTAAGGCGGCCGTCAAGCGATTGGTCGCGCATGCGCGTCGCGGCTCCATTATGTACGGCACATGCTGGTCGCGCGATCCTGTGCCGTCTCATTGTGCGATTTTGTACGCTCAAACGTCATTAGTGTCAAGTGCGTCGTTAAATGACAATTTGTCAGGTAGGTATGGCATGTTTATGAAATGACAATTTGTATGGACTTTGTATGTAACGTGCTCCCTGGATGTGATTATGTTGTTTTATAGAATTGTAATGGGATTTAATTTTATTTCAAAGGTTTTGATAAGTCTATCTATAGGTGTCTCACGGTCATGGCTGCTTCATTTATTGTTTGTGCTTGAGATCAAAATTAAGGTGAAAACTGAATATTAGGTAATTCTTAGTGTTTTTAACTTCTCTCGTCTTTTCTCCGACTAATTCGCAAAACAAAATCAATAAAGCTACTCAGCTTAGAGTTTTAAGTTTTTTATAATTAAGACTTGAAATTACTTTTATATTTTTCCACACGCAGCGTCAGACGTCCACCAACAAGATAAACCGATGAAAGATGTTTACAGTGGAAGTAAGTCATTTTCGATCAAAATCACTGGAAAACTTTATGGCGGTGTAAGTCGCTTTCGATTAAAATAACTGAATATCTTTATGACATTTTGTCTTAAAGTTTAAAAGTCCAGTAGAAGACGTCTGACGGCTAATGATTATAATGACTATAGAGTATCTTCTATACTTTGTATTCAGGTCCACCCAGAGCAGATGTAGAAATAAATAAAGCCACCGGGCGCGGGCGCAATCACGCGGGGTCACGATCTGCGGTCACGTTCACCGGTACCAACCGAGTGGAACAAATAGAGAATCTAGACGTTACCGCAGCACCAACATAATGGTACAAATGCTGAATGCCGAGCCGGTCGGATTTACTCGCGTTCCACTTAAGCTTATATAGCCATAGATTTTCGCGTGGAATTATTTTTCCTGCTGTCAAAAATATTAATTTTTATAGACCGTAGTTTCCTCCGCGTCAAAATTGAATTTTGCTCGGAAAAGCTCTCTTTATGAAAATCATTTTTTTTAACTTTCAGTGTAGATTAAAGCTAAAATACGTACGCCAACTGTAAGCAAGTAAGTAGTACTTACCTACTCATTAGTCAATCTCTTAAATCAAATAATTACGATTATCAATAAACAAGTCTTTCCAAAATTGACTACCTATTTTATTATTATTACAGCATAAATATAAGCTCCCATAATTACGTTCTTATTGCTGGGACACGGTTCACTTCTGTCTTGGATTATTATTTTAAAAAAATTAAGCTCTACCTAAAGCTTGTCTAGACCTTAGTCAAATTACCACAGTACAATAAATATGCAGACATCTAACTATGGCGCCACTGGTGGCTAAGAAAAATTTCAGTGTAAACTTTTGACTCATAAATAATTTTATACGTCTACTAAACACTTTCTGTCATTACAGCATTTGTCGTAACTTCTACTTGAGTGTATTACTCATGTCTTGTGCGTACTTTTATTTCTGTTTCCAGCTATGTTTTTATAGTTTTTTATGATCTCCACCAATTTCGCATAATTATGAAATGTTAGAAGATAAAAAAGTAAATTTTATGAACTGCGGTACGAGTTTTATGAGAAATGTTTGATTGTCATAGTAATTGTTCGAGTTTTTAACTATTGTAACGTAATTAAATTATACTCAAACGAATGTAAGCAATTCTTGTTCTTCTTGCTTGGTGAATTTTAGTAATAGGTACATATTTTTAATTTAATTTTTTATAGTCATCGTAAATAGGTAGGTACCTACCTACTTATATAGTTTTCATGATAACTTTAGCTCTACCGTAACTGTATTAACTGATAACTAACCTATCAGTTAATACAGTTACGGTAGAGCTAAAGTTATCATGAAAACTATATAACTGATATGTGACTATTAATAGGTCCTACTAACAAAATTAAAAAACCTGATGCTAGAATATTTCTAGTGGCCTTATTAATCATTGCACAAAGTTAGAGCCATGGAATAGGTTATAACTAACATAGCGCCTAGCTTAGGGTCTTCCACCAATTGAATACGCAGAAATTATTTTAATTCTCAAGTAAAACGCACTATAAATTTGAACACAGCAAGCTAATATTCACTAAATAACTGAATGTCTTATAAAGTTTATACCTTATTGTTCCTAGTGCTTTAAGTAAGTGCATTATAACGCATATTTCATGATTTAAGTACCTATTCCTGAGTGGGTGGTATTAGGGGAAACTTATTGTTTTCGAGGTTATTTCCAACGTTGTCTTCCATTTTGTAACATTAATGTGATGGATATGACTTTGATAACGACAATACGAAAAGAGGTTACCTAGATATTTTCCTTAAAGACTGGATAGATGGAAAATAGGTATAACAGGCCTTTTTTGAGTACCTATTTCTATTTAGCATTGAAAAACTACAGTTAACCGCTATACCTACCTCCAACATTTTTTAACATCTAAGAAAACAAGTTTTATAATCGCTTCTAATGTAAAAAATCATTGGTTAAGAGTAGCATAATCAAAATCGATACGCATCATAACCATAGACTAGATAACCATTCTGGTTGTAACTGACACTTGACCCCGCGAAATCGATTTTCGCGGTTTCCACAAATTCCAATTTCAAGCAATACTCGAATTTGAACTGTGTGCGGTCATTAGCAACCGTAAACAAACTGTGGAATTGAATAATATTCAACAAACAGATCACGCTCGTTACAGGGTCAAAGAATTCATTCGAATAAGAAAATAATTTAACACCAATTTTTCACAGCTATCGGATCGATGGGCGAATAAAGCATGTTGTCTACTGAAGCGTTAATACTTTAACGTTAAAATATACTCCGACTGATATTAGGGTCTACCTAACTGCTACTAAGTAGATAATTTAAAAAAATATTTAATTCAATAATAACTTGGCTGAAATGATAATGATCAATGATGACCTACTTAAGTATTGATTCTAGTAGGTACTAAGGCTATGTGGTGCTGGCTTATGAATAGTACAAGATCTCTCTGCGCGTGTGTGTGTGACGCCAGTAGGTATGTGGAAACCAGCTTTGTTGATGATGATGATGATGATAATGATTAAAAGCTCTAGTGGATTAATGCTTTAAGACGCTGCGCCCAATCTTGCGTACGCGCATCCTATTGTGTTAGATCAAATATGGCGGCGCTAATGGCGACGGGGACGCTGACATACATATTGCTTTTTCGGACGCCGTTATTTATTACATTTCTTCTGTTTGTAGCTAGACTTATGAACTTTATGGTCAGGAGTTATGTTCGGTCGGATATTAACCTTTGAACGAATTGTTTATTTTTTTTCTGTAAATTATACCTATATGAGGTCTTGTAATTTCTTTAGACTCAAATTGCTTGTAAGAAATAAAACTAATGCGCATGTTATTTGACTTGCGTTAGTGTGACTTGTGTGACTGGATAAGTAGGTAGCTAGTTATAAAAAACTATTTTATTTTATATTACCTATAGTACCTAAGGCATTTTAACTCTTGCATATTTAGGTACCTACCTGCTGTATGATCAATATAAAATTTAGAGCGTGTGAAACTCAACCATCGGAAGAAGATAAACACTCAGAAGCTTAAATGACTTTCGGTTGAAGAAACTGTACAAGGTCTTCATTCGTCACAAGCAGACTCCTGACAGTACCCAACAATTCTATCAAATTCCATCAACCCCAACAATCAGACTATTGTTCGAAAACAATTCGAGATTTCCCACCTACATCAGATGAAAATGACATTTTAAAAACCGCTCCGGACCTACACAGGCTATACACACATCTACGCTATAGCCTCGTTTCGCACGCATGCTCTTTGCGCAACGTCGATAAATGAGGGCGTGGCCGTCGCCCTTCCATTCACCAATCACAGCCCACCGCGCCACGTGTGCGTGCGACACGCCGTCCATGTGTGCCGCGTGCACCTGTGTGCGTGCCCGACCGTTTCCGCGGTATATGGGCGTAAGTGCAAGCGGCTACCGGCACCACAAAGAATTCCCATATCTTTTATGTTCTTAGATCCTTATCTTGTGGTTTCTTATTTTACATTAGAGATGGTGGTCTCGAATTAACGGTCAGACCCATAAACACGCTATAATAAACCTGTAATACAAAATAATCTGTGATTTTTATGGCTTTAGTGGCGTTAATAGGTTGTTATAGATTTGTAGATAACGCACAATTTCGGCGTTCAGAATTTATTCATGATCCAAGAAACAGATTGAAATGTTAATGGGCCTTAATTGTTCATCAAAATTATGTTTGAATGGAGTTGTATTTAAAACAATGAGGTTTTGTCTTTTTTCGTTATTTTTTGATGGGACTACCTACACTAAAATCAGAACATATTTTAAGAATAATGTACCTACCTACCAACAACCATTGTATTGTAGTAGGTACCTAAGTCATGAATGAACCGAATAAAAATATTCAGTTTATGGTAAGTATCCTGTTAGTTTAATTTGCCTATCTATAAAATGTTTATCACAAATTCGAATATAGAAGCCATTAAATAAACGTGAATTTTCACACATCAAAGCGATGGAGTTGTTCATTCAAAATTCAACAATAAAAAGCCGTTTTCCCTCCAAAATTCGATTAGGGAGACACAACGGGACAAAGGAAGCCTTTTATTCGAGGGGCGGTTTAAGTTTAAAATTGATTCTAGAACTGGGGCGTGTTTTACAATTTACATAAAGGTAAAATAATTTACCACTTTTTTTCTATTTGTATAAGCTATCAAAATCGATAAATAAGCCACAGAAAATATTTAATTACCTTTTTTTAAAACCAACTTAAACATTTTCTTCTACTTCAAACTATAGGTACCTACTAGGTACCTACATTTAAAAATGTATTCTCTCGGTTCCTTGAAAAACCGTTACAGTTGACGCAAAAAAACCCGCGGATTATTTTGAAAACAGAACGAACAAAGGGGCCAGTGTTTGCTTGAGGGCGACGCGAAGTGCCCTCGATATCCGGACGCTTTACTCCTAAGTGTTTGCCCAAACTAACATAACTTGATCGTGCGATCATAGCTGAAGCACTGTTTACTTGTGGAATAAAAGTTTGTGGACTTGCGGTGTAAATGTTTGCGGTAAAATTGCTTTTGATACAGCAAGCGTGAAATGAATTTCAACTTTGCGAGTTTCCACTTGGAATTTTATTTGAGTGGGAAAGTAAACAATAATATTTTTTGCTGTTAGAACTGTCTTGCAATAATAAACTAAGTTAAATTTTTAACCTACGATGGTAGGTATAGAACATTTTTATTATAATAAGGCTTATGAACAACAACTTATGTGTTATATTACCCAAACGGGTAACCAACAAAGATGTTAAGAATATATAAAGAAAACCGTCAAAATAGACTTATTGCCCTCTATTTCTTTGTGGTTTCCCTCCGAATGACTTGCAGTAAAAAGGGAAATGCAAGTCAGAGCTGCCGGAAAAAGTTACAAAGATTAATATAAGTCAAGCCTCTATTAATGCAACCTCATAGCAGTTGTCTACTTCTAATTAACTAAGTTACTATTGTAATAATAAATTTTCCCTTCTTACCGGTTGTCACAACTCTAATTTGTAGTGCAACACTAGTACATAAGTTGTCTGTGGTAACTTCCTTCTTCTTGTCTATGTCTATGAACTCAATAAAGTCACAACGTAATATAACTTCCAGTTTTATTTATCTACATTATACCTAAATTACATCAGGTTATGAGGCCCAGACCCACCAGATTCTTCCAAAAAGTGATAAATAAAAAGATAGTAAAGTCAATACAAATTGGACAAAAGTTTTCTTTCAGCAGTGGTACAATACATAACCTAAAAAGTTACAGCGTGGACGTACCTATTGAAAGCATCTTCATCAGTATAATAAAATGTCTTCGAACAATACGATGGCATTAGTAGAAAGGCTGACCGGAAGAGATAATTATCCCACCTGGAGATTTGCGATGCAAACATTCCTTGAACTTGAAGATTTATGGCATTGCGTCATACGTGAGCCGGGTACAGAAGTTGATCGGAAAAATGACACTAGAGCAAAATCAAAAATCATTCTATCTGTCGACCCCATAAACTACATCCACATTCAGGAATCCAAAAGTGCCAAGGAAGTATGGGACAATTTAGCTAAAGCTTTTGATGACAAAGGGCTGACTCGTCGAGTTGGTCTGTTACGAGAGCTCATAACGACGACTTTAGAAGCGTGCCAAAATATTGAAGATTATGTAAACAAAATAATGACAAATGCGCATAAACTCAGAAACATTGGATTCATTGTAAATGATGAATGGTTGGGGACCTTACTGCTGGCCGGATTACCCGACATGTATCAACCAATGTTAATGGCACTAGAAAGCTCAGGTTTGGCTATAACAGCTGATGGTATCAAAACTAAGTTACTTCAAGATGTGAAAACATCTGAAACAGCTGCATTATATGTTAACAGAAATAAAATTAACCCGCAGAATGCCAGACAAGCTTCAGATAAATCAAAACAACCTAACAAAGGTCCGAGATGTTTTGTTTGTAATAAATATGGACACATAAGCAAGTTTTGTAGAAATAAGAAGAAAGAAAATAACTTAAATGAGAACTCAGGCTATGTGGCTGTATTTTCTGTATCAAACAGCAATGAAAGTGGCTGGTATGTAGACTCAGGAGCATCAATGCATCTCACAATGCACGGTGACTGGCTTTATGATCACATATCACCCCCGGTGAATTCTATTAAAGTAGCTGATGATAAGAAACTACTTGTAAAAGCATGTGGAAAAGTGAATTTAAAAGTTAGAAACAAGAATGGCAGAATAGACACAATTGTTGTAAACAATGTTCTGTATGTCCCCGAACTGGCCACAAATCTTCTTTCTGTGAGCCAGATGATAAAGAATAACTGCCAAGTACAATTCACTAAAGATGGTTGCAAAATATTCAACAAGAACAACATCCAAGTGGCCGATGCAAAGCTCACAAATAATATGTACCGGCTTAACACATACAGTGATTCAGCATACATATCAGAAACTGTGAATGATGGTTTTATATGGCATCAGAGGATGGCACACTTGAATTTTGAAGACCTTAAGAAACTTTCAGAAAGTACAGGAATTAAAATGGAAAATAATGACAAAATAGTATGTATATCATGCCTGGAAGGGAAGCAGCCAAGAAATCCTTTTCCTTCAGAAGGTTCCAGAGCAAAAGCCTTGCTAGAACTTGTTCACTCCGATGTCTGTGGCCCCATGGAGGTCCAGTCTCTGGGAGGAGCACATTACTTTGTCACTTTCATTGATGACTTTTCCAGAAGCAGTATTGGGCCGAAGCAGTCTCCACAGCTGCATACATTACCAACCGATGCCCAACTAGAGTGCTAGCATTTAAATCTGCTGAAGAGATCTGGACAGGAGATAAGCCAAATATAAGTCACTTGAAAATCTTTGGATGTGAAGCAAAGGTTCATGTACCTAAACAAAAACACAAGAAATGGGATGCAAAGGCAACAAAGATGATATTCGTTGGTTACAGCGAACAGACCAAGGGCTACAGGTTCTATAATCCAGCAACACAGCAGGTGTTGATGAGTAGAGATGTCATATTCTTAGAAAATTCAGTAGTAAGAAAGTTCACTAAACTACCACTCTCAGAAAATGTAATCAGTCAAAATGAATCCTTCAATAGTGAATCTAAGTTAGAATCATCTGAGCAGAATGAAACTTCTGATGATTCTTATCACTCCGATGAGGGATCCATGTATGAACCAGAGAAAACAATAGAGTTAACAGAGATAACAAGAAACAATATAACAACAAGATCCAAAACGAAAATGAATAAAGACTATGAAACTTATTTCTGTAAAGAAAATATCTCAGATGAGCAGGATACCCCTCAGACATACAGTGAAGCTGTTTCTTCAGATAATGTCAATGCAACAAAATGGAAGCAGTCTATCAATGATGAGCTGTCAGCACACTCAAAGAACAAGACTTGGGAAATAGTAGATAAAACACCAGGAATGCGGGTAATTGGTTGCAAATGGGTTTTTAAAATCAAAGAATTACCATCCGGCCTGCTATATAAGTCAAGATTATGTGCCAAAGGCTATTCACAGACTCAGGGTGTAGATTACTCTGAAACTTTTGCACCAACAGTAAGGTATGACTCCGTTAGGGTTTTGCTTTCAGAGGCTGCTCAGTACAACTATGAGATGGTTCAGTTTGATATTAAAACAGCATTCTTATATGGAGACATAAAGGAACATATATTTATGACACCACCAGAAGGTATGGAAGTATTGCCTTATCAGGTATGTAAGCTCAATCGTTCTCTTTATGGTCTCAAGCAAGCCCCTAGGTGCTGGAATCAAAAATTTGATAGTTTACTTAAAAAGTTTGGTTTTAAAAGTAGTCATGCAGATAAATGTGTTTACATTGGCAATGTAAACAAAACTCAAGTATATCTACTGCTCTATGTTGATGATGGGCTTATCCTTACAAGCTCAAAATGTTCATTAGAAATAGTCTTGTCCGAGCTAAGCAAGAATTTTGAAATAAAACACTGTGAACCAAAGAACTTTGTTGGTTTACAGATAGAGAAATCAATAGGATCTATTTTCATTCACCAAACAAACTACATTGAGAAATTATTGTGTAAATTTAATATGCAGAATGCTAATTGTAATGCAATTCCAGTAGACCCTAATACCACATTGGAGAAAAGTTTGTCAACACCAGAGAAAAATATTCCATACAGAGAAGCGGTTGGCTCTCTAATGCACCTGGCCATAGTAAGTAGACCGGATATTGTATATGCAATCAGTCTGGTGAGCAGATACCTCAATAGTTATGATAATACACATTGGAATGCAGTCAAGAAGATCATGAAGTACTTGAAAGAGACAAAAAGCTATGGGTTGCTTTATATGTCATCACAAAACAACAATCTAGAGGGATACAGTGATGCAGACTATGCTAAGGACACATGTACACGGAGGTCTCTCACAGGATATACTTTCATAAAGAATGGAGCTGCAATCACATGGGCAACACAACATCAACAGAGTGTCGCTTTATCCACAACAGAGGCAGAGTTTATGGCAGCTTGTGCTGCAACAAAAGAGGCGATGTGGTTAAAACAATTGTTAATAGACATTAATGCTTATAATCAAGAATCAGTGACAGTGCATATAGATAATCAAAGTGCAATTTGTTTAATTAAAAATGTAGACTATCATAAACGTTGCAAACACATAGATGTGAAATATAACTTTATTAAAGAAAAGTTTGCAAATAGAGATATAGATTTAAAGTATGTATGTAGCAAAGAGCAATATGCTGATATCTTTACAAAGGCATTGCCTAAGGATAAATTTAAATACTTAAGAAATAAGTTAGGATTGTGTGAACTTAAATAGTGTATAATTTTAACTTAGTAATCTGAACTTAAGTAATGTATAGTGTAATTGTAACTTAGTATTTTGAACTTAACTAAGTTTTGTCAGTAAAGTTTTTTTTTGGGTAAGAGGTTACTTTTTAAACATACTGTGTTTCACTGTACTGTAGTGTTGATATTATTTTGATATTATGTAAAAGAAGGGTTTCAATTTGGTAAGAGTATTGTAATAATAAATTTTCCCTTCTTACCGGTTGTCACAACTCTAATTTGTAGTGCAACACTAGTACATAAGTTGTCTGTGGTAACTTCCTTCTTCTTGTCTATGTCTATGAACTCAATAAAGTCACAACGTAATATAACTTCCAGTTTTATTTATCTACATTATACCTAAATTACATCAGTTACTTTGTTTGGCGGTTTCTTTGTACGAAACCACAGGTAATTTTTTAATTAACTTACAAAAATGTCTTAAAAATTTCGAATGTTCCGTGAAAGAAACGCATAGGAAATAAAATTTTAGCGTAAAGAATAAAGTGTTTTTATTAGCGGATAACATGTCACGCAATAAAAGTAATAGCCGAAAAAACACCGAGCACATACACACATATGCGGGGAGACCAATTGCTCGTAACGTTTGTTCCAGAATTTGAAATCACTGAATCGCTGAAATCTGATTTTCGCGCCTGTGTAGGTACAACACTTTAATCATGTTGTAGGCAAGGCATATTAAATGAGTTTTTGCTTATAAAATAAGATATCTATGTATATGGAAATTTCTTATTTTCATGAAAATCAAGGTTTCATAAGTTTGACCTAAGTAATATTACGGTGTCTGTACTATTTAGAATACACTGTGACTCAAATTTTTGCTCTGGGTAGAAAGGGCCATATTTTTTGGGTTGAACGGGTAAAAATATTATTGGGTAGAAAAATCGTGGGTTGAACGGGTAAGCACTCCTAAGAAAATTTGTGAGCATACAACGGGGCCAGATGATGCTGTGTGAATCCAGAAATATTTATTTATTTATTTTTCTCAAGATTTCGTGAACCCCTAATGTTTTCGCATACAACATAAGCCCAGTTAACCCTCGCCGACCAAGTGACAGGCCGTCTACGTCCGTGACAGATGTTGCCCGCCCCAGCCCGTCGCCTCGGGGCACACACGCGGTCTTGTTTTGTGGCTAAAAAACATAGCGAATTGATTAACGTACTCCAAGGTACAGAAAATGAGTGTGTCTGGTTTTCTGCGATTTTCTGTTATACATTTTATACCTACCAACAAAAATACTCACGTATCACGAGTTAAAACACTAGACGTTTCGACTTCAACAAGAGCAGTCTTTCTCAGGAGGAGTGAGCGTTCCGCCGTGTTCCGTCTCATCTCACGCGCGCGGTTCTCGCGGAAAAATAATTTTGAAAGTGTAATATTTTATGATTGGTTGAAAAAATGTATGGGATTATTGTTATCTTTACGATTTTATATGCGATATATCGCGATATGTTTCTCGCCATTACTAGGTATATTAGATTCATACACAGAATATATAGAAACCTAATATTAGGTATATTCTGTGTATAACCACAAAATCTAGTAAAATATTCATAGCACTTAAAAATATGCTTGAGCGTTGTGTTGTCGAACCACTCGTCTTTAGTGTTTGCACAGCGTAAACTGTTTCATCAACATAAACTATTACTTCCCACGAATGAGTAGGTACGGGTCTATACAATAGAACCCATTATAATTTTTGAGTACTTATCTGGTATAATCACCAGGCTTAGGTACTAGCCGGTTGTTGACCATAGTTAAAAAGTTAAAAGAACGACGGTCGCCGCGTTTTCCTATCCGTGGTAAAGACCAAATTCTATTAAAGATTCGAGAGTTTTTTGGCCCCATCGGCTATCTGTTCTGCTCGCTATGGCCGTCCCATCGCCACTTTAAAGAGCTTATCCGTAGCTAAGCGAGAATAGATGAGGTTTTACTATTCTTAGGCCAGCACCACACGGCTCTTGTGTTTGCACAGAGTAGACTGTTATTACCTCTCTATAATTCCTCGATACTTTTACGCCTTCCTGTAAAATTTATCAATGTTTTTACTACAAAACTAATGAAGAACAGCTATTTTATAGCGCTGCTCAAGTTTATTGCAGCCAGGAAGTGGGAGTACGAACGGGCGTCTAAGTTATTTATTTGTTATTGCGGTAACTAATTTATATGTTATAATTTTGTGGAAATAATAATCTTTAGGAAAAAGGGAGGCTTTTTCCCAGTAGTTGGACAGTACGGCTAATCAATAATAATAATCTTTTTTGAGAAACTGTAAGTTATTAAAAATGAGTAAAAAAGAGAATTACGCCAGTAGATTGAATTTCAAGATTTAAAGGAAGCCTTCCAAAACAGGCATTTGTAAGACATAATAAAATTGTTCATAAAGGTTAGTAAATAAATGTAAGTAGGTACATTTATTTACTTACCTACGTAAATTTTAACAAAAGTATGTATTTCCGAGGTTTTTGTTTTCTATCATAATATCGTCATAGTTTACGTGAGTTATTCATTTTCAAAATGAATATTGTAACTCGTGTTAATTTCGAAAGCCATCATTTAGGTGATTCTACTCCAATTGTTTTCAATTAAATTTGAAAATATTTTAGCAAAATGTATTTTTAACGTATGAAAAAATTATTAGTTAAAAAATACTCGCGTTTACAACTTTCTCGCACTTAATAAATGTTCTCTGCCTATGCTATTTCAAAACAACCCTGTGTTTTTGGAGAACAAAATGTGAATAATGTTTCGTTTAATTTTTGCGAACCAAGCTCTTGAGAAGCATTTATACAGTGTAGCCTCCACCCTCCGATATAAGTAATTGTTTTTGCGGCTAATTTTTCCTCTCGTTGGGGAGAGCCCGAAATTACATTTTTATTTGGTTAAAGCGGGCAAAGGGTGACACGATTGCTTTTTCATAAGTCAATTTTCTCTTTATTTTGACTTTATTACTTTTTAATAGTTTTTTTAATGGTGTTCGCGTTAAGTACCTATGGTTTATTTATTTGTGGAGTTGTCCTTTTCGAGCCAGTCAATATTTACCAGATTTCTCGTCTGGATACGGGGGATTCTGCCGATGCATCGATTTTATAGTTATAATGAATTTGTTATTGGTTAATCTTTTTGACAATGTCCCACAGCGTCCCATAAAACATGAGTTATACAGTTAATGACGTCGAATAAATAAACTGTTAAAAATGTATCTAATAAAAAACTTTATTTACTAAGCATTACATAAGCTCTGGTTCTAGGTTTTGTGGATTTTTTTACTTTGTAAATGTGGAGTGGCAAAATTATTGTTAGGTATTATAACCGTACCTACCTACGATAATCTATTATAAAGCTGAAGAGTTTCTTCGTTTCGACGCCATCTCAACAACGGTTGATCTGATTTGAAAAAAAATATTTCAGTTTGGATAGTACATTTCTTGAGGAAGGCTATATTTTATGAAAAAAGCAAAGCGAAGCTATCCGTAGTCTAAGATATAAATTAAACTTTTTATCTCACCCACATCTAATACCCATCATTATTGGTAGTACATTATTAGATTGTTAATGGACATAGGTAGGTATACAATTTTTATTTAAGAACTAATGTACAAACATTCTTGCAAATAAATAAATGATTTATGATATCCACAGCGGACTCCCTGCTCGGCTCGGGCTCAGACGAAGAGGAAGAGGACGAGTCGCGCGCCGCCAACAACTCCAGCAGTCCTGCGCACGCGCCGCACCCCGCGCTGCACTCGGAGCTCTCACACAACGGCGACACCAAGCCGCATGAGGACTCTGAAGACCAGGTTAGATGATGATGATGAGAGTAGGTCCCATTTGTTCCGTGGAACATGACGTCACGGAACAATTTGAGAAAATATTTTCCCAATTTGTACCACGGAACTACATACTAGCTTTTGCTCCTGTTTTTATTTGTCTGTGACTGCATGGAACTAAATGAGAATAGCTTTTCCCAAATTGTTCCATGATGGTAAGCTAGCTATGACGTGAATGACACTAATCACAGTAATCACTGACGTTAATACCAGGAGCAGTTTCACTATCAAATAATTTATATACAAAATAGAACCTACTCCAAATTAAAAAGTTAAAAATCATAAAACTAGGAACAACATCAGTTTATATCGGTGCTCCTAAACAACACATTAAGTTATTTATTTTATCCCTTTTAGTGTTAGATGATCTCTTAATGTGAAAAATTTTTCATGTGAATATTTTGAAATAAAGAAAGAAAGAAATATTTATTTAAAAGTCAAAGTCAAAGTAATTTATTGTTTTCATGTGTTTACAAAGGTCTTGAAAACATTTATTAAAGTACTTATCAACATGAGCCCAGGAAGGGCATTACAATATAAAGTCATATGCATAACAATATTTCTTTTATAGCATCTATAAAATTTTTTATACATTATTATGTATAAAAATTAACTTATATCTAAGTAATTTTTAACATTATATCTAATAAAAAAAGGTACTTATATCTAAGCAAAATAGAATATACCATCCTACAATTTAAGTAACAATATAATAAGAGTTTAATTTACAATATTTACATCAAAAGAAAGAGAAACTTAGTTATCAAAAAAATCTTGAAGAGAATAGAAGCTATTTATGGTAAGATATATTTTTAACATTTTTAGGGTTCCGTAGCCAAATGGCAAAAACGGAACCCTTATAGATTCGTCATGTCCGTCCGTCCGTCCGTCCGTCCGTATGTCACAGCAATTTTTCTCCGAAACTATAAAAGCTATAAAGCTGAAATTTGGTAAGTAGATGTACCTATTCCGTAAACCGCACTAAGATTTCAAAAATATTGAAAAAAAAACAATTACATTTGGGGGACCCCCATACTTAGAACAGAAACTTAAAAACTTTTTTTTAATCGAACCCATACGTGTATCTATGAATATCTATGGGTATCTATGAATAGGTCTTCAAAAATCATAACAATGTTTCTAACACCATTTAATTCTAAACTTAATAGTTTGGACGTGAGACTCTTCCAAAGTGGAAAACAGAGTGTCCCCCCCCCCCCCTCTAATTTCTAAAATAAGAGGATGATAAATCTAGAAAAAATATATATTGTACATAACCATAAAAACTAACAACGAAAATAGGTTTGAACGAAATCTATCAAGTAGTTTTTTTATAATACCTCATAAACTATTTCATATAAACAATTGCTGCGGAAGCCTACATGGGCGAGTCCGACTCGCACTTGGCCACTATTTTATTTTAAATTTAAATATGTTTGTTATATTCTTAATACTTTGAGGGATATGGTTATAAATTTTGGTTGACATGGCGTGTGTTCCTGAGTGAAAAAGCTTAAGTTTAGAAAATGGGATATCGAGTTTACTATATGGGGGCGAAGATTTTGAAGGCGGGAGTAGACCTAGAAGAATTCTTTGTTCTTTCTTACAACAATACATATTTCCAGGATATAAATACAAGTCAGGGTAAGAATTTTTTCATTAATATTAATTAGAAAGTTAGAAAATGGTCATCATCCATCACAGAGATAGAATTTTTTGCATATTTATCAGATGTTTCTTTAGATTTAACTTGAAAGAAAACAAACTTTTGGCGTTCAAAAACTACCACGAAATGCAGTTTTGCTAGGGGACCACCTGGAAACTATGCTCTATCAATCTAAAAAAATATTTTTCAAATCAGTCCCGGCGTCTTTGAGTAACCGGTCCTACATCCTTCATTTATTTAATCCTTGATATCTCTGTTAGCTACCACAATCGAGAATTGGGTATAGGATATTTTTGGGCGTCTCATCGAAACGAAGCTACTCACCAAAAATTAGCTTGATAGTAATCAAGTGATTACCATGTTCTACGGATCCCGGACTATAAGACAAATTATTCTCGAGTGGCCAGTACTACATATCAACTTCAAGAAGTTTATGCAATTATGACTAAGAAGTTTTTATAGTTTGTTCCATGGAACAATTTGAAACAAAAAAGTATCAAATGTTCCGTGGTACAAATTGGGAAAATATTTTCTCAAATTGTTCCGTGACGTCATGTTCCACGGAACAAATGGGACCTACTCGATGATGATGTTGAAGCGTGTTGAAAGTAATTTTGGATAAAATCATATTGAAAAAATTAAGTGTTCATCTGATGATCTTCTGTGATCAGATCAGCAAATACGAGTACAAACGGATCATTTGATCCGTTGGGAACCCAATATAGAACATTTACCGCGCTCTTGAAACGCAAGGACTCTGATAGTATTAATATTGACGTGTGCAGCCGATCTATAAGTATAGTTCCACCACTACCACCGCAATTCTTCCTCGTCGTATAACCGATTAAAGGACTTATATACCAAAAGTCGGATAGCAGCGTCGTTCTGTGCTCTGTTAAACTAGTGATTATACCAAATGTATATAGGTTTATAATATCAGAAGTCTAGCACCGGTATCACAAGCTTCGAGCTTACCACGGGACTGTGCGAATGGTCCAGCAAATAAAAAACCTCGTGCTCCGTCAAATACATAATACGTCAAATAGGTTGTTAAGATTGTGACGATGATGAAATGGGCATACTGATGATGAAATGGCATACTAACTTGCAATCTTACTAAATGAGCACGTGGAGCGTTGGTTACCGGCGCCAATTTACCAGCGCTTATCGGAAGTAGGTAAATTACAACTACAAAAGCTAATAACAACCTATAAAAATAAACTCTGGTAAAGCAGCGCCAGTAATCAGCTTTTACGTGCAGACGCCCATACTCGTACAAACGGTATTAAATCTGTAGACGCGCCGAAGTGCGCCAAAACGCTACAAGTAGAATGGATTTGGGTTTTTGGAACAATGTACCATATAGCATAGGTTTATTGTTCTTACGTGATTTATTACGTAGAAATTACTATTTCTGTATATTAAGTGCTGATTATCTAAGTGTTGAGATTGGCCTTTAGAGTTCTTAATATACGTAAACATGAAAGTATAGATTGCACATTATTAAAATTTTAATCTGTTGACTCAAATTTTCATCCACAAACCGATACAATTATTTATGTTGCTCTTGTAATCCAAGACCATTATTTGCCAATTTAAACAAAAGAAGAAATAAGACTTAACCAACTGTATATCATACATACATTGTAATAACTCCTCCACAATCTAACCTTTCGACTCGCGCACCCCGGCCACATAGTCGCATTAAGTATTACTACGCTTCGCAGGGCTCGCTGGACGGAGACCCAGAGACCAGAGACTCCCAGGCCGAGAACAAATCCCCCGACGACGGCAACGGCGGCTCCAAGCGAAGAGGCCCGCGAACCACCATCAAGGCCAAGCAGCTCGAAATCCTCAAATCAGCCTTCTCACAAACACCCAAACCAACGAGGCACATACGAGAACAACTAGCGAAAGAAACCGGCCTACCCATGAGAGTTATACAGGTAAGGCAACACATTATTATATTTACTTTTGGGAGCCTCCAAGGACTCTTGCCCGCTTTGTTTGTTATAATGTTGTTTTGGACAAAGTCCTTATTGACTGGAGGCCCTAAAAGACATTGTTGGGGTAGAAACGGGGGCCGAAGACGACGATAAAGGCGAACCAAGTGGAGATACTGAAGTCCGCGTTCATCCAGACGCCGAAACCGACCAGGAGTGTAAAGGAAGAACTGGTCCTGGAAACCGGCCTGCCGATGAGGGTTATCCAGGTCAGTGTGAACCTTAATGGAGTAACTTTATGGGTCATTATCGCTTAATTTATGGTTCAAGTTGACCTATAAAGTTGCCTATACATAGTCATTTATTTATTGCTGTTTACATTGTTGCTGGCTTGTATTTACCAGCCGCAGACAGGTGGATTTGTGGTTAAGCACTTTTTTGTTTATCCGTTATTGTATGGTGGAAATGTACTCTTATAATTGTATTTATCTGACATTGTCATGCATAGATAAATGTATCAGAAGTATAAGTGCTTGATCATGATCTAGCTCATCCTCATAAAATAATTACACTCGAAATATCTCAGCGTACGTTAAGATACATTAAATTTTAAAATGAGATGTAGAATGTATAAAACTTGACATTAAATGTAAAAAAATGGCGCTACATTTTATTCAGCTTTAGATTTTTACCGGACAATATAATTTGCATTAAAGTGTTTTAAAACTCGCTACCACGCTTACCTAGCGTCCGTAATGAATTTTAAATCAAATGTGCTATAAATCTTTCGATATTAGCAAGCTACATAGATAATTCTGGACGATTGGTCCATAAAATTGTTGGTAAAAACGGGACTGGTCTTGGAACAACCGTGCCAACTATTACTTTTACTTTTTTACTTTACAACTATTTGACACATACATCATGCATCATTATGGTCCGGGCACAAAATAATACCTGTAATGAATATCCTTTCATGTTTCATGAAATCAAGTGATAATAATAATAATTTAGGTACCTACCCATACCTAACTGAAATACACTTTTTCATTTTTTCCCATTCTTTCTCATGTTAATAAATAGGATGAAAAATATTAATGACGTCATCAAAACCCACAATAGGTACCAATTATTACTATACCTTATACTTTTATAATAATATGAAAAATGAGCTTGCATTTAATTTTTCCACGTTTCTCTCCATTTATTCCCGTAAAGAAGACAAACCAAAGCATAGCCAGGAAAACAGACTAAAGACATATTTTTACCTACCTAGCAATGACAGCAAACATTTACCAAATTCACGTTGAAGTTCAATTCCGTAAGTCTACAAAAAACTACGTGACGGATTTGTCACAGATTAATAAGCAGTTAGTTATGCTGTAAGCAGATGTCTATAGTTTGAAATATCCGTCCGGCTGTCCGTCACGGTCTCTGCTCCTTTGTTTTAAACAAAAAAAATCCGATCATGGTGTCTTAAAAATATTTAGGTTTTAGTTTTTTAAGATACCTACCCAATTTTACCTTTTTTGTTTTTACTTCTTATTAAGTAAATCTAATTAGGTAAATTTATTTAACTCCTCTGTATTAAACTAAAATTGTATAATTTTGATAAATTTATATGTCTCATGACAATTCCTACTAAGTTTAATTTCGTCTTTCCTTTAATTTCCACTTTAAATAAATATATTTTTGTAAATTTTGTGGAAGATAATTATAACTCTTGAAATGAATCTTTTCTGTCAATCAACAAATCAAATTACAAAATATCATCATAGACTCCCTCACCACACAAATATTTACATTTCACACAATTTGTGTACCAATATGTCCCACCGTCAAGTATGTTAAGTGGGTTCGTAAACAACCTTTTTTTCTGTCATCTGTCAAATGCGACTAGATCGCGCGTGTCAAATGTTTGTGCCACATGTTGAGCATAGCTGTAAAATTACTTTTTGTATCCGGATTTATCCTGTTAGCACCGGTTCGTGTGAAATAATTTGCCTTTGATGCAACCGCCGCGGTGAACTTTGAAACAATCCTCAAATTTTTCACGGTTATTCACTGTGTCAGGTGTTTGTGAAAAGTTGGGCTCATCTGTTGACAAATTTATCAACTCCATATTATACCTACCTATAACAACTTGGTTAATATCAGAAAAATGTTACCTACGTAGGTGCAAATTTTATTCCATTATGCTCTATACCTAAAAAATATGCAATATAATAAAATGGTAATGTTTTTGTAAATAAACTCTAAAACAATACTTGAATCATTTAGATATTTCAGTGTATAGTCATAGATCATCCTTGTCCCTTCCTTTAAGGTTTTTAACTAAACAAATTAGTTGCATTTTTTTTGAAATACAACGTTTTGATGTATTTTAATTTAGTAAGGAAACTCCAATAACATATCACCAATAAATGAAAGCATAAATCACAGTCAGAATAACGGAATGACACTGTCAGTCAACTGCGGAACAAAAAAAGGTGAAGAGATATTTTAATAAGTTAATATCGTGTAATGTAATGTGTAGTTTTTCATGCGATTCCAGTTGACTCACATTTATGACTTTTGTTTCCAAAGGTTTAGTGAGGTAGGTATTATTTATAATTTAAGTATTCTGGTATAATATGATACTATAGTATATATATTAATTGTACTGTTATACATTGTTACATAAAACAACAACTAAACAGGCCTTAAAATTACAATATTAATATCTTTGGGCATGTCTCATTCATTCATAACGACTCTTTTTTTTATTTAATTACAATATCTTAGTACAATGGCAATATAATATTGCATCTAAAACCTAATACGGTTTGTCCAGGGCTTATATTTCTTCGTAACATTATTAACAATACTTTTCAGCCATCTAATCTGAGACCAAACACAGTATCTATTAAATATATTTGTTCGTAATATTATTTCTTATTAATACGATAACTTAAATATGGTTATCTTTTACCGTCAAACCAATATAATTGTATGTATTTATACGCATATATTTGTTTCTCGTGTGACAGCCCTGTCATCGCATCCTTATTGGCTCATATTTTATTTTGACAGCTCAAGTTGTTAGTATCTAATAGGGTTGTCACTTGCTTTTCATTGCCTTGCGTTACAGCGTTAATTAAAGTTTTACAAGTCATTTGTTACCAGTTAACGTTATTAATAATTCTCGTTTAGGATATAATAGAAAACAAGATAATTATTACCTGATGATACCTTTCGTGCAATAAACGTCAAAGAGATGCCTAATTACTGTGTTACCTAAGATATTGCTTTGGGAATGGCAAAGCTTCTATATAGATACCTATTGCAAAAGTTGTTTATACTAAGAAATACCTTATTATTTTCACATTGTTATTTGATTTTATAGGTAGGCAAAACTGAGAAGGTTAGCTTTCTAACATCTTGAGTTACAATTTGAAATATCATAAACTTATTAGGTAAAATTTCTTATTTAAGAAATTACATATCATAGATTATACACATACCTATGGACGTCCTCTGTGGCGCAGCGGGCGAAGGTCCGACTGCGACGCAAGAGTTTGCGTATTCGATTAGGTAC
The DNA here is from genome assembly GCA_963691955.1 of Chloroclystis v-ata. Lineage (NCBI taxonomy): Eukaryota > Metazoa > Arthropoda > Insecta > Lepidoptera > Geometridae > Chloroclystis > Chloroclystis v-ata. The sequence continues at coordinate 14,436,580 of OY829902.1, read as the reverse complement.
CTAACTCGAGAAAAAAAAATACGATTACCTTTGCAAATATTTGTTCAGTGTCTGAGTGAATAAAAAAAAAATTATACTTATGTATGTTACATTACCTATATGAAGTACCTATATCAGAAAACTAGCTAGAAAACCCGTAACACAAGCTTCGAGCTTACCACGGGGCTAGATGTCGCTGAATCGTCCAGCAATATTGATTTATATTAAACACTTAATATTCCCTGTAACCGCCCTCCGGCAATACTTAATCACTAACATCACATTAAGACAAGTAATATTCATAATCCATCAATCAGGGCAATTCCACGGTATTCGCGCCGAATCCCGCTGACTGCACCGCGGCCACACGCACCACGCCCCAGGCCTAACAAATTCCCTTTATAATTGGAGATTCATTTACCTAGTGTCAGTGAGTACATTTTACAAAATCACTGAAGGACTCGATTTACTAAGGTCTACTTTATACTAATCTAATAGTTGTAGGTTTTAAACGTTAAAAATGATTTACTTCGCAATTTTTTTTAGCAAAAGTTCAAATCTAAATTTAAACATTTAAGTATCTTATTAGTATCTAGTAGTAGCTTATTATAAAATACTTATTTAAAAAATATACTTTTGAAAGTGTAAAACTTTAATTAATAATACCTACTTAGTGATAAAACAAGACAAGACTTAGATAAAGATAAAGAAAACTTTATTGTAAATTTGTGTTACATTCATGGTAATGTCGAATGTTATATGACTCAACAATTTTTATCCATTTAGGTTTAGGACATACAATATAGGTATAATTCAAGTTAATAAAATGCATTCTCTACATTTATCTCGTTTTCTCTCTATCATATTTTATATCGCATAACTCTAGGTATCTAATGCGCTCTACACACCAAAGCCGGCGGGCGGGTTGGGCCGCCGGGCTGTGCCGGCGGGCCGCCGGCTTTGGTGTGTAGAGCGCTTTAGTCATCATTATCATTTCGTCAGACGTCCATTGCTTGTACATGTCCTAAATATTTCAATTTGTTTTGGTCGGAAGTGTCCTGCATCCACTGCAAACTAGCAATCTCACCAAATCTTCTGATTGAATCACCGATCAAAAATCCTTCATGTATTAAGTTCCTTGGTTCGTTGGACGCTCGCCCTAACTTCATAAATTATCAACTTTACATAATATTATTCAAGACACGATCCTCTATTAACATTTATGACTTCAATCCATCATTGAATAAGTAGTTGATAAAATACCCTTTTCTACACTGTAGTTTTTGTTAAATATATTTATGTTTATTTTTAATTACGATTGCCCATTATTTAAAAAACAACTCATACATAGGTACTTTCTAGTAAAATTTATAATAAAAATACCTAAATTAAAAATTATATTACATAGTGGTATGAAAAAAACTATGTATGTATTTAAATTCTTTAAATACATATTATCGGAACTACTAGTTACTTCATATTTGTTCAAACTTAAAATTAACTATCATAACCTTAACCTTTATACGCAAGCATGCAACACAACAACTTAATCTAACCGTTGATAATTTTAATCCTACAAATGAAAACTTTCATTCAAGACGTCTGCCTCCATTTTGTCTCGTAACATACATAGGTTATGAATACTATACCACAAGTACTGCGCTTGGGGCATCAAAGCTACCGCTTGATATAAAAACAAGAAATATGGCTATATTTTTCATCAGTTTTCAATATTTTTTTTATAGTCAGTCCAAAAGTTCTAAGAGAAAGGCTAAAGAAGATACACCAATCAAATGAGTTTGAGCACTTAGACACACACAGCCAACATACAATTAAAATAAATCGACATTCGTAATATATTTATGTAGCAGTAGATTAGTATCTTTAAATCGCGGAAATCTCTGAAGGCTGTAACTTAAAAGCTTAACCATTATATTGTTGCAAAAACGTACATTCTTCGCGATAAAACCCATATGAACCGCGGGTTAAATCGCGCACGAGAGCTTGTTTCATAAAATATCTATTTGTTATTACTATTACCTACATGAGTATCTTCATTGATGGATTCTCCAGGGTCCTTCATAAGAAGTGACACTCAACGATGCCTCTGCGGAAGCTAACGTCACCGTAAGATTGATTAGCTTCGTAGAAAAACTTGTACTCGCGCTTGGCAGAACAGTACAGCCAATACACTTGTTTATTATGATAAAATCACAGTAAAATAATCCAACTATTAACTAATTTTGTTATCTATATTCACTCATTGAAAATAACCAAATAAATTATAACTTTTGTGAATACCTACTAATTTAAAATTTGATAATATTTTGGGAGAATAATCACTGTACATTTTCCTTTAAATATAAAGTGCAACCGAATTATGTTAAGAAAACAGATCAAAAATCAAATATAATTTTTATTATTGTAATTTTAATGAGCAAAGTAACTACCAGGTTAAATAGGAATTATTGCACTCGGATGAGAACATAAGCGCAGTCGACTTTTGTGTGTGTATGTAATTTTATATATTTGATGAGCTGTTTATCCCAGAGCTATGTCGTTATTATGTCACAGTGTACCAAGTTATGATTAATATATATTTCACAAAGTACCGCTACCGCTACGAACCATTTTCACATTATTTTTACGTCTACCTAATGATTTTCTCAGGAAACACGTAAATTAGGAATAAGACGTGCTTATGAAGTTAAAGGAAAATACGCAGCCTAGACATCCTAGAATAAAAGAAATATGTAAAGTAAAACTCGTGTTCAACCTTTATAAAAGCGGAAAGCTGTGCGATTTAGTAAATTTTTATCGGACAGATGATAAGTACTATTTAATCTCGTTTGCACTGGCTTAGCGTTTCTTTAAAATTAATTTATTGTTTATTTTGTGAAGACTTTCAAGTTATCTATTTTGTAATAGTTATTTAGTTAGTTTAAGATATTTATTGGTCTTCTTCTTAAAATAAATAAATAAATAACTCTAGTTTGCATTACATTTTGCTTTTATATTATAAAATTTTACCCATATAGTTTTCGAAAGCATTAATTTAACCTTTTGATGTCAGAAAATATCAAATAAGATCGTTGAAATATAAAAACAAGCGAACGCACAAAGGACTTCGTAAAAAATCGCCAATTCAATTGACACTCTTGAAATCGGGGTCAAAGTGACCATAAATTGATAATTTTAATCGATGCCGATTGAAACAAGGTGGGTTAAGCATGAGAACGCGATAAAATGGACAGTTTACAGCACTGCATCTCGTAAAGACTCGCATTTGCATGCCGAGATCATTATTCGTTGAGACTTCGAAGGTAATTTTGTAATTTTTTGCTCCTCTTTACGAATACCGCCGATAATTTTCTCTATCTTAGCTAATAAGAAGATATTTTAAAGAATTTACAAGAAAATGCCTAAAACAGGGTGCCATGATACTTGTAAATATTGTGGATGGGTAATTCGTATAGGTACTCTATGCTTTTTTTGCGCATCTTTTATTTGACTTTTATTGTGACAGACAAAAGTCTCTAAAAATAGTTTCACAACTAAAGAAATTAATAAATGTATACATCGGCAACGTAAATAACCAGCCAATATCACCTCACATGAATTATGATATTATGATTTTAATTGAGAGAATTCGATTCCCAACAACTTTTATCGCATCATGAAACATACCTCGGGCAATATTAATGAAAACGTTCTCCCTAATGAATCTAAGACAGAATCGCAATAAATTCAAACAAAATAAAACAGGTAATTCATAATGGACATAAAAATTGAGTGATGGTAAGCCTAGGGCTATCGGGCAATAAGCAGGGCATGCATTCTCACCCGGAGCTATAAAATAAATGATGTCATTTTTTGTCAGAGGGGTCCGTCCATTGTGTATAGCCGCGGCTTCGCTCGCCTTCGTCACAAAGAAACCGCACAAGCGTGCCCGCGGGACGTCTAGCTAGACAAAGGCTTTTGGCGCCGCTCTCAAGAGTTCCTCATAGTTCTTATAAAATAGTTTTTGTCATAATTAATAATTTATTGCTTTCGTCATAGCTCTTTGTAGGACCGCACCTGCAACCTGCTTCTGTTGTCACGTTCATAAATCATAATCCGAATGCTTTCTAAGCTCGCCTTGCGAGCTCCAATGTAGGTTTACTAAGTGAAGACTTAGGTATACAATCACATTTTTTTATGTAGTCTTGTTGTTTTTCTGTAAAAACTGTCGTGGTTTGATGAATTCATATTGAGATTTTTTGTCTTTCTTTATGTCATGTATTTTAATATATATTACCAACGTACAAGCCATATATACCATAAACAAATTAAAATAAATAAGACAGGTATTCATCTTTTGGTCCCAATTTCTTCCCTTGTACGAATCTCCCGATACTTCAAATCGGTACATTTTTAAAGTAAGTAGGCTTCTGTAATAAAACTCGAACATATGCTCCGTTCACATGCCCAAGGTTGCAGTGGAACATCACTCATCCATCATTCATCCCACGTTCTGATTTATAGTTGCCATTCTCCTGGTAGCCGGTACTACAATTGATTACACTAGTTTGACCGGTAGTCGTTTGTGTCTGTGCCTTATAGATGTTTCATTTGTTTAACTGAGTTTCACTTGTATTTTACGTTATGAAATTAAGTCTAAGTGTTGGAGACCTACTCACAAGTGTAGGGTATACAAATACCGTACAAAAATACAAAATTTTAGTACTTAAATATTACATTCTTTGAGATCCTCTTTTATGTTTGATAAAAACCTGTGATAGAGGAATCTCGCTCTGCCAAAAACAACCATATTATTCAATACTAGTTATCTAGACGATGTAGTTTATATTATACAGCATATACAGCCTTCCTTGATAAATCCTATGTGGCACAAGCGTGGCTTTTGAGATTATCGCGTTCAAACAAACTATACCACTTTTTATAATAATAGTATAAATATAGATTTTACAAACGTAAATGATGCCTGTCTGCAATGATATCAGTTTCTTCAAGTTTTAATTCCTGAAGTCTAGGAAGTGATGTCATGCGGAATTGCCAAACTGACGTAAGCGTCGCCAATTGAAGGACGTATCGACGTTTTTGTCGATTTTCGGCTTATTACCGCACAATTTCCTTTCATGTAAAAACTTGTAGAATACATAAATGTTAGTAGTACCTACTTTTAAAATAGAAAAAAACATTTGTCAGCTATTTGTAGTCATTAAAATACTTTGAATCATTGATTACGTATTTAAATCTTGCTTTTAGATGTATGTAAAATACATTAGGTACTACATACCGGTATAATGTCTGACTCGATAAAAATATTACATAATAACAGTCCCTGGTCGTTAAAAACAATACCGTTAAAACAGTAAAACAAATAAAGATAAACCCCGCCATTTTGAAAAGCGTGACCAATAGTAAAACCGTGCGCTATCAGTAGAAGGACTGATAACAGTTCGATATTCGAATCCCGTTCAGCTATTGGCGCAGCACCGAACGCCATTATGTAGAGTTATCGGGAATTAAAAATAGAATCTTGTTAATGGAAGAAATGGGTCGTGGATTATCGCTCATTTTTATGTGTTTTTTACCATTACATCAATCCTTATCTTTTTTTGATTATCTCTATTGTTGAATACCTATCGGGTGATTATTTTCAAATGTTTTCTTCGTTTAAAAGTTTAGTATCTGCATAAATTTAAACGCGTAACTTTTATCGTTCTTAAATTAAAACATAAATACCATGCGAAGTATACTAAATAAATATAACTTGATGTGCTGAGTTTCTAATTAAGTAAAACAAGACGAGTGGCTAATGAAATCACTGAAACTCTACAGTTCATTTAGTCGCACGCTTTTAGACGCAGAATGAGAAATTGGTTTTGGTCAATTGAAAAAAGAATATTCAGGGTTACGAAAATACATTATAACAGATTATAGTCATGTGCTCATGGCAGCTAGAACTCTTTAAAAATATACTTATAGTCATAGACCATTTTATGTTTTATTATTTGAATAAAGATGGAATTAAGTGGGTCATACATTTTTAAGCATTATGTTCAACTGGTAAGCTCGCTAAATTTTACGAGAATACTAATTTTGATAAGAAATTATAATTAATAATTGTTAAATCGGTAGGTAAAACTGTAACACTGTGTACGTGTGTAAGGTGGGATAATTCGTACAAACAAATCTATCGTAAACCAAGACAACTTTGTCTCAAGCAAATCTAAAATGACTCCATATTTTAATTCCAAGTTTGAAAATCTTGATAATGTGTCATACGATTCCGTTCATTCATTTTGAATCCGTACAGTTCACTCGTACGGGCGCCACGCCAATTGCGGGTAGATGGCGCGTGAACGCACCGTGTGGCCCCATCGTCGCCTTCTTATTTCAAATCAAATGTCTTTTTAAACATTGTCACATGTTACATTTCGAGATTGCTTTTCTATTTATGTTTGTTTATCTGTATCAGCTTACCTGTGGTTTTAGGCTGATTGCTTATGTTTATGCTGTTCAGCTATTTGGGATCAGAGTCATATCTAAAGAGCCCGTGAGCATTTTCCTTTCATAAAGTTTATAATCGGCTTACTTAACTTTTTTTAAGTGTGACAAATTAAAGATACGATATATAAATAATCAAATTGATGACTCAGCCTGTTGTAAATAGGTTAACATCCATGGACAAAGCTTTACGGTTTAAAACCTAACATAGGTACCTACTTATTCGATGCAATTTTATTCATCTTTTCATTTGACGATACTATGACCATGATGATGTGGATGAGTTATAATACCCGATTCAAATTTAATTACTAATTTTAATTCCAATAAATATTTTTTAATTTATCTCTATTTCTATTCTATCAGGAATTTCAACATGCGTTTATAAAATCATTTCTAAGAACTGTTTACTTTTTAGTTGGTGTTAGCGTCTAGATCGCAAAGCCTAGAACAAAGAAAACCTACAATTAGTTTAGTTTGGGTCCGTTGAGAGGGCCCAGCGGGGGCGCAGTCACGCTGAGACCCACAATAACCCTTGTGCTTGCCGACCGGTGTTTTTTGTATACGCCATAAACATTATTGTGTCATGCTACGAGTATTTGGTTCGCGAATTTTCGACCGTTTGGGAATATTGATGATGATATTTTTTTAATTCATGTGTGTTGATTTCATTCCGTTATTACTATGAAAAAGAAAATTATTGTATTTTCAATATTTTACAACCTCTAGTGGTACTTAATTTGAATTTTATAAATTTATTGTCGATCGAAAGCAAAGCCTAATTCTTTTAAGTATTTACTTAATCATTAATATCCATCCACACATTAAATCTAGTTCTTATTTGTAACCGAATAAATATTACGTGTAATGTTTTCTCGTCTACGAAAGCTTATAAACAAACTTCGATTTTCAAATCATTACAAGGTAAACCGATAAGACATGCCGTTTTCATCACTAAAGCCCTGTCCACTCATTAGCACTAGGGGGCGCCACACTCCACACTAATCTGTGGCACACAGCCATTACTTATGTCGATACCCGAGACACAGATTAAATAATACTTCACAGACAGTCCATAGTATTAATCATCCCTTTATATTTACCGCACAGGTCACAAAAGTTATGCTTTACAAACATGATAACTTTCCTAAAAAAATATGTTTATGAGTGTAGGTATTTAGAGTTTGTATGTTCCCTACATAGATCGCAGTATCTTACAGTGAGATTACTTACTAAAATTGATTTTCATAAATAAAATTTAAGGCAATTGCTAGATTTATGTTCGCACTAGTAACAGAAAATGATCTCTGACCTAGGTAGTGTCGTAATTATATTAAATTTTTATCGTATTACTGTGTTGTGTGATGTGACGTAAAAACTAAGTTAAAATTTTAAGGTCGGTACTACAAAAATATATTGCAAAAGAACTTTTGGTGCTGCGACAAAAAATAAAATAATTTGAAATTCTCTTCATAAAATTGGCTCATAGGAAATTTCAAACAACTGTTGATTTTTATCGCGTGGGTGTCACTATAACTTTTGTATTTTACAATTTTCAAAGCTCCTATATCTTTCAGTGCCCTATAATTTCGCACAATACTGGACATTCCTGTATCTGGCCAACTGTAGGGTTGGCAAATACTCACAGTTTACTATCCGGACTTTTACATGGAACTTATTGCGAGTTAACCGTGAACATAATATAAGATGAAATATGATTTGTCAACTTAAAAGAAACACTAATGTCAATATAAAAAAGAAAGAAGGAAATAAATGCTAAATGTACCTATATTTACTAAAATAAACTTGATTTCATTTATTGAGTTTCATTAATTGCATTTGTTTTTATAAAAAAATACATTTTATCACAAAAGCGTATTTTGTATTAATATCAAACTGAAATAAGATTATTTTTCACAACTTTAAAAGGATTTTCTTAATTTGTACCCTATTCCAACCAACCGATTCTGTTCCAAAAATCCATCAACCCTACCAGCAATAGTAATACCATACCGTTGTTATACCTTTAAGTTTAAAACATTAAAATAACTGCCTCCATCTCATTACTGGAACATGCAAACCAAAGAGCATCTTAAAATCAACGTCAAAACAAAAAATTAATAGACTGAAACCTAGGTCCGGCCTCAAATCATGTGCCATTTGTCCGGCTCCGCGCGGCCTGTTATTTTAAGCCCTAAGTACCGTCTTTAATACTAACGTTTTATGAGTTGCCAAGCGTCGGGCCGTAAAAGAATGAGCCCATGCCGCGCTGGCGGATGAAATATGGCATTTAACACCATGAGGCTTGTACCGCGGCGCCCTGCGGTGACCCGGCTAGCGGGCCCCGCAGCTTCGCTCGTAACCAACACTGCACGGTCCGCGCTAGCTAACATTACAGTAATGAGTTGCTATCTACACTTCTAAGTCTAAAGTAAGATACCTACTATTTATCCCAAAAGTAGTGACGTAAGAGTGTAATGCATACTATTTATCTCCAAAGTAGTACTGACCGTGTTTTAGCCCAAAACAGCTTGTAACGATCCACATGCTTCCAAGATTTATGCTTGTGTTGAAAACCTGAAAACAATATCCTTTTGATAGTACAAAACTGCAACACTAATTTTATAGATTAATAGTGTGGTCTATATAAAAACTGTGATGTTAATAGTACAATTGGACATTTTAATCATTTCACCAACTCTTGACCATTCACTCTCGAGCACCAAGGTAAAGATTATGTTGTCGATAAAATAATATAATACTTAAGTAAGTATAAGATAATAGGACCGGAGGACCGGATAGGAGGTAGATACGAGCCTGTGTCATGGGCGCTAGTGTTTCTAATCCACAAGCTAGAAATTTATAAGCTTTGACACTATATGCTTTTGAGCTATGAATTTAAGTTGGTATATTACTCATATAAATTCAAGGAAACAATTACAATAATGATAATCACAGCGATATAGTAGAAAGGTATTTAAATAAAGTTTATAACGATTAAACTATCACTTATTATAATAGTTATTTTGCATACTCATTACCTGTAAAATGTATGAAATGTGTTTTCCAACGTAATCTGTTTATTACAAAAGTAATGATTTCCTAAATATGACTAGTATGTTATTAAAGTAGTAAGTAGTCAAAATATTATCATATACAAGCCTATTGGAAATAGGTACCTACAGCAGCATTTTACAATGGCTGTACTATGTTTATGACTTTTGATTTGTTGATTTTCTTCATCCCGAAAAGCAGAATAATTATTAAAATTATATACTAATTAAACATTTTTAAGTGGTATAGGAGCGTAAATACGAGTATTGAACTCTACCATTTTCCGTTTTGTATTTGCATTAGACAATTTAAAATATTATACTAATCTATTTCTTATTTGTCAAACACAATTTTTAATAAATACTAAAATAAAATACATTTTTCATATAATGTTGACAAAAATTAAAGCCTGACTAGGTGAGTTATCGACGTTGAACCGTTAGCTCGGCGGCGTTTTTTGTCGGTTGATCTATTACAGAACTATTAAGTAATAAAAATAATAGCTAAGCTTCCACATAACGGCCCGCTACAATTTGAAACGTTTAGTCAATCCGTTGTAGCGTCGGAAAAAACATTTTCCGACATAAAAAGTAAGCTCAAATCGTAGTTTTTGTTAATATTGCGGATAACATATAAATGGTTTTTATCCTTATCTTAATAATTTTAAACTGGTAGCAAGATTTAAAATTCAAACAACGACATGTGACATGTCATATCAAGTTAACTATAACACTATTTTAAAACAATTACGAAACTTAATATTGCCCAACTTGAACATGAAAGCTAGTATTTGTTGAATTTTCATAATGTTTACATAATTTTGACGTAAAATTAAGCAACGGGGAATAATAACCCATTCCGATCTGCTAAATGTGTGTAAGAGCTGCCCAAATCATCGTGATTGTTACAACAGCCATATATAATCACACTTAGCTTGTCAAAACAGTGCCTAATAATCACATTTTACCGAATAAATGATTTTGTAATTTACACAATTTAGGTGGAAATTTTGTACAGTTGGTGTATTATTTAAATGCACCTAGTGGGTGGCCCGCTTTAGGTGTTGTCAATAAAATGTAATTGCATTCACATTCGGTTCTGTATTTTAATTGTTGATTTTGACGTGTAATTGTATAAAGTTAACTTTCAGATAGAGTTTCCTAAATGCTTAGGTATATTAGAAAGTTACCATTTTAAATTACTTATATAATAAAGCATTATTTCACTATATTAAATAATTACAGATATTATTGATAATGCATTTGGCTCTATGAATTACCTATTTATTCGAAATAACTATTAAAATCATTTCCTTCGGAAAAATCTATTTGAATATAAGTAGAGCCAGGAGCTTTTATAATACTTATTAAAATAAATTTTTTTTAATAATATGTATATTTTTTGCATTTGCATTCTGTCTCTACTTTCGGAGATCACCTACTACTGTACTGTTAGTTATAATGTCGAAATGTTATTTATGGAAGTATAATGTCATGACATGTCTGTCTATCTAGTTTATATCATAATCACTGTCTTGGATGACTTTTATTAAAGTGTAGGATGATGACTTGACTACCATCTATTATTCTTGTATAATCTGCTATAGGTATAAGTATAATAGATGAAGACAGAGAGTTATGCAAGTGTGACAAGTACCAGATTTTTACGAACTGCATCGTGAGAAAGTTAACTTTAATTAGTATGGTATCACAACAGCACTGCCAAAAATGAAAGATATATATTTTCTAGTAACTATTTGATAATATTAAAACTTTCTATTATATTGGGGTGGTATTAGGGGTTAATTAATATGTTGAGCTTGTTTCAATTGAGAGCCTTTTACAAAAAGAACTGAAAACTAAAGTCACTTTCGCCATTGCTATTATTTTCATACCTGATTAAGGTTACCTTTAATGAAATGTAAATACATAGCGGTTTTATATTATTGACAGATCTTGGTAACAGTTTTATTTATTAAACTAATATTATCTATGAACGTGGTTATTAAAGATTCACTTACAGAAAACATTGAAAAATTAATCCAAAGTTCACCACATACATCAATAATATCTAACTCCTAAGTTTTAGTAAAATATTAGATACATAAATAAAATAATTATTTACGACAATGATGTCATAAGTGGCTGAACTTTGACGCCAACCTACTTGAACTACCACAATGACATATACATGTTTTACACCGAAATCTCCCACATTTAAACTATTCACTATAATTTATCATTTTATTACGTGTTCAAAATGGTGTTTTACTTTTTTACAACCTAATAATCAATTTTACGATTGTACTATTAAAGTGGTCGATCTGGTAGCTTCGAACATTTGTTTGGATCGTTCTTTTGAAATATTTTAACTATTTTTGTCAAATCCAACTTTATTAAAAAATATGCTTTGTGTACAAACATAATGATAATGTTTTCAGAAAGGGGGACCATAATTATTGAGTTTTGACGTTGTCGTTTCGAAGTCCACTCAATGTTGAAAATCACATCATTATGACATAAATGTCAATACTACCCAGCAAAAACACCTGTCCCTATCACATTAACATTAATTCATATTAGCCGCATCCTAATAGGTGTTAATTAATTAAGCCATTTTAATAATTGCATAATTAAACAATTAATCGGTTGCACGCAGGGTACGGAATCTATTAGACTTAAGACTAGCATTTAGTCAAGCACTAGTAGGTATATTCATTATTTTCTTTTAGTTCACATGTCTACAAATATCATCCTATATCTTTACTTTTTATTTTATTCGTTTGAACAATAACAATTGCAGTTCTGTGCATCATTTCATCTAAGGTACCTACCTACTGTGATTGCAAAATAACCAAATAATATCAAAAAAAAATCCACCATAGGAACTTAGATACCTACACTTCGTTTCGTTAAATATAAACAAATAGATTTTAAATATAACTATAATGTTACATATTTGACACAGTAGATTACTTTAGCGGCTATTGTTAAGTTAATAAAATGATTAAACAAATTACAAAAAGTTACCGAGTAAAACTCGAAAACAATATCTATTAAAAACCCATAAGCAACTTTTGACAATATAAATATATGTTTTTCCGAATTCAAAAATGTCTTTCTGTATTATTATTTAATTGTTGTCAAAGAACATTCAGGTTTAACAGGTGCATAACTTTGTAGTGTCGAGTGTCGATAATAGCAAGGTAGTTATGCATTCAGTAGGCACCTGATCAATTCTGAGATGTGCCATAGAATAAACGAAGCACAATTTGTAGCTATTGAATAAATATGATTTAACTAAGCAGCCTTAAAATAAGAATTTAAGACATTTTGTCAAATCTAGAATCACCGTAAGACATCTTCAACAACCTGAAACGGTAAGAATTAACAAGCGGTATAGAACCGAAACTCATTTCAATGCCGCAACGCTTCACACGAGTGCAAAATGCAAAAACTTAATTACTACCCAACAAATGATTTTAATGACTTGTGAAATGTAACTAATGACTTTGATGACTCTGGTCTAGCCGTGACGGGCAAGATTAATGATTCTAGCTTCGATCCTTGAGGGTTTAATGACTGACTGACAGGTATAATTCTGACAGTTTTAGTTTTTGAGGGAATAAGCAATTATTTAAGAATTATTAATTGTTCTGTAGGTACGTCCATATTCCGTAACGTATATTATTCTAATAATTTGTTTTCTTGTAATGAAAAAATCTTCGTAGGTACCTATAGAAAAAAAAGGTCATATAAGTATTCGTAATTTTTTTATCAAGTATTTTTCTATGGATAATTGATTTTTGATTGATCATTAAAAGCTTAATCATATTTGCAGGCCCAACCTTGAGAAATTCGTAACCATGTCAATGTCATGCAAAACTAAATTTATTTGACAGTGCACGCAATATTTCTCTGCGATGACTCTGCTGCACGCTTCATTTCGTTACAACTAATAATTTATTTAAAAAATATTGTCTCACAAATATTTGAAAGAGTAAGGACTAAGTATTTTTGTTACAAAAAATTATGTTCTGGATGTTTTGTAAAAATATCTAATTAGGTATGTATATTCTATTAAGTATATCTAGCAATCGTAACTCAAGTTTCGGGGTTATTTGTTGCTGTGTGAATTGTCCAGCAGTATGTATTTTAATATACTACAAAAGTGTTATACTACATAATTATCTATTATAGGACTACTGACTCTGATTGATATGTAAAAATATCTAATTAGGTATGTATATTCTATTAAGTATATCTAGCAATCGTAACTCAAGTTTCGGGGTTATTTGTTGCTGTGTGAATTGTCCAGCAGTATGTATTTTAATATACTACAAAAGTGTTATACTACATAATTATCTATTATAGGACTACTGACTCTGATTATGTAAACTTACTCCTAAAAATTACAAATTATAAAATAAAATAAAGAAAGTAATGAATATAAACTCAAAAATAGACCAAAATGCAAAAAAATAGTCCAAAAATGCAGCGACCTTCATAAATCGTGCCAATGTCACGATAGACTTGCATAGCGAATATAATGGCGATACACACGAGATATAATATAACGCTCGCCGTTATACAAGTTACTGATTGGACACGCTTGTACACGCGACATCGCCTGTAGACAGACATGCGCACACGCATCTTAGATAGGTACATTTAGATGTGAAATTCCTACTTATTTTTATTTAAATAATTTAAATCAGAACGAGGAGAACAAAATCATTTTGATTCATGTTTTTACAAACTAATTTAATGACAAAAAAAAATTAATAAGCGAATCTATTTACGTTATAGAGAATGCTTCTAGAGTCTGACAAAAGTATCTGTTTGCTTCGGAGTTTCCTATCTATAAAAAAAATTTAGTTCCGATTTATATTTTACGACCGTGAACGCACACCTCTTGACATGATTTTGTTATGAACACTTGACTTTCTTACAGAATACCAGTTTAAATACGTCTTAGTCATTATTAATTAATTAGGTAAATAAACTGACCTAATAAAAAGGACAAACTAAAAAATTATTTTACTTTCATTAAGAAACTGGATTGACAGTTTAAATTTGGAATGCGATTTTACAATGATTACCTAAAACGGATTAAAAATTCGATTAATAAGTGCAAAACATGGTAAAAATTATATGTAGGTATTGTATAAAACCTCGTTTCTTATGTAACACAAATAACACAACAACTAAAAGCCAGATATAATTAGTCTATGGTATCTATAACCTTGTCTCAATTCACCAAATCTATGCCTAGTAAGCGATTTTAAACGCTAAGGTTTTCAATTAACACATTACGGATTGATTCTCTTCGCGATACTAGGAACAAGAATTGCGATATAATAAATTGGTTTTATGTTTATCAGGCGAGACTAAAATTACATTTAAATTACTTACTCAGTAAATTTAATAAAAATTGTACAAGCGGGGTTTAATGAAAACATAACCTAATCTTGAATCTCATGTATGAAATAACAATACCTTAGTGTATCGTAGTAGTCAAAACGTTACCAACACATACAGAGGAAGTTTTAAAGTTTAGTTTTAGTTTCCATTTCCATCAGCGGCTTTACTCGCGTTTTTTACACCGGTAAAAGTATCGAATGTTTTATTCTAATGTATATGAGCTACATATAATTATATACTTAGCACATAAAACGAGTAAAGTAACAAGATTTTTGTTTCCTAATATTTCGACCACTGACCCAAAAACGTACGTACAAAACGGGAACGATGTCATAATTAAATTATTGTTTTTTCATGAAAAGCTTCGGACGAATACGGACTCAATCTTATTTGATTTTAAATATTCTTCAGCATACATAGGTACATGTTCAACAAAATATTATTTAGTATAAATAAGTACCTAAGTAACAAAGATGTTTCTTCTCCAGGTGTGGTTCCAGAACAAGCGTTCCAAAGAGCGGCGACTGAAGCAGCTGACCTCTATGGGCCGGGGTCCGTTTTTTGGAACATCCCGGAAAATGCGCGGGTTCCCCATGAACCTGTCCCCCGGGGGGCTGGAGGAGGGTCCCCCGGGGTTCCCGTACTTCGCGACTGCGGATGGCAAGTTCGAGTTTGGCTATGGCCCGCCGTTCCACCATGATGCACCGTTCTTCCACCCGCCGCCGGCGATGCCGTTCAATCAGCCAGGTTGGTGTTGTTTTTAAAACTTCATTTTATTAATAAAATCCAAATAAAGTTGAATCATTTTTAGTCTTGCTCTATTGATGGAAGGATTACTCGATAGTTATAATAATTTATATTAGTAGTTATATCATGATATTATTAACTACAGAAAACTTGCTAGACCCTCCTTACCTTGTAGTCGAGTGCGAGTTCTCTGGAATCTGGAATCTGAGGGCATATGCACGTAGAAAACTGTGTTACCGGCATATTATTTTATAAGCTGTTTTTGTAGCTGTCCTTTTCCTACCAATAAGCACTAGCAATCCGCCGCCAGTATCTATCTACGTGCAAACTATGCCAGTAGACTAACTCTAATAAGAAATTGGTTAAAACACATCTATATTCGCATTAAAGTTTTAGAATTCCCACAATTATCCATCATAATTACTACTCGTATCATAATTATGTCTTGTTAGCTTCTTACCATTATATTTTCTCCCAAAAGATTGGCCACTAACGGAAGCAGGTCGTTTCGCAGGCGGCATGGAGTCTCTACCCGGGGGGGAGTTCCCGGATCAGTTCCCCCACCCGGACCACCTGGTCCTCCCCCGGCCTTCGTCCCCCGAGTTCACCTTCGGAGACGGTCCTCCCCCCTTACACCCCGAGGGGCTGGTCTGGTAGCTCAAGCCTGAGCCGCGGGATTTCCACGATTGATGCGGCTCGACGGGTTACTAGTGGATCCAGCACATTCTAGAATGTTCTTCTAGAATGATCTGGACTATATTAAGTGCGAGTGTTGGTTTAACTGACGGACGCTTGTTATGTTAGACTTGAAGTGAACATTTTTGGTTGATTTGAGCTTTGTTAATACGATCATGTTCAGGAATCAATTTAACGTTTTGTACAATATGTTGATATGTGTAATACTACTAAAAGTGATTAAGTGATAAAAAAACCAGTGAATTTGCAATAAATCAGAAGGTCTACTTATTTTCTCCGAAAACAAAATTTTATTAACTTAATAAGTATCAAGCAGTTTTTAACACAATTTGTTGTATCAAAATAACTTGTCTAAAATTCCGTAATCGTGTATAGCCCCCTAGAAGTGAAAGCATGAACTTGTTAATCAATATTCTTATTTTATCAAGATTTCAAGTGATCGTTATTTCATTCAGTTGTTCTGTTAATAAAATAATATATTTCTAGCCTAAGTTTTGTAAATGTGAGCACTGTGAATAATAATATAACTGTAAATAAACCTACTTATAGTAAATCATAAATAATTTATTTAACATTGGGTTTATATATAATAAGATATTTGGTTCCTATTTTAAGTTAGCCACAGCATTTTTGTATATTTATTAAATTTTAATGTACCATATTTAGAATCTCTAAGATTATGATGGGTAATATAAAAATGTAAATACTAATATATTTGTGTACATATTAATAAACTATTTTGGATGTTAACTTTCCATTTGCGGAGTGTATCATAAATACTAATAAAATAAAATAATTTGGTACAATTATAATTAATAATGGACTATTCAAAGTCTCTAAAATATAATTAAAAATAAAATAACTTAACTACGCAACTAGTTAGGTAACATTCAAGATAGCGATAAAACATAACGTTACTATCATTGTGTACTTAGTGCTAAATAATGATTTTTATTGTAACTAATAATAATAAATGGACCCTATCTCTCTAGATTTCACATTATTATCGGAAAAAGGGTAATAATAGTTTTATACAATTTCATTTTAATGTTTGCAATATCAAAACACACTTTCATTATTTAATGATTGCATCATTAAAATAGCTGACACAGTGTGTCATTTGAAAAACTAACTCAAGTACCTATAAAACTGATGACTACAAGATATTTTGCTTATTATAAAATAGATATATCAACAGCGTACGTATAGACTCATAATATACTTGAAATATAATGTTTTAACATTTATAATTAAGTAATTAATGAATCCTGATTGTAGATAGTAGTAATAGGCACTAGTTTTTGTACAATATCTTCAATCAGATAATCTATGTGTTGATCGAACCTAACATTTTATTACTTAATTCAATATGAACTGGTAACTGTTGATGTTAATATAGTATACCTACTGATAATTATACACCGGTTTTATGTTAATCCTTTAAGTCTATGCTTACGCTGCGGGTTTGTTTTTGTATATTAAATCATCTCATAAAAGTACATAATGTGAGTAGGTTAAGTGTTAATATTTGGTACATACAATTGTCTTACTGTATTAAGAATAAAATATAATGGAATTGTCTGTAAGAATAAATCTATCTGAAAAATATTTCCGGCCTTTATTTATCATACCTATCATTTAGAATAACAGAAAAGATGTAGGTTCGAATCCTGCGCGTGTGGTAATTTTATACCTGAAGAATATGTTAAAGACAGGTGATTTCATATGAGATGTTGTTGCCAATTGAAAACCGATTTAAAAGGAAGCAAGATTGCGAGATACAGCCGTCGCGACATAGGAAGGATAGACACTTTTCTTAAAATTAGAAAATGGTATAAAAAATAACAAGATCACAACGTTACGTTGGTCATCGAGTGGGCTCGACTCTCTGTTGAGCACTATTGTTAATTACCATAGTTTTGTTTACTCAAAGTGGGTTTGTAATTTTTATATTTTACATTTTTAAGCTCTTTTCGCTTTGCGAATATGTCAGCCCCGTAATACGAACACTAACTAAAACCTAACTTGACTTAGAATATCAAGGGTTTGTCATAGGAAATTCCCCGACCAAACTGACTATTTAGCATCAAACGCATTCGACGCAAAAATTGTAATGTTGTGAATAAACAACTCATGAATTTTGAGAAGGAACGATGATAGAAATAACGCAGCAGAGCGATTGGTAGAAACATAAAACTGGCTCAATATGTTGTATCGTACAATAATAGTACCAATTTCCATCAAAATCCAAAAACAAACTTCAGCACATTTCGGCACTGCACGGTTCGTGAGTGGGGCCGATCACGAACAAACACGCTTCCAATTATAGTCTGTGAAACACCATGTGCTCGGGAGAATGCTTGCGGTTTGTAGGTGGGAAATACAACACGCTCGTGATACTGCGACTTACCCTGTCTTCATCTACGTGGAGGTAATGTACCTACAATGATACAATACGCGGACAAAATATCAAAATGAAATCTTTAGTTATTTTTGTGTTCAAAATATGAGTAGGTATAAAGCAAATGGGGTCAGTAGGTAGATATAGGTATGCAGAATACTTCCTGTGAACATTTTTGTGCACAACCCTCATGCAATATTCTAGTTACTTAAAACTTAGTCTGATCCCCACAATGCCGCATGGCAAAACTTTTATCTGATTCAAGGATGTTTCAACCCGGGGCTTCGTATATTCATATATTCTCACCTGTTAAACCTTACCTAAGCTACGACTATCTTAAAACCAAAAGCACCTAAATAGAGGTCTAGTTGTAGTTATGAAATTAAAACCACAAATTGCATTTATATAAAATGATGATGATTAGTAAGGCATTAAAGGTGCCAAAATGTCGAATATATTACCCCATCGGCAAAGATGTGTTAGATTCGATCGCTGACCGTAACGAATCATGACTGATCGGTTTCGACCGTTCTGTCTGTCATTAGAGTAATTATTACACCAACGGTAGTTGTTCTGTGTGGGCCGATGATTGTAATCATCATTATTTTATTTAAGAGACCTTAGTTGGATATAGGTTCGATTCCAATAAAA
Organism: Chloroclystis v-ata; assembly: GCA_963691955.1. Taxonomy (NCBI): domain Eukaryota; kingdom Metazoa; phylum Arthropoda; class Insecta; order Lepidoptera; family Geometridae; genus Chloroclystis; species Chloroclystis v-ata. The sequence goes on along the minus strand of OY829902.1, from coordinate 14,417,116 downwards.
AAAACAGTGTGGTACAAAAAGGTAGTGTTAGCTCGTAGCTAAAAAAAATCATAAATCGTTGGTATGATTGGGAAGTCACATTATGAGCATGCTATTAAGGGCAAGAGATACATGCAAATAAAGTAAAACAAGAAAATGTGTATTCTGTATACCTACCTAATCTAAGATCTGTGAGTATTGTATGCAAAGAGTAGTTGAAAATTATAAATTAGACATACCTCCTTAGATGATTACAAGGTGATTTACAAAGATTGTCCACAGGTGGCGTGATTATCGCGGACATAAATAGCATTCGCAATCATAACTGTTATTATTTATTCCTTTAAACAATATCCTTACCCGCCCGTTTTATAACTATAAATTTCATGTAGGTAAGACTAGCGCACTACGCTGCTTATCCCGTTTTATTTAATTTTCACTAGTTTCCAGCGTATTAATTATAATTGACTATAATTAATAAACAGGCTTTATAAAAATTGTGACGAGAAATTTTTCTATTTGCAATTACATCAAATCCAATTAAAGTTAAACGTAATTATTTCACATACACCATATGAAAAAACGCAAATACAATAAACTTTTACGAGGAAACCACACAAGTCCGTAATACCCATAATACTCCCACCAATAACAAAAATACCCTTATTGTCCTTTATTCGTGTAATAGTTGTTGAAATGAGGGGCCGTAATTAATGGACTACATTCTGTTTATTGGACACGATTAATTACTGCAAAGTGTTTGTTGGATAAGTTTGAGGTTTTTGATTAGTGAGTGGTTGATTGGAACAATCTATCTTTCATCATTTTAGCCGCATCGGGTTCACTACTGGAGATACGCCATCCTAAACTTCCAGAAGCTCTTTATTTTATTCTTATATTCATTAAAGTGACCATGATGCCCGTTGAGTATCTGACCGAGAGAGCGAAGCGAAGGTTTATATTGCCGATTTTGCTTTCATCTGTGTAAGTACCTAAATGTAGGTGTATCTAATGGTTTTGGTAAAGTTTTTTTGTCCGATTTTTTAAAGAGTTCAATGAAATAGTATTCTAAAACCATCAATAAATAGGGTAGTAGATCTACAGACTTTCACAAATACCACTACAGTTATCTATGTTACATTTCATCGAAATTATTAACCTGAAAATACCTTATCGAAAAATTCTGCCCGGATTCAACTCTCATTTTATGTTTCGTTAAACAATTAAAGAAGTAACAAATCAAAAATATAGCCACTACTATTGTTGTAGCTGAAGCACGCAACAACTAATGACCCGATGGAAATCACCAGTTCATTTGATCAGTAATCAGCTGTTCCGTAGGTCGTTTGAGCCTAATTTGACATAATCTACAACATTATAGGATTTTATTAAGTGTAGGTTAATGAGTTGTTAAAAGCATGGATGAAAATATTTTGTACTCTACCTTCAGCTGTGTAGTGCTTCCAAAAATACTACTAGAGTTGTTGGTGCCTAAACGTGGTGATTATACCAAATAAACGACCTATACCTATAGGGTTCTATTTGGGAGACCTTTGCCTATAATTGGTAAGTACTAAAATATTCATGTCTCAGACACCAGCAGTGCCGGATTAGCCACGTAGCAAGTGTAGCAAATGCTACGGGCCCCGCGCATTGGAGGGCCCCGCGCTCAAATAGGTATTTCGTAATACCTATTTGAGCGGCGAACCGAGCCGACCCGAACTGCGCGCATGGCTATTTCCACCTCACCTCTATCACGAATTCACGAAAAACGTTGGTATCAAAATCAACAACCATAATTTGAAATTGTACCACATTTTTTAAATTGAGCGCTAGCCACACACACGTTATGTGTTGTATGTACTACTTGCACTGCTCACTAAACGCTAAATTTGCCCATAATAAACCCAGAAAAGTTTATTTATTAGTCCAGTCAAATTAGCATTTCACCTCGGAATTTGAGATACCCAGCTGTAATTCTGTAAATACTTGGATATTGACACTAGACCAGTGTTTTTAACTTTTCAAAGGAAAAAAATAGTAGTAGGTTGAAACCCATTAGAAAAGGAGAGGAATATGACAAATATTAAAGGAAAAATAAATTACGGTCGATCGGAGTTCGGGAAGTGGGAGGGGGTGGGCTTTTAAGGGGAGAAAATGGTTTATCTCGATTTGCGGTGAAACTACTTGTCCTATGAAAAAAAATTTTATGGCAAAGTTGTAGGTAATAAAATGATCTACAACTTTTAATTCAGAACTTTTTTACATAACGTCAAAATGTATGTGAAAAATTCAAAAAACTAAGTTTTTGGTTTTTTATTTCTATCTTTTTCAAAAACATTTTATTTTCTACGAAATTTGGTGAAAACTTAACTTTTTATGCCCCAAACATACTATAATTTATTTGATTAAAAATATTAATTTTTTCACCTTATTTTGACTTAATTACTAAAAACATTGACTAATTTTCAATCGAAAATTCACGTGTCAAAATATTAGCTTTTTTATAAAAATCGGTGTGCTGTTTGTTCATTGAAATCTTTATTTTTTGATGGTTAAGAAAAATATATACATTACTTTAGTAAATTTTCTCAGAAAATGCAAAACACCGAAACAAAATTTGTATCATTATGTACAATTGCATCATAAAAATGTGATTTTTGCAATTTTTATTTCATATAATTGCTTATAATCCGACTTATTGCACATTATACAAACAGATTATTATATTATTTTTATTATTATTATAGTCTGAAAAGACAAAATCACATTTTTGTGATGCAATTGTACCTAATGATACAAATTTTTGTTTCGGTTTTGTGCATTTTCTGAGAATATTTACTATCGTAATGTATATATTTTTTTTAACTATCAGAAAATAGAGATTTCAATGAACATAAAGCACACCGACTTTTATAAAAAAGCTAATATTTTGACACGTGAATTTTCGATTGAAAATTAGTCTATATTTTTGAAAATTAAGTCAAAATAAGGTGAAAACAATAATATTTTCAATCAAATAAATCAAAGTTTATTTAGGACATAAATAGGTAAGTTTTCACCAAACTTCGTAGAAAAATAACAATTTTTGAAAAAGATAAATAAAAAAAACAAAAAACTTGGTTATTTGAATTTTTCACATAAGTTTTGACGTTATGTATAAAAGTTGTAGATCGTTTTATTACCTACAACTTTGCCATATAACTTTTTTTCATAGGACTAGTAGTTTCACCGCAAATCGAGATAAACCATTTTCTCCTCTTAAAAGCCCACCCCCTCCCACTTCCCGAACTCAGATCGACCGTAATTTATTTTTCCTTTCATCTTTACCATATTCCCCTCCTTTTCTAACGGGTTTCATCCTACTACTATTTTTTTCCGTTTTTGACCATTTTTCGTCTAAAAGCACTGGTCTACACTACACCCTAAAAGTTGTATAAAAACCTACCGATGTTCGCAACCATTAAAATTTCAAGATATTCTATTATATTCTCTGGACCTAACAATTTTCATCCTCAAATGAGAGGATTTCTCAAATGAGAGAATTCCTCAAATGAGATAATTCCTCAACCCCATCAGAGGCAGCGGATGACCTGAAGTGATGCTGTGACCGCGCGTTCTCCGCCATCTATCTCGAAAACGGTTCACCGTATGAAAAATTTTTGTGAACATTATTTGTAGAGAATTTTGTATTCTACAATATTCACAAAGATATAAATAGCAAAAAACCCATAGGAAATGAGATATTTACAAAAAAACTATTTTTTCGGTCTTTGACCTTGAAATTTTAATGGTTGCGAACACCCTACGATCGGTAGGTTTTGAGACAACTTTTAGGGTGTCAATATATAAATATTTACAGACTTACAGCTGGGTATCTCGAATTCCGAGATTCTTACCTATTTTGAGCTAAAATGACTTGACTATAACAGTTTTGTTTTCTATACTAATATTATAAAGAGGAAAGATTTGTTTGTTTGTTTGTAAGGAATAGGCTCCGAAACTACTGGACCGATTTCAAAAATTCTTTCACCTTTTGAAAGCTACATTATCCCCGAGTAACATAGGCTATATTATAGCAAAGCAAATTGCGGGAAAGTGTAAAACGCGGGCGAAGCCGCAGGGCGGAAAGCTATATTTAATACCCTAAATTTGAGAACCGATAGCAAACCAAGGGCCCCTTGACAGAATTTGCTACAGGCCCCGCGCTGGCTTAATCCGGCACTGGACACCAGCGTAACTTTTCTAGATCAAGTGACCTATTAGTCCCGGAAAATTAGTTAACAAGGCAATAATCTTGTTAAAAATATTGTAGAGAGTATTGTGGGCACTGAAATAAAGGTTTATTTAACCTTATAACCGACTATCGCCTATTCTGAAGATGGCTAGACTATTATGAAAATGACATAACTCTACAATTGTCTATAGCAAGTAGCCGCCCCTGCCCACCTGTGCGCTCATAAATCATGCGAGTGCACGTGCGTGGTTTGACATTAGCGTGCACGCCAGCGAGTGATCCTGTGATCTTGCCGAAGAAGATCTTGCTTTAAGGTTAGCTTACATATTTCATCAGAATACTTATCATTATTACAACCCTACAGCTCCCACTATAGCTGTAGCCAATAGAACTCATTATTCACTATATTTTGATGACGTTTCGTGCTAACTCGACGTTCAAAGGTTTAAGCAAAACCTTTTAAAATGGAGGCCCAAGATATACATGTTAGTTAACCAGTCTTTGACACCATTCAATAATAAAGTCTATTAAATGTTATAATTAAATGTAAATACATATTTATTACCCCTTATTACCTCCTGAAGATATTTTCTGTTGTTTCATTAGCATTACCACTGAATGTATTTTTGATTAGACCACAGATAACCTTTGAACGTCGAGTTAGCACGAAATGTCATCAAAACACCCCATGATCATAACTGATGGTAGATAATGATAACACTACCTTTTCCATTGTTTTACAGTGTTATTTAATCCATGGTTTGTTTTATTACGGTTGCTAGAAGTAATACAATTATAATAACTATTGGCAAGCTTCAAGCTTACAACTAGATGTGAATTATTCATATTTATGTTTGTTTATTTTTAAGAACCTAACACCTTTATATAAATATGTGGAATGGAAACGTTAGATCAAAATATTGTAGGTATAAAATTAAAAAGAAAAAAAACTCAACACTTATGGTCTCTGTACAATAGGTGTACGTGCCTACACGTAAATAAAAACATGCGATAACATTCGGTCGGTAATCACCCGCATTAAATAATAACGTAAAACATATGCAAGGCATTTAACTTAACTTGCTGAAACCTTCTTAGTAGAAAATAACGCAATGTAAGCTCAAAAATGCTTAAACAAAACGCGTTTCGACTCGAAATGTTTTAAGCATAATATTTCATAAAACCACGTTATTCCACCTGTCCAAAGAAGAATCTAAAATGCCAAGGAACAAAATTAATTATTGTTTTTTTTTCATCCGAAAATGCTGTAGCAGAAATTATTTGGTGTTTAGCCGCCAGAGGGCGGGGCAAGTTGTGATTAATACATTTCTATGGAAAAACTTTAATAAGGCCGCCACCGAATTTTGTTTTGTTCGTAGTTGGGCAGTGTAGGGTTAAAATGGGTTTATACTTGTATAAGAAATCGAAATAAATCTTAAGTTTATTTAAGAAATTATTTCATCTTAAACATTTTCTGATAAAACATAAAATAGGCGAATCCCCCAAGACTCTTATTAAAATTATCTGTTGGGGTGAATGGTGCCCTGATGTAATACGAAGTACGAACCTAATAACGATGTAGGTACATAGATATAGATGAATCCTTATTCTGGCTCCACCTAAACCATAAAATTAAACTAGGAATTTCAAGCCCTATAATTTACTAAACAGAATAGCGTAACAAACATAAAAAATATGGACTCAGCGTATTTAAAAATTGCGAAGAACCCTTGTAGAACTAAGGTTTTTTTTCACGAGGCAAAGATCAGCTGCGCATTCTGCCACGCCCTCAGTTCGTTTTGCATTCAGCTTAATCTGTCATTGTCTAGACACAAAAATCCAAGGTACAGGAATCTTTATTTGTTTTTAATAAGTACTAAATTATAAAGGGGCGGCGCTTTGGGAATTTTATGTCGGACAGGTTTTTTCAACGTGTGACCAAAGACTAAAGGGTTATTGGGCTTTTAAGACGAGAAGTTTAAAGCTAACCTCATATTGTTGGACATACCTAGTTAAATGTTAAAAATTACCTTTAGGATAATAATTTGAAATATTATTCTTTTTAATTTAAAAGTAAACAATCTTATTTATTTACGACCCAATAAGACTGCATCAAAATGATTCTACAAGGTTTTTTTTTAACCATTAGGTAAAGTTATAAATTTCCTATAAAATTGACTCCTAAGAATCATGTTCCGTGACATTAGCAATTTAAAATATTAACTTTATAGGGAATACATAACCAACTCAATTTTATCTACTTGATTCAAAATTGGACAAGCAACAGAATCCATAATATGTTCCAATAAAATTCACACTTAGCCCATATACCTTAAAATTGTAGTTCTTTTTAGCAGAAAACCATCAAAACCTAATAACAGGAAGCCTGAATTAAATCAAAATTATAGTTCCCGTGGAATATCTTCGAAAATAAAAAAACTAGCCGAAGCACCTATTTATTCCAATTAGGCGAGTACGGTTAATTGGTTCAGTGACTGGACGGCCATAAATTTTAGTCACCCGTCAGTCAGATGGACCGCAGAGCCCGTTAGTGCGCGTTCCCATTCACATAACGGATACGAGATAATATTCTCGTGTGTTACTTTTATTTCTGACATTCATATTAATATACGTTTGTAAATCTGATTGTTTACACGATTGGGGTGGAAGTACGTAAAAGTTAAAAAAATAAAAATTGCGACTCATTTTTTATCAAAAAAAAAGAACAAAAAAACTGGCATTTCTAAAGGTGTTAGAGCGTCAGATTTAGATGTATATGGTTCATCTCTATGTTCTAATTCTACCATATCTTAATCTGACGATTATCTAAAGTGATTCGCCTAATCTGACAAAAACAAATTTTGTTCCCTTATAATTCACGTTCGAACATAGATATATTTTTTATATTTGGTGGAGGTACTTGTCTGGGTACTAGCTATCTCCAGTATCTTAATCTGACGCGCTCGAGTAAATCCCGAAATCCCCTCTTCGGCTCCCCTACTATAAATCAGCATCCCGATGAAAGTGAAAATATAGTTACTATAATTAAATATTTTAAATAAGCTGTTTTCATGTTCATTTTACCAAATGGTAGAACGTACAATGGACACAGTGGCTCGTGAGAACTTAAAAAAAACTCTTAATATTCATATTGCCGCTTCGCCCGCGGCGTCTTGGCGAAATTATAACAAAATAAAAATAAAACATCCGCGATTTATAATCTAAAAAGTACAAAACCTACCATCATTACAAGACCTTTCATTACTACAGGCAATAACTTGATAGTGGGTCTTCATACGGTGGTGTTTTTTGAAAAACAATAGTCAATGTGTACCGTCCACGTCGTGAATATATTTGTCCGTTTGTCATTAACTTATACGGACAGGAACGTAAACAAGATAGGTTTGTATGTTAATGACAGTCTTTATTGTTGTTTTTTATGATCCTACACTTAACTATACTTACCCTACAGAATTAAAGATGTGATAGGCTAGTGCTTTTAGGGTCCTTGATACCACCGGCAATTGGATGGTCGTGCCAAAGGTAATTAAAATACCCATTCATCATATCAGCCGTCGGACGTCCATTGCCGGAAATAGGCCTGCCTTAATATCAAGTTTTTTCGGTGAGATGCAACTTCCACCGTAAACTAGCTAATTTTACCAAATTATCCGCCCTCCTATGTAGTAGGCGGACTTTCGACGCTGCGTTTTCCGATCCGTGGTTCCCACTCGAGAACTTTTCGGCCCCATCGGCCATCTATTCTACGAGCTATATGGCCTGCCCATTTCCACTTTAAAAACCATTGCTTTTAAAGTCATCGTCTTCTCTTTCAAGTCCGTTAAAACATCTTGACTCATATTGATTAATGATTTTGATAATATTATAACTATGTATTACTATAACAAAATAAACGGCACTATATAAAATACTTTGCTTATGAAGCTCTGACGTGAACGCTTGTAAACAGCGACAAGTTAAATCGGACTTGGACATTGGCAAAATTAGGTTCCCAAAAACAGTAAGCCATAAACTAAGAATCTACTTCTTCTTAGTAAAATAATTTTATAACGTATTGTACTTGCTTTTATTTACTAAGCTGGAACTGCGAATGTGTATAAATCTAAAGTTTCTTCACTTTCCCCAGCGCGGCGCACTCGGCCGCCTTCCGCGCCGCCTCCTCCGCTTTCCTCTCCGCGATCCTTTTATACATCTCTTCCACATCGGGCCATAGTTTCTAAAACAATACATTTATATTAATAAATATTGCTGGACAATTCACACAGCAACGTCTAGTGTGTATATATTTCCGTGATAAGCTATAAGCTTGTATTACGGGTGCTAGATTTCTGATTTATTTAATAGAATATACATACATAGATAGATATTTATTTACATTATAACACCCAGACACCAGGAAAATATTTGCAGATTATATCACACAGGGTGATATGGTGGATATATGTGTAATAAAAACATCTATGTAGGTATATTTATTATATTATTGACCCCTCCACATGCTAGCTTTTGAACAGTTATTGTTCATGTTGACTTTCCAGTCCCTTGATGGATATAGGGTGGTACTATTCAGCCGGCACTAACAACGCACGTGTTCCATACATTATTCCAGTAACTACGGAGTTAATAATAAATCTGTATTACTATCATATACGTGGTACTCACTCCCTTGTTGAGATTCTCGTAAATAGCCCGAGTGATCAGATCGTAGGTTCTTTCAAAGAAAAACGCTCCGAATGCCACAGCGAGCGCATAGGTAGAGGTCCGCTTGAAAACTGAGCGATTTAATGACGCCCACATCGACATTATTTTCAAATTCTTTCAAATTTTATAAATTCTTAGATTTCAGAAAATTTGTTGCCTCAAAACTTTGTGGCTTAAATTGACAGTGACATATTTCCACTCAAATTTCCAGCATTTTAATTAAAGGTTTCAACCAAGTTTCAACATTTTTTATTCGATATCTATACTATATATATAATATAATAATATTATAAAGAGGAAAGATTTGTTTGTTTGTAATGAATAGGCTCCGAAACTACTGGACCGATTTCAAAAATTCTTTCACCTTTGGAAAGCTACATTATCCCCGAGTAACATAGGCTATAATATAGCAAAGAAAATAAAAATTAATTAAAAGTTAATTAAACAATAGCTATGTTTTAAGAGAAAATGTATATAAATATTGATATGTTTAATAAAGGTGGGGCCGAAAAGTTGCATTTAAGCTTGCTGCAGTTTCACGTGCCGAATAGTCACGCGGAGCGGGGCTGGTTCAGACATAGTTGTTTCTTACTAAAGTCTTGGTACTACAGTGTATTATTATCTTCATCCAGATGTTAGGGTTGCGCCTAGCCTGCAGCGGAGGCGGCTACAGGTAGCAGTCCGCCCCCGCCCTACAGCCGATTACACTCTTTATCATTAGCTTTGATAATATGGGATATTATTTTCTATAGGTTTTGGCGGTTTGGGTGTTGGTGTTTTTGAAAAGGTTAGTTGGTGCAAAAATGCAAAATTTACAAATGCAATTTTAAATTTAGAAATACGTATAGAGTAATTAAGGTGTTTTAATGATTTGTTCTACATTCGTCCAGAATTGTTGTCTACATTTCAACTTTGACTTTGGTTCTAAGATAAATATGCTAACTTCCATTATAAACATTATCAAGTAGGTTAGGTAACTAGTTCCTGATAAAATAAGCGTTCAATAAACCATTAGTACTCATACATACTTAGTTTTGAAAAATTAGATACTTATCATATATTATTTCATATACCTACCTAACGTAATTCGTTTCGTATATCGTAAAAATCTATCTGCGATGTTGGTATAATTCTTTATATTATAACAGCAGTACATTCATAGCAGTTGGTCATTTTATTACAAATACTAGTAAAAAGAAACAACTAAAGCTAAAGTATTTCAAAATAAAATTGTATTAGTATCGAAGAGTAATTCTTGCCTGGGGAGAAACACGCAGCTACTCAATAACGACTACTCTTGGAGGCCGCGGGCACTGTGGCCACACCCCAACAGAAGGCTTCATTTTCTGACAAAATGAATGCCCTTTTTCCAAATGGTATATATTATGAATTGAATATGGATTAGTTTTGAAATTTTCTTTTTAAAATAAGTTTTTGCAATGAGTTTGCAATATTATTTATTAAAGTAGCTTAATTATTAATTATTATTAAAAAAACGCATCTAATTGTGTTTAGTAAATATTGAACGGTCATTATTAAACATTGATTTCCTTGAGAATAAATTTGTACAAGTTTAAAGAGAATAAAACAAAATAATAAAGAATAAAACAGTCCAATTTCGGAATTAACAACGCATAGGCACAAACCAGTACCTATACCTAATGAGTATTTGCTGTGAAATCATTGCAAATTTACAAAAGTCAAATTCAACTTCCTTCTTGCATCACACAAACCATAGCCAATCGCTACAATTTTAATTAAACTTTCAAGAATAGAAAATAAATACGAAGAATTTCAAACTCTTTGCTCCCACCTACATGACTTTTATTCCTTTTTCAAATTATTTTATATTTTTTCGTTCGGACCCGCCCATTGAAATAACGCTTGGTCATCGACTTTCGAAGCTCTACATTGTGATAAATAAAAATTAATCAAAGTTCAATCTACTGTTTCTATTGTACTTTTTGTGGTTTTTCAATGCGGTGATCGGTTTATTTTTAATATAAAGTACTTATTTTTATTTTGAGTATACACAGGAGCTCTTAATAACTGTATGCGCTCTAGGTACTGGTTACCTAATAGACTTTTAATTTAGGTAGTTCTAAGTCTCAGTTAGCAATCAGGCCCATTCACAGAACGATCCCATTGCACGACTTTAAAAAGTTAGGCTTTTATTCCATTAACATTGTCCGTCGTATAACTTATCCGCATAAAATACCTTATTACATTATAACAAAGCACATATAAAACCTAGTTCATATAAAAAACCCTCTAACATACCTGTACATCCTATGTTTTATTGTGCCCGTACAAAACAAGAGAACAGCAACAAAACCTTCACACGACCTCGTAATTAAAAAGAACAAAATATTTCATGAATGAATATTTTCTGAGCTCATGTTTATTAAGCACGCGGGTTCGACTCTCTGATTTATGAAGCCTGGGTGCTTTCTGACCGCCTCCATTCATTTGTTTTTCATTTTTTTACATCTCCTGCTTTTTTGGTCCTGTTCTTTAAGAGTTGATTAGTTTTAGGGTCGATTAAAGTTTTGTGATTAGGACGTTCGTTAAAGTTTGTTGTTATTGTGATGGTTTGTTTCAATTAGTTTCATTTAATATGATTTTGATGCCAATTACTTCCTATTTACTTTTTAGTTACTAATTGAAATAAAAATACTAGTAAAAATAAGTCATAATGATTTTATACCAATTATACCTTAGTTGTATTACCAATTAATTGACATAGGTTGTGGCTATTATCACTCGTATTACTTTCACATCACATCGATCAATGCCACAGTAACTTCAAAGAATTAGGGTCTGTTACACCGGTTTCACATAAAGCTTCAGTTTTCGCAAATTAGAAAGCCAATTGTTCGTACTTATATCTATCAAATGTTGCGATTGCGACCGAACTATTTCGAAGCAAGCAAGTAGCCTCTGTTCAAAACAGTACCAATACCCAGAGAGAGCACATAAACATAGCTATAAATAAAACACAGCTGGTACATAAAAGCTATCTCACATTCTGCGATCGTGAGGGGCGGTGCAGCACGCTCGGTAATTATAGGGGTAGCGCAGCTTCTTGCTCCCATGGACTGTGGTCATTGGAGGTATACTGTACGGAACGGCTGGTGGCTTGGCGCAATTTAATATAATAATTAAATTTAGAACTATTATATTCTAGCTTTCGGCCCCGAGGCTTCGCCCCCGAAAAATATTTTCCCGCTGTTAAAAGTATCCTATGTCCTTCTCCTGGTTCTAAGCTGCCTCCCGATTCGACCGTTCTTGAGCTATAAATGGTGTAACTATCACGAATTTCTTTAATAAATATAGATATATGATCATAATGTCGTCAACATTCAATCAATGGTTTTCAGTTAATGAAACTACCAGTAAAAGTCGTATCAGAGAAAATTAACGATTTATGAAAATATTTACTTTGATTGTTGTTTTATCGTTATGATAATTTGCAAAGGTTATTTTTAATTATCTTAAAATGCTGTCTCAATTTGACGAATTATGAAGCAAATCTAAGTCTCATAATTATGTGATGATCGCATTATTATAGGACAACTGCCTGAGGTGTGATCCCGTGCTATTAACTTCGCATACAAACGATATCAATACTGCAACCGCGCCAGTCTTAATTGTGCCATTTGAAGAAACGCTAACTACCTTCGTAGAGTTATCACAGTAAAATATCTATGATAAATTGGCTTCGTACGAATTGCTACTTGGGAATATAGTTTTATCCTAAGAATAATTATTATCTAGCGTTAGGATATTGAGGAGTTTATTATTGAGCGAATAATTGGTAAGTGTTAGGGACAGTGGGAACTTCCCAGTAGGTACGTGAAGCATCAACATTCTGTCTATGAAGCTAGCTGCGACTCACGCCTTTGCTTACAGCTCGTTAATGTAGATATTTTGTTTGTGAATTACCTGTGAATTTTTGTTGTTATTGTGTCCTATTTGCATTTTAACTTACCTACATCAGGGCAAAACATGTCAGGTGACCATTCAACAGTGCATAACAGTTTAAAAAGGATACCCATTTGAAAAAAATATATTTAATAAAAGTTATAAACAGAAATTCTGGTTTGCTTTGCTATACTACACAAACCTAATTTTGTAAATTATTTTCTTATTTGATAGGTACGTTTCTGAAATTAAACTGAAGGGAATCAATGCATATATTTGACGAAGTACCTACTTAGGTTAGTCCTTACTTAATGTGGAAGTAGGCTCCAGAAAGTTTTTGAATGAGACTTTGATCGACTAGCTCAGCGTCGGACGTCCATCAACAATATTATGTCAAGATGGTGAATATCAATGGTTCACTCAACTCTGATAACAATGATAGAGTTTCTTTATTAAGATTCAGAAAATAATGACTAAAGTTAATGATAATAATAAATAATTTCTGCTAAGAACAGGAAACTTGCAGACATATGCTTAAAAAATTAAGGTAACCGCCCACTGAAACATACGCACGAAAACGAAGGTAATTTTTCTTGTGCTATCACAGGAGTCATCGTGCCGTTAGCGGCGAGTGGGCGTCGGGCTCCTGCGATATAATTACAGTAGGCGTAGCTTCCTGGCTGGAATGTATGGCCTTTCTAACGCGGTTGGTAGCGAGCTTAACATAGATTTTTTTGTAAAACTAATTATTATCGAGGAATAAATTAGAATATATTGATATCCTGTAAAACAAAGACACCATTTAAAGAAGTTCCTCCCAAACAAGACAAAAAATAATCCATACAATAAAACAATTGCCAAACCAAATCGTTTTTCTCGTACGTGGAATCTCAGAAAAAAAACAAATACGAAATGCACTTTGCAATTTGTTTGTATTACCTACTTTTATACAACGCAAAATAACGTGTAAAACCGTAGATTCATTCATTGCATAAATCATATGAATTTATTCTTGTGCCCAGTATACGTAATTTGGGTTGATAATGGCAATGATGATGATGTCTGTCCATAACACCCAACCTGAGATCATTTTGTCGCGTCCACCGCAATTTTTATGGGGTATGAATCTTCTCGCCACGTCTGATGTGGTCTTTGACCACAGACTACATTATACTCTATGCTCTGTGGTAAGCTTTAAGTCGCCGACGCAAATATTATGGGAAAAAATCATTGTACCGCGGAGATATCTGAAAAGATGAGTTTATTTCTTCGAGTTCAAAGAATTTTAATGTCAGTTTCTTGGTCGACTTAATGCATAAAATTTACTGAATTACCTTATTTAATTTTGTACTATAGTAGGTAATAATGTATTTATAAAAAGATTTGTACTTAATCGCTTTCAAACAAAACATAAGCCTCTTAGTATTAGAATATGGTCTTGATTATGGTTTACAAAAACCAATCAACCAACTAACTTAACTCCTATGTAAATACGTGAGTAATTCCCGTTGTACAAAATGAACAATCAACCAACGTTATTTTTGCCTTTGATAGGGAATCAAACCCACGATAACCGTTAGCTGGCTGGAACGCATCGCACCTAGGCGTAATACTAACGTGAATTAAAGAAAGTTAAATTCCCAACTAAAATAAAGGGACTTTCGTGTTCACTTTTAAAAGTGACAGTTAAAATGTTAACAATCTGGCTTCGTGCCTCCCTTGACAGATTATTTTATTCAATTTCCAAAACTGGCGCTGCTGTCATCAACTGACGAATACAGCTGCGCAGGCGCCCGGCTGACGATCACCGCCAATTTCGAAATTGGAACGTTTACTATCCTTCCTACTACCAACAAACAAAAACCAACCGTAACAAAAGAGTTAAGATTCCAAATTAGAATGTTTTACTTCTCCTTGTTCTCAGAAACGAAGTGACGTAACGAATCATATCGATTTATCGATAAAAGTTTTTGTGTTGCGGGATTAGAGAGGAGTATGGTTTATCGATTTTTTTCTATTGTTTCGGTCTGTCGGCTATAATGACATAATGGGTCGCGGGTTCGATCCGCAATTACGTGGCACACGATCGATTACTGTGATCAATACGGGGGTTAGAGCGGTTTACTGCCAATTTTGCCTCTTTTTTTGTCATAATTTTGTGAAGGTATCGTTGGATTGATCGTTTATCGATAATCCATAATAGTGATGATGTTTTCACTTGAGGTTTAGGATATTAAATTTCACATTTAAACGTTTGTTGCTACGTATTTTATACCTGTTTTTATTTTGGATGTTACAAAAATATTTATTTGCAAGCACACTATAAATTATGTTACTAAATCATCTGTTAACTTAAAACAAAGCTTTTGATTTTGATTGACTAAAAATGATTTTTTTTTATTATTATTTTGAAAACAATGTAGTTTAGGCATTAGACATAGACAACAGCTATTTTATGAAACCACCTTATATTAGCAAACATTCCTTTTGTTTCAAAAATGTTTTTAAATTTTTTGAGTTATACGTTATTTACGTCATGCAACCATAACGAAACGCACCATAAACAACAGCCACAGATCAATCAAGCATCACATTATCGATACAAATGGGTACAACACTATCGACCGATCATCGGACATGGATGGACAATTTCGTAAATTGTGCACCGATTAGCGACCGATTACGAGCATTACAGACGAACACCCGACCCGAGCGGGCCGATTAAAATAATCGACAATCGATAAAAACCGATAAAAATATTGAGGTTTATAAGGTAGTCGTTTTTTGTATAACACTGTGGCTCCGATCGTGTGAGACTTCCTCTATGGTGTAATTTAGGAGACTGAGATGGTCTGTCGATAACGTAACCACCCAAAACCTAGCACGCGTAGGTGAATAAAGAATGGCTTATTATTTTCCAATCGTTAAAAGAAAACTAACTTATATTGGGGATGGAGTAAATGTCAAATCTACCTTCATAAAGAACCCCTTAGCTGTAGGCTACCAAGAATATTATAGTACTCGGGGCACTATAATAATTCTTGGTCTAAATTATTTTTCCTTACATATTTAACCTAAAAGGCATGTTTACAAGGCAATGGACATATTAACAACCAAACCCAGATGAATTTTTTTGCAACAATACTAAAACTTTTTTGATGATGAGTGATGTATGTATATCATCAGCATCACACACATGTGTATCTACAAAACTTTTGAATTAATTTCTTATTAAAATTTCATATATCCACATGAAGTTAAGACACATGCTAAGTTTCCCTGGCAAATAAAAACTATATCCCTCGCTTAAATCCCAATTCCATGGGCAACTTCTCTCTCAACTAGTCATCAATAATCCTTTTTGATGTTCGCGTCTGTTTTATTATTTGTACGCAAAACCGCAACCCACAGTATGTTACATACTCTCAATCCACTGTACTTGATGATACATGACCGCATATTGCGGTTATAGTACTTCAATTTATCCCACTTATGTATTCACCTGTACTCGCTTATGTTCTACATAAAGCTGGGTACAGATCCAAGTTACTACATCTATTGTAACATGTTACAGCTGGTGTGATGTTACTAAAAATCCATTACCCCAAAACCTTGCATCCCTAGGTCATATAGGGAGGCCTATTTCCAGCAGTCGACGTCCGATGGCTGAAATGATGACTAAGAACCTTTTTTACTACTATGGCATAGTACTTATCCCACTCTGGATTTGCTCGCCTTTTTATAATTTAGAAGCAACCTTTGTTTAAAAAAAATATAACAGTAAGAGTTGTCTTACAGTAAAAAGCAAACTGCCTACAGGAGATTTATTCTAATGAAAAATAAGAGCGTGACACTTTTCAGGTCGGTAAGTAGAATATTTATAAAGTTGAATGTTTCGACAAACCGCCGCTAGGGCGGGGGAGTGCGCGCTCAACCCTGAAATGAGTTCTGTGCAGGGCGTGGCTTTACTTGTAGAGGATTTATAATAATATATCATATTTATTTTACGAATATAGAATTAACTCATGTATTAGGTACTGGTACAATTTCATTGTCTCATCTTATAATAAGTTTATCGGAAATCTAGTAACACAAGCTTTGAGCTTACAACGGGGCTGAGTGAATTGTCCAGCGATATTTATTTATTAATTATTATCGTTTCACCCGTCGGACGTCCGCTGATGGCAAAATTATTGAAAAAGTATGTGTGCTTTAAAAACACGTGCTCTAACGGTGAAGGGGAAACGTCGTGAGGAAACCGGCATGGTCTGAGAACTTGGTAAAGTTTGAAGGACATGTGTAATTCACCAACCCGGACTTGGCCAGCGTAGTGAATTAAGGCCTAATCTCTCTCGTCAAGAGAGAAATCCCTGTGCCCCAGCAGTGGGAACATTATAGGGGTGATATGAAGTTGATACATTATTTGAAACAGAACGAAGCTGCTGCCCATTTGGTACCTACATAAATTTCTTAATTGACTTGAGGACATGATTAATCTGTACTAACTTAAAAACGAAAATTTTCAAAAACTCTGTGGTTGAATCGATAAGAAACTCGCTGACAGAGCGACCGCACCCTATCCAATCCTCATGCTCCACCCCGAGGGCATAAACAGCCCTGTTTAAATTAGGATAGGCTTTGACGTGTCTTTGGAGGGATTCGTCTGTGCCTATCTGCGCCGGCCCGATAACTAGATCGAGACGGCTTGTACAACTCTACTGATTTTAGGGTATACATTTCTAGGCATCCAGCAAATGAATTATATACAAGAAGATTTCTACTTATCAGTCATCATTATGGTAAATAATCTGTTGGGGCTTTTGTGTGCTTTCGCGCGCGTCATGTTCTGAAATAATGAGTCAAAATTCATTTATTTCAGCTTAAAGTCTTTTAAAGCCAAAAAGAAAGCATTTTGATGAGTTTTAACGTTTATGCACTGTCCGTTAAAAAACTCTATTTATACTAACATTTTTGTGTGGTGCTGAGCTGAGAATAGTTACTCTATCTCGTTACAGATATATACCAGAAGACTAGCACCAGCGTTATTGTGAGTACTGCATGTTATAAAAACCTATTTCAAAATTATAGGTCTAGGGATAGTCATTCAATCATAGGTGTTAATCCTTATTGCCGTTGTACTTAACCTGTAAATACTAACCTACAAACAAGAGGTACTTCACAACATGCCATATGCACACAACAGAGACCCAGCAGGGTGTCTTTAACCCTTAGTCAAGGTACAGGGCGACCCTAAACACAGGACCCTAGTAAAAGTACCCCAAAGCACCCTGTGGTTTTTAAATTCGCAAAAATGTTGCAAATTTGAGGGCACTTTCGCTTTAACTGATGTTATGAATTGGGGAGCCATGTTATGAATTGTAGTCATTTTTAAGACAATGCATGCTTGGGGATTAATACGAGAATTTTATTGTTCACCCTTTCGTAGCTGTCACGAAAGGAAGAATAATAAATTTAATAAATAAGTGGTATAACAGATTTATAAATAACCTTGTAAATTATTTCGCGGGAAAATTACTACAACGCAGGCAGAGTCACGATCCGCAACTAGTTTTAAAATAATACCCAAAAACTATCAATAGAAACCGCTACAGCCGTTTCGCAATCATTATTATAATACCAATAAATCGAAACGAAAAAACCCAATGGAGCCTAACCACGCAGGTTGTATTATAATAACATAATAATGGTCAATAATGGTCAATTTACGCGATTAAATCCACCGGAAGTCGTTCGCAGGAAGCTCTATAGGCGGCGCATGAGCACCCGAATAGCGGGATCTATTTTTTATGGCTATTCCAACTTTAGTTTAATTTTTTAATTTTAGATAAGCTTTGCAATTATAGTTCGATGGGAATAATGTCGAGGCAATATTTATTGGTTATTAATGTAATTATTGGTTTTATAACGACTCAAAACGTCTTTTAATACAATGTTTTCTTATTTATAAAGCAATTATTTTAAGTATAATTAATTTGTTGCTATACTTTGAATAGTTGAATTAATTTTAGGGCTTATGCTAAAAATATTTTCAAATGTATTATTGTTTCCAATACATAATAAGATGTTTATAAATATACAATTGTTAATTGTTATCCCCGGTTTTTTGCTTTGTCGGGCTCCCAAAGCCAAAACATTGTTTTAAAATTGATGAATTTCTCTCAATTTCAAGATCTTCAATTTTGAAGAAATTGACATTGGAATTGAAATAGACATTGAAATCCAGACAAGCATTAGGTAAAAACTCCCCAGCAGTAGAATTAACAAAGTATTTATTAGACACCTACATTTTAAAGAACTATTTCTACTTTTATTTCTACTCTAAAATTATTAAATATCAAAGACTCAATGCGGTAAGCTCACTTTTTATGCAAAATATAGTTGCTCACATAACCCATTTTATTTAATGTAAGGCAATGATGCAAGAACGTCAATTATGCAAACATACTTGACCAGAGACAACTTACATGTTTTTTGTCACATTTTTTCTGCGCATCACATCATAATTTATGTGCTTTTTTGTGCTTTCAACGTGACAAATTACTTGGAATCACACTTGCGTGTATATAATCGAGTCTCTCGGGTGATTTAACTCGATTATTCGTTACATTGGCTAAATAATGCGTAAAATGTGTGTATACCGATAAGGTTGTAGAAATAATTTAGTTTGTTCTTACAATTGACATCTGGGCCCTTAGACAAGTTGCCATCGCTAACTGACAACTTACTTACTTACTTTGCTATCGCTTAAACCATGACGACCAACGAATGGTTGGTAATCAAACCTCAAG
Organism: Chloroclystis v-ata; assembly: GCA_963691955.1. NCBI lineage: Eukaryota > Metazoa > Arthropoda > Insecta > Lepidoptera > Geometridae > Chloroclystis > Chloroclystis v-ata. The sequence goes on along the minus strand of OY829902.1, from coordinate 14,397,445 downwards.
CTTATTCGATACGCATGTAGGCTAAACTCCGCGGCGTTTTGTCTATGTTTGATGTCATAGGTCAAATGACAACGCTCAGACATTACGTTCCGGTCTACGAAAAACTAATACATATTCAATTAAATTTAAGAAAAAGTTATCATGTTTTCATTGCGTTTGGAGGCTTATTATATTTTGTTTTTGATAATTTAAGCAAAGTTCTTATATTTTACCGCATGGTTATTACGTTGAAAGGGAAATAAAAATTGTTTCATTTTTATAACTACAGTAAAACCTATTTGTAAATTGAAATGAAACGCATGTGTCATGGAAAGTCTGGGAAGTAAAATAAAAGAAGAAGATAACGTAAATAAACAAATCAAAGAGAATATAATCACTACGTTTTTGAAACAAATTAAACCACTTGAAATTTTTAGGACCAACCTATCTAACGAAAATTACTTAAAATAGCTGATTTTCTATAAAAATAGTTGCTGCAATCTACTCCACCACCAAGAACTCAACCAGTTGGAGGAGAGACAGACACAGACTGAAGCCCGTAAGGTGAAGGTGGAAGCTGACCGCAATAATGTCCTCGGCCGTTTCCAAATATTACTTAAACAATATTAGGGCTAGAGACGGCATTATACAGCTATGTACAGCTTGGTAGCGAGTGATTTTGTGTGATACCAACGTAACAACCATCCACAACGTGCCGTCTTTGTACAAATAAAAAGCGCCTTGTGAGTTTGATACTGCTAAGACTATTTATTCTTAAGACTAAAGGTAAATTGTACTTTGTTTAAAAATAAAATATGTTTCTAACTTTAACCGTGTACTTTTATTTATAATTTAATAGATTAGACAAATCATTTTAATAAGATCCTTTTTATGAGGTTGATTACTGTTGCTTTACTCACGGCAAAGATTTAAATATTTGAGTCATTTATTTCCATAAAATCCTAAAGATTTATTTATTTATTTAGGCACAGTCAACATTAAAATAACAAAAAAACAATGGTTTTATGAATGAGGACTTATACTATGAAATGTGTGCCTATTATAGACTAGCACTAGCAAAACACTTATTAAAGAAAGAACACAAACAACACAAATAAATAAGAAATTATGAATATCACTTGGAAGCTTATTAAATAATGCTTTGCTGAGTCTAAAATGCTCCATAAATAATGTTTCTTGCATTTCGCCAATACTTTCCATATTCTGCCGATAAAGGTAAGTATCTGTTTTGGCGTCTAAGCCAAACATTTTTATTTTAGGCTGACTACAATAAACGCATCGTATACATTTTTAACAAATTAAAATTATTTTTAGATTCTCAAAGCAAACCACTTTATTTACATCTATGTCCTACAGCTGTTGTTTATGAAATCGCCATTTTGATTCGATACGATAGATATCTACAGCTATTTAGCGAACGCTAGAAAATCTCGAGATAACAACTAGATAGCGAAGTTAATTGTCAAAAGTAATAGAAATGTATGTAAATTTTTGAAAAAGATCTCGTGACTAATCGAAGGTTTATGTCAAATCCATACATTTTGTAACGATGGCGATGATCGCCTTACTTTACACTTGGCTAGCCCCCCTGATCTATTTGCTTATTCTTTTAGATAGGGCCTTACAAATTGAGCATAATTTGCATTGTTTTTGCCAATAGATATTTCTTACAAGTTCTCAAAGAGCGTTAATGTTTTGAAACAGAAAAGAAACCTGCGTAAATACAGTGCACTAAATAATTATCCTAGACGCATTTTATTTCTCTAGTAAATGGTATGTGAGGAGAGGTAGAAAAGATGAATGGACTGTGTGAAGAAACGAGTGGGTGTAGATTCGACGTCTGGCAGAGAAAAAGGAAGGAAAGGACATGTTGTGCAGACCCCATGTCATGTGGGAAAAGGGCAGGAATATGATGCTTTTACCTCTCTTGCTGTTGTGCGTGGTTTCGCTCTGGTTAATCTTTCGCATTTCCAAAACTCCTTTCTTACAATTGCATATCCATGTCTTTACCAACAGTACCAAGGTTTTGCGTTTTCTGACCCCTTAGGCTAATGCCTATTTCCCACACACGCAGTATCTGCTAGGTAAATGGCTTCGTGGTGCTGGCCTCTATTTTGTATTCGTGAGCAATTTCGTGAATTTATCATCTACTACTGAATGAATGAATGAATTGACACTTTATTGTACGTAATTAAATAGAAACAGAGTTGTAGAAAAACTTGATACTAACTTGTGTTAGTATCAAGTGGCGGCCTTATCGCTGAAAGCGATCTCTTCCAGGCAACTGTAGTGGAGACAATGAATACAAATATAGGACAATGTATTTAAAAGGTAAATACTTACCTACATAAATTATATAAACAATTTTAATACTACTGCCGCATCATCATCATCGTATGTATATCGTATATACGATGATGATGATGTACATGCCTGCCCGTCACGTAGCCGCCGCAATCAGCTCCCAGCGTGTAATTTGAGATATTGAGCCGCGGCGGTAGCTGATGAAAAATTCACGAAATTGCTCACGAATACAAAATAGAGGCATTTACCTAGCAGGTATTGCGAGTGTGGGAAATAGGCTTTAGGACATTAGTTGCAGTGCAGTTATGTATAATTACAAAATCAGGAGGTTGCGGGTTCGATTCCCACCTCGGAACAAAAATTTGAACAAAAGTATAATAAAAAATATCTATCCATGTATGTATATTACCTACATAAAGTATGTAGGTATATCAGAAATCTAGCACCCGTAACACAAGCTTCGAGCTTACCACGGGGTTACATGTTGTTGTGTAAATTTTCCAGCAAAATATTTATTTATTTAAAATGAAATCGAATGAACAGTTGTAAGTACCTACTTTTTAGAAAACTAGGTACCTATCTATAAACCATACTTTTTTCTATCTAGCTTTAATATTTTTTAAAGTTTGAACTGATACTTTTGTTGGTCTAAGTAACTTACACTAAGTGTAGTTTTAATATACAACTTAAACAAAAAAAAGACTTTTTAAAAATAAAAACAGTATATTTAATGTGAATTAGAATCGGTTAATCAGATCAATGTTGTATGAAACAAGTGCGTGAATAATCGGAACAAGTGTCCATTTTGTACGGTTACATCTTTGTCCAACCGTGATATTAGGGCTTAGTGTTTCACTTTATATTACTTATTACTTTGTTTACCTTTACTGATTAGCTGAGGGCCCGCGGCATTGCCCGCTTTATTCCCATATTTTCTCACCTTTTAAATTAAACCTTCCCTGGCGACGACTATTGTACAACCAAAAGCACTTAAATTGGCCCAGCCGTACAAGAACCAATATATTTACATTAGTCAGTTATAGCATTAATTTAGTCAATGGTTATAGACATTCACTCGGAAAATTGACTTCCGAGTTGGGAATAAACCCTGGCAAATAAAAGAAATTAAATCATCCACTGCCATTGGTAGGTATAGGTTAACCTAACTTATTACAGATATTATTATATGGTTGCTACACTTTTTTAAACATTTTATGAAGAATCACAATAAAATTATGAAAAAACAGCCATTAAGACAAAAAGGTTAATTTTATTGCAAGGTCAGGTCAGAATCAGATGATATGGGTTGACGGTCGGCTGTAAATCACGTGATAATTGTACCTTAAGCGCTCTACACACCAAAGCCGGCGGCCCGCCGGCACAGCCCGGCGGCCTAACCCGCCGGCCTTATTTTGTACTAAATAAAGCCGGCGGCCTACAAAATAAGGCCGGCGGGTTGGGCCGCCGGGCTGTGCCGGCGGGCGGTGTGTAGAGCGCTTTAGAGTTATAACTAACGTCTTCTTTTGTCAATAGTTTTTGTCCTTTTGGGGTCGACTCTGGTTGTTCGGTCATGTGATAAAAAGATTTGGAATTTTCTCATGCTTATATCAGAATTTAGGATGTTTATTAGTCATTTAAAATGTCCTATACTGAACAAACGTATCTGTAAAAAAAATAAAAAATAAATTGATGAAAATGACCATTTCTATAATCCCGAACATTAAAAAAATGTTGCAAAATATTTTTTCGAAATTAATATTAAATTAGCGTCTTTCTGTGTAATAATATGCCACTTACAGCGATCACCAAAACAATTGGGTTCTATTGGGAAGATATCTGCAGTCATGAAATGTAAAATGGGTTGCTATGATGATTTATTTATTACCAGGATAGGCTGTTCGGTTGACGGTGTTTGTATTAATAGTGTTAGTTACGCAGATGACATGGCGTTGCTGAGTCCATCGATCGGGGCGCTTAGGAAGCTGCTGGGTATTTGTGAGGCCTATGCCAACAGGCACGGCTTAGTGTATAACTCTAAGAAAAGTGAATACCTGGTCTTCAAGGCCATCGGTAGGGTAATTGCTACAGTTCCTGGGGTTGAACTAAATGGAGTGTTTCTTAATCGTGTTAAAACGGTTAAGTACCTAGGGCATTACCTTACCGAGGACCTTGACGATCAGGTCGATATTGAAAGGGAACGCAGAGCTTTGGCGATCCGAGGTAATATGCTGGCACGCAGGTTCGCTCGGTGCAGTAGGCAAGTGAAGGTCACCCTATTCAAATTCAAAGCCTACTGCCAATCTTTCTACACGAGCAGCCTGTGGGTCAGCTATACTAAAAGATCGCTCAATGCTCTGCGTGTCCAGTATAATAATGCCTTCAGGATGCTGATGGGGCTGCCGCGCTTTTGCAGCGCATCCACCATGTTTGCGGAATCCAGGGTGGATGGGTTTCATGCTGGTATCCGCAAAAACACTGCTTCACTTCTACGCAGAGTGCGTTGCAGTACCAACAGCATCTTGAAGGTCATAGCTAACAAGTATGACTCGCCAGTCATACGCTCATTAATTTGTACCTCAATTGGGGTTAGTGTTTAAATTGTCTCTTTTGTATCTTACTCTTGTGTTAAATGTGGATCTGAGTTGTCTTAATAAAAATGATTTTATTATTTTATTATTTATTTATTACTAACACATTCAAAATTTGAGATAGTTTCATTTTTTTCTGTTCAATCAGTCATAGATAATTCGCACAGAAGGGTGTGTGTTCTGCCACGTGACTGTCACGCCCAGTCACGGGGTGACGTGAATCGATCATTGATGGTCAACGGTCAAAGATTATACCATGGCCGTCGAGACTTTGCGTTCCTGACACATTGCGATTGAATCGACAACGTAACTTTGTAATGGATTTGCAGTTACGACAAAAATAGTTTTGCTGTTTGTTTACCGTTTTAACAATTGATGAGCATTAAATCTACATTATTATATCAATAATCAATGAATCTAATAATTTTGTGGCAAACTGAGTGTAAAATAACTTGGTAAACAATATTTTTCTAAATCTATATTGCGCTATTACAAGGTTATGTCAGTGCTTTATATTTGTAGGTAGTGCTGTGCTAAAATTAACAGGAAACAACAGTATCGTTATCTGTTACAGTTATATTTAAAAAATAATTCGTTTAAGAATTTGAAAATAATGGACTATAAAATTTTATTGAATATAAAAATAAAACTACGATCAAACCGAACGCGCGAAAGAAAGCAGCATTTTTAAATTTAGGTTTAAAATAATAAACCCAAATGGAGTTATGGGACGTCATTTTGTGACGCTAAAACAGTCGGTTTCCACTTAAATTACTAAAAATAAATATTAAATGATTCCGCCAATTTAAAACGAAAATAATCTTAAAAATAACGCGGCGGTTTATTTTGGAAGAACGGTTACGAACTCATTATGTTGTGCCCATCACTAACGTGTCAAACTGACATGTGTCCTAAACGCATTCATAAAGTGGTCATACTATAGAGTAAAATATGATAGAGCAATCACTGAAAAACTCTATGATTTATTATGTGTATATAGTTCTAATAAGCACGAAATATTGTATATTGTTTTATATTCATTTAATTGTTTTATATTCACTACAACAGAATACGTAAGAAAATTTATTTTTAACGGTTGTTATAATTATTATGAATAAATCATTTTTTTTTATATTATGAATAAATCATTTTTTTTTTCAAGTTACAAGAAGACATCTTTTTGAGTAAAATCGTACAAATTACAATGGAAGTTCAAAATCGCGAATAATTTGTTGTTACAGAATAGCGTAACAAAACAGGTTTACATGAAAATAATTTTCCAACTTTTCAATAAGTAGCCACTTTTTTATAAGCAACAATAAATAATAATTGTGCTTAGCAAATATTGAAGTTGAACTTATATACGGCCCACGGGTATTTAGATGTGAAATCTACTTTCCCGATAATATTTTTAACACATCGGTTTATAATAATCCGATGACGGTTCGTACAATGTCATTAGAGGGGCATTAATGATGATGAATGTGGGAACGCGCATTTTAGTATTTGGTTAAAAAATTAGTAACATACTTAGAAAATTTAGATTTATAACATTTATATTTTTGTGACATTTATGCAAATTATTATTGCTTATTGTATACGTACACAATGTTAAGGTAAGGTGGTAATTTGCTTAAATTTTTACCTTTGAAGGGCGCAACAATTCGTAAAGTTATATTCTGCTCTTATTTGTCTAACAGTTGAAACAATATTTTTATTGATGTTCAATATTCGTCTAGCGCTAGCTGAATAGAGTATGTACATATGATAGGATAGGTATATAAAAAATGCTGTATTCGGTAAGACATAAGACTCTACTACGTGAATATTTTTTTTTTATAAATATGAAGCCGGCTTTTTAAGTTAATACAAAGTTAACAATCCGAAGTAACTATGACACACTACTAACCAAAACAATAGCTTATGTAGCTACCCCTCAAAACATTAAGTACGAGCCAACTCACAACTTGTTCTTTGTATGGTACAAGTTACTTGTTGAAGATATCATAGACACTAATTACAATCATATTGTATCACTTTTATAAAATAATATTTTTACTTGTAAGTAGTAGGTAGGTAGATACACTTAGGTATATTTTATTTTATTTTATTTTATTTAAAAAACATTATTATAATTATAATAAAAATATTTAAAACAATTGTCAACTAAACAAAAACAAAAACTTTTACAATTGAATAATTGTAACAGATTTTTTATCAGGAAAGTATTTAACGTTTTGCTAAATAAAAAAAATCGCTGGTATCCAATGATTGCGCCACAGTCCGTCGGTTTGTCCCTCTATAGTTTAGTTGCGTGAAATTTAAATTTTCGCTATTCATTGCGGGCTTGAGCTGTTTTTCTGACACCCGTCTCGTCTGTGGGGTTCAATCCGACCCTTTGTTCGTGTACTGGTCAGCACAAAACTATTTTATCTCTACCGTTTTTTTATATATTTTTTTAAATCGTTAAGCTTATATTTTTAACGCGGACAGTGGTTTTATTAACCGTTTATAAAAATACCTTCATATCGTTTTTTAAAATATTATTATAAGTTATAAATATGAAATTAATGTAGGAAATGGAAACTTAGGGTTTGTTAAATTACTCTTAGAATGATCTATAAAAGTACTACGATTATAAACAAAAACATACAAGCTCATATAAAATAATGTCACACACAGGCACCAAATTTAATAATGTTTCTACCCCTGTTATAACCATAGAAGTTCTTCCAGCAGGGGTAAATATGCCAAAAACAGAGCAAAATTAAATGAGGTGCTTGTGAACTCGACGATACACGGGGCACAAACTGCAAGCAGTGCAAATCGCACATTCCTGACGAGTTTCGACAAATTGAGTTCTGAACCCGACTGTACCGACCCTCGAGTTAATAATAATTATTATTTCTTCGCCAGGATTGTTCTTTCGTGGGATTGTTTTTCCTCCGAAAGTATTTTGAGTCTGAGAAGTTCGTAATATGCTCACAGTTTTATACACAACTAGCAGACCCGCCCGCGGTTTCGCTGGCTTTACTTCATAGGAGTTTCTCACCATTTAAACCGTCCACTTCAACTTAGTTGGAATGGACTCGGTTTGATCGCTCAACCGACTCTTACCTTACTCTCAGGCCGACACCATAGGCCAAAGTAATATAATCATTATTATAGTAATCTTAATATTCCAACCTATCATACCCACCAATTAAAATATAGTTAACCTCCTCTATAACAATAACCAAATTTTCCCATAAAAATTGCCACGTGACTACATTAGCTACACTTTACCAAAAAATATAATTCAACGCTCAATAAGTCTTAAAATAGAGTTGATAATAGCGTGCAAGTTTATGGGGAAAATAGGGGATAATAATATAATTTTATAAGCATAAAATAGATAAATAGGATTTAATGTGTGTGCAGAATTGGCGTAATGAAATGTCTGGGCGTGGTTGGCGTGTGGCTCTTGTTAGTTAGTCTTCCCGTGACGATTCAACGTTTGCAATAAACCTTCACACAATATTATATTTGGTAGTGATGGAAGAATTGTGTATGTCTAGCTCGAAATATTGATGTGAAAACACGTATCACCCTTGCGTTACATGCAATAAAAACATAAAGCACCGACATTCCCAAAGCGAGGATCAAAACAAACTAATTGAGTACAAAACTGTCATCTAACCGAGATACAATCGAAATAACACACGATAACAAGATACATAACCCCATAACTTCTGCTCTCGAACGTTCAGCTAATTCATTAGTCGTTATAAGTATTATAAGGCCGATTATCATAAAATCCTAGTAGAAAATAATCTTGGGGAAGAATAAATATGCCAGGGAGGATTTAGTGGCGAGTATGGAGCCCTGCTGCGTGTAAAAGAGCCGCGTGTCGGAGCCGGCGCTTCGGAGCTTTTTATGTGCTTTATTTAGGGGTCCGCTTACCTGGGTGCCTCACAGGTGGACCTCTGTGACGTGGCGATGGCGGGGAAGGTTTGTCTACAACGCAGGAGGGTTGATTCCTGCTTCGGAACAAATTTTTGGTCGATCTGGAGATGGTTGTTGGATTTAATTGTAGGTATTTAAAAAATTTTTGTTCATTTTTGGTTTTCATTCTAGAAGAAATATTCTAAAATATGACGACTGTTTTCCTAGCTGAGCAAAAACGATGCTCTGAATAACTAATAGCTCATTTGTACATTGTTTCTGTCAAACGTGTATATTTTTCAATGTTATTGAATTGTACGGAACTCAATACCATCGCCTGACTCAGTCTTGTCTGTTTTATTTTACTTGCTATACACAGAAAAAAGTATAGATATATTTTGAACTGTCATCGGGAACTAATTTCGGTGTTTTTTGTGGGTTTTCTGTTGTAATTATTTTGTGTTTCGCCGCTTTGTGGACCCTTGACTGGTTGTTTTAATGCGTGCCGAATTTATTGTATTGTCATATTTTTATGTCTAGATTTTCTGTTACCTGTTACTAACCTATTAATAATAGATTAGCTGTTATGCTGAACAAACTTTCTACCACTAGAAAATAAAACTATTTTAACATCAGCAGGTCCTATTTTATCGTGTAAATCCTTTACCTCAGGTAAACCTCATCATACATCGTAAATGGTTTCCACATTAATCATTGAGCAGCCATGATTGATGCGAAGCTGCCGTCATCCGACCTGTGCGCGCATTAGTTTGCAAGGAAATTATTTACAAGGATATACGAGTACGTATGCGATTTACGAGTTCACGTTAGATAATAGTGAAAATGAATGTCAAGGAATGCTATTTTCGTCCCGTGGAAGTTTGGACTACGGAATCTACTATTTAATTACTTTATTCACTAAGAAGTCCTGATTCACCAAACGTTTCTAAAATCTAGCTTACATTTTTTAATTATAAGTGCTCGTTCATTTTAGTATAAATACGAGTATGAATGGCAACAATATAACTATTAGATTATGATTAAAAATCCGAGAGGTTGGATTATTTAAACGTATCTGAGTTTCAATACCACATCTATCAACAAAACCAACCAAATGACGAACAACAATAATATTGCACTTTTGAACATACTAATTGTACATTTTATTTGACATGTACTAATAAAGTAGAGTTAATGCTTTATTTAGTACATGTCAAATATGCTTTATTTACGCATATAAGCATATGCGTAAAAATAAAGCAAAAGAAATTATTAATCAGTAGCAAAATTATTACAATACGACCATTGCGCATGAATCTAATACCTCCAAAAATAAAGAAATAATTAATGTGTGCCTACTCGTTTACTAGATGGCAAGTGTTCACAGCGGTAGAGGTTGCCATAACAAAAAATCTCTCATAAATTATGTAATTTATTCCCTCTAGACGGGTTAACGTAACATGTGTAATAATAATAGTGGCATAGTGAAATAAAAGTCAGCTAGATCACTTAAATATTAGAATGTTGTTAGAGAACTTCTTTCCTAACTCAATATAAATAAAACGAAAATTTATAAGCATGTGTGTTACTTACAACGTAAAGACTGGATTTACCTGAAAATGTAATTTATACTTTTATTTCTTGAATAAACTTACCTACCTAATATATAGCAATCAAAGCGGCTTATCGTTGTAATTTTATAACTCTTGAACGACTTGGCCGATTTAGGTGCTTTTAGTATTATAATGGTCATAATCATATTAGCCCAGAAAAGGTTTAAAAGGTTTGAAAATATGGGAATAACGTGGGTGGAGCGGTGTCAGCTAGTATTTATATATTATATTGCAAAAAATTAGGCAAAGGCATCTAATAAGATAAATAATAATAATAAATATTACTGGACAATTTTACACAGCGACATCTAGCCCCGTGGTAAGCTCGAAGCTTGTGTTACGGGTGCTAGACTTCTGATATACCTTATATAATATACATACATAGATAGATATTTTTTATTATACATATACATATAACACCCAGACACCCATATAACACAGATACAATTGCAGTTTGTCACGATATAATCGTAAAAAGAAAAGACAACTTCAGATTTTCTTATTATAATGTGATAAAATCAAACTGTACTAGGCAGATATTGTAGTGTCCAAAACTGTGAAACCGGTTTTGCCAGTATTCGGGAATAATGCGTTGGTGCAGCTGTTTCCGTCTGAGCTGTGTCATCAGGTCGGTTCTTTAGCTCGCCGCTTCCTTGCCATTAACCAGTCTAGGCTGTAAACGTCGTTATAAACTAAACTAAATACTCCGGTTTATACTTAATCGCGTAAAGCCGGCCCGACGCCGGTTTACGTTCGGTGGTGATGGCTCGCTGACCATGCTGACTATTAACGTGTTGTAGGAATTAATTTTAACCGACGAAGTAAAATAGCTTTTTATAATATCTACTGAATAATGCAGAAAAAATAATAATAGAGCCTAAATGCGTAAAGATTTTTTGCGATAAATGGCTCTCGATGATGAGTTAACATAATTCTTAATTTTGGACCGAATCTTATAAATTATAAACTGTATGGACTAAAAATCTGCTAAAACTTATCTCATCTGTCCATCTTGTTGGTGGACGTTTAACGCTGCGTTAATTCTTCGACAATTTTCGACCCTATCGGCTGTTTGTTCTACGCGCTATGATATAGCCTGCGTATAAGTTCAAAGGTGTGGATCCACAGGCCCGCCTAGGTATAATAATAAATTCTTTATTTCCAGACACAAGATCTACGACACTAGTATCATTTTAAGGTGTTAATGTTCATCCACTATGCTATGTTGATGACCGTCGTTCATAATTTTCTCATTTCTAATTGATATCACAATTTGCAAGTGAAACTTAAACCATTCACTATTAAGAACGTTGTTTCAGTTAATTCGTGCAAACAAGACCATTAGATACATGAATATTAAAGAGCTTTGTTCTCCGCGGGGCATTCTTAACAATTACTAAGGATTAGGGAAACGCAAGTTGTGGCTTCATTTTAAACTTACCTAGGAATAGTCAAATTCATTTGTTGAAAAAACTTATTTTATTCCCGGGGTTTTATCTCTCTATGTAAGTCTAGATAATATAATAAAATACAATAGTAAAATTAATAGATATTAGAATGTTTAACACCGATTTCTACCTTATTGTCACTTTTGGTAAACTATAACTAATGCATTTATTTAAATTGTATAGTGATTGACTCACTTAAGCTTTCTAAATATTAGAAAATGGTGGTTTATCAGTGCTTTACTGACTAACCTGATATCTCTCAGGCACTCTCAGGTACAGAATAAATTCGAGCTCATAACGTAATCCCCGATAGCGTTGTGGTTAGCGCAGCCAGGGCTAAACTGAGAGGTGTGGGCTCGACTCTCACTCGGAGACTAAGGTTACATTGTGATCTTCTATTTTTTATACCATTTTCTAATATAATAATAAATACACACTAAATATAATGTACTATCATAATGTATACATAATAAATACTTTTTGTAAATTTGTGTAACCATTTATGACATCGTTTTATTCTTTTGATGATTAAAGTAAATTCACACTACATTTAACTAGTCTAACGTTCGACTCCCAATCAAGGACAAAGATTACGTTGAGATCTTGTATTACAGGGTCATTTCCGCTCGGTAACACCCTGTAATCAACACTGTACCTACCTATATTTCTATATTTTAATACCATTTTCTAATATACCTAATACACACTACACCTAACTAGTCTACCTATTCTCTCTTCTCTAGCATTTCTCCCTTCTCGAACATTTCTCTCTTCTTCCTGGATCGTTCTGTTGGCGTGTTCTCTCCCCAGACGTTCTCCTCCTCTTCATCTTCAATGGGCATCCACTGGCTGCCCTGGTACAAGTAGCTCCTGCCATCTCTTCCATGGTAGCCCAATTTCTTCGCCTCCTGAGCCAGTTCAGACCTTATTGGTACATCGGACAGTCTTGCCATTATGTAAACTGTATTTCTCTGGAAAAAATAAGTTTAACTTAAAGGCAAATCGATAAGTGTGTGATTATGCCTATGCTTATGTATTTTTTGGGCTGTGTTATACTTACTAAGTACTTTTAAACATAAAATAACTGACGACATATGTGGCGCAGGGAGCGAAGTCCTCCTAGCAGGTTCGTTTCCCGCCTCGGGACAAGAAATTGAACGATTACAGATCGTTATTTGTATATTATGGAAAATCTTACATCGCAGATCATCATGGCTAAATATCGGTTGTCGCTTGTCTGCTTTAGTTGCACGGAATATCTTGTGGTCATTTGTCCTTTTTTCAATCCTGTAACGTATATAAAAACACACCGATTGAAATGACAATTCTATATTTCCCAAATGTGACGGACGTGCTACGAACAAACGGCTAGATTCAGGAGTTAGGTAGTTGTGGACTTGACACAAAACTTATCATCCAGAAATCCTTATCATCACCCCTATTTACGTTCCCACTGTTGGGACACAGGGACTTCTCTCTTGATAAGAGATATAAGGCCTTAATTCACGGGGGTTGGTGAATGACACTTTTTCTTCAAACTTTTCATAGTACTCAGAACATGCCAGTTTCCTCATGATGCCTGCCTACACCACACCATAAGAGCACGTGTTTTAGCAAACATAAATTTTTAAGAACAATCATCAGTGGTGGGCTATGGGGTTTGAACCCACAACCTTCGGAATTAAAGTCGAGTGAGCTCCTACTTAGCCAACACGGCTCGAAAGGGACCTATATCGGACTGAATAATGATTTTATATACCTTTGTACCGACTGCTACAATAGGTATATCGATACTCCCTACGTATATGTATATTCGTGTAACTGCCAGATAAACACTTATACGTTTGATGCATTTTTTGGCATCTACACATGCCAGCAGTCTATCATAACTTACAAAAAAAAGTCTACTCTAAGTACGTTTTTCTTGGTCGTATAACTGTCCAACTTCGTAATGTTCCTAACATTGTTAAATCTTTAAAACGCTCTCCTGTCAAATTTGTGTTTTGCAGATACACAATTATACGTAGGTCGATATGAAAAAGAGTGTTGGCTGTACAATAATAAAAATATATAGGTACCGAGTGTTGGAATGTACATCCAATATCTCCCTCTGCTGTTCCGTTCCACCAACAGCACCGTTTCGTTCTTCGCGATCTGAAGGTTGAGCAGCATCTTCGCGCCCCAGTCGAAGTCTTCCGGGAGGTGTCCATCTAGGATGAAGTGGAGGTACGAAATCTCCTGGAATATAAAAAATGTATGACAATCATCATCATAACAACCCATATACAGATAATATAGATGTAAAATAAATGTTAAATACTATAGCTGGTGCCTGTTTCAGATTACTTCATATTTTTAAGCTATGTAAACAACTGCAGTTTGTTCCGAGTGTCTGGGTGATATAAATGTATATGCAAAAATATCTATGAATGTATATTATATTAAGTATATCAAAAATATAACAACCGTAAAACAAGTCTGAGCTTACCACGGGGCTACAGCAACACGCTGTGTGAATTGTTCAGCAAAATTTATGATTACAATTGTAATGACAAAAGTATGATAATAAGAAAAAAGTAGTTAAAATTACAAAATTCCAATTGCATTCTTTAAAAAAACGCTGTCGTACTTACCCTACGAGACGGCACTCGAAATGAATATGTCACCACAGGCATGTTGGGTCCATAATAATAGAATACTAGCCACCTATCGTTTAATACGGAATATGGGTTAAATCTGTGAAATACAAAATTTGTAAAGATAAATTCAAGTTGCTCACGTAATCTTTATCCTCGAATGGGAATCGAACCAACACCTACCAATATGGCCTGCCATGGCCGATAATATTAACGCCTGGTTGCACTGAACCACTATACTCTCGAATTTACTAGTTATCGATAGGTGCTCATCATTTTGTAATATTTTGAAACCTACTTAATCAGAGAAATTCATACAAATGTTACTAATAAGTGATTTCAATAATATTTGACAAAATTAATGGAAAGTCTGATGGAAACTAATGGTTGGAAATATGAAATTTCGTATTGGTTAGCCATTTGACCGTCCAACATAGTTATAAACATTTATTGTTTATTTTATATAAAAATATTTACCTTGCACTTTGTCCAAATTCGTCACAACTTATGTATTTTTCTTCCGGCATTGGTTTACTTATTTTTTTTCGTTGTTTTATTTTTGAGAATACCATAGTCAACAGCAATGACGTTAAAACCAATTTATGGAGAAACATTTTGAATAATAATTTATATCTACAAATAAATTTTCGTTATAGCTAGAACTCGGCTAGGCGTATTTAGCTGATTTTTGTCTTGAAATATTCCTATTAGTTCATGGAAGCGAGAAAACTATAGAAAGCAGGCGAATTCACGGGTGGGTCAACTAGTAGTATACATAAAAATCAATTGCTGTTCGTAAGTCTCGCTAAAACTCAAGATCGATTTTAGTTAATTTTAATTTTGAAATGTTCGACGTAGTACAGGAAAGGATTAAAAGAAGAGCGCGCAGATTAGGTGTTACATGAAAGTTTTTCCACGATAATTAAATTAACTATTAATCAGTCAGTGAATTACACAATGTTTGTCACATTCACTCAGCGTAAAAGTTGTGGGAATCCGAAATGATACCAACGTTTTATATTGTGAGTTCTGTTTGTTTGTTTATTTGTTACGTGCTGTCTTTGTTGATATTGTTACTAATCTAAGAATGATACCACCAAATATTGTATGAACATGAAAATTCTGAAATAACTTAAACTGGATCAAACAATAGTAGTCATAAACAATTAGTACCTAAGTAAGAACTCTTTATTCTTATCCAGTAAAAGGTTAGCTTACGGTACGTTCACACGGAGACACGATTTCCCTTCATTGAAATGCTTATGCCACTAAACCGAATCCTGCAAAAAACCGATTCGGTAGAGAAAATCGTGTCTCCGTGTGAACGTACCGTTACGAGGCAGTGGTCAGGTTTTGACAAAAGTGTTGAATCGCATAATATGTTGCGTTACATATAATGTAGGTACACAGTGGTGTGTTTGTAAACTAATCCATTTTACTCCGCTAGAGATTATCATAAAAATATTTATGGAGTGAGTAAAGTGATATATGAAGAACTCCGGGAAAATCGAGATAAATCGGTTATATTGTTTCTTGTTCCTCCTTCAGTTGCTCCAACATCTTCATCCTCTCTGCTACAAACCTCTCCTCGTTCAAATCCCTCTGGACCAAATGTCCAATGCCACGGAACTTAAGGAAAGCCGCTGCGTCCCTGAAATATAGTGTTTTATTTTTAACAAAATATCAGAACTAGACATCCTTGTAATCCATCGCTATTATCTTCAGCCGGCACCACATCACAAATAAAAAACAATTGAGAAAAAATAATCCTCTATTTGGGACAATAAAATCAATAGTCAGCCATAGGATTTGTTATATGGCACCAAAACTGTAGCACCACTATGCTTTGTAATATTTTTGTTGCTATAGCCGACTACCAGAAACAGCACTTTTTCTGTTCAGCAAGATTTTGGATCTAAAATGAATGAAACGTGAAAATTATCTTTGTAAATAAGACTTACCTTGCAGTTTGGATGGTGTTAGGCTCCGTGCCAACCGGGGCCATGATCACTGCGAACTCGCGGTCACAGGACATGTAAGCCAGATACGAGCCCACCATCTTGACGCGGTAACTCAACACAGGGTAGGGCACAGCGGATTTTAAATCTGGAAGTTCAGAACTGTTACACTAATTGTCTTGCTTCTTTATTTGGAATAAGGTTGAAAAATATTTTCAACGGCATTTCTGACAGCTGAACGATTTTAGCAGGAACATGTAAACTTACCAAAGAAAGTGTAGTTTTTAGTATACTTAGTTCAATCGATTTCTGGTATTTTTTACTCAATAATATAGGATGAAATATGTCTTTGAATTCTTCAATATTCTTTAAAAAATACTTTCTTTTAAAAATGTTTAAGATAAAATTAGTGAAAGCTACTTAACCTTTAGTATGTGTACTTACGTAACATCAGCCCATTTACAATATGATAGTAAATAAATTATATTTTACCTTTAACACTTTCTGGTACCTCGATGTAAATAAGACCGTCAAATTTCCCATAGCGGTCGGACGCGATAAGAAGTACTTCTGTCATCAACGCCTTCATTAACAACTTTGGCGCGTCCCAATTCAACTTTTTCTTTATAACTGGGCTCAACATCTTTCTGTATTGATGTACTAACTGTGAAAAAGAACAAATAATAGTAAAACAGTTTATTTCTATCAGATTTCGCCTAAGTTTCGACACAAAAAATGCATAAATTTTACTGGACAATTTTCAAAACAACAATTAGGCTGTATGTCTGATATACTTTTTTTAATACACAATCAATAATAGATATACATTTTTATCGTACATAGAAAATACCACACCAATGATAGACATGGAAAGTTTCAAATTACATATAGTGTCTGTAATTTCTGTGTTGCGGATGGATCAATACAGTAATGGATACGTCTATGATGGACGGATGTTATCAGATTTGAAGGTTTAGTTTTCCCATCAAACATACTCACTTTAATAGAAGGATACTGGAATGTATGTATCTCAGCAGGCATAGTTCTACCTCCAGACCATATATAGAAAGGCACCCATTCGATACCGATGATATCTTTCGGGGAAAATACAGCTCTACTAGCAAACTCATCACACGTAGTCCAATTAAAGTTTATCACTTCCCGCCTTCTCCAAGGCGGCGGCCAAGTTGAAACACTAATTTGTGGATAAGTAGTTTCTTTTAAATTTCGAATTTCTGTGTAAGGGGTAGGTGAAAATGGTGGTTTTGTGGTAATCCTATCTGGAAGCGATCCGTGCGCAAACCCGCTAGCTCCTTTGGTATTTAGAAAGAGAGCCGAAGCGTAGTTCTTAGCAAAGTCCATGTAGGGTCTTCTGTCTTCTTTGAATTTATCATCATTTTTGTTTTCTTTATTGTTCGTCATCAGCCTTCCCTTTTGCTTTATGAATGCTCCTTCTTCGGGATCATCTCTGCCTCGTGCGTTTGCCTGTTCGATTTGTTTGCTGCGCTGATCTCTCTTCTTCTTCTGATTTGGCTTCTTGATACCGTATTTTCTGGCGTTGGGAACAAATGGCACTGACGGTGGTTGGTAGGCCGTATCCATACCATAATCAATAGGTCCTCCATCGGCTGGGTTAAAACCCTCGAGTCCAATATGTCCGAATGGTACAGGATAATACTTCTGTGGTGAATTCACATCTTCATAATTACTTATTTCATTTTTTCTAGCCTCTGTTAGTATGAAGAGAACTAGTATGTTTATTGTTAACATGTTGCACCAACTGAAGTCATACATTTTTACTTCGCTTATATGAGGTAGTATTGTTCAACGATTGAGGAAGTTTAATAAACATGTGCATCTTTTCAATGTTTTGAGAAACATTACACTGCAACCTTGTATCTAGGAAATAAATGTAGGTATTCCTTTGACGGAAATTAGATAAAACCTTAAGTAACAAATTATTAACATTGTTGAGTAAAAGGTTTCAAGTTATCAGATTGAAAAAGTTCTGGGATTTCTATAATCTGAAGCTTTTCAGCGATAATGGTTTATTCAAAAGGATAGTAAGTTTACGTAAACAAAAAACTATATTTTATTTTGCATAACAAGTACTTAAAAACGTATTTACAGAGATACCCATAAGACCATAAGACTACGAATTACCAAAATCAACACCACAGCCATAAATTAAAAAAAATGCCGGTTAAAAAATGTCCATTTCCAAAGGCTCCACATTCATGGCATCAAAATTATTCATACTATCCTCCATGCTATCCATCTCTTCAGCTTCTTTGTATTCTTTCATGTCAAATGGCATCCGGGTATAGGAACTGTTTATTACACTGAAGAAACCTATGGATTGTGCCACTTTGTCCACCTGAAATATTATTATTTATTACTAGCTGACCCGACAAACGTTCTTTTGGCATATAAATAATTTATAAAAAAAAAAATTAGGGGTGGACTACCCCTAACATTTAGGGGGATGTTGGCCGATTCTCATAGATACCAGATAAGCACAAAAAATTTCATCTAAATCGGTCAAGGCGTTTCGGAGCAGTATGGCAACGAAAACTGTGACACGAGAATTTTATATAATTATTAGAAGTACTAGATATACAGAGTTAACATTGGGAGTTCAACAACCGAACTAACGTACCTCTTCAACCTTTGGTCGTTTTTCATTGTCACAGAGAGCGTAGCACTGTTTGACCATGCAGTTGACGATACCCAGATAATCATTTACCAATTTTAAGGCAAAATGTATAGGTTTTATACCATCATCTGAAAAAAAAACAGTTAAATTAAGTGTCGCAACACACAATGTATTTGTAGTTCTCTGTGGCAAAAATAATGATATATATTCAATCATCATTACCCCTTTTACGTTCCCACAGCTGAGAAACAGGGACTTCTCTCTTATTACACCACGTTGACCAAGTGCGGGTTGGTGAATAACTAATTCCATGTAGGTATCTAGTAAGTATATCAGATATGTAGGACCATTAACACAAGCTTTGAGCTTACCACGGGGCTGTGTTGCTGTGAAAGGTTGTCCAATGTCCACCATTATTTATTTATACTCACACTCAAACGCCGCTGTCGGTACAACAATATACAATCCTGAAACATTCGTTCTTATGTACAGAGCATCAAATTGTAAATTAGTTTCCATAAATAACTCTGCATTGGACCAATTTAATTTAGGGTTTATTTCAGCGTCTAGATAGGTTTGGAACCGTTTCACCATCTGAAAATTAATGATCAAGTATCGATAAATCAATAACGCTTAAGGATAGGGTGGATCTTCAAATCTATAATACAATACAATACAAATTGCTTTATTGTAACACCAACATTACAAGAAAGAAACAGATACATAACAGTGACACAATGGGCGGCTTTATCACTAAAGTAATATCTTCCTGGCAACTTTGGGATTTAAAACAAAGAATATTATAACGATGAAGTGTTTGTTTGTTTAAACGCGCTAATCTCAGGAAGGTTTCGGTCCGAATAGATTTTTTTCAGTTTTGGATAATATATTTATAATATTACCTAGATAATGTAGATAACGTATATAAAACTTAGTAATCGAAGCTGTCGTCGATGTATAATTTAAAAAGATAGATAAGTAGGTACCATAATCTTATATGTTTTAATATAAGATAGGTAAGTAAAAGTAGTATAACGTGCGCAATTGAAAATGAATTTTTGTAACACATACCGTATCGGAAGGTTTTGTAAACCTCATATTATAAGGATCTTCCACTTGAGTATTCCAATTGTAAATGGTATGCCAATCTATATTCAATACTTTTTCAGGATCGAATACTGTATTGTTTAAAAATTCCTCACAAGTTGTTGTTGCGTTTATTATCTCCTCATATACTCTTATGGTTTCTTTTCTTCGCATTTCTACTTCTTTCCTCGTATGACCCAGACCACCCCACTCTGAGTCGTTCCATTTCTCTTGTGTTTGGATGGGAGGTAATGTGTTCTTTGGTGGGTCTAAGTACGGCTTGTAATCTATGTTTGGGGTTGTAGTAATGTAAGACGTCGACTGAGATATATTATGATATTTATTGATTTTATCATTAGCCTCTACACCCGTATCGACAAATGTTTCTGTTATGTGATTTTCTATTGGTTTATTGATGTAATTGCCAATTGGTTTTTCAGTTACTTCTTTCACTTTCCTAGTGGTATTCTGAGCAGGTTCCGATCTGATGACTTTGTTTGCTCTTCGTCCAGACATGTCGTGTTTTATTGGCTCAGCGGTTATGTCATTGACAAGGGATTGCCAAGATACGTCCAGGTTGGACGTTTCTTTTAGCTTGTTAGCTTTATTGTCTTTCATGGTGTACACGGACCGTCTTGAAACATTATTAGCTATTTTTTCGTCAGAATACTCTGTAATATCAATATCTGAAAATTGCCCACTTATGTCATGAGCTATGGCGTAACCTGATAGTATTATGGTCACCTGATAGTATATTGACAACATTTTATGCGCATACAGCCAGTAAGTTATTTTATATTTATGAGCGTTATCTCAATACTTATTGATTTACTGATGCAGCGTTTTATGCTGATAATTAAGAAATGGAGATGATATTCGATGACTCCGACACTTTGTTTTCAACTGTATTCACAGAGTCACAACATTTTGCTTTTATAATATAGTTGTTGTTTATTTATTATTAAATTATATGTAAATATGAATTCTTGGCGTTATCGTTCACGATTAATGGTAAATAAATAAAGTTGTGTAAGTAAAACAGTAGTGACAAACAGACTTACTCGTAACAGAATCGATCAACTCAAATAACAGCACAAGCAAACAGTTTTTGATTGAAAAACCTTTAGAAAATCTCACTCTTTTGTACTAATAAAACATGAAAATCAGAGAAGCGGTTGAAAATATTTTGTGCTTTTCTTTTCTTAAAATCTATCCCTAATAATAATTATGAATTAAATGGACAGTTGATTACAAGATCAAGGGTGGCTGTATATTATAGTGTGTCTGTTTGTCCGTCTTTCACGGGGTAACGGAGCGAAGAATTGACGAGGTTTTTTAAGTGGAGATAGTTGAAGGGATGGAGAGTGACGTAGGTGCGGGAAAGTGTAGAACGCAAGCAAATGCGCGGGGCGTAAAGCTTTTTATACACATTTTATACACGTTTATGATGATGATGATTATGAATAACAGATAATATTGACAGAACTGCTACAGAAGTTCAAAATGCCATTCCTACTAACCCTCATTGTTTATATTTATTTTTAAATTATTGAGTATTATGTACAAGATTTTGGTTTAACGGATTACTGTTATGTGTGCTTGTTATAAGGTTGAATATATAAATGAATAAATTTTTGGTTTTTTTTTTCTTACACACAAATAAAGAAATGTCTTCAGCAGCAGGTTTTAAAATATATTTAACATCAATACTTATAACAATATCAATCAACATTATAACACAGATAAAGATGATCTACAATTCTACACAAATCTTTGTTCAGAGTTCTTCCTGTCAGCAACACACGCGGGTTGTCCTCTTCCCAATCCTAGCGAGGTCACTATTTTAGAGATTTCAGACCGCCGTGGAGAGGTGTTCATGGAACTGAGAGACGAGTAGCCGTTGCGGCAATCTGTGCTAAGCAAGTACCGGCCTCCTTTTAGCATCTTCAAGAAGAGTTTGCTTAATCGCACTGAGTCTGGTCTGGGTTGATAGTCTAGAACAGAAAACATTCAAAGTATTAGTGGTGTATCAATTTAGTTAAAGGCTTTCACATGATTATATTTCTTTGTTCAAAAAATATCGATAACAACACAAGGATTGCTGAGACCGCTCAAATCTTTATAAACTCTGTGAACATCTTTACTGTCTAAGCAAAGTAGGTACGAAACACTTTTAAAATAATATTTATTCTTATTTTTTATATTGTAGTGAACAATTTATTTCATTTAGGATATCTATATTTTATCCATTTAGTCATAAGTAGACATAAAACTTGAAAGATAAAAACGTAGATAATCAAATTTTTAATAAAAATTAGTTTTTTCGGCAAAACGGATATGATAAAAATAATTTAGATTACCGAATGGTTTTTGAACCTATGTATTTTATATTAGTAATGATTACCTATTGTAATGATTACCTATGTATTTTTACTCAATTCTTAAAATAAGTTCGAATACTAGTAATGTTACAACTGAGTTTAAAAAACTTTATCCTAATTTGTTTTCTTTGTTAAAAACTCTTCCAGTTTAAACATTTTTCAACTTGAAGTGGCATGTAAAATCCTTATCTTAATTAACTTATAATATGATTATAATGTTTTATTATTTGATATTTTAATCAATAAACACTGCCCATTAATATGTATGTATGTATTAAAGTATGGTCTATATAAATTTTAATTTGATATAATGACAGCATTGATTTTTCAGATTATGTTTCATCCTCATCTTTTTCTTCAACTTCTTTTTCTTCATCCCTTTTTTCTTCTTTCTGCTTTTCTTTTCCTCCATGTTCATCATGCTCCTTCACTTTATCTTCTTCAATTTCTTCTTCCTTTTCCTCTTCTTTTTCTTCGTGCTTTTCAGTGTCATGTTCTTTATCCTGATCTCTTTCATGTTCGTCGTCTTCTTCATTCCCTTCTTTTTCTTTATCTTCATCTTTTTCCTCGCGTTTTTCTATATCGTCCTCGTCATACTCGGTTTGTTTGGAAATCATGTTACATGCCACTTTCCCCTTCTTCTCACTTAGTCTTGATGCTAATTCTAAAATATCTTTAGTTTTCGGAGGCTTTGCTGCAAGAAGCTTTAACAGTCCTGTATCACACTCTGTTAATACGAGGAATTCTCCATTATTAAACAACTTCATGAAGAATTTCAGGAGTTTAATCGATTTCCGAGGTGTTTTTATAGCTGAAAAATAAGAATTCGAAGATTCAGGTTCAACATTAGTTTTATTCGAGTTTCAGGTGGATGTTTTAAGGTTAGTTATATAAATAGTAAGTAAAACAACATACAAATAAATTTATTTTATTGGCAACACATTAAGTTTTCTATGCAAGTGCATTGATAAATTTACCGATTATAAGCTTATCAGGGTTAACAAGTTATGGCACATCTCAGGGAAAATGTTTTTAAGAATAATTAGAATTACTTGTTAAAGCAGTTGCGTATTACGCACATTTATACGAAAAACACTGAATTACCTATACCAAATTAAATAATAATGGTGACGTAATTTTCTTGTTTATTATCACGCATTTTTTCTTTGTCTAGCTTATTTCCTTTTTTTTTGCTTATGTATGCTGATCCATTTCCGGTGTAATCTCATCTTCCCGTTTATCTTCCAAACAGGTTGGATGTCCTTGGTCTTTAGTATCGGCTAACGGTAGACTATTGGCGAGCCCTTGAACTTCGGCTTTATAAGGAGGTCCATCTTGAGTGCTGAGAGTTGTGTAGCCGTAGGAGCAGTTTACCATCAGAAGATATTTACCATCGCGGAATAATTTAAGGATGTACTTTGCTAGAGGCATTTTTTTGTCTTTTGGTAATATATCTCCACGTTTTAGACGTACTGTAATTATAAGGAGGAGTTATTAGGTTGAAATAAATGGTTACAGTCGTTTGATTTCGATAATGTATCTTATATTTTAATTTTAATGTTGACTATTGTCTATCATAATCTTAGCATACCATTATATCACAATATTAGCATCTAAAGTCAAATAACAAGTCCAAAATAAGTTAAAATCCTTTGGGTATCCTTACTTAAAGGTTTGCCGTGATACCAATAATGCAACTTTAAAACGTAACCTTTGCTTACCCTCCGAAATCAGCTGCATAAGTCATAATTATGTTGAAGCCACTCGTAGCTCTGGTGGAAAAGTTTTGGGTCGATAAAATATTTGACTCAAACTGTCAATTTATATGAACAATTTTGGAATACTTACCGAAGTAGGTACATCCAATCCAATAAACCAAGGCAAACAGCCTTGTCCAATAATCTCCATACAATTGATCTAATTTTATTATTTATCCGTATTTATTTCACGTAATTGTAATTGCTTATTCCAAATCATTTTAAATTGCCTATTAATTTCCAAAACTTTTTCGTTTATTGTAAAGTAACTGAATTTTACCAGAACCATGATAATGGGCTTACCTATTTTGGAATTCTCCGATCACTTTAGAATACATTCTAGCATATGACGTAGCACCTCGCTAACATTATGTTGTAGCCAGGCGTAAACTGGAAAGCATAAGTTCTAACTTCCGATCCACTGGGAATCTACTCCAAATCTTACTCACCAGAGTCCAACTTTATTGTCGATGGAAATAGGGTTCTATATTCAGCGAGATGTCGCGTATACAAGAAGGTTCTCTCACCAGAGTCCCGTATGACGTTGGGCAGTCCCACGAAGCTGCCGGCCGGTCCCTGGTCTGCGAGCAGCAACATCTCATGTTTCTCGGAACCCACGGTCAGAAGGATAGTGGCCGCCTCCCAGTTCGGCTGCGTCTCCAGGTAATCGTGCATATCGTCGTGTATTCGGCTCACTTTCTGAATAAATAAAAAAATTAATTTACGCAATAAGAATATTAAAACATTCGAAACAAAAATATTATCGAAAAACAACTGAAGACATTTTAACCCAAATAACTAATGCACTCGTATAGGTATACTAATCTTGAAGCTTGTGTTACGGCTCCTAGATATATGTTATTTGTACTTACACAAATAAAATTTTTCTTTCTTTCTTTCTTTAGTATATGACTTACCTCCGGTGTAGCATTTTTAAAGGTCAAATCCAGACATTTGACATCCGTCATAATAAACCAGGTATAATAAACCCTCCAGGTATTGCGCGTCAAGATATCCATGTCGAAATAAGGCTCCTTGGCCAGTTCTTCACACCTTCTTTCATTCTCCTCAGTATTCAAGCCCATGAACTCCAAATAGCCAAATTTCACCACATATAACAAAACTAACACTCTCACACTGGTCTTCATTTTTGCAATGAACTCTATCTTCTGGGGGTTGTCATTTATACCCGATTGCTGTTTATAGCATAATTTCCTATGTGAATGAACAATACGATGAAGACAGTCGTGTTTAGAGTAAACTTGGGAAATAATGGCGTTTTTGCGGTGGTGGGAAACTGGATTGTCTGTGGTATTCTAGTATAAGCGATGGCAGACGGACTCAGCTTGAGAACGTTTGGCGAGTTATCAATACAATGAATAGCTCTATCCTCATCGTCGTGTCGGTGGTACTATTCTTGGGCTAGCACCACACGGAAACACACTACCAAACCACGCAATTATAAAAGTCTGAAATTTAACAAGCGTGGCCGTATTAAAAACTATCACAACAGTAGCATGTTTCGATATTAAAAAAAAATTACTGACTATTTTTCTTATAAAATAAAATCTCTCAAAAGTCTCAAAATCAGCAGAGTTTCAATACATTTTCAGTTGTCTAAAGATCTGTCGTAGGCGTTCCGAACACTGATGCTTGTCTATGGCACACGCAGAAACGGTGGGCGGAATAATGATTAGAAGTTGTTATAGCCAGTGACAGAACTGGTTGAATGCACGCTAGCCAATGGCCCGCTGAAATAAAAATATATTAGTGAGGCATCGAATTTTCAAAAATGAACTAGCCACGTGGCCTGAACGCCGAACTTAACTTTGCCCGTGTTATAATATTTTCCTTCCAGCTGTAAAAATTATCCTATGTTCTTCTCCTGGTGCTAAACAATCTCAACACCAATTTTCAGCCTTTCGATTCAGCCGGTCTTCAGTTATAAATAGTGTAACTAACACGACTTTCTTTTATAAATATAGAGATAGATTTATCAAATTTTTACCTATTAGTTTTGTTATGAGAAATAAAGTTCTAAAGTAGATAAGAAAAGTAAGAGGTGGCTAATTTTAAGGAACCAAATCATTTTGCAATACAGTACAATAAATACACTATAAGTAGGTACATTATTATTAGTTCGGTACTTCAAAGAGATTATGGATAAAGTAGGTACCTATATTTGAGCAAGGTAAAGGCGTGACTTGAAAGCTGAAAGAGGCGGGTAGTGCTCTTTGATTTATGAATCAAATATTAACACAGGCAGACCTAACCTAGGTTACAGGTACCTACTCAGCCGTAATCTAACCTCCATAATTGTGCTATGTATGGACGCAAAGGACAAAACTACTAAAGAAGCTCCATTATTACCTAGATACTAATAGGCAGCAATTGAAATCTATGGTAGAATAAGATAATTCTTACACTCACCAACAACATTACAAGAGACATCTTTGTGCGACTTCAGAACCTTCTTTCTCATAAAGTAATTTATTTTCAATAAAACCTATTTTAGTATTAAGTAAAACCTATTTTCTCGTCTCTTTAAATATGGAATCGATTAATTCGTTCAGAAACAGAGACGTTCGATCAGGTGAAATGCGGGAAGGACCCTGGTGAACGCACAGTGGCTGTCAATTGCAGGGAACGCTCTAGCTTTGTAGGGGTGAACGAAATTTTAATAAAATAAGTAAAGAAAAGGTTTTGAAATTAGAAGTCGTATAGAATTTGATCGTGGAATTAAAAATACCTAAGGCCAAATTAAATTTTATGTATTAAGCTTAAAGTGCTGTGAAGATTCTGATTTCAAAAAGATGTTGTCGCGTGATAACAAGTAATTTCACTGTTTTATGTAGGTAATCTAAGGTAAAGTAGCCACAAAATTTAGAAAAATTATTTCAGCAGATCACATAGAACAATTTAGCATCGTGGTAAATGTTTTATTAATGCGTCTAGAATAAAATCCTTCCAGATTCAAATTTATTTACAAATTTCAAATGATTCAGAAATCGAATTCAGACACTCATCATTTCTAATTGAGTTCTTGATTCAAACTCAACCCAGCTTTGAAATGTAAACCCTGCAGCCTACGCTCTCGTTATGACGTCACAAGGGTTCAACAAATGGATATAAATTAGAACCCAATATTAATGGTTTGGAAGGCGATCCGTGTTACTTCGGATACGGATCTAGACATTGAAAATAATGATCCCAAACTTATTGGAAGTTCGGTGAGAAAAAATCTCATTTAATGACTTGGTCTTTTTTATAATAAATACAATAAGTTAATTAAATATTAGGTAAGCTATCAAGTCTAACCATTGAACCATTAGGTAAAGATAATCAATAAATGAAAATTCTTGTCCAGCAATATTCATTAAGTATTTATAGTAAAACCATTTCTAAAATGAACGCCCCTCTACCGAATTCTGTATTTTTTTTTTCTGTGTTTTCTGTTTTTCTGTATTTCCTCTCACACGTTGAAATCATCACGGTTTTGTGGAGGGGAGTTCATTTTTAGAATGGTTTTACTATACCTATATTGAAATTGATTTCGGAGTTAACAAATTTTTTGGATCAACTTGAAAAATGAAAATTTAATGATATTGTGACTTTTCCGCTTACTATCAACATATTAAGCGCCTTAAATCATACTGTAGTAGATACATTTTTATTATCAAGTTCTTTTGAATTTTAATACCATTACCCCACTATTCAGAAGAACCCAATAGATGTTTTGTATTCTGAACAAAGGTAGATAAATTCAGATGAAACTGGATAAAGACCCTCTCTCAAGGGAGTTGATTCTAAAATCTGTTTCCTACAGACTTTTTTTCTATATCTTCATTCTTTATCTATCTATTATTTATATAAACTATTGTACAGGCATAAATAGGTAAGTACCTACCATTTTTATTTCGTTATATTCTATAAACATCAGTAACTAACTAACTTACTCTTTGCATTACTGACAAATTATTCGAAATAATCTAGAAAAGTCTAATTTGTACTTCCACAGCACCACGATCCGAATCAACAGGATCTTATCCAGATTAACCTAACAAGTTCGCACCAAAAGTCATCCAAAAGCTATAAACTAAATCCTACTCCAGATTTAGTCAGCTTAGCTATCACTTTCACTGCCCTTCACTCACTCACCTTCACTGTTAAAGTTGAAAAACATTTTCGCGTAGTTTCATACCTATAATCCTCTACCTGAGATATACTACACCCAGAACAACCACTATCATCCATACCTACACTTTGCTAACGAATGAAAATGTCCTATATAAAACACCAAATCCGCAAATTATAGCCTTGTTTCTAGATAGATAAAGTTAAAAATGGAATAACACGGCTTGCTTCTTGGGCTTCTTCGTTCTGATTGGCCATCCCCCCTCCATAGCTTCTCTCGCCCTGGCTCATGCATTTAAATTGCTTCATTACCGAACTAGACGTTGGGGAGCAGGGATGTCCGTAGGGGAAAATAGGCGAGTTTTGTTTGAGAATAAGTTTGATACATTCCGTACGCAATGTGTTGCTAGTTTTGAAACTAATCGGAACTTTGGGCAGGTACAACTGCAATTTGCCTTACGACTTTCAAATGGTCTTTTGGAACATGGACAAGAGTAGAGAGAGGATAATAGACTTGAGTACTTTGAGTAGGGAATAGGAGAACAGAATAAGTAATTTTGTCTTTCCCGTCGACAAGGATTGGTTTACAATCAAAACTTTAGATAAAAAGATACATTACATGTAACAAAAAAAATCCTTATTAAATAAGAAATTATTATTTATTAAGAAAAACCTATAAGTAAGTAATTATAAAAGGTCTCAAGTTTATTTACACCATTTTCCACTACCAGCGCCAATCGTTTGCTCGATAGTGAATCGCGATACCGTAAACCTATTGCGCTGAATTAGATAATGCGAAAAAGCAATTATATGAGCAATTATTTTTCCTTTAAGTGGCAACCCTGGTAAAAGGTCCCCGGGATGGAAGGGCTCTATCTCGCGATCATTAGTCCCTGGATTCTGCATGCTACCAACAATATTTTGATACTTCTAATACCTACTGCTGACACCACAGACTTTATTCGATACATTTTTTTAAATATTTTTATATGGCTACTCACGGAGATAAGGCCCTGTTGCATTGTTAAAAGGACTCTTATTTAATATAGGTACATACCGATAAAATATATTAAATATTAGTAACCAAAATTTAAACTTGATATCCGTATGTTGTGGGTTCTCCACGCACATCTCTTATTTTTTTTCTCTAAATGTATAGTTTGTGTTTACAAATTTAAGGGGTTTAACCTGTATTTGTGTTGTGTTTGAAAAGCTCTTTGAAAACTTACTGGAGTAAGATATTAAAGAGTCCAAGCTATACCTCTTGTCAAGTTAAAGAAGATGTACGTTTGTCAGCCTATGGTATGTTTTACAATACCTTACATACCTTAAAATTGCAGTTAACATACTCAATACCCGTACATCGCGGCCACACCGCCGGAGCGACAACAAACCCGTTGTTTTTACATAGAAAGAAAAACAGACTATAGGAATCAACCTAAATGAGCATAGGTATTTACATGGTGGCATGGACAAAAATCAATTATTGACAATAGCTACCCATAGACTAACGTTCGTTCCTGCCGGAATGTACAATCTTTACGGAATGAACGCCAGTGTATGTGCAATAGCGGAAAGAATGACGGTATTATAACAACGCGACCCGTCAAATCGTGTTTTATTTCATCCCGTCACTTATCTGTACACGGGATAAGCCGGAAAGAATGAATGTTAGTCTATGGGGGGTTAATGACGCTGACAGACACGTCATTACTCACGGCTACCATACAAGCCCGCTCTGAATTTTGATTATTAATTAAACTGAATTTCTCATTAATT
This sequence comes from Chloroclystis v-ata, assembly GCA_963691955.1. Lineage (NCBI taxonomy): Eukaryota > Metazoa > Arthropoda > Insecta > Lepidoptera > Geometridae > Chloroclystis > Chloroclystis v-ata. The sequence continues at coordinate 14,367,181 of OY829902.1, read as the reverse complement.
ACTATCAATAAAACGAATGGGAGGCGTGGACGCGGCGCGTGTGAAAGAAATTTTAATTATTTTACCGCTGATGTCAAATGACCTACAAATTTATAAAATAAGAAATATGTTGTAGAAACGCTTGCTAGGAATTAATTACGGTGAAAAGTTTAGTTTTATTTATCTAAGAACTACGAAGAAAATATTTTATGTTTGTATAAACTCTATTTTACTCGTAGTAGTCAGGTGATTTAGAAGCCCTAAGGCAGCCTGGCAGCATAGATTGAAAATTGGTCCATTCTCAAATACACAAACTTTTGATTTAAAACTCTCTAGGCACAATAGGACTCTTTAGATATTAGAGAAACGGATATTTGACTTTTATTAACCGTTAATAAACATAAAAAAAACTTTTCTAAATCGTATTAGTAAAGTAGGTAAAGCAAATGGTAGCCCATGCATACTACCGGATCCCGCCCTAAATTTTTTTTTTCATACCCAGCTGTCGTAATACCGCGAAACGTCAACAATTTGCCTATTTTGCCGCCAATCAGTGTTGCCAATATCAATAAAGCTTGAAAAAGATCCAATCACGTAAAGGTGTCGCATTACTTCGTTCTTTTGTAGACATTCACGTCATGTTTACAAACACAACAAGGGCTTGTCATAATCTGTTTTTGGAGTTCTATTTTTCGGTCTGGCAACTTTGAAAAAAACTTTTGTTTTTTTTCCTGGGATTAGCTAGAGCTGGCAAAGGTATGGATTTCAACGCCTTATTGTTAGTTTATCTTTTAAAGGTGTTTCATGGAAATTGAAGGTAAGTTGTACTCATTCTGATTTGTTGATAATGGCAGTGCGGTGGTCCAATTGTTGACAATTTGACGGGTAAAAGGATTTCACTTTCAATATTTTTTTCCATCTTATTTCAAACTGCCGGATGACTTTTACTTATCCATCCGTAATTTTAATGAATCCTCAATAAATGAAGGGTTTTGTCATATGAAATGTAGAACGTCTTTCCCGTTTGTTAGGAGTGAGCTCTAGGTACCTACTATTTCAGAAGTTTTTGGATGTAAAAGTACGTCTACCTAGTACCTAACAAATTGGTATTCATCCATAAATTCATTCAATACATACCCAGGTAGGTAAACATTCACAAATTTTCACGTTTATTTAATTATTAAGGATAAGCATGGTATCGGTTTTCTTTTTCCTGCTACCTTTACACATGACAAAACAAAAAAGACAGCTATCATCAACAAAAAATGCACTATCATCTTATTTTCTCACCAGAAAAGATTAAAAATTCGCACCTCCACAACCAGCCAAGCAGACCCATTACAAAACAAACAATCTTCATACAACAATTACATTACAGCGAAACCTCAACCTCCAAACGCCGAAATGATACAACATAAGAATACTAACCAAAACACCAACTTTATTGTCGATGGAAATAAGGTTCTATATTCAAAGGTGGTGGGTTTTAAAACTTTGTCATTTGGCTAGACGCAGTGAGGCGCGAAAGCTTGCACGGGACCGAGTTTTAGTTTATTTTTTCCACTAATCCTAACCAGGATTAGGTTAAAGCCCTTTTGATTGGCAGCCGACGTCAGATGCAAGCGAGGTGCACGCTTGGAGGTTCGCAATAAAAAATAAAATGTTGAATGTTTTTTTCTGAGGCAAAGTGAGGCTTTGTATTTTCTTGAGATCAGAATATAAAAGTTCTTCTAGATTTTCGTATTCGTATACTTAATATCGCTAATAGCACCTAAAATGGCCCCCATATCATATAATTATTGAGTACAAATTATAAGGTGTTAAATAATTTTTATAAAATAGTAGATACTACTTTGTGTTTTGTTTTTAAAGTACCTAGGTATCTTTTTGTAAAATTGTCCTATGTTTGCCAAAGAGGGTAAGAAGAGAAGACATTCTACAATATCTATGCCCGGGAATTCCAAGGTTGACACGCACTTAGGGCTGTCACACACGAGTCGATTCGTCACAGTCCTGTTCTCACGCGCTACCCGTGTTGCTTCTGATATCCTGATCGGGGATTAAAATGTGTATGTTAGGGATGCCACATGAATATCAACTATATTTTTTCTTGCAAAATACAAATTTCTTGAATTTGACAGTTCAAACTTTAATGTCAATAATTCAATACTAGCTTATTGCATGCGGATGTGTAAAGAATTTCAGATTTTTGTTGTTTAGTTTCATAAAATTAAAATTACTTGAGATTCTTAAAATCTATTATTAACAATTACCAATATGTAGTAACTACTATAGTATTAGGTACTTTACTTTTAATTTCCGTAACGTTAAATAACTTTTTAAATAATAACATTATATATTAAATTAAAAATTATATGAAGTTCTAGTCCTTATTTAATGAAAAATTAATTACTTTTAAAATTAACTAATGTGGGCCAACCCTAGCAGAACTGTCAGCGCAGTTGACATTGACAATTCATTCAGACTACCTGCGCGCGCGCCTAATCCAAGTGACATACGAGACGTGGTCAAAGATGAAACACCGCAGACGAAGATGGTGGTCTACCGAAAAATCACCACTTACTATTTAGAATATATTATATTTTAATAATATTCTCTCTGTAACACATTAATCCGTGACTCTTGATCTGCTCTTGAACACAACATGACATTCAAGATCTTGATGATTTTAGTGAAGAATAAATAGATTGAGGTAGACGACCTCATGAGTAACCTACATTTAACTATTACGATTATTGTTAAAAATAAATGCCCAATGACAAACAAAAAAATTCTTAGTATACAAGTCTGTTCTGTAATAACAACTCTTTGACCCCAGGCTGCGAGCGACGATTGGAAGCATTTATTGGTAAGTATTGAACTCAAAGAGGATTTATTACGTGGATCCGATAGATGTCACTAAACTTGTCGGATCTTTCTCACGCAGATCATTTTTTTTGTTTTAAGTCTGTTACAGGGCAAAGGCCTCCCTATTCATCGTGATGTTTCTGATGCAGTCTAAGCGAAGCAGTTAAAATTGCTTCAATGATACTATGTCTATGCAAAGAACCTAAAATTTAATTAAAAAAATATATAATTAAGAACATAACATATATCAATGTAACAACGCTTCAGTTCGAAGTCGCTGGTCGCTTCTTATAAGAGTTACTCTACTGAGGTCATAAGCCCTCGCATTCTTACGAGAGCTTTGTTTACGGACGTTAAAAACAAATGAAATGCATCAAATGCTTTCCTTAATTACATTTAATGTTCACAATACGAGTACATATAAACAGAATCTAGAAAACACGACGCGCACAAAAGTGCAGTAGGTACATACCTACACCAATAACGCCAACACTATCGCATCTCTTTTTCAACACTACTCGTGTGAATAAGGCCTTAAAGTTTATCAACATTAATTAATCAAACATCATCGTAATTCGCTCTACGAAGTCGAATTAGCGTGAATCTTTATGTCTTTCTATCCTTCGAGAAATGATATTACAAAAATCATTATGTTTAATCGAAATAAGAATATGGTTTTTATTACCTACCTAATTGTACTCGCAATGCCACGTCTAAATACGTGATAGAAATTGAAATAAAGCCCACACAACGAGATTTTATCTAAAATCAAGAAAAATCACATCATCAAGTCAACAGTCAAAAACATTCTTATTTCAAACGATTTTCAGAACGAATTGAATGGGCCATCAGAGACCGGAAGTCTAACAAAAGCGGCATTATGAAATTAGTGCAACGTTCAACATGGCATTACCTTCTCTGCTACTGAGTGGGATACGCACTGCATCTTTTAACGTCGATTTTATTTTATTACGTAAAGAAATAATAGAAAAGACACTTTATATAAATCATAATATTTTATAAATTACAATGATTTTCCAGATAAGTTAATTTCATCGGCCATGTAACTTTCTTAACAACCAGCATTAATTAATTTATATACTTACTTCTTACTTAAAACTAATTTAATTTCCTACTGAAGTACTACAGAACATCACGAATACGGTAAAGCATAATCTTATATTTGTTATTTTTTTTTAATTTAGAAGATTGTATTCTTTTATTTTATATTAAGTACTATTACTAAGCTACGATTGGTTAAAAAATATCATAAATGTCCTATCGTGATTTTGACTTGCTTAAATGAACTACGATTAACTATCGCTACTTTTTCCATCTAGTGCGTACAAGATGCCAATCTCAAGCGGACGTATCAGCTTAGGTGGGTTAGGTACTTATATGTCCCGTCGTCACATAATCGCGGTTTTGTATTTAAATTCGTGCGATTTGAATACAATGTGCCACTGATCGGTCCCGGGACAATAATCGGATGGGCGCGTTTTGTCCCGTAAAAAGAATATAAAACCTAAAGCATTGGTGATAGATTTTATTTTAATACAAAACTGCTAAATCTTGTAGATTTTTACCATACATATTTTGAAATAAAAATTTCGTTTTATAAACTGAAAATATAAACCCAAATTTTTATACTTTCTTGATTTTAAACATCTTCGTTTTATCTTCGTAAACTGTCTAATAATTGCTACTAATAAAGCAGATTCGATTAAACAATTATTTAAAAATATGTGCGGAGTAACTCTCATTCATATTCACAATTTTGGTACGGAGCGACTCGTATCAAGTAGACAATTATTTATACCAATATGCAACTAACAATATTGTCTAACAATTGTATCGTGACTCTATCAACAAAAAACACGACAACTCTATGAACCAATCATTAAAATAAGTATCTATTGACCATAGATTCATTCACCTTAAAAAACAAGACCACACGGGGTAGTTTCCAGAAAAACCACAGGACACCCAGAAAAAAATAATTTAAATACAGTAGCAAAGCGAAACTACCTTAGTTCGTTTTTTCGTCCAGGTGTCACCGATTTTATCTGTGGGATTTAAAAACGATGTCAGTTTTTATTTTTTGACGCGTCGGATGTCAGTTCGAATTAGTGTGTACCTTAGCGCTCTTACGCACTAGCGGCTAACCGCGGGGGCGGCTAACCGCGCGGCTAGCCGCTTTTCCAGTTTAATATGCAACCGCTTATGATTGTACGCACTAAACCGCCACAAAATTTCAACCGCGGCGGTTGAATGGAGTGACGCGGCCCGCTTCGCGGCTAGCCGCCATCTTGTGTATACGCACTGGCGGTTAGTTTGCGGCGAGCCGAGGTGAAGTATGCACGTGTTTTAATTAAACTGTTAATTAATTAATTATTATGTTAATTAATTGTTTTATTGTGTTTTTTTTTTTACATTCTAACATAGCCGAAAAATTTATCTTGATGCTTCTTCAGTTCTTGAAAACCAACTTGCGAACTGGCCAAATTCTTTGCGTGTTTCTAGTAAAGGATGAATCCAGTATCTTTTTTTATTTTTCTTTCGTTGTTTTCGGGAGTAAAAATAAATAACACAAGCTATCTCGACGGCGTCCATTTTGTTTATGAGCCACGCGCCTTCGAGCGGTCCAACCGCTTAACGCGGTTTCATCGCGGCTGACCGCTATGGCGGCTAACCGCGAAGAAACCGCGTTAAGCGGTTGGACCGCTCGAGTCTAACCGCCTAGCGGCCAACCGCTAGTGCGTAAGGTCCTTATAGAACCTTTATCTTGAGTTGATAACGTTAGCTTTGGTAGATGTCAATATATTTTTTTAATAATCATCATTTCATTTCAACCTACGTAATTGCCTGTTATTACGGTCGGACCCGAGCTTTCACAAGATCGTCTGATCATCTTGTTGGTGGACGTTCGAGTACTTTTCGGCCCCATCGGCCATCTGTTCTGCGCGCTATTTGGTTAATGATATGCGAGGTCCGTGTATATATCTCCATCAGTTTAGAAAACATGTAGATTAATTAAGTTGACACAAAAACATGTTTTCTAAACAGACGAACATTTTTACACCAGCCTCCCTCTATTATCTATGCACTTTGGCCATAAAACACCGAACATTTGTCATCAAACAAGCTATTAACGTCCTACTTGTCTGTATGGATGCACCCTGTCAAGTGTCAGTTGACAATAGAAGCATTTAATTCGACCCCCGAACCCTCGTGACAAATTGTATCAACTGGGACCATCGGTGACAGAAATTTTGAATCAGTTGAAATAGCTTTAATTTATCGTTTGATTTATTTCTATGTTTGATAGAAAATTGTCTGGAAATATCTGGTAGGATTACGTTATAAATCGGTTGTAATATTTTTGTTATCGGCTGATCTAATTGAGCTGGAATTGGGACGACCACAAACGTAAGATAATTTGCTAGAATCTTTACTCCAATGCAATGCTAATATGAACTACATATTATCATTGATAATTGTCCTTTGTCCGCCATGGTAACCGAGGTTTGGTAATCAGTTACCTATGAAGAAATTTTGCTCTTTCCTGGTAATCCAGTTACAAACGAAGATTTTTCTTTCTGCTTTCGTAATTTTTTCGTAACCAATCCTCCTGGTAATCCGCGAGGAGAAAATTAACGAATTTTTTTGGTACAACCACTCCACAGCATTCAGAGGGATGATAGCGCAATTTAGGAGCACCAATAACCTTATTCGTTCATTGTACAGACCGGTTTTTATGTTTTTAAAGCTTGGTATTTTGTGTAGTAAGGCGACCCCTTCATCTTTCATATCACAAACCATACTGTTGTATTGTTTTTCAATGGGTTCAAAGTTGTAACTCGTTTTTTGTTTCAGTTTATCCAATCTTTCCCGAAAAATATTTTCACCCACGTCTTCGCAGCAGCAATTATGATGTACCGTTTCTTTTATTATTTCATTCTTAGTGCTTAGCTTTAAACTTTTGACTGATTTTGCTAGTGGAGTACCACTTCAAAAAAGAACAAGTTTCATTATGTTAAAATCTTCGTTTGTAACTGGATTACCAGGAAAGAGCAAAATTTCTTCATAGGTAACTGATTACCAAACCTCGGTTACCATGGCGGACGAAAGGATAATTGTTTACCTATATTGCTTTTGATGAGTTCTGAAATATATCACAGTATTGTTCGTCATAACGTACCGTCCCAGCTTCCAACATACCAGCTTCCACAAACTTATAAGTAATTCCGCAATACCGCAGACAAACATGGAGGAACTAACAAGACTCATAATAGGTGACTATGACTACTGACCCTAAAAAACATAAGTAGGTATGACTAAAAATGGTAAGTAGATCTATTGTTTATGAAATATCTACCTACTACAAATACTATCAGTCACAACATAAATAATGTTAAATCGTACAATAAAACCGCGATGCCCCTAATCCGCGTCTATTCGGCCATCTGGGCCCCGATTATAAAGTCGCTGGTGTGGGCTAACATTTGGTGCCGCGGCGAATTGTTCTGGCACCAAGATTTTATCAACATTTATGTGTTGATATCAAATATACATGAAAGATTGCCATAGGATAACAATGTGTTAGATACGCTTTAATAGGTAAAATTACTATTACATTACAATATGTATTACTATTAAAATATGACGGGCTTAATAGGTAAAATAAACCTGCCTGCCCTTTAATTCGCTGTAGGATTCTACATGAAAGTTACATTTAAACACACACTTAGTATTTAGTTAGGAACTAAAACATATTATTTACATTTTTATTTTGAGCTTGTTTATAATCAATCAATTTTCGCATAGGTAACATACACAACAACAACAAAAAGTTAAGCCATTCCAAAATTATTTTTGTCACCTATTTTATAGCAATCTTAACGTATAACAATTGAAGTAAAAAAAACAACTAGTAAGGGCGCAAACCCTTATTAAAAAGGGCAAAAAGAGGCCTGCATTAAACCGTTTGGTGTTAAAAGACACCCCCATGATAACAATGTATGGCTTCTTAACCCTAAAATGCACACAATTCGAAGCCAAAATTGTATTTGAAACGTTTTTCTGTTGCATTGTACTCGTTCTATTGTGAATTGATTTGATCAAATTGAACTTTTTTGGTTTTGATTATTTTTACAAAGAAGAGTCGAGCTTTGAGGCCGAAGAAGTAATCTAATGAAACAAATCTACGTTCTCTATTCTCGGAATAACTACTATTAGACTACTAAGGTCAGGTTTTCTCACTTATTACATTTAACACTTTGAACTTCAACTTGAGTTCGAGAACATTGTATAAAAGTCTTAAAAAATATGCCCCCAGTGGAAAACCATCAAATACCTATTTATCAAACAAGATCTGACCGAAATTAATCGCTGCAGATAACCATAATCAAATCCCATCCCTCCGTCCATAGACAAGGGAATATCAACTTTATTTTTGTAGAAAATGGTAGTTTTTATTGATAGTTTACAGGTTCGCTGAGACACCATACGGCTAAGCACCCCCCTGGGTTTGAAGCAACTGTGCTGTTACTGATATGTTTTGTATGAGGATTAATGTGTGTTCTGCACAACTGGACCCAACTGTTTGAGGAGTGCAAATTTATTGCTTCATGATTATTGTTTTTGAAGAGGACTACAATAGTGGGTATTCTTATTTTATTAAAAGGTAGGGATACTTTTTAACTATTATACTGCTCTACACATTATGTATGCCTTTTGATGCCCATTATGTATGCCGCCTCTGTTTTATTACCTATATTTTCTGAACTCTAAAATGATAAAATTTCACTATCATAGATCAGCGACGATAGACCAGAAAGAATGGAAATTAACTTTACTTCTTTGTCTCATAGAGTCGTCTCTACCACTCTACCTCATCAAATCGTTGGGGCGATTCGAAGTGGTTGAAATTTCATTATACAGCTTTCTAGGTGTTCAAGTTTACGGTCATCCTGCGATAAATAATATAAATATATGTCGGGGCAGACAAGAACATCGGTTGAAATATGACTCAGAACCGGTTTGTACTGGCCGCATCGCGCTACGGGTTGATTCGCCTCGCCGTGCTTGTTACTTGAAAAACTGGTTCAGACCGCTTTAATTCCTTTAAATACGACCGTCGGCCGAGCTAAAATTACATTCTTGTTTGAGCCGTTGGACGGAACAGTGCTTTGTTAATAAATGTATTCTTGTTTGTGTGGTCGGTTGGAACGGTCCTCTGTTTGCAGTAAATTCATTTGTTGTTTGAAGTGTTTGTTGGAACAGTCCTCTTTTTGAAGTAAATTAATAATAATAATCTGTTGGTAATAAATTGAGTCATAGGACCGAAACATTGTAAAATGGAATAAATAATGGACGTTTCTTCGTGGTTTTATTATCAACATAAAGACGACTGTGACGTTAGACCTGGTGACGTCATAACCAACTAGAAGCCCTCCTGATAAACACACACTCCTCGACATCTTATACATCTCTATTCGACATCAGAAGTGGGATAAGAGACCTGAACAAGTGGGATAACAGACCTGAACAAGTGGGATAACAAACCTGAACAAGTGGGATAACAGACCTGAACAAGTGAGATCCGAACTTCGATAGATCTGAACCTCGATAGCCTTGAGACTGTACGCTGCCACAAGACCAAGACAAAGAAGAAGGCAAACCATACTGACGTCAAATTTTGGAACTACCTGCATCTTTATAAAATGATGCAAAAACTGACCCAAGAACAAGAAGAAGACTTAGTTAAACCATACTAACGTCAGAGTTTTGGAACTACCTGCACCTTTATAAAATGATGCAAAAACTGACCAAGAAGATGGCTTAGTTAAACCATACTGACGACATATTTTTGAAACTACCTGCATCATTATAAAATGATGCAAAAACTGACCCAAGACCAAGAAGATGGCTTAGTTAAACTATACTGACGACATATTTTTGGAACTACCTGCGTCTTTATAAAATGATGCAAAAACTGACCCAAGACCAAGAAGATGGCTTAGTTAAACTATACTGACGACATATTTTTGGAACTACCTGCGTCTTTATAAAATGATGCAAAAACTGACCCAAGACCAAGATGCCGAGCAAACAAACAATTGAGGATCATACTGACGTCAGAGTTTTGAAACTACCTGCATCTTTAAAATGTGATGAAAACAAAATTGATGAAACGCAAATCGGTCAGGACTTAGCCGAGCAAATAAACAATAGACGATCATAGTTTTGAAACTACCTGCATCTTTATAAAGTGATCAAATAAATGATGGAACGCAAATTGATCAGGAAAAAGCCGAGCAAATCAATAATTGGATCAAAATTCCAATGAGAATTCCTACGAACCCCTTCTATGAAATATTCTTCAAGAACTAATTAAGTTTCTTTTACAGATTCACTTCCGCACTACGAGTACTTGATGATATACTCCGAGAGGCAGATGCATAGCACGCACTGCCTGTCAGTAGGGCTGTGTTGGTGGAAGAAGACGATGCACTAGGCCCTCAAAACACTACTGCAAGCGAGCCCGTGCCATCCACCTCCCATGCTAGACTGCCTGAGCAAGACTCCGACTGAAACAAAAGTTAAGTTGATTATCTTTATAAATTTTCCCCAGAACTCTTACCCTCCGAGACCTTAACTATTCTTCATTAAAACTTTGTTGCAACTCGATGGAGTTGTAAACAGATACCAAACTCAAAAGCAAATCTCTTTGTTACAGACACTTGCAGACCAGGCAGGTGCAGAGCGCTCACCGCCTGTCAGTCATTCCCGCACTACGATGACCTCTTCGAGGCAGATGCAGAGCGCGCACTGCCTGTCAGTATGGCCGAGTAGGCGGATGAATACGATCCTGTAGTTCTACCATGCAACACTTCTACCTAGGCAAGTACCGTAAACTTTAAGCAATATGCAACCAAAACAAACAAACAAAAGAAAGAAAAAGAAAGAAAAGAAAAAAAAAAAAAATTTGGCGAACTGTAGATTTTACATAAACACACAACTACCTTTTACTAACCTCTACGAAAAATTCCACAAATATCACGATGAGAAAATCCACGAGTATCTCGTTGAGAGGATCCCTTAGTATATCGTGGAAGATCCCCCGAGTATAACGATGAAAAAAATTCACGAGTACTGAGTGGTAAGAAATTCCGCGAGTGTATCGTTAGGAAGATCCCCCGAGTATAACGTTGAAAAAAAAAATTCACGAGTACTGAGTGGTAAGAAATTCCGCGAGTACTAAGGCGAGACTTTCCACGAGTTACTTTATGAGAAATTCCTAGAGTACCTTAATAACCATGCAAGTACATGGAGTGCAAGCATTGGCCATAAAATTATAAAACAATGTAAATACGTGGAGCATGAACATTGATAACAATAATAATAACTCACTCACTGTCAGTTTTCCTTATTCATTTTCTAATAAACATTCTAAGTACCATGTTTTAAACTTTCGCTGATAATTTGGTGGTTGAGATCCAATTATCAGAACAAATAACCTTGCACCAAATTATCAGCTAGTGTACCTTTGAATGGATACCTAGCTCAGAGAAACTTTTTCATCTTTTCCAGAAAAACGACTGGTGCAGAGCGCGCACCATCTATCAGCATGGCCGTGTCGGGGCAGACAAGAACATCGGTTGAAATATGACTCAGAACCGGTTTGTACTGGCCGCATCGCGCTACGGGTTGATTCGCCTCGCCGTGCTTGTTACTTGAAAAACTGGTTCAGACCGCTTTAATTCCTTTAAATACGACCGTCGGCCGAGCTAAAATTACATTCTTGTTTGAGCCGTTGGACGGAACAGTGCTTTGTTATAAATAAATGTATTCTTGTTCGAGTAGTCGGTTTGAACAGTTCTCTGTTTGCAGTAAATTCATTTGTTGTCCGTAATAAATTAATAATAATAATCTGTTGGTTATAAATTGATTCGTTGGACTGAAACATTGTAAAATGGAATAAATAATGGACGTTTCTTCGTGGTTTTATTATCAACATAAAGACGACTGTGACGTTAGACCTGGTGACGTCATAACCAACTAGAAGCCCTCCTTATAAACACACACTCCTCGACATCCTACACACATCTCCACACGACATATATATAACATGCATAATAAGTTTTTTAATACTCACTTAAGTGTTACAGCCTAGAAACGAAAGCTTAGTAAGAAATGACATAGGCAGACATAATTCTAAAATCAAAACTTTAAGCCCCCTCCTGATTGGCCGCCAGATAAGGTACTCTGGTGTCTGCTTTGTTGCAATTCTGTCAGTATCTCGATAACGGTCGAAGGGTGCAGACGTCCGATAGCGCTGAAATGTGCATAGATAAGGCCTGCTAGGGTGTTTGTTAACTTTAAAAGGGTGGGATTTAAATAATGGTTTTGTCACTCAATCAATGCCAAAGTCGTTAGTAAGCCATTTTGAGTCGAGGAGTCAAAGCACAAAACATTGTAAACTTCTACAGCAATGGTCAATTGCTTAGAATAATTAATCATGAGGATACCATTATGTAGGTAGTAGGCAAATTGAAAATAGGTGCTCAGTAGGTGTAGTTGCTTGAGCATCTCTACCAATAATATTAAGTTACCTACATTATTTTACATTTAGTTTTATTTTTTCGTGTTGGTTATTCCATAAATTAGTTCTAATCGTTTATGAGCCCTTTGACTGACGGACGGACATGAACAGCAACGTTTTGGTTTGTTATCACCCTCGAAGTACCTACGGTACCTACTCTCTAAGAAGGGAATAAACAAAAACAGGTTGTAACATTTCACCTCTTCTAGTTCATTTGCGTGCCACTGTCTACACGTCAATCAGACCATAGACAAAGTCAATCAATGCTTGATTGATGATTCTACTCTATAGATAATTCATTTTATCTTTTTTTAATGAGTGGCCTCGGTCAGTAAAAATAAATATTTCAGGATTATTCACACGGTCCTTCCTAATAAAACTACACAGTTTTTTTTACAATAATTGAGTTCTTCTGAGGCGGTCAAAGACTTGAAGGTTTGGTAAAATCACTATGCTTCTATGGCGGATTGGTGATACTAGAAGTAAGACTCTGGTATACCTATAAATACTAAGACGAATCGACACGAGCGGTGTAGGCATGATGACCTATAATTTACGGCAGACCACCAATGCCATTAGCCAAAAACAGGGACCTACCCCACGCTATAAATTGAACATTACAACACCACCTATTATACGAAGGAATTGCCCCAAAATGCTCTAAACATGTGTTATACCGTTCGACCTGTCATCGGGGTTGCCAGCACAATGGGAGTTATAATTTTTGTGATGTTGGCAACACAGCGACAGACGCGCGCAGCGGGCGACCGCCACGCCCTCTCTGTTGCCGATTTGTTTCACTATTCATTTGTAGATGAGGTAGATGCAGAACGGCTAAAGATGTGATTTTAAACTGCAAACGTAAAATACTGAACCCGCAACGTCCTGGGTCGCAAGCAGACCGTCACCCGCTGCGTCACAGAGGTCGTCTGATAAACGTAAAATAAATAAAAATAATAAATACAATACGTAAAATACACCTATGTAAACATACATTATATTTTTTTTCATGATAAGTGTAGGTATAGTATAGATAGTTTATTTAAAGTTTTTACAACTGAGACAACATAGCTTTTTATAAAAATAATTCCAAAATATATAACACTAATAAAGTACTCTCATCATACCTATGTGTAAGCAATTTTTTTGACTACCTATCTATCCTAGCTCTGCTCTTTGCCTTAACCCCGGGGTTCCGTACAAATTCATGCAGTGTTTTGTACTATAATTACGTGCCCTATATTAGCCCTCTTTACTAATAGTAGCCAAATGCTAATCTCTATTATTTGAAGTGCACGATGTTGCGGTTAATTTTCGCACTGATTTTGTACAAAATATCGGTGGATTACCAGACCAAATGTCAAACAATACAAGTTTCAGCGAACTTCGAGTTATAGCTTGAGAAACATAATTTCTCAATCTAACTAATCAAATAAATAGATATTGGCATTTTTAAATGCAGTTGTATTTTTACCTGTAGTGATTTTTATACAGGGCAAATCATAATAATAATATCATAATTTACGTTCTCACTTCTTTTGAGGACTTCTTGACGTGACAAATTATTCTTAATTCCCAAGAACTGTTGATTCGAAATATAAATTTATAAGTATTTAAAATCATTTATTAATTATTTTCTGTAGAGATACTGAACCCAAGACTATATTTGAAGATTAAACAAACTTTTACGATCGAAATTTAAACATTTTTGAATCTACAAGTATCAGTTGTTATCTATGGTTCAGAATAGGACAGATGGCCAGATCCTCTCTGGGCGGTTCAATCGCCAATATGTCTACTGGCGGGGCGCCACTAACGATATTTAATGGCCCACCGGGTTTTCGAGAACGCTCTCCATTTAGAAGTGTATCAAAAATATTGTATTGTAGAATATAAACGCGCTTGCCCATGCTTATTGTTTGAAGTCCGTATAAGAAATATTTCCTGATTGATATAAAAATAATGTACCTAGTCGTAAATACTGATAATAAATAAATGAAAATAAAATCATACAAATGTGTGTCAAACCCTTTTGCAATACAGATCCTACACAAAAAAAATATATTTGGAAGAAAACACCATGGTGTACACAGATAAAGTAGAGAACGACAAAACACGCAGTAGTTAGGTAACTGGTAGGAGTTGCGAGTAAAGATAATAACTTTATAAAAAATATTGAGAATCGATCGAACTTCGGGATTAGTAGGTCCATGTCTGCTCTACCTTGTGCACAATCTTTCAAGACAATCAGACTTCTTTACACGAAAATGTAAGCGTAATATTCCGTGTTTATTCCACTATACTGAAATCATATTAAACTATAAAATAAAAATTACTAACTCAGTGGGACATGTCCTTAATCCATGAGCTAGCTGTGTCACGCCCCAGGCCAAAATATTTTAAGTACCTACGTAGTACGTACTCGAATCTTCGCGCTGCAATGTGTTACATAATTTTTATAACACTAGAGCGTTCTCTGGAGGGCTTTCAATTTTATTTTAATCCCATTTTGTTAAAGCTAAACGTTGTTCAACTTTTCTAACATGCTGTGCTCATTTTTATCCTAAATTGAATAAAATATGGTGCCAACTTAAACCGTGTAAATTGCTTTACTATTGACATTCGAGCACATGAATAACCCAAATCTAATTTGGGTATTGGTATAAACTTTATCGAACAACTGTCTTGTAGTCTGGCTTATGATAGATATATACTTAGAATTTCTTTATTGCACACCATTAATAACATAACATAACAGTGGAAAATACAATGAGATATAATGGGACATTTGGCGGCCTTATCGCTAAAAGCGATCTCTTCCAGGCAACCTTTGGATGGATTAAATTCTGGAGTGGCGGTGCACCTACATAATTACATTAAATAATAATTAAGAATAGTACCAACCCATCCATTCCCTCATAACATCGTTGACTAATATTTATACAGCAGCAGAGTCATTCTGCGTAGAGTCTTATAATTATTATTATACTGCTATCACTTACCTACCCGCCTGGTAATCGCGGTGATGATTCTAAATGCCCCAAGATTGATTATGTAATGTGAATGTAATAATGTTTTATTCGGGGATCGATGATAAAAACAGCCTGTAGGACAGTATAATAAATATGTTATTCGTCTTATAAATTATTAATTTAATAATAAAAAGTAGGTAGTTAAAAAAGTTTAGTAACAGGCTGTTTTTTTACATATCTATAAAGATATCTTCCTACGTGTATTTTTTGCTAATGATATGCCAAAAAGCGCCGCATTTTCACAAAACCCTTTTTTCACAAAATGTTCATTTGCATTTCAATAACAATTTAATGAAAGAGAAGATAAAAAAAATCTGCTGTGTCGAAACATCGCGTACAAACAGACAGCACTCCAATCATACTAAGATTATCCTAATATTATATTTGAATGGAGCAGGCGAAAATTTGGTAATATTGATAAGGTATACTCGAAATGGTTTTGACTTGTTACGGAATCACAGGTTTTTGATAAAGTTACATAAAGTTACAGTTTTTATAATTGTAAGTATTAAATTTAAATTTTTAGTATAAAAGTAAGTATTAAATTTTAATCAAAAAGTGTTTCTACTTCAGATGTGATAGGAAATAAAAAACTAATTTTAACAATAAGAAAATAGTCAAATCTTGCAATAATCCTACCGAAAACATATTTTTTTAACTTGGATTTCACAGCTTTTTTTCAGAAATTTTAAGATGTTTTCTTACGGTAAAATATTTCAAGTTATGTTAGTCGGTCGGTGTGTTGCACCTTTCTACTAAATATGTTTTGCCATTTCATCATGAAGGAGAAACCTCGTGTTTAAAAGATCGTGTTTAACTCTGAAACGTACACTTTGAATATCAGTTTGATAAAACTTCCTAGCTCCTTGTTGCAGGGCGCCGATGATCGCCCCAATGAATACGTGATCAGGTGGGGCTCCAGCCACGCGGGAAATACTCGTCTAAATGCAAGGGTCAAACTCTTTAATACCTACTTCCTAAAAATCCTATTAGGAACGTAGGCTGATTCAACAATTTGTAAACCTGAAAAATATTGTATCTTGTTAAGAATTCAAATTCTACTTGGTACTAAACTGCTGAAAGAAACAACTGGAACTTAACTGATACTGGTAGCACAAAATATTGAAGGCAATAGCCAAGTGCCCTGTAGATGCATTATTTTATTGTGAATGATGAAATAAAGCGCATTTAGCTTATTGCATTTGTTTGGAACCCCATAACCATTCCATTTTATTAAGAACACAATACCTTTAATCCAAAAATGACTTATAAATCTGTTACCGAATCTCCCTGTTTCGGAAATCGCCCCACGCAATCGGGACAAAGCTAATAATTAGATGGAAACATTTTTGCCAGATTTCACCAAAAACTGTACTGAGCACAATAGGGAACACGATACTCATGTCACAAAATCACTGTAATTTTGCACTTGGCCCGCCCCTACCAGAAAACTTAATCAGGACGTAGGGCCTTGCATTTCTGTTTCCGATACGATAGTATAACGTTTGAACACAGATTATCCAATCAGTTAAGATAAAGGCCACGCTTTTTATTCGGCGACATTTGCAGAACGACCCACGCGCCAATATTTGAAAATTCGAATTTGTTTTTTGGAAGACTAGCATAAAGTTGTGATTTGCTGTGATGTGGATGTTTAGAAAAGCGTTTTGTTGTGTTGTCTATGGATGTCGCATGCAGTTGACGCGTGCCGGGCGCGTGGTCGGGATTAGGCCGCGTTTCACGTCCCGCGCACAATGGGGTTGCCGGGACCCGAGACGTCAATTGTGTGCGGCTTGGGGGACGAAATTCGCTAAGTTGGGTTAGATTTGAATTATAAATGCAACGCTATTTGCATATCCCACGGGTGTCAATGTTTTTCGAGCGACGACGTGTTTTAGTTTCGGAAGTGATTGGATTGTTATTTGTTTTTTTTTTTATGTTTTTTAAACAAAGACATTTTAGAACAATTTATAAAATTTTATTGTAGAATCATCAATAAAATTTTATAGGTGAGTAAAAGTAAAGGCTCCTCGCTCCTTAGCAAAATAAAAGTGGGATATCGATGTAGAAAAACATCTTAGGTAAGGAAATCGGCTGTTTAATAAGGTTCAAAGGAAATGATGACTGCTCTCTTTTGTGTATTGTCTTCATTTGTTCAATGTTTCATTTGTTTTTGTCGAATGTACGATTTTTTTTATATCATCCCGATCGTCTAGCCAGATTATAAACTCATTTAATAATAAATAAATACATCCCATCGATAGAAACTGCCACCCTGTCACCAACCCTAACTGGTTATGATAAAGCGGGTATTCCCAACGGAACTGACGCGATTCATTTCGGTAAATAATGCTACTAAATTAAATGGGGACTCGGATTTTGTTGACTAAACATTGTTAGATCATATTAGATTGGAGACGTTTTTTGTTGTCCAGCTTAATAAGTAATGTTACTAGGTATGCCAAA
Organism: Chloroclystis v-ata; assembly: GCA_963691955.1. Lineage (NCBI taxonomy): Eukaryota > Metazoa > Arthropoda > Insecta > Lepidoptera > Geometridae > Chloroclystis > Chloroclystis v-ata. The sequence goes on along the minus strand of OY829902.1, from coordinate 14,349,229 downwards.
TCGCTTGAAATGTTGTATCAGTAAAGCCTGCGTGTATACAAATACACTAGTTTTTGTTTAGTTAAAAAGTACCTAGTAGTTTTGATTTTATAGGCATTCAAAGTTTCGAAAAATATCGAGTCTCGCTAACAGTCACATGAGCGCTTGTGACGTCATAGTGCAGCACGATCAGTCTGTTTCACTCAGTCCGCTTGCATTCGCTTGTTATTGTGACGTAACTATAATAGTTAGAAATATGCTGTTGCGACATTTTTTGTAGATATTAATGTGTTCTACAAAATTGTAGTACATTGTATATTTCTAAAATGAATACTTTTCGCAGCGCATGCGATATAAGATTTTTTTTTACATCTTGGGTGACATATTTGGGTTTTCCGTGCGGATCCCTACTTTTTTGAATATATAATTATAGCTTATAACCTTCCTCGATAAATGGACTATCCAACACTGAAAGAATTTTTGAAATCGGACCAGCGGTTTCTGAGATTAGCGCGTTCAAACAAAAAAAGAAACTCGTCAGCTTTATAATATTAGTATAGATAGTATAGATAGGTATAAGTATAGAAGCGCATAAACAAGTTTTAAATCAAAATAAATGGCCTCACGCTGTAAGTAAAATAAATACAAATCAAAGTGGCCAAAAATTGAAAAAAAAATTACATTTGGGGGTCCCCATACATAGGACTGAAACTTAAAAACTTTTTTTTAATCGGACCTATACGACGGGTTATCTATGAATAGGTCTTTAAAAATCATAACAATATTTCTAAAACCATTTAATTTTAAACTCAATAGTTTACACGTGAGACTCTTCCAAAGTGCAAAACAGAGTGTCCCCCCCCCCCCCCTCTAGTTTCTAAAATAAGAAGATGATAAATCTAGAAAAATATATATTGTACATAACCATAAAAACTAACAACGAAAATTGGTTTGAACGAAATCTATGAAGTAGTTTTTTTATAGTACGTCATAAACTATTTCATATAAACAATTGCTGCGGAAGCCTGCATGGGCGAGTCCGACTCGCACTTGGCCACTTTTATTTGTATTTATTTTACTTACAATATGCGTGAGGCCATTTATTTTGATTTAAAACTTGTTTATGCGCTTCTATACTTATACCTATCTATACTATCTATACTAATATTATAAAGCTGACGAGTTTCTTTTTTTGTTTGAACGCGCTAATCTCAGAAACCGCTGGTCCGATTTCAAAAATTCTTTCAGTGTTGGATAGTCCATTTATCGAGGAAGGTTATAAGCTATATTATATATTCAAAAAAGTAGGGATCCGCACGGAAAACCCAAATATGTCACCCAAGGTGTAAAAAAAAAATCTTATATCGCATGCGCTGCGAAAAGTATTCATTTTAGAAATATACAATGTACTACAATTTTGTAGAACACATTAATATCTACAAAAAATGTCGCGACAGCATATTTCTAACTATTATAGTTACGTCACAATAACAAGCGAATGCAAGCGGACTGAGTGAACCAGACTGATCGTGCTGCACTATGACGTCACACCGTAACCGGCGGCTCGCGTCGTACGGTTACAACTTGTTTTACTTATAAATCGGAAACTAATTGATGTATCGAAGTAATTCTTTCACTAGTATTTTTTATATTTGACATAGAATATGGAGTGCTATTCATCAAAATTAGGTAACATTATCAATTACTCTTCACGTTTTTTTTTGTGAAGTTTACGTAAAAGTGTTTTTGTCACAAATTTATTGACTATTTCTTATTATCCTGAAAATATTGAATAGTGTTATAAACCTATCCATATGATTATGTTCATGCACTGCATCATCCACTGTTATATATGGAGTTTTAAGTAGTTGTAGTTATATTTGCTCTCTATTATTTACCTCTACGTTTTAAATTCTTTTTTCTAGCTAAAACAGTATTTCCGCACTTCACTGCGCACTAATGGGTCGTCTTTTGACAATCTTCATAAATGAGATACCTATTGCCTTTGTATTATAGAGAATATTAAAAATGCGATATTTTTTTAAATCTGTCAATAAGAGTAAAGTTAAACTACAAAGGAAGTTGCTCTACCAAATAAAAACTAAATATACTCATGTAACTTCCTATTGAAAATATCATGAATTTATTATACAAATCTCAGTGACAGGATTATAAGAGGTGATTGCTCGTTGTAAATCGATCATCCCAACACCCGGACATCTGTACACATAAACCGCTCGTAATCGTATGTACATAATGAAACGAGTGCAATATGCGTCCTTGCTCCTTGGAGAATACTGTTCTATTGTCGTGGAGTTAGGAAACTGTGGATGTGGTAACCACATCATGTAATCACGGAAAGATAATGTGCATTTTTGCAACGATTATTGTTTACATAACAGAGTCTACGGCAAGTCTTTTTAAATAGGATAATATAACATTTGCGCTTACTCTTTTGTATACTTATTAAATTTTATAACCTATGTAAATCTTGGATCTATATAGGTACCTAATTAGCCTATCTCAGGCAATACACTTGATTCGATTGTCATAAGGTATTTTGGACGAAAATATATGTACCTTATTCGATGATTTGATGATGACCTTGATGTTTCAAGTTACTCATACTTGATAGATACCACCTTCAGATTACCCTTCCATCCATCCTGGTCCCTCGGGGCTCGCGACCCGATCTCGATGATTTATTCGAGCGCTGCTGAGTGTTTGCAGACGCCATTGTTTGCTCATCATTTATTTTAAAGCAGGGTGTTGTTTGGTACTCTCACTTGGTTTATCAAACAGATAATAGTATATGGCAATAGCTGAAATAATAATTTTCCAGAAAAGTATAAATATTTGTAGATCAAGGATAATCAATGGGTAATTTTACTTTATTTTTAATGATATAAACTTGAAAAGTACCTATGTTAGGAAATGGCATTACAAACTGCCACAAAGGATTTCTTTTACTTAATACTTTATTAGCGAAAGAAAACGTAACATTTAAATTTGAATTAAACACAAATATTGTTCTGGTTTACGTGTCAAAATTGACTAACTTCCTAATTACCTTAATTCCGTACAAGTTGAAAACAAAAACACCCTCTCATAGTTTGTAAAGTTCAGTGTGTGATGGCTGATGGGCAGGAAGAGTCACGCGATGGTTAACCTGTAACCGCGAGTCGGCAGGACGCGCCGTCTCTCGTGCGAACGCCAGATGTACAGACAGCAGAACAAGATAGCGTTTATTGTAATTAGGTTAACCATGTAAAATATATAGTCAATAATCCGCACATAGAGAGTAGAGTTTTCTGGAGAGATTTACGAAATGAGATAGGTACTTATAACGCAAAATACGACCCTCTAGTTAACCTGCAACCAGGTCTGTATTTAGTGTGTAATTAAAACATAATTATATGGTATAAAAAACTTAAGGTTTTTAAAAAAAATACACAACTAGAATATCATATTACTCGTTTAAGACATAAAACTTAAATATTTGTGTTGCACCAGTAAATTACATTTGTTTTACTTCAGCTTTGTAAATACAGTAGGTATAGTTGTAGCTTGTTTTGCCGTCGGTACGTGAGTGACGTGCACGCGACTCCCGCGCCGCTCGTCGGTAATCACGGCGGTGGCTTCCGCGAACGGAACTCTAGTGTTGTGCCTTTGTTTATCTATATCTATGGATAACATACATATTGTAGACGTGATAGTGAGTAGATAATCTGCTCATCGAGAACCTACTTAGAACTTAAATCGATTATGGAAAGTACACTGCTGTTTATAGCGAACAGATTAACGTAAAATAATTGATTATAAACCACCATCTTGAATGGTCAGATAGATAGTTAAATAGTCTATTCATAGTTTTAAATTTTAATTATTCGATATAGTTATCGTAGTAAAGTGCTACGGCGTAGCAAACGCTATGGCTCGTAGCACTACACCGCGTGATTTAGAGATTTTATGTCATTGATTTCCATTAAATCCTAGATTACTTGTTCAAGTGACGTCTATACTGGCACGGGATGGTGAAATCATCAATCAATCAAATCAACCAAAACGACTCTTGGGACACCATAATATTATAGCAGTGGCGGACTTTGCAGATGTAACTTGTGACACTAGAATTCTTGGTCTAAAATAAAAGAGTGAATTCTGTAATGACGCGTGAAAGTCATGACCACCTTCAGACGGACCTTCAAACCCTCGGCCAGTCGTAAAAGCACAGTGCGTTGAATCGCGATGATTAACGAGAACATTACTGCCTGTAATCGACACAATGTGTCGTGCGATTATGAATGTAGCCGAAACGATGGTGTAGTACGGTTGAAGAGGGTGCGATTTAGAACCAATGATGTGACGTCACAAGATATGACAACCGAGTTCGTGTTTGTATAGTTGTGGCCATACTCGTTATTCTACCTGCTTTAAAATCGGTTTTTCTATCGAAATATTACAATCGATCTAATTATCAGTAAACGTCTTCCTCGAAAAAAAATACTTCGGTATATATTCCATTACTTATTCTTACTTTATAATTTATAAATATTTATGAATTTTGTTGATGTTCAAAATTCTAATTGATTCAAGGTAAAAGTTACGAAGTGCATTCAATAGTAAAATAGATGTATAACGTAGGCAAATATCAGTTTCTAACTATTTATATAATAGATATAGGTACCTACATAGTAAATTTATGCCGTACCTAAATATTACGTAATTATTAAAGTTGTCGCACTATTATCATCAGTAGAGCCCACATCAGTGTCAGTAGGTGTGCGCCCTGTATTCCCTGAAGTTATTATGGCCCAGTGAACCGGGTAACGAACCCGCACTTCACCCCACTGTAAATAATACATGTTACTGCGATACACATCTATAAGTATGTTTTAGATGAGCACGGCATTATATTAAATCAAATTTCAAAATTAAAGAGGTTGTTTAGTGCAGTTACAAAATTTTCGTTCGCAGGATTTCGTATTGGGACACAGGAATTTGTATATTGATCTGCCATGGCCATTTCAGGTTATAGGCCGGGATCCGTAGTACATGGAAATCAAGTGATTACTAACAAGCAAATTTTTGGTGAGTAGCTTCATTTCGATGAGACGACCAAAAATATCCTATAACCAACTCTCGATTGTGGTAGCTAACAGAGATATCAAGGATTAAAAAAATCAAGGATGTAGGACCGGGATAACGGACCACGAAATTTGTTTCTTTTGTTCTACTTTACGCGCTTACTTTAAGTTAGGTACAAACCTACTTACGATGATCTTTTTTAAAATAAATGATGTTAAAACTTGTTAAAATTGGATGAAGTAAAACTTTAGCTACCTGCTATCCGACTACAGCTGTAGTTGTCAAGTCTCCAAGTTTATTTTTCATCTCTTGAGGGGCGTTGAAAATAATTTTCTGTGAGCTTTGAACCCGCGGCGAGAGAAAAATGGGAAATTTCGAAAATGTAATTGGATTCCGGACTAATCTCAACCTAAGAGGGGAAGCAGGAGCGTGTTGAAATAAAATTACCTACCTTCCTATTTATATTTTACATAGGTAGGCGTCTGAAACGGGGGGCAAATCGCATTTCTTTCAAGTTTCAATACACATTCGTTTTAAATGCTCTCGTATACAATCTTATCAAGAATGATTATACTGAAAAGATGTATCAGGAATTGGCAAATGATACGTTAATTCACCACGCTGGCCAAGTGCGGATTGGTGAATGACGTGTCCTTCAAACTTATCAAACATGCCGGTTTCCTCACGCTCTTTGCCTTCACCTCTTGCTTCGAAACTCTTGCACTTATTTTCGAAAAGAATAATCCAGAGGTTTGCGGTAAGGTTTGAACTGGTGCTCGTAGCCTTTCGGATTTCCCATCTATCTGGGACACCTGTATAAAACATTCCACAAGGTCGTAATTTACACGCGTTTTGTTCTGTACCAAAAGCACTAATCATTATCTATCTAGCTAGACCTATATAAGTGTTTGTACTGTTCTGGAGGTAAAATACACTTAACGTAAAGTAGATAGGTACGTAAATAAAAAAACTTCTGTTTGTAAATATTTATTTCAAATACTTATGGTAACCAAGATACATCATCATTACTGTCAAATTCACATTTATATAATCTATTGTTTACGCTGTCCATTGGCTCGAATATCACCATTTTTAGCCAATGGTCACCCAAATGCGAGGTTTCACACTACAAACTCGCATTCAGGCTGTTAACATTTAGATAGTAAGTAGGTAAAATTTTGTAGTAAAAACATTATTTGATCTCGTCAAATAATGAATCCTCTCAAGATATATTTTATATACGATTTTCACTACTTCTGTACACATAAGAGGCACACAATTCTTAAGAGCTATCATTTATCATTTCAACCATGTTCAGTTATGTGATAGCTTGATATTTTTGTCTATAATTGTATGCTTCTGTTAACAACTGACTTTGATGAATGATTCAGATGGAAAATGCTTTATGTTACACTAAAACTATAGGCGGTCCGACCACACAGTGACCAGTCTTATACCTATGACATAAACCTTGCCAAACAGTATACTTGCGAAAACGTGCCCATAACATCATGGACATAACAAGTTGGGCATTTGCATTTGACAACTGAAAAGGTTTTAAAACATCTATTATAAAAGTCAAATAAAAGCCCTTTTATATTAGCTAGATCGAATAACTACCGTCATCTTGTAATTTTCTTTTTATTCTCAAGGCCGCGTAGACATCACCCAAATTAATTTGGCATTCATTCTCCTAAATAACTAAAACCTTAAAGTTAAAATTAGACAGTCACACATTTCGTGTCTTTAATCTAAAAGCGACTAGAACTAAAAAAGTACAACTAAATGATTAAGATGTCATAAAACTAAAAAATGGTATTGCTTACATATAGTAAAAACTAAAATATTTACATGAGCGCTTTGTGTGAAAAAATGTACAGGTGAATACAGAACTAAGCTCTGAACTATAGTAATGTAGTGTTTAGCTTATTTTGTAAATTATTTACAAGACAAAATGGACTACTAAAAGTACTATTTTATCTCCCACATTGGCCTTGTTCTAGTAGTCCCAAAGTGCTATAAACGGTTATTTCGATTCATATAATCTGATTATTAGTTTGGGTTAATTTACAAAATAAACCAAATAACATTTATTAAGTTTTGGATGAAAATTAGCTATAATGGTACACTCTACACATCAATACACCAATATTGTTTACACAATAAAGTATGGGTGCTACAATAGAAGATATTCTTATCAACCCGCTTAGCCTCTGCTGTCAATATATAATAAATTTCAAATAAAATATATACCATTCCAACATCATACAAATAAAATTGATAATATTAACGTTTTTTTTTCATTCATACATTATGATATATCGTGACATCACACGACGTAAATTGATTACTAAAAATGCACTTAATATATCGAAAAAGTAAAAAATATGTAGTCTTTTCTCAGGACCGTTTACATTTCGATATAATTATAACGAAATATATCGGTCGACTATATTCAAAATATAAGATAATTGTCTAAATTTATACCATCGTATCACGAATTATAGTACCGAGTTAGTCTTTGAATCATCTACACTAAATTTGCATCTCCAATCTTGATATGTTGCAAGATGAAAGAAAAATGTATTTGAGTTTAACATACATAAAAAGCATGACGAAAAGACGAAAACAAACAAACAAGTTTTGTCTCTATTTTGTGGTAAAAGTATGAATAAAACCTATAATCTAAATTAACACACATTTTAAATATCAAAATCTCTAACAAATGCTTTCGAACCTTCTGATAAATGTATCAAGAAAACTTCACACCTGACGATAACGGATTAACTTTAAACACTGACAATGTTCTATTCAATTACTGTTTCTGATGTCACATTTACTAGTGAAAACATCTATGTGTAATTCCCTCTGTGGCTTGTGCTGAACGTATAACACGATACTACGAGGCCTTGTCTCACTGAAAGTCTCTGTTGTGGGACCTCAGTCTGAAGGGCCGCAGTCTGAGGGGCCTCAGTCTGGGGGGGCCTCAGTCTGAGGGGCCACAGTCTGTGGGCCCACTGTCTGAGGGGCCACTGTCTGAGGGGCCAGAGTCTGCGGGGCCACAGTTTGAGGGGTCGCCGTCAGCGGCGGGGGCTGGAGATCAGGTGTTCCGGAGCTCGACCAACTTCACGTCCTTGACGTGCAGATTGTGCTTCGAGTTGGCGGCAAATTTGATCACGGCCTGTGTGGATACCAGCGGCACGTGTCGGAGGTCCAGTCTGTTGAAGATATTTATGATAAGTTTACTAGATTACATGAGGCAGTCAGAGTGAGAGCTAATAGACATGATGAAACGTCGAGAGTTGTTTAACTCCTGTGTAAATACTTGAGTAATTCCCGTTTTATAAAATGAATAGACATGTTGATAAGTCTTTTTATTATTGCGGCCTAAGATTAGTATTATGGATTCATATACCAGAGGAATGGTTTGAGTCGTTCTGTGTACATTAGGTTTTGGTCCCGGGTATTATCGATCCCGAAATACCCGTGAATTCCCGAAAATTTACGTCTAGGCAAAACGTTTGAAGTTTCATAAAACTTAATATTTACAAACCGCGCATACTTTTAGATGTTGCAGGTGAAATACTATCAAAATTAAGCGACTATTAGACTATTAGTCTGAATCTAACCGTCTATGGAACGGATGGTTTCTCGAATGACAGCAACATGGGTATCCTTTTTTGACATTTGTAGCGTCATACCATACAAGCTTGTCCATAAACGTTGTCTCTGGTGTTCTCTTCGACAATGTCTTGTGTGGTACTAACCTGACGAGGTTGGGGCACCGCGCGAGGTGGTCGAGCGCCGCCTCCGTGAGCAGTCGGCAGCCGGCCAGCGACAGTTTCTGCAGCGTGTGGTGCGCCAGCTGCGCCGCGCCCGCGTCCGTCACGCGCGCGCACGACGACGCGTCCAGCTCGCTTAGCCGAGGCAGGGCCTGTACAGTAGTTAGTATCGATTGAGTTTTGTTGAAAATTAAAAAGGTGGTAGCAGCATTAGTGATTGTCAACAACCCAATAAAAATTGGTTGTCTGTAAAATCGGTTTACTGACGATAGTTGAACGTGACAATGACAACGTCTTAAAAAAATCCTGATGGAATGGTAGCATTTTTCAAAAGTATAGCAGCTGTCCACGCAGACGCATCGCTCACTCAAGTAGGAGAGAGACGGATTTCGAACGCTGCCGTACGCAAAAGCCGATTGTGCTTCTTTGTCGCTCGTTCCGCGCTCTCGCTTGCACTTCAAGCCTTACATGGAACGCCTCAGAGCGAGGTAACGCCGCATGAGTCATGATTTTTCGTGCGTGCAGCCGGCTCTATCGAATTATAAGACGTTGTCACGTCGAAAAGTTAGTAGTACTAGTTGTTGTCGGTTTACCTGCACCACATAGCGCATGGCCACGTCTGTGACGTCTGTGCCGGGCAGACGCAGCACGGTGAGGTTGGCGAGGCGCGAGGGCTCGGCGCCGGTGCGCGCGCCGCCGCCGGGCCGCGAGTTCTCCGGCGGCGCGAGGATGCCGCGCAGCTTGGCGTCGTCGAGGCCGCGCGTGAACGACAGGTCTAGTGAGGTCAGCGGCGGACACGACGTGGAGCGCAGCGCCAGCGCCGCCTCGGCCGGCGATCCGGCCAGCGACAGGCACCGCAGCGTCGGCAGACGGTTCAGGAGCCTGTATATAACACATTATTCATATTATGCACTGAACGAGCTCCTTGAAGACAACTCTGACATTGACATCTTCTATGATAATAATTGGACTACCCCAGAAAAGTTTGTCCGACTCACTGTAAATGTATGTAATTTGTAATAATTTTTAAATTTATATTGTATTTCGTTGTATTATTTATACTACAATATTATTTAATGTTTTTATTAGTATCTAATATACATACCAGGTGAGCTGTCTCCTCGCCAGATGGCACCACTCGAGCCCGAGCGACACGGGCTGGCGGCGCGCGATGCCGGCGAGCTGCGCCGCCGACACCTTGATCTGAACGAACGACATATTGCGCCACAGGTTTGGATCCACCTAGAATTACAAATTAGCTGTTAGATTCACAACCGTTTCAACTATTTTAAACATTTTGGTTAGTCGCTTTTATCTCAAGTGGCTAAGAGCATGCTTCGTCCAGTAATTCATCATCATTATATCAGCCGTTGGACGCCCACTGCTGGACAAGGTCTCCCTAATGATATCCATTTATTGCGGTCGGACGCGACCTGCATTCACCGCGAGCCAAGCTCTTTCACCAGATCATCTGTCCACCTTCACGTCTGACGCTGCGCTTGCCGATCCGTGGTCTCCACTCGAGAACCTTTCAGCTCCATCGGCCATCCGTTCTCCGTACTATATATGGCACGCCCATTGCCACTTCAAAGAGCTAATCCGCTGGGCTATGTCGGTGACCCGCGTTCTTCTACGTATCTCCTCATAATTTTCGTGAGTTACACTATTCATTTTATAAAAACGGGAATTACTCACGTATTAATTAAGGAGTGTAACGCGCGCGCGGCTCTCACCCGCGCACGCGCGCGAGCAGAGCGGACACGGAGTACGGCGGGACGCTCACTCCCCTTGAAAATGACCGTTTCTTGTATCGGTCGAAACGTCGGGTGTTTTGTTACACTCCTTTATTAATACGTGAGTAATTCCCGTTTTTATAAAATGTATCTCCTCATTTCTGATTCAATCCCGTAGATAAACCCCGAGCATAGCCCTCTCCACAGCTCCTTGAGTGTCTAGTAATTAGTGCAGTTGATATGATGCAGTACGTACCGAGTACTCGGACCAGGCCTTGCAGACGAGCGAGCAGGTGCCCAGCTCGGGCGGCGTCAGCTTGCGGAACACGTGCAGCATCACCGTCTTGTCCAGCCACATGGAGCCGCCCTGCGACGGCGGCGGGTTCACCAGCGGCGCCGGCCGCACCGGGTACAGCGGCCTTTTGAATGGCTGGAACAGATACGTCCAGTTTTAACTAGTAATCGAGTATATATGATTCCTATGACTGTGGTCAAGATGTTAGAATGAGTATATGATTCCTATGACTGTAGTCAAGATAATCGACAAAACTCAAGCCGTACGAGCAGTACGAAACAAATTTACAAGGATCTGCAACGATCGTCGGATCCCTCACGTTGACGTCTAGCTAGACCACGACCGTAAAATGTCTGTTTTTAGGTTTCTAGATGTGACAGAAAATGTTCCTTACCAAGTTACCAAAAGAAGATAGTAGATCTACTCTACTAACAGAGTTATTTAAACCTGTTATTGAAATGAAAACTCCGCTTCCATATTATTATTGTAGAATTCGTTTTCTAGAGATATCCTATAAATAATCATACAATTTCTTCCAAACCCTAATAACTTTCCAGATGATTTAGAAGCTCGAGAGCGATTGATATCTTATGAATATATGATTTGATGATCATGATGAATGAAATCATGTCAGAATAAAAATTGGAACATACCGAAGAACATACCCTGGTGGAGTTGTTGGCCAGCTGCTGCCCGAGGTTGGTTCTTAAGGATTGGTTCTTAGTGGACTCTTCGTTCTCGCTGGAACGCCGCCGTTTGACCGGCACCTCCCAGGTACCTTCACCTTCTTCGCGTTTTACGTCTGTAAATTATACGTTATTATTATTATCTTTATACATTAAAATTCTATGCACTGCAGGACATGCTTGAATGGATAAACTTTTGCTGCCACCGTGGATTCAAATACTGTTACGGTCACTTACCTCCCATAACCATGGGCATCTCATTTTTGCTTTCATTGTCTGAACCCGCTTCAGATTTTATAATAGCCGGCGGATGTCGATTCTGGAAAAACAAATGTAATTTTATTTGTCGAGGCTTTAATTAATAACCTCCTGATAAGTCCTGATTAGTTAAAGCCATTTCAGGTGAACATATTTAAACGTCATAAATTATAAGATTTTAAATAAGAAAGAAAGAAAAGAAAGTAAGAATTATTAGTATTTGTGGTATGTAATTGAAAAACTGACAAAAGAAGAAGGTACGAAAGAAAGATACGCAACGCACCACATTGCTTACCTGGCTAGCATCAGAACCAACGCTGAAACGCCTGAGATCTGATGACTTTTGACGGGCACGGAAATGACGGGGCTGCAATGAAAAAAAAAAATAAAGTAGAGGTAGCAAGTTTTGTAGCGTTTGCGTTCATGTTTATAGATCTAATGGGATTATTTGTTCTGTTTATCAAAAAGCAAGAGAAGTTATCTAATGCTTATTATTTGTAGAATCAAAGATTATTTTAGCTGATTTAATGGCTTGTTTGTTTACGAATATGATCTAAACATTTTACCAATCGTCACGTGGGTGAGCGAGGCTAGGCCAGGGGACAGGGGTATTCTATTATTATATGCTTAGTTCTTGCCATCCATCGCTATAGGATAGGGCTTCACAAACAATATCTCTATGTTTGGCTGATTTCAGTCTCATAGACGGCGCATAGCTATCAGCGCGCACGTTGTGTAATAGTGTGTGTCTGTCCCTTGGGATATAAGTATGGATACTTTCCCGCTTGGTATAATATTTATCATCTTGTCGCTATTGCTCACTCAATTAGTTAAGGTTTGTTGTCCTGTTTATTGTTTTGTTTATTTAGGTGTACAGTCAGCCAGAAATGTGGTCTACCACCCTACGGTAGTGATTAGTTTGTACGGGTCTTTTGTCAGTTAAATTATATTTGAAAAGTCAACCATATCGATCATTTCCTTGCACAGAAACTTTTGTCAAAAAAGGTAGACCACTTCTTGTCCGACTGTACAATAAATTTTACTCACTTTATAGTCGTGGTTGAGTCCAAGGTTGGTGCAGGCGGGACACTCCCAGGAGTTGGGCAGGTCCTCGTTGACCTGTCCGCCGGGCGGCACGCAGGAGGGGTGCGTGATGCTGTAGCACACCGAGCACTCGCGCAGGGCTGAGGGGCCGCTGCGGCCTGGGATAAATAAATATTATTTTATTTTAGACGAGCAGATTGATGCTGATGTGTCTATGTCAGTGTTGGATGGAAGGTACAGTCAGTGTTTACTTCTTGTCATCTGTAGTTTGATCGTCTGTTTTTAAAGTTCAATTCACACAGAAATATTTTACCTGGTGGTATAAAGCTCGAAGCTTGTATTAAGCTTCTGCCTCGAATTCTGCAGGCAACAGAGCGTAGCGTAGCGTCGGCACAGTAGCTGCGCCAAGATTTTATGCGTGATATCAAATGGTCCAACCCTCGAAAACACAAGCAATTCTTTGTTTTTTTTAATTCAGTGAATTTTCTAAAATAATGTTTCCAGTATTAAAATATGTTTACCAGAATTGCCTTTGGCTTGTGGAGCAACTGGAGTCTGCATCCAGCCGTCGAGATGACACACGGCACAAGAAGCCGTCACTGGAAGCATTGGCTGAAACCAAAATAATTTAATAAGTTTCATAATATCAATTAAGAATATATCATACCCTGTACGGGAAAATCACCCAAGATTATATTTGAAGAAATTGGAGAGTTTACCTGTAAGCACTGTCGCATAACGCAGGTTTGCTTGGCGCGGCCGAGGCCTCCGAACTTGACCATGTCGTGACAGAACACGCAGTCGCCGCAGTCCGTCCGCTGGCACGCCTCGCATCTCTTACACCTGAAATATTTTTTATTATATGTTAGAAAAATATGGATGTTTGTTACTCTTTCACACAAAAACTACTGATTGTATTTTGATGTAACTTCACAATAATGTAGCTCATAAATCAGAATAAGAATTAACATAATTTTTACAGCGGGTAAATCCATTATAACGCGGAAAAGTTTGTTAAAATATGGGAAAAAACTCGACTGGAACTGCGAAAAAACGGAGTTCCATCTACCGCGACGCCATACTCGGACGCGATGGCGCAATGAACTGGATGCATACGAGAAGACGTGGGTCCAACTGGCACAGGGCAGTCGTGGAGGGATCAGAATGAGAACTTTTGCCAGCAGTTTCTTAGTAAAGGCTAATCATAATCGTAAGTACGAGTTCATATAGATGTATTAACCTAGTGCGCCTCCGCCGTGGAGCGCCGTTGGCGTGGTCGGGGCGCGCGCGCGGCGGCCCTCCGCGGTGCGCGCCGCCGCGCCCGCCGCGCCCGCTCGACTGGCGACGCTCCGTCGTCACCACCTCGTCTGGACCTGGATACAAATTAATGTTGTATGTGGTTAGATGAATCACTCGCGAGAATACATATTATGGTTATCATTTGTTAAATTGTATTTGTCGATAATCATAGGTTTTAGCTTAAGAACTGTTTAGCATAACCAAGTGTACCAGTGTGTTCCTACGGTGAGAATGAATACATTGTAAAATTTGTTGTCACATCTCAATTTATTACGACGCACTGAAATGCTTGTTTACGGCAGAAGCAGTGAAAGCGGCTGACTGTAATCCTGAAAGATTATCATCATCGCTACTTCTACGCTGCTGGGCATAGGACACCTCCAATTTGCGCCAGTTTTTGAGGTCTTGGGCGGATAGCATCCAGGTTTTATTGGCGATCTTTATGATGATAGCGTTGATCCATCGTACAAATCTGCTAGTCCTGCGCATAGTTAACTAGGTTAGTTATCCGGATAACTTCCAGGTAGGTAGAGTAAAGGTCGACTCACGCTACACCGTGTCGGGTCCGAGCCGAGTGTCGGCCGTAGCACGGTCACCGAGCCGGTTTCGTGTCTAAAATTACAAAGACGGCCCGCGACGAGTCGGGTCCGAGCCGAGTGTCGGTCGTAGCACGGTCACCGAGCCGGTTCCGTGTCTAAACTGCATGAGCACTGTATAGCATCACTGCCGACTGCTCGGGCGCAGCTCGGCGGCGCTGTATTCATGCAACGGGCCGTGGCCGAGCCGAAGCGGGACCGAGTTGTTTCCGAGCGATGTCCGTTGCTCGGGCGTCACTCGGTTGCCGCTCGGTATAGCGTGAGTGGGTTCATACAAAATGTATGAAATATTAGTTGACCGTGCTACGGCCGACACTCGGCTCGGACCCGACACGGTGTAGCGTGAGTCGACCTTTACAGTTAGTTAACCTTTGAGCACCGGGATGCCGGTGACAGCGAGCTGGTTCTTGTCGTGTCGGTGCTGGTCGACGAGCGAGCGCACGTCCCGCACGAGCGCGATGGGGTCCGACAGCAGCTCCGGGACCTGCTTGCGCGCCGCCGGCAGCTGGTGCAGGTATATCACTATCGCCTGGAAAACAAACAATTACAACTGGACTGAACCGTAGTGCCGGACTTTTTTAGTTCTTTATTTCACAAAATAAACAATTATTATAAAAGAAAAATAACAATAACGCAAAGGAAACCACAGAGGTTTATAAGTTAGTTACTAAAATAGTTATTTAAATTTAATAAATTTCCAATATTATATTCAGTTCTAGTTTGTAAACGTCAAGGCACGTCAAGAGATAAGCCGCCACTCCATGATTCAATAGTTCCTATCCATTCAAAAGTTGCCTGTAACACCCTTACACATTTATGGTCCTTCGAGCCGGATGCGCGTAAAATATCAAAATAAGGTGTATTGTCTGGTACCTTGAGGCCGTGCACCTCAAACAGCGTGAGATGCACGTGTTCCTGGGGCGGCGGCGGCAGCGGCGCCTGGCCCGCGATGTGGAGGTGCGTGCGGCCGAACAGCGCGCCCACGTACCGGTCCATCACGTACCACAGCATCTCCGTGAAGAACGGGTACCGGAACTTTTGGGGCACCTGAAATATAAATATTATTAAATTTTAAGGTTAAATATAGATTTGATTGAGATCAGTATTTCAGAGTATTATTGATAGGGTTAATGAATTCATAGACCTAATACTGACGTGTCAACTTGTACATTGAAATTTTGTGTAGATTACTATAATTTTTCATTTGTAAAATGTTTTTGATAAATAAATGATTAGATTAGATTCTATACTCTTGATAAATAAAACATTTTTCCTTTTCCCTTTGTACCTTGATCAACATAATATTTAAATAACCTTAGTAACATCCTCGACTTGCGCAATCTTTAGCTGTTGCTCAATGCCGAACTGGTGCAGGAAGTTGCCCCCGAACACGAGCGAGTCGCTCGGCGTGTACACGGCGTGGATCCAGCCCGTCGGGATGAAGAACGTGTGACCAGCTTGGAGCTGAAACGTACAACGTACAGTTAAAATCTAAGTCTTGTGTCCAGCTTGAATCTGAAACGTAGAACTTACAGCTTAAATTATTATTTAACTTTTGGAACTTACGAAACATTTAGTTACGTCAAATATATCACAATAATCAAATAACATATTTTATACAATTCAATGAGGAAAGACGTTATATAATAGTCTTTCCTTTATCCAGGCTAGGGTCATTGATAAAAATACATTATAGTATACATTATAATGAACCTTAAAGGGATAAAAATAACCATAAACCTCAGTTTTAATCATAAATAATAAAAATATGATAGTTTGTCAGATGAATAAAAAAAGTTTGTTTAAAATAACGACAGGACAATACAATACTGTTTTTGTCTTTCGGATGTTACGTTACGATGAGGCATAATATAGAAGTTGTATAACAATAACCATTTAGCTTGGGTTCAAAAAACTCGTAACTACGAATAAATTACAAGTTAAATGTCAGGGTTTTTGCTGCAGCTGTAAAGAAATATTCTACTAGTAAATATAATAAATTTATTAATTTTTTTTAAGTACAATAAAGTGTTGATTGATTGATTGATTAAACTTACATGAACGCGTATGCATTTCTCGACGGTATCTCCAAAGAAAACGTCTGATTGTTTCCCGGACAGCACCCACTTCTCATACAACTGTAGGTTTTTTTCGTCGGGTGGAATCAGCCAGAACACTTTAGCTCCTGTAAACAATTTTTCGGGCATTCCAGCAATTATATTTTTGATATAACTTTTTTATATTATAGACAGTTTAAAGATCAACAATGAGCTATATAATCGGAGCTAGATTTATCTATAACGGATATCTAATTCCGTCTAAACAGAAAAATATGCTGACTCACCTCTCAAAATATGGTACCAAACAGAGGTACCGCCGAAATCAATATGGAAATCGGTGTAGCAGCCTTTCACGGACATCAAGCAATACTTTTGTACCTTCGGGTACATCATGTCATCTATCATGTTTGTGGACTCGACCTGAAATAAAGAAAATAATAAATAAACTGCTGGTCATACGTGAAGCCGTCACAACACACCGCGGTGAATAAATATGAACCATGTCAAATGTATGAAACCGATACCATTCTGACGCATCACAACACACGAGAGATAAATATAAACGCGGCTTATTTCCCGTTGTTATAAAATGAAAAGTGAAAGTGTATAGAATAGTATTTTCAAGCGGTAAAAGTATAGTTACCTGTTGGTCCTTCAAATGCCTCGGCCACACGGTCTCCACCCAGTCGATCATGCGGACGATGCGCGGCGCCTGCACGTAGTTCTCCAGCCGCGTGTGAGAGAACTCCAGGGATATCACGTTCAACAGCCTCTCCTTGTTCGGGTCGTCGTAGTAGCGCTGCCAATCCTGACGAAAATAACATATACATACATAAAACACCCCTATTTACGTTCCCACTGCTGGGACACAGGGACTTCTCTCTTGACGAGAGAGATTAGGCCTTAATTCACCACGCTGGCCAAGTGCGGGTTGGTGAATGACACATGTCCTTCAAACGTTCTCAGAACATGCCGGTTTCCTCACGATGTTTTACCTTCGCCGTTAGAGCAAGAGTGTTTTTTTTTAAATGGGGGTAAATGTAATCACCACGCTTACCAGACCCATGAGTTTGATTAAGTTTTAGTTTTATATATTGTTTGTTTGATAATGATACGGGAGAGGCCTTAGGTTTCCGTTAAACAGTCTTTTGACTGGTACGGAGCCAATGGTTTTTAATTTTATTTTGTGAAACTTGTCTTGAATCCATAAAGATATTTGTATTTTGTAGTAGTGATCGCAGTAAGTTGGTAAACAACGCTGACTAACATTTAACAACGCTGTTGCCATGTTCTGGTAAGCACACAATACAGCATATAGATATAAAAGCTTTTTTGTTCTAAACGCTTCTCAACATCAGCAGGAATGAGTATCAGAGTGTGGAGTTTAAAACAAATGTACCTACACTTCAACGGGCTAATTACAGTGACCATCATACATCTAACACATCTCTTTATTTCGAATTCGTTCTCGTAAGCCTGTCCATAGGTTTTGAGAAACTGCCTTTTATAAGACCAATAGAAATAGCATAGTAAATATGAATCAACGACGCAAATCCAACAATATAGTCGTATTTCATAGAATTGCTAGGTATTTAATAAAGCGCGCAAAGCTTTCAACGGACGTCAACAATTTAACGATTAAACTAGGTAAGTACCTCGGAACCTTCAGAAAGCGAAGCCGTCGGGAGTTTCAAGTAACAAAGTAAAGAATTGAACGCTATTTATAATGTTCTTGAAACGCGTGTTTTATTAGCTACCTAAAGACACTCGCGTTTCAAGAATTGTATAATGATTTATGTAGAAACAGAAACAATGAATCTTTGTAAGTTTTGACGTTCTACACTAACTTGTTGTTAATTGTTCAAATATCAATAAAGAAAACCTCCCAGAAATTATATCATAAGACGAATTTAGTGTTTTTGATTTGTAGATATTTACACAGAAAACGATCACCAAGATAATAAACGATAGCCTGGTAAGTTTGGTGTTTATAGTAAATCCTAGGACTTATAATAGGTTCCATCCGACCAGACCTGTACTCAGAGGTAGAACATGGGTTGGTTATGACTTTTAACGTTTTTATTTGATTTCCTGTAACTATTGATTTGAATTATTTTACCCTTAATAAAGACAAAGGATAATAAAAAATCCGCAGAATACAATTGAGAAGTGTTGGATTACTAATCATTATTTAAAGCTATATGGAAACCACAGAATAACTTATGCAAATCCGACAAGTCAGACTGCATCATCAGAATTTCATGAAATTACTTAATCAAACACTCGGCTTAAGAATTTACGATATAAAAAATTTGGGTCGAACGTAGAGATCAAAAGTGGATCGGACGAGATTAGTTAGGGCCGAATGCATACAACAATTCCGGACGAATGTAGATTTTTTTATGCGGGCTGATAATCACAGGACGAATGGGGACTAAAACTAATAATGACATGTGTCTTTAGAAATATCCATGCGAAGAGATCGTAGGTAACAAGAACTTTGCATATTTAATTAGACAAAAGCCTTAATGACGGCATTACTTAAATTTTCATATTCATCATACAGACATTAGCAAACGTCCACAAAGAAAGGTAGGCTTTGTATTGGTAAACTTGTCGTATTACGACTATATAAATGTGCTAGCTAACGTCTTGACGCAGACTTTCCTGTTTCCAAGCCAGTTGGGATAGAGATTTCAAACGCTCCGGACGCTCAACGCCCGAAGCTTATTAAAACGAAAAACGATATAAAACACGCAAAATCACTGCACATGCGCACAGATATCCAACAATAAACTTCACGTCATTCCGCTGCGGCGACTCACAAGGTGCGGTCATGTCCTAACCACCAGAAATGAGAATGCTTCGATGTTTCTGAGCTATTCACGCATGCGCAAATGTAAGCGTCCATCTTTACCGGCAATAACAAAAACAAACCTTATCATCTGTGTACTGGTGTTTATATTGCGCGCGCAAAGCTCCCGTGCGGAGATGCTCGTTCTCGTTTCCCTGTAGTTGTCATTGGCGCTTAGGCGAGGACGGACGGGGGAACGTACCTTCATGGTCATCTCGATATTCTTCTGCGTGTTGACGTCCATTACGTCGAGGATACGGCGGGAGCCGACGCACATGCGCACGTCGTTCACAGTAAAGTTGCTCGTTGGGACCCTGCAACCGCGGCAAAGCTTAGAATACAGGATATTTATGTTTTTTTTATTTATTTTATCGACTGGATTTATCCAGAACGCAAAACGTAGGAACGAACAAAATCGGTCGGGGGGGAGGCTATTCGTGTAGGTGATAGATATTACGTAATGGGAGAACTTGATAGCTATTATTATTCTGTGACGCGCTGTCGACGTCGATACGAATGCATAAGGTCAATCATTAATGCATTACTGGACATAAAGGTCGTAAACTGGAGCTTATTGGGGAATCGGCGTCGCTTTAGTTTGACCTTTAGCATTTTTAGGTTTGATGTTTTTGTTTCAAAGTGAGTTTGTTTATTGAAACAGAAACAGAAAATATGTGTATTGCATAACAAGGTTTTTTATGAGATGTACTCGTAGATTTTGGCGATATGTTATTTCAACATTGAACTTATTATAACAATTCCAAAAAGATTGGATTATTGAAATAGAATCAGACAAATATATTAACACTAGCCGACCCGCCGACAGTTTCGCTTGCGTTTTTTACGTTATCTACAAATCTTTAGTTTATACATAAAATAATAGCCATCCTCGAAAAATGTACTCTCCAAACACTGAAATAATTTTCTACCAGTTCCTGTGATAGACGCGTTCAAACAAACAATAAAAGATACTCTTCGGCTTTATAATATTAGTTTAGTTAGATAACCGGTGTAATTTCTATGATATAGGTAAGATTTAATAAAGTTGTACTAATTGTTATTTCAGACATGCATATGGTAACTAATCAAAGAATCTTCAAGAATATGTAGTTTTAGGTAATATTCTTACGCCCTGTGGCAAAACAACCTCATTAAGTATTATTACTTAATTTAAGTAAGTAAAACCTAATAATTCAGACCTTAAAAGCTTTTGCACATCCCGTCTACTTAAATACCTATCCCGACGAGCGGCGGAGGGGCCGATAATTGCCTTCACATTAAAATTGTACTGTAATAGAAAGAAATGCTGAAGAGAGCTTATTCCCAGTATCGCATTACATAACTTTTAAATCATGATTGTGTAGAGCTACGTACAAGTATTTCCGGGTAAATTTCCAAGATAAAATGACACAGCTTCATAAAAGGAAATAATTTAAAATTTAGTTTAATTTATAAATTAGCTATAAAATTATTTTTAAAAAGCAATGCAAAATTTATCTTTAATCTGATGGCTTTACTTTTCAGTACCTAAGTTTCCCCAAAGTAGACGTAATTTATGGAAAGCACCCTATTCAGTCTGTTTAATTATATGACTCATAATCATAAATCATTTATTGCAAGAAATATGGTAGGTGTACGTTGTACTTAAATAATAAATTAGTGTCACATATTTAAATACTAAGCATGCAATATTTTTTTGAATGAATACACATGTCATAATATCGTCAGAGAACAGAGAATTTAACTCCCACGATAGAAAGCAGAGATTTCTGCCCACGCGATCACAAGGTAAGGTACCTACAAGATTGGAGCTAGGGCGGGGGACGATTGGGCGGAAATTACATTGTAGCATCTTCAGGGGAATATTATTTTTCATACGTATTTATAGAGATAAAGGATTTCAATGTTATTTTTATTGCAGACTTTGATGACATAAACAAGGCCAACAACAACATGAGAAAAATAAATAAAAACAACAACAGATAGAACAGACTAGCTGCTAATACGACTAGCCTTGGAATTAAAAATATAATTTAATCCCGAGACTATTTGAGTTTGCTCCTGTTTTGTAATGTATGTAGTCTTGTAATGCCCTTTCTTTTGAGAGATACATTAGGTTATTCTTCCCAACTAAATAAATGTATTACGGTATTACGCTCATATATGAGCGTAATACCGTAATACATTGAGTTATAACTCAAATTGCTAAACAATAAGATGACATACTGTTGATTACAAGTAGACATAAAGGAGAATTGATTATGTTAAAATATGTACCTACTACTAGCTTTCCGCCGTGCGGCTTAGTCCGTGTTTTACACTTTCCCGCAATTATCTTTGTTATAAACCTCACACAGCCCGAGACCTTTCTAACGAATGCAAAATTGTGGAAATCGGTTCGTGCGTTCTGGAGTTATAGCGTCAGGAAGGAAAACCCGACTTATTTTTATATATATAGTAGATAATAAAAATAACATAGTACCTACACATTATAATTTGTACTGAGCTGCCATTTTATTAAATAATAAGTAAATAATCGCGCAAGATTGAGCATTATCAGTACACTGTAATATTCCTAAAACTTTTCTTAAAATGTTGCCAGACTTTTCAAAAAAGTAATTAAATGGAATTTAGTTAGTAACTAACTTGATAGAGCATCTTAAATTTATTAGGTTACCACTGAGTGTTACCAAAAATAAAGTAACGTAACATAATAACTTTAGAAATAAATATAAACGAAAAAATGTATCAACATTGGATTATTTGTATCAGAACATAAGAGTAGGTATTATATTTTTTTCCTTATTTAAAACATAGCTTAAGTAAATATGTATAACAAATGGACAAGATCCATAAGAATATATTATATAATATGTATAAAAATTGTGATCAGAACCGAAACATGAACAGAAAATGAAATGTCCTGAAGACCGTGATCTTCAGGACATTTCATTTTTTATTTTATTTCAGGAAACAATGTCTCTTATCATGGCACGATAATGGTCACCCATTGGACTATGTTAACCGGAGTTATGATCAAGATAACAGCTTGTTTCAATTATACATACAATCATAAAAAAATATTTTGTGACGTCTCACTGTGAATTGTATTGTGTATTATCTTCATGCCTAGTTCAACCCTAGGCCATCTCCTTGGTATATGAGTGGAACAACTGTATGAAAGTGTGTTTGAGAATTTTGAAAGTAAAGAATGAATTGAAGTGTGAAGTGGTTAATTAAAAACTAATACTATATTATACTGATAGATCTGTTTGAATGTGTTATTAATTTCATTATCTTAACTATAATAAAAAAATTTGAATGCTGTAAAATGTTATTTTAATTATCTGTGCAATTTTTGTTTTGGGATTTTATATAATTATGTATAAGTCATCATGATAGTTAAAGAAATAAAAAATAATAGAACATACCTGAGTCCCAGTCCTAGTTTCTCTTTAAATAGCAATGGCGTTGTGAAGCCATGTTTCTGCAGGTAGCTGATGGTGAGATCAGCACCCTGCATCTCCACAATTGTGTCCGGGAACTCAAACCGAGGGCTGTCCAGCTTATCAGCAAGGGAGAAGCCTCTTCCTCCCTCGGCTTCATCGTCCCCGAGTGCCCACTCATCGGAGTAGAGCTTGCGCTGCTTGCGTTCACGCTAAGAACAAATTTAGTCACATTAAGTTAGAAATAAAATACTAAATAATAAGTGTATTAAAGATTCTTATGAGACAAAATTAATTTCTGATCAGAAAGATGTCAGTATGTAAAGTTTAATGAAAGCAACTAACCATAGACCTCTTCATTGTAGAGTAAAATGTTACCAATTGTAGTTTAATTTGGAATAATTTTAATGTAAGAAGATAAAACACGACATTATTTATGTTTTCACATTTATCACTTTGTAACAACTGGGATATTGTTATGAAATAGATGAGCACATAAGTTTAAACTCCACTTTAGTCCTTAGGTTACTTTTAAAACCCAAGGCCAATATTACTTACCACTTATGTGGTTAGGTACTACAAAAAAACTTTCGTAATAGTTGAGAGTTTTATGACAAAGAAATTTTAGCTTTAACCATGGCCAGATGAATAGTACAGTTTGTACATGGTATATATTAAATATTTAGGGCTGAGTAGTAGGTAATTGTACGACACTAGATTAGTCGGCAATAAAAGTAGATTGCAAACAGCGCGAGCGTAGTCGGACTAAACACAAATATCTCGTATCTCTCGACGTGTGGTCGTCGGTCGGCTCGCAGCGCGCACGCCCCAGGTTTTCACGAGCCCGCGGCGGGTGGGAAACGCCTCGGCCGACGAGCGATCGAGTTCTTTACACAGAAACTCGCTCGGCCGAGTGCCGAGTTCACCGCTCAGCTCAGCAGATGCCAGCCATGCCCCGTGCCATGAGGACGTGTCGCTCCGCAGCTGCGCGCGACGAAACTCGCCTCGCTTTATCAACCATCGTCCGCCAGTTCGCAATACAGCGATCTCCGGAACTATTATAGATTTTGACACCTTCTCGCATGCGCGAATGCATACGAGCGCCGCGTTTTAAAACTCGGTCGCAACGTGATCACAAACATTAGTGCGATGACCCTAAATAATGATCAATTAAGGGAGCGGAAGGTTCTAAAATTTATGGAGATGCCAACATCTAACTTAGTAAATCAATACACGATGCAGCGATGCACCATTTTCATGTTTACGTGATCCCAGATAAAGCCACCATGGCGTCACCCGGGACTAAATACGTAAAAATCTAACAATAAACACTTACCAACTGCCTTGGAACTTGTTTCTTAGCGTTCGGCAGTGCTTCCGACATATTTACGATTGTCAGAAACACTGCACAATCAAACTAACACTATTTTACGTAAATATTTTACACGGAGCACGAGAAAAAGAAACGCGATCCACCATTTGCACAAGACGACACTGCTGCCAACTGCTGAGTGACAAATCACTCTAAAAACTTTTTCAATGTTGGTATTGCGAATGTCATAACATTGCCTAATTTATACAGAACTTTTCGCGGGAAATTATAAAAAAGTCAATTAAAATTATGAATGACATGTAATTCTGTTTTTATTTATTACTCTGCTAAATCAAACGACATTATCGGTTAACGGCAAAATAACAAAAGCCACTCACCACCACATTTGCTACAAACCAAACGAAGAAGAAAAATAACGTTTTGTTAGACTGTTTGTTTAGTAGATTTTTTGTGATTATAATTTCTTGGGTTTTGGGGTTTTGGTGAGTGCGATAACATGGTATTTACCTATTTATTTTTTTGGGTTAAGGCGGACATGACTGGTTAATGATATTTTTCCGTCATCGGATAAGAAGTAAAGAGGTGCTTTGAAATAAGGCTAAAGCGTATCCCCATAAAATAAGCAGGAATACTTAGAAATAAACTCATCTCAGTTCATAAATTAGGTAAGTACATAATAATTGATGAATTAAATGTGATTAAATGTAAGTATATATTTTCATAGAGTAAGGTCAACCAGTCTAAATGCGTCTATGGAGGAAATGCGTCTTTTTGAATTTACTCGAGAACTGTTCAACATACGTTGATTTCTGTCATCTAGTTACATTTGTTTGAACTAAATACTGAACATGTAGTTCGTGCGGATGGCGTGGCGAACTGCCATCTCGAATAAATTCAAAAAGACGCATTTTCCCCCACAGACGCATTTAGACTGGTTGACCTTATCACATAATATATGTTCTGTGCTACGGGGAAAACACTTTATTGTTATTGGGAAAACACCACTGTGAATCGATATGAATATCCTTATTAATAATTAAATAAAACACTTTTTAAATAAAATTTATCTGATCAGGCAAAAAATAAAAATCTAATCAGGATCAAGGGCAGCTATATAAGTACCGTGGTTTTCCAAGAGATGGCGCTGCAAGTATGTTTTTAAAGTTGTAAAAAGTTTTAAGCTCCATCCCGCGGCTTTCCCCTCGTTTCGATAAATTTCCCTTATAGCTAAATAGTTTATTTGAACGCTTTTATTACAGGAACAGCTGGTCTGATTTAGTCAACAGGTTAAAATCTTTAATATACCTAATGCGTAGACTTTATTTTATGGTAGATAGAATAAACACAACTTATTTATTTGCTTGGAGTTTTATTAAGTAAATATTCAAACATAATTTTAGACAAAATAAATTTAATACCTAATTACTTACTTAATAGGTTCATCTTTTTACAACTTTATAAATATTATAAACCCAATAATATTAATAATTATTATATAATCTAGAATATCTAGATGATGGTTGCTGAGATGAGTTGTATGTATATTCTATCAGAAATCCAGCACCCGTAACACAAGCTTAGAGCTTACCACGGGGCTAGATGTTGCTGTGTGAATTGTCCAGCAATATTTATTTATTTATATTCTGCTAACTTGCAGCCTTCAGTGTAAGCCTAGACTATAGTATTTCAACACTGGATCTTCAAAAATGGACTCACTATCCACAACCCCATAGCTTACTAGAAAACTCGTATGACGAACTAGCCAATCTAAATACAACTTTAAATATCTATCACCAGGGTTCAAATCGGTGTGACCAAGACAGAATATCCTATATGCATCCTCTCCATACTTTCCTATCCCACACAAATCACTAGCTCGTCGCCATTTTGAAGACACAAACTGATAAGTTAGCCTCCATATCATTGAGCCACGTTTCTTCAACCCTAGCTTATCAAAAAATCGTTCTAGATTCTTCGGCGTATCTTGTAAAACGTCGTATGGAGTAGGATAAGATTGAAAGAAGTCTTTTATGTGGCGCCTGGCGTTTTTCCCTCGTGTTTTAGTGAGGAAAATTGTTGCTATGAGCATTGCCCAAGGGTTTGATGAGAATTCTTCTTCGAACACATAGTGTGGTGATATTGGCATTTCTCTAGGCGTTATGTTAAAGAATGGAGGGATGTATAAAGGTTCTTGTTCTTCAATAGTCAGCTGTGAAAGGCTCAGAAAGTCTTCATCTATTTTTTTGGTTTGACTCGTATTTTCTACATCGAGTGAGTCGACACCAAGACTCGTATCCGTATCATGATTGAAGAATATGCTTATGCATACGTTGTTCATATTCTGAAATCAATAAAAAAGTCTAGTTAAAAACGTCTCGTTATTAACAACTTTAACAAAGCTTACTCTACATATTATGTTATAAATAGTAGGCGAGCGGTTGTGATCCTTGTCCACGTTTGTTTGATCCACTCTACAAGTTTAAAAAATTTACCGAACGGAAGGACTTCCATTTTATGAGAATGGCGTAACAATTAGCTAAATAAATACTATTAGGTTAAGGTACTAATTATAATATTAATATAAATTATAAGTTAGTAAGGAGTATGGCGATGACAAATATCGTGACGTGATAGGTACTAGATATCTAAAATACTTTAAATAGAACCTCAAGTACTTTTAAAATATGTTTGTTTTTGACATATAAGTAAAACCACTTATTTGTTCAGCAGAAAATAACTTGTCTATCATTTGCCACCTCAGAATGTTTTTATTACCACAATAATTGTGTAGTTTATTTATATTTGCACATGTGTTTTATTTCTTGGTACTTGTAGCTAGTATTTCAGCATAATGATATTTTATACCTACTAAGCAAATATGCATTGTGTGCCAAGGTTATGAAAACAGGCTAGAGTCTGTCTAACGAAAGCTGGCACTGGGCATTTTTGCGAAACTTTTCACATGGCAATACATCATGTGTTTCCACCTACGGACATTATGCTCTATAACGGGGTAAAGTCAGGGTGATAAAAAATAATAATACTTGCTAACGAATTATAGTTCACTTTAATGAACACAAGAAGTAATTCTTTAATTTTTTATAAATCATAAATCGGATAAATATACAATTACGTGTGGTACATCCATAAAAATTGGACTTTAAAAGATTAGGGAAAATTGGTCTCGGTGTGTGGCAATAGGTACTATTCCTTGATGTTTTGGTGGATATTAAAAATACATTTTGAGAATTTTGCGTGTTAAAATGCCTCAAACAATCAACGGTAGCGAGCGAAGGCTGTTATTCTGTATGATATCTAAGTATCAGGAGAAGCAGCAGGAAAAAGAAGCTGAATTTCTGCAGAAACAGGATTGTTTACATAATGTGGTTGATTTCCTAAGTTTGTAGTGCACAAACATTTTGATACTTTGATCCCATTTTTGTGGTTCTCGACTTTTATTTTCTTTTTATAATACTGTTGCCTTCTTTTATGATAGCTAAATAGCATTACTACATATTTGAAAAAAGAAACATTTTATTGAAGTAAATTTATGAATTATGATTCAAAATTCTGATTTTGATTACGATGAATAAAAAAAAACTTAAATAATTGAGACTTTTATTTATTACTTACACTAAGATATTTCTAAGATGCACCCTAGGCGTGTAGGTAATCTGAAGAATATTACTTGTTTATATCGGAGTAAAAAAAATATGTAAGGATATTTATTTAGAATAATAGAAAAGTATCAAATTATGTTATTCCAAGTTATCACATTATTTAATGTATTGCCATACTAAATTTTTTTGAATTTGCCGGGGTTTATCAGGGCCATCTTTCGTTAGACAGACTATACTTAACCACTTCTTTACCAACAACTAAATAAAATATTAATTTTAATGCAACATCGCACACAAATCTATGACTTAAAGTAATAAAATTAGTATATTATTGTATTATTTAAAAGATCAGCGTTAATATTATAGACGACCGTGGCCTAGCCGGCAAAGGTCCGACGCGTGAAATTGTCTCGAGCCAAACATATTTTTGATCTGCAAATATTTTTGAGTGTTCTGGGTGATTTATATGTACAATAAAAACGTGTATACATACATGTATATTCCATAAGTATAAACATAATATAATATTATAACCACTGGTAACACAGGTTTCTTTAGCTTACCTTTCGTTATCATATCAAACATGAGTCTTTTAAGTCTAATAAATGTCGATTGTAGTTATTATCTTTACCTAAAACAGTTCCTATAATTTTATTGTCCTCAATGTGATTATGATTAGATGAAATAGGTATTTAATAGTAATCAGCGAGAGTGCAACAACACACTTTTACTGTATTTAAATGAGCACAAACAAACAATTTTATTACGTTATTAAAATTATTATAGTGGTACTTAAATCAAATATTGGTATAGTAGGTTAAGTAAAATGTTAATTCATTTATACAATAGCTAGCTGACCGACCTGCCCTTGGCTTCGCTCGCTTTATTCCCAGGTTTTATCACCTTTGTAAATTTTCATGGGCTGAAACCTAAATCGGCCCAGACGTTTTAGAGTTATTAAATTACAACGAAAAGTGGCTGTGATTTCTCCCCTAGCCCCGTGGTAAGGCGGTGGTGTAAAAACATGTTTTTTTAAGGTTCCGTAGCCAAATGGCAAAAACGGAACCCTTATAGATTTTTTAAGCTGCATAAAAGTATTTACCTCCCCTGAAACCTTGTAATAATTATATTAGGTTTTCTATCTCTTGTAAAACATGTTACCCTATAAGTCTGGGATCCGATAGAACATGGAAATCACTTGATTACTATCAAGCTAATTTTTGGTGAGTAGCTTCGTTTCGATGAGACGCCCAAAAATATCCTATACCCAACTCTCGATTGTGGTAGCTAACAAATATATCAAGGATTAAAAAAATCAAGGATGTAGGACCGGGATAACGGACCACGAAATTTGTAGGACAATAATGTCAGTTAGATTTTATAAATATTAATTAAGTATACAACAAAAAATCAGCTGGTTAGTAATCATAGTAATCATTTAAATTTACCTCGTTTTCGATACATTTTGGAAATGGAGGACTCTTTGATCAAACCATAGGTTTTGTAGGACAAATATGTTTTTATATAATTTAGATAATTATCTTGAGATATAACATATTGTCCTACAAATTTCGTGGTCCGTTATCCCGGTTTTACATCCTTGATATCTCTGTTAGCTACCACAATCGAGAGTTGGGTATAGGATATTTTTGGGCGTCTCATCGAAACGAAGCTACTCACCAAAAATTAGCTTGATAGTAATCAAGTGATTTCCACGTTCTACGGATCCCGGACTATATCAAGTATATTTGGATTTTGACTAAGCCTCATTGCTTGTACACGAATTGTTTATTTTAACTTATTTTATTTGTTTTTATTGTGTCAAAATCTTATTGTTATGACAGGGGTTTTTAGTAGCAAATTTAGCTTGTGACTCCAGAGGTGTATGGTTTTTTAAGTAATTTCAATAAACATTTATTTTATTTATTTTTTGTACCTGTGTTTTTACTTATAAGTACTTCTATATTGTAAAGGTTTAATTTATCCTTTTTATTTTTAACACAGTTTTGTGACAGCAAAAAGTACGATGGAACCTAACAGGAAAAACTTAGGATCAACTGGTTTGGTGCGTGGGCTTGGGCTCTCTACGGAGCCTAATCCATGTTGCATCTTTTAGGGAAAACTACATACTTACACATTCCTTAGTTATTCATATTAATTCATTAATTACAACTTTGAAACATCAGGGAACACTTAGTCACGTCAACAAGCAAGGTATTGACTGTGCATGTTGTAATATCTACTTATGTTCCGTACCTACATACAATCATTTTCGCGTACTCTAACAAATCATACAATACCGAAAACCAAAATAAGTAGGCAAATTGCAACTACTAACAAACGAATCAATAAAATCTTCAAGATTTAACACAGTTTTAAAACCTGACCTGATTGATGTAGGCATAGGCAACAAGTGCCGTTATGCTTATGCCGAGATAAGGATAATGCTCACCATAGTGCTCATAAATTAACTCAAATCCAGGTCACGCTCATTAGTCTTATGAATACTCACATTAAATAAACACATAGACCTTAGCTATTTGCAAAATGCATGCCAAAGGATGCGTGTCCATGGAAAATATTTAATTTATGCGTATCGTTGCTAAGCAATTGGCGGGTAAACGTGAAAAGAAGTAGGCGTTTCGCAGAAAACAATATTAAAAACATCTAAAAAATAACATCTCAATTCTCAACATTGTGTTCAAGCCAAGCCAACACCTGCGTGTAGAAATAAGAAAACAATAAGATGACTAATGATTGAATCGATAATGGTCTATTGTATCTCAACCCAATGTCCATGATACAGTGGCCACTCTATATCATTTATTTATACACATCGCGTGTCACAAATCAAAGAGGAGTTGAACAGCTTTTTCTTCCACCTCACCGGCCATAAGGATGAACAGAACAATCCAGTTTATTGCGAACCTCTACACGACCGAGGACGCACGCCCGACCGCCCTGCGTTTCCGAACGAATAATTTAATTTAAATAAAAAAATATTGTCGCTGGAAAATCTATTCGCGCCAACGCAACACGCGAGTTTTGAAAAACGAACAGTGTTTACAAAACGCTTTCCTTGGCGTCGAGTCAGTTCGATAGTGATTATTTTGAATCGATGGTTCGCGGAAGTGTGCTGTGTGAACTGTAGAAGTTTGTGCGCATTCCGGAAGGTCAAGGAATTCAGGTCGATTTGACGGCCCAGCACTAGCATACATGCAATAAACGGTAAGTGATAGCATAATATTTAGAAAACACGTTCTAGATTATGCAATGTAATATAAACAATAGGCAATAAATCGATAATTTTCGAAATTCTACGTATTGCGCTACATTCCAGTTACCTATCTAAAGTTTATAGGCAGGTAATAGTTTGCCAACTTTCTTCTTAGGTAACTACAGGGCTTGAATAGTACCTAGCAGGTAAAAGGTAGGTAATTTTATTTCCTTTACATGTAATCAAACGAACATAACCCACAATGTGAACATTGATCGAGGAGTCGAAACTAAAATGTGAAATAGGTCTTATTAACTTTATATTATTTTATTGTAATAAGACCATAACTAATTTGATATTTTTATTTATTATCGTCCCTTTTATCTTCATATATATAGACTACAGAGTGAGTATCTGTGCCATCCGTGCTACTACGAAAGTTAACGATATGATGATACAGCACTAATTTCAGTTGCTTTAAAATTGAAAGTTCTTATATTTAATTAGTTTTATGCAAATAACAGTAAACAATTGCAGTCCATGAGGCGGATTTACTATAATGATTTTTAGGTGAATTTAAACTGCAAGGCGACAGGACAGTTGAATGATCAGACATTATCCTACTAGACTAGACCCTTCTAATTCTACTTCTGCGTGAACAGCGACAGCGATTTGTTATAGAGTACATTGTACAGGCCGCTGCCTAAATCGGCTCAAACCTTCAAACCTCAAACCAGATTTTTTACCTGATCCCCCATATTGTAAGGCTTGGGAATTAAAATCGAATGTAGGTATACCTACTTAAGGTTATATTATGATACTAGACATATTAAATTTGTGCGTATAGTCATAAATTTTATTAAAATAAAATAAAAGCGGCACTTGAAAAACAGTTCGGTAACTCTACTATCAAACTATCTGATTGAATCATATACCATGCTATTATTCGTGAAAGTACCTATTCCTTTCCTTTCAGCGTTTCGTCTTAAGTGTTGATAGATTTCTAAATGATAAATACCTAGCAGTTCATTTTATAACGGTTAATAAACTCTCGACGTTTCGACATCAAAATCAAGTCTTATTCAGGAGCAATGAGCGCTCCGCCGTGCTCCGTCTTCTCGCTGCTCGCGCACTTGACAGTTGACCTTTTAGCGATCATTAGAATAGAGCTACAGACCCCTTGACTCAGTTTACTCACAATTACCTCGAAAATTATTAATTGCAATGTTATTGTGACATCACGATAACAATATACTTACCATCATTATTGAAGCTTATAGAGTAGAGCAAACATAATTATTTTTGCTGTATTATGAGATCTTTAATCAATGCAACCGAATTTTTTTTAAAAACAGTTACTACACGTTATAATAATAAAAAGATATTACACTCGCGTTAATGGCTAAATTACAAGTCTACAACCCTAAAATTAATTCACTATCAAATCAACTTACATTGATGTTATTTCGAGTGACTCCCATCTGCCCCGGTGACCTGGCCCGGTACCGGGGCAGATGAGAAAAAAAAGTTGCATCGGGCCCGGTGATGTGTTCACCGGGCCAGATGACACAAATTAAGTGCCATCGTCCCCGGTACGGTGCGCCTTGTAATTTATGAAATACTAAAGGGGCCGTCCATTAATCACGTGAGGCTCATAAGGGGGGGGGGAGGGGGTACGGAAAACATCACGAAACATCACGAGGGGGGAGGGGGGGTCTCGTTAGACATCACGTGTATTAATTTTATTTACCTATTTTTTGTCAAAAAGCGCATTTTCTGAACCGAAATTTTGAAATTTGATTTTTGAATCAAAAAGACATTTTTTAAATATTTTTTTCCAGTCAAAAATAGCCTTTACATAGACTTCCAAAAAATACACGTGATGCAGGGGGGGAGGGGTCCCAAACCTCACCAAATATCACCATGGGGGAGGGGGGGGTCAAAAAATGAGAAAAACGACCTCACGTGATTAATGGACGGCCCCAAATACATACATCTACCTATGAAAGGTACTTAATTAAGTGCTTAAAAAAAGTGGCCAAGGGCGAGTCTTTGGGAGAGTCTCTCGTCCAAACTATTTAGTTTAGAAATAAATGTTGTTTTAAACCTTAATATGATTTTTGAATTTTTTTATAAATTTTTTTTATAAAATCCTAGTGGGGTTCGGAATACATCTACTTACCAAATTTCAGCTTTATAGATCTTATAGTTTCGGAGAAAAACGGATGTGACATACGGACGGACGTTCTGTTTTTGCCATTTGGCAACGGAACCCTAAAAAATGAAACATATTTTTATGTCAACATTGTTTCCATTTTATATTTTTATTTAATGTTACTTATTAATGTATTGTACTCATTAACTAGTCCATGTGATCTTTAGGATTATAAGAAAATAAATGACATAAATCTTTAAATCTACGGACCATGGTAAAGTATAGTATTTCACAATAAAAACTGATTATTGTTTACCAAGCAGTTTGAATTTTAAGTTCAGTCCCTTTCATAGGTAGATGTATGTATTTAGTATTTCATAAATTACAAGGCGCACCGTACCGGGGACGATGGCACTTAATTTGTGTCATCTGGCCCGGTGAACACATCACCGGGCCCGATGCAACTTTTTCTTCTCATCTGCCCCGGTGCCGGGCCAGGTCACCGGGGCAGATGGGAGTCACTCCCGATTTCATTGATGGTATGTTAAATTAAAAAACAAGCAAATAAAAGTAGGTTTGTAATTTCCTGCTTCCTGAATGTAATAACATACTAGTAAATAAAGAATACTACTAAGTTTAAAATATTTTTAAACTTTTTACATTTTCCTTATCTGAAATAAATGTTTTTTTTTTATTTTTTTTTATCACAAACAAGTTTTCCTATGCAAAATAACTTCTAAGAAATGAAGTTTTTGTATGAAATAAATCTTAAAATTGTATGTATCGGTTTATAGAAAATATAATAAAATGTATTAGCGACACTGTGTTATTTTTACACAATATTAAGTTATACTTACTCGCGTTTTTCTTCAGAAATAAGTCCTGAAAAAATCATCTAGATTAAAAATAAAATCGACAAAACCTTATATTTCACACAGAATCAAACAAATGTAATAGGTAATTAATTTTAAAGATTTTATGTCATTTATTTCCATAAAATCCTAAAGATCACTTGGACAAGTCAATAAACACAATACATTATTTATTAAATAAAATAAACAATGGAAACAAGGTTGACATAAAAATATGTTTAATTAAAATTATTGTTGTATTAATATAACTTCATTGGAAATTTTGGTTTTGTTATTTTTAATGTCTTTGGCTTGTGTGAGCAAAGTCTGACATTATTTACCTTAAGTTTTTTTAATAGGATAGTTTGTATAAATTATTTCTTGTAATTGTTCTTTTATCGTTGTTACGGCAGATTGATACACGTCTATACGTAAAAAACGCATAATTCATTTTTGATCAATGCAAATGACCTTTGTTTGAATTTTATGCAATTAAATTATGTATGAACCCGTCTTCTTGCATTTAAGTTAAGTAAATAAATGAGAAATATTAGTACTTAACAAATCACTTCACAAATTTATCTCTTGGTAAAACTAAAACGAATGATTAAATCACTCTAAAAATGTTTAGAGTCAAAGTCCAAATCAGTCGGGCAGACCAACTTAACACAATCACGTTAATTGAGCAAAAAACCCAGTCTATCATTAAGCTTGTGTTTTGATAAAAAGAACTACCCATTAAGTTGGAGTTTCGGAGTGCAAAAAACTATTACGTCACCGAGATGATGAATGAAGTCACTTTAAGCGTGGGTTTTACATCGTCCTAAGGTCCAGGTACAAGTGTGGTACAAGTTTAAAGTGCAAATCCGTACGCTGTTTTCCGGGCAAAAAAAAAGACGCGGTAATAAATCTACTTTGTGTTTTACGCAGTGGGTTGTGAGGTTTACATTTCGTAGTCACGATCAAGAAAACTGATTTTTAAAAAGGAGGAGGTTCTCAATTCGTCGGAATCTTTTTTATGTATGTTCAACGATTACTAAAAGACGCCTGGAACGATTTGCAAAATTATTTATTGTTTGATGGAATAGTTTACTTCCCGATTACGATCAATCCTTGAGAAATTGGTGGAATTCTTAAAATTTATAGAGGCAGTTTGACGTTATTCATTTAGCAGATTCTAAGTACAAAGTTTCCAATTAGTAATTAAGAACTTACATTTGACTTGAACATATTTGTTACATGTAGGTAATACATACCCACCCACCTTGATACATACCAACTAGGTATGTATCTTTTTTACTACAATACCAATTGGATTTATGCATGGACAACGAACTCTTTGAAAACAAATCCTCTGTAGGTACTTTGTTCATAGTTCATTAACATTCATAAGTAGGTACTCCAGTTTAATAAACCAATTATTATGGTTTAATAATAAGGTTCTTGTAGAAGGCTGCCTTTGTTCGACAAATAACTATAGAAATGTTACACCTTTTCAAAAATGTATCATATTTTTACTTTATTTCAATTTAAGGCAACTTTATTTCTATAGTAAATACCACGGGGCTAGATGTCGCTGTGTAAAATTGTCCAGTAAAAAAAAAATGTAGTTTCATTAATAGTAGGTAATTTATCATTCCGTAGTAGGAACTTTTTACCGCGGTAAGATATATTATCACGCGGGCAAAACTATGGTAGAAAAATCTATTTTTCTTAGAGTCAGGGTCATTATAACCGGATGTGACCGTAATAACGGCAAAGTAGTCTAAATCATTAGTTTGCTGTTTTCCCTAAGGAATGAACCGTATAATTTTCAACTAATTCTCTACTAATACTACAAGTCGTACGCCTAGTCACGTAGGAACAGCACCTTGAATTGACTTTACTAGGTACTTTAAAATTAAAATCTTCATAGCAATAACGCATTTAAATATAAATACATAGATAATAAATCCACAGGTGATAAGAATGCTGGTTCTATTTCTATTTTGGCCAACGAATTAGCATTGCTATTCAACTTGGTGATGGATTAGAATTTTCAGATTTTTATAAAAGTAATGTAAATTGTTGTAATCTATGAATACACTATTGAAAGGCATAGATAATAAATTAAATGAATAGATTTTAAATTAGATTTTACACCTATTGTTGGTTTATGCGTAAGACTCAAATTGTAAATACATAAGTAATTACATAAAAACTGTTTGAGTTCCATAATGTATAAATAAATAAATTTTAGATTGCTATTCATCTACATCATAATCGCAACAACCTATCATAAAGTCCCACTACTGGGCGCGGGTCGCCTCAAAAAAACCCATTATAGGTATTGCGGATACTTTGCATTGCTTATTTTTGGGGTTGGTGATTGCAGTAAGTTGGTACTTGGTACAGTACAAATAACGACGCTGATCGTCTAGCATATTAATTTACGTTTGGGGTAGTACTATTCTTAGGCTGACACTGGCACCATCCTTGTAATCTGAAACTTCCGCAATTTCATCTGATAATGTGTTCTTTACTTCCTCACAAGCTCCTATCAGGTAAATGTCATCTCATGTTTCTAATACGAGGGGAAAAAACACTACCATTTGCATAAGATGTGATGTGTCTTATAAGTAGTTTTAATTACACTGCGCGTTGCGAATTATTTTCTAAAACATAGAAAAATATAGGTAAATCTATATTTTTATATCTATATTTTTATACCTAGGTATTTCTATGTTTTAGAAAGGACTTAGCAAAATAAAATCGTGTTAGTCACACTATTTATGAAGTCACATCAATTCTATTTCAAAATAGTCTGTATCTTTTTGTGACAAAGATATAAAAAATGGAATACTCTACCGTTATTCCCCGCCTCATTGCTACCACAAAAAATCGTATCTTTTTGCTACTTTTATGTGAACGATGTATCTAATAATCCGTTAGATGTCGGATAGTTGAAATTACCGAGTTGCTAAACCTGATTATGCCTAACAACGAAGTAGTGAGATGTCATAAATTATTATTATTGATGAAGCAGAAGTCATTTACATAAATTAAATTTGCATATAATAATAAATCTGCAAGGGTCGGTCATGGAGTAAATTTGTTTTCAGTATTAATTAAATTAAACACAGGACATGTCAACGGGTTAAGAATAATAACAACGGGCGGCCTAGACCGGTCATTGAGCCACTAGAGACGATTAGATGCGGCAAATAAACGTCCATCAACAACCATTTTGTTCTTTATTTCATTTTTACATGGTTAAAGCACATTATGACTGGTAGAGTTTTGGTAATAGTAAGGATGTAAGTAGGTATGCGTATCTATACTAATATTATAAGGAACCAGAAACCGCCGCCTGGTGCAATTAAAAAAAATTTGGATAGTACATTTATATATATCGAAGAAGGAATACAATACTTACTCTTTATTTAACACCAAGCTTAATAACTATAACTATGTTGAATACGTTAAAAAACGCAAGCGAAGCTGTCGGCGGATACTTGTTAATATCGACTTCTCACTTGCATTTTCAATTTAAAACAATTTTTCACACATCGAGAATACACAAACGCTTGAATTTCACGCATTCAAGCGATAAGGTGGCATGTGAAATCACAACAGAAAATAATGTAAATTGTGAAAGGATAATAACTTTAAAGACTTCTGTGGCACAGCGGGCGAAGGTCTGCCTGAGACGCGCTAGGGTGCGGGTTTGATTCCTGCCGCGGGACAAAAACGAGTATCTGGGTGTTAATATATGTATAACTAGCAGCCCCCGCGAACTTCGTCTCGCCATATACTTTTATTTGCAACTATATCCATACTAAATTTCATCCAAATCGAATTATCCTGCGTAAGCATATATTTTCCCGCGGAAGCATTTAATTTGTTACGCGATAAAAAGTCTCTCGCCATATACTTTTATTTGCAACTACCTATCTACATACTAAATTTCATCGAAATCGAATTTTCCCACGTAAGCATAATATTTTCCCGTGTAAGCATGTATTTTCCGCGGTGAAAAGTCTCTCGCCATATACTTTTATTTGCAACTATCTTCTGCATACTAAATTTTATCTGAATCGATTTTTTCCGCGTAAGCATATATTTTTCCGCCGAAGTATGTATTTTTCCGCGGTAAAAAGTAGCGTATGTTAGGATTAGGATATTACATATTACATTACATTACATTGACTCTTACATGGAGTCTACATCGCATGCTGGCTAGCTGAGCGCGGTGAGCGACAACCTCGAGACTTTTTTCTAATACTTGCATTTTTAAACTCGTGATATCTTCCGAATGAAATGTCCGAATTGAATAATTCAAAAAGTTATAAAAAGGTATTAAAGCCGTCTTGAATATGAAGTAATTTATTTTGATAAGGATTAATACCAAGGTACAAATGAAGACCCTTTCAAGAGGCGGCATATATAAATTAATATTTTAGAATAAAAAACTGCTTACTGTGACATAACTATAATATTTAGACATATGCTGTCGCGACATTTTTTGTAGATAATGATGAGTTCCGCAAAGTCGTAGTACATGATTTTGTTCTATCATCAATAGTTTTCGC
The DNA here is from genome assembly GCA_963691955.1 of Chloroclystis v-ata. Lineage (NCBI taxonomy): Eukaryota > Metazoa > Arthropoda > Insecta > Lepidoptera > Geometridae > Chloroclystis > Chloroclystis v-ata. The sequence goes on along the minus strand of OY829902.1, from coordinate 14,310,362 downwards.
AGCGCACGCGACGTAAGGAATTTTTCAGGTCATTTTTTTACACCTTATGTTATATTATTGGAGTTTTAGTAAGGATCCCTAATTTTTTTTAAATATAATATAGCCTATGTTACTCGGGGATAATGTAGCTTTCCAAAGGTGAAAGAATTTTTGAAATCGGTCCAGTAGTTTCGGAGCCTATTCGTTACAAACAAACAAACAAACAAACAAACATACAAACAAATCTTTCCTCTTTATAATATTAGTATAGAAGTATAGATAACAAAAAAATCTAGCATTTGTACCCCGAGCTTAGAGCTCACCAAGGAGCCCAGATGTTTATTGTATAAAAATTCCGATTATTGTAAATAAATGCACTTATTACGAGAATAAAGCATGAACATGGTACAATTCACGTTAAAGTAAATAATTACAACAATGATATTTATAAATCACGTGTTTTGCAGCCATGACTTCATGGCAGGTAGGTACTGTATGACTGGAGGTACTTGGATAATGTGAATTAAAAAATCAATATATTTTATCTTTGCCATATAAAGATAAATAAATAAAATATTAATTTCCTAAGAATATTTCACGAAACAAAAAAAAACTAAAAAAGTCGATACACTAATAGTTTTATTAAGTTCATAATTCTCGAGTTAGCGATAAATAAGTCAGAACCGGATCACAATCTGTCGTTAAATCATTTTACATTTTACAAAACATTGTTACGCAAGCCTGTTTGTTATAACATCCATTCAGCTCACATGTCGATAACGGTATGGTGACACGCGGAAACAGTAACACAAGCACAACCTAATGATTATAAGTGGCCGGATTCCATTACATTAGACACCCCTATTTACGTTCCTACCGGTAAAACACGGGGAGTTCTCTCAAGATGATACAGATTAGGCCTAAATTTCCCACGCTGGCCAAGTGCGGTTTGGTGAATGTTACATATCCTTCAAACTTCTCAAAAGCTCGGATTCTACACAATGCTTGCCTATAGAATTTTCAAGAAGAAAATCCAAAGGTGTGTTGCGGGGTTAGGAATTAAAGTAGAGTATGCTCACACTTAGAAAACACGGCTTTCATATCTTTAAAGTCTAATATTTTTTTACTGAGTACCTAACAAAATTATAGTCACTCATGTGTAATTACTAGATTGAACTTTATAAGAGGAACAGATATAACCCTGGACCAAAAGTGGATATGAATTGTAGCACAAAATGATATTTTTAAAATGTATCGTCCAGCAATATTTATTCAATTTTTTTTATTACCTATCCATCTGAAGCGACTATACCTATACTATACCGACTTTATCACGAAAAGCCGGATGCAGCACACAACACATTGATAACTGCAGTTTAACATACCTGTTAGAACAAACGTGAAACATTACATCTCCCATTGCAAAACGAAATACTTCCTTGATGAGAAACAACTATCGATTAGCTTAAGGTCATTCTGTTTTTATCTTTAAAGTACAAATATTTTAATTTTTTTCAATTTTTATTTTAACAATATTTGGGTGTGGGACATTTTTAAGTATAGGTATAATAGGGTTAGGGTGATAGAGAATACCACTCACATCACAGTTCATGGTACGATATCGTAAATTAAGGATTCATTTTAAATTTTAACGTGATATTATATTACTACTTAGGAATTTAAGTATATAAGACTCTCTTTTAAGTATATACTAATAGGAACGTATTTCAAAAAGATGTCACTAAATCAAAAATAACTCATACAAAAGAGATCTGATGAAGAGTTTGGGCTTCATACCCACATTGTATAACATAATCTGAAGCAGGAATTTGTTGATGTTAAATACCTACTTATACGCAAAAGGTGAGGGAGTAGAAAGTAGCCCAAGACAGCTTTCAATGGCCCTTATATAGTTAGTCTTAAACCTTATCGCAATTACATAAGAGTGAAAATTGATCCATTGAAACGAGGCAATGAAAACACAATCAAGTTTATCTGGTCAAGTCTGGAAAATGTCATAACGAAAAAAATCAAGAAGAAAGTTACTTGATGTTACATAACTTATATCCAAATTTAGAAGTCAGTAGAAGATTCTGATAATATGTAGCTGCTAGGTACCTATGATACATCCCTGCAAGGTATTTATACTAATGTCTACTAGTGCCCGTAACTCTGTCCACAGAGCAAGAATTTAAATAACATATCCTGTGACTCAGAGGTCTTATGAAATTATAAAAAGAATATAATGAAATAATAAAAATATGGTATCTAATCTATTATTATGTTGATGTGTTATGTGAGTCTAATTTATTTAACTTTCACAAAAAAAAAGGATTTTTTTTTCAGTTTGCCCATTTGTCCAAGATCTAAAGGAATTGGTAACATAAAATATACATAAATTTATTTTTATATAGATTGCAGACATACCTATTCAATATGAGAACAACTCATTATGGTAAACCATGTGAATAAATAAGCTATATGCAAATGCTACAGCCAAATGATGGTAGAAATACAGATAATGCAATTTCAATATGTCATAAAACTATGCAATGAAGTTATGAACCATTGTTCAAACTTATAAAGTGGCAAACCAATGTTATCATAATATATATAGGTACATTATTTTATACCACAAAATAAGAATATAAACTATAGCCTTATTATTGAGATGTATCTTAATAATGTAGGTAGGTCCTACCATCAATTCTTCAAGCATCTTTATAGGCATTTTTATTTTGTGTAAAGTTTTATTTTTTATTGCTTTTCATCTTATTTTTAAGTAAGGAAAACTTTAAATTTAAGCATATAATTTTGCGTAAATACTGTTTTTATTTAAAGCTAGTCCTAAAATAAGACAGAGATGTTTTTTTATATTCAGTAACATTGTGGATTCACTTTACCATAAACTTAGCTTATCAAGTTATCAAAAATACATTTTTGTTTTGCGTAATAAGACAAAAACCAAAAGGGTAAGCAAATATTGAAAGATCTCTGGTTTAACAAGTAAAAATATTAATTAGGTACCTACATAAAAGTTTTCCATAAGTACCTGAATTGTATGGTAACTGCTGTTCTTGGAAGTTCTATCACGTATCATATAGGGAAAACGGAGATTATTTCCATTTCACAACAAGCATTTCTTATGGGAAAATCCCAAGAATCAAGTTCCAACGTAACATTTAGTAAGTAAGCTCAACAGCAACACAAATTAATATTTTATTTTAATTGTATTGTATTGATGTATTGTAAACAAACAAGCAAAATCTAAACGTAAACATACAGGTCATGTCATTTGTTCCAGTTTTTTTTTAATTTTGAAAGTGATTGGACTTCATCACATTTTTCATACTGTTTCTTTCTTTCTCATTAGTTTATCATAGGAAAGTATGGCACCTGTCTTTGTCTTATGCCAAACAGTAACATTTCGTATCAAAACAACCTTTGCATTCTCCACAGGCACATATAATCTCGATCGCCACAATCTAAAAGAAGAAGAAAAAGATAAAGATTTATGAAGATAAGATCAATCCATATCCTTAGAGGTCTACCTGTGAGGTCTACTAATCTAGGTGATGTGCTATGGATGTGGGCCATCTATTCCTTTCTATCTAAAACAAGAAAAGAACATTTGATTAACAAATGATTGACAACTGTTTAATATAACTATAACTATTACCTAGCTATGCCTGTTCTGTTTCCTAATTATAGTAGTTAGTGGTTTAAGTAGACCAAAGTGAAATCGGAATGAAGCGCGCCCTGCTGACTAGGATAGATCGTCATAAACTTACTAGAAAATAGGACCTTATTAAACAACAGGTTCGCAATACAAGTATTATTAAGATTAGGTCATTTTATAATACCTACTTCTACTTAAGAAGTTAATTAGTTAGATATAGATTCAGTTCATAAACTTAAGTACCAATATAATTCTCATGTAAGAAATATTGTCATACCTACTAGGTACCTACTAAGCACTACCTTGTTTTTTTTATATAGGCAGGAATGTACCTATGTATCTACTTAACTTTAACGATTTTTTATTTTGTCTACAGATTCATCAACAATGCGTTTAATTACAATCAACGAGAGTTTCAGATAAAGATTGTCAATATGTTGGAAGTACCAGATAATGTAAGTACCTACCTACTTACGACCTACTTTAAAGATTGTAGCATTAATTTAGTTTTAAAATAGTCGTAATAGTAGTCCAGGCAAGGTTTAAAAGGTAAGAAACTAAGAAAATATGGGAATAAAGCGGACGAAGCCTGCTTATTTCTATGTAAAAGAAAGTCGTGTTAGTTACACTATTTATAACTCAACAACGGCTGAATTGGGCTGAAAAAGCTTTCAATAAAATAATAGGTTTATCTTTCCGCGGGAAAATGTACCTATTATAACTCGGGCAAAGCCGCGGGGCGGAGTTATTAAGTCAAAGTCAATTATTTTTTAAATAAATATTGGTAGACAATCTATTAATTAATGTTATGTGTTTATGTGCTATAGGTATAGGAATATACCAACCTGTTTACATAATAATTATCTTCTTGCTTATTATCTATACATTCTTGTTATAAGGAAGGAAATTAGGATTGCAAAAATCATAAAATAAAAATCCCAAATGAAACTGTCCTATGCGTAGGTATATGTATCTACTTCAAATTTAGAATTCCACGCACGCGCGGGAATCCCATGCGGGTGAATTCTACTTTCAAATAAAAAAAACTTTGCTCACTGAAAGCTATGTACTAAAATTGAAGTTAAGAACAATTATACATTCTAAATCTAATACATAAATATCAATGCCATTTTTCGTTGTAATTTTATAACTCGAGAACGGCTGGGTCGATTTAGGTGCTTTTGATTTATAATAGTCGTAGTAGCCCAGGGAAGGTTTAAATGTGAGACAAAATGGGATTATAGCGGGTCACAGATTAATAACCAACAGCGGGTGAAGCCGCGGGAGGGTCAGCTCGTAGGTAATTTTAATGAACGTAGTTTTTGATTTGACACACTTTAATTTTTTTATTAACTCTCGATCACGTACAAGCTACAAAATCTCTCTTACAAGATAGGTTTACTGTCTTTCTCAACATAAGTTAATAATATTGAGAAATAAATTTCCATGCCCAGTTTTCATACAAAATGGTATGTATGAAACCTGGACATCAATGCACATTTCAAAATTTACATTGACAATGCGTCATCTCGCGATTTGTAGTTCATTGTGATTGTTTAAAACGACGTCCATAGATTCACAGTACTCAGTATTTTCATACGAGCGGCATCGACGGACTGATGAGTGGTTTAATACATAATAACAAAACAGCTGGGAAAAAATCGCGAACTGTGGTGAAAAAAAAAAGTTGCAGTTCGAATTTAAAGTTTCGAAATTCAAAATGTGAAAGTGTGTGTGAAATTACCTAAATTCTAAAATTAAGATTACTAAATATTTAAATTAGTGTCATCGTTCTCGGGATTCAAAATGCACGTTAAGGTATGAACAATATTTTTAACCCTAAAGCTAGTTAGCTGAATGAAATTCAAATGGTTTGTTTGTCTTTATATCAAAGGCAAAAAGGCGGAATATTTGAAGATTTGGTATATAATATACCTAATATATATAATGAATATAAATAGTTTTACAATAGCGTTGGCAATAGAAGCGTTTTGGCTAAGTGGTAGCACATTCGACTTTCATTACAAGGGCATGGGTTTACGCCGGCGCGCTTTCTGGATTATCCTTCTTGCAAATTGTATGTTCGCTTAAAACTGCTCTAACGGTGAAGGCAAATATAGTGAGGAAACCGGCATGTTCTGAGAAGGTACTTTGAAAAGTTTGGAGGACCTGTGACTGGGTACTAGATCAAACAATACGCCACAAAGATATAAGTATTTTTATTTTATTTAAAGCACAAACAGCTATAATATCTTAAAACGAACCTTCTCAATAAACTACAAACCAATTTAATGTTCTCGCATATTGAATTAAAGAATATAAAAACAAGAATATTAAAAACAAATTATTAAGAAGTTATAGATACTAAATTAACACCGGATATAGGTACAAAAATGACATGATTTTTTATTATAAAGAAACACTCAGAGCACCCGAATCAAATATCTTGCGATCGTACAAATATTAGTCCTAGGGCGGGAATCAAATGTAACCAAATATTTACCACAGAGATCGTCTAAAAATTCCATCTTGTTTGATGTTTTTGTTACTAACCAATGAAAACTATACAGGGCGTCCCACGGCCATGCCACATGGAGGGAAAGTACATTAAATAATGTAGATAGAACATTTTACTGAAAGAAGACTTTATTTGAATTTTAAAAACAAATAAAACTGCATTCATAGATATTTAAATAATTACATGGTTTAACCGGGAGTCGAACCAGTTACACGAGAAAAATAATTATCCTTTATCTTTATCACACCGATTGAAAGGCTTCATCATAAGGATTATTTTTTTCTAAATAACATAGTGTCAAAAATAAAAGGAGGACCATGAATTTTAACATTTCATGTGAAATTTAGTTCAGCTGGCAAAGCTGGCATATCCGTAAAACAAACAACTGTTAGCACTTGAGAAGTACGCATCATTTCCCTATTATAATCTAAGTGCATGATAAAATGATAAAGAGATACGTAATTAGTATGTATCTGGTTGTAATGTAATTAGTATGCAACAAGTCGAGCCGTATCCTGACCCGAAAGACGCGTAAACTATTTTGTCCATGGCAATGCGGCTGGCTGATTCCTGAACTAAATTTCACATTAAATGTTATAATTCATGGTCTTACTTTTATTTCTGACACTATGTTAGTTAGCAATAAAAAATCCTTATGATGAAGCCTTTCAATCAGTATGATAAAACTACAGGATAATTATTTTTCTTGTGTAACGGGTTCGACTCCCGGTTAAACCATATAATTATTTAAATATTTATGAATGTAGTTTAATTTGTTTTTAAAATTCAAATAATGTCTTCTTTCAGTAAAATGTTCTATCTACAATATTTAAGGTATTTTCCCTCCATGTGGCATGGCCGTGGGACGCCCTGTATAAAACTGTACCTAACGTTACTTTGACATGCATTCCAGATTTGTAATATAATTGGATATGCATCGCGTTTGCATCAACTTAGACGAATTTTAGAACGATAACTAGGTACATAATTAAGACCATAATTGACCACTAGTTGACATAACTAGTTGACCCGTCTGCGGCTTCGCTCGTGGTAACTTTTTAAAATTTCTCACCTAAAAAACCTTTCCAGGACTACTACGAATATTATAAGACCAAAACAAGCTAAATTGACCCGGCCGATTACGTTTTTTAGCAAGACTATCGAAAAGCAATTGATTTTTTTATAAATATGAAGAAGATTTCTAGCCGACCCGCAGACAATTTCGCTTACAATTTTTACGTTATCTATGTACATATAGTTTATTTAATATAGCATATAGCTTTCCACAATACTTTCCAAAAAGAATATATAATATAAGTATATACTTATATTCTAACCTACACTGTTAGAACTTATAAAATCGGACCTAAGGTTCCTGAGATTCGGCGTTCAAACAGACAAACAAACAAACTCTACAGCTTCATAATATTCGTGTATGTAAATACACGCACTGTCCGACCGACAAACAGAAAATAGCAAACCAATGCTGATTAGAGAATGCGGTTTATCGTAAACCAATTCTGAAAATAAAATACTTATTAGGATCTGAGCCAATCTGCATAATTCTTGAAACTCGTCAAGCACACTTTAAAATTTTTCGTGAGTACATTATTCAATATTATAACAACGCGGTCACACCTCATGAAAACGACTTCACTTGATTTTTGAAGTCGAAACGTCGATAGTTTACTAGGACATATTATAATACGTGGGTAAGGTTTTAAATTAAAATACCTACTTGCGTTTAATTTACTCTAACATATCACTGTCTAGGTCTTAGTAAATAATTTGATAACTGCAGAATAAATATAGGTACTTAATGTTTTGCCTACTAGACAAAGAGTGGAAAGATAACAAGATAATGTCTTCCGAGACGAACGCCATTTACTTTTGTTATTATAAATTATACGTAACTAGTTTTCCGTCCTGCGGCTTCGCCCGCGTTTTACACTATAAGCTCACACAGCCCGAGACCTTTCCAACGAATTCAAAATTGTGAAAATCGGTTCGTGCGTTCTGGAGTTATAGCTTCAGGAAGGAAAACCCGACTTATTTTTATATGGTAGAAGATATAAATAAGTTATATTGCCTAAGATGTTTATTGTCTTTAACAGGCCTACGTATTTTCATTAAAAAGACTTCAACGCGTTTCCAGAATATCAGACCAGGCATATTTTTTTTCATATTTTATGAGATACTATTGTGGTTCCAGTAAGTATCCGATTATAGTGTCCAAAAGCTGCATGGAGCTTTTTTATCAGAAAAAAATATCTGCATTCTAAACTTATGTACCTACCGATGATAAATTGTTTGATATGATAAACGCTTAGGTATTACCATAAAAACCAAAATAAACAGAAATAGATTACTTAAACGTAAAGTGCTAAATTTGTTTTATTGCTTTTATCTATTTATATACATTCATTGACCAATTAACAAGTTCGCTACGTCTCGATAATTTTCGGCAGAACTGATGTTCGTATTATAATATCTGAGTTTCCAATTGAAGGGCCCAGTTCCAGAAGTCCCTTAGTCCAAAAACAACATTTTGAGATATTTGACTAAGTTGATCAAAAAATGTTCTGGAAATATTTGTGTTATGAACCTAGGAAAAATAAAAACACCGTTTATTAGACAAAAAATCAACCTTTATTTTAAAGTAAGGAACACGTACATAAACATTATAATTTCTTAACCATTAAATTATTAACTATTTGGACTTAGGTTCGGAACGAAGGACTTAGGCACTTATTCTTATATTTCTAGGACTTAGGAACTTTTATCAGTTGACAATTGAGATCACTTAACTAAAATGTATGGCATACAAACAACTCAGACTTTTTAAAATATATCTAAAACTACCCTCAATTTATTCGACTTCCTCGTCATTATCAGTTTCGCCTACATCAGGCAGTGTATTAACACCTGCAATTATGTCTTCATAATAATATTTTTCACTTTCAGGGACAAATGAAAGAAGATGTTTCACATCCTTGATTTTTCCTGGCTTTAGTGGTAATGAAGCTTCATAAGCATCTTCTGGTTCTCTTCGTATCCGACACGATAAAAAGCAAAAGACTTGAATGGTCCTGTCATGAAATTTTCATTGGACTTAGGGACTTAAAGCAAAAGACATGAATGGTCCTGTCATGAAGATTTTCATTGGACTTAGGGACTTCTTCTACTTAGGGACTTTTCATCTTGAAATCTTCGTAACGTCCAAAAATAAACTATCGTTTAAATGCACATAGGAACTTCTTTTGGAAAAAAAATCAATCAATTATAGCATAGTTTTGAACGCAGAATTTGAAAATGTTGTCAGATCAAAAAATCCCTAAGTGGACTTAGGGACTTCTGGAACTGGGCCCTTCAATTACTCATCAATAATTACCATCATTGACGTGGCTATTACCTAGTAACGTACCTACTTGTAGTTAGGTACAAGTTTATAACAAGATGCTATTTTTGATAGATCAATTCTGGGAAGTAATAATATTTGTTCCAGCGTCTGCGTGGTTGGTCTATTTAAGTATCATAAAAATATCTATCTTTGTATGAATATTATATTAAGTAGTTAGTATAGTAGTCTTTTCCATCCAAAGGTTGCCTGGAAGAGATCGCTCTTTAGCGATAAGGCCGCCCATTGTACTTGTTTCTTTTATTGTATTTTTTATTTTTGTTTGTTTGTTTTGGTGTGCAATAAAGTGTTTTGTATTGTAAGTATATCAGATTATCTACTTCCCGTAACACAAACTTCGAGCTTACCACGGGGTTGCTGTGTGAATTGTCAGGCAATATTTATTTATATGGAGCTCTATTCTTAGGTCAGCACCACACGCTCTGAAAATAGATAGATTTTCATAGCTAAACGTGGTCACAGACAACTAAACATCATTTTCATGTCAGTGTGGGAAAATATAGAGTGTTATTTGACTGATTGCTGTGTCGATGCGTCCTCTACAATTATGATGACAATGACATTGCATGAAGAGCCATTTGAAGGCCTGTGATGTGAGTTAATAGGTTTACATAAGTAGTATAAGTACCAACTGGTTTTTATAGTTATCTGTCTTTTATGATATATATCATTTACTTTTACCGACTGAAATTAAGATAAAAATTCTAAGTGCCTACCTACCTACCTAGGTAGAAATACTTTGCACCTATTGAAAATCTTTATTAAGATTCTTTAGGAAATGACCTTCTCCTAAGAGCAGCTTATAATATCCATGTTTGTCATTTGCGGCGCTTCAGAGGAATAGAAAGCTTTTTTAAGATTGTATAGCAAAGCAACATTACTTAGCATGGCAGGATCGTTTACCATCCATATGAAACTTCATAAAAAAAAACCATAAAAGCCGATTATACTTACAAACTTTCTACCTCGCAACTTTAAAAGTAGCCTTATGTAGTTAAATCCTACATTCGAATAACGAAATAAACCAAATCCGTTTAGACAAGTAACATACACATACATAAAACGTTCGACCTTAATAGTGTGTGTGCGTTCCATTTCCAATTTGAATTTATATGAGTGTGTGTATTCCATTTTCAAACGTCCTCAATCTGCCTCCAGGTTTCCGAAGCAAGCTTCGTGACGTCAGCAGAAGAGTTGACCCGCGTGGACCAGTGCACGCAAACGCCACCGAGTGGGAAGTCCCGTCCGAAGACCTTACAAAGGTACAACACTACCGACCACCTATTCCACACGAGGCGCAAGGAGCGCCCGGGCAGCTTGGGCCTCAGCGACTCCTACCCAATAATTACACGGAATGGAGATGGCTATTCGAAGTAAGTTGTGTTAACTGGATACTGGCTTTTTAAATGCTTTACAGAGTTTACAGTGTCTCTGACGGTTTTGGGGTTAATTCGCCATCAATAACAATCAGAAGGGGCGGTGGTATGCATGAAAGGTATTAGAAATAAAAACAAATAAAAACGCCATATTGCGGGAAGTCCCGTCCGAAGTCAAATTAAAACAACTTGCAATATTTTAGTAACTTCTGTTTTCCGCAAAGTTACTTTGTGCTTGGTTATCTGAGTTGTGGTGGCAAGGTATTTAGGAGTTATTTGACTTATTTGCGTAGCACCGTCTACGGATGGGATTTCATGGGATACATGCGTAGCTCGTAGCACCCTCTACGACAGGGGAACGTTATGCTACGCCCGCTACGACAGGGAAAGGTGATGACAACAAGCTATGTAGGAAACATATCCATCTAGCCATGATAAGTTTATAATATTATAAGACAATAGAATGATCGAAATCTTCGATGAAATTTAGAGTTTATTTAAAACCCCACCGGCCAGGAAAGGTTAAATCCAATAAATTTTGATATCCACTACACAAACTTTACATAAGTATCTAACAAATCAAATCTTGTTTTTTTTTTACTTTTTATAGTAGCTTACTAGATCTTGTCAGAAAGCGAGTAAATATACATATAAATTAACCTAACGTATGGCCATACCTATATGTGTAATTACGTATGAATGATGAACAAAGGAATGCTTCTAAACCCTGAAAACAGATGACACTTTACAATGACTAAGACTAATTATCCGTAATTTCAGGTAATTTCTAACTGCAGTTACGTAGTTGCAATGTACTTTACGTTTTCACATAACGTACATGTAATTTATATTCCCACTGATAGTACACTGGGATCTCTTAACGAAGTATTAGGCTTTAATTCATCACGCTGGCCAAGTGCGGGTTGGTAAACATGTCCTTCAATCTTTTTAAAGTTTTCAGAACATGCTGGTAACATGCATTTCTTACGATGTTAGCCTACACCGTAAAATTTTAGTAAATTTGCTTTTGATAGTTATCTAAATAATCACTGTTATTTCATCAACGAATAACATTTAGGTACCTACTAGTACAATAGTTTTTTGTTAAACATCATTCCGAGAATTTCCTTGTTAGAAGTTCGGATAAAAACATCACTATTATTATAATCTAAGGTGGTAATTTTGCATGCTTGTTTCGTAAGAATAACGACTACGCTACTTTACAAATTATGTTTTTTCCAAGTTTTTCCACATGAAATGGGTATTGTACCTACTTGTAATCGATTGCTCACCGTGATTGATGGCTTAATACAATAGTAAATAAATAAATATTGCTTAACAAGTCACACAGTCAAGTAGTCAACAGCCTCGTGGTATGCTCGTAACTTGTGTTTCGGAATAGGAACCTTCTTGCAATTCAAAAGGAAATTACTCGTACTAAATTATGCCATTGTTCAGATATGTGTAATATAAATCAATGATACTCGCAGCCTACATTATTATGAATTGTAGAGAATACCCGATTAAACATATACGTTGCCGGTAAAGTACTACCTACTAAACTTTAAAATCGAGTCCAAAATTAGTGCTCATAAAATAAGTAGATAGAAGCGAAACCTATAAAAGCTGCCAGTTCACGAAACTGGACCGTCTAGCCGTGTAGGTATGTCCGAAGGCTTAAATGATGATGATGACATCCCATAAAAGTAAAACATAAAATAGTTAAACATAGGTAAAACATCCATAATGAAAGCAATGTCAATTCAGTAGGTTTATGAATTCATATCTGAAAATTATATCTTAGCTACTTATATAGTCCACAACACATCTCTTGGTATTTACCTCCTCTCAAGAACAATCTTTTTCTTTACATAACCGACTTCAAACCTTATCAAAATAAATATTTGTACCAAGCGCCTTATACACGCGTTACAGCATTAATTTAGGCTAAGTTTAGACGTTCAGGTGCGCTTGCTTTATCTGCATTTAATAAATGTACCCTCTTAAAGTTTTTCAATGCGTTAAAGCGTTTCAAGACCTAAAAAATAAAAAGAAATAATGTATTAAACGAATTTACCTTCACTAAAGTGCTATCAACTATATAATAAACCTCGTGAATTTTTCGAAATTTTATAAAAAGCACCCATTATCTGCGCTTAAATCTACAAAAAAACTATTGTTTTACTTATTCAGCAATTGATTCACAAGTTTTAATTTTTCTCCTTGTCATTTTAAAATATCTTCAAATACTGTCTCAAACAAAACTTACACTAGTATACCACATCACGACAAGTTTGTTTAGCGCAGATAGTAGTTGTAATAGCTCCGTCCGTATGCCCATCTGAATTTAGCCTTACAAAAATTGTGACATTTCCTTCGTAGAATTGGCAGCAGTTTCGTTGTAAAACGCGAGAAGTGTTCCCACTCTCCTCGGTTATTTGACCATTGTATTAAATACCTATGTTAAAAAATACGTATTTTGAGGGTAGTTTAAACTTTATAGTGAAAGGTGTTAAATCTATACTGTTTTTTAACTAAAGTCAGTAAACATTGAGGCAGTTTAGTTCATGTTATTAGTGTTTGAAGTCAAGTTCTATTCTTTGGTTCTATGGCACTGTGCCAGGAAGACAGAGTTATATTGTTATTTTTTATTGTTCAATCAATTAAGTTTCTGAAAAAGGAAAAGTAATTACTTTGTAAGTATTGCATGGAATTTAGATCGTCGAAATTAAGTCAAACATAATTTCTTTCAACAGACGAAGAGTTTGAACTTTGTGATCAGCGCTGTATTAGCTAAAGCTAATCCTACAAAATTAAATATACGGCACAATAACGATTCTAATGATTATTAATTTTATTTGTGCTAGTAAGACAGTGGAACTTGACACACATTTTTAAGCACCTAGTCTGTTTTCCTTTGTCTGTCTAGCTGAACTAGAAATATAATATCGAGTTATCTACGATGATATAAAAGACAAACAGTATCACGTGACAATCTTCTATTAGGTATTCATTCAATACCTATATTTATTTCAAACATAGAAATTTAGATTTATTATAATATAAACAGTCTAAAATGATTTTGATACATAATAGACACACAAAAATGTATTCACGCATTCAAGAAGCGTTCTAAAGAACCTAGGTATAGTAAAACCATTCTAAAAATGAACTCCCCTCCACAAAACCGTGATGATTTCAACGTGTGAGAGGAAATACAGAAAAACAGAATACACAGAAAAAAAAACAGAATTCGGTGGAGGGGCGTTCATTTTAGAAATGGTTTTACCATACTTATACTTAAGTTCGTGGACGAAAACTACGAAATGTATTGCATTTTTTTCAAGCTTTCTGATTTAGCTATAATTGTTGTAATATTCTTCAAGTGGTTATTGTCACAGTTCCAGGTTCAAAGTCGTGACCGACAGCCCCACAATCTCCGTGACGCCTCCGCACAGCCTCGAGTACATGTGTTCTAAAGGGGCCGTCAGTGGCAGCGCCACTCCCAACGGCATGTCCAATAAGACAGCTACCACCGTGCTGCTCAGCCCTGGCTACCTGCAGTCGCATTGCCAGTGCAACCAGTCTATGAAGGTGAGTCAGTCATTCTAAACTTAAACTACATTTCACTTTCAAAATTTTCGTGAGTTATACCTACTATTCATTTTGTACAACGGGAATTACTCACGTATTTACATAGGTGTTAAACAACTCTCGACGTTTCGACTACAACAAGAGCAGTCTTTATCAGGAGGAGTGAGCGTCCCGCCGTGCCCCGTCTCCTCTCAGGTCGCGCGCGCGGTTCTCACTGCGGGCGATATACCGGAGCGCGCGGCTGCTCAGCGGCCTGACCACCTGCCTGGCTTCCGTGTCTTCATGGTCTTCTGGTCAACATAGGGCCGTTGCCTTCGTCTGGTGATACGATCAGTGCAGTGTGTTACGCTACACAAGTTGGAGAAGATGACAGTAGTGACGAGGAGGCGAACGTTCATTCGGTGCCAGCAACTACATCTGTTGGTAGCGCGCGCCAACACGAACCGCCTCTACCCCCACCACCGCCGCTGAGCAGCCGCGCGCTCCGGTATATCGCCCGCAGTGAGAACCGCGCGCGCGACCTGAGAGGAGACGGGGCACGGCGGGACGCTCACTCCGCCTGATAAAGACTGCTCTTGTTGTAGTCGAAACGTCGAGAGTTGTTTAACTCCTATGAAAATACGTGAGTAATTCCCTTTGTACAAAATTACGAGTAAACTACATTATGTTGATATGTGTCAAAGGGGCAGTGAGTGCTGAGCGCTACCGGCATGTCCAATAAAACAGCCACCACCGTGCTCCTGGTAATCTAAAGTTTCATAATTAATTGTTTCAATAATTTCATCTTATTAGACGCCACCTCAGAAAACTCAATGATACGGGACGGGATACGGCTAAGGTAACCAGCAGTTGACTGCAATGTATAATTTTTTCCATGTAGTTAGGTTTGTTGAGGTGAACAATCCACTATCTATTCAAAAACTTTTAAGCTACACCCTTTGTGTAATAAGTATAATATTAAGTTATATTTCCTTACAATTTCAGAGTTCTAGCGAAGTAGCCCTAACAATGCCGGTCGGTCCAAACTGGCGACAAGATGACGAGAACGTGGACTCCGAGGGTCTGTCGTGGAGAAGATTGCACATGTCGCGGGCGAAGCTAAAAGCAACCGCCACCACATCGGAATTACTATCAGGTAAGAGAAACGGGAAATGGGCATCAAAACAAATTATATGGCAAGCTAAGAGGGCTAGAAACTTTCTTCAAAAACATACCAAGATCGCCAACGAAAAATTGTGCCCTTTCTTGATGTGGAAGTGTTAAATAATTTTGTTTATTTCCAGGTTTCGCAATGGTAGCCATGGTAGAACTCCAAATAAACGAGCCCACGAACGTACCCGAATGGCTATTCGTCATGTTCGCAGTTTGCACCACAGTCTTAGTCGCAGTGCACATATTCGCGCTGATGATATCCACGTATCTTCTTCCTAACATCGACGCTGTTAGCAAGATGGAGACGCCGGGCGGACCCGCGAGGGCGCTGAGGGACTCGCCCCATGAACGGATGAGAGGGTTCATTGAACTCGCCTGGGCTTTCAGCACTGTTTTAGGTGAGAACTCTGTTTTATTTCTGCTCTCCTGGTAGCAATCACGTTGAGACATAGGTATTCTCTTCAAAACATCAACGCTGTTAGCAAGATTGAGACGTTGACTGATTGATGAATGGTTTATGAATGGGGTTGGTACTAAGTAGACCTTAGGATAGGAATAGAAGTAAAGTGTCTTACCACTTTTTTTTATTGGTGATAGACCCTTGCTTGACCACAATCTCACCTGATGGAAAGTGTCGATGTGGCCGAAGATGGATCGCAAGGGTCTAGAAGGAACCTATTCACTCTTGTCTTGAAGAGACCCAGATTGTAAGTTTCAGGAAAAACAGCAGCTGGCAACGCATTCCAAACTTTAGCAGTTTAGTTTTTTCTTACTATTTAAACTAATCATTTTGATTTTATTTCTTTTCAGGGTTATTCCTGTTCTTGGTAGAGATAGCCATTCTCTGCTGGGTGAAGTTCTGGGACTATTCCTTTGCGGCCGCAACTGCTGCTACGGTTATTGTAATACCAGGTATGTCTTACCTTACCTACCCTATTAGGTACGTCAGATAAACATGATTTAATTATTAATTTGTAGATTTATGAATATGCCTACTAGCTTTGCTTTCGCACCTTTGCCCGCGTTATAATTATATTTGCTCGCGGTAAATCTATCTATCTATCTCCACTTATTGAAAAATCACGTCGCTTCGTTTTGTCGTTTAACGGACAAATAAACAGACAAACACAAAGGTACATTTCCCATTTATAATATTAGGCTGTTTTCTTGCTTCTTTATACTCTATTTGAATAACGCATGTCGATGGCCACTTTCCTAATCGATTGGTTTTTGTTTCAGTATTAATTGTCTTCGTGGCGTTCGCAATACACTTCTACCATTCGTTAGTGGTCCAAAAATGCGAAACGTCAGTCCAAGACATCGAACAGTTAGAGAACATGAAACGGGACCTCGACACCGCGACTGTAAAAGTGAACATGCACTGAAAATAATAACTAAAACTATAGACAATCTTCAGGGCAACTTTGAGAGGTCTTCATTCCATCGTCGAAGTCTTTTGACGCAGCGCTACCTTGTTTTAAAGAAAAGTTGCGAGTATGAGTTAAAGCTTTTACCGGAAGACTTCGGTAGAGGCGAGGATTCAAACTGGAATTATATTGAAACCTATTTCTGTTAGTTTTCTTATGAGTGGGTTAAATTCCACAATATGTAGGTAGGTATAGGCACCTAATTAAAAATATCAATGTGGTGTATTATTCAGTTCAGTTAATTTATAATGGACTCGGCGCCTCAATCATGTATAAATCTCAATTCACCATCGAATTGCCGAATTTTACAATATTTTTTTTTTCATAATAATTTAATAGAATATGAACCTCGCTCAGAGATCTAAAAACGATATACCTTTGTACCTATGTACTTATACCTAATTATTAAAGTACCTAAAAGGTTTCCATATAAATTAAGGACAACAATGCAACTATTACCTAATAATATAACGGCCAGAGCTAAGAATATTAGTTAGGTATTTATTTATCTTGAATAGGTGCTAAATTACTTATAATTAATAAAATGTGAACATTAATATACGACAATTATTTTTTATCTGTGAGTTAGGTACAACTAAGATTCGCCTACGCTAAAAATCATATTTTAACGGTGAACCTTTTGTATGTGTATTATTAGTTTTATTTATGCAAATATTTTATCAACATCTATTTAAATATTAAGTTTTAATAACGGTTCAAAACATACAAAAGACAAAAGGATCTTACGTTTTGGTTAAAAAAACTACGAATGTTAAAGACTGCATAAACTGTCCAACTAGGTATTTAGGTTTATTTGTGTTATTTTTATAGATATTAAAAATATATTGTCTTATTTTGTAAATTAGATTCGAAGTATTGTAAATGCCTGATAAGGGAATAACTCAATTTTGTTATAAGTTAATTAAATAAATATTTTTAACACAACCTGTATTTTCCTAAAGCCTAATTGCAAGTGAAGCTGTCGGTGTGTCGGTTAGTTTATACAACATTATAATTAGTCAGGGATCCGTAGTACATGGAAATCAAGTGATTACTAACAAGCTAATTTTTGGTGAGTAACTTCGTTTCGATGAGACGTCCAAAGATATCCTATACCCAACTCTCGATTGTGGTAGCTAACAGAGATATCAAGGATTAAAAAATTCAAGGATGTAAAAACGGGATAACAGACCACGAAATTTGTAGGACAATATGTTATATCTCAAGATAATTATCTAAATTATATAAAAACATGTTTGTCCTACAAAACCTATGGTTTGATCAAAGAGTCCGCCATTTCCAAAATGTGTCGAAAACGAGGTCAATTTAAATGATTACTATGATTACTAACCAGCTGATTTTTTGTTGTATACTTAATTAATATTTATAAAATCTAACGGACATATTGTCCGACAAATTTTGTGGTCCGTTATCCCGGTTTTACATCCTTGAATTTTTTAATCCTTGATATCTCTGTTAGCTACCACAATCGAGAGTTGGGTATAGGATATCTTTGGACGTCTCATCGAAACGAAGCTACTCACCAAAAATTAGCTTGTTAGTAATCACTTGATTTCCATGTACTACGGATCCCGGCCTAAATAACAATAGAATAAGGTCGAAGAAAAATAGTAGAAATGAAAAGTAAACATACTGTTAGGTAAACCCGTTTATTAAATCAATCAAACAAGTATAAATTCAGCCTTACATCAACTTAATTTCGATTTTTTAAAATACACTTATTTATCTAAGTTAACTGACTATTATAAAAACAGGTGGACTGATATCTTAATTATGTTAGTTATAATTAATATTAATTTGCATTGAAAATTGTTTTCTTTTTTAGAATAATAACCCGTTTATATTTTCAGCAAATTACAGTTTCATTTTATTTTTAACAAAACACTGGGATATTTTTGAAGTGTCATTTAAAGCAAAATTATTGGGACTTCCTGTTGAACAACACAATGGGAAAACTCCAGTTTTATGCTTAAACTTACATGCAACCTAAAAATTACTAGGGTTAATCTTAGATAATAGTAGGAGTAGGTACCTATTTAAATTATGAGTAACATTCAACCATTCACTATTACCAAATATCAAATGGACCGTCCAAAATACATTCATACATTCCTTTCACAGGTTTTATTCTTAGCAAGAACAAAATTATGTGTATGGGTTATTATAATAGTGACTTTTATACTTTTCTGTAAAAAATATAAAGTAAGACTTTCAGTTTAAAGAACTTTCTTTATATTAGTTTTTGCCAGTTTGTAGATATTCTTACATAATAAACGACAAAAAAAGCTTATAATATAATTCACATGAATAGCATGCATTATTGATTTAACCTTAACTATTAACATTAAATTTACCACAAGTTTATGACCAACAGAGAGTAAAGTTTTGATCTAGTAAAGTATCTAACAAAAATACTTGTCCAAGTAGTATATCGGATTTTAAAGAAACATTTTCATACTGATAAACCGACTGAGTAAACTACCGGCCGACAAAATAATGTGGTTAAGGGTGCTCTAAATACAAGATTCAAGAGACTCTGTCTATCAGTTTGGCGGTAAGTTGGGCCTGAACACGAAATCATACATGAGTGATGTTTTGTATAAACGACCAAAAGGAGCCGAATCCTATGCAATCAGAATGCCAAGCCTCCGGTAAACATGTTTTAACCAGCTCAATAAACCAGCTAACTTTAACCTAGGATCTACCAATCTGAAGCAGAAAATCATAAATTACAGTGATCTTCATTCTAATCATGATTTCTTGTTTACTGCCCAATCTTTCCTATCTGTTGGACAAAAACTACTGTTAAGAAATTCACTCACACACACTTTCTCAGTTCCATTTACCACCACTTGTCCACATATCAATGTCATTATTGTTATTGCAGACCAGAACTCCATTTCTTTTGACAGGTTCTTCTTCTTTTGGTTCTTTCTCTTTGATTACTTCTAGAATATCTTCTTTTGGTTTCCATATTACTAGGGACATGGTCGGCTTTTCTAGTCTGAAATATTATTATATAACTTATTACATCAAGGACTGTCATAGTATTTCAAATATAAATTAGGGCAAAAACTAAAGAATTATGTACTATTTTGCAAACTGTGGACAGACAGAGTTACTATTGCATATATAATATTTTAGGAAGGAAGAATCAAGGAATGCATTGTGCGTGCTTGAGGATGGATTTACACTGTCAGAGTAAAGAGCTGTTTAAATGTCAAACCTTTCTAGAAGTACAGCTGGAAGCAGTGGTTCATCTTTTATCTTCTTAACCTCTTCTGACAACACAATAGTGTGCCCTTTCAATTTCTCCCCAAATGGTTCATCTCGAGTGTCCATCATTACATCCATGAATTCACTTCCTGAGTGTGAGGTGTAGTCTGAAGATATATGCAGTCCATTCATATGGGCAGCCATTTTCTCTTCTGTTATCAACTGTTTAGCTGGGCTGGAATATAAGTAGATGATTTTAGATTGCCTGCTTATTATATTAAGGTACAGAGCCCTCACATCAAAATTATAAGTCTAGAACTTAGTTAGAGTGAAGAGTCTAAACTAAAATGTGAACTAGGTCTTTAATATACCTACTTAACATGGTAGGGTCAACCAGTCTAAATGCGTCTGTGGGGGAAAATGCGTCTTTTTGAATTTATTCGAGAACTGTTCATCATACGTTGACTTCTGCCATCTAGTTACATTCGTTTGAAATAAATACTGAACATGTAGTTCGTGCGGATGGCGTGGCGAACTGCCATCTCGAATAAATTCAAAAAGACGCATTTTCCCCCATAGACGCATTTAGACTAGTTGACCTTATTTTTTTATTTAATAAGACCATAAACTTGAATAAATATATCTTCATTATATTATTTTAATTAAAAAGAACTTGATTTTCTTGAATAGTTGTCATCATCTAACCAAACCATTATTCTACCAGGCATAGGTCTCCATGTACTCATTACGGGCCTTTGGTTAAATGGTACAAAGTGGCTTGTTGACACAGTGCATACAATTGATAGTGATACAATATTTTTTCTGATATTGGAGGTAACATTAAATATTGTGAGGAAGGATATGTAATAAACAACTTTGCTGGTTGGTATTAGACAGAAGAAATGTTAAAAGAATGTCCCAAGACATAAACTACCACACTGGCTAGTGTGGTAGTTTATGTCTTGAGCTAGAAAACAATAGATATATCTATCCATGAAAAAGTATATTGCATAATAAATATAATGTAAAACTTACATAGCAGGAACCAGATCCAAACTCTTCCTCTTGCAGTGTAAAACAGGACCTACATTATCGTCTTTGAATGGAGTTTGTCCCGTAAACTGAACTAATTGAGGCGGCGACTGCATCCCCCAAGCCAGGCCACGAGAATTCCAAGGCTCACCCGACAGACTGTTCTCAGGGCAGGGGGTAAAGGGAACCGCAGAAGTTAACGCTTGCTGAGTATACATTTGCTTCGCTAATTCATCAGACTGGTTGTATGGATATGGGCAGTTCGCCCCATAAAACCCGTACACGTCCATATCAACAACACTTATAACGTTCTAAATAAATATGGAAAGATGTTTCTATTATCTAAGGGAAAGATCAATCCAAAGAGAATATAATCACTAGGATAGGATCAATCAACTAGAAAATTATTTCTATAACTTTCTGGAACAGACTAAATAAAAGCTTCATTGACAAACAATAAACATCTGCTCAAGTCTGCTTTTTCTTCTTGGTTATTGGCTCAAGTCAAGTGCGCATTATTCTTCTCTGTGAGACACTGACATTAGAGAGTGTGAGACATGAGTGTGGTGACTTTGTCACACTAAATGACAAAATTAAAAATTTGTCATGTGGAACTCTAACTTGAAATTGGCGGTTGACAGCAAACCCCTAATGACCAGTCACGTTCGCCAAAAATAAAAGAAGAAGAAAAACCTTTGGTAGATAGAATCACCACGCTTAATGCCTACCAGGATATTTAGTATCGGAATACCACATAACCATACCTACAAGAACACTTTTTTTATACTTATATCATCCATTGGATAAATCCAAATCGTTTGACGACACCCACGCGAAGAGAAAGTACTATTCTTAGGCCAGCACAACACAATGATTTTATATTTTATAAATAAAATGTACATAAAATTTCGTTACAAAACTAGCGACGAAATTATAGTGAAATTTGCATAGGAAAATGTTTAAAATAATAAAATGAGTTGATAACGAAAAAGAAAGCCTTAATCATGAAACTTGGTTATTACAGTATCGACAACCTCAAAACTATGTAGGTACCTAATGTATAATATAGGACAGTGATGCTAATTCAAGGGTAAAGTGAGTTACAGATTACCATAATAATAATTACTTCTTCATGAACAAGTCCAATTAAATAATTTTATCGATGTCTTCATTACCTTCGCTGCATTAATTTATGCATAAAAGAAATAAGTGCTAAAATATATAGTTTTTATAGTGGTCCCAGCGTTGGAACCAGGATTTTGGTGTGGGGTTGGTTTGAACTTTATGTCGGTCGTATCGTAGGTACATAATATGTAGGACCTACTCGATATTTTTTTAAGCTTGGGTTAAAAGATTTTACTTTTACAAGTCCATGACGACAATGTCCAATGACCAAAATTAATATCTAAAAACAAAAGAAGTACCTAATGAATGACAATTCACACAGTAAAATCTGACCCCGTGGTAAGCACAAAGTTTGTGACGGTATTGATATCTAAAAACCTACATAATGGAATATATAAGTACATTACATATATTTTGAGATTTATAAATTTAATAAAAATACGTACTGTTGGTACAGATACGTAGATAAATACTATCCTAACTAATATTATAAATGCGAAAGTAACTCTGTCTGTCTGTCTGGCTGTCTGTCTGTCTGTTACGCTTTCCCGCTTAAACCTCTCAACCGATTTTGATGAAATTTGGCACATACAATCTTTAGACCCTGAGACAGAACATAGGCTACTTTTTACCGCGGAAAAATACATGCTTCGGCGGGAATATGCTTACGCGGGAAAATTCGATTTAGATAAAATTTAGTATGCAGAAGATAGTTGCAAATAAAAGTATATGGCGAGAGACTTTTTACCGCAGAAAATACATGCTTACGCGGGAAAATATATGCTTACACGGGAAAATTTTATTTGGATGAAATTTAGTATGGAGATAGTTGCAAATAAAATTATATGGCGAGACGAAGTTCGCGGGGGCTGCTAGTGTATTATATAAATAGAACAGCCGGAACAAACATTTGCATTTCACATCTTGCGTCGCAGGTGGAGTCCACTAGGTGGACCTATGCCCGCTGCGCCACAGATTTCGTCCTTTATGTTTAAATAGGTACTATGCAAAGCCCTCTGGATCCTATAATGATTAGTACCATAGTTGCATTTTTTAGTACTTTTTATTCTTATAAACCTTAGATCTTCAAACCTTCAAGTCGTTTGCCCAAGGGCCTCACCCATTTTCGCTCTAATTCTGAATAAAAATACATAGGTAAGTAAGTAATTGTACCTTTAAGTAAGTATTTCCCAAACAGAATCCAAATAAAACCAAATAGGTACAACCAACCAAGTTAACTTTTTTTGGTAAACCAAATAAATAAAAGAATACAAATTTGAAATGCACTTTTATTACAAGCCAATTCCTTTAATGCAAAACCATTTTAAATTTGTCGAATCCTATATAAGTAAAATAAACTCTGACTTGTGTTTAAACAAAAAAATAAATCTGAAAAATAATAAGAGATTTAATAATACCTACCTACGCCCATACCATAAATCTCATAAAGATAACTACCTTATTTAATATGAATAAAAAAATACCTTTACGATAAATTTAGTAAAAATATTTTAACAGAAATCAAATATAAAAAGATTAGATACCAGACTATTGGAAAATTGATAGTTTTTTTTAGCAAATGATTAGGTATTAAAACAATGAAGAATTTTAAATAATTTATCCTTACATTGATATAGGTACAAAGTGGTAAATGTAGCCAAAGACAATGTCTGAAAAAGAGTCCTACGGGAAAAAATTGCCAAACTTTTTGCTGAGATCTTTTGAAAACAAGTTTTAGGGACGTGGGCGTTTGTATGACTGAATGTCCAACAGGTTTAGGTAATTGACAATGTGTAAACAACACCAGTGATAATCAGTGTCTAAATACATGTAGGTACTTAACGTAAATGTATCTACAATTGACAAGGTAGGTAAACCTACTTTTCATTTCAATTATTAGAATAAATAATGGTCTTGTAGGTACCTAGGTAGGTTTGTGTTTAACCTTATCCTTAAAACTCAGCGTAGGCAAGCTTGATTGTACCTACTGTAGACAGCCTTATCAGTGAATAAAATATCACCGTATGTAACATTTTGTCAAACCTGATTAAAGTTGGTCTGGTTAAAAAAAATATATTTGTATTTTACTTTTGTAATCTTTGACATTGAATTTTGATGTGCTTGTGTAAAACAATTGAGTTTAAAAGAAATCTGAATTTTCATTCATATATCCCTAGACATTATAGTTTAGTTATTTATTTATTTTAAAGACTCAACGAAATATCTATATGTATATGCATTATAATGAATCACAGATAATTAACTTGCCTCTAGTAAGATCTTATAATCTTGAATTGATTAAAGGCTTAACTAAAGCATGCCCCTAATATTTAAGAACTGGTATAAAGACACTTAGATTAAAATTAACAGCAATTCTTACTTATATTAACGTTATAGGTACTACATATGTACACAGGGTAAACATGGGCACAGAACATTATAATTATACCATATAATAAGTACCTATAGCCTTCTTTGATAAATGTACCTACTATCCAACACTGAAATCCAAGACTGAAATGTTCAGTCTTCATGGTTAATATTTTTTCGAATCGGACCAGCAGTTCCTAAGATTGGCGCGTTCAAACAAACTCTTCATCTTTTTAATATCATTTAGTTGTTTACGTGCAAATATTAGATATCATATCGTTCTTGTTTCAATTTAATTATTAAAAATAAATAAATGAAAACATAAATAAATCAATCAAAGGTTTTTATCCATGCTTGTCAAATTAAATTAAACTGAATGAAATTAATCATACAGGATACAGGCTACGCATTGTTCGTATTCTATTATTAATATGAAAAAGATATCATAAGATAAAAAACGTGAAAATAAAAATTTAGTATTTTTTTTATTTGTAAAAAGCAAAAATTGTAAAAACAAAAAAAATCAGGAGCCCGGTCGTTCCGATTCCTTCCGCTCTATGGGTAGGTACCAGCTAAATATTACCAGCACCTTGTATATCGTAGCTTATATATACTATCGTGATAGGAATGCCAACCAATACTTATATAAAATTAAAAAACGCTTCTGGTCTACCTATTCAATTAAATTCAAAGCATTCAATGCAGAAATGTTTGTCTATTATAAGTAATAGGTATACGTAATAATATTCATTAGAAAATATTTAGTAATTAAAATAACTGAAGGAACACTTAATAAATCTTATATATAGGTAGGTATATACCTACTTATTTATAACATTTTGCCTTTGTCCTTATATTATATCACCACAAAGTTCCTATCAAGACATAAATGTGTTGTGTCGTTTATTATCCACTTTAGCACAAAAAACTGTGTTGCAAAATTCCGGTCCTCGGAGAGACATGAGCTTCACGGCAACGTGTCGCCGCGACAACTTTGTAATAACTTAAGGAAAATCTTAAGTTTATAATGTCTGGTGTGATAATACATCATGCAGGCTCCAGGACCACTAACAATGGAACCTCTAAGACTTTATCTTATTGACTCACAATATTTCAACTCAGCTCGATCTCAATTTGATCTTCGTCTTTTTCTTCTGTCAGTCGACCGTACCCCGTTGTTTGACGAAGGGGATACCTGAAACGAATTAAATTTTGTATAGTGGGAAAATTACCAAATTTATACATTACAACAATGGGACATTAATGTTACTAAACTTGTTAGGTACTTGCGTTGAGGTGGGTTTTAAATAATATAGGTACCTAAATAATAATATAGCCTTTTATTCAAATCTTTTTACGATATTTTAACTTAAAAACTAACACTGAACACTTATCCATATTTATAATTCAGTCAAGGGGTACGGTAGACTCGATCGAAACCTTATGATATGAATAACAAAACTATTTTAATCATAAATGGAGTAAAAGGTACCTACGGACCTTTAAAGTACGGACGAATCCAGTTCGGATGGGCAGCGCTATACGAACTGGATTCGACAATTGACCTCCTTGGTGAAACTGCGCACCGTTTTTTCGTCCAAAATACTTCAAATTCAAAATCAGTGTGTGTTGCCAGAGATTGCATATAAATCCGAAACGAAGTGTTTCTCTAATCAGCTCAAAGAATTATAGAGAGTGTTTCGCTCGGGGTTTCTCTACCTACAGGATCAAAAAAGAATGAGGAAATACGAAGATGGTCACCAAGTGCAAAAGTTCATTGAAATAGCAGTGATGACTGGTGTGGCGGAAAACTTTTCGAATGGAGAAACGAACGTTCACCAACAAAATGGACAGATGATCGTGTGAAAACGATGTTTTGGGTCCAAGCCACTTCCGATAGACATAAATGGAGCAGTGAAATCAGATGGCTAAAATGATGATGATTTCCAATATAGGTAGTAGAATCATCTATTTATTATAACAACTGACAACATAATTAGCCTACATGGGGAAATTCTCGAGGCATAAGGAAAACTTATTGTGTAGGTAGGTATTTTAAATGTTTGCTAAAAGATGAAAATCCTACGTAATTTAAGAATAAGTATTTATAACATTTTTCGGTAGTTACTTTATCCATAAAGCCTACAGGAAATTAACCTAGAATATATTCAATGTTAGAAAAGTATTCCATATCAAAACGCCAAAACAGGTTTCATTTTAAGTGACCTTTATTTTATTAATCATTTATAATAGGTATGTTGAGAATGTGTTAGGTAGGCGATGAGAAAAACAGAATTGTTTTGTTTTATGAACAATAAAACCTTTTCTCTACTCGTATAGGTATAGGTTTTCGAGAAACTTAAGAATTGTTAAAAATGCATATTTAATGATAGTCGGTAATGTCAAACTCAATTTGTGGCAACTAATTTGAGGTAACATTAGGATAAGATATTTAAATCGATGCAATAAAACGATTCGCTTTGTGTAAACGTATTCGGTCCTAATCTGATGCATAAATAATGTGTCACCAAAAACCAGTCAGATTTCCTTACTAAAGTTTTAAAAATAAAACGTTAAGTACGAAGATTTGACTTTATGGACACGTAAATAGCTTACCTAGGTACCTAGGTTCGTTATCTGAAATTATGATGAACCTATTTTAAATACCATGTCTCACCTCTGACTGAGGACACGCAAATTTAATAGCAAAAGGACACTCACTTGTTGAAGTAGGTATAATACCCATTATAGTTCAAGAGTAAAAGCCTTAACAATCGGAGAGAAAGAACAACCAAAATCTCAAAATGTGTGAGAAGAGCAGGCCAAACAAAAATGTTGAGTTTTTGGCTAATAGATTTACAAAACTTAATCATTTATTTTACTTATTTTATTCCCTGATAAAATTATGCTATTATGTTAGAGAAATGGACATAGGAATAAAAAAATCAAAATTAGTTCACGCGTTCAGGAACTACGATGCCGCAGTAGACACAAACATTCACTTAAAACGTATAACACCCCCTCGTTCTAACGTGTTAAAAAGAACATTCTGAAACACGACATGCTCGGTGGAAGCACCACTACATTTTATTTACACACATTTCACGATGAACCATACAATTAGTCACTTTTGTGTTCAACCGTGTCACTGAATAAAACCTACAAAAATATATTTTAAATTACGTACCCAGCAAAAGTAGCAACGAAAGGTAGGGGTGTTAAATGTATGATGTCATCACGCCGAGCCAAGTAATTTAATTTTTTTTTTATAATAAAATAAATATACAACAATAAAGCCACTATAAGACTGGAAACCAAAATCACCACAGCGATCATTTTGTATACTGAAATAAGAGAGAACTGTGTATCTTTATTTATAAACTTTGTTAGGGTGTCCATGGATTAAGTAAGCTCACGCTATATTTTTACAGCAACATTAAAAAAAGATATTTTATAGTATAACTAGTACATCTAATAATAAGTAAAACAATATGAAGTCGTAATTTATACGAGAAATGAAATTAATTATTAATATACCTAAATTACTTATAAAAAAACTAGGTACCTAGCTTTTGCTAGTGATAACTATCATAAAAAAATCTATAGGTGTACCTACACTCAAAACTAGGTACTTCATTAACTAGTTTCTGGTTTATATTCCTTGCAAATTAACGTAACATCTAAGTATCTAATAGGGTTATGTACTTATGACACTAGTGCTGATAAAATAATATTTTTATTACGAGTACTACTATCTACTTAGTAAAAATAACTTGTTTCTTCATATTTTATAATACCTACCCATGTTATATATTATGTTAACCTACTGAGCTCAAGTATTGTTCTTCAAGTTACCTAGCCGTTCTTGAGTTATAAAATACAACGAAAAGTGGCATTGATTTTTATATATAAAATATACATAGATCGTCTAGTTACCAAAAAGAAAAATACTTGAGTTCAGTAGGTAGATAATTATCTTAATAATCATTAATAGGTAAGTATATCATAAAGTTATCTTAGTTATTGCCTAAAATATATAAATAAAAATCAATGCCACTTTTCGTTGTAATTTATAACTCAAGAAAGGTTGGCCGATTTAGGTGCTTTTGGTTTTAAATATTCACAGTAGCCCAGGGAAGGATATTAAAAATTACAGCGGGCTAAGCCTCAGGCGGGTCAGCAAGTCGATTAGTTATATGTATGAATTTTGGTAAATTTATAATATTTTATTAATATTTGATTTTATTAATTATTAATATTCGATGTTATCGAGATAGGTACAATATACTAAATATAGGTTCCTACTTTTTTTAACTTTTATGTAGGTAGATATCTTACTATCGGTAATTAGCTAGAAAAATAATTATTTTATTAGGAAGGCCAACATATTTCAATAATGTAGGCATCCTATAGGACTATTATGTATTTATTTATTTATATACTTTTAACCCGTTTCAACGTCAATT
Source organism: Chloroclystis v-ata (assembly GCA_963691955.1). Classification (NCBI taxonomy): domain Eukaryota; kingdom Metazoa; phylum Arthropoda; class Insecta; order Lepidoptera; family Geometridae; genus Chloroclystis; species Chloroclystis v-ata. The sequence continues at coordinate 14,280,989 of OY829902.1, read as the reverse complement.
GATTTAAATTTTCATCGCGCGTTGCATAAATTATCCATCACCCGTTCCATCTTGTTTTGCTAAACTTGTCTTTGTCATTTCAAATTACCTACATAGTTAGGTTTTTGTTTATTTACTCATGTGCCCATTACTTACATTAAGCGTGAGAAATGCATAATTTTTAGATAAATGTATGATTTGCGTTATAATCGGACCACAACAAGAATCTTGAGATTATGTTAATAAATGTAGTTTTGTACCTACAAAGAGCTATGTATTCTAGGTAGGTAGTTGGGTACGATCAAATTTAAAGGTGATCTATAGTATTATATTCAAGTAGGCAAGTACTATTTATTTAGTTTCTTGTATAGGACAATTTAACTTAATGGCATTTACCTACCTAGGTACTTACTTCCGTGAAGAGCTAAAACGCATTTTCAGATCATTTTCCAATAGATACCTACTTAGGTACTTGTTTTTATTTTAATGCATGAAGGTAAAGGGCATACTTAATAATGTTTAAGTTTATATTAATTTACTTATAAAAATCAAAATAAGTAGGTACTTACTTAAAATTTAAAAACGTAGAATGTGGTTATCGTACATTTCGAATGATTTGATGGGCAGTGAAAGTCCCTAACAATAAGGGCACGAAAATTAAGGTTCCATGATGCGTGGCGCTCTATAACAATATAAAATATTGAGTTATTACACGATTAACTAATGAATTACATTAATAATTACGATAGAACCTTTATTAACTGCGAAAAGCTAGGTAACTAATAGATTTTACGCATGAAAAGATGATTAAAAAACCTGCTCACTTCGAAGTTTATATTGTAAACTCTGGAGAAATGTTCAGGATAGGTATGTAGATAATAATAAGAAAGAGCTCACTTAGAAGTTTTGGATGGGCCGTAGTTCTAGGAAGATCTTTCATAAGTTTGCATTGCAATATTATTTTCTAGTCTGTAGGTAAGATATCTAAATTTAAAGAAACTGTAATGTTTCCTTAGTAGGTATAAATTTGAAATTTGAATGTTGCTGTTATATATTTTTAGGGTTAAACCTTATTATGTTACCGTACACCAGCCTATCGATTTTTGAAACGAGAACAGTTCTTCTTCGACCAACAATACAACCATAACCCCAGATGTTAAGAGTATGGCGGAGGACGAATTTCCCATACAAACGTAATACCAAAATTATTTGTTATTCAGGCATATTTCCATGATATTATTGCATTATTATTATTTAAATAGTATTTATCTAGGTTCCTATGGAGTTATTTTTACAAAATACCTACTTTAAATGAAATTAAAGCCAATCGCTTTTTGCAAATTTTTTACGTTAAAAATGCATGTTTTCTTCTTATTGGTTTGGTATGAAAAACAACAATATCTTAAAAATTATTTGCATAGAAACATAGCTTATATTGTGAAGTCACCAAATAAAAATACTTTGTGAGGAATACAAAATGTTTTCAGTCATCATTTTTGGTATTACGGAACACATCCAAATTCATACCAAATTTTCAACAGCTAGTATTGCTTATCGCTCGCACTAACTCACACTAGTGCAACGCGTATTTACAAGAACGCTCGGAACTCTTTCGTCGTGAGGGAAGGAGTCTATCAATAACCAATAAATACTCTAACGTAGTGATTATATTCTCTTTGGAGTCTATTATATTTATTTTTTTCTAAATCGGTGTCTAAAAAGTTACTGTGACGTTACTGTGACTTTGGGTTTGTTTACAAATTTTGATATTTTTCTATTTTATAAATTGTAAGTCGCATGTAATGCTTTAGTGTAAACTGTTACATTGTGTGTTAAAATAAAGAATTTGTATTTGAATTACGGTTTGGTAGCTGATAATGGACTCGGAACGTTGGAGTGTATCTCACAGTAAGTGCCTAACTTATATTATTGTTGCTTGTTTTATTTTAAAGTACAACAAGTAAAATCAACCTACCATCGTAACTACTTACCTATAAAAAACTTACCCACTCAGTAATTGTCCCTACCTACCTACGTAGGTAAGTACTTATCTAACATGTTGTTTAGGTAATTACTTACTTATATCTAAGGATAAGGTAGGTATATGTACGAAACATTGGATGTTTCATTTAGAATCATTTAGTCTTAGATTCCCGCCGCGGGACAACTATTTGTATGATCTGCAAATATTTGTTCCGGGTGTCTGGGTGTTATACATAAAATAATATCCATAATATTAAGTACTTATATCAGAAATCTAGCATCCGTAACACAAGCTACGAGCTTACCACGGGGCTAGAAGTTGCTGTGTGAATTGTCCGGCAATTTTTATTTATTCTGTTGTTTCAATGTATAAGTAGGTCTTATAGCCATAGTAAATTGATTAGATTATAATTTGTATAAATATTTACAGAGCCACGACGATCAAGCAAAAAACGCCTGTGGTGTTCAGTTCCCAGGAAATGAGGAAAAAGAGGTCCCTTCCCGTAAAGAAAAGAAATACACGAAAAAAAATAATAATATGATTTTTGATATGATCGAACAAAGTGATGACATGTGATGAAACACTAGAGTTATTATTATGTTGTATGTTTTAGTATAACATTTTAGTAGGTACCTATGGTAATTGTGTAAATTTAGGTTATATAATTTAGGCACTTTGGTTGCCTGAAAGAAATCGCTTTGAGTGATAAGGCCACCAGTTCTATGAATAAATAAGTTCTATTGCTATTCTTTATAATAATGTTTAAATTAAGTTTTTAAGGTGATGAATAAAAGTATTATCTGTCTAGCGAAATAAATGTTTACCGCTAAATCCTTTCTTTTGTTCTCTAATCATAATTTTATAATGCTCGTAATTTTGTAATCCTAAATTTAGTAGAATCAGAATATACATAGTAGAAGCAGAACCGTATGACGAACCTACCTACAGACCAGCCAAATTCTGAAATTAAAAATAAAACCTAGTATTACTTAGATACACGTATTGTTTGTGCAGCAAGTGTTTCAAAAGCGAAGCCGGTGCCGTCAAACGATTATTAAAACATTAGATATCTTTTTCTATGGTCATGACATGAAACATCAGGTGAGCTATCCAAAATTCCTAATACAACCTAACTACTCACGCACACAGTCAAACACTGTGGTTGTCGTCATCGGCTAAATAGAGATAGCGATATGCGGGGCGATTTTCGCACGCGCCTCAAATTGAAATTCCCTGCAAGTGTCACCGGCCCCTTAAATCTTGTTTTCGAAGGCATATACAAAAAAAAAGGTAAATACAAACTTAGGTGTCTATGACGAGAACAACGGTCAGTTTGATGCAGTAAAAAATGTTGAGCCCGCTCCACCTTTCAAGTCTTACAGTTAATGCGGGAACTACAGTATTAGAAACGTTAATATCTAGGCAAGCAGCGCCACGTCTAACGGACTTGAGTGGTGGCGCGTGATCTAGTGCAACCCTGAGTTCTTCTGAGTGGGAACCTCTTTTCTAACTTAGTCATGAAGTACATTAACTTGACATGTGACATGACATGAATATGAAACCAATAAATAAATGATTATGATAAAAATGTTTGGCGGTTGACGGCAAAACCCCAATAGCCAGTCACGTTCGCCAAAAATAAAAGAAGAAGTTGTGGCAACCCTGTCTGATTGACATTTCCTGGTGCTCTGCTTTCGTTTCGTAATTTCGTTTCGTTTAGCGTTTCACGGCGGTGTCGGATTGTTTGTTGAATTTGTTTATAAAAACAAAGCTTTTGATTTATATAAGTAGGTAAATTCTGTGCTACTCAAGAAATGCGTCGTTTATTAACCTGTCTCGTCATGTGAGCACTTATATCTTAGCACTTCTTCCGCTTTGAAATTTCGCTTCTCTTACTGTTGACAAAAAACCTGCAAAATGGGTTTGGACTTCGACGTATTCGAGTTCTGCAAAAAACTGAGACAGAATCGGCCTCCACCGTATCAGTGTCCTTTGGAAAAGTGCGACAAAGTGTACAAAAGTTTGTGCGGCCTTCAGTATCACCTTGTGAATTACGACCATGATAATCCGACGCCGGCGACTCCAGCAGTTGCTAACCATCGAAAGAAGGGTAGATTTAGAGCTGCGGTGCCTACAGGTGATATAGCGCTACAGAGCCCGCCAAAAGAGGCGTTAACATTCGCGGAGGCTCAGAAAGTAGTCCAGTTTGAGATAGACGGCAAAATCAGTAGAATACCTATTGACCAGCCTCTTCAGATTATGTCATTGGACGATTGGGAGAAGAAGAATGCTGAATTGGAGAAACCTATGCCATTTGTGGAACCACCTGCTGAGCCTCATGTCAAATTGCCTGAAGCTAGTTTTACTGTAAGTGGTAAACATAACATCTATTACTGAAATAACTCTTTTTATTATAATAAGCTTTCTATCTGGTTTTGTGACACCATCTTATCATTAAATGATTAGTCTGCCTTGACCACCATTCAGCTAGGAACATCCAGTATCCATGCCATTGTGCTTTCTATTTTTACTGCAATTATTTTGTTTGAACTTGAAATGGGTAACATACCATGATTTAATTGTTTTTGAGTTTACAAGCGCCATCTTCATCTGCTGCAGCTAATCCCTGACTACAATGAAAGGGTCTGCGATGCTCCACCCAGGCCAAATGCCTACATCCGGTTCATAGAGAAGTCAGCAGAGGAACTTGATGGAGAGGTGGAGTATGATGTGGATGAGGAGGACACGGCCTGGCTGGCACTGTTGAACAAGCAGCGGGCGAAGCAAGGTCTGGCACAGGTCTCAGTGGATACCTTGGAGCTATTGATGGATCGATTGGAGAAAGAATCTTATTTTCAGGTATGTTCTGGTATTCTTATTTACTGTGGGGGAACTATGATCTGTATGGACAACTCGTTGTGGAGCTTTGTGCATTGTCCCCCTGCCTAACTTGGTTCTAACCAGCCCAACTCCTTGATGTAGCGGAGTAGGTACCTTTGGTTATACATATACAGATCAGTTTCAGCATATCTGAGGATGTAGGTTGACCAGGCTAAAATAAAATAAAAAGAGCTTTATTATTCCTTAACACTAAGGTAGACGGTGCAACCGCATCTAAATATACTTCTATCTGACCTGCTACTTAAAATAATTTTATGTTTGTTTGTATATATTTATGTATGTTACTAGGTAACTCAAACTGGCCAACAAACAGCAGCCATAGTTGATGAGGATGCTGTATGCTGCATCTGCATGGACGGTGAATGTCAGAACACTAATGTCATTCTATTCTGTGACATGTGCAACTTGGCTGTCCATCAGGATTGTTATGGGGTATGTATTCCATATTGATTTTACTAATTATAAATTCCATTAAATCAAAATATAGCAAGGTAGTAAGTTGAAAAAGGTTTCGATTAAGAAGTCTTGGGAGTTCTACTATTCATTTTATATAACAGGAATTACTCACATATTTACACAGGAGATAAGACTGCTCTTGTTGTGGTCGAAACGTCGAGAGTTGTTCAACTCCTGTGTAAATTAAATACGTGAGTAATTCCCGTTTTATAAAATGAAAAGTCTTGGGAGTTTAGGTATTATCACCAAGATTACCAGGTTTGTTATCACAGTATGTTGGTAAGGTACACATAAGGAGTTTACTGCCTGTCCTTCATTAGTTGCTTATACAACACCCACAGGAAGAGATAAAATAATAAATAAATAAATATTGCTGGACAATTTACACAACGACATCTAGCCCCGTGGTAAGCTCGAAGCTTGTGTTACGGGTGCTAGATTTCTGATATACTTAATATAATAGATAGGATGATATTATTCTAAGACAAGTTCATTCATCAATTTATGGCTCTTAGAGTACCACCCGACAATTCTAAGGTTGTTATTGAATCTGAACCAATATGCAAAACATTTCTAGGTTCCATACATTCCTGAGGGACAATGGTTATGCAGAAGGTGCCTTCAATCTCCATCAAGATTAGTCAACTGTGTCTTGTGCCCAAATACAGGAGGTAAGAATAAGAAAGCCTACTAAGTTTGTACATTCATCATTTCAGCCATCGGACGTCCACTGCTGGACATAGGCCTCCCTTAAACATCTCCAGTTGTTTCGGTCGGATGCAGCTTGCATCCACCGTGAACCGGCAGCTTTGATCAGATCATCTGTCCATCTTGTTGGTGGACGTCCGACGCTGCGTTTTCCGATCCGTGGTCTCCACTCGAGAACTTTTCGGCCCCATCGGCCATCCGTTCTTCTCGCTATATGGCCAGCCCATTGCCACTTCAAAGAGCTAATCCGCTGGGCTATGTCGGTGACCCGCGTTCTTCTACGTATCTCCTCATTTCTGATTCGATCGCGTAAAGAAACCCCGAGCATAGCCCTCTCCATAGCTCTTTGAGCGACTCTGAGCCTGTTCATGAGGCCGATAGTGAAGCACCACGTTTCGGATCCGTAAGTCATCACTGGCAACACACATTGATTATAGACTTTCGTCTTGAGACACCGAGGTATTTTGGACGAAAAGACGTTGCGTAACTTCCCGAACGCTGCCCATCCGAGTTGGATTCGACGAGTGACCTCCTTCTCAAAGTTGGACCTACCTAATTGGACAGTCTGTCCTAGGTATACATACGCGTCAACAACTTCGAGAGCCGAGTTCTCGACCATAACAGGGGAAGGCTCTACATGAACATTGGACATGACTTTCGTCTTATCCATGTTCATTTTGTACATTATTATTTATCTATTACCAACCCTCTCAATTGAAATGTACTTTTATGTGAACTTTGTATTTATCGACTTCTTCAACTAATTGTAGTAATACTGATTTTAGAGAAATAAATGTATTAATCCTTAAAAATCTTTTTTTTTCAGGTGCTTTCAAGCAAACAGATCAAAGTACTTGGGCGCATGTTGTGTGCGCTCTTTGGATTCCTGAAGTGCGTTTTGCGAACACTGTCTTTTTGGAACCTATTGGTAAATTTCATGAAAAAATATTTTTTCAGAATAATAAATAATATTAGTTTTACTATACTACTAATAAGGGCCGACTTAGGCAAGGGGACAATGCACAATACGCTCCATAGCGAGACGTCAGTGCAGATACTATTTCCCCCGTAACAATTTAGAAAATTATACCTACTAAAATTAATCTTATATATATAAAAGAAAGTCGTGTTAGTTACTTCACTTATAACTCGAGAACGGCCGAATCGATTTGCCTGAAACTTGGTGGGGAAGCTTAGAACCGGTAGAAGGACATAGGGTACTTTTTACCGCGGGAAAATCTAACATAATGCGGGAGAAGCCGCGGGCGGAAAGCTAGTTATTTCTAAAATTATGTGCTGTGCGTCTCTGTATTTCTAACTAAGGTATGGATATAAATGTAGTAGTGTTTGTTTCCAACAGATTCCATAGAGATGATACCGGCCGCCCGTTGGAAGCTGACCTGCATGGTGTGCAAGCAGCGCGGCGTGGGCGCCTGCATCCAGTGCCACCGGAGCAACTGCTACTCCGCCTTCCACGTCACCTGCGCACAGCAAGCCGGGTGAGTGACAACTATATATACTAACTATATCCAAAGGTTGCCTGGAAGAGATCGTTGTATTAGGCCGCCAATTGTACAATTAGTTAAGTTTGTTTCTTATACTTATATTGTTTCGTCTATTTCTAGGTGTACAATAAAGTTATTATCTATGTATCTATCTATATTGCATGGATTATTTACTGGGCAAATGTTGACTTCCAATAATAATAATAATGGGCCCTATTTGCACACCTAGTCACCGACCGCTTGAGCTTAGCTTTGTGGCCGGTGATTGTCCGTTTAGATATATTTTTTACGGGAGGTAGTATAATTTAAATCTATGTGAAAAAAATATTTTTAGACTACGCATACAATAACCGTAAGACTTCAGTGGTTGCGCGCACTCTATTATATTTATAGAGAATAAAAATAAGAACTACAAATAACGAGGTGATAATTGTCCTCAGATTATACATGAAGATGGAGGCAGCGGGGGCCGGGCGAGACCCCAGCCAGCCGGTGCAGGTCGCCAAGATGGCGTACTGCGACGCACACACGCCAGCACATGTTTTACAGGTGACAATCAGTAGTACTGTTGTATCATTGTGTTGAGTGTGGTTAAATAATGCACACAGAAAAGAGTGGTTCGGCCGTGCCGCTTTTTCCTCGACTTTACGTGACATTGCCGTACCCGTAGAAAAAAAACATTTCTATTTTCAACATAGATTTAGATACTAACACCCATATTCTCAGTCGTTTTCTCCAGATTTCCTCTACTCAACTCAACCTCACTTGAGCAAATTCCTATTCTCAGTTGACAAAAACGTTGAGATTTTTTTCAGCTCCTCACCTCAAATTCGAGGTAAGGTGGGAACTGTCAAACGTAAGGTACCTCATAACCAACCTTGAAACTCCTACAAGACCACGACGATCAACGCTTGTTTATTTTTGAGTGGAGGAATATTATTAGGAAACGACTAAGAATACTGTATTTAATTACTTGACTCATAGTATTTATTTATTTATTATTAATCGACTTTTTTTCAGGAAAGAAAAGCTTTAGAATTAGAAGGAGACCCGAAATCTAACGATTTGACTGCTATTCGACAGAAAGGACGAGATAAAATCAAACAGGTAACAAATCAAATAGAATCATGAAGAACCTGTTTCATTGGCAATATTTATACTAACCAAACCGCCTCCTACTTATGGTTTGTCTATAATTATGACAATTTTGTAAAGTATAATTTAATCTAATTTTAATTTTTTTATTTTCATGACCTATAATATAGAATTCTAGAGTGTAATTATTTTCCCATTTAATCCAGTAGTTTGGACCTTATTCACCTAAAGTAAACTGTTATGAGGCGTGAGGCGAGCGAGCGAAGCGAGCGTGCTTCGGCAGCCGAAGCGCCAGAAATCCTTTGTCCTATGTCTTGGTTTCCCATTCAATGACTGTGCTAAATGACGTTCAGTCAAGACGTAGAACGTTACAATAAACGACTTGACGAGCTGTCCTTTAGTCTTCCAATCAAATGACTAATTCAACTAGATGACTGCAACATATACAAGGAAAAGTAGGAAGAAAAGTGTCGTGTTCCCAGGCCCGCCGCGTGCTCGCCCTCAAACGCACGTGGGCCCCCGTAGTGCTGGTGCCCACACTGCCGGCCGAGCGCGTGTCGGACGTGGCGCAGCTGGCGCGCGGCCCGCCCGCCTCCCGCGCGCAGCTGATGACGCGCCTGCTAGCATACTGGACACTCAAGCGGCACAGCAGGAACGGAGTGCCTCTGCTGCGGCGGCTGCAGTCCCTCACTAGTCACCATGGTGAGTAGCATCATAAGTAGGAATAAATAGGATGAATGACACCCAAAGATAAACGAAAAGGTTTCTCATTACCAGGACAACCTATGTTCTATATACAGTGTAAATGTGTGTTTTTTTATTTGCTAGGTATAGGTTATTGTCTATATAACCTAGATCGCGCAAGTCGTGTGTCACTCCACACAATCACACAATTACGGTCTGTTAAAAGTTCGTGAGATTTGCTTTCACTTGATGATGGAAACCACCAAAACTATAACAATCTATCTGTCTATCAAATATTATAGTTAATCAGCGCATTGATTTAAGTTGAATTATTGCAGGCACAAGGGGTATTCAGGACGCAACAGTCAATATCAGAGAACTCTGCAACCAGTTGAAGTATTGGCAGAGAATACGACAAGACTTGGAGAGGGCTAGGTAAAATCTACTTGTACATAGGTGTTTACATCTTTGAAATACAATTAAAAGCTCGAAAGTTTAATAAAAATACTACATATATACTTTTTGGTGATACAAACCGATTTATAGCCATAATTTGACTACCTCTGTGGCGCAACGGGCGAAAGTCTGCCTGCGACGCAGGAGGTTGCGGGTTCGATTCCCGCCTCGGAACAAAAATGATCTGCATCAGAAATCTAAATCTCGCACCCGATAACACAAGCTTCGAGCTTACCACGGGACTAGATGATGCTGTGTGAATTGTCCAGCAATATTTATTTATTTATAACATTGTAAATGATAATTCAGGTTGCTCTGCGAGTTGGTCCGCAAGCGTGAGCGCCTGAAGGCGGAGCACACGCGCGTGTGGGAGCGCTGCGTGCTGCACACGCTGCGGCCGGAGCGGGCCGCGGCGCACAAACTGTTGAGGACACTTGCGCAGAAGGACGCCAGTGATATCTTCACTGAACCTGTCGATCTACTAGAGGTAACTACCGAGAGATTCCCGCTTCAACGAATATTTTGAAATCAATTTTTCTTCGAATTTGTGGTAAATTCATCAGCAGATCAGCACCCATATTTACGTCCCCACTGCTGAGACACAGAGACAGGGACGAGAGAGATAAGGCCTTAATTTACCCGCTGGCTAAGTGCAGGTTGAATGACACATATTCTTGAAACTTTTCAAAGTATCGTAAATAAAAATATATATGTCGGCTTCCTCACGATGTTTGTCTTCACCTGCACGTGTTTTAAAGTTTACATGAATTTTACAAGAAATTGAATCCAGAAGCGGGGAATCCACCTCCGTAATGAAAGTCAAGTGTGCAACATAGCCAACTCGGCTCTAAACATTACTTAGCAATCTAAACATTATTCTTAACTTTTTCCCCAGGTGCCAGACTACAGCAGCATCGTGAAGCACCCCATGGACCTCAGCACCATGGGCAAGAAGCTGGACCGGGGCCAGTACCGGTCCATCGACGACATTGAGGCAGACTTCACGCTCATGATCGACAACTGCCTCACCTACAATAATAAGGACACTGTGTTTTACAAGTATGTATACTAGATACTCACAACTTTAAGAATTTAAATTTATATATTTGTCTTCAAAGTTTTCTTTCTCAACCGAAATTAATATACATTATTATATTATATCGGTTGCCATTTGTAAATTTCAAAGGAAGTCCAAGGAATTTTATTTATCTGGGAACACTTACATTTTAATTTATGGTTATTATTATATGCACTTTATTTTTCTGTCTATCTAGTATACCCTTGCCTCAATTTTAATCTTCTCTATCCATCCAAAGGTTGCCTAGAAGAGATCGCTCTTCGGCGATAAGGCCGCCCATTGTGCTGTAATTTTATTTTAGTTTAATTTTTGTTCTTATATTATATTAATTTCAATATGTATTAATGTCTAAATTTGTATGTCATGTCATATGGATCTAAGTTGTCTGAATAAAAATAATTTCATTGATTTATTTTATTTATACGAGTATTACTTTTTGTACAATAAAGTGTTGTTTTTACTTCAGAGCCGGTGTTAAGATGCGTGAACAATGCATGCCGATGTTCCGTCAGGCGCGGCGCGACTGCCTCGAGGGCGGCCTGCCCGAGCTGGCCGGCAGCGAGCCCTACAGGCCGCCCAGCGCCGACAGTATGTGCATTAAAACCTTATAACATAAACAAAAGAGACTACTATTGCCTCCAAATTTAAAATTCGAATAATAATTTCGAATTTTTACATTGATGCAATTGTATGAATTGAACACAATTAAATAACAATCTAAATCTGTTCACCCAATCCAAAGGTCTTAGGTAACTTTTTTTTTTTTTTTCAAATACAGACGTTGTGAAAACCCCTTCCTTTTATCTTCAAAGGTGGACTTTCATCCGCTGTGATAAAGAAGTCAGTCAAATAAGATATCAAATCTCTAATATAAATTTCAGGCAACACTAGAAGACGCAGCAACTCCAGGGTTGCCAGCGCGGACCGAGGCAAGTCCCGGGGGCCCAGTGTGGACAGCACCCGGCGCTGGAAGACCAGGGCGCAGAGCACAGGTAACATTGTCTTACAGGCAACACTAGAAGACTAGAATTAAATGGAATTTCATATTAAAGATAGAACAAGACTTAGCTATTCGCATTACTGACTATTATTATTGACTTAAGAGAAACATTGATGCAAAATATAAAAGGTATGTATTTATTTATATACATATTATTCCATATACCCTGTATAATAATAGCGATCTATAAACTAAATTTAACCTAAACTATTTTCTTTGTAGACAGCAATCCACGACACAGCAAGACAAGAGCACCCAGTAACGACAGCAACAAACGCGGCAGAAAATCCCGCGCGCTTAGCACAGATAGCAACAAACGCGGCAGAAAACCCAGAGCTCCCAGTACGGAGAGCAACAAACGCGGCAGAAAATCTCGTGCCCCTAGTACAGATAGCAACAAACGCGGCAGAAAATCCAGAGCCCCTAGTACAGATAGCAACAAACATGGTAGAAAGTCGCGAGCGCCTAGTACAGACAGCAGCGTCAGGCAGTCGAGGAAGTCTAGGGCACCTAGTACGGATAGCAGCGTTAGACGATCGAGGAAAACGAGAGTACCTAGTACAGGCAAGTTTATAACTAAACTAGCCGACCGCCAACAGCTTCGCTTGCTTTTTTTCATAAAATAGCCTATAACCTTCCTCAAGAAATGGACTATCCAACCCTGAAAGAATTTTTTAAATCAGACCAAACAATCAAACTCTTCAGCTTTATAATATTAGTATAGATAATATAATAAAGCTAAAAGTATTTCTTTGCTTTTTCTGTTAAAAACAATCAATCGAGGATAGAATAAAAAAATTAATCATTTCTTATAGCGTTATAACATGTTTTTTTTAAATGAATATGTTAATATGCAGATAGCAGCACAAGACCACTACGCAAGCGTGCCCCTAGCACGGACAGCAGTATTCGTCAGAGAAAATCCCGTGCCCCTAGCACAGACAGCAGTGTCCGTCAGCGAAAGTCCCGTGCCCCTAGCATGGAAAGCAATATGCGTAGGAGAAAATCCCGTGCCCCTAGCACGGATAGCAGCAGGGGCCGTCACGCTAGCACTGATAGTGATAGGACAGCAGGTATTTTTTTACTCTTTTATATATAAATATGGATCTGTGTGTTCGAAATAAAGATGTTATCATTATTTATATTTAAATGGAGTTACATTTTGTGATGCTGGACTAATAGTATGTTATTTTTTTCCACCGGTGTCTATTTATCTATTTAACAAAATCCAAAACCCTTAAAAATATTATAACATTTTTAATAATTTGTCGATAAGACTATGTAACAATTCGTTTAGTTTCAGATGGTAGCGAGCGCGGCGTGTCTGTGAGCCGCAGTGTTCGCAGCGAGCGGCGACTGTCCACCGCCTCGCGCCGGATTGACACTGATGATGAGAATCTCACGGTAACTTTATATAACTTTCATATAAACCTGAATGTATCATCGCGAATTGTTAGAGTAATCAAGGAACATAATTCCAATTATAATACTAGGCGACTCGCCGACAGCTTCCCTTGCGTTTTTTTACTTTAACTCACGCATCCTGTTTTTTTATTAACAGCTATGGCCTTTCTCGATAAATGTACTATACAACACTGAAATAATTCTTAACTCAAACCAGCAGTTCCGATAAGCGGTTGAGATTAGCGCGTTCCATTTCGTCAATTTTCCATTGATAAACCATGATTTAAAACAAAATGAAGAACAACTATTGTTTTTGCAGCGTGAAAATTCACCATCGCCTGAGCCACGACCAGCTAAGGTAAGACCATGTCCCATAAGTCTTTAGTGTATTTTGTTCTATAATTTTATGTTGTAGTTTGTTTGATTTGTTTGTTTCATACAAGCTTAGAGCTTACCACGAGGTTATGTTGATGTGTGAGTTGTTGAGCAATATTTATTTTATTTGTATAACTGTTTCAGTCAGGGTGGTGGCGCGGGCGGGGCCGCGGGCGCGGGCGGCGCGGGGGGCGGGCGCGAGGGCGGGGTCGGGCGCGCGCCGCTGAGCTAAGGAGAACTGACAATGGTAACGTTCAACGTTTATCTAATTATGTTTTTTTTTAATATATCTTTAAAAGTAGGTACATATCTTACAGTTTTGCCAAACTGCAAAGTTTGTCGGTCGGTTTAGTTATATTCATTTTTTAACATGGGGTTTTATTTTAAACCTAGTGGGCTTACCTTATGCCACATCGTGGCCGTCGGCTGAGAACATAACACCGTGTTACGTATTTACAAAGGCAACACTCAACGATTCGACTACAACAAGAGGTGTTCTGAGATGTTTTGTTATTCTTAAAAGGTTTCGATCGAGTCTACCGTTCCCCGGACGAAATTATTAATATATATTATTTGTTATAGAAACCCCGACGTCGGGCTCGGAGACGCCGGTGTCGTTCGCGCGCGGCGTGGAGCGCACGCACAAGCTGGTCACGCCGGACAAATCACCCGCCAAAAATGAATCTCCAACAGGTAAATATTACCTTTTTCTTAAGTATTTGACTTACTTTGAATCATGAATTTAAAAAATAAATGCATTCCATAAATTACAAGGGGCACTAAAATTACTGATTTTTTTATAATTTGAATTCAATTGGAATTTGTCACGTTTTTATAGTGAAGTAGATGAACATTCTGCGTTTTGCCTTCATTCATCGGGAATCACCAATAGTTACTGAAATATTTATAAGAAATGCTTATAATATACAAATATAAACATTTTTGCTAACTCTTTTGGCACACGACCTGCCTCCAATTTATTATTATTTACTAGCCCTACTGTCCCACAGCTTACCAAAGGTACCTACTTAACATTTTAGTTTCAGGTTTAGGTCTATTGGGAGGCCTAAGAAAACCTACATTACTAGTGCCATCTGCTGGAAACGCGTCGACGAAAAGTTTCGGATCGGATGGTAAGATCTATTTATATTAAAAAGCTATTGTTGCTGGTTACATTCGCTAAAACTTGAGAACAGCTGAACCGATTCAGCTGATTTGGTCATAAGATGTTCGTAGTCTAGGGTGTATAAGGTGATAAATAAAGCGGACGATGCCGCGGGCGAGTCAGCTAGAGAGTCTCGGTCTGCAACGCGACCAATATTTATTTTATTTATTTGGAATACCAACGGCTTTTAAAAAACCAAAGGTTCTCACAGGTAGAAATATCTTTTTTGACCTTGTAAGCTTTTAAGTATTATTTTGTAGATTGCAGCCTACTGAACAGATTTTAATTGAAATCCTAATTATCATCAAGTACACCGAATATGCACTAAGCCTATTTATTTATGTTTATTATTATGAACACAAGCTTCGAGCTTACCATGGGGCTAGATGTCGCTGTGTAAATTGTCCAGTTATATTTATTTATTTATGAATGTTTCCAGCGACACTGCCCACACTGAGCACGAGCCTGGCGCTGACTCTAGAGCCGAGTCCGAAGAAGAAAGGGCGAGGCCGGCCGCGGAAACAGAAGGACAAATCTGCAACTGATCTGTTCAGGTTACAATAACATTATAAACATTACGATTATTAAATTTCTGGATCATGTTTACCACTAAACGCTATTAACTATACCTTAACATAAACATAATGACGACCACTGTGGCGCAGCTGGCGAAGGTCTGTCTGCGACTCAAAGTCGATTCCAGACTCGGGACAAAATCCTATTTGTGCGAATATTTGTTCTGGGTGTTTTCTATGAGTATGTAATCAGAATCAGTGTTTCAGAAATCTAACACCCGTAACACAAGCTTAGATTGTCCAGCAATATATTATTTAATTTTAACTTGAAACTATCATGGTTGTCAACACTATTATGATTAAAAACAATAAATCATGGTGTTGACGGCAAAAACCCAATGGCCAGTCACTTTCGCCAAAAATAAAAGAAGAAGAAGAAGAATAAATCATGGTAAATATCCTGTGTTTATTAAAATAATGTTATTATTTTGTAGGACGTCGAGCGACGGTAAGCCGATGTCGACGCCCGTGCCCGCGTCGTTCCTGCAGTACCGCGGCCCGCCGGGCGAAGTCGGCTCGGATAGCGACCTCGCACTGTCAAGGTAACCCATACTATACCTTTATATCTTTAGTTAGTGTGTAAATCAACAACAATGGCAACTCACATAGGTAAAAATAAAAATAAAAATCCATAAAAAAAATCTTTTGTGTAAATATTTTTTTAATGTTTTTATATTTCAATAATAGTATTTTAATAACTTTTATACATATTATATTGAAAATAATAATTAATTATATTATTTATATTGAAAATATCCATCTATATACATTATGTACATATGTTATAGATATTTGTTTTTGGGTGTCTGGGTGTTAAATATGTATAATAAAAAATATCTATCTATGTATGTATATTATATTAAATATATCAGAAATCTAGCACCCGTAACACAAGCACAAATTGTCCAGCAATATTTATTTTATTTATTTATTTATGTATCAGGTTACCTGGTAATACAATCTTCAAGCTAGATATTGCTGTGTAAATTGTCTCACAATATGTATTTATTTATTTGACTTGCCAGAATTGCACTATGATTCTATGATATCAATCTAATTCCTTACCGTAAGCTATAGGTATTTGTTTAGAACGATCATGACTTAAATCTGTTATGCATTCTGCAAGAAATATTCCAAATCTTATGTATGTTATAAATAGACGTTATGTAATTATTAAGACCAGACCGACAATAAAAGAATCCTTTTAACGGTAATTATGGTACATTAAAATTGTAATCCTAAATTTCAATTTTCTATTCCATTACTACGAAAGCAGTACTTAAAAATAAAATTATAAAAACTCGTATACTTTAACATAATAACATTTTGCTTTTAAAGTTTATAATCTAAGATCATAATGTGTTACACATGTCTTCCTGGACCCTCGGCGCTGTAGGCCGCCGTTCACGTGGGTACAACATTACCCACCCTCGCATCTTACCCATTACCCTCCCTTAGATCTTACCCATTTATGTTTGTCTTGTTCATATATGCGAAGACGGCGTTTGTCCTCATATAGTTTTTATCATTTATTGAGCACATAATGGTTCGTACTGCGAACAATGCTGTTGCATTATAAAATCATTATCAATATAAATAATAATTTTTATTTTATTTTATTATTAATATTATCATGAACCGTATTACGAGGCGTACCAAATTTCCGCTTTTATGTGTTTGTTCTAATGAAGATATACCCGTGCTCTGAAGTGGATTTAGTTCAGTTTTTTATTCGCAACCTATTTTTTTAGTTTTTGAAGGTTATTTCTCATCAAGATCCTTCAACCAGAAGACACCTTCACTGTTTCATTAAACTATTGTATCATCATTAAAATCATGAAATGAAAAATAACCGTCAAAAACTTAGGAGGTATAACTTATTTCGCTTCATACACATGTTATAAACACCTTGTTGTTGTTTTTTTAATTCAATTAAATAATGAATTACTTTAACTGCTTAATAAAACGCCGTTTGCGCATAAATTATGCATGAATCCTTATAACTGTGTATTCTAGGTCCCGAATGTATGACTGTATGTATTGTTAAGTGAATGTTTCTATATTTTTTTTATATTCGCCGTTGGATATTGTGTATGACCGTGAAATAATATATGTAGGTACATAATGTTGAGTTCGAAGTTCTAGGAACTTTGAATGTTTTTCTTATTTTGTCTCACCCATGTAATGTTTCTTAGGTCTTCAAGCAACAGCTCGGTTTTCTCGCAGTCTTGTTCGTCGTGCACTCACTATGATGATAATGAGACTGACCATTCCTGCTCAATGAGCTCTAGCGATGGGTAAGTAAAATAAATAAACATTACACAACTAACATTGGTTCAACCTATTCTTGTCCATTTGATCCACGGAATGGTCCACCGGCATTAGCTGTAGTAGGACAAATTAAATATAATAATAAAGATAAGAATTGCTTTTTCCTTAACTACATAATGCAAGATCTTATTTTTTATAAGGTATTAGCATATTTTAATTTTCTAAATTATGTTTTTGAACGGTTGTCTAGTTTTTAGTATTAGCTTATTTGTTTATAAATGTTTCATCATTAATTAGTGCCTAATAAATGTATTATTTGTTTGTGTTAGCGGTAAGATTTTCCTAAAATGAATATAATAAAAATAATGTAAATGTTTTCTTTCTTTATGTCCAGGTTTAGGAATGTTATTTTATTTGTCAAATGTTAAATTATATTTGTGTATAATAAAGTATTTATGATTTATGATAATATTCAGATCCAGTTACAACGACACGCTGGACTCGCAGGGCGGCTCGCCGCGCCGCTCGCGCCGCGGACACGAGACTGAACCTACTACCCCCGTCAAGGTATACTTCATCATCAAAATCATTAGTTTTTATTTAATTGGGGCACGTAAACGTTAATGCGTAGATACGCATAATATAGATATATTGAAATATTCCACATCTATATTAATAATTTCGTCAAGAGACTCGATCAAAACCTTATTAGAATAACAAAACCTAAAAAATAAAATATATATTTTGAGTCGACAGCATATTATATCCGCAAAATTCGGATTATAGAGAATTGCGACAAATTTCACCCGAGCGAAGACGGGTTTTCATCTAGTTATTAAATAGACCCGCCGACAACTTCGCTCCTACACTTTTCGTTGTAATTTTTTATGTCAACTACACGGTGGATTTAGGTGCTTTTGGTTTTAAAATATTCTAAGTATCCGCGGGCGGGTTAGCTAGTAGTTTAAATCATATATAGCCTTCATAAAGCCGCGGTTGGAAAGTTTGTCACACATAAATAAATTTGTTATACTTGTCTGACATTGCGCAGGGGCGCGGCACCCGGTCGTCGACCTCTAAGCCTCCCGGGACACACAGCGACCTCGAACTAACACCGCTGCAGCTTGTTTGGGCCAAGTGCAGGTTAGTTCCTGATCATAGAGTAGATATAGTAATTAAATGTGAATCTCTCGTCATTATGTTTAACCCCGAAAAGTATCGCGTCTTTGCGATGCGATTTAAGTTAGTGGAACATTTTTTTTCAGTTTTGTTGTATCAGGATACAAAGCACTCTTAAAATTTGCTGCACTGATGAACTAAACTAACTTTTGTAACTTATCAACGATTTCAATTCAAGATTCTACGGTAATAAATAACACCTGTATCATATGAGCGCCCATGACACAAGCTCTTATCTACAGCACGGTGTAGCGGCACAGAGAGCTTGGACACTGTGCATTAAATCAGGCGTTGAATTACTTACTTACTTTTGATATGTAAAATTTAGTAAATCTCTTATGTTTACATTACAGAGGCTACCCGTGGTACCCAGCACTGATAATCGACCCAAAAATGCCAAAAGGCTACATCTACAACGGCATGCCGCTGCCCGTGCCGCCGCAAGACGTCCTCAACCTCAAGAAGAACCACGCGCACGAGCCGCGCCTGCACCTCGTACTGTTCTTCGACGTCAAACGCACCTGGCAGTGGCTCCCGCCCAACAAACTAGAACCACTCGGCATACACAAGTCTATCGATCAAGGGAAACTCAAGGAGAGCAGGAAACCAACAGATCGGAAAGCGGTGAAGAAAGCTTTCGATGATGCGATGCAGTTTAGAAACCAGGTGGACGGGGAGAAATGACACAGGCTCCTCGGGTCTCGCAGGCCTAGGAACAGGAAGTTTAGTTTCGGCAATATGGCCATGATGAAACTGAGGATGCAGGATAGCACGGACTCCAGTGATTAGATCAATGCCATCGCTTTATGCAGCTGATAATGACAAGTGTTATTCAAGATTTTTAAACTCGTAAGAATTTAAGCTAGTTAAATAATTAAAATCAATACTAAAATATAGAGTGGTGTTAATTACACAACTTATATCTCAAGAACGGCTGAAAATTGATGGGATTTTTTTACAGCGGGACAATATATTTTATGCAGACAATGCCGCAGGACGTTAAGCTTGTTTTAAATCTTTTGAATCTGAAATTTAGAACAGAATAAATGTGAGTCTGCATTATGAACGAGGGTATCTTGAATTAACATTAGAAGTCAGGAAATAAAGTTGAAATAATCAGGGTTAATTCACTGATAAAGCGATGGATTTTAAAATAATCTGGTACAAAAAGTGAACAAAATTTAATTGGACTTCAGTAGTGATATAAAAGTTATTGGCATACATATTGTATCTCTATTATTATACACTGTTAATTGGCTAATGATAATTGGCAAATACAAATATTGTTATATCAGTGTGTTATTGTTAGAAATGAAACTTCTGTAAGCAGGCTATTAATTAAAAATGTTTTAAGATGTAGTTAATTTTAAGTAGTTGATTTGTATCAGTTGATCTTTATGTTATCAAATTGTATACCTAATGAATCATACCACAGAAATCCAATTAACTTCTTAATTACTGTGGATCAAACCTTGTATAAACTATACTTGTATTAGCTTTGACATTCAAGTATTAATGAATTTTAATTCAATCTGCTTAAAAGCTTTATTGTTTATGTTTTATTTACTAAACTTATTTGTTTATAATAAACTTTTATACAAGGTAATTGTTCTTTAAATTTAATAACACTGCAGGACAGTCCTAACTAGAAGATTTTCAGTTCATTAGGTTAGAAGTTAAGGTTGTTTTCATTGAACCATCTGTCCACCGACGCTGTGCTTGCCTTTCTGTGGTCTCCATTCGAAAACTTTATGACCACAATGGTCATGAGAAATTTGCGACCCATGTCATTATTAATACTGCCAATTGAGAACTTTTCTAGTAATAAATTCAAGAGTCCCCGTAATAGTTTCAGACATATTAGGAAGAGGCGTTTCGTTGGCTCGCTACTGTTTAAACTATATTCAAGAAAAAACCAACTGAATGATCATATTCAAAAACAACATACCTAGCATGCCTTTGTAAAATTTCAATATAAATCATTATTATTAAAGAAAGTCGTGTTTGTTACAACACTTATAACTTGAGAATGGCTGAACGGATTTGCCTGAAAATTGACGGAGAGATAGCTTAGAACCAGGAAAAGGATATAGGGTAGTTTTTTACCGCGGTAAATCTAATATAACGAGGGCGGAAAGCTAGTTAAATCATAAACTGATCATGATGCTTATTCTAAAACAATTTATTTAACTTAAAACATTTAAAATTTCTATTATAACCCCCGCAATTGAAAATGAATTCTGTAAATGGCGGCGGTATGTATGGGTACGATTGGAAAAACAAGGATAAAAGTATAGACAGCGATAGAGAGTGAGCGAGAACGCATGCGAGCGGACGCCATTTACAGAACTCATTTCTAATTGCGCACGTAATAGCTTCTTAATCCATTTCAAAGCTTTTTATCATCTTCTTTAGTAATGCCTGTCCCAAGCAAAGACTTTGCCAGGAGTTGGAACCACACTGGTAGCTTCTTTAGGTGCACTAAAACAAATAAATAATATTGATTATTATTAGATGTATATAATTTTAACGTGGTGCTTCACTATCGGCCTCATCAACAGACTCAGAGTCGCTCAAAGGGCTATGGAGAGGGCTATGCTCGGGGTTTCCCTACGGGATCGAATCAGAAACGAGGAGATCCGTAGGAGAACGCGGGTCACCGACATAGCCCAACGGATTAGCTCTTTGAAGTGGCAATGGGCAGGCCATATAGCGAGGAGAACAGATGGCCGATGGGGCCGAAAAGTCCTCGAGTGGAGACCACGGATCGGGAAACGCAGCGTTGGGCGTCCACCGACAAGGTGGACTGATGACTTGGTGAAGACGGTCGGCTCGCGGTGGATGCAGGCTGCGAGCGACCGTAATGACTGGAAGTCATATAGGGAGGCCTATGTCCAGCAGTGGACGTCCAATGGCTGATGATGATGATATAATTTTAGGGCAAATCATTGTTTATTGAAGTTAACTCAGTTATTCTAAGAACATACTTCCAAAATACTAAATCAAAACTCAACATTTTTCATGATTGCGAAAATTAACATGAATTACAGTCTCAACATAAGCTCAGGGCATACAACAAAAGTACTATGTTACTTATTAATTTTATAGTGTTATTAATTTTTGTTTAATAATTTTATTTTTATATTATATAAATTTTAACATACATAAATAAAACTTTGTAGTATTTATGCTTGAGAATTGACCAACCCGCACTTGGCCAGCATGCTGTATTAAGGCCTAATCTCTTCTATCAAGAGAGAAGTCCCTGTGTCCCAGCTGTGGGAACATTAATAGGGGTGATGTTCAGATTAAAATGTTACATACCCATCAGCAGATTCAGCTACCAACAGCTTCTTTGATACATCTACCGGAGGTGCAACTTCATGTCGGCCATCTCGGGTGTAATAATAGTTGTGGGCATGTCTGGAGAATTATTTAATTTTTTAATAAAAAATAATGAGGGCTCACTTTCAGAACTAAACACAAATGGAAGGCATTCATACCTCAAGTAAAGACAAAGAAATTTAAAAAAAAATCAGTAATCTGAGTTTGTAAGTTTCTATGTTAATTCAATAAAGAAGATAATTCTCAATATAGGTACTTTAAAAATGTAATAGGTATCTATTTTAAGTAGAATAACGTAGATCGTCAATATATTGAGAATGGTGTAGGTTTGGTATTTACTTGTGGGACACTCCATCGGGTATTTGTGGCTGGGGCTGAGTCCGGGCAGATATTGCGGGATCAAAACGCAGGGCATTAGTATGCTGCCTCTGTACAATCAAACGAAGTAAATAAATAGCAGGTTTGTGTACCTATAGGTTACATAATTTCTACAAAACAATAGTGGATTACTTACACCAAGTAGAACATTTCTAAAGGCCTGAAGAAATGGCCCTATATCACGGAAAACCACTTTACCCTTACTCATTGTAATTTATTTTACAACTTGTATCTATTTACGAACTTAAAATATTGCAAAAAAAGATTCTTTCTTCTGATCTGATTCTGACAGAATTAATTTTGCTTGAGCAAAACATATGTATTTGACAACTCTAATGTCAAGTCTGTCTTCACAATAACATCACTGTCAAATTGTCATCCTAGACCAGTGCAGTTAGCTTCAAAAATGGTCAAATAAGGAAAAAAATAGTAGTAGAATGAAACCCATTAGAAAAGGAGGGGAATATGATTAAAATGAAAGGAAAAATAAATTACGGTTGATCTGAGTTCGGGAAGTGGGAGGGGGTGGGCTTTTAAGGGGAGAAAATGGTTTATCTCGATTTGCGGTGAAACTACTAGTCCTATGAAAAAAAGTTATATGGCAAAGTTGTAGGTAATAAAACGATCTACAACTTTTAATTCATAACTTTTATACATAACGTCAAAATGTATGTGAAAAATTCAAATAACTAAGTTTTTGGTTTTTTATTTCTATCTTTTTCAAAAACATTTTATTTTCTACGAAATTTGGTGAAAACTTACCTATTTATGCTCCAAACACACTACAATTTATTTGATTAAAAATATTATTTTTTCACCTTATTTTGACTTAATTACTAAAAAAATAGACCAATTTTCAATCGAAAATTCACGTGTCAAAATATTAGCTTTTTTATAAAAATCTGTATGCTGTTTGTTCATTAAAATCTCTATTTTCTGATGGTTAAGAAAAATATATACCTTACTATAGTAAATTTTCTCAGAAAATGCAAAACACCGAAACAAAATTTGTATCATTATGTACAATTGCATCATAAAAATGTGATTTTTGCAATTTTTATTTCATATAATTGCTTATAATCCGACTTATTGCACATTATACAAACAGATAATTATATAATTATTATTATTATATAGTCTGAAAAGACAAAATCACATTTTTATGATGCAATTGTACCTAATGATACAAATTTTTGTTTTGTTTGATTGTACAAAATAAGGCCGGTGGGTTGGGCCGCCGGGCTGTGCCGCCGGGCCGCCGGCTTTGGTGTGTAGACCGCTTAACGAGGGCCTGTTCCTTCGGTGGTGATGTCGTGGCAGACGCGTGCCGTCTTGATATCATGCTGGATTCTTCTGTTAATCAAACAAATTTTTTTTCCGAGGTGGGAAATCCAAAGCCACAGACCGTCAGCATAATGGATACAGGGACAATAATATACATCTCGCCAAAAGGTAGTGATTATATTCTCTTTGATGTAAGGATCGAATAAATGAGAGACGGCTGTGTAATGTATTCAATTTAATTTTGTTTGTCAAACCACTCAGACAGCGACAGAGACCCACGCTTCCCCGAAAGGAAGTGAACGATCATCGATGGCTGGAGGTGAACCACCCCCGCCACTCTCACGCTCAGGACACCGCGCCACATCTCCTCATCGTGGTTTGAGCTGGTCTCACATATTGTGGAAACCTGAGGAAGAGCTTACTATAGAAATGATCCTATGAAGTAAGGTCTTATTGTTAAAAAAATTTCGTGCTGTAGTGATCTGAACCCGCACGTTTTCATCAGCGCGATCAAGAGCTCGCACGTTTTTACTAGCGACATCTAGTTACAAACGGGACGATTTTGTTTACATGACCTTGCGCACGCGCATGCATCAAATTTTTGAGGTCGGTGGCAGATCGCGTATCACGTAGGCTCTAGAGGTTGATTTCTTCTTTTGGTCTAGTTAGACTCTCTAGATTCTAGAGGTTGATTTCTTTTTTACACTCTCTAGCTATAGTCTAGCTAGGGCCGCAACATGCTGCACGTTGCGGCTCTTCGGGCCGCAACCCCTAAGGTGGATGGTAAAATTAAATAGAGGACCTACTCAAAGGACGCTAATTTCGGTTAAATGTACCGACTGGATCCTCGAATAGATAATAACGCTAATAGAGAAAACGCGAAAAAGGGAACTGTGAATAGGAAGTTATTACTGTAAATAAAATTTTCTAATTTGCTGTGGCCTCCGAGGGCTGCAAGCAAAGACCGCATGCGGCCCGCCGGGTCTTTTCTTGCGGCCTTGCCTTGCCTTGCGGCTTGCTTGATGAAGACATGTGGTCTAGAGTTGATTTCTTCTTCTTCTTCTTAGTTAATGGCTTGCTGGTTGATTTCTTCTTTTGGTTCGGCAAGGATAGACCAGGGTTTTTAATTTTTTACAAGGAAAAAAATAGTAGTAGAATGAAACCCATTATAAAAGGAGGAGAATATGGTAAAAATGAAAGGAAAAATAAATTACGGTCGATCTGAGTTCGGGAAGTGGGAGGGGGTGGGCTTTTAAGGGGAGAAAATGGTTTATCTCAATTTGCGGTGAAACTACTAGTCCTATGAAAAAAAGTTATATGGCAAAGTTGTAGGTAATAAAACGATCTACAACTTTTAATTCACAACTTTTATACATAGCCTCAAAACTTATGTGAAAATTCAAATAACCAAGTTTTTTGTTTTTTTTATTTATCTTTTTCAAAAATTGTTATTTTTCTACGAAATTTGGTGAAAACTTGCCTATTTATGTCCCAAATACACTGTGATTTATTTGATTGAAAATATTATTGTTTTCACCTTATTTTGACTTAATTTTCAAAAATATAGACTAATTTTCAATCGAAAATTCACGTGTCAAAATATTAACTTTTTTATAAAAATCGGATAAACAAATAATAATAATAATAAATCGGATAATTGATAAGCGGTTGTATAAGCCGGCGGGTTCTTTCATTCTGAAGCCGCCGGGTTAACCCGCCGGCACTAAGCCGCCGGGCTGTGCCGCCGGGCCGCCGGCTTTGGTGTGTAGACCGCTTTAGAGTATTATTGTTCTGTGGACAGGCCTCTCGGCCCCGTATCGGCATTTTAGTCAACGAGAAGCTGACTAAATTGAACCGTCAGCTTGGCAGGATCCCTAAATACAGGACATGATAGTTTTATTCGTTCCATGCTGCGTGCGATACAGTGCGGACATCGTCGAGATAAATGAAACCTGGTTAGAGGACCAAAAGGCGCAAGTGCCGGTCGTGAGCCCCTACAATCTGACCATCGCACCTCATCCGATACATATATGAAAAGAGATGTAAATAGTATTAACATCTATGCCTTTTATTATTATACTTTCAATGATTTTACTATAAAAAATCATTGTATACTTTAGTATAACGTAGTGATTATTATTCTCTTTGCTCTGCGTCTCGTTAACTTTTCGGTCCCTTCGGCCAAATTTTAGTCACCAAAGAGAATAATAATCACTATGTTATAGTCTTGGTAAAAATTGTCTAGTAATATTTATTTATTATTTTTATTCAAGCTTCGAGCTTACCACGAGATGTCGTTGTGTAAAAATTGTCCAGCAATTTTTTTTTTGGCGTTCAGCGCATGGCATTTGCCATTTTCTAATCCAGCAATATTTATTTATTATTCTGTTTATGGTAAGTGAGAGTAAATCCTTTCTGAGTAGGTCAGGATCTGTCAGGATCCTATACGACAAGGTGTCAAGTCAACGTTATTCTTTTCTTCTTGAATTGGATTTGACAATGGACCAACTACATATTTGATTATAGTCATTAAATTATATAATCTTTTCCTAAAAATTTAGTTTAAATAAACAATGACTAAAATTCCAAAGCCGTTCAACTACCATCACATTGTAAATAATATGGTAGGTAGGTACCATATAGGTACATTTTTAAAATAGGTACCTAGTCGAAGTAGCCCAGGGAAGGCAAGGAAAAATTGTAATAATGCGGACTGTTGTAGTATATTTACCTAACAATTTATTTCTTCTTCCAGACAAATCTGAGCAGCCCAATTGTCAACACTTCCAGAACTAAGGAGCTAAACATCACCCAAGCAGTAAAGTAAGGTTTCAAAAGAAAATATTTTAGTTTAGTGAGGCAGGTCACCGACAAGTATCAGTTTTTTACGAACCCCATCGTGAGAAAGTCACTATCGATTTGTATGTTAGGTATCAAAACAACATCTCCAGTGACAAAAAAGAGAAAACATTATTTAGGTAGGTACCAGAACAAATAAATAAGTATACCTATTAATAAATTTTGCTGGACAAATTACTCAGCATAATCTAGCCCTGTGGTAAGTTAGTGACTCTACTGACGCTATGCATTATAATTATGTTGAACACGATATCTTTGTAAAGTAAGATTCTACAAAACGTTTAAAAACACAAATAAAACACCTTTATAGATAGTAGGTATAGTAGATTAGATAGGTACCTATTAATTCGTAGTACACATGAGTGTCATTATAAAGAGGCTGTGGTACATTATTCCAGCACCGTATCACTACCTAACGAAAGGAAACAATAGTAAACAATACTTACATGATTTAGTGAGATAAAAACGATATCTAGGATGGCTTGGTAGTCCAACCATATACCTACCATAAGGCCTAACATTAATTTGGTCATTCATTGTCTTTTTGTTACTTAAATATTTATATTTTTCAGTAACTATAAACCAAATTATCTGAACTGTTTGGCTCCCCCCATGCTGGGAATGGGAACAGCATATGAGTGCAATTGTAATCTAGCTGGAAACCCGCGGAGCGCTAACACCTTTGAAGGACTTAGGTAAGTTGATTGTAGAATAGTGTTTTTTACCAACACCTAAAATCTAGGCTTTCAGGGCTTCACTTACAATGATGAATAGATTGGTTCAGAGTAAATACTGGCTGCATTTGGTCAAAATTGACGGCCTCTGTGGCGCAGCGGGAAAAAATTTTACGATCTGTAGATATTTGTTTCGGGTGTCTGGGTGTTCTATATGAATAATAAAAATCTATGTAGGTATAATATTAAGTACCTATATCAGAAATCTACCACCCGTATCACGAGCTTCGAGTTTACCACGGGGCTAGATGTTGCTGTGTGAATTGTCCAGCAATATTTATTTTTAGGATCCATATCCATTACAGGGAGTAATTTATAGGTTTCCAGCGGGAATAGAACCTGTTACGTCCGGCATTACGCAACAAGGAATCGTTGCAAAACGTTGCATATTTTTTTATTTTGAAGATATAACAAGGATATGCATATAATTATTATAAGCATTTCTGTCTATTTTCAGATCAGAAATTGTTGAGAAATGGAACCAAAGACCCAAACTAGACCAGAATAAAGAGTGGAACAAGTCGTCTGTGCTATTGTAAATGTTTGTATGGAATATTATTAACTTGTTGTAAAATTCGTGCGTATTTTATGCTAAAAATTTGTAACTCTAATTAACATTTTTGCTGTCTTGTACATTTGATTTAATAAATATCTGAATTTTATTATATTTTTTATTTTTATCGAAGGGAAGAATTTTATGTATTATTCATAGCCCTTTGAAATTGAATTAAGTACCTACTTAATATTAAATATTTTATTAATGCGCCTTTATATAAACGTTTATCAGATTATAAACTAACACAAACAATAATAATTAAATTGTATATTTGGTCATTTCATTCCTTATAACTAAGATTACCTTAATCCAGAACATTATTTACAAAATATATTAAATACAATGTTATGTAATTCCATTAAAATTAAATTTACCTAAGTAGTTACAAATTATAAAATGTCGACATTACATTAAAAAAATCAGTACTCCATGGTTATGCATTTCGTTTTGAGGTATTCATTCAGTGCATCTTGACCTGAAATAGAAAAAAAAACATTTATTCACACCATACTCCTGTAAATGGACAAGTTTCCACAGACTGACTGTGACTGACATATAGACGCACGCCTAGCCGTAACCGCTAACGGTAGAAACGTGAAATTTGGACCGTGGCTTTCTTTATACCTACTAGCTTCCGCCCGCGGCTTCGCCCGCATGGACATAAAAAGTAGCCTATGTTCTGTCTCAGGGTTTAAAGATTGTCTGTACCAAATTTCATCAAAATCAGTTGAGAGTATTAGGCGGGAAAGCGTAACAGATTATAATATTAGTAAGGATGGTCCACTAAGAAGGGGGTTTTACGAAATTCACTTAGTTAGAGATGATCCATTCTAAAAATGAACTCCCCTCCACAAAACCGTGATAATTTCAACGTGTGAGAGGAAATACTTATTGCATCGACATCACTATACTTGTGTGCGTGCTACAACTTTACTGTAACATTGGCTCATCTGTCAGTCAAAGTGATACCGTTTGCTTATACGTTAATGAACATCCAATGACAAAGATCAATTTATGTGTGTTGTATCTATACACCTTTTTGCATGTACGTTTAACCGCGGTGGAGGGGCGTTCATTTTAAAATTGGTTTTACTATACCTAAGTCCTTGCCGAAGCCGCTCTGCTTGAAGCCGCCGAAGGGCGCGGCCACGTCCGTCTTGTTGTACGTGTTGACGAACACGGTGCCCGCGTCGATCCGCTCGGCGCAGAGCAGCGCGCGCGCCACGTCCCGCGTGAACACGCCGCTCGCCAGCCCGTACTCCGTGGCGTTCGCGCGACGGATCACCTCGTCGATGTTTCTGGAACAATTCAAGATAAGATAAGATATTACACACCAATAAAAAATATTTACATAAAAACTTAAAAACGTATGCGTAATGGGCGGTCTTATTGCTTAAAGCAATTTCTTCCAGACAACCTGAGGATGGAAAGAAAAACAATTCAATTGTATGTGATGTATGAAAAATGAACGCCAATGCTATTATTTGTGCAATCGATACGCCCTACGTATCTTCGTGTAACTGCCAGATACACACTTATGCGTTTGATGCATTTTTGGCATCTACACATGCCAGCTATAATGATAGACATTATAACCTAAAAAAAAGTCTATATTGTTAACGTAAAAACGCAAGGTAAACTGTCGGCGCGTCGGCTAATAATCAATATAATGTGACACTCACTTGCTGCTAAACTTGCTAATGATCATGATGGGTCCGAAGCTCTCTTCTTTAGCTAAGTACATGTCGTCGGTCACGTCCGTGAAGATGGTCGGGTGGAAGAAGAATCCTTTCCGGTCCACTCTGGTTCCGCCCAGAACTAGTTTGGCACCTTCTTTTACGCCGCGCTCACAGAACTGTGGAACATGAATAAATATATATAGCTGATAAATTCACACTCTAGCCCCGTGGTAAGCTCGAAGATTGTGATACGGGTGCTAGATTTCATATATACTTTATAATCAATACATACATGGATAGTTTTTTTTTATTATACATAATTATATAACACCCAGACACCCGGAAAAATATTTGCAGGTCATACAAATATTTATTCCGAGGCAGGAATCGAACCCGCAACCTCTTTCGCCGTAGACCTTCGCCGGCTGCGCCACAGAGGTCGTTAGTTATGGTGGCTCTATGTAGTCTCCTCGACTACTATGTACTCTTTTAGTCCGGGAGTCGTGGTTAAAACAGTTACCTGAATGAGTTTGTCCATATGTGCTTTATGGTTCTGAGGTCCGTGCGAGGTGCCCCTATGTAAGGGGTCTCCGATGGCTATTTTCTTGGTCTCCTCGACTACTCGTCTCACGAACTCGTCGTGGATAGTTTCCTCGACGAATAACCGACCGGCGGCTATGCAGTTCTCGCCTTTGTTGAAGAATACTGAGCCCATGCCCTGGAATGTTAATTTTTTTTTTTACAATGGTTAACGGTAAAATATCAATAGCCAGGAAAAATTGCAAAATAAAGTGCGAAAGAGTAACAATTTTATAGCACTTGACACTGGCAAATTGCGCAGGGTCTATTTTAAAAGCTAGAACTAGGACAATAAGCCAGTAACGTTCGCCACAAACTAAAAGAGGAAGAAGACGTTACGTTTCTAATAGCCTTCTCCATGTCGCAGTCTTCGAAGACGATGAGCGGGGACTTGCCGCCGAGCTCCAGAGACACCTTCTTCATGTTCGACGCAGCGCACGACTTCATGATTGTTTGACCTGGGGATTTTAATCATACAATTCAATTCATTGTCCCACTTTTTGGGATGAAACGGTCGATCAAAATTCAACGTAAAAAGGGTTCGTGTATTGCCCGTTTATCTCAATATGAATTCAATTGATGATCGACTAAAAGTAAGTAAAACATTATACCTTTTTTTTTGAGATATTTGGAAAAATACTGGAATTTTATTATAGAAATAACTAGCAGACGCGGCTTTACCCGCTTTACTACTATATGTTTTAGTTTTTTGCCGCCGGGGAGGATGTCGATGACGCTGGTGAGGATGTCGATGACACCGGGGAGGATGTTGATGACGCCGGGGAGGATGTTGATGACGCCGGGAAGGATGTCGATGACACCGGGGAGGATGTTGATGACGCCGGGGAGGATGTTGATGACGCCGGGGAGGATGTCGTTGACACCGGGGAGGATGTTGATGACGCCGGGGAGGATGTTGATGACGCCGGGGAGGATGTCGTTGACACCGGGGAGGATGTTGATGACGCCGGGGAGGATGTCGATGACACCGGGGAGGATGTTGATGACGCCGGGGAGGATGTTGATGACTCCGGGGAGGATGTCGTTGACACCGGGGAGGATGTTGATGACGCCGGGGAGGATGTCGATGACACCGGGGAGGATGTTGATGACGCCGGGGAGGATGTTGATGACGCCGGGGAGGATGTCGATGACACCGGGGAGGATGTTGATGACGCCGGGGAGGATGTTGATGACGCCGGGGAGGATGTCGATGACACCGGGGAGGATGTTGATGACGCCGGGGAGGATGTTGATGACGCCGGGGAGGATGTTGATGACGCCGGGGAGGATGTTGATGACGCCGGGGAGGATGTCGATGACACCGGGGAGGATGATGATGACGCCGGGGAGGATGTCGATGACGCCGGGGAGGATTTCGATGATGCCGGGAGGGATGCCTGCTTTGCTGCCATCTAGGAACAGAGCTGGACACTGACCTATTTCGGTGCTGCCGGTGAAGCCCAGTTTCCTGACGAGCGGGTGGTCGGCCAGCGCCTGCCCGGCGACGGTGCCGCTGCCGGGGAGGATGTTGATGACGCCAGGAGGGATGCCCGCCTTTGCCGCTAACTCCGCGAACTTCAGTGCGGTTAGAGGGCACACCTGGAAAGAATATAATTGGTTTTAACGACGCCGAATCATATTTCATCAAGTCTTAATTTCTATGGAAAGACAATGGTTTCCAGGGGGTGACAGGATGTGACTCACGGCAGCAGGCTTCATGACCACGGTGTTGCCGGCGGCGAGGCAGGCGGCCATCTTCCAGGAGAGCATCATGAGCGGGTAGTTCCAGGGGGTGATGAGGGCGCAGACTCCTATCAGAGGGGGTGATGTGACTCACGGCAGCAGGCTTCATGACCACGGTGTTGCCGGCGGCGAGGCAGGCGGCCATCTTCCAGGAGAGCATCATGAGCGGGTAGTTCCAGGGGGTGATGAGGGCGCAGACTCCTATCAGAGGGGGTGATGTGACTCACGGCAGCAGGCTTCATGACCACGGTGTTGCCGGCGGCGAGGCAGGCGGCCATCTTCCAGGAGAGCATCATGAGCGGGTAGTTCCAGGGGGTGATGAGGGCGCAGACTCCTATCAGAGGGGGTGATGTGACTCACGGCAGCAGGCTTCATGACCACGGTGTTGCCGGCGGCGAGGCAGGCGGCCATCTTCCAGGAGAGCATCATGAGCGGGTAGTTCCAGGGGGTGATGAGGGCGCAGACTCCTATCAGAGGGGGTGATGTGACTCACGGCAGCAGGCTTCATGACCACGGTGTTGCCGGCGGCGAGGCAGGCGGCCATCTTCCAGGAGAGCATCATGAGCGGGTAGTTCCAGGGGGTGATGAGGGCGCAGACTCCTATCAGAGGGGGTGATGTGACTCACGGCAGCAGGCTTCATGACCACGGTGTTGCCGGCGGCGAGGCAGGCGGCCATCTTCCAGGAGAGCATCATGAGCGGGTAGTTCCAGGGGGTGATGAGGGCGCAGACTCCTATCAGAGGGGGTGATGTGACTCACGGCAGCAGGCTTCATGACCACGGTGTTGCCGGCGGCGAGGCAGGCGGCCATCTTCCAGGAGAGCATCATGAGCGGGTAGTTCCAGGGGGTGATGAGGGCGCAGACTCCTATCAGAGGGGGTGATGTGACTCACGGCAGCAGGCTTCATGACCACGGTGTTGCCGGCGGCGAGGCAGGCGGCCATCTTCCAGGAGAGCATCATGAGCGGGTAGTTCCAGGGGGTGATGAGGGCGCAGACTCCTATCAGAGGGGGTGATGTGACTCACGGCAGCAGGCTTCATGACCACGGTGTTGCCGGCGGCGAGGCAGGCGGCCATCTTCCAGGAGAGCATCATGAGCGGGTAGTTCCAGGGGGTGATGAGGGCGCAGACTCCTATCAGAGGGGGTGATGTGACTCACGGCAGCAGGCTTCATGACCACGGTGTTGCCGGCGGCGAGGCAGGCGGCCATCTTCCAGGAGAGCATCATGAGCGGGTAGTTCCAGGGGGTGATGAGGGCGCAGACTCCTATCAGAGGGGGTGATGTGACTCACGGCAGCAGGCTTCATGACCACGGTGTTGCCGGCGGCGAGGCAGGCGGCCATCTTCCAGGAGAGCATCATGAGCGGGTAGTTCCAGGGGGTGATGAGGGCGCAGACTCCTATCAGAGGGGGTGATGTGACTCACGGCAGCAGGCTTCATGACCACGGTGTTGCCGGCGGCGAGGCAGGCGGCCATCTTCCAGGAGAGCATCATGAGCGGGTAGTTCCAGGGGGTGATGAGGGCGCAGACTCCTATCAGAGGGGGTGATGTGACTCACGGCAGCAGGCTTCATGACCACGGTGTTGCCGGCGGCGAGGCAGGCGGCCATCTTCCAGGAGAGCATCATGAGCGGGTAGTTCCAGGGGGTGATGAGGGCGCAGACTCCTATCAGAGGGGGTGATGTGACTCACGGCAGCAGGCTTCATGACCACGGTGTTGCCGGCGGCGAGGCAGGCGGCCATCTTCCAGGAGAGCATCATGAGCGGGTAGTTCCAGGGGGTGATGAGGGCGCAGACTCCTATCAGAGGGGGTGATGTGACTCACGGCAGCAGGCTTCATGACCACGGTGTTGCCGGCGGCGAGGCAGGCGGCCATCTTCCAGGAGAGCATCATGAGCGGGTAGTTCCAGGGGGTGATGAGGGCGCAGACTCCTATCAGAGGGGGTGATGTGACTCACGGCAGCAGGCTTCATGACCACGGTGTTGCCGGCGGCGAGGCAGGCGGCCATCTTCCAGGAGAGCATCATGAGCGGGTAGTTCCAGGGGGTGATGAGGGCGCAGACTCCTATCAGAGGGGGTGATGTGACTCACGGCAGCAGGCTTCATGACCACGGTGTTGCCGGCGGCGAGGCAGGCGGCCATCTTCCAGGAGAGCATCATGAGCGGGTAGTTCCAGGGGGTGATGAGGGCGCAGACTCCTATCAGAGGGGGTGATGTGACTCACGGCAGCAGGCTTCATGACCACGGTGTTGCCGGCGGCGAGGCAGGCGGCCATCTTCCAGGAGAGCATCATGAGCGGGTAGTTCCAGGGGGTGATGAGGGCGCAGACGCCGATGGGCTCGCGGCGCGTGATGCAGAGGTTGCGGTTGGGGCGCGCGTGGCTGACGGGCACGGTGGAGCCCAGGATCTTGTCGCACCAGCCCGCGAAGTAGCGCCACGTCTCGATCGACATACCTAGAGATAGGTTACACTTATTTTACTTCTTTTGTTTTGTGGCGAACGTGACAGGCTATTGATATTTAATTTTCTATTTCCATAGAGCTTTCCGCTTTTTTTTTTTCAGCTACATAGGTTGAGCTGGTCTTGAGTTATAAATAGTAACTCGACTTTCTTTTATAAATATAGCTTTTCTATTTTAGTTTACTTTTAACAGCCATTCTGATCTCCTTACCTATGTGCGTTTTTAGAGCGAGCGTGTAGACAGCGCCGGAGTCGATAGATTCTATCGTGGCCAGTTCTTCTTTGTGCTGTTCCATGAGATCTGCTAATCTATAAGTTAAATTTGTATTAATTATTTGAGTTTGATAAGTA
The DNA here is from genome assembly GCA_963691955.1 of Chloroclystis v-ata. Taxonomy (NCBI): domain Eukaryota; kingdom Metazoa; phylum Arthropoda; class Insecta; order Lepidoptera; family Geometridae; genus Chloroclystis; species Chloroclystis v-ata. The sequence continues at coordinate 14,246,205 of OY829902.1, read as the reverse complement.
TTAATTATTTGTTACCCTTTAGTTCATTAACTTTCAAGTACATAATTATAAAATCTTGAGTACTAAACAAATAAACTAATAATTTAATTTTGTAGGTATATTTAATTCACGTACTTAAATAATAGCTGTCCTCTTTCCCTCGCGCTGATTTTGGACCATTCTCCTTCCTCGAACGCTTTCTTTGCTGCTTTTACGGCCTGAAAACAAAACACGATTGATTTATTTAACGGATCCAAGACAAATTCAAATTAATTTATATCTGTGTGTATATTAAAGTTTCTTTAATTGATATATAAATAAATTAATTATATATTAGATAGGTTAAATTTGAATTGTTATAATTACCTTATCAACATCATTAACAGAAGCGCTCTGCACGTTGCATATGACAGATTCGTCGCTGGGATTGATGAGGGTCATAGTTTTATTATTCTCAGCGTTCACAAACTCGCCGCCGATGAACAGTTGCGTGGGGAATTTTATCTTCATTTTGTTTATGTCCATTTCTACACCTGTGGGGTTATAATTAAGATTATGATTTACTCCTATTTAATTTTTCACTGCTTACATTGACTTCTCTCTTGACAAGATAAGGCCTTAGTTCACCACGCTCTGGCCAAGAGCGGGTTAGTGAGACTTTGTAAAGTTCTCAGAACTTGCCGGTTTCCTCACGATGTTAGCCTCCGAAAGAGCGCCTTTTTCAGAAAAGCACCTGGGTTTGAACCCAAGACCTTCGGAATGTCAGTTATAATGTGACTATAATGGCATTACGGAGTGTAATTATAATGGCACATAATGTGTCGTGTTGGCTAAGTGAGAGCACAGTGTTTAATTGGATCTCATGTTCCAATTAAACACGGGCAAAGCTGAGAGATCATTTTATGAAATAAATAGATAAATTTAATATTAAAGTTTTACCTTCATATACAATTTCCTTAGCCCCGCTGCCGCCTCTTGCTTTCACAATGGCTATAGTATAGAACTCTTGGAACGTGGTGTTCATGTAGATATCCTCGTTCTGCAGCTCTATGCTCGCGATGTCTTTAACTTCCTCCACCAATCGCACCACGTCCATAGAACCGGCGCCGCAGTCGAAGAAATCTATAAAATAATTATTAATTAACAATATTACTACAAAATAAATAAATACTGGACAATGCACACAACAACATATAGCCCAAAAATGTTTACTATTTTAATATTGACTCATTTAAGCTTATGTAAAAATACTTTATGGGAAAAAGCGTATAGAAAAAATTACAATTCACAATGTAACATTGGTCCTCGAGTGGCAGTCGAAACCACGTCTTACAGTTTAGCCCTGGCTGCGCTAAACCACTACGCTATCAAGGATTTATGAGCGTTATGAGCTCGAATTTATTCTATACCTGTATCAGAAGCTTATCTTACCAGTATCATCATCAACGTCAATCCTAAGAATGGCCTTCCATACTTCCTTAACGCTGTCTACGAACTGTTTCTCTTCCGCAGTCAGTTCTAGAGTGACTTTGTTCTCGTTGGCTTTGTAGAAGTTCTGTGCGTTTATCATCTTGCCGTTCACTTTTAAACGTTGGATGTTTAACTGGAAATAGATTTATGGTTATAAATTGTTTCAGAAATGAGTTTATTTAATTATTTACTTACTTAAATTATTATAATTACAAAATAAAGAAATAAGTGTTATTAACGAAGTAATTTATAACGAGTATTAGCAGTATAATTATACTAATAAGTGATTGACATTAAACTTATTTGTTATCAATAAAGTGTTTTAAACCCGTTCGCCGTATCATTCACTGTTGGTCCTGAAGACGTCCCACGTTTTGGAATGAAACTGTTGACCAAACCCAACTTAATAATTAATTACGAGAATTTAATATCATCAGTCTAGTTCCCGTGAACAGCGTATTTAAGTAATTAATGTATTGAGTTTACCTGTACACCATCATTAGCAGTGATCAATAACCCTCCGTCGTGAATAACGGCAGGTTTCTTCAGACCAGTCAGCACAATCTGCTCCCCGGAGGCCTCGTACTCTCCCTCCCATAGACTAGAGCCGTAGAACTTGACCTCCATGTCCTCGCCCTCTATGACTCCCTCTCTTGTCTGTGGCGGGATGGAGGAGGTGGCGCCGGGGGAGGAGTCAAGGCCGCGGATGAAATTGTGTATGGCAACACCGCCTTTTGACCAGTCGATCTGGAAATTTATTAAATTAATAAAAAACTATTAGGTAGTTACCGGAATTAGTAGTATAAATGGTCGTTTATGTGTTTTATCAACTACATAATGTACTACTAATTGGAATAGTGTTGGCATTTAACTATTGTATAAGTCTGGGTTTAAGGTTTATTCCACCTCAAATATTTTTTATTATTGGATACACTGTTAATTTAAGTAAACTTATAATGTATTTGTACTATTTTGTACCTTATGTGTTTCCGCTTTAAACAGCGCGGGGTCGTAAGTGGCGCCCTCTTCAGTCTGAGCTACCTTGGGCGCGTTGCCGCGAGCCACCATGTTCACGGATTCAGCCAATGCTTTGATTCCTAAACAATTTTATTTTTAATTAAATGGTTATTCACAAAAAAAGTACTATTAGTAAATAGTAGCATTCAATTAGAAAATAAAGTAGACATAATGGTAAGTAAAGGAAATAATGACTTGAAAAAAAATAAAGCAAGCATAATGCTGGGACACATGGACTTATGAGAGAGAGAGGAAACCCGCATGTTCTAAGACCTTTGAAAACTTTGAAGGTCATGTGACATTCACCAACCTGCACTTGGCCAGCGTGAATTAAGTCCTAATCTAGGGATTTTAGGCACATGGCACAAAGTGGGAGTCCCTGTATCCCAGCAGTGGGAACGTAAGTAGGGGTGCTGATGACATACCTTCAGGATACAAGTACTTGTTGTAAATAGTGTCGACAGTATCATCAATGGTGACCGGAAAGCTCTTCTGCAGGAGTATGGGGCCCGTGTCCAAGCCATCGTCGGCCCAGAATATCGACAGGCCGCAGGTTGTGTCCCCTTCGATAAGTGTCCTGTGACAAAATATACGGAAGTTAACAGCTAAGACAATTTACACAGCAACATCTAGCCCCGTGTTAAGCTCGAAGCTTGTGTTACGGATGCTAGATTTCTGATATACTTTATGTAATATACATACATAGATAGATATTTTTACTATACATACATTTATAACAGCTTGACACTCAGAATAATAATAATAAAACGGTAATAGTCGGTCATGGAGTAAGATAATTTGTTTTCAGAGATATTGTGTTGCTAGGCTCATTTTATGATACTGACACTAATTTGATTCTTTGTTGTTATTATGTTTAATATAAGTTATATTTAAGTCGTCTATTGTTACATATTGTTATTTTACCCATTCATGTAATCTTTATAATTGGACTTCCATAAATGGCAATTTTGTGATACTATTGTTTGTTTTAGCTGTAAGTTTCAAAAAAATAAGGAAAATGATACAGTAATATGAAAATATTTAACTTAATTTCGTTTTCCTTGCAACAATGTGTGACCTTCAGCTATATAACGCATGACTATGCTGCGAAGTGTATAATTACTATGCTATGCACCGTGTTATTTCACGTGTTTTCCAATCCGCAAGGTCTCAGACACTAAATTTGGCCGCATATAATGTATATTCTAATTTAGATTCACTATTCATTTACAGACACTATTATCATTCATACTTAGTTTGCAAAATTAAGAAGTTGACTAAATATTTGAAAATGATTTAGATATATTTATCGGCTGTCTTATTAATAATAATTATTATTGTAGTAGGCGACTAATGAAAGCAGTTATTATTGATGTGGTAGCTGACTTTGGAATAGGTTTCCATCTTCCCTTCGAGCTTGATGTTATGAGTTGATATCATTATTTTAATATCCCACCAAATCAGAATCATATATCAAAAAGCTCGAATTTTACTAGACAATACTGTATCCCGAGTCAAAATCACAACTCAGTAGCAAGAGCAAACGCAAAGCAGAAATTTCTACGAGAAAAATAAACTTCAACATGATGACAGAATAGGGAAACGTTACATAACCGAACGTGTTCTTTATTAAGAAATATCGAGTTGAGAAATTGATTTCTGGTTCGAGCCAGTTGCGTGACATTTTAGATCATAAGACAAATTTAGATGATTGAGTCTATAATTTAAATCGATATCGATATCAGAGTTGTTTCTTCAATCAACATTTAGTATCGTAGGCCAAGATACCTACAAATTGGAACACTAAGTCCTTAGAGTAAGTATTTTACAAAGATATCTAGAAAATATCAAAATGTGTTTAGTTGTCGTTCTTATACGCCTGTTGGATGTTTAAGCAATGTCTTGTCCGAATTTATCTGTAGTAGGTATTAATTAAGTAGGTACTAATTTACAGTACATTTCGATCGTATTGAACTAAAATTGACAATTATGTAAAATAAAATATCGGTCAAATGTGCTCTTGGTAGCATGTAATTTTCACATAAAGTATCTACATAGTATGCTTGCGTAAGAAAAAAACATTGGTTGTAAATGCGATAAACAGTTTCGCGTGATCTCCTCGGAAATTGCATCATATTAACCTTATAATGGGCTATTACCCTAATCACAGACATTTTCATAATCTGTCTGTAACGGTGTATGTAAATCCGCCAGTTTAAGGTCTACATTTAGTTTATAACATTTGCCTCGTTTTCAATGACCGTTAATAAGAGGTCATAATGAAACTAACTTTTCGGCCCCATCGGTCATCTGTTCTCCGCGCTATATGGCCTGCCTATTACCACTTCTAGCTAATCCATTGAGCTATGTCGGTATGTAACACTTAATATTTACCAGTATTTAATATATCGATCTATCTATATAAATAAAAATGAATTCTCGTTCGTTAGTCTGGCTAAAAACCGAGAACAGCTGGGCCGATTGAGCTGATTTTTGTTTTAAAATGTTTGTCGTAGTCCAGGGAAGGTTTAAAAGGTGAGAAAACTACAGAAAGCGGGTGAAGCCGAGCGGGGTCAACTAGTTTAAAATATAAATGTTACCAGTTGATAGAAGAGGCGCCCCTATGCCTCGGCAGTATACTCGGATGGTAGCAGATGCTCTGGAACTCGGGGTGTGTGATCACCTCCATGGGGATGAACTGGGTGCAGAACGGCAGCACGTTGATGTCCGCATTCACCTGGAAAATATGCGTGAAAAACATTTCATGTGCATTCTGTTCAAAAGTGCATGTGCATTCTATACCTAGACTTATTCTATTTTATATCAAAAACTTAAATTAATTATTTTAGTTTCTCGCCCTCGCTTCGCCTCAGGTTATTATTGGTACTTAAAAACGTATTATTAAAAGATATTATTATTATTAAAAGATATTATTACCTATTTAAAGATTGAAGCATACATAGGGACGGACAGACAGCGCTATCGACTTTATTATACTATGATGATAAACTTGGTCAGAAGACAAAACGTACTTTGTACGTACGTGTAGTTTTGGTTCATCATGTCTCTAGGAGGAGGCTGGTGAAACTATCCAAGGAAGTGTGTTCGCGGAATTTAATCAATTATTTATTGAAACCAAATAAAATATTACATATTGTCTTGTAATTAATGATAATTATTAGTTGCAACTATTTTTGTTTCATGTGAATTGTTGTTTTGTATAGGTAATAAAAAAAAATGTATTAAATATGTAATTGTTTCTATTAATATTTAGCTTTAGAAGACACTATCTCATCAGCTGTTCAGTGTTCACCCTGAGCGCTGATAATATCAACGTTTGAACTCGTGCGCGCCGGCGCGGCGTAAACATTTTTTTTTGCAAAGATCACAGTGGTTAATTCGTTTAAGATAGCCTGTGGTTTATCGAAAAATGTGATCGATGCACGCACCTAAATCACGTTTTTCGAAGACAGTAGTTACCTAACGCATGCCAAAAAGTCTCAATAATAATATCGAATTATTATAATTGTAAATAAATAATCGAAACCTAGCGAGTGCAAAATGACTTAATATTAAATTGGACCACAAAGAGTTTATTAAAAAAAACCGAATCTATGTAAGTTATGTTTATTTTGATAATCCATGCCAACTCGCTATTCAAAAATTTTTAGATCATATGTAAATTATCTCCATATAAATATGAAATCTATAAAATAAGTCCAGGCTCAAAATTATTGTACAGCACTACTACTACTGGTCACGAATCCACCATTTTATGACCACATAACATGTCAATCAATTATGTTTGCAAAATATATGTTAGAGCTGTTGCTATGTAATTGAGCTACAATCACCAGCAATAAGATAAAATAACAATATATTAGTATAAGATCTGACAGACTAAGACATAACATAGGTCACTAGTACACATTTGTTACTTAATACTTCAGTATTCAGATAGGGAGGTTAAAAGTGCATTAGGCAGATATATCCTCCTACACTATATTTAATAAACGAGTCTCATATACCTACTCTTTATCATGTAAAATTCTATATAATTATTATAAATATATATCCTTTTGATAAGGCAAATTGTACAGTTAATATTTTAATGCAACCATACTGTTTTTTTTACGAAGTTTTTGATGAAAAATTGTTGTATTGTATAGGAATAATTACAACTTATATGGTTTTAAACTATTAAAGTATTACCATAAACCATGAAAATTATGAATATTGGATAATATTAATTTATATATAATTTACAGATAAATAAATATAGCTCGACAATTTACGCAGCGACATCTAGCCCCGTGGTAAGCTCGAAGCTTGTGTTACGGGTGCTAGATTTCTGATATACTTAATATAATATACATACATAGATAGATATTTTTTATTATATGTACATAATTATATAACACCCATATAGATGGTTCTGTTATCCTTAAGAATTCTATTTAATATATAATAATTGTAATTTGTTCATTCTAAAATAGTAGTTGTAGTAAAATAGTAATAGTAGTTGGTAGCATTTAAATTAAATGTTAAATTGAGATTATTGTTACAGTTTCTGTAACATAACATAACTCAAATCTCCCCTTTCTAACATGCTATTACTACAAAAAATACCTGTTACACAAACTTCGAGCTTACCATGAGGTTAGATGTTGCTGTGTTAATTATCCAGCAATATTTATTTATTATTCTTAAATTAATTGAGCGCATAAACTAGAATAATTATGTAGGTACTTACAGATTTATATTGTTCCAAGACTTCTGGTATCACTACACCCTTTACTCTCCATGTTTTGTATTTGTACACTGGTTTTCCATTCTGAGCAGCAATAGTAGCTAAAAATTTACAAATTAGGTGTTTAAATTAATCTATATTTTTTTTTACTTTTGGTTTAATTTCTCATACCAGCAGGTTTACTTACAAACAATACTAACAGCCTATGGATATATTTCTGATTAACATTCTATTTAATTATTATCATTATTTTATTCAATAATTAAACTACCTACCCGACCGACTTTAATATTTTAATATTCATAGTTTTTGTGATTGAATTTAAAAATGTTCTATGGGAATAAATTGACATCTTAAGTGTATCAAGAACAAAACTTTACCCAAGGGATCCTCTCTGTTGCCCTTATCAAGGACTGTGAATACTCCAGCAATCTCATGTCCATCCTTCTGTAATAGTTTGAAGACTTCTGCAGCAAATGTACTCTGTCCGATGATGGCAACACGAAGTTTCCTCTTCGGGGGCTGGAAATAATAATTAAAATTTTATGGAAATTCTGTGAAATTCAAAAATACCGACTGTTAACTCTGACACCATTGTAAAATAAGGGATTATTATCAATACAAAACTAAGGCTAAAATTGAGATCAGATAATTGTAGGTAGGTACTTACTTCTTTGGTCAACGAAACCGGTGGCATGTTTTAAAATAAATTGTATACTTTATTGAGTACAGCAAGGCAGCCCCGCTTTCCACCGAGCGGAGCGCGATTAAACTAACATGATTCTATCCGATCACTGCTATTTAGCTTCTCGACTATCACATGTTTTGCGATTAAAATAAAAAATAATTTGTAAACAATAAATTTTCCTGTGACCATTGTTGGACCATTGGCGTTTTTTTGCCGCGAATTCGTTTGTTTTGATGTCCTGACTTTGACATAGAAAAAGAAAGCATTGAAGCGTCCGATTATGATAAAAAAATCGAGTCGGTAATAATAAAAAATAAATATTTTGCCATTACATTAGTCTTAAAATATTTTAAATTGTTTAATGTTTGATTCTTGTATATCTTATATTAGTCGCATGTTTTGTAATTTATTAAATAAATAAACTTCGAAAGGATTTTTATCTAAGACTTTTTTTTATCTGTGACTGAACAGTAAAAAGGACCAATTACGCAATAACGCGCTAAAATTAGTTAACAGGATTGGCGGATAACCGTACCGATAGCAAATGAAATGAATTATTCCTACATCAACCGTCTGAGGGTCAAGGTGAAACTCAATTTCCAAGCGAGATTTTCTAAAATTTGTCAGGAATATTATTATTATACTAAACCTAATTTTGGTCTGGTCTATGATTTATTGCTTGAATATCTAATATTCATATAAATTCTTCAATATCTTCAACTACACACACAGTTCATAGTTTTTGCAAGTTATTTTACATTTCACTTTCAAAATTTTTTTTTCAAAATTTTCGTGAGTTATAGGTACTATTCATTTTGTACAACGGGAATTACTCACGTATTTACATAGGAGTTTATTTTACATTGTTTCAATAATTAAAAAAAATATGTAGTGTTTCTCTCTTTCTATAATGTATGGTTGTGTTTATTGTAATTTGTGTGTGTGATTCAGTGAATAAATGTTTTATCTATCTATCTACTGGTACCTACCTACTTGCAACTAAATAGTTTGAAGTAGGTACATAGGTATTTTATTTGTCTTTTTTAAGTTTATTTTAAGACAAAACTTAGATTAATTATATGTACATACCCATACCCACCCACCTATTTTAAATATTAAATCAGCCCAGCTTTTCTCGAGCGATTTTTTCGAGACTAATGAACAGCAATTTATTTATATTTACCTACCTACCTATATTTATAGAATACAATATGTATGTATTCATGCATTGCTTGTATAATTTTGTTGCTCCTATTTTGCGATAAACCGGTGAATGATATTAAAGAGAACTGGTTCAAAGTAGTAAGGCTAGAAACTTGAAAACAAGTTCCAGTTATAAGTAGATTTAATGTTAAGAAAACAATAATTGGAGGTAGTTTCCCTGATATTAGCAAGCATTACTCTGACTACACAAGTAGTACCAGTAATTTCATCATTATTAAACTTTAAACATACATAATATGACTTGCAACGATTATTTATAAATGTTTCTGATTTTATGGAGTTCTTGGCACAAGAATGTAGGTCCTATAGATTGTCAAATTGATCATCCGAGCGGAGCCGTTTTTAGGTAAGTATAATAAAATAAAATAATAAATAAATAAATATTGCTGTACAATTCACACAGCAACATTTAGCCCCGTGGTAAGCTAGAAGCTTGTGTTATGAGTGCTAAAAAGTTTACTATAATAGGTAAAGCTTACTAAGAGTAAAGATTAAGAAGTAAAAGATTTTTTATATTAATATTAATATAATAATATTGTAGTGCCCTAACAGGGTCCATGTTGATCTCACCTAGTATTAAGACCTTAATATGTAACATGAGAACAATAAAGATATTTGAATTTGAATTTGAATTTGAATTTGTATTAAAGCTTACTATGGATTGCCTTAGTATTCAACAAAAACATATAAATATGTACTTATTATCGATTTATCGTAAACAAGAAATATCAGAATTATTGTGGGGGCCCGGGGCATCCGCCCCGTTTGCCCTCCCCCAAATCCGGCCCTGCATGCATGGCTGGCATATCCGCTAGCTTAAGAAAGACCCCGTTTAAATTTTCGCAAGGAATCCACGGCAGCTGTGTGTAACTAGTGTAGGTACTTAATTATTAATTTAAATATTATTACATTATAACTGGTCCTTTGTAAGGTAGTAGAGAGGATATTTACAAATACTTACTTCCCTTTATTATCAACACCCAATCAATTAAACAGCATTAAACGTTAATTACCTACTGCAGAATACGCAAACAGAAGTTATATTCTGTTACATATGTCTAAGGTCCTAATTACCTTCAATCTACATAATATTCTTATCTCGTAGCGACGTGACATAATGACGTACAATGACCACTTTCATCTCCCAATTTATCGCAAATTGCCCAACTTCCCTATATAGACCGAGAACTGGTTATAAGCGGTTTTTATTGAACGGAGTGTTTGCATGACTTGACTATACGATAATGGCGACCTGCGGGTCAGCTGTTCGGTGTTTGGTGTTGTTTTGAAGGAGAGCACTTATCTCACGCATGTTCAGTTCCGATAGAATAGCCGGCAATAATCGGAAACATGTACATTAGGTATAATTTTAAAGTGCGTTAAACCCGATGTGGAACGGATTTAATAGACTTTAGTGAAGCTGGTACTCGACTCATACAAGTATTTTTTACATATATTTAGTCCTATTTTAATATTATAAGAGTAAGTATATTTTTTGGTTGACGAGTTGGATTACGTCCAGCTTCCAATCTTAAAGTTATGGATACTATACATGTAAAGTGACTTGTGAAAAACTAGTGTAGCTAATTACCTACCTACTAGGTTATAGTGTAGCGTGTGGTAAATTTATAGAAAGACCGAATTTTGGCTACTCAAAAAGAAGTAGGTACGGTACCTAATGCCGCATTTTTTCTAGTTTTTAATAGGTCAACAATTTTAAATGTTTGTCGTTACCCGCCGTAGTCAACAAACAAAGGTATATTGTCTGAAAACTCGTATAGATTGTTTTACAAACAAAACCGTGTTTACGTACCTACTGGTAATAGTAACTAGTCTCTGGTACTGGGCAATCTGGATCGGTGTTCATCGTCCAATTAATACAGTTCTTATTCGAATTTGGTATAAATTATACCAATAAAAATTATTTGAAATAAAAAAATGGGTCAATGGCCTCTAATTGTCGTCCTCACGACGTTAATCGAGGTATCGTCTACGTACAACGTTACGTTAAACTTCCCGTTTTTGTGTCGTTTAGGTTTTAGAGCGTGTAATATAAACTTTAATTTAAATCTTCTTGTAAATTGATTTTTTGTGCTAATTACATAGTGTTATTTGGGTAAGCGTTTATTTATTTGTAGTTATTGTTATTGTGAAATTAATTTTAATCCTAAAACAATTCCTGAATGTTTTATTTGGTGTTTATTGAGACATTTGTTCAAAATGCGTCACGACATATTCCAGCGTATCAGTGGTTCATACCCATCCATATTATCCGAAGAACATCCTCTCGCTAAATCTCTGGGGGTATCCTTCGCGACCCATGGAGAAGAAATTGATACTGCACTGAAAAATAAGCTTTTGGTCCAGTACGCACACATTATGAAAGCGAGCAAGGAATCCTTTGAGAACTTTGAGAATTCGATTAAAAAGAGGCGAATGCGTGTACTTGCGACTGATGATGATTTGATGAGCGGAGGTTCGTTTTTAATTAATATAATTTTTTCTGAATCATTTTATTGTGGAAACCCGCGGATAATAGGATTCAAAATTATTGACGAGCTCTTTATTTATGTGAAAGAAGATATGCCAGGTGCCATAGATAAAACGCGGATAAATCTGATATACAAACTGTTACCCAAAACATGTAAGTACAGTAATCTTAGTTATTACTATAATATCGTCTCTATGTTTTAGAATTAAAGGCCTACGCGGAACGTACTGAAGATCCACCGGAAAAACGAGGTCAGTAAAGACTCTTTTCTCTAGATCAAACAGACCTGTAACTTAAATAAAAATTGCTGGACAATATACGCAGCAACAAATAGCCCCGTGGTAAGCTCTAAGCTTGTGTTACTGGTGCTAGAATTCTGAGTTACTTAATAGAATATACATACATAGATAAATATCTGTATAATACATATATTACACCCAGAACACCTGGAATAAATATTTGTAGATCGTACATTTATTTTTCCAGAGGAACACAAACCCACAACCTCTTGCGTCACTATAATAGCGAATATTGCCTCGCTGCGCCATAGAGGTCTTCAAAAGAAGGTTGAATACGAGTTTCAAAAAAATAAATCAAATTCCAGATACATGGAGCATTCATCCTCGTCGCACCAGAGCTCACGCACTGCAAACGACGGTGCATCGCCGCCACGAGCACTCTCAGGCCCAACGACTTGAGAAGCTGAACCAACAGGGCCTCAGTAGTCATGTACACCATTCTAAAATTGAATATAGTGATATTGCAGATAAATAAAACTGGCAATGTAGGTACCACGCAGTACAGAGTTCTCTTCGGTATCAGAACATGGAACAGTTTCAAGCGCCATCTTCACGGAGATAGTGATTTGTTTCGTGTTGTTAAAATCCATGATTCTGTTCCGTAGTCACGTAGGTTAGGTATATTTAACTCCGGCGAAATATGTGAAATAATACTAATGGTAGTAGTATACCATTAAAAAGTTTGGCACTTACCTACTTTTAATATAATTTTGTGGTTTTGATTACAATTTACAAGCCCAAAGTTTCATTCTTCATCCAAAGCTTCATTGAGCTTCATTCTTGCGACGCTAGAGGTTGCGGGTTCGATTCCTGCCTCGGGACAAAAAAGTTGTACGATCTGAAAATATTTGTTCTGTGTTATTTATGTAAGTATAGTGTAATAAAAAACTCGATGTATGTATAGTAGATTAATTAAATCAGAAATCTAGCATCCGCTTCGAACACAAGCTTCGAGCTTACCACGGGGCTCATTGTTAAGCTATATTTATTTATTCATCAGTTTTCTACTATTACTACCTGTCCTAGAAAAAGTACCAAAGTATAATGAACTGCATAGGTACTTTAACTAGCCTTCAAAGTCAAAAGAATAATTAATATTCAAAAAACGAAATACCTACTCGCAAAACAGCTACTGAAATGTAAATATTGAGGTTCTGCTCTATTGAAAAACATTCAAATTTTTCGTGCACAATGTCTGACAAATTCATACACTAAGATAAAGTTAAAAGTATCTAATAATAACAAGTGAGTGTATGTTTGTCATAAAATTTGTTTAACAGTAAAAGTGCCCAAGACGCACTTGTACTTCTCGACCCCGATTTACTTGCACATTTTCTTCTCTATATTTTAAAAATGGAATAAAAACTTTGTCAGTAAGTAGCTACTATTAATACCTACTGTTAATAATTAGTTATGTACCTAATATTGTTTTTAAATAAAGTATATTCGTGTAAGACAAAACTGTAACATTAATGTAAAACATTTATGACAATAAATTTTAATTTATTATACGATTTGTAATTCTTATGGGGAGACAAGGGACGGGTCCTTGTGAAGGGAAAGATGAGTTATTATAAAGTTGATTAATCAATTTTAAAAATATCTCTGTGTATCAATCAGTCCATATACGTAGGTACCTCGTACAGTTTCTAAAAAAATAAATAAGTATCTGTAAAATTAACTAGTCCAAGTCATCTACATTAGTTAGTCAAACGCCTAATAAGCCATGACGAGTCGACTGCAGAAGTTTACAGTGATTTGTATTTCAATATGTATACGAAGCGAGTTATAGTGGGTTGTGCGAAATAAATGTACCAAAATGCGCAGTTTTTCAGTATTGTACTACTTCGTTATTGCTTTCTTGTGGATCAGAATCACTGTTCAGGTGAGTAAAACAGTAGTTTCTAGGTTAAAAACTAAAATAAGTTTAAGACTAAAATAAGTATCTACTTATACCTAACAAACTTACACGGAAGGTGATTGCCTAAAAACTATGTAGGTACTTATGTTTATTATGTTATAACTTTTTATAGTTCTTAACAAATACTTGATTGATTAACTAACAGGAAATCACAATAACTGATGATGAAGCCCCATTACCTCTACAGCCCGAGGACCTCTACCTCCCATCACATATCACCAGAGTTTTAGTACTAGGGTTCCAGGAGTTTGCGATGGTGTATCGAGACGTTACCTGCATGTTCCGGATTCTCATGAGAGAAAGAGACGGAGATCATGTTGAAGTAAGTATCTACGAACACACGTCATCATTTCTTTCGGTAGGAAGTGGCTTGCATGAACCTTGAAACAGTAGCTTTGAATACAAAAGCATAATACATAATAAAGATTCTCACTAAGTGACAACTGTCTCTTTCTATAGAAATTAAATCAATTAACTGCATGTAATTTCTGTGTTTTTAGGAATACATGTATAGAGCAGGAGCTTTCTCTGGCGATCGCTTTACCGAAGGAGTAAAGTATACTATAAGAGACTGTGCGGTCTTTGCTTGCACCGATGACTCTATTGAATCTTGTGGGCAAAGGTAAGTACTGAAATAAATATTGATGCACAATTCACTGCAACATGTAGGTCCGTATGGTAATCTAAGCTTGTGGTACGTGTGCTAGATACCTAATCTATAACTATTAATCAACGCAACATTTTAATAACACTGTTCTAAAATGCACAAACTATGTGCATGCTGAACAGGCGTTGATTTTTAAAATGGTCTACAGTACATGTAATAATTATAACACTTTACTGTGGTAAATTGTACCTTATGCATCCAAAACTTAATAAACCTAATACTACAGGAGAAATCTAGCGTAAATTACTTGGGACTACATTTGGATAGCGGGCTGTCGCGGTGGTAGGGGTTTTGCAAGTTTTTTCTGAAATATGTGTCTATTATAGTAGCTTTGTTTTTTTAATAAAAAAAAATGTAAGTAAATCTTTATATTTTCAGGTTTGCAAATGAAACTGTGAACGCGACAGCGATATTCGACGATCTGTACATTGAAGGCGGTCTTCCTAAAAATAACCTAAACATCAATTCCACGCTTTACCCCACCGCTTACAACGAATCATTTCTACCCATAGACCCAGAAAATTACAAATTCTCCATGAAAGAAAAAGATACCATAACAATATACAATATCACCTTACATAACTCTGACGAAGAGGTATTTATTTTTGGCCTGTTGGGGCGCCAAGAAAAAGTCCGTGAAACTCCCAATTCCTTGGAAAAAACGAAACAAAAAACAACAGTTCAAGACATCGAATATAATGATTTAGAAAAGAACAAGGCATTGGATGATGAGAGAGAAGCAATCCAGGAAGACAACGATGCTGGTAAAAAAATAATAAGCTTAATTTCTTATACTTTTATTTTGTACTACGGTTTGTATATTTTATACTATGGCTTGTAATTTTATAACGAAGATAAAACTATAAGGATTTTAGAAAGTACAAGATTTCAAATGTACCTGTTTTCCAACGATAATTCGTCCCTAAAAGGCAGGTATATTCTCGGACACAGTCTAAGTTACTCTCTCTTCTCCAATACACCTACTTAGATAATTATGTGCTATGTGTATGTGCGCTTTAAAACACGTAACTTGCCCTAACGGTGAAAGCAAACTTCGTGAGGAAACCGGCTTGTCAAGAGATTTTTTTTGAAAGTTGAAGGACATGTTTGTGTTACCTACTCACCAACCCGCACTTGGCCAGCGTGGTGAATTAAGATCTAATATAATATCTCATCAAGAGTACCTAATATTTCTCATCATTCCTGTGTCCCAGCAGTGGACACTTTAATAGGGGTTGTGATGATGAAATATTATTACAATACTAGATGAAAACCCGGCTTCGCTCGGGTAAAATTTGACGAAATTCTCCATAATCCGAATGTTGTCGACTCAAAATCAATATTCATATAAGGTTTCGATCGAGTCTACCGTACCCCTTGACGAAGTTATTAATATAATAGAAGTACAATATTCGTGATTGCTAAAATAACTTATGAATGCGCTTATAGTAGTAATGCCTCAACGCCTGGTCGTAACACTATATCAAACGTTTACTGTGTCTATAACCATTTCAGTTTGCGAATACACTTATACTATTTCTTTAGATAGAAGTTATATCTCCTGGCAATGCTCTAGTAATCTAGTAGGTACCTGCTTTCTGCTAAAATATAATGTTTTTATTTTATTTTGTGATTAAATAAATG
Source organism: Chloroclystis v-ata (assembly GCA_963691955.1). Taxonomy (NCBI): domain Eukaryota; kingdom Metazoa; phylum Arthropoda; class Insecta; order Lepidoptera; family Geometridae; genus Chloroclystis; species Chloroclystis v-ata. The sequence continues at coordinate 14,230,055 of OY829902.1, read as the reverse complement.
AATTTGATTGATTTATTGAATCCATGAAAACCATAACAGGGTTCGTAAAGTTATTTTAAGAAATGTATCTGTTTTATTTTGGTGTTTTATGAACCATGTAGAAGTAATATTTTCATTGCTTTTCAGGAATGGTGGAAAATCGGTGGTATTAAGTTAGCCGGTGTCAACAGTTTCCTACGTTTATTTTAATAGCAATGCTTTTGTAATATGTATTAATTAATTAAAGCATTTTTCACTGTGGTTGTTTTGTACAATAAATAAATAAATTACTGGATATAGTTAAATGCCTGAATAAAATATATTTACAATTTTAAATATCTAACTTGTAATATTTATAAGATATCTTATAAAATATTAACTTAAACAATATAAAAGTTATTAAATTTATCTTAGAACTTATGTATTTGTTTTTATAATTATATTAAATATTTAATTTATTTGAAGATAAAAAAAGGTAAACCTTGATATATGAACACGAATAGTTAGTGTAGTTATGATAATTTATATCTATAAAAACTACCTACATAATATTTATTTTTATGCTTTGGATTGCAGTTTATTTATTTGGATACTTACCTATTATACCTACACGTAGGTAAATATGTTATTTGTATGACGGTCCACAGTTCAAACACAATACTTTTATCTAATATGCCTACGTTTCCTAAGCAACACAAATCTTGAGTAGGTACCTCATGTAGGCGATAACAACTGTCTCCATACGTTATCTTCAGTTTACTATAACAAAAATAAACTTTATTCAACAGTATCAAGGTAATTAATCTATTGTACATCAGACTTAAGATTCATTCATAATTATTCCATAGTTAGCGATAAGAGATTGAAATGTTCTTACTTAAACTAAATTTTAATCGTAGCTTATCGATATAATGGCTTTTTAACATATTCCAGTATTTTCTTAGCTTTTAATGGAAATGTCTAGGAACCAAAGTAAGGATTATAGTAATTGAAATGATAATATGAATTGATAATATGTTCAGATTCTTATCATTGACGAATGACTCTCATAATACTGGTCATAATCCAATTAATAAAGCTAAATTGAAGCAAAACTCTACAGCAATAAGGTTCAATTTAGCTTGGAACAATAATATCATACCAGAACAATGGTTTTTCAAAAACTCAAATTGAATTAATGGAAAATATACCATTCAGTAGAAAGTTTTATGTAAACCTTATCGGCTGAAAACCCGTAATTAGACCTCCCTTCATTTACCTGATATTAAGTGAAAATAGCGGGAACAAAAGTAGGGATTAAATATTATGTGATAGATTATTAGATTTTATCTGTTGTTGGTTTAAAAGCAACTGATAAAGCAGTGTTTGCATTACTAGGGTAAATCAGAGAGTCTGCCAAATAAAGGTGCGTCTATAAAGGGAACTCGCAAAGCTTTTTATACAAGTCAAGTTTACAAATAAATTGCATGATACGAGTACGACGCTGCTACGCGTTGGTAGGAACCTCTACGCATCAATCAACTTAGTATTATAATGTTAACGCCACGAGCGGCGTAGCATGCACGTAGCAATCGCGTAGCACCTGCGTAGTATTGTGTTGTATATCTACTTATACTAATATGATTAAGCTGTAGAGTTTATTCATTGATTGATTGTTTGTTTCTGATTTGAAAAAATAGTGTTGGATAGTAGGTATTTTTATCGAGGAAGGCTATAAGTAAGCTATATTAAATAAACAATAGGTATGTAGATAAAGTAAAAAAAGCAAGGCTATTTATATAATAACTGTGCAAAGGTACAAATAATTAACGTAAAAATGCTGGCCTCTATTTAGGGCCACGAAATAAAATTGCGATTCAATTTGGCATTGTCCCCAGAATTCAGAGCACGGATAAGATATTTTCACAAAATTATAATTATGCATGCATACCTACTACCTTATAAATCATGTGATTTTTTATTTATTTATTAATTCTCAAATTTATCAGACAATTTATCAAGAAAAACACCGATAATCTCCATTTTTTTTAATTTCTGTACATTGGACATAGTAAAAGAGTAGGTAAAGTATTTACAACCTACAAGGATATATTATTGTAATAATGTAAGTCTTATCAGGTAAAATCTGTGAGCATCTCATTTGCAAAAGGGATCTCCCCGTTTCCAATATAGCTGGTATCTATTTTCATGTGACTCAATTCTAAAGTCGTTTGTTGCTAGCTATTGCTACGTTAATTTAAAAATGTTATTTTCTTGACTTTAATAATATAGTAATAATAATTTATTATACTTAGTAACTAAACTATAACACTGTTTTGTTTCGTTTGTGTTGTAGGTAAACTTGTTTTTTTTTAATAAATAAAATTAATATTATTTTGCAACATATTTTTTTATTTCAACATGTTTAAACTAAATACTTACTAAAGATATTCTGTCGGACCAATACCTGAGTAATATTTATTTTATTTTATTTATTTAAGTTTTATTTATTACACAGTGTGAACACGCGCCTACACTTAAGTTGATCTATAAATATAAATGGTGCGTGTGCCACTCTCACTAGCAAATCTGTTTACAATGGCAGTGTCAATCGGAAAAGTATTGCGGTTTCTAGTCTTGCTTTGTTTACTCCACGATTCATTGCAGGTAAGTCGGTGTCATAACTTTACACATGGCCAAAATATGACGTCAAATTAATCGAGCTGTAATTTGTTGTACAAATAAAAACAAATGATAAACAAATTAATATAAAACAAAAGTTAAATGCTTATCTTAGATAAAACAAAACCTTGTTCTCGTATACATTTCATTTATCATGACGTGACGTAAAGTGGCGCGATTTGTAGATATTGTTTTACTTGTTTATTAATTGAAAAATGGCGTCCACATGAGTCATCTGAATGATATTCACATGAAAATCTTTAGGACTTTATAATTTCATCACATTTCACATTTTTGAATAAGCGTATTTAACCGTCCCTGGGCTGCTACAACTGTTTTAAAAGAACGCAAATTGGCAAAGATTTTTATATATTGGATCGATTATTATTGCATTGTTTTTCAATCTAATCAGGTGTCCACAAAACGTATTGGTTCTATATAATTTCGCGGTTGTTTATTTCGTGAAAAAAACACAGAATAAGGAATTAAAGTTCTTAAACACAGAATACGCGAGAGTAGTTTTCGAGGACATCAAACCAGTGCCATTTAAGCACAAATTGTTACTTCCTGAGTTTAAAATAGTTATCAACTGTTATATTAACTTAAGCTACTATCTTAAGCAGATTTATAATCAATATTTTATTGTAGGTACATACAAAAAGATAGGTATTTAATCAAAAATTTATTAACTACAAAAAAATTAGGACCTAACCTTCCGTGCCTAGTTAAAAACTGTGTTACTGCAAGGACAAAGGCATTATAGAATACCTTAACTTACATTCACTTGAATAAATACAAGCCAGTTTATAGTTATTATAAATGTACTTATAATACATTAAACAACAACTGAAGAAAATAGAAAAAAAAACTAAATAACAATGGACAATAGGGTTGCGTCAAAAATTATGACAATAATGTCAAAATCGACGAATACTTCGGTTAAAGAACTTGACCCCAGACTGGGTTTTTGGACGATTAACCTTTTAAAGAAATTATAAAGAGATAGCTAGTAAAGCACTATACTTTGAATGTAGTATAGAACTTTAAACGTTTATTTACGAACTGGCTTAGTGCGTCTACGCCATTACGCATTGCACCTCAGTGTTCATTGACTCTTCCTGTGGTCAACAGTCTTGTTAATTTAATTCTTTGTTTAATGTGTAAGTGTACAATGAAGTTAGTTGCGTTAGTGACTGTTTTCCTTATATCTTCTGCCGAGCAGGTAAAGTACTTACCTAGTTTATATATAACATACCTAGACTAAATTAAACCTAGTCTTTGGTTATAATTTTCATACTAGCCGACGCGCCGAGTTCGCTTGCGTTTTTTTACGTTATCAAACGTTCAAACAAACTTTGAGTCGCTTGACGACATAAACTGGTACTATATGGCATTGTTTTTTTTTATTTCTAGCGCTCAACTCCCCAAGACGAGCACTATGTCGCAGCGGTGGTGGAATATGCAGTGTCCCGGAATGTCGATCAGAACAAAGAGGAGTACATCAGGCTGATCACGGAAGCTGCTGAACAGGTAGAAATGAATGACTACTGCTTACTTGCTTATCATTATCACATATTGTTGTGTTCATCCAAATATGACCATTGACCATCATATTAATCTGTAAAGGTCTTATTAGAAAATGGTATAGGAAAAATTACAAGATCACAACGTTAGGTAGTCGAACTCACGCCACCCAGTTTAGCCCCGGTTGCTCTAACCACAACGCTATCGAGGAGTTACGTAAAAGCTCAAATTTATCCCATACCATATCCCATATCTTCAATTAAGCACTGATTGCGCCATCTATCAGTCTTTATCAAAATAAAAAAACACGTCAACCTACAATACAATTTTTCTATTCACTAGTATTTGAGAACATAGTAGGTACAATAAGATCTCATTACAAGCCAGGATGCGGTGTCAGATATTGCACTTACCACGGGGTTAGATGTTTCTTTGTGGGTTGTACAGTAATATTCATTTATTTATTGTGTATTACAGCAAGCAGATATAGTGGTGTTCCCCGAGTTGACGCTGACGAATGCCACGACCAGCTTCGAAGTGCCCGTCAATGGCCGGCTCCGGGAGTACCCCGTACCGGCCGATCACCCGGAACTTTACCATGACGTAAGTTACATAAACATAATACTAGTTTTAAGAGTTCAAACTCAAATCACAAAAGATATGGTTAGTTACAGATGATACGTAATTAAGGATAGTGTAACCTTAATTCCGTCTGACCCTTTCGGGCAGGTGAATATTACTTGTCCTTAATAATAAAAAGAAGAAATAAATTCAAGCCAAGTTATATTAAAGTACACATAGGAACCCCTAATTGAATGTCCAATTGCGCATGTATATTTACCACTGAAATTTTGGAATTTTTCGTGTGGAAATAACCACTGAGCAGACCTGGCCACAACAAGTTAACGCCCAGGTACCAAGTACAAGTATTATAATCTATATAATATTCACAAAGATACTCTATCTCCACAGCTCCTAGTGTCAATGTCCGAGGCAGCTCGCAGTAACCAGATCTACGTGGTGCTGAACACCAGAGAGCTGGTGGACTGCGTCGCCAACAACAGCAATGAGGTGTGTCCGGAGGCTCGCCAGTACATCTTCAATACCAACGTCGTGCTGGACAGAACTGGCGCAGTTATTGATAGGTGAGTTTTGGGATTAACATACTCACTATTTAAACCAACATGGTTTTTAACTGTTTAAGAACACGGAACGGGTAACATACCATGACCCATTCAAAAAACGGAGAGACTGACACTGATCAGTTTCTCCGTGAAGATGGCGCTTGTAATAGTGCCGAAATATCGGGAAACTCAAAAACATTTGAATCATGGTATGTTACCCGTTTCGTGTTCTAAAATAATATACTCACTGCCTGGGCTCGGTGGAAGTATTCAAAAGGGATGCGATCGATGATGTTAAAATTTCATGTGCACCATCCTTTATGACATATTTACGAGTAGGTAGGTAATTCAAAACTTAATTTTACTTCACTAATATTTTAAAAGAGCATCTGGTTTAAGATAATTAAATACAAATTCGCTTAGTGAGATAATTTGACATGTACTTAGATATGGGATGGGACATATAATTATTTAAAAGTTACAAACAAAATATAACTACAAACTAATTAAATTAAATAAACAACAACCAATACAAATCAATGCAATTTCTTTTTGACGCTTAAAAAAAGTAATTGAATAACTTTTCAGATACCGCAAGATAAATCTATTCGGCGAACCCGGCCACACGAGCGCAATCACACCGGATCTGGGCGTCTTCCAAACTGACTTCGGTGTGACCTTCGGCCACTACATCTGCTTCGATCTGATGTTCCAGGTTCCAGCTATACAGGTATCAACTTTCATTAGCCTCAGCCAAAAATTTATCACAACTCAGCGAAATTTCTCGCCACGGCTTACGCGTTACAAAATATCTACACTTAAACACCTGGTAGATCAGATACCAAAGGTTGAAATTTCTTAAAAAAATTAACAATCCGTTATAAATAAAATATATAATTATAAGTAAACGATGTCTTATAGTTGAAATTTGTGCTGTAGGTATAATCGAGCGAAGACTTAATTACGAGAAGCTTTATTTATTTTGTTTCAGGTTGTTCAAAAGAACCAAATCACTGATGTCATATTTACTACCATGTGGTTCTCTGAGTTGCCTTATCTCACAGGTAGGTTTCTAATAATTCTCTATTCATTTGTTGACTTACACTTACATACTTCTGTACCTACAAAAGATCATGGAGAATCCGAAACAATCAACAAAGATGGAACAAATAAATACGATTGTCAATAATATTGGATATGTATTTGAGTCTACAGAAAATACATTATGTCACGTTGTCCGTTAGAAGAATGTCCTTTATATCTTGTAACGTATATAGAGAAGTACCCATTAAGGTCATAAAATTTGAGTCTGAAGTAAGTATCTTGTTTGTTCCAGCTGTCGAAATCCAAGAAGCTTACGCGTACGCTATGAACGTCAACTTCCTAGCTGCTGGTGCCAATAATCCAGCTGTGGGAAGCGCTGGTAACTTATACAAGGAGATTTATGTAGTCTATAGGTTTGAAACAGATTTACCCGACTCGTTGATGACTAAGCTGAATATCCTTAAAGAAATCGGTTCCTTATGGGAAGACCAGACTTCGAACCTTAATACGATCTAGAATTCTGAGTGCGTGGGCTAATAAAACGATAGTCAACCATCTCCATTTTACAAATGTTATTAATATTATCCCTCTGTTATAGTAGTTCAACTGAGTAGTTCAACTAGTTGTACAAATGATACACCACTGTAACATTTGTACAACTACAAAAAATACAAGAAAATCACCTGGGTTGTCCTTCCTAGAATCTTGAATTCTTATAATTATGGATTCGTGAAATTTTGACTGTTTATTATCAAATCCAAAAATGTCGGATTCTGCTAAGTTAATAAGTTTACTATTTGGAGTTGCGAAATTTTCACGAGTGAAAAAACATTAAGATGTAAAATAAGTTATACTTATTATTTATGAAAAAAAGGTAATGTTTTAGCCAAAACTACCAGGAATACATTCATAATAAGAGGTTTTTTTTTATTTAATTACGAAAACAAGGCTTTGTCGCTGAGCGACCACACCGCCTTATCGGGAAACAATAATAACAAAACTTAACAATTCTTATAACAAAACCAAATATTTCTTCATTCAATATATTTGAATGCAGAAATTCAATTTCTTTTTCAGTACTTATATTTGACTGACTCTGAAAAAATAGTTAATTTGTAGTTTAATTTATAATTTTTTGAAAGTGAAATACCAGGTAGGTACCAGGACATCATGAACATGACAGTAGTGCTTTTTCCAAAGCATTTAAGATCTCTAACATAACTGATATCCTGGTAGATAGCTTCAAATTTTTTAAATTAATATAGGTACACATATAAGAGTTCAGGATTGATCGTACCTCATTCACTGTTATAGTTCCACTACAGATTGTAAATTTCTATATTCCCTCACTAAATAATATTGATAACCGCCATGGAATAAAACATTACCCCGCCCGCGTTTAATAATTTCAATTTGACGAGAATCGTCCATTTTCGTTGAACTGAATATTGAATTAAATTTTTACTTTACTTGACAGCGTTCTGACAAATTTTTTGTTATGATTGTTTATTATTCAATATCTACAAAGAAGGTGATATGCTAGACAATTAACATTGATATGCACTAGTTGTACAAATGATACAGTAGTGTATCATTTGTACAACCGGTTGTACAAATGTTACAGTAGTGTATCATTTGTACAACTAGTAGAACTACTCAGTAGAACTACTGTAACAGAGGGAATATTATAGATATAAGTTTTGAATAAAAAAATATTCTAAGATTCATTAACAAAGCCTGGAGCAGACCGGATGCGTATGCGTGACTTCGACGTAACCACGTCGTTGTCACGCGCCTGCTTACGGCGTAACCCAATGTCACACCGAGCTACGGATACGTCTACCCTGACGCTTACGCAATAGAGCTGAGAACGCAACGCATGCCTCGTGCCCGGCTCCAGCAACCATATTACTGTTTTTGAAGGTGTTGTGCACTATGTGTTACGAAGATTGGGTATATGGAGTTCATCTGTTCTAGTAATTCATCTGTCGAGGAAGAAGCTATATTACTTCTATTGTGCCAGAATACTTCTGCTTGCCAGACACACTTTTACAGCCGTGTTGGCTAAGTGGGAGCATACTCGACTTTCATTCCGAAGGTTGTGGGTTCAAACCCCGCCGCGCACCACTGATTTTTCTTCTTGGAAAAATATGTGTGCTGTAAAAAACACGTGCTCTAACGGTGAACGCAAAACATCGTGAGGAAACCGGCATGTTCTGAGAACTTTGAAAAGTTTGAAGGACATTTGTCATTCACCAACCCGCACTTGGCCAGCGTGGTGAATTAAGGCCTAATCTCTCTCGTTAAGAGAGAAGTCCCTGTGTCCCAGCAGTGGGAACGCGAATAAATTATGACTTCTGCTTGTCCAAAAAAAATGGGTCCATGATATACCTAAATGAACGGAATGTACCTATATACAATGATTTGACTGTATAAACATTCATATTTATGCACAATTTCAATAAGTTTTTCTTTTTTATCGCTATTAATTACTAATCAAAACAAAATAAAAATCACTTTTTCTATATTAATAATTTCGTGCAGGGGTACCTACGGTAGACTCGATCGAAACCTTATTTAAATAACGAAACATAAAAAAATATTGATTCTGAGTCGACAACATAAATATCCGGAAAATTCGTATTATGGAGAATTTCGTTAAATTCCGACTGTAAAAATACAAATAATAACGCTGTCGCCATTTTTGGTGTCAACAAACACGTTCCGTTTCCATAGATACGCCTTCATTTTGTAATAAAATACAACTGACAGTAATTTCGCACGCACTGCAAAGGTACGTGCGTGTTCAAATTTGTTCGGTGTGACGTCCATAATGGCGCGCCATTGAATACAACGTCATCAATGCGACGTTGCCGCTCTGTTCTGCGTAAGGCATGGCGTAAGTCACGCAGCCTGTTTGTGTCATGGGAGCTGCATTCCGTAGGGCTACACATTACGTCTACTCGCACGTCTACGTCACGCAAGCGGTGTGTCCTGTCTCATACATTTCCATACATTACAACTCAGTGGTACGTGCACATGCACGCATAAGTGTACGTATACGCATCCGGTCTGCTCGAGGCTAGTAGTCTGCAGTGCGTGCGAAATTACTGTCAGTTGTATTTTATTACAAAATGAAGGCGTATCTATGGAAACGGAACGTGTTTGTTGACACCAAAAATGGCGACAGCGTTATTATTTGTATTTTTACAGTCGGAATTTAACGAAATTCTCCATAATACGAATTTTCCGGATATATGTTGTCGACTCAGAATCAATATTTTTTTATGTTTCGTTATTTAAATAAGGTTTCGATCGAGTCTACCGTACCCCTGCACGAAATTATTAATATAGAAAAAGTGATTTTTATTTTGTTTTGATTAGTAATTAATAGCGATAAAAAAGAAAAACTTATTGAAATTGTGCATAAATATGAATGTTTATACAGTCAAATCATTGTATATAGGTACATTCCGTTCATTTAGGTATATCATGGACCCATTTTTTTTGGACAAGCAGAAGTCATAATTTATTCGCGTTCCCACTGCTGGGACACAGGGACTTCTCTCTTAACGAGAGAGATTAGGCCTTAATTCACCACGCTGGCCAAGTGCGGGTTGGTGAATGACAAATGTCCTTCAAACTTTTCAAAGTTCTCAGAACATGCCGGTTTCCTCACGATGTTTTGCGTTCACCGTTAGAGCACGTGTTTTTTACAGCACACATATTTTTCCAAGAAGAAAAATCAGTGGTGCGCGGCGGGGTTTGAACCCACAACCTTCGGAATGAAAGTCGAGTATGCTCCCACTTAGCCAACACGGCTGTAAAAGTGTGTCTGGCAAGCAGAAGTATTCTGGCACAATAGAAGTAATATAGCTTCTTCCTCGACAGATGAATTACTAGAACAGATGAACTCCATATACCCAATCTTCGTAACACATAGTGCACAACACCTTCAAAAACAGTAATATGGTTGCTGGAGCCGGGCACGAGGCATGCGTTGCGTTCTCAGCTCTATTGCGTAAGCGTCAGGGTAGACGTATCCGTAGCTCGGTGTGACATTGGGTTACGTCGTAAGCAGGCGCGTGACAACGACGTGGTTACGTCGTTGTCACGCATACGCATCCGGTCTGCTCCAGGCTTAATTGTAAAACTATAGATTCCTTGTGTGAATTATTTTAATTATCTGTTTCAGGATCTGGTATCTACTCAGGCAAAGCTGGTGCGCTGGTCAGTATAATGCCTGGTGTTCTGACCACACGCCTTCTCGTCTCCAAAGTGCCCAAGATACCTGGACTGGTAGGAAAATTTATTAGAACTTAAACTCCCTGCATCATATACAAAACTTCTTCTCTTTTTGTGATCGAAACGTGGATAGTAAATATGCGAGTAATTCCCGTTGTTATAAAATAAATAATAATTACGAAAATGTTGAAAGTGAAATACAAGATTAAGGAGTTTAGAACGGGTCTTTATCGTGAGATTTTATGATTATACAAAAATAGATAAATAATATGTACCTAATGCGTCAACCATACTGAAGAGAAGGCTGGAATGCGAAGTGGGGTGTTGTTATTAGATTTTCTTTTAATAAAGACTCAATGACAAAATGTAATGAAATGCAAACAAAATGTTCTATTCATTTTATACAACGGGAATTACTCACGTATTTACACAGGAGTTAAACAACTCTCGACGTTTCGACCACAGCAAGAGCAGTCTTTATCAGGAGGAGTGAGTGAAAATGTTCTATTCCAGGTGACAGAACCAGTCCAAGGACCAATTTACGACCTGCCAACCACTCAGGACGGGCTGGTTCTCATCACAGACCCGTCCCTGGTGGCGCATCGCAGTCGCCTGTTGGTGGACGGGCTCCAGGAGTTCACTCTGCAAGACAAGGACGTCAGCTGCAGCTTCAGGGTTAGACTTAACTTGAGGGAAGGTGATGGCGTAAGTATTCTCTATACATCTTTTTATTCTATATTTATGTACAATAAAAAAAAAACCATCTATGTATGTATATTCTATTAAGTAGGTATAGTAGAAATCTAACCCGTAACACAAGCTTAGAGCTTACCACGGGGATGTTGCTGTGTAAATTGTCCAGAAATATTTATTAAAATCTTTATACTATTCATTAGAAATTGGGAATTACTGATCATAGTTTATCAGTAATTCGATATTATATCTGGCGTTTCTGTTTCTCTGATGTCGTTAGTGTGGTGTGTCCTTCCGCACTAAATAACAGCATGAAATAAACCGCACCGCACCAAATAAAAACGACGGCATCTTTCACATTGGACGTCGAGTTAAGTTTTACCCATATGACATTGGGTCGAAAAAAACTATTTTATGTTGCCATCCTATTTTATTAGTTGCTTATTTATGATTGGTTCTAAACATTTTCCCAGAGCCAATTGTAGCATGGCTTAAAATAATATGTATATTATATATTTTCATATACTTCATGCATGTGTTTGCTAAAGTATTAGTAGTATATTGGTGTGCTGATGCAACTAATTTTTACAACTTTGTATTCCAAAGAAAGAACTAAGAGGTAGTTAGAGTTCTAGGCTGTTTTAACGGCACATCGTGGAATTAGCCGATGTGCCGTTATAAGGGCCGGGAACTGTATCTATATAATGTTCTGCTAACCTTTATTATTATGGGTGAGTTTAAGTTTATTAATATTTACTAACTTGGTGGTGGACTTTGCTTTATTTATTTATTATTACTTAATTATTTAATTATTGATCCTCAAAATATCTTGCAATAATTGGTGTATAATGACACAGTGCGTTATGCGTTCGTTTTTTGTTTTAAGGTATATATATAATAGGTACTTATATTTACGGATAACATTATGATTATCGACTGTGAACTTTATATAAAGGGTACGATGATAGATCGTTATAACAACTTTCAATTTATCCGTTTAAGTTCGTCAAGTTTTCTTTGAAACATTGCTGATTTATATGTAACTTGTACTCATGAACACCGATAAGCATCTTATCTCTTTGTTTCAGGCTCCATTCTACAGAGCGATAGTACAAGACGGTACTAATACGTACTCAAAAAGAGAGATTGGCACAACAGCTTGTTCTATCGTAGCCTGTAAGAACACAGAATTCAACAGCTGTGGTTACAAGTAAGTAGAAACAATAATTGAAGAAAGTTATTATTTATTCTGGCTTGTCTTGGTACATGATAGGACACTAACAAGGATATTATAATATCACTCAGACTCTCTCACTAGTGAATAAATTTGCATTGAAAAATCAAGCTTTAGTATGTGAAACTATGATAAAAGTTACTTGTAGTGTTTATGCAAAATAATAATTCTATGCAAAAGAATTAACAATGTGAAAGTAATTCTGAGTGTTTGTCTTTGCGATAATATAATAGAACGTAATTCCTAATGTAGGTAACGTAGGTGTCGTGCAATAGTCTCATAAGTATTAACATTAAATAAAATATTTTGGAGAATTAATATTCAATAATATTACAGATTTGATCCGAAGAAAACAAAAGGAGGCGTCAGAGAACTTGAAATAAACATGAGAACCTACTCTCATCAATACAACAAAACGCTCAACTGTGATAACGTGGCTTATTTCCCAGTATCAATCACAACTAGCAAATTCCCCTTAGCACCCAACAACATAACCTACGTTGACAAAAGAAATCAAGAAACGCCTGATATAATAGTAACAGCAGACAAAGACAAGATTGCCTTTTGGAATATAAAGGAGAAAACGTCAGAATATGTTTGTGAGAAGAAAGACAGACGTGATCATATTTCATTCAAAATAAATAAAGAACAGGACGAACTTGTGTCTTTTGGTGTTTGGGGTCGAGTTTACACGAGAGATGTAGATCATAACAAAGAATGTACTGATGATGACGTAGAGAAGTTTCACAACTTCCTTGAATTTATTTACAGTGATGAAAAGAATTCTGAATAGAATTTTTATCTAGTATGTTGTAACAGTAATTTGTTGAATCTGTGATACTTTTGCCATGGCGACTGGTTTACTAAACAATCCGAAGATTTACGTTACTACAAGATAATCTACACACGAAGTAAGAAATTGAACTGAAATAAACCAAAATTGCTGATCTTATTGTATAGGTTAAAGTTTTTTTTTATGCGCTATAAGAAAAATTGAGTAATTGATAAGCGACAATAACATAAGACAATGTTTTGTAGTAAGATTTTTTATAAAATGTTTTTGTATATAAAAAATAATATTGCCTAAACCATAGAGTTAGGATTTAAAAAATTGAAGAATAAAATGTTATACCAAATCAACAGTATGTTTTACTCTGACATTAACCAACTTCTAATTCAAGCGGGGGTTGTTGCTACGGCGCCACGTTCACGTCTTATGGTTTCCAATTTGCTTATCAAACAATTTCAGAGGTACATGTACAGAGCTGCAGCGTTCAGCGGCGTCCGCTCGTTCTCTGGAGTCGCCACCGGCGGCACCAGGGTATGCTCCGTAGTAGCCTGCACTGGACTCACTATGGATACCTGTGGTCGGAGGTCCGTTAAGTTCTCTATTGGTCGTGGGGCTATTTGCGTTTTGTTTGTTTTGAGTTGTCGCACAAATGAGGACATAAAGATTGCGTTAAAGAAACATAATAATTATATAAGCCAGGGGTAACCAGGGGGCTGGTCGCTGGATTTTTGCGTTGAATCGATCACTGTGATTGCAGACCTCGAAGTTTAATGAGATGTGTTTGTTGCGGGAATTTTTGTGATGGGGTTTATGAAGCTTTAATAGTGTTAGTACTTAGTAGGGTGTGTGGTGGGTTTTTTGTTGGTGGTGGGTTTCTGTGTATGTAATTAATCTTTATTTCGAACCTAATCTTATTGAACAAAAAATGAATGGGGTCAATCGCGTAACTTAATCTCCATTCGAGATCTCTCTCATATTCTCTAGTGTCCAGGTTAGATTCTATAACCTTACCTTTTATTACCTTTTTATGTATGAGTGACATACCTATCTTCTTCTAACTTTCCCTTATACTAGATTCACCGAGTTCACTCCCAACACCACCGCCACTTTCCAAGAGCTCTCCATCACAGCCAACGTGCCGACTCCAATCGTGACGTCACTCGACGCAACCGACTCCAACTTCTTCCCAACTTCCCTGAAGACATCCATCATGCCTCTGGAGCCTCAAGACTATACCTACACGAGCAACGTCCAGGGTAGCATCACCACGTTTAGAATGGACTTGGTGAATTTCGACGAGGATTTGTATAGCTTCGCTGTATGGGGAAGGGTGTTTGAAACTGATGGACAGGAAGCGGATCCTGCTGTTGTTGATGATGATACTGGCTCTGCGGGGAGACTTGTTTTCAGTTTGCTATCTGTGGTGCCTATGTTGGTTCTGATGGTATATTGATTTGAATGAAATAAAGAAATAAAGTTCTTGTTAATTGATCCTGTGTATTATTTGAGCTGAACTAACTAACCTAACATTTGGAGCATTGATGAGTTATCGACATTATATTACTTATAAATTTAATGGTTGCCATTTTAGTTCTGGACTTTCCAAGCAATAATTCAGCCTTGTCTTCTGAGAAATGCAACTATGTTATTAACTCCAACAACTTGTTTATTTAGAACGCAACCCTTTAACCGGTAAAACCCATTATTTTTTAGATTAGTTTATAGAACTAGGGATCGCTAGGGTGGAGCCGATGAGTCGCAATCGCAACAAGATGCTTTATAGTAAATATCTGTAGCAGAAGCAGAATCAACCTCTAGGTACCTAATTATACAACAATAAACGTTGTATTGTATCCGTGGACGTAAATAAAAAACCAGAGATGCGGTATAAGAGTATATAGCATCTCCCGTAACTCCCATACCCATACACGCGACTACCTATATAAGTCGCGTGTATGTATATTATGTATAATTAGACCAGTAACAACTACATGTAGAAACACACACAGTTTTTTGAAATTGCTATAGTCAATTAATCAGGGTTAGTAGTTCGGGTGTTAATAAGCCCATATTAGTTTTTGACACGGCCCCAATGTTACAGCATTCGGCACACGTCGTATGCGCACGGATCTGTGCACAGCTCTATGATAAACAGAATCTTTACGGCCTTGGCTCTTACAAAACAATATTAACTGTTGATAAGAACTCACTTATCATTCATCGCTTACAGACAGCTAGTTGTCTTATGATAACTAACAATATTTTAACCGTTTCGATAACTCACATTTGAACCGTTTCATTTGGTACGGAAGTCGATAGAACGTGTCTTCAGAAGTGAATTTGCACGATAGAAAATATTTTAGTTTTACTGAATATTTTTATAAAGGGAAATGGCGAATGTAAAAAGAGTGTTAGCAATTTACACAGGAGGTACATTTGGAATGCTGAAGAATGAGAAAGGAGGTAAGTTTTTCTTAATTTATCTCTAAAACTACTTGCACCTGCGGCTTTTCCAGCGTTGTATGGGATTTTCACGCGGTAAAATGTGGCCTATTTATTTGTAATGGCTTACTTTCGCTTCTAATTAAGTAAATTAGTAATTGCTTTCGAAACTACAAAATAGTTATTAATTAAATACTTACCTACATTAAAATACACTAAGTACGTAATATACTCCGATTATTTAATTACCTATTAGTTAATGACTTAGTTGTAATATTTTTTTGTATTTTCAGTTCTAGTTCCTCAGAAAAACATAGAGAAGGTGATCAGAAAACTTCCTCAGCTGCATGACCAGGAATATTGGCTCAAGAACTTAGATGGAACCGATCGAAAGGAGTACTTGGTGCTTCCAGGTAAATTAAAAAATCTATGTCTGAATCAGACGTTTTTCGATCGAAAATCGGAGGAGGCTATTGATTTTTATAAATTAACTTGCTTTCCACCCGCGGCTTCGCCCGCGTTATTTTAGATTTCCCGCGGTAAAAAACTACCCTACGTCCTTTTCCTGCCTCTAAGCTATCTCTCCATCAATTTTCAGCTAAATCGGTTCAGCCGTTCTCGAATTATAAGTGGAGTAACTAACACGACTTTCTTTTATATTATATAGACGTACAATTTTATTCATTAATTCGCTATAATATTATTTTTTATTCAAGTAATTTGCACGGCATTTGATAATACTTTGGTATAGTAAAACCATTCTAAAAATGAACTCCCCTCCACAAAACCGTGATGATTTCAACGTGTGAGAGGAAATACAGAAAAACAGAATACACAGAAAAAAAAATACAGAATTCGGTAGAGGGGCGTTCATTTTAGAAATGGTTTTACTATACTTACGTACTTGTAGCGGCATTGCATAACATAATATGGGTTATATCATGATGTATTTATTTATTTCAGACGGCAAAGACACAGAAGTGAAGGTTCTGTACAAAATCCACGAGTACGAAGAACTCAAAGACTCTTCAGACTTCACCATCGATGACTGGGTCAAGCAGGCCAGGGATATAAAGGTTTCATTCATTTATTATTTACCTCTAGATAAAAAAAGATCATACTCGTATTAAAGATGTTTAAACGGGTCTTTCTCGCGAATGCTTATATAATAATTATTCGTTGAAAAGTATAAATTTAATAGTAAAGCCTCGAGCAGACCGGATGCGTATACGTACACGTCAGCGTAGACGTGCACGTACCACTGAGTTGTAATGTATGGGAATCTATGAAACAGGACACACTGCTTGCGTAACGTGACGTGCGCGTGCAGTGTGTCCTGTCTAATATATTCCCATACATTACAACTCAGTGGTACGTGCACGTCTACGCTTACGTGTATGTATACGCATCCGGTCTGCTCGAGGCTTAATTAAAATACGCTCTGCATACACAATTCCTAAACTGATACAGAACTATGATAGGAATAGTTACTTACATAGCGATAATACATTTGTAATGACAAAATTTCCATATATAAAAATTAGGTAATCTAGGTTCTATTGGTTTTAAAATAGTCGTACTAGCCCAGGGAAGGTTTGAAATGTTTACAATTTTTACAGAAATTCTACCACGATTATGACGGGTTTGTGGTGCTCCACGGGACAGACACGACGGCGTACGGGGCTTCGCTATTGTCTTTCATGCTGGAGTCTGTTGGCAAGACCGTAGTCCTAACCGGGGCTCAGGTATATAAATAATTGCTTAAATAACCATTTAGGTATATTATTGCATGAAAAGTTATATTTTATTTATGCCACGTTCGTCCCGTTTGTGGACATGAGGCAAGAACGACTGGGCTGATTTAGAAGAGTTTTAAAATAGACAGTCGTAGTAGCCCAAGTTTTAAATGTGAAAGCGAGCGAAGATAAGTTATACATAAATGTACTTTCAGCTATTTTCCCATGAAATATGTTATTAAAAGATAAACAGTCATAATGAATTACAGGTGCCGATCTTCCAACCCCGCAGTGACGGTAACAACAACTTCCTGTGCGCTGTGCTGATCGCGGCCACGCAGCACATACCGGAAGTCTCAGTGTTCTTTGGGGCCAAGCTGTTCAGAGGCACTCGGTAAATAATATGTTACCAATAGCTAGCTTATTTCCTTCGGTAAATGTTAGGCGACAATTACCAGAACTCTTAATTTTTTAATGAAATTGTTCATTCCAAATACGGTTTTTCAGGACAAGCATGATCACAAGTAACAAATTAAGAAAGACAGAGATCCAAATTAGTAATCTACCAGTTAAATCTGATATAGCAACTTTATTTTTTTAAAGTTAGACCATCAGGTAATGTTGCCTGTTAGTCTAACCAGTTGTCCATAATGATAAGATGAATAAGACCAACAGGAAGTCTTGCCGCCGGAAACACCACATTCCTACAAATCTACATAGGTACCTACTTACTTTGTTTTACACTTACCGCAAAAGTACTTTTGTTTATATCAATTATCTAGATCTAGGTTTATGATAGTCTAACGGACTTGAGTGGCGCGCACTCTCAAACGTAATCTCTTTAGTTAATTATGTAAACTTTCTAAAATAAATCTTATCCCCACAGAGTAAAAAAAGTCTCCAACACAAGAATATACGCGTTCGATACTCCCAACTACCCTCCCGTATTAGAGGCCCGAACCACGCTTGATGTAGACCCCAAGATGCTGATCCATCCACTTGGCTCTGTGCCCAACGAGTGCAGGCTTCACGACAATGTCTCCAGGAAGGTCTACATCCTGAAGTTTGCACCCACAGTCACTCCAGAGCTTATAAGGGCTGTGACGGAAGGGATGGAAGGTGAGGATTTTTCGGTGCCTTGCCTCACAAACATCTGTTAAATTATAAACAAAACTAATATTTAGATTTATATGTCAGTACCACGTGTACCTAAAACTCTTCTTCATAATCATTATTTCAGTCACTTCTGGTAATCATCATCATCATAACAACTCATATTATAATCCTATTACGAGGCACAGATCTCCAGAACAGAACTCTTTATATGTAGGTCTTGGGAGATTTGATATACCTATTCCAAGTTTATCATTTATTGTGATTGCACTAATCTGCCGATTTATTTATTTTTCACAATTCGTATCATTTGTTCTCGTATGATATAGCGCACTGTTCCATTATTTAAGTGATAAATATGTTATAATAATGATTCCAGGCATAGTCATCGAAACGTACGGAAACGGCAACATTCCGATAAAACGAAAGGAGATCTACAAGGAGATAGAGAGGGCGGTGAAGAACGAGGTGCTGGTGGTGAACGTCACCCAGTGCATCAATGGGACCGTGCTGGGCAAGGCCATATATGAAACTGGGCTGGTGAGTCTCATCTTAAGGTATTAAAAATGGTATAGTAAAATCCCAAGATTCCAACGTAACTTTTAATTTAAGATTGATGCGTGTTCAGGTGTTTACCCAAAACACGCGGCAAATATGCATTTAGCTGCGCTTGCAATTGAATGCGTATTCGCTCGCGATTTACCCAAACAACTTCAGTTCGCGATCATACGCCGTATTCGCGGGTTCACTACCATACCATTTACCATAAGTTGATGGCAGTAGTTTAAGTTACGTGTGCTTTGAGAATATAGTCCATACCATACAAGTGACATTTCCAACAACACCAACCAAATATCAATCTCAAAGGGCAGTTTGGAGATCTTCCTTAACCACAAACAATCACCCTATACACCTATACAAAACCCTTTTCAATGAGCAACAACCTCCCTCACCAAAAGTACAATAGCAAGCAACGTGTTGATAAATTTCAAAATTCAAATGAAGATTTTTTTCCACAGCTGCTGGTAGAATGTGGTGTAGTTCCAGCATTTGACATGACGGCCGAGGCGGCGTGGGCCAAACTCTGCTATGTACTTGGGAAGAAAGAACTTAGCTACCAGGAGAAAGTGGAGGTAATGTAATTATAACTCCATTTATACCTGCTATTGATTGAACCCACAAGTTCTATACAGATAATTTGTAAGAAACAAAAAGGAATTTTACCTACCTTTATGGAGAAAGCCTTTTAGAAATGCTCGATGCTGATACTCAATAAAGAGCCTGGCTTATGAGAAAGATAATTGACAAAAAGTTGTTAAATGTAAAAGTAGTTAAATTGACTACTCCTAAAGCCGCTACTTCGGCTTCCGCCCAGCGCCTTCGCTCCCGTTTTAGTATAGAATAGAATGTTAATCTGGGGTGTTAGCAATCACCAAATTTTATGAAAACCACTCCTATCCAACCAATGTAGAAGATTTGCTAAATTTACTTTTAATATCTAATAAATACTAATAATACATTTTTTATTTACAGCTCATGAAGACTAACATAAGAGGAGAACTTCACAACCCTAACAAGATCTGAAATCATACCTTTAGGTTTATTTAGACTCCGTAGACCTCTGTTAAATATTTTTTACCAGCGACGAGTCCTCGCTTCGCCTCGGGTAAATAAACCTTATAAACTTATAATCTTCTCAAAGTACTTCACCTTTTAAAAAACGGAATCAGAATCCATTGCGTAGTTTTAAAGATTGAAGTATACATAGGGACAGGCAGACAGCGACAGCGACTTTGTTTTAAACTAAGTAGTGAGTGTATTTGACAATTGAACCTATAGTCAGGGATCCGTAGTACATGGAAATCAAGTGATTACTAACAAGCTAATTTTTGGTGAGTAGCTTCGTTTCGATGAGACGTCCAAAGTTATCCTATACCCAACTCTCGATTGTGGTAGCTAACAGAGATATCAAGGATTAAAAAAATCAAGGATGTAAAACTGGGATAACGGACCACGAAATTTGTAGGACAATATGTTATATCGCAAGATAATTATCTAAATTATATAAAAACATGTTTGTCCTACAAAACCTATGGTTTGATCAAAGAGTCCGCCATTTCGAAAATGTATCGAAAACGAGGTCAATTTAAATGATTACTATGATTACTAACCAGCTGATTTTTTGTTGTATACTTAATTAATATATATAAAATCTAACGGACATATTGTCCGACAAATTTCGTGGTCCGTTATCCCGGTTTTACATCCTTAATTTTTTTAATCCTTGATATCTCTGTTAGCTACCACAATCGAGATTTGGGTATAGGATATTTTTGGTCGTCTCATCGAAACGAAGCTACTCACCAAAAATTAGCTTGTTAGTAATCACTTGATTTTCATGTACTACGGATCCCGGCCTACTAGTTTTATTTCTATGAATTAAACGAAACCTTACACACGAATCAGTATGTACGTTCCATATTCTTTAAGAAAGAGGCTATTTTAGTTGATAAGTTAGTTGTGATGAGTTTTAATAAAATATTATCCTTAGATAGGTGTATCATTTTTTGTGAACAAAGGGTTGGTCTTGCTTGGGCCGAGTTAGAGAGCGGGATAAAGCTTATACTCTCCAATGTGTGTTGTTAGTGCAATATAATGCGCTATATGGAATACTAGCTTTCCGCCCTGCGGCTTCGCCCGCGTTTTACACTTTCCCGCAATTTTCTTTGCTATATTATAGCCTATGTTACTCGGGGATAATGTAGCTTTTAAGGTAAGGTGAAAGAATTTTTGAAATCGGTCCAGTAGTTTCGGAGCCTATTCATTACAAACAAACAAACAAATCTTTCCTCTTTATAATATCAGTATAGATAATGCGAGGTGAAAATGTGTTGATCCAACTATGGGTTAGTTAAATGAAAGGCATATACGTATATATAACTCATGTAAGGTTTTGTGTTCATGTATAATGTCATTCACCAACCCGCACTTGGCCAGCGTGGTGAATTAAGGCCTAATCTCTCTCGTCAAGAGAGAAGTCCCTGTGTCCCAGCAGTGGGAACGTGAATAGGGGTGTTATGGTATAATGTGTAAATAAATAAATAAGAAAATAAAGTTAAATTTTGTTAACGTTGTTCAATAGTGATGAATTGTCAAATATTAGGTTAGGTGGAATAAATTTATTACCATAAGTTTTTATAGTTACCTGTTGTTATGCTTATTGATTGTTTTGTTGCAATCTAAAATTAGAATCATGTTGTTAAAGCAATTAAAAGTGATAACGTCTTTTAAAATGCGTCATGCGTTATTATGACGCAAAATGGAAAATACCTTTAATAATTTTAAGTTAAATTCTTGAATCAGTTAAACGCAATGAATACGCAAAAAATATCAAACTTTAGTTTTTCTTGTGAATACACTTATTAAGAATTTTTTTAGCAAGAGGTTCCTGAAAAAGAAATTTTGAAATCTGTTGAAAGATTATTATTGGTACATAATATTATCTCCTATTAATTATTATTATACCTATCAACCTTAACCTTAATCAATTAGATTTATCATTAAAATTAAATTAAACAAAACTTATTAATAACTTCTTTGTATTCACAATCACCTCTTTATTATTTACAACGTACTTATAAAACTACATACAAATTATCTATTTAGTTTTATTGAAGTTTAAATTCAATTTTACCTCACACTCACGTAACTTATTTAGTGATTACATTACCTAGATGTTGCTGTGTGAAATGTCCAGAATTTTTTTTTTATTACCCTGCGCAAACGCATGTTTTGTGTTAAACGATGACCTCTGAGTTAACAATGTAGGCATCTGGATTGTCTTGTGCTACAAAGTTAGCACATAAATTAGCTATTTTAATATTAATTTAATGTTGACGCCTTAGACTCTTTCGTATATTCTTGTAACTGTGCCTTCAAAACCTTCTGCCGTTGTTAGCTGAAAGATAAAGATACAACACTTTTAAAAGGGGCTACATTAATATATATACAAAAAGTAAGGTCTTAATTAGGTACATCTTAATGAGCCAAAGGACCAACTTTGAGCCCAATTGCTAAAAAAGAAGTCCCTAAACTAACTACATCTTTGAGTCTAATTGCGGAAAAAGGGGTCCCCAAAATAAATACATCTTAAAGAAACAATTTATATGAATATAAACCCATGCTATATGGGTAATTGAGTGCCTGATATAGAAGTAGTTAAGGATTGCCCAGGACCAGATCCAACCTCTCAGCGTAATCAACCCAGAGAAGAGATTTCGGCAATAGGTCTCGGGCAGATTACCGCAGATTTACTCAAAATGTTTCCTCATACGAGTTAATATAAATACTGTAATAACACAAAATGTGCACGTACGCGTACCCACAACCTCTAGAATGCAAGTCGAGCGTACTCGCCAATTTAACAAACTTTATAAAGGAACATACACATATACATACATTTATATTATATCTATCCTAAGTTTAAGTAAAAATAAGGCTAAGATTGTATTTATATTGGATAAATAAATTCTTTATCTTTATCTTTATCTTTATACAAGTATAGATACAAATTGTACATACCACAGTTAAACTTTCTGGAGTAAATATTCTTCTAAACGTAGACTTTCTTCCACTATCTTCTATTTGTGTCTGCACGAGTGTGTTGTCTTCTAGTGATACTTTTGATCGGACCTGAATACACAGATTAATTATTAATTATTGATATTATTACTCATGGCTGTCATATGCCTCATCTCTTCCCATAGGTGTAGTTATTCAAAAGTTTGAAATAATTTCATTAGGTGATTTTTATTGACCTTTAATTCACATGCCGAAACGGCGAGACATGTAGAGTAGAACTTTATTCCTCAATCATGAACCTACAGTATAAACCGTGTCTTTAGTGAATAATGAATTATTATTATTATCTAACAACCGACTGCAACTGCGACGCCAGAGGTTAGAAATATTTGTTCCGGCTGATTTATATGGATAAAAAAATATAGCTCCCGTAACAAGTTTCGATATTCCATAGGTACCATGGAGCTAGACGTTGCTGTGTAAATTGTCCAGCAACATTTATTTATACCTTAACACCATCAGCTCGCTCCTCCTCAAACTCCTCGTCCAGTTTGAAGACCAGCCTGATAGTCTTCAGAGTGGTCACCATGGTGAGCGTGAACACGTCGCCGTCCTTCGTCAGTGTGGCCACGGGGGAAACGGACAGAGCCGCTTTACGGGAGAGGAATCCTACATCTGCGAATTTATTAAGATATCTTTACATTGGTTTTCTAAATGTTTTATAAAATGTTTTTATAAAGTTTAGTTTTTACTCAATGAGTTATTTTTGCTATTTAACCTGAATAGTTAATGTAATAATATAAAACATCTCAGATAACATTTTCTATAGGTTGTAGAAATTATCAATGTCTTAATAAGTTAAGAAGGGCTAAATTTTTCCACATTTAAACCTATTATTATGACTTGATTTTAATATTGAGTGTAACCAGACTCCGACCAAAATCACAAATCTCCTTAGGTCTTCACAGGAGGATTATCGATGTCTTAATCTAGACTCAAAAAATAAGTAAGGCCTTATGCATCCGTAGATGATTTATACAACGTCAGTATAATATAACCTACTCAAAATCTTGCTTTTACGTAATGTGTTTTTCCATGTGGTTTCTTAATGAAAGACCTTAACCTTTTACGTCAACGTAGCCTATATGCATAATTATATTATATAAAGCTAAATTACCACTGACTCACTCACTCACTGACTGACATAATTGTTCTCCCTGTTGGTGGATGGGAAGGTATATTTTTTTTTGCGGAAACGTGTAGGGGGGGTCGAGGTGAGTTGGGGAAAATTCCGACTTTTTCAAATTTCCCCCTCCCCCTCCCCCTCCCCTATGGTATCTTCTAAACGGTAAGACCTAGAGGAAAAATTTTTTCACAGTCGTGTAGAGGAGGATAGATTGTTTTGAAAAGCAAAAAAAGTTTGTCCCCCTCGCCCCCCTAGACCCCCTTTTTAATGAAAAAACTGAATTTTTTATCGGGTGGAGCATTGCGGCGAGCGAAGCGAGCCGCGATGCGACTACGGGGAACAGCTCGGCGAGCGAAGCGAGCCGTGCTTTGACCCCCGGAATGTCCCCCTTGTCCCCCCTCCCCCAAAAATTCGACATGGGTGTCGTTTCCGACTAATATGGGGGTGAGGATTACGAATATGATGATGGCGCGCGTGGGTCGGATTGCGGTGAGCGAAGCGAACCGCAATACGACACACGCCACGCAGCAAGGCGAGCGAAGCGAGCCTTGCTGCGTGTATGGCACCACGACCACGACCAACAGCACGGCGAGCGAAGCGAGCCGTGCTGTGACCCTACGCCCCCAGGCCCCCTGAATACCCTTCCCATCAATGTAGGTACCAAAACCCCCCCTACTTGGGACAACATGCGAGCTGCTTGCAGCTCGCACACTCACGACCCACTAGTTATATTATATAAAGCTGGATTACCACTCACTCATTGACATAATTGTTCTCCCTGTTGGTGGATGGGAAGGTATGTTTTTTTTTGCAGAATCGTTGAGGGGAACACCAGGTGAGTTGGGGAAAATTCCGACTTTTTCAAATTTCCCCCTCCCCCTCCCCCTCCCCTATGGTATCTTCATAACGGTAGCACCTTGACTAAAAATTTTTTCGGGGTCGTGTAGAGGAGGATAGATAATTTTGAAAAGCAAAAAAAGTTTGTCCCCCTCGCCCCCCTAGATCCCCTTTTTAATAAAAAACTGAATTTTTTTTCGGGTGGAGCATTGCGGCGAGCGAAGCG
Source organism: Chloroclystis v-ata (assembly GCA_963691955.1). Classification (NCBI taxonomy): domain Eukaryota; kingdom Metazoa; phylum Arthropoda; class Insecta; order Lepidoptera; family Geometridae; genus Chloroclystis; species Chloroclystis v-ata. The sequence continues at coordinate 14,204,640 of OY829902.1, read as the reverse complement.
AGCCGCGATGCGACAACGGGGAACAGCTCGGCGAGCGAAGCGAGCCGTGCTGTGACCCCCAGAATGTCCCCCTTGTCCCCCCTCCCCCAAAAATTCGACATGGGTGTCGTTTCCGACTAATATGGGGGTGAGGATCACGAATTTGATGACGGCGCGCGTGGGTCGGATTGCGGTGAGCGAAGCGAACCGCAATGCGACACACGCCACGCAGCAAGGCGAGCGAAGCGAGCCTTGCTGCGTGTGCGTGTTTGGCAGCACGACCGGGGTCGCATTGCGGTGAGCGAAGCGAACCGCAATGCGACCACGGGCATCAGCTCGGCGAGCGAAGCGAGCCGTGCTGATGCCCGTGGTGTACTGATATGGGTATCGTTTCCGACTAATATGGGGGTGAGGATTACGAATTTGATGACGGCGCGCGTGGGTCGGATTGCGATGAGCGAAGCGAACCGCAATACGACACACGCCACGCAGCAAGGCGAGCGAAGCGAGCCTTGCTGCGTGTGTGGCAGCATGACCGGGGCAATGCAACCCCGGGGAACAGCACGGCGAGCGAAGCGAGCCGTGCTGTGACCCCACGCCCCCAGGCCCTCCTGAATACCCTCTTCTTATCTTAATTTCGTCTTGATTATCGATTTCCACCAAAAAAAACTTGTAAGTACCAAAACCCCCCCTACTTGGGACAACATGCGAGCTGCTTGCAGCTCGCACACTCACGACCCACTAGGTAAGACCTAGAGGAAAAATTTTTTCACAGTCGTGTAGAGGAGGATAGATAGTTTTGAAAAGCAAAAAAAGTCTGTCCCCCTCGCCCCCCTAGACCCCCTTTTTAATGAAAAAACTGAAATTTTTATCGTGTGGAGCATTGCGGCGAGCGAAGCGAGCCGTGCTGTGACCCCCGGAATGTCCCCCTTGTCCCCCCTCCCCCAAAAATTCGACATGGGTGTCGTTTCCGACTAATATGGGGGTGAGGATTATGAATTTGATGACGGCGGGCGTGGGTCGGATTGCGGTGAGCGAAGCGAACCGCAATACGACACACGCCACGCAGCAAGGCGAGCGAAGCGAGCCTTGCTGCGTGTGCGTGTACGGCGGCACGACCGGGGTCGTATTGCGGTGAGCGAAGCGAACCGCAATGCGACCACGGGCATCAGCTCGGCGAGCGAAGCGAGCCGTGCTGATGCCCGTGGTATACTGATATGGGTATCGTTTCCGACTAATATGGGGGTGAGGATTACGAATTTGATGACGGCGCGCGTGGGTCGGATTGCGGTGAGCGAAGCGAACCGCAATCCGACACACGCCACGCAGCAAGGCGAGCGAAGCGAGCCTTGCTGCGTGTGTGGCACCACGACCACGGGGAACAGCACGGCGAGCGAAGCGAGCCGTGCTGTGACCCCACGCCCCCCTGAATACCCTCCCCCATCACAAAATTATACATGAATGACGATTCCTATCCTGCGTGTGCGTGCATGGCAGCACGACCGGGGGCGTATTGCGGTGAGCGAAGCGAACCGCAATGCGACCACGGGCATCAGCTCGGCGAGCGAAGCGAGCCGTGCTGATGCCCGTGGTATACAGATATGGGTGTCGTTTTCGACTTACATGGGGATGCGGATTACGAAATTGCGGATTGCGGTGAGCGAAGCGAACCGCAATACGACACACGCCACGCAGCAAGGCGAGCGAAGCGAGCGTTGCTGCGTGTGTGGCATCACGACCGGGGGCAAGACGACCACGGGGAACAGCACGGCGAGCGAAGCGAGCCGTGCTTTGACCCCACGCCCCAGGCCCCCCTGAATACCCTCCCCATCAAATTTTTTTACATGAATGACGATTCCCATCGCAGTATCCCATACTTATGTCTTGATTATAGATTTCCACCAAAAAAAACTTGTAGGTACCAAAACCCCCCCTACTTGGGACAACATGCGAGCTGCTTGCAGCTCGCACACTCACGACCCACTAGTTATATTATATAAAGCTAAATTACCACTGACTCACTCACTCACTGACTGACATAATTGTTCTCCCTGTTGGTGGATGGGAAGGTATATTTTTTTTTGCAGAATCGTATACAGGGGGTCCGGGTGAGTGGGGGAAAATTCCGACTTTTTCAAATTTCCCCCTCCCCCTCCCCCTCCCCTATGGTATCTTCATAACGGTAGCACCTTGACTAAAAATTTTTTCGGGGCCATATAGAGGGGGGCAAACGATTGCAAAAAAAAAATTTCACCCCCCCTTTCCCCCAAAAAAACTCCCCCTCTACAGTGTACACCTAGAAATCTTCGTTTTATAGGGTTTTCGATGGCGGGGTCGTATAGAGGGTTCCTTCTCGAGTTGGAAGAAAAAAAAATTTACCCCCCTTTTCCCCCCAAATATCACCCCCCCTTTTGGTATCTCCCAAACGGTGAGACTTGGAGAGAATTTTTTTCACAGTCGTGTAGAGGAGGATAGATAGTTTTGAATAGCAAAAAAAGTTTGACCCCCCCGCCCCCCTAGACCCCCTTTTTTATGAAAAAACCGAAAATTGGCCTATTTTTGACGAATATTTTAAGGGTGGAGCATTGCGGCGAGCGAAGCGAGCCGCGATGCGACCACGGGGAACAGCGCGGCGAGCGAAGCGAGCCGTGCTTTGACCCCCGGAATGTCCCCCCTGTCCCCCTTTCCCCAAAAAATTCGACATGAGTATCGTTTCCGACTAATATGGGGGTGAGGATTACGAATTTGATGATGGCGCGCGTGGGTCGGATTGCGGTGAGCGAAGCGAACCGCAATGCGACACACGCCACGCAGCAAGGCGAGCGAAGCGAGCCTTGCTGTGTGTGCGTGTATGGCAGCACGACCGGGGTCGTATTGCGGTGAGCGAAGCGAACCGCAATGCGACCACGGGCATCAGCTCGGCGAGCGAAGCGAGCCGTGCTGATGCCCGTGGGTATACTGATATGGGTGTCGTTTTCGACTAACATGGGGGTGAGGATTACGAATTTGGTGACGGCGCACGCCACGCAGCAAGGCGAGCGAAGCGAGCCTTGCTGCGTGTGTGGCAACACGACCACGGGGAACAGCACGGCGAGCGAAGCGAGTTGTGCTGTGACCCCCCGCCCCCAGACCCCCCTGAATACCCTCCCCCATCAAAAAAATCTACATGAATGTCGATTTCCATCGCAGTTATCTATTACTCTTGATTATCGATTTCCACCAAAAAAAAACTTGTAGGTACCAAAACCCCCCCCAATTTTAGAATACATGCGAGCTGCTTGCAGCTCGCACACTCACGACCCACTAGTTATATTATATAAAGCTAAATTACCACTGACTCACTCACTCACTCACTCATTGACATAATTGTTCTCCCTGTTGGTGGATGGGAAGGTATATTTTTTTTTGCAGAATCGTATACAGGGGGTTTGGGTGAGTGGGGGAAAATTCCGACTTTTTCAAATTTCCCCCTCCCCCTCCCCCTCCCCTATGGTATCTTCTAAACGGTAAGACCTAGAGGAAAATTTTTTTCACAGTCGTGTAGAGGAGGATAGTTAGTTTTGAAAAGTAAAAAAAGTTTGTCCCCCTCGCCCCCCTAGACCCCCTTTTTAATGAATAAACTGAAATGTTTATCGTGTGGAGCATTGCGGCGAGCGAAGCGAGCCGCGATGCGACTACGGGGAACAGCGCGGCGAGCGAAGCGAGCCGTGCTGTGACCCCCGGAATGTCCCCCTTGTCCCCCCTCCCCCAAAAATTCGACATGGGTGTCTTTTCCGACTAATATGGGGGTGAGGATCACGAATTCGATGACGGCGCGCGTGGGTCGGATTGCGGTGAGCGAAGCGAACCGCAATGCGACACACGCCACGCAGCAAGGCGAGCGAAGCGAGCCTTGTTACGTGTGCGTGTATGGCAGCACGACCGGGTCGTATTGCGGTGAGCGAAGCGAACCGCAATGCGACCACGGGCATCAGCTCGGCGAGCGAAGCGAGCCGTGCTGATGCCCGTGGTGTACTGATATGGGTATCGTTTCCGACTAAAATGGGGGTGAGGATTACGAATTTGATGACGGCGAGCGTGGGTCGGATTGCGGTGAGCGAAGCGAACCGCAATACGACACACGCCACGCAGCAAGGCGAGCGAAGCGAGCCTTGCTGCGTGTGTGGCACCACGACCGTGGGCACCACGACCACGGGGAACAGCACGGCGAGCGAAGCGAGCCGTGCTGTGACCCCACGCCCCCAGGCCCCCCTGAATACCCTCCCCCATCACAAAAATTGTCATGAATGTCGATTCCCATCGCAGTTTTCTTTATGTCTTGATTATCGATTTCCACCAAAAAAAACTTGTAGGTACCAAAACCCCCCCCCCAATTTTAGAATACATGCGAGCTGCTTGCAGCTCGCACACTCACGACCCACTAGTTATATTATATAAAGCTAAATTACCACTCACTGACTCACTCATTGACATAATTGTTCTCCCTGTTGGTGGATGGGAAGGTATATTTTTTTTTGCAGAATCGTATACAGGGGGTCCGGGTGAGTGGGGGAAAATTCCGACTTTTTCAAATTTCCCCCTCCCCCTCCCCCTCCCCTATGGTATCTTCTAAACGGTAAGACCTAGAGGAAAAATTTTTTCACAGTCGTGTAGAGGAGGATAGATAGTTTTGAAAAGCAAAAAAAGTCTGTCCCCCTCGCCCCCCTAGACCCCCTTTTTAATGAAAAAACTGAAATTTTTATCGTGTGGAGCATTGCGGCGAGCGAAGCGAGCCGCGATGCGACCACGGGGAACAGCGCGGCGAGCGAAGCGAGCCGTGCTGTGACCCCCAGAATGTCCCCCTTGTCCCCCCTCCCCCAAAAATTCGACATGGGTGTCGTTTCCGACTAATATGGGGGTGAGGATTATGAATTTGATGACGGCGGGCGTGGGTCGGATTGCGGTGAGCGAAGCGAACCGCAATACGACACACGCCACGCAGCAAGGCGAGCGAAGCGAGCCTTGCTGCGTGTGCGTGTACGGCAGCACGACCGGGGTCGTATTGCGGTGAGCGAAGCGAACCGCAATGCGACCACGGGCATCAGCTCGGCGAGCGAAGCGAGCCGTGCTGATGCCCGTGGTATACTGATATGGGTATCGTTTCCGACTAATATGGGGGTGAGGATTACGAATTTGATGACGGCGCGCGTGGGTCGGATTGCGGTGAGCGAAGCGAACCGCAATCCGACACACGCCACGCAGCAAGGCGAGCGAAGCGAGCCTTGCTGCGTGTGTGGCACCACGACCACGGGGAACAGCACGGCGAGCGAAGCGAGCCGTGCTGTGACCCCACGCCCCCCTGAATACCCTCCCCCATCACAAAATTATACATGAATGACGATTCCTATCCTGCGTGTGCGTGCATGGCAGCACGACCGGGGGCGTATTGCGGTGAGCGAAGCGAACCGCAATGCGACCACGGGCGCAATGGGACCACGGCGAGCGAAGCGAGCCGTGCTGATGCCCGTGGTATACAGATATGGGTGTCGTTTTCGACTTACATGGGGATGCGGATTACGAATTTGATGACGGCGCGCGTGGGTCGGATTGCGGTGAGCGAAGCGAACCGCAATACGACACACGCCACGCAGCAAGGCGAGCGAAGCGAGCCTTGCTGCGTGTGTGGCATCACGACCGGGGGCAAGACGACCACGGGGAACAGCACGGCGAGCGAAGCGAGCCGTGCTTTGACCCCACGCCCCAGGCCCCCCTGAATACCCTCCCCATCAAATTTTTTTACATGAATGACGATTCCCATCGCAGTATCCCATACTTATGTCTTGATTATAGATTTCCACCAAAAAAAACTTGTAGGTACCAAAACCCACCCTACTTGGGACAACATGCGAGCTGCTTGCAGCTCGCACACTCACGACCCACTAGTTATATTATATAAAGCTAAATTACCACTGACTCACTCACTCACTCACTCATTGACATAATTGTTCTCCCTGTTGGTGGATGGGAAGGTATATTTTTTTTTGCAGAATCGTTTACAGGGGGTCCGGGTGAGTGGGGGAAAATTCCGACTTTTTCAAATTTCCCCCTCCCCCTCCCCCTCCCCTATGGTATCTTCTCAACGGTAAGGTATTGAGTAAAAATTTTTTGGGGGTCGTATAGAGGGGGGTAAACGATTGCGAAAAAAATTTTTTTATCCCCCCCTCCCCCCCAAAAAAACTCCCCCTCTTGAGTGTGCTTCCAGAAATCGTCCTTTAATAGGATTTTCTATGGCGGGGTCGTATAGAGGGTTCCTTCTCGAGTTGGAAGAAAAAAAAATTACCCCCCCTTTTCCCTCAAATTTCACCCCCCCCTTTTGGTATCTCCCAAACGGTAAGACTTGGAGGAATTTTTTTTTCACAGTCATATGGAGGAGGATAGATAGTTTTGAATGGCAAAAAAAATTTGACCCCCCCGCCCCCCAAGACCCCCTTTTTTATAAAAAAACCGAAAATTGGCCTATTTTTGACGAATATTTTAAGGGTGGAGCATTGCGGCGAGCGAAGCGAGCCGCGATGCGACCACGGGGAACAGCGCGGCAAGCGAAGCGAGCCGTGCTGTGACCCCCGGAATGTCCCCCCTGTCCCCCTTTCCCCAAAAAATTCGACATGGGTATCGTTTCCGACTAATATGGGGGTGAGGATTACGAATTTGATGATGGCGCGTGTGGGTCGGATTGCGGTGAGCGAAGCGAACCGCAATGCGACACACGCCACGCAGCAAGGCGAGCGAAGCGAGCCTTGCTGCGTGTGCGGGTATGGCAGCACGACCGGGGTCGTATTGCGGTGAGCGAAGCGAACCTCAATGCGACCACGGGCATCAGCTCGGCGAGCGAAGCGAGCCGTGCTGATGCCCGTGGTGTACTGATATGGGTATCGTTTCCGACTAATATGGGGGTGAGGATTACGAATTTGATGACGGCGTGCGTGGGTCGGATTGCGGTGAGCGAAGCGAACCGCAATACGACACACGCCACGCAGCAAGGCGAGCGAAGCGAGCCTTGCTGCGTGTGTGGCACCACGACCACGGGGAACAGCACGGCGAGCGAAGCGAGCCGTGCTGTGACCCCACACCCCCAGGCCCCCCTGAAAACCCTCCCCCACCAAAAAATTTTACATTAATGACGATTCCCATCCCAGTTTCCTCTACGTCTTGACTATCGATTTCCACCAAAAAAAACTTGTAGGTACCAAAACCCCCCCCAATTTTAGAATACATGCGAGCTGCTTGCAGCTCGCACACTCACGACCCACTAGTTATATTATATAAAGCTAAATTACCACTCACTCACTGACTCACTCATTGACATAATTGTTCTCCCTGTTGGTGGATGGGAAGGTATATTTTTTTTTGCAGAATCGTATACAGGGGGTTTGGGTGAGTTGGGGAAAATTCCGACTTTTTCAAATTTCCCCCTCCCCCTCCCCCTCCCCTATGGTATCTTCATAACGGTAGCACCTTGACTAAAAATTTTTTCGGGGTCGTATAGAGGGGGGCAAACGATTGCGAAAAATTTTTTTTTCACCCCCCCTCCCTCCCAAAAAAACTCCCCCTCTCGAGTGTGCTTCCAGAAATCGTCCTTTTATAGGATTTTCGATGGCGGGGTCGTATAGAGGGTTCCTTCTCGAGTTGGAAGAAAAAAAAATTTACCCCCCCTTTTACCCAAAATTTCACCCCCCCTTTTAGTATCTCCCAAACGGTGAGACTTGGAGAGAATTTTTTTCCACAGTCGTGTAGAGAAGGATAAATTGTTTTGAATGGCAAAAAAAGTTTGACCCCCCCGCCCCCCTAGACCCCCTTTTTTTATGAAAAAACCGATAATTGGCCTATTTTTGACGAATATTTTAAGGGTGGAGCATTGCGGCGAGCGAAGCGAGCCGCGATGCGACCACGGGCATCAGCTCGGCGAGCGAAGCGAGCCGTGCTGATGCCCGTGGTGTACTGATATGGGTATCGTTTCCGACTAATATGGGGGTGAGGATTACGAATTTGATGACGGCGCGCGTGGGTCGGATTGCGGTGAGCGAAGCGAACCGCAATGCGACACACGCCACGCAGCAAGGCGAGCGAAGCGAGCCTTGCTGTGTGTGCGTGTTTGGCAGCACGACCGGGGTCGTATTGCGGTGAGCGAAGCGAACCGCAATGCGACCACGGGCATCAGCTCGGCGAGCGAAGCGAGCCGTGCTGATGCCCGTGGTGTACTGATATGGGTATCGTTTCCTACTAATATGGGGGTGAGGATTACGAATATGGAGACGGCGCGCGTGGGTCGGATTGCGGTGAGCGAAGCGAACCGCAATACGACACACGCCACGCAGCAAAGCGAGCGAAGCGAGCCTTGCTGCGTGTGTGGCACCACGGGGAACAGCACGGCGAGCGAAGCGAGCCGTGCTGTAACCCCACGCCCCCAGGCCCCCCTGAAAACCCTCCCCAATCACAAATTGACATGAATGTCGATTTCCATCGCAGTTATCTATTACTCTTGATTATCGATTTCCACCAAAAAAAACTTGTAGGTACCAAAACCCCCCCCAATTTTAGAATACATGCGAGCTGCTTGCAGCTCGCACACTCACGACCCACTAGTTTTTAATATAATATTTGTTTATTGTAACTTTTAGACATTTCCTTATAGGTAATATATTTCCTTGACCAACATAGCGTCTGCTTTTAATAATTATAATATTAGTTTCAACAATTTGAATTGAACTTTGGACCGTGAATTTGATTTAAACTTTGGACTTTGGACTATGACTTCAATTAAAACATTGAATTTGGAAGGTTCAGACCACTTTTAACAAAAAGAAAAGATAAATTTTATGTGTGTCATCGTTAGTCAGGATTTTCATGAGTCACCAATTTAATATGGATGAGTAAATTAATTGTTGCTCTATTGCGCACCATTTTTGATTTTTTACTGTAAACATTTTTTTAAATAATATTCTTTTTTTTTTAAATGAATTATGTTTAGGTACGTTATTACTAGATAATTTCTATTTGTATGATACTCGTATTTAGCAGATCTCGTTTTAATAAAGTCTATTATTTATTAATCCATTTGCACTTTAGCCACGGTCGCAGATGAGTAAGACAAGTGGGTGTAATTATACTACCTACCTACCTACATGTATTTCCTTTATTATGATGCCACGTTTCTTGAGATATTTTATCTTTTACAAACAGTAATTAGTTACTTCATGCGAAAAACTACTCGTATACTAAGTTGCTCTTGTCTTGGACTATAATTATGTAGATGACCTAGTAAACTTCGTATTGTCACATTGTCCTAATGCCATCGAGATAAGCTGAAAACTTGTCCCCCCTTTCCTATCCAACTCGGAACATTTTCAAAGCAAACATCGATTCATCATCACCCCCATTTACGTCCCCACTGCTGGGACACAGGGACTTCTCTCTTGGCGTAAGAGAGATGGTTTGATTGAACCCACGACCTTCGATGTGAAAGGCGAGTGTGCTTCAACTTGTTGGCTCTTCACTTCAACATCGATTGACTTGTTTATAATTATATAGGAGCTGAGTTATTTATAAAAGTATGCAGTAAAGTACATTTGCTTCGCGGTCATTGAACGCAGTAATCGTCGTTGGCCATGACTTCCTTTACCGATTGCGGACAGCTGGTTTTCCGACAAGGACTGCTGCTAACTTATATATTCAATTTTGTTTTTTAATATTCCGTTTTTGAAATTAAGAATATTCGAACCGAAACTGCTGTATATCCTAACTCTACCTTGGTACGTAAACTTAACACGCTGCATTTGTACAGCTGTAATGTTGCTAAGTTTATATTATGTCTGTTAGTTATGAAAATACATATCGCACCTTCGGTAGAACAAGGGCCGAACTACCAAATTTTAGATTTAACAAATTCATATTTTCAAAATATTCTCTGTTGGTCACACTGTATGTATTGTATGTTACGATAAAGATATATTTTATAATCTTTATCGTTATTTTTATCAGTTGTCACTACACGTTAGATTATTTTTGATAAAATTTTGCAGGAATATTTTTTTAAGAGGCCTATTACGTGAAATCGCGAAATTGTTCGGTTTTCTCGTCCTAATTCTATGGTTTGCGTTAGTTGTTTGATATTACAATTACATTTTTATAATAGTTCGTTTTCTCCTCTACAAAAGTATCAAGAAACATTTTAGAGAACTTGTTTATATATTGAGTAATTTTCATTCTCCGGATACATGTTTCGTAAAAAACGCTCGAAGACCTGTTTTCTCAGCTCTAATTTGTAGATTCTAATGAATATGGGCTATCAAACTATTTTTTATTATGTTACGTATATCCTATTCTTCATTTAGAGTAGAGTACATTTTCGTTAAATGCTTTTATTCTAAAGATATACCGAATTTAATATCGACCGAAAATGCTTCGAAACAAACCTCAATAACTCCGAAGTTCTAAATCAATGGGACGTCATATTTATATCAAAATATTTATCAACATTTGCTTAAACTATGATATTAATATTAATTTGTAGAACGGTTTTGGTATTTTTTTATGAATAAAATAAAACTACCATAATTTAGTAGTTTTTTCATTCAGCCGGCTTTTTCCATTTAGTACCGCGCGAGCGCTTGTCGAGGTCGGACCTATGTCGGTTGTTCTTGAATAAAATATAGAAATATTTCGTAAAATGTCAGTGTGTGGGACTGTCAATTGCTGTAAAAACGCTGTTAGTGTGCGTGTATGTGTTATTGCGATACTACGACCGACATAAGTTGATCCGTTGATAACGATCAATTGTTATTTTTATTGATAACGATCAATTGTTGTTGTTGCTGGCCTAAGAATTGTACCACTTGTTGCTGGCCTAAGAATTGTACCACATCATTGTCATCTTGTTTAACCTTATTTATTTGGAGGTTATGCTGTAGGATGTGGATTGCATATCTAAAGTTATCTATCCTAATTAAAAAACAACAAGGCAACTTTTTTTGGTGAAACCGTCCAACGACTAAATGTAATTATGCCTATGATTTTTTTAGATTATGACTAACTTGCCGACCCGCCGACAGCTGCGCTTGCGTTTTTACGTTATTTACTAGTTTATGTTTTATAGCCTTTTTCGATCATTTTACTATCCAATACTGAAATCATATTTTAAATCGGACCCGCGGTTCCTGAGTAGCACGTTCAAACAAATAAACAAGCAATCTCCTCAGCTTGATAATTGTAGTATAGATTTCCATAATATTTATTACAAAGAAAATATTCCGTAATTTTTTGTTCTTATTTTTACCGAGTATCCAATTGTAAACAAAAAATAATGTACCTTTCTAATAAATATATTATTTATTGTAAACATTAAATATGTACCCTTCTAATAAATACAGGGCGTCCCAAAGTTATGGGCCATGGAGGGGTACCTCAGATATCGTAGATAGTGAATTTTGCTCAAACAAGACTTCATTTTATTTTTAAGTTAGTAATTCTGCATTCATTGATTTTCTAAAAATTACTTGCTTTGTCTGGGAATCGAACCGACTTACATGTAGAAAAAAAATACTCGATTTTTATGATACCAATCGAAAGAATAGCTAAAAAATAATAACTCTGCTTAAGTAACATAGTATTTTAAAAGAAAGGAACAACGTGAAATTAATTATTTTAATCAAATAAAAAACATGAAACATTTTTTTTTGTAAATTAATTAATTAAATTACTTACCTACTTTTTAAAATAAAATGAAGTCTTCTTTGAGCAAAATTCACTATCAACGATATATATGGTACTTCCCCTTCATGGCCCATAATTTTGGGACGCCCTGTATATAAAATAACACCCCTATTCACGTTCCCACTGCTGGGATAGGGACTTCTCTCTTGACGAGATAGATTAGGCCTTAATTCACCACGCTGGCCAAGTGCGGGTTGGTTTTTTTTTTAATATATAAATGAAATATTTTCAATAAGTTCGTAATAAAATAAAAATAAATAGTTTATCAAAATAAAAATATAATGGGAATTATTCAAGATGACATTATGTAGATAAATGGATATTCTACATCTGTCTATGACATAATATGTAGATAAATGGATACCAATAAATATAAAAATAAATATAAAGTTCGAAACTACAAAAATAATACCGAAACATAATTAAAACCTTCATTAACGAAACTTTTATTTATTCAAACACAAATATACCATCTAACAAAACAAGCAACTTATATATAATATAATTTATTTGTTTTGTTATAATTAGAATTTGTATTTAGTCCGTTCAATTTAGACTTTCGAACTTACATCAAGTCCCAACATTCGACAAAAAAAAACATTTAATTACAAACCTACACACCAAATTTCAGAAGAATCGGTTTAAAAATGAGCCCATAAGATGAGATGAATGAGGACATTTAACTTCAATAAGACTATTTTCAGTTTTATTCTTATATAGATAATTATTAATCATGAATGTTTTAATTTAAAATTATGTACTTAATTGATTTCAAATAATCAATCAGATTTAAAATAAATATTGATATTATTAAGATAAAACATAATTGATTCAAATATTGAAATAAATATATCCGCCATTTTGAATTTAGGAAAATATATTAAACACCTATCAATTAAATAAAAACATTAATATAATAATTATTTCAGAATGAAACTGAAAAAAATCCACTCAATAAAATGGAATTTATTCGATGCCATTTTCTACAGATCTAAAATAATTATTAGTATATTTGTATGTTTTAGATCGACGAAGTATCAAGATCATTTAGTATTTTTCATAGAATTCGCGTGACGCGCCGGTCACGTGGTGCATAAAATATCCAATTTCGCAAAACTTCAAAAAAGTAACAAGGCTCTTAACAAGAAAATTTGCAACATTATTGTGTGTACGATAGCTATATTAAAATATATTCAATAATAACCTACTCACTTAAAAAAAGTTAAGTATTAGGTAATTAAAATGGAGTCGACATTCATTTTAGGTCTTGAGGGAGTTGGTATACTACTACCACACTACTAGGTACTCAAAGAACACAAAATATCACACTATCTGTGAATAATTAATAACTTACTGGTGAACTTGAGGTAGCTCTGTAAATTATCCGATGAATATATTAGTTTATAATTCACTCCAATAAACTGATCTAAGTAGCAATAAATATGTCCACTCATTTTTTATTAAAATCACACAACAAATAACTGTTATAAGCAGGATTTAACGAGTTTTCTTAGTAAATGTAGAGCACTAATTGACACAATGTTTTGATACGAGTTTCGAGTTGTAAACCTGTTTAATAATATCGCTTGCATTGTCTGCATTTAGGACATTGAACTAGGGGTAGATAAGGAAAGAGAAAAGAGGGGATGAGTGTGAAAAAATATAATAAACATGGATAGTCCAGCACTATTTCGAAGAGCTAATCTACTTGATACTGCGGTGAATCTCGTTCTTTTACGTATTCCTCATTACTCATTTATTATTTATATTTAAATCAATTTAATTTGAGAATAATGTCTGTTATCAACAATATTCTATTAGTTATATTTAGAAATATGTACCTTATGTAATGTAAAAGTAGCAGTACCGAACCACAACAAACTAAACTACATATTTTGTAATTAATTAAAATACATAATACTTATTTAAGTATAAATTAATTAGATAAACACTTACTTATAAATTTAAGGTAGCTCTCGAAATTATCCGTTGAAGATTTCAATTTGTATTTCACTTCAAGAAACTGTTCCATTTTGAAACTAACTTTTTTTACAGACAAGTCTATCTTTCAACGCGGTTCGGTTGTTTATAAATTTCTGTGCTAGCTTAACTCGTCTCGGCCACTGGTACGAACTTAGGACTTTAGATTGGGGATTGGAAAAGGAGGTATTAAATTAATGCGGATTATTTGTATTCACTTTGTAGAATTTATTTTTCGTATGTATTCTGAAATGACCATGCAATGCTTGTGATTTGCATGTATTTCCTTATAAAATCTCGCATATAATTTTCAGTAAATTAAGTTTAATTAAATTTATTGCGTCGCAGGCAGACCTTCGCCCGCTGCGCCATAAAGGTCGTCAATTTTCATGGAATTATGCATTAACATGGAATGCATATCCGGTATGTTCTGAGAACTTTTAGAAGTTTAAAGGACTCTCGTCCAGAGAGAAATCCCAATATTCCAGCAGTGTGAACGTAAATAGGGGTGATGATGATTGTTAAAAAACTCAAAACAATAAATCAACAGCAATTAAATAAATTATTTTTGAAATATTGTGTACCTACATATTTTCATTCATTATACAACTACAACACAAAAATATTCCTTAATACGTCACTATGTTTAAACAAATAGTTTAAATCATCGCTAAATAATAAGGTAAATTCTTGTGTACATTATTATTTAGCAATGGATTACTTTTCATTATTTTCCTTCAACAACCCACTATGTAAACAGTAAAATTGGTTACGCAAGCCAAATCGATAGATGAAAGCCATTATCTACCGAATCGGGCATACCTAATGTTGGCTTGCGATAGATTTGACCTACAAGCATTTGAATAGGTTAAGGCATTTTATTAGTTCAGGGCAAGAAGCTCACGATTAACATTTTTATTTCAAATAAAAAAAAATCAGTTCTGAGGCAAACACATAAAAATAAAAATAAAACAGAATACTTGGGTACAACACTTATATGATTTAATACTTTAATTTTAAAGTATGGCTGATATTTCAAACTCAATTAACTCATAAATCATCATAGATATTATTTATTAAATCCTAAATAAAATTAATTAAAATAGAGAGTAGTTTTACAGAAGTTTATTTTTTAATTTATAATTTACACCTATTTACCTAATATTAATTCACATAAATACTGTTTCTAAAATACTATCAGAAAACCCTACTGGTAATAATAACTAATATTTGAACATGATAGTTTAAAAACTAACATAATAACTAATGTTTGGTATGTTAGAATTTATATTTTAAGAGACCATGACCATAATAGTTTTGAAGAATTATTATATTCAACATTTACTTTCCATAACATGGCATGTAAAATAATTTATATAATACAATGTGTTATGTAATGTTTTTCTAACAATAAATTATTTTCATGAAAAAAAGTGCAATTATATTGCTAACGGTATAACGTCAGGCATAATCGTGAATATTAATTTAACTAAATTAAATTCTCTATTATTTCACTTAATATCGAAAAGTAAAATACTGTGCTGTGCACCTGGTTCCAGTGTTATTGTAACAAAGTTACATTTTAGCCTTTGATTTTTTTCTCTATAACTAGTTACCAATAAATCTTTTAAGAGCCTTGTGACGTTACGAAGTTTTGCGAAATTGGATATTTTATGCACCACGTGACCGGCGCGTCACGCGAATTCTATGAAAAATACTAAATGATCTTGATACTTCGTCGATCTAAAACATACAAATATACTAATAATTATTTTAGATCTGTAGAAAATGGCATCGAATAAATTCCATTTTATTGAGTGGATTTTTTTTCAGTTTCATTCCGAAATAATTATTATATTAATGTTTTTATTTAATTGATAGGAGTTTATATATTTTCCTAAATTCAAAATGGTGGATATTTTTATTTCAATATTTGAATCAATTATGTTTTATCTTAATAATATCAATATTTATTTTAAATCTGATTGATTATTTGAAATCAATTAAGTAGGTACATAATTTTAAATTAAAACATTCATGATTAATAATTATATATATAAGAATAAAACTGAAAATAGTCTTATTGAAGTTAAATGTCCTCATTCATCTCATCTTATGGGCTCATTTTTAAACCGATTCTTCTGAAATTTGGTGTGTAGGTTTGTAATTAAATGTTTTTTTTTTGTCGAATGTTGGGACTTTATGTAAGTTCGAAAGTCTAAATTGAACGGACTAAATACAAATTCTAATTATAACAAAACAAATAAATTATATTACCATTTAAGTTGCTTGTTTTGTTAGATGGTATATTTGTGTTTGAATAAATAAAAGTTTCGTTAATGAAGGTTTTAATTATGTTTAGGTATTATTTTTGTAGTTTCGAACTTTATATTTATTTTTATATTTATTGGTATCCATTTATCTACATATGTCATACACAGATGTAGAATATCCATTTATCTACATATGTCATCTTGAATAATTCCCATTATATTTTTATTTTGATAAACTATTTATTTTTATTTTATTACGAACTTATTTGAAAATATTTCATTTATATATTAAAAAAAAAACCAACCCGCACTTGGCCAGCGTGGTGAATTAAGGCCTAATCTATCTCGTCAAGAGAGAAGTCCCTATCCCAGCAGTGGGAACGTGAATAGGGGTGTTATTTTATATACAGGGCGTTCCAAAATTATGGGCCATGAAGGGGAAGTACCATATATATCGTTGATAGTGAATTTTGCTCAAAGAAGACTTCATTTTATTTAAAAAAAAGTAAGTAATTTAATTAATTAATTTACAAAAAAAATGTTTCATGTTTTTTATTTGATTAAAATAATTAATTTCACGTTGTTCCTTTCTTTTAAAATACTATGTTACTTAAGCAGAGTTATAATTTTTAGCTATTCTTTCGATTGGTATCATAAAAATAGAGTTTTTTTTTCTACATGTAAGTCGGTTCGATTCCCAGACAAAGCAAGTAATTTTTAGAAAATCTATGAATCCAGAATTACTAACTTTTAAAAATAAAATGAAGTCTTCTTTGAGCAAAATTCACTATCTACGATATTTAAGGTACTTCCCCTCCATGGCCCATAACTTTGGGACGCCCTGTATTTATTAGAAAGGTACAATTATTTAATGTTTACAATAAATAATATATTTATTAGAAAGGTACATTATTTATTGTTTACATATTGGATACTCGGTAAAAATAAGAACAAAAAATTACGGAATATTTTCTTTGTAATAAATATTATGGAAATCTATACTACAATTATCAAGCTGAGGAGATTGCTTGTTTATTTGTTTGAACGTGCTACTCAGGAACCGCGGGTCCGATTTAAAATATGATTTCAGTATTGGATAGTAAAATGATCGAAAAAGGCTATAAAACATAAACTAGTAAATAACGTAAAAACGCAAGCGCAGCTGTCGGCGGGTCGGCAAGTTAGTCATAATCTAAAAAAATCATAGGCATAATTACATTTAGTCGTTGGACGGTTTCACCAAAAAAAGTTGCCTTGTTGTTTTTTAATTAGGATAGATAACTTTAGATATGCAATCCACATCCTACAGCATAACCTCCAAATAAATAAGGTAAAACAAGATGACAATGATGTGGTACAATTCTTAGGCCAGCAACATTTGGTACAATTCTTAGGCCAGCAACAACAACAATTGACCGTTATCAATAAAAATAACAATTGATCGTTATCAACGGATCAACTTATGTCGGTCGTAGTATCGCAATAACACATACACGCACACTAACAGCGTTTTTACAGCAATTGACAGTCCCACACACTGACATTTTACGAAATATTTCTATATTTTATTCAAGAACAACCGACATAGGTCCGACCTCGACAAGCGCTCGCGCGGTACTAAATGGAAAAAGCCGGCTGAATGAAAAAACTACTAAATTATGGTAGTTTTATTTTATTCATAAAAAATTACCAAAACCGTTCTACAAATTAAAATTAATATCATAGTTTAAGCAAATGTTGATAAATATTTTGATATAAATATGACGTCCCATTGATTTAGAACTTCGGAGTTATTGAGGTTTGTTTCGAAGCATTTTCGGTCGATATTAAATTCGGTATATCTTTAGAATAAAAGCATTTAACGAAAATGTACTCTACTCTAAATGAAGAATATGATATACGTAACATAATAAAAAATAGTTTGATCGCCCATATTCATTAGAATCTACAAATTAGAGCTGAGAAAACAGGTCTTCGAGCGTTTTTTACGAAACATGTATCCGGAGAATGATTATTACTCAATATATAAACAAGTTATCTAAAATGTTTCTTACTACTTTTGTAGAGGAGAAAACGAACTATTATAAAGATGTAATTGTAATATCAAACAACTAACGCAAACCATAGAATTAGGACGAGAAAACCGAACAATTTCGCGATTTCACGTAATAGGCCTCTTAATTAATAAAATTTCTAATAATCTGATTAAGAAAAGCCTTAGTGCTTTCATTCACTATAAAAATAGTTTGTTTATTAAAGTGTAGGTTGTGAAACGTAACTATTCTCTGGGTAAAGTAAGGGCTAGTTCCTTGAGTTTTCGTCTATGTATTTTGGCAGAGGCTGTCAATGGCAGAGCTGATAAGAATATCACTCCTCCGCGAAGCTGCTTGGCATCGGAAAGATTTTCTGTAATAAAAAAATATTAAATCGTTTATGTGAATGTCCTTTACTTAAATAATAAATTAATGATCAAGTTTTTCCTAACGTCCTTAAAACAATTTTTGATAATATTTTGTGAATCTATCCTGTAGATATGTAAGTAATAATATTATGTATCATACAAGGTGTACCATAATGGGTATATGAAGCGGAGGCGTGTTAAAAATTAGAAAACTACCTAAGATATTTTTTCTATGAAAATCAGAAAATGCGTTTTTTTGAAAACTTTCTTCGGCGTTGTATACTGTTCGCTGCGGTCAACACGCTATGCTGGCTGTCCCTAGTTGTAGGATCAATCTACTTGAGTTTGCCCCCTTAACACTCGCTATTCGCTTCCTCAACACTTTGTCCGAGAACGAGGTAAATGTATTCCACCACACTTTGCCGAAATTCATGGACTAGAAAACTTATAATTTGTTATGGATATAGCGCATTGGTATTTTTACTGTAATGTTATATTCTGTATGTAATAATAAATAAATAAATAATAAACCAATTTACCTTACATAAACCTTGTAGGAGGTAAATTGGTTACTAGCTTTCCGCCTTTAGTGCTTCTTAGTGAAGCCTCGCTTCACCCGCGTTATAATATTTTACCGCTGTAAAAACTGGTCTATGCCAATTTCCTGGTTATAAGCTACTGACCCAACAATTTCTGCTCAATCGATTCAGTCGTTCTTGAGTTATAAATAGTGCAACTAACACAACTTTCTTTTATATAAAAAGGTTTTGTTGATAAAGATTGATATACAAATAGGTACCTAGACGTGTCAAAATTATTTAGATAAGATACACACAAAATGTTAGTTTGAGGCATGATATTGATAACTTTCTAAAACAACCTTATCTTTGCATATGACATTGTAGCACTTGGTTTTGCATTATGTAAGTATATACAGATAAAAACTTGTCTCCGCCTAGAAGATTTTGGTATTTCTTAACTAAGCGTTCGCCACGCCCGTCACTCCCACGTCTAGCACGACTGGATGTTGATGGAACCCTGCCTTTAGCATAAATAGGTACCTAAATCTAATCTAATGAAGCAGTCTTATCTGCTTATCTGTCAGGTACCTTTGAAGTGGCAGGCAAAATGTCTAATGGATCGCTGCCTCTACTTGACAGGAGTCATCTGTTACCTTTGACGTGGTCCTTGACCTCCTGCGCAGTGGGCTGCAGGCCCGGCGCCGGGACCACGCAGGCCACGGGCAGTTCTCCAACCTCCGGGTCCGCCACGCCCGTCACAGCCACATCCAGCACACCAGGGTGCTGACGGATAACTGCTTCTAATTCCACTGGAGATATCTGAAATAAATAAAAACCATAGAAAAGTATGCATATTAGATGAACCACAGAACATAGAGGACAAGAAAACGTTAGATGCAGTAGGTAGAGTAATAAATTTGAGCAATCAGGTTGAAATGATTTAGGTTTGCTTTATTTTTAGTAGCAGGAGCTCTATAACTCTTAACTAAAAGCGGGCTAAAACGAAATCCTTACAATATTTATAATCATTAGTTCAGCAGAGACTTGTAACTGGCTGTCAAAATTACGCACCTGAAAGCTTTTATATTTGAGTAGCAACTTGATGCGATCTACAAAGAAAAAGTTGAAGTTATCATCCCGATAAAACATGTCTCCTGTCTTGAACCAGCGGTCTTCTGCAAAAGTTTCGTCAGTGGCTTCTGGGTTTCTGTAGTATTCCTACAAATAAAATATTTACACTTTGCGGGATGAACAAATAAAAAAATACATGTTTAATATCCAAAATAGCCTAGGATAAAATAAATAAAATTAGAAACCTTAAATATTCCTGGACCTTTAAGCCAGAGTTCTCCTGGCACGTTCGGTTCCACAATATCTTCCATTGTTTCTTGGTCTACGAGCTGAAAATGAAATGATTTAACAAATAACGCCTACAAATTTTATTAGGGCAATAGTTTGTGATGATAAGAAACTTGTTAAGGCTTCGAATATTCTTTTATACCTGTTTTAAAGACAGTTCTGCAACTTAACTAGTACACTCTTACCACCATCAAATAGTTTATACTTTTAACATTAAGTTTTATGATTAAATTTGATTGTAGTAAAGTAAAGATACTTTAATTGATGATATTACCCTGTATTGTAAACATCCCATAGGTTTTCCACAAGAACCTCTGGGCGCACAGTCCCCATGGAAAGCTATGTTGGTAATCTCGCTCATTCCATAAGCATCCACTATTTCTGTATCTGGGGTAGCCTCCTGTACAAAATAAGCATTATTAATAAATAAAACTATAAAAAAGCGTCGGGCTATCAAAGTTGGGCTAGTTAGGTTCCACCAAAGTTCAAGAGTTACCTATATATCTAGATAAAAAATAAGTGATGTATTATGCATTTTCAGGCATATTTTTATAGCATGCATATTTAGGCGGTACCTCCAATCACAAACTTGTATTGGAGTTAGAGGGTAACTGTGACTTACCTACCAATACATGTTTGTGATTGGAAAAAGCTGCTGACTGTCTTCAGCTAAATAAATCTTTTGTCAGTTCGACGACACACATTGTCATATGAACGACGAAAGGAGACGAATATGCACCTAAAAAGCCCTAAAATATCTGTCTCTTAGAGTTATTCACGTAGTTTGAATAGTACTGACCCGGATATCATAGACCAGTTCATCCGGCACCGCGCTGCCGCCCAGCATGATGAGCTCAAAGCAGGTGAAGTCGCACTGCTCCCGATCTCCAGGCTTCATCAGGGTCGTCACCATCGGCGGGCTCAAGATGGCGAAAGAAGGCTGTAATTCAAAAATTTCGATATACTTAATGAAAGTTTGAACATTCCATTTATAAAAATCTTAAAATTATAATCGTTTTAGAACATGATGTATTATCGTCTATTCAACAGTCAAGTTTTAGACATAAAACTCCTTTATTCTACTATTGGATGCAGCTTGCATTCATCGTAAACCATCAGCCAAATTATCAGTCCATCTAATTCTCTTCTATACCTACATCTCATCTTGAGTTTCCGAAACACGATTCATATTCTGATTTTGTTAAAACAATCATCATAATAGAATATCATATTCAATACCAATATAGGTCTTGGATTTAATAATCACCATGTTGATCGCAATAAGTTTGATACTTAGTAAAAGCCGAAAACTCATTATAACGTTCATCTCGGCAAATTCCACCACAATACCAATAAAGTAAAAAAAAAATCCCAAAACCTGGGATTTTAACTACTACGCTTACCAGATAGAAAATACTTGTAATATTTTTTCAATGCAGTATTGAATAGTTAAAAACAACTACACAACGTACCCTGTACTTATTAATGAGATCATACGCATGGAACTGAGTCAAGGCTTGGGAGGTGACCAGACGTGGGTACCGCAGAATAGTGGAGGTCACGTATCCCATGAGAGCCGTCAGCCATTGCAAAGGAGACCCTATTAGAGCAAGCCTGGTTGGACCCGGAAACGTGTGGAATCTGGACCTGTAAAAATAATTACAGGGTTATTAATTACACCAGCAAAGTGTTCTTAGATATGGATGTTTAATATTTTCTGTCGGATACTAATCTTGCTGGTGTATAATTTGAAAACTTAGTATATTGTAAAACAATTATGGTTGGTGTTCTAAGACCTAGGCACTATTGTGTTATATTGGAGAGACCTGAATTCAGTAGTGGGACGTAAAATATTGTTATGAGACTTTTCTAGCAAGACTATCCTAACACAATCAACGACAGTTGTTTTTCTGAAACCCAAGATGAATATTTTTTGCATGAATTCCAAAATATGTGGAGATTCATGAAACAAGAAATAGAAAATATAATCCCTTATTTTTTGTCCTTGTAGTAATTAAAGATTTATGGCTTATAGATTTGCTCTTCACCTCAAGCAAAACAGCCATAAGATTAGATGGGAATTAAGTAACGGGAGTACCTATATGACTGAACTAAAATTAATTGAATCCGATTGTTTATAATAATGAGCCAAAATAATAGTTGATATTACCACAGGTATGGAGTTGTAGTAGTTATGTTTTTGTGTGTAACAGCAGCGGACTTCGGCATGCCTGTAGTTCCACTGGTGGCGATGAGAAATGCCACTGCGTCTTCTGTGTCTATGTCTGTACACCTGGAATTATTATACAAATAAATATATTAAAATAATGTATGCAGATAGTGTCGTCAAATCCACTAAGTGATACCAGAACAGTTTATATGTATACCAGAACAGGTGCAGCAACGTCGTTCTGTTTACTGTACCGACATGAGATCACCAATCTACCTGTTATACCAAATCCCCCAAAAACCGATAATTGGTTGTACTGGGGGACCGTCCTGGGGGGAACGTCCCATGTTTTGTAATGATGATGATTAAACCACATTAGAGGCTACGAACAGCTAAATGATTCTTCTCATTCGCAGTTTTTATTTAAGGGCTAGTTATACATGGACTTACTTAAAATCCTCGACACTCGTTCCATCATCATACTGTTCCAAGAACTCACTAAAGTTCATCAGGTAGTCGCCTTTATCGAAGGTGACTATTTGTGCGTTCATTTCGAGCTCGTTCAGAGCTATTTGTATGTCTGGTGCCTTTTCACTCTGACAGAAGATAATCTTCGGTTGGTCCACAGAGAAAGTTGCTAGCAGCTCATCTGTAATGAAAAGGAATTGGGTAAGTAATTATAATGTATATGCTTTCCGCTTATATAATTATTATAAAATTCATAAATTTATCATAAAATATTTCAATACATAAAAAGGTTTTTTATTTTTACAGTTTAAATTTATTAAGGTCCAGGGTAAAATTTATTTGTTTACATATTGTTTTGTTAATTTTTAATTATACGACTTATCTAAGTTGTATAATTACGTTAAAAATATTATAATTAGGTATTATAATCGTGTGAAAGTATTGTTTTAATTACGTCAAAAGTACACAGCATGTTAGCATTTTTTGTTCCTGTATAATATTAGGTAAGTACTCGTAACACACCTATTAGTTGCTACACCGCAAAGTAGGTATACAAAAGTCTAGTAGTCTACAAAAGTCAAAGTAGGTATACAAAAGTAGGTATACTAAGGCCTTGTCGCTAAACGTCCATTACCAGTACACCGCCTATAAAGGTTCTACATTATATTCTGAGTATTTTATATATTTTTGTAATCTAGCTTTTGTCCATTTTTTTTTGTGTAATATTAATTGTAATTAGGTCAATTGCAAATAAATGATTGTTAACTCAAACTTTTTTTTTTCATAAATCAAAAGAAGGCAGAGTATCAGTCAAATGAGTCTTGTATTCGCCGTATCATCACCTTTTCTGTGTACATGGCCATTAAAATATGCAAGGTCCTTTTATGGGTAGCCAAACCAAATTGGGTATCTACGCAATCTTAAACAGGTGTCAGCAAGGTTGACTTTTTTACAAAACGTATAAATCTTCTTTATCAATATTATATGTAAGGTAAGTGACCAACTACACGATGTTCAACAGTTCTGCAACTTAAGAGATTCATAAAATAATTATTTGCAATAAATAGTAATCAAACATAATATTTATCTTAGCAGTATTAACTCTTTTTAAACTTAATCTGGGAGACTAAGTAGCAATTACGGCATGTAATGGAAAGTTTAGGATTAAGTTAGGTACAGAAATATTTTCTTTTACTATAATTCAGCTGTTGGATGTCTAACCTTTGACGTATCCAGCAACCCTTAATATTTCCAGTTGTATTGATTGGAAATATCTAGGACCTGTTACGGGTTGACTGACAGTGAACTAAGACTGAAACAACGGTAAAATCCTAACTAATGTGAGCAAACCTACGAGAAAACTAGTTAAAAATAAACAAATAGAAATGATCATGATGGTTTTTCATAAAGAAACTCTTTAATTACAATAGACACCTGATATGAAACCAATTAAACTAGGTAGCAATTAGGGCCAATAGAATACTGTGTCATTTAATCACCAATTAAAAGTTAACCTCAATGAATTGTTAAAACTATACAACGAAGTTACTAACTACTTCAAAATAGTTATAAAGAATTCAAAGCTGTAAGGACAGCCCGAATTACTAGTTCCAAAAAGTAAAAATAGTACACTAAAGTATTCTATAAGACATTCTATAAAAGTAAAAGAGAGCTATTAGTAAAAGGTTTGAGTCCCCGAACGCAAGTTAATTATTCCTAAAGTTAATCTTAATTGACATTTATTCAGTTTATTCTGACAACAATTTCCGAGGTTTTGCGTACCTCCTATAGTTTGATAGGCTGGAATTCGGTGTTCATGCAAAGAAACCAGAGATAAACTTACTCAATCCTAGCGTCCTGTCTACTGCAGCCACGATGACCCCCGTGAATAGCGCCGCATAGAACGGAATCGCCAGGTCAATGTGGTTGGGAGCCATAAGGACCATGACGTCTCCAGCTTGCAGCCCCAGACTCCTCAAGCTATTCGCGCATCGCACGCTGCGAGAAAGGACCGAAGCGTTGGTTTCTGATTCATCAGTCGCTCCGTCAGTCTGGAAATTAGATAATATTAGAATTCATTTCAATTTCAAATATTTGTCAATTGCCACTGCATACCGCGCGTTCCGTTTCACGTAATTAAGCGGTGTTGAATGATAATGATAACGCTCTGTCTTAGTGCGTAATTGTTTGTAGTGTTTAATATACAATTAAAATAAATTTATAAGAGAACTCATAGTGTCTAGATAAACCTAACATAGGATACAAGACGCTATTAACCATGTAATGTACCAAATTTTCACCAATAAATGCTATCTATCTACTTATTTTCTATCTAGGTAGTCTTCAAGACTAGAGTGAATTAGTACCTTCTAGACCCTTGCGATCCATCTTCGGTCACATCGACACTTTCCATCAGGTGAGATTGTGGTCAAGCAAGGGTCTATCATCAATAAAAAGAAATTATCACATGACTGGACTGACACTTGATAAACAACAAACAACTTTTAGAAATAACCAATTAATTTTATTATTTTCTCTTTAACTGAAGATTAGAAAAACAGACGAGTTATAGGATTGGCAACAAGTGCATCCACTTTAAAGTTTTATTATCATTGTCATCGACCTTACGGTGTTGGGTGGTACTATTTTTTTTTTTTTATCTGAGGCGCTCAAGTATAATATTATCAGTTAAGTGCATGTAGATACATAGTATATCTATTAACATCGAATTGAGGCAAATAACTAATTATTGTTTACGAAAAGTTCATTCACGTTGCAGCAAACAATACGTAGGATTCGTCATAAACGACTTATTCTAGTGAAGGTTTCTAATGGTGAAAAATGTTTTCTTGTATTCTTGTATTCTATAGCTTTGTATTCTTTTGATGTTTAGTGTTTTGAGGTAGGCAACTTACTACCGATCATAACCACAAAAAATTCGCCCTACTCTGCTACATTATTTTTTTAACAGAATCCCTATGCAGCATTAACACCTTGTCGAACCAATACCTCAAGGCGTATAATGAGTTTTTTTGACCATACCCAACCATAATGATAATCCTACTCTTATGCTGTGTGAATTGTCCAGCAATATTTATTTATTTATTATTATTATTAACTAGCTTTCCGCCACGCGGCTTAGCCTTGTTATAGTATTTTCCCTGTGTAAAAAGGATCCTATGTCCTTAGGATAGGATCCTATACTGTGGATGTTTTGTGTGGTGTGGAGGCTATACTGTGGATGAAAATTGGTGGAGTGGTAGCTTCTAAGCTACCACACCACCAATTTTCATCCACAGTATAGCCGTTATTGAGTTATAAATAGTGTTACTAATACGACTTTCTTTTCTCGCATAATGGAACGCATTTGAGTCTAAATGCAGAAAAGTGAGCTTTCCTAACTAACGACTTTATTTTATAAATATAGATATAGATATAGCAACATACCTGTAGAAGTAAATCGGGCTCGTCTTTCATGCACTGCATCATGATCTTGCCGAGGTGGTAGCGGTCGGCCGGGATCCCGGTGCCGGCGACCACCCGCGAGGTCAGCTCGCTCATGTACCACAGCACGGAGTCGTTCACCGATCTCTTCATTTTGCTACAGAAATAATTGGGAAAAAAATTGTCAGTGTTGTGAATTTTCGCTAGTGAATGGCTTTATGCGAGACGATTGTAAAAGACTAGACGTGCTTGTATAACCCTTATCACGGTGTGATACCTTGGAAGATAATTATATGGGTCAGCCTTTAGTCTTGGATGGAATTTGTGTAGACCCAAGCGGACTCCCATCTTCTAGGGTCTTCAGTTCCTCGAACGGCAATTTAACGTGCAATGCCGCATCTTCATGGTTAAAGGGTTATTATAACTTAATTTTATCTTTAAATATTTGTAATCTAAAATGTTTTTTTTTATACTTAATACTCACTTAGTCACTTAATATTCGTGAAAGGTATAGAATATGTTTCCCTATCTCCTCGGCAGAATAGAAACTCTTACTGCATTCCATTTAATATTTTCTAATTTTTAATGTTATTAATTTATATTTAGTTATTAAGAAGCACAAATGTCTTCGGAAGTATCATAAAATCATTTTCATACCTCAATAAACTTAACAGGAAGTAATATTTTAACTTATTTTGTATGGAGTTTGAATTCTTTAAACAACCTTCTGAAAATAGTTCTAAAGACAAAATATAAAAAAAACTCAAGTAAGTTCTGACTGCCAACGTATAAAATTAAATTAGATTTCTTTTTCTGGAAAAGGTATAATAAAAACATACCTATATTTTTGGTAGTAAGTATTATTCAAAGTTAATTAAAATTAAATAAAAAAGGTACCTACAAAAAACAATGAAGACCATTCACATAATAATGATTTAATTAATTAAAATATTTAGGGTTGTTTGCAGAAAATATATAAATGTATTCCTATATTAATTTGTTGTTTTTGCATGTTTAAGACAGTTTTTTCGTGTTAAACAGCACAAAACTTATTATATCTGTTTTTATAGTAGAAAAGCGTACCTAGGTTACTACTTAATAGATTATTACTAGCCAATGTTTACTGTAATATCTACAAATATTGAGTATAAGAAGTAAAGTAATAAAAATAACGTTATTTTATAATATAAGTAATTAAACATGAAATTACTATCCATAACTTATTCCATAAAAAATATATATATTACAATTAATCCATGGGCAATAAGACGTTACATAAGGTCCTATTCAAGTTGTAATAAGTTTGTTTTGATAATCTAGTTTCTTATTAAGCTGTAATAATTGAACTGATTTTGGATTATTAAATTTAAAAATATTAAGAGTACCTCTCCCGAATAAAAAATTGCAATCCAAAGCACAATATTCTATGCGCCTTTTCACAATTGAAATCGAAGAACACCACTTTACAATTGAAATTGCACTATATTTGCAGTCGTGCGACCACTAGGGAGCCTTACCAGTTTCTGGCCGTTTCTCGGATTCGTATAGTCATTATATCGATGGGTGAAATAAGGGTATTGTCCACTTGGAATTCATGACGACTACTGTGGCGCGGAGGCCGGAAAGACCGCTTGCAACTCAAATGTTTGTATGATCTGCAGATTTGTTCCGGGTGTTTTCTTTATACCTATTAATGTATTGTATTTTGTATAGTGTAGGTAAATAAATCTAAATCAGATATCTACCCTTGACACAGTCTCCGAGCTTACCACGGAGTTACCTATCTTGCGGTGTGAATTATCCAGCAATATTTGTTTATTTATTTTATATATTTAATTTAGTGGCAAGAATCCCTGAAAGGAAATGTTAATCTTTAATGGATTCTAATTCTGAGCTCTTCCTGATATTATTTTTAATTATATTTCGATAAAGAATTAATAAAATCATTGATCAATCATAAATTTTAATATAGGTAATAGAGACAATATAAAGTACTTACAGTATATTTAGTTTTATTTGGTATCTTGGTTAGGCTACTCTACGATTTTTTATTTAAAAAACCGATTTCAAACTGCCACTAAATTTTAATTACTTTTATTTTACTTTTTAAGTCGTTTATTAATAAGGGCAACAGCTCCATTGGGAGCAACCTGGTGGATGCTGTTTTATAATATACGTAATGTATAATAACCGTAACGTATAAAGTAACATAACCTGTTTGTAGGTCTTGATTGATTGCATTGATTTGAGGATACAGGCGAGTGGTCCCATACGAAACTTGGACTGCGGTCCCAGACGCCTGAACACATTTTTGAATTGGTCGACTGGGACCATATACCCAATTTGCTTTAATGTACAGTTAACAGCTAAATCAAATCACATAACTCAGGATTTATTTTATTGTATTTTTTTAGTAAGAATGTCATAAAAACTATATGCGAATGATTCCTAAAAACAAGGATATCCATAAAGGACTGCCCTTTTGTTTCAAAACAGGTATTCTACTCTTAACACCTGAGGGCTATAATATATAATATAATATAGGCCTCGGATCTTCAAGGACTCCTCAATGGCTTCTCGGTGGTTATCAGTCACTAACTTTACACATTCGTCGCATGATGTACCTAGGTACTATTTAAGTTTGCTAGTATTATAAAATAATATGTAGGAATTTTGTTGTATTTTACCATATAATAAGCATTAAATATTATTTGTATTTTATCATTCGAATTTCCATTTTTTTTTACAAATAATCGTATCTATGTTAAGTAAATTAATGTGGTATGTAGTTGTATGTTTTAAAAATAAGTTAACGAGATTACCTAGACAACTAGTACCTACCAGGCAACCATAATCCCATGTGAGATGAACAAGCCTCGTAAATGTTTGAAACTACAATTATCTTACTTCAATCACGACAGAAAAGTACCAGGTAAGCATAATCCACTAAGAGATGAAGCACTTATTCAATTGTATATTCGCAAATCGCAGTAAGACACCGTTCCGTAATGATAATTATCAGGATGTTCTCACTAGATCCATAGCAATAAGTTATATCTAATGATAAAAATATTCTCATTAAATCCATTTGTAGTGACTAGAAGTGATAGTGTATTAAATGACAAATAATATTTTATTAGATCCATACATCTCAGTATTGGATCTAGAAAGAAAAATAAAATTCATTAGATACATCGTGGATCTGATGAGATAGAACCGAATTTTACTTTATTTAATTTCAATTTATAATTATTATTCTTTAACAAATACCAATGTTTTATATCAATTTTGTGAATATTTTGTTCTATTTTATTGATGCGAAGACTGATTTTGAAATTCCTATTATTATGTTGGTATTTTATTTTTTGCAAAGGACAATAAGACATGATGCCAACTGTACTTTAAACAATAGATTTGAGGTTAAAATTACGAGTAGTCCCACTCGCCCAAAGAAATAAACAAGAAAAAACTAATCAGGCGACTGGGACTGCAGTCCCAGCTTTGTCGTGGGACCACTTGCCTGAATCCTCATTGATTTAAGTCTTTGTGGGCTTCTTGTGATGGCAAAGCTTTTTAATGTTTTTAATTTACGTCGCGATATATCTCCGAAATGGTGATCTGTACCGAAAAAAGGCCGCCGAATGTTCCAGATTGTTTTAAGTCTCATTATTTTAAAAGATTAAGGATTTCTTTATATTTATTACCTAAAATGTATATCATAACGATACATTTTAAATTAATAATTTTACGACGAGTATTATGGTATTCTAATTTTTTTATATAATGTAATATTATTTGACACTTTTTAGATAAGGATAAGAATAAACTAAGAAACTTGCCTTTTTAATTCTATAAGTAAAACGTACAGAACTCTGAAAAAAATATAAATCTTACAATTGTGGGAGATATTTAACAAGGTAATATGCAATATAAAAGCATTAAAATGTGTCGAAAAACCATTTTAAAAACTCAACGACAATAATACTAATTATTAGTATACCTTTTTTTTGGTGATAATCGTGTTTTAAATTATATAGAAGTAAGTAATAGAACCTACTTGTTCTTTTTACAAGTCTTCGTTGTAAGATGGAATTACTATGCGAAAAAATCTATCACACTTATTAATATATACCCATAATATATCTGCACTTTGGACTATGATTTTTCAAGTTGGATATTTCACAATATTTTATATAGCATGAGATCACTGTTGATAAAATAGTTCTAAACCATAATGAGATAATGAAACTAAATCAATACAGTCTAGGGACAATTTTAAATACATACTTATATTAATTGATAAGGTGGATATTTATATACGTACCTATATAATAATATTTTCATGTACCTACTACATAAAGAATTTCTACGTAAGTGCTATTCTTTTATTCTATATTAATAGTTATACAAGTTGTGGCTTTTTTTAAATATTCCATATGCTTTGCATACACAGATCATATAAATATAACGTTTTTTTAAAGTTGATATACTGAATATGGTACCTTTTAAAAAAATGTAATTGGTAAAGCCATGTTAGTTTTCGTCGACATCTAGCTCTGTGCTAAAGCTTAGTTACCACAGTGCTGTATTGCTGAAAATCTTGAAAATTTCCAGTCAACAGTAGACATATCCAGCGAGTTTAATGTGTAAAGTCTTACGGGCCAGCCTTACTTTAAAGGCCGAAAAACATATTTTTTCGGAACAATCCATTTTTGCAAATAAAAAATCAATATTGATATTGTTACTAAGCTCGCTCCTTGTTCTTGTTTTTCAAAACTAAGTACAACTTGATTATAAATAAATAAATATTGCTGGACAATTCACACAGCGACATCTAGCCCCGTGGTAAGCTCAAAGATTATAAACAACAAAATTCTTAATCTACAAGGCCCTTAAAATAGACAAAAGAACAAATCGACGAAGCTCCGCGTCTCTCTAAATTATGTACCAATTTGTACATTATTAAGTCGGTAATGATACCGCCTATGTCCTCGAATAGTCGACAATTTTCAATTCATGAGGCTCTTTGTGTCTCATAATGCAAAATGGTAGTTACATTAATTCTTACTACCATCGTCATCATCAGCTTGAAATATAATGTGTCGGCCTAAGAATATTACTATCTCATTCGTGGGTGTGGTATTGCGACTGAGCGATAGTAGGTAATACCAGAAAACGGGTAGCAGCGTCGTTCTGTAAATTGAGCAAATTTATACAAAATTCTGTGAGACCTATTATTAGAATTAGATTAGACCTATGGGTTCTAATTCGAGGAAGGGAACGCGTGCCTAGAGTAAAAGTTGTGGGCGTTTTGCAGCGGAAAAATAAAAATACGCGGTAAATTCTTATTCTAAAGTGGGTAAAACGCCGAGGATCTAATAGTAAAAACACTCAAGCGAATTACTAGCAGACCCGATTTGCAGAAGATAAAAATACTCCTTGTAGAGCAAAGAAATAAAATGTAGTTAGCAAGAAATATTATCAAATTAACATATGTTTTTACGACCTATTATATATTTAAATTTATTATTTTTAAGCCTTTAATGCTATTCAGAGAGAATAATGCAATTATTCAACAATGACCAGAAAAATACCTACCCATAATAATAGTTTTTTGGTACCTATCAATTTAATGTTGGTAAAACATATCTTGTAAACATAATTATATTATTTCTAAATTAGTATCTAATAAAATCTTTTTCCAGCCAACATGACATACGGGACCGACGAGTACTTCTGGTTTCTGGAAACCCTGTCGTCCAGAGTTGTGGCAGAGACCAAGATACCTGGCGACAGGTTCCATCTGGGAAAGCTCATTCTGCAGAGTTTTAAAGATGCCCCAGACTTCATTCTACAGGTAAACACAAAAGGAATAAAGAATTGTGTTGTTTATTGTCTCAAATTACATGTCCCAAAAATAAAATTACGGAAAATTTCAATGGACAATTAGATTTTATTTTACTTTTCATTTTAAGGCTGCTGATATTAATGTTTTAAAGTAAACTTTTAGGTTTCATTATGAATAGTTTTGTACCGGTTTCCAGATTGACGCAGCCACTGGTAGATCAGAATCGTTCGAATCAGTGCTGAAGAGATCTGTAAAATGTGCGGAAGCCTTTAAAACCCTGGGGCTGAAGAAGGGAGACGTAATCGTGCTCATGGCTAGGAATTACCTGGATCTGTGTATACCGCTGTACGCTGCGTTGTACCTTGGTGTGATTGTGGCTGCATTGGACGAGGAATCGTCTGTAGGTTAGTAAAGACACGTAAAGAAGAGAGACTGTATGTTATGAAATAGGTATATGAAGATAGTTTTGTCTAACGTCGACCTACTAGAACAAGACAAGTGTCTAAAGTCTGTTAGATCAATGATCAATTTACCTACTGAACCTTGTGATGAGGTCGTTAATGTAATGCAATGTGTCGATAATGTATGTAAAATAAATAAATTTTACCATTTGCTCGCCATAATCGAATTAAAGCTTATATTTTTTATTGTTTCAGTGGAATTAGAAAGTATGCTGGAATTAAATGAAGCAAAAATAGTATTTTGCCAGAGTGAAAGGACCGCTGCCGTGAAGACAGCTTTGAAAAACATTAAATTGGATGCCAGAGTGGTGGCTCTGGAGCCAGGCAGCGATTGTAGCACATTTCATGAATTTCTGGATGAGTACGGAGTAGAAACTAACGTTGATACATTCAAGTAAGTTCATTCATGATGCGATAATTTCTAACTCTAAACACGACCCAAATTGGTGTCCAAAACACAACAAGAACAGTCTATCGAACGGTTTGGTGGAACGGAAACCAACAATGTTTCATTTCAGCCATAGCGCACGAACATCTTTCAATAACCTTAGTTCCTAATTTACTGATGAAACACCAAATTTATAAATAAAGAATGCTTATTTGTCTGAGTGCATATCAGTGTATTTGTATTAATAATTTGATTGTTTCGTATTTAGAGCTGTGGACTTTGACGGAGAAGATACGATCGGTTTCCTCACTTCGACCAGTGGAACCACAGGGCTTCCAAAATCAGCTGCCCTTACGCACAAAAATATGAGACTTTGTTACCCGCTCATATGGTTAGTATAAATAAATAGATTAAATAACTATTAGTTCTAAAAGTTCTAAAACTTCTAAAAGCTTAGACAAAAGACGGATGAAGGATTTTTTCTTTTGAATTGATTTGAAAAAGTTCTTTGTCGAAGTCCAAATATTGGTAGATTTTAACAGGGGCTTAATGAGAGGGATGGTAGGTATCAATTTATTTTCTTAATTATAATTAAGAGATTTGAAGGCACATCGATGGAATTTAAATGCAAATTATCTTTGAACTTTTTGATATTTCTGTGGAACTCGTATGCCTATAGGTATTATTCCTAATCCAAACAATTATTTCCTAGGTCAAAACATGTGAATTTCCCGACACCAACAGAGCTAGTGCTGATGCTGTCGCCGATCCAGTGGCTCTCTGCCAGCTTCCACTACATCATGTCACCGATCCTGAGGTATACCAGGCTGCAGTACTCTGGGAAGATAACCGAAGATCAGTTCTATGACGTCATCAATAAGTACCAGGTATATGTTTTTAGTTAGAGTTATATGTCAATGTTATAGTAAATGTTGTGCTAGCCTATTATAGGCTCATGTTATAGAAAATAGCCTTAATTAAAATATCATCTAAAATACTATGTAATTATGTGCTGTTGGCTGTGCCTGAAATAAATAAATAAATATATAACCACAGCGAGTAGATGAATAAACATTTTCAATTGGCGCCGGTAACCAGCTCTCTGTGTGCATATACTCTTGAACTCTTGCACATGGTTATCGACTGTTTATTCTTTCGCTTCGCGTTCGCATTTAGATCGCTCACGTAAGTCTAGCTGCTGTCTTATATTGTAATTCTCATTATCATCCCGGAGCAATTGACTTTTGGACCCAACTAAAGATCGCGCCATCATTATTTTTTTTCCTCCAGATATTAAAATATTGTCGTGTCACTTATCTATCTACCACTTGAGTGGAATAATCCGGCTCGTTATCAAATTCAAACTGATTTACCCCAATCGTAATCGGAACATTAGGTGGTTAATTTTGTATGTCATTCTCGTAGAAGCGAATAATCATTGTGTTTTGCTCTATCATTGTCAATATTATAGGGTTTTAGATAATTCTGTAATCTGCTCAGATCTTGTTACAAGATTATAGAGGTATATCCGGCTGCGTTTGCAGCGTTGGTAATTGATAGTAGTCAAGATTTTTTTTGTGGTTTTGTGCCGGGTTTAAGACCTCATCACAAAAATCTGTCAACATAATATAAATTCAATACCAATAAGGATCAGTTAGACGCTGTGTAATTGGTATACTTATGTTTAACGACAAGAGGTGGAGGAGAAGCGATATTTTCTAACGTAATTAAATAAATAAAATTATAATTATTGCTGGACAATTAACAAAGCAAAATCTGTGTTGATTTCTGATTGAGTTTAATAATATTTGCGTAGTAGTTATCTGTTCTGTGACCCGGACATTTTATCGGGCTGAGTCTGGAGTCCAACCCGCCGCGGGTTTCGGGGAAGAGGTCGTCAAATTGAATAGAACATTGTTATTTATCTTACAAGCAGTTTAAATTTGTTCCAATAAGTTTCATACCGAACGATAACACTTTTTATTACATTTTAGCCAACCTACGGGATTTTCAGTCCACCGTTATTGATATCTCTCATTAAGCCTTGTAACAGAAATAAAGGAAGCCTCACTTGTTTCAAACACATTGTACACATTGGATCAGCGGTGCCGCAAGAATTGGCCAATCAAATACGAGTGAGTATACCGTCCTAGCATCATAGCATAAACAAAATCTGGCATAACCTAGGTCCTAGGGGTTATAGAGGAGTGATGCCTAACCAGCAAAATTAACTTGTTTCTGCTTGTGATGTTTCTCAGATAAGTGAAATATATTTTTTTGAGTTATTAATACTCGAGACTGTCGCCCCCATCAGCCCCGTCGATTTCTCCCAAGAGTTTTGGGTTTTGAAATGATTTATGAAGCATCAAGCCCCACAAAGCCTAGGAAACCCCTTGAAAGATATAATATTTAGGTTTATTAAAACAGTAATCTTGCTAAGATCCTAATTTTTCTTGAAGACTTCTACGTGCCCCTATTGTTTGAAGTGGGTATATTATTAAAAAGATGATATATTTTTTTTTTTTTCAGATACTGACGCCAAAAACGATTCAAATAGTGGGCTACGGTCTTAGCGAAGTGAGCGGTATGTTCATCTTTGAGGACGATCCCATCGAGGCGAACGCGGGGAGGCCTCTTAGTCTATTCCAACACAAAGTTAGTAAATATTTAATAATATAAGTTAATCATTACTTTAAAAAGAAAATTGCGTCATAGAAAATGGAGTTAACAAACATAATCTTAGACTAAATTGATGACGACAAAAATGGTCACTGGTCGGTTTATTTCTATAGGGCATAACATCCGATACAGTTATACCGGTCTTCGGTCTGCGCCAGAAAATACCTTGGGAACTCCATACACATATACGAGTATATACGGATATAACGTGCGCAATTGAAAATGAATTCTGTAAATGGCGGCGGGTAGGTATGGTACGATTGGCAAAACAAGGATAAAAGTATAGACAGCGATAGAGAGTGAGCGAGAACGCATGCGAGCGGACGCCATTTACAGAACTCATTTCTAATTGCGCACGTTATACATATAATTTATTAAAAAAATATTAATAGTGGTAGTTATGGATATGAGCCACTGTAAAACAAGCACACTTCTAATATGTTTTAAAATATATTAAAACGAGGTTACAGTTACTTATTAAAAGCTGTAAAACCTTCTACTATTATGTTTCAAAATAAATTACAACGAGGTTACATTTAATTATTGAGAGCTGTAAAACATTTCTACTTTACGAAAAGGTTCTAGTCTCAAATCATATTCTATAGAAAAAGACGTGGCCCTGATATGACTATTTATTTATTCATATCAAATTGATTACCTAATAGTTGACCTGCCCGCAACTTCGCGCGGTATTTATAGTTTTTTTTTCTTTCAAACCTTCACTGGACTACTACATATATATCAAGACCAAAATCAGATAAATCGGCCCAGCCATTCTCAAGGTTAAGCGAGACTAATGAACAGTATTTGATTTCATTTTACAAAATATGGATGTAAAATTAACTTACTCAGACCCATCTGTTAGTAACTTACGCCTGAAATAAATAGGTTAGCAAACACAGCGATCAGTCGATTACTAATTTATCTAAGAAATAAGATGTTTTATACAGCTCCTAAATAAATTAAAGAGCAATATTGAGCCGTGTTGGATAAGTGAGAACATACTGGACTTTCATCTCGAAGGCCATGAGCTAAAATATGGAATGTCATGAAAAAAAATATTAGCGTTTTATAAACACGTGCTCTAACAGTGAATCCATACATAGTGAAAAACCAGCATATTCTGAGAACTTTGAAAAGATTGAAGGACATGTGTCATTTACTAACCCGCACTTGGCCAGCGTGCAGTGTGGTGCGGTGACCTAATCTCTCTCGTCAAGAGAGAGCCGTCCTTTATCCCACCAGTGGAAACGTAAATAGAGATGATGATGATGATTGTTTCAGCTCGTCAATGCTGATACTAATGAAGAAATCGTAGAGACTAATGTTACTGGAGAATTATGGCTGAAAGGACCTGGCATATTCAAGGTATTATTTTTTATTACCTTAATCTATCAAAACTAACTTTCCACCTGCGGCTTAGCCTGCGGTTTAGGTATCCTATTTTATTTTGCTGTATAAGCTATTTTAATGTTATGTTTAATTAAAGTCCATTTCGTATTTTTTTCCGTGATAGAGTAACTTTTAAGCCGTTGGATGTCCACTAATTAACATGGGCCTTCCTTAGTGATTTTCTGACGTGTTTATGGAGTGAATAGATCTTTGTTTTAAAATGTTATTATTAATTATACGAAGAAATACTTTTTATTGAAAATAAACTTTTATTATATTATTTCCAGGGATACTACAATAACCCAGTCGCAACAGCTGAAATATTTGTAGACGGGTGGGTCAAAACAGGAGATTTGTTCTACAAGGACGATAAGGGCCTGTTGTTCTTTGTTGAAAGGCTGAAGTCACTACTAAAGTACAAAAACCATCAGGTAATTTTTTTGGTTGATCACCCCACACCGCTGTATACGTTTCCACTTCTCGGATACAGCACTCTGTATTCTCTCTTGACGAATAGATAAGACCTTAATTCACCACGCTGGCCAAGTGCGGGTTGGTGTATGTCAATTTTATGAATATACTGAATATTTGCTAACACCCAGACACCCGGAACAAATATTTGCAGATAGTAAAAATTTTGAGATGGGAATCGAACCTTCTTGCGCCGCAGGCAGACTTTCTGCCCGCTGCGCCACAGAGGTCGTCAATTTGGTAAATAAGGGCATTTGACTTCAGATATCTCCGATAGAAGCGGAGGCAGTGATAAGACAGCTCCCAGGAGTGCTGAATGTGGGTGTGACCGGGTTTCCTGACGAGGAGTGTGGAGACCTGCCTGTGGCCTGCGTCGTGCGCAAGAAGGGGTATCACGTCACTGCGCAGCAGATCAAGGATGTTGTCAAAAGTAAGTCTTCTTCTTTTTTTATTTTTGGCGAAAAGAAAGAACTTTATTTCGGGGGATCGAACTCGGTGTCGCATCTATTGAAGCTAGTCAAAGCCTCTAGCAGTTACACCGACTGAGTAGATTCAAAAGTAAGTCGAAACTTACCTAACTAATAAGTTATATCCTCGACATTGATATAAACCACATGTAATGGCATAAACCATATGACATAAACCAGGAACCAAATTATATGAATACAAAGTCAATAATACAAGACTTTTAAAACAATGGGAATTACTCATCTATTTTATACAAAGGAGTTAAAACACTCTCGAGGTTTCGACCACAGCAAGAGCAGTCTTTTTCAGGAGGAAAGAGCGTCCACGTTTTTATAAAATGAATAGTAAATTCAAGCTGCATCTAGCAAACTACTTTGAAATCATGGGAGGCCTATGTCTCGCAGTGGACGTCCAATGGCTGAAATGATGATGATGTCAATAAGCACTTATATATTATTTCAGATACCTTAACAGACTCAAAGCAGCTCCGAGGCGGTGTGATATTCCTGAAGGAGTTACCTCTCACTGCGGTCCACAAAGTGCATAGACAAAAACTCAAACAGATTGTCCTATCTATGGATAGAGAGTAGATTGCAAAAAGTTCGTGCTGTATTTTCCTTGTAATTGTTATTAATTTATTAATTATTTATAAAGTTTTTTTTAATATTTGTTCTTAAAGTATGGTGTAAGTGTAAGGAATAAGGTTTAAAAACATAACTCCGAAAACTTACTCGCTGTCCACCTATAAGTGATATTAATGGCAATTAAAGTTCATGTACTTATTAATATATTGCCTTAATCAGTAGAAAATCGTGGAAATTGTGTAGAAACGATTTCCAAGAATAAAGCAATTTGCATCATAACTACAGCATAATTATTTTATGAATGTAAGTGGAAAAAAAATCTGATTGAGTATAGTGGATTAAATTATGTTTTTGTAATAATTAATAAATATTCTTCGAAGTTATTAAGTATTTTCATTTAAGTATAGTTTTAGAATAAGGCATTATTTTATTTACTGTCAATTAAAAACTGAGCCGTGTTGGCTAAGTGGGATCACACTCGACTTTCATTCCGAAGGTCATGGTTCTTCTTCAAAAAATTATGTGCGCTTTGTCAACACGTGGTCTAACGGTGAAGGCAAACATTGTGAGGAAACCGACATGTTCTAAGAACTTTGAAAAGTTCGAAGGATGTGCTCATTTACCAACCCGCAATGGGAACGTTAATAAAATAGGGATAATGATAATGATTAAAAACTTAGAATTCTTTCATCTATTCGTTCTTTCGAAGTTCTACAGTACCAGAGCCTGACTTGACAACAGTTTACATTTTATCTAATTTATCATTATCTGCAAAAAACCTTTTTTACTTCTAACTTTCAACAATTACGAATGATATAATATCTTATCGGGCTTATTAATTTAATTACATATCAGCATTCTTGTATCATGCAGATTAATTTTGTAACAAAACATTAAAATCGATACAACTACAAACAGGTCTAATTAAAAGGGGGTTATATCGTTATTGTTAGCTAAAAAGTGGATTAAATAAAGCCTTAATTCCTTATTGAAATCCGTTGTGAAATCTGTTTTTGTGTGTACAATAAAATGAGAAACGCTAGCGACTCCGTGTTCTGGTTTATCAGTGAGTTGGCAGCGAGAGTCGTAGCCGAGACTGGAGTGCCGAGTGACAGGTTCCATTTAGGCAAACTGATTCTTCAAAGCTTGAAGGATGCTCCAGACTTCGTTCTCCAGGTAGGAAAGCAATCTTTGTTACCTTTTCTATATAAACTATTCTTATTATAGATTTATTTTGGTTGTCGACCTCTGTGGCGCAGCGGGCGAAGGTTGTGGGTTAAATTCCCACAAAAAATTGTAACATTAGTTCCGAGTGTCTGGGTGTTATATACCTACCTATGTATGTATAATAAAAAACATCTAAGTAGTTTTTATTTATCTTTATCTAAGACCAGCGACTTAATTCACCTAACACTCTGTTCAGATAAAAAATGTTTAAACGAGATAAACAATCAGTAACTAGATTCAATGCCATATTCTTTCTTATATTTACATTGTGAAATGGCCTAGAATTATCTCACAGGTATTTAGGTACGGTACTATGATATAAAACACTGGAATGAACGGTCTTTATGTAATCCTTGTTGTTTTACTTCATCCAGGGGAATTTCTATAATTTATAAGATACTAAGATACACTACTCATAACTTAACTTTATGATGTTATTTTATTTATTTATTTACTTATTTATTTAACAAAATCCACAGCCCTTATAAATATAAAATATTTTTCTTATACCTGAGCCAAAAAACGGATTTAATTTATACAAATAAAATATATAAATAAGTATAAGTACTTAAATAAAATATATAATAACATAAGACAGTATAAATATATACTTAACAAGTTTAGTAACAACATTATGTTTTATAGATTGATGCCGCTGTAGACAGATCGGAATCCTACAAATCTGTGCTGAAGAGAACAGTGAAATGTGCAGAAGCTTTAAAATCTCTTGGTTTGAAGAAGGGAGACGTTATTGTTCTGATGGGCCGGAATCATCTCGACCTGTGCATACCGATGTATGCGGCGTTTTATCTGGGCTTGTCAGTTGCTGCTTTAGATGCAGAATCGGCTGTTGGTAAGTTATGTATATTGTACATTTATTTCCATAAAACAGAAACGTAACTAGTACACGTAAAACAGAAGTAAACAAAACTACATATATCGCCATAATAAAAAGTAAGACGAGAGGAATTTACAGTTTCAAAATGAATAGGATATGTGACAATAGGTACCTGATAGTTAGGCTGCGAACATTCCATCAGCATCTTTTCTAGTCTAACATTTTTCATATGTGATCTTGTCTCCATAATCAATAAAATGTTTCCAACCAATGTAGGTTCTGTATACAAACTTACAAATAACCCATAATAATAGGATTATTTGTGGGTTCTTTGATCAAAATTGAGTACCTATTATGAAACGATTCCATGGTCAAATAGGTCTGTTATTATTATAATATTTGTATGTAACAGTAGCCATAGCCATTTGGTTTAGATTTTGTAAACTAAGCCAATAAACACTGAATTGTTTCAGCTGAACTCGAGAGCATGCTCGGCAAGAACCAAGCTAAAGTAATATTCTGTCAAGGTAACAGAACTGATGCAGTGACTACTGCTCTGAAAAACATCGGTCTTGAGGCGAAAGTGGTGGCTTTCAACGACGGCGGTGAATGTGACATGTTCGCTATGTTTCTGGATGACGTTGATACAGCAGTAGATATTGAAAATTTTAAGTAAGTTGCAGAGTTTTTAGCCTTAAAAGTCCAGTTGATATCAGCGAATTGCTTATAGAATCCTGTTTGGCTTTGTTTATAATTGGAAGCCGTTATCAAAAAAGAATGCAATGAATACATCATACGATATTTTCGCAATACATATAAGAGTAGAATAAGAAAATTACCATACACATAATTTTTAGAGCCGAAGACTTTGATCCAGCAGAAACTATTGGTCTCCTCACATCCACCGGTGGAACAACTGGAGTGCCCAAATCAGCAGCGCTTACCCACAAAAACATGATTATGAGCTTTCCAGTAATGTGGTAGGTATTTTTTCTAAATTACCTGTATTTTTAACGCCGTAACTACGAGTACATACTTAGGCAATTCCATAAGTTACTGGGAAAAGCATCCTTTTACCATTCACCATCAATCTCGAAAACAATCGAAGTAGGTAAATAAAATTTTATAAAAAAATGCGGTCAATTCTCAATAATGTAAAACCTACTTAGACATTGCAATAAGCACCTATATGGCGCCATCTTAAATACTATCATCATCGTAAATATCTAAGCGTAAATACTGTGTATCCAAATCCATCCACCTTTAATAAATTTCAGGGCTAAACATTCAAAATTCCCAACTCCAACCAAACTGGCGCTGATGGTGTCCCCTCTTCAGTGGTTGTCTGCTGGCTTTCACTACGTGGTGTCGCCCATCGTGAGGTACACCAGGCTCCAATCCTCGGCCGCAATCACAGATGAGCATTTCTACGATATCGTGAACAAGTACAAGGTAAATAATGGTTCTGTATATCATTTGTTTGCCGTGTGAATGCGGCTAAAAACGAATAAGTAGAAAATGAGATGTAAAGTAGGTAGACGAAAAATGTTGGTATGAAAACTGAAGTAATATACAAGTACTGAATAAAAATTAAACTAAAATCTTATTGAAAACTAAAGTACCTACCTCTACCTAACCGTCCACCTACTGGACTTTCAACTGGGAAATTTTAATTATTATTTTTAACTTTTTTTTTTTTTAAACTTAGTATTTTTTTTCTACTTCAGCCAACATTTGCCATCTTCAGTCCACCGTTTCTGATGTCTCTGATAAAGTCAAGTACCATAGATAAGGGAGATTTGACTTGTCTCGAACACATTTTATGTTCAGGATCAGCTTTGCCTCAAGAACTTGCCGATCAGATACGAGTAAGTATCAACTTTCTTTCAAACAAGGCATTTTTTTTGTGGGCCAATTGTGTCCCACTAATATTTTCTTTTAACCATTATCATACTGTCGTTTTGCGTTTCTTGGCTGCGAGCAGGCAACGCTCTTCCAGTATTCGTTATAGAAACTTTACTTAAAATGATTTTATGTGATCATTCGTCATCTGTCGCCTAAGCAACGTGCATAAAAACTGTTTGCTTACACTCATAAGAGTCGCAAGTATGATAATCCTATAACAATTACAATTTGTTTTTCAGAAATTAACACCGAAAACTGTTCTTATGTGCGGATATGGTATAAGCGAAGCAAGTGGATATGTTATTTTAGAAGATAACCCAGTCGATGCAAAAGCGGGAAGACCTCTAGGCCACTTCGAATACAAAGTACGTTATTTTTAAAAAAAATTATACGTGACAAACATTAGTTCTTACATGAGTATATTTAATGGTTCTTATCGTAACTCATACCGAGTAAATAACGTAGCTGAAAATGCTGTTGCCATTCCAGATTATGAATCCCGAAACATATCAAGAAATAACAGAACCTAAAGTTACAGGAGAGTTGTGGTTAAGAGGACCCTCAATTTTTAAGGTAAAAATACATAATTTCAATAGCTTGATCATTGTCAAGCCATTAGGCATTCCTAATGACAATTGACAATGCATAAGTAAAGACGAAAGAATGGATTATTGTACATTTGCCACAAAGTTAGTTCGTCACGTTTTTAAAAACTCCATACATTGAAAGTAAATTCGTCATAGGTAGTAACATGCAATGGCACTAAGTCACTATGCTTTAAAGAAGATTTTATTTTTCGCTTGAATGTCTCCTAGACCCTGGTGCATCGGTACAGCACCGATGGCGATATGTATCAGTGTTTCACGTAGGTAACGTTGTTGTCTTGATTTTAACATCATTTAACGTGCATGATAGAGAATATATCCAAATTAATCTTAGAATGAAACGCCAAAAAGTACCGCTTGAATTTACAGGTACATTTATAATGTTGTATTGTTTCCAGGGTTATTTCAACAACCCCGTGGCTACAGGCGAGGTGTTCGAAGATGGCTGGTTCAGAACTGGAGATATGTTCTACTGGATTGATTCTGATACATTATACTTCGTTGACAGATTAAAGTTACTCCTTAAATATAAGAATCATCAGGTAAGTCTCTAGAGTAGTTATAGGGGCGTCTAAACGGGCTTTATTTTACGACAATTTGTGGCTTCAATACTGTGGCCGGCAACATTGCTAGCAATACCAGCCACACTATGCAATATGTTAAGGATGGCCCGGCATTATAGCCACATATTTTTTGGTATGTCAAAATGTTTTTATACTTATATATTAATACTACTACTGCATACTAGTGCAGCCCTATTTCAAGATGTTGCCTGCAATTGATTGCGCAGCCATAAAATGCACTAAAATGTTTTTTTGATGGCTGGACAATGTTTACCAATAATTGCAGCCACAAATTGTCGTAAAATATAG
The DNA here is from genome assembly GCA_963691955.1 of Chloroclystis v-ata. Lineage (NCBI taxonomy): Eukaryota > Metazoa > Arthropoda > Insecta > Lepidoptera > Geometridae > Chloroclystis > Chloroclystis v-ata. The sequence goes on along the minus strand of OY829902.1, from coordinate 14,160,559 downwards.
CCCGTTTAGACGCCCCTCAGGGAACTAACTACGTATAAGGTTTCGATCGAGTATGCCGTACCCCTTGACGAAATTATTAAAATTGATTTTAGTTAAATGTTTGTACTAATGGATTTTTGTGGTGTACAATGTTTTTGATTGATCAATGGTCTGGTCTGATCAGGTCAAAGTTCAAATAGCAATAAAATTATACCAAAAGTCTTGTTCTAGATATCTCCAGTAGAACTCGAAGAAGTGATCCGCCAGCACCCAGGAGTGCTGGATGTAGCTGTGACTGGTTTCCCTGACGAGGAGTGTGGAGAACTGCCTGTGGCCTGTGTCGTGCGCAAGAAGGGCTCTGGTGTTACTGCACAGGAGATAAAGGACCTGGTCAAAAGTAAGGGAGTTGTAAGCAAAAAGGTCGGCTAGTAGGTTTGACGTGAAGTAATTTTATAGGACGATGTGATGGACTAGCCACCAACATAAATAAAACACAGCCAAATCGATACATCTTGTATTACTTTTTTTCATATTTTTTTCATTTATTTCATTCATTTTGGGAACGCATTGGTTTTGTGGGTTCATACCTTTTTGAGTATTGTCGTTTGCATTAAAAAATACATAAAACTCAAAATATTAATTATTATTGCGGGGAATGGTCAGTATTCCCTGTTTTTTAATTGGGGTCCAGCTAGTAATAAATATATATATATCTGTTGCACTTCGTTCGTTTGACGACGCCCACGATATATTATAATTAGGTAAATCCTTATTTCCAGATACTCTGACCGATACAAAGCAGCTTCGTGGTGGTGTCATATTCTTGGATGAGATGCCGCTAACAGTAGTTCATAAAACACATCGACAGAAACTTAAACAGATCGCATTGTCTATGGATAGAGAACAAATCTAAGTTCTACATGTTCGGATAATTTATGTTATGAATGACCTATTATTAAAAAAAACTATTTACTCATCATAATAATTGGTTTTGTATTTGTAGTGACGACAAATAGTTATTTTGTACACCTAGAATATAAAATTGAGGTGAATTGGTTTGTTTTGTTTTTTTTAGGTCCATGTGCTTTATTGTGCTCTTACGATTGTGTTTTTGGGGGAATCGAGCCCACAACCTCTTACGTCGCAGGCCGACCTTCGCCCGCTGCGCCACAGAATTCTTTGCGTTGCCATTTGCATATTAGTTATCATTATCAGGCCATATGTAATTTCATATTGAGATAAACGGGCAATACACGAACCTTATTTACGTAGACTATTGATCAACCGTTTCGTCCCAGAACGTGGGACTTCATCAGGATCAAGACACTGCAAGGACACGGATCACACACGCTCGCCGGTCCGCAGTGCACGGCGAGCGTTTATCTCAATATGAATTTATCAAACCACGACATATGTAATTTATATACAATATATAATCTATCTAGCCTTTTCGGTCTTTCCGTTATCTAATATCACCAAAGCGCATTGATAAAATTTGATAAAATTGTGCACCATTACATTTTTATTCATATAATATATAAGTAGGTATACCACGTTTGTACCTACCTAAAGTCGGTCTAACAACGACGAAAGGATATGAGGTGGTAGAAATCTTAAGCTTATTATCTTAATAACTCAACTCACTAACATAACTTTTACCGTTTTCTGAGCATAGGTACCTACATCCATTATAATGTACCTAGGTTGTGTAAGATACTTACTATGTAGGTATGTAGGTACCTATTCTATTATTTTATACAATTTGAGAAAATATCAACAAACTAAAATCTAGAAGCAGGACAATTGTCGTGAGACCTTCTTGGCTATATAGCTCAATATATATTCCTATAAGTATAGGAAGAGCCGTGTTTTGTAAGTGGGAGTACAATCGACTTTTATTCCGTAGATCGTGCTGTGAATTTTGGAAACCGGCACGTTCTGAGAACTATAAAGAAATTAACGATATGTGTTGTGGCAATCACCAACCCGTACTTCACCAGCGTGTTGAATTAAGACCTAATCTCCCTTGTTGAGGGATAAGTCCACGTGTCCTAGCAGTGAGAACGTAGCATCTATTTCTATATTTTCTATAATACCTATAAAAGAAAGTCGTGTTACACTATTATGACTCAAGAACGGCTGAACTGATTGGGCTGAAAATTGGTGGAGAGATAACTTAGACATAGGATACTTTTTTAATAATATTGTAACGCGGGCGAAGTCGCGGGGCGTAATGATACTGGGAGCTATGATAAATTAAACAACATTTGATGTTTGATATGTTATCTGTTAAAGTTAGTAGTTATCAATTGAGTTATATCTCTTATGAACGCGGGTATTAACGAGCACAAAATTGCTTTTTTACTATATCGATATCTATTACCTATAGACCCTGACTTCAGTAACTTACAGTTAATGATTTAAACTTAAAGTTTTAAACTGACAATGTTGATGTTATATCTTATATTTTACTAGCACACCCGCCCACAGCTTCGGCCCGCTTTATTTTCATGTTTTCACCTTTTAATACTTCCCTAGACTACTACGACTAATTTTAAACCTTTAGTTCTTTAGTACTGAAATTACAACGTTAAGTGACATTTATTTTATTAAATTAAATAGATTCTCAGTTTAAAACCTTCCCTGGGCTACTTCGACTACTTTTAAACCAAAAGCACCTAAATCGGCCCAGCCGTTCTGTTGTTATAAAATTGCATCGAAAAGTGGCATTGATTTATATAATATACAGAGAAATATAAAAGGTTAACAAATCAATTGCTGTTCGTTAGTCTCGCTTAAACTCGAGAACGGCTAGGAAGATTAACCTGATTTTGGTGTTGTGATTTAAACATATTATGTAATTGTTCAGGGAAGGTTTGAAAGGTGAGAAAAACTATAGGAAGCAGGCGAAGCCACAGGCGAGACAGCAAGTAACTAATAAAAAAAATAAATTAATTATAGGGTTATGATAAAATTATACCAACATTATATCGCTTATCCATTCAACTATACCTACCTACTCTACCTATCCCCTGGTAGGTACTTACCTAATTATTAGACAAAACTACATATTTTATCATTATCATAGTGATGTAATTTATACTATGAAAGAGTTCAAATGATAAATAATATTAATAAAGGAAGGTTGTATTTGAAACAGTGGTAATTGAGCAAGAAACAGAGGTGCGTATTTAAATAATTAATCAAATTAAAACTTAAAATAAAATTTAAAATATAATAATTAGCTTCTATGTTATTAATATACTAAGTGATTATTATCTACTTAGATCAATTTACATTTCCAAATTATTTTTTATTTAATTTACACTAACTGTATGTACCACGGCAACTCTTCCATAGCCGAAATTAAATTAAATTCATTTTCTCACTGTTTATGTAGGTATATAATTGGCTTATGCCACTTAACCCCAAAAAAGCTTCCACTTCAACCCCAAAACGTTTTTTATATCAAGTACATACATATGTCAGAATCTAGCACCCGTAACACAAGCTTCGAGCTAACCACGGGGCTACGTATATGTTGCTGTCTAAATTGTCCAGCAATAAGTATTTATTTGATAGATGAGTACTAATTAATTAGAACAAAGAAACAGGAGCACTTAACTATTTTTTACTAAATTATTTTTCAGTAATCAACAATGATTGGTTCAAGTTATTGCCATGAGGCAGTGAAGTGGCACATTGAGAACATAACCTCACGCATTGTGGCGGAGTCTGGTAATCCCAATGACAGATTTCATCTGGGCAAGATTTTACTGCAGAGTATGAAGGATAATGGGGACTCTCAAGCGCAGGTCAGTGGTTCAAATTGTAGACAAATATTCAAACATCAATGTATATAACCGTGGAGGGTCAGCTAGTACATCATAAATTTAAAATAAATAAAAATCAATGCCACTTTTTGTTGTTATGAACTGGGCTTAAATGTTATGGGTTTTAAAATTGTCATAGTAGCCTAGGGAAGGTTTAAAAGGTGTGAAAACATAATAAACTAGATGAGTTTTCATCTAGTTTATCCTGAGTTTTCATCTAGTTTATCCGGCTTCGCTCTGGTGAAATTTGACAAAATTCTCCATAATCCGAATTTTGCGGATATACGATGTCGACTCAAAATCAATATTTCTTTATGTTTTGTTATTCATATAAGCCTATAAGGTTTCGATCTACCGTACCCCTTGACGAAATCTATCTTCTATATATATAAAATAAAGTCGTGTTTGTTACTTCACTTATAACTCGAGAACGGCCGAACCGATTTGGCTGAAACTTGGTGGGGAGGCAGCTTAGAACATAGGGTACATAGGATTTTACCGCGGGAAAATCCAACATAATGCGGGCGAAGCCGCGGGCGGAAAGCTAGTTATTAATAAAGATAGATATGGATTGAAAGTTTAAGCACATACTTTTTTCAGATCGAAGGCTCAACGGGCCAATCAGAAAACTACGATTCACTACTAAAGCGATCCGTGCAATGCGCTCTAGGGCTGAAGAAGTTGGGTTTTAAACAGGGTGATGTCATGATTCTCATGGCTCCACACCATTTGGATTTAGCCGTGCCGTTCTACGCTGCTCTATTTCTGGGGATCATTGCAGCACCTATAGACATGTATCTGGGTGTTAGTAAGTGTCATTTTATAAAGGATGATGGGGAAAAATGTATGGAACTTGGGACCACCCTCCAATAGAAACAAGATATATGTCGTTGCATAGGTCTTTTCAATAGGAACAATAATTATGACAGTTTTGCTGTTACTGCTGTCCGTTTGAAGTTATAAAGCTTTTTGTCGCTTAAGAAAAATATTAAACTACTAGTTGACACCGCGCGGCTTCGCCCGTTTTTTAACTTTTAAACCTTCCCTGGACTACTACGATCATTTCAAGACAAAAACCAGCGCAATCGGCCCAGCCGTTTTCGAGTTTTAGCCAGACTAACGAACGGCGATTGATTTTTATTTATATAGATATATAAAATATAGAAGATAATATAGAAGATAGATTATTAATATCCACGTACTTTACAAACATAAAGATAAAATAAAACATTTATGAACAAGGAAAATAATAACATAAGAATGAACTTATATATTATATACTTATGTATCATATTGATATGTACCTTAGCCTAGAACAGTTATTTACTCTTCAGTCATCGATGGGAAGTTTTCTATCTAATAAGCCTCGGGATATGTATAAAAACATTAAACATTTGTATCTGTCTTAATATTTTTCTCAGGTACTTAAAAGCTTAATAACTCCAAACGGACAGCAGTAACAACAAAGCTGTCATAACAAATGTTGTTCCAAATGAAAAGACCTACCTATCTAATGATATATATCATGTTGCTATTGGAGGGTGGTCCCAGAATGCCCATTCTCCTTTATAACATAATGTGAACAAAGCCATGTTCTAGTGATGTAAGAAAGAAAAAATCTCTAATCATAGTTAGGACAAACTAGTTAACACAATTTAATATTTATAATGTGGAATAGAAAATTTTAGCTTCTCGTAGCATTTTGTTGTTTTAATAAGAAACATTATGCAGGTAGGTACACCTATAATCTACTCCCACACTATAATCTTTAGCATCCTTATTAATATTATTATTACGCAAAAAATTGTGGATGGATGTTACTCTTTCACACAAAAATAAGTCTTTTCAAATAACCTACGATTTTGCCCGCGTAATAATGTGTGTTATCCTGATGTACGCAGGATAATGATGTTTGATTTCCAATCAATAGTATAATTATATTAAGTAAGTATATAGAAAACATCAAAGCGATTAATAGTAAAATATTTTTACAGATACAATTAATAAACAATCTCTATTATATTTATTTCAGAGGAACTAAATGATTCGTTTACGGTTAATAAGCCGAAGATGGTATTTACTCAATCGTTCAGGCTGGAAGACATAACTACGGCTTTAAAGGAAGTTGACTTAGATACGAAAATATTCACATTTGACTCTTGTGATAGTGGTGAAGTTACGGAGTTTTCAGAACTGATGAAGATTGGTGATCCCGAAGAGATTGAGAACTTTCGGTAAGATACATAAGTATTATCTCATTAATAATTTATTTATAGTTAATACATATAAATTATTATATGTATATATCTATCTATAAAAGAAAGTCGTGTTAGTTTGCCACTATTTATAACGCAATAGCGGCTCAACATATTTGGCTGAAAATAAGTAGAGAAAACTTTCTTTAATAAATAATAAATTAATATATTCTAAACATGGATTCAATTAGAACCCTGTGGTTTCGATTGTTTTCATAATTTATTAATGTTTTAGGTCCCCTAGCAATTAAGTTATTCCTCCCATTTTAACGATTAAGGTATCTTTACGAGTACTGATCCTTCTCAAAAAATTACTCAGTTTAAAAAATATTTTTTTTTCTACAGAGCAGTTGATTTCGACCCCGCAGAAACGATAGCGGTGCTTGTGCCCACTAGTGGAACTACGGGGCTACCGAAATCCTCGTCTGCTACACAGAAGAACATTATTGTAACGGCGCCTTATATTTGGTAAAACTTTCAAAGATAATTGTTAGATTCATTTTATATCCGGCATTATTTTGTGGTAATCCATTCAAACATTTAAAAAAATTACCTACTCTTGATGGCTCCGGTGTGACGTGGTGTAGAGTCGAGTTTTGTGGCTAGTAACTTTGTGAATCAGATAGATAGTTAAAACATTTATAAAAAGGTTCTTTTTGTATAAAAAACAATTTCGATGAATTACATTTGAATGTTGATAAACTCTCTATTTCGACTTCCCAAACCGAGCTCTGTCTTCTGTGAAGTCATAAATTGGAAAGTTTATTAAGTTATCTGTTACCAACCCGCACTTGGCCAGCGTGGTGAATTAAGGCCTAATCTCTCTCGTCAAGAGAGAAGTCCCTGTGTCCCAGCAGTGGGAACGTGAAAAGGGGTGTTATGTATGTAATAAAAAGTTAATAATAGCTCTATAGTTAATAGTTAATCATTTTTAAGGTAAGTATAATAATATTTTGTGTGTTGTTTTTTCAAACAGGTCAACAGCAACTACAGTCCCACCAGTCAAAAGAGCACTTATAATCTCCCCTATGCAATGGCTAACGGGGACCATATTGTATACCATTTCAACCATACTGAATTTCACAAGAATTCAAACAATTGAAAATATTACAGTGGAACATACCTATATGCTCATCAATAATTTTAGGGTTAGTAAAGACATTAAGCTTTTATTTCTTATACTTAAGGCGCAAAGTATACAGTCAAATATATCCAAACTTTCGCCTTTAGGTAGATGTTATAATGAGATTGTTATTTATTTCAGCCAAACTTCGTTATATGTAGTCCAACAATGATGAAGGGACTTATGAATCCTGAAACTCGAGGAAGATGTGATTTCACCAGCTTTGATATGATATTCATTGGAGGCAGTGCTATGTACGACGAACTCTTGGATGATTTGAGGGTAAGGTAATTTTTATAGATGTGTGAATGATGAAGGAGGAGTGAGCGTGTTCCGTCTTCTCTTTGCCCGCACGCGCTTGTTGTGGTCGAAACGTCGAGAGTGTTTTAACTCCTTTGTAAACCTACTAAATAATTGAATAATCTTCGAATTTAGGGGGTTCTGCAACCCCCTAAATTCTCGGTTTTCTCTGAAAAATATAAGATTTTATTCAATGTTTTAGGAAGTTAGTCCAAAGACGAAGGCTGTCAACGTGTATGGAATGAGTGAAGTTACGAATTGTGCTTTTGTGCATCAGTTTGGGTCACCCCCGCAGTCAGTAGGGAAACCGATGCCACTTTTAGAATATAGAGTAAGTATTGGTATTAGACAGATCTTCAGAAAAGTTGAATTTAATTAGGTAGGTAGGTAATTATTATTTTTATATTTATAAAAATAATACTTACGTAAATGAGTAGAATTAGGGTGTTTAATTCTCTTTAAGTATAATGTATTGCAGGTAATAGTTATATATAAAACATTCGGTTAAACCCGAGTTAGTATGGAAAATCAAATAAAAAATCAGTTAGTATGAGCATAGACTAAATTAAATTAGTCTATGGTATGAGTTAATTGAAAGAATAATATATATTTAGGTACATACTAAATTTATCAATTTATTACCATAATGACATAACTCTACTGCCGTTTCTACACAATCCGCTATGTAATCATTATATTATACAAACTATCATTATCTTTATAATAATATTACAATTTGTTACCTAGTCCATTGTATATTTTGTAGGTGGTATTAACGACATACTTAGATATTGTTATCACAGATTAAATAAATACTAGGTAGGTACCTATAAAGAATTATTAAATATTCAGTAATAAATATTCTTTATTTCATATCATAAAAAAATATTTTTTTACGAACCTATACAATATGCACCTACAAATATGCACCTTGTCTCTAAGGTGTGGCCATTAGCCACAGCTATATGACTTAATTATGATATCAATAAACTGCATTGGTACGTAGAATAAACAATTTAAGCTTCTATGGAAGTGAATATAAAAAAAATAAGTAAGTAGGTTAGGTACCTATATAAAGTTTCAACTGGTGCTCTGGGGACACCGGTCTTGTATTAAGTCAATATATATTATTATTTCCAGTTGGTTAATACTGAAAATGGAAAAGACATAGAAGATGCTAACGTCAGCGGTGAGCTATGGCTGAAAGGACCCGGAATATTCAAGGTAGGGATCTCTATTATCTGCTCCGTGATGGATCAAAAAATATGTAGGTACTTGTTTTGTTTGTCCAACCAATTCAATCTGAATTATCTGTGTCAAATGTCGTGAACGTGAACCGCGCGCACATCTTTGCACATCTGGCAATGATTTTTTAACATCTGGAGATTTTTATCTATACTACAGAACATAATTAGGTAGGTATATTATTGGTATATAAGTAATTAGGTACTCCGATCTAAACTATAGACTTGAATAAATAGAATTTAGAACCATTAGAACAAACCTACATATTTCAGTAAGTTGTAACGTAAGTAACCTACCGATACGGGTAGGTACCTAGGTAATAAAAAGTAACTATCGTTAATGATTTACAGGGCTACTATAACAATCCCGAGGCAACAGAAGAGACATTCGAAGGTCCTTGGTTCAAAACTGGAGACAGTTTCTATAGAGATGAACATTGGAACTTTTTCTTTGTGGAACGAATCAAGTTATTGTTGAAATACATGAATCATCAGGTAAGTTTGCAACATAATTATATGGTGGAGATTTCGGTAATATATCTAAGTAGAGATAAACCATTCTTAAAATGAACTCCCCTCCACAAACCGTGATAATTTCAACGTGTGAGAGAAAATACTTAGGTATTGCATCACTATACTTGTGTGCGTGCTACAACTTTACTGAAAACATGGACTCATCCGCGCACTGCGTTGTCAACTAGTTGTCGACCAGTGTTGGCATTGTATAGCGGAGAGCGCGCATTTTGTTTGTTGTCACTAGTTGACCGACAGATCCAGCCTTTCTTTCATAATGACACCGCCGTCTGCTTATTCGTTATTGAACATCCAATGACAAAGATCAATTTATTTGTGTTGTATCTATACTTACACCTTTTTGCATGTACGCATAATCGCGGTGCCCTCCACCGCGATTATGCGTACATGCAAATTACATGCAAAAAATGCGTTCATTTTAAGAATGGTTTATCTCTACTTATATCTCAAACTGTCTGTTGAAATTGGTGACACCAATAGATCGACACAATATGAAAGATATTTTAATGGAAAATTAAGCTACAGTTGCTAATTCTGTTCTATATCAATATACTTAGGTAGGTACCTAATATTGATATAGAACAGAATAAAAAATAAGAATCATAAAGTTTATTACCTACTTAAATAAATAATTATTCGTACCTACCTACTTAAACGAATAACACACATTTTCTATTATATTTGTATGGGCATAACTATTTCAGATATCTCCAGTAGAACTAGAAGGAGTGATACGCCAGGTTCCTGGCGTGCTGGACGTAGCTGTGACGGGCGTGGCGGACGGAAAGTGCGGCGAACTGCCCGTGGCCTGCGTGGTCCCGGCGCCGGGCCTGCAGCCCACTGCGCAGGAGATCAAGGACCACGTCAAAGGTAACAGATGACTCCAGTCGAGGCAGGCATCCATCAGACATTTTGCCTGCCAAGTCAAAGGTACCTGACAGTTAAGACTTCTTCGGTATATTGAGATGTCGGTTGCCCGCCACTTTTAGACCAAGTCGTGAGCAAACTAAAAAAAAAACTTCTGCAGCAGATAATGCTGGCTGACTATATCATAAAGATGCCGAGAGATAAATTGCATAGTAGGTAGTTAAGAGGTTCAAAGAATTCGACAAAAGCGTGTCAGACTTTTAGTTGCTGACTACACAACTTGCTTACCTATTGTATGACTAACCATTGTCACAGTTAGATGTGATCCCAATTTTTGATCAAAGTGGTTATTTAATCGTTCTTATCATTTCTTTTACAGCGTCACTAACTGACTCGAAGCAGCTGCGAGGAGGCGTAATATTCCTCAAAGAACTACCTCTGACGCCATCTTCGAAAGTTAATAGAAAGAAAATCCGTGAAATTGTGCTTACTCTGAAGCGAGAGTGATATAATAACCATAATGAAAGGGATATTCATTAACTTAATAAAAATTAGTAATTATGTAGGTACCTAACAGTTTTTCATTGACTTATTATACCTGAAGCATAGGCTAAAAACTAGCTAAAAATCTAAAATTTAAATTATTTATAATAATAATAACGTTTCATAATAATTGAAATGTTTAACAAAGAGAATATAATCAGTTAGATGTTTAATATAATCTTATTTACATAATATATTAAGTAGGTAGGTTTTTAAATTAATCAGGCATTGCGCTTGCAGATTGCTACGACTTGCCAGTGTCTGCTTTTTTATCTGAAGCATCTTGCCAGTGTCTTCTTATCTCTGCCCATTATTTCTTACTGCCAGTGTCAAAAATGTAACGACAGGTGTCAAAATGTCTAAAAAAAAATCTCACAATTAAAAAATAGGTACAAAACAACAACAAACCAAGAATTTCCTTCAAGATTCGAAGAATTATTTCGATTCAATTTCTTTTTTGGATATAAAATAATCAAACCCATCAAAGAAAAGAAGACCAACCAACATTGTGAATATATCTGCGTATTGTGTTAGGAAATGTAATAAATAATGTCGCCAAGGAAACAACCCCATAGCTTGTTCAAATTGTGTGTTAAAACTAGTATTTGTATTATTAACTCCTCAATATATGCAATAGAAAAGAGATATCCTGAGAATGAGTGTGACAAAGAGGCTCTGTTGTTGAGGTCGTATTTGACCTCTTTGTTACCAGCCAGGTATGTAACACATAACACTAGCTTATAAATAACACCTTATCATCATCATGCCATTCCCATTTACATTTTACTACCGAGTAAATATATAGTAAATAAAACTCATTAGAGATCTTGGGATTTGGTATAAGTAATCATTTAACCACACTTACTGTATTGATTGCAAGATTGACTGTGCTAAACATTATTTAAATATAAAAATCAACGTCACTTTTCGTTGTAATTTTATAACTTAAGAATGGCTGAGCTGATTTAGGTTTTAAAATAGTCCCAGGGAAGGCTTAAAGGTAAGAAAACACGGGAATAAAGCAGGTGAAGCTGCGGGCCTGTCAGCTAGTCTGGTTTTTATATCAATACCCTATTCAGTTTGATGACACTCATCCACAGGTAGAGAAAGTGTTATGGTAGGTGATGGTGCATAAATTATTAGTTTAATATTGGTTACATTTTTAATAAAGTGAATAAGTATGTATAACAATGTTTTTTTGTTTCAGGTTATTTGATGTCCTCTGTTCAGAAAGAACATGCCAACCATTGTATGGTGACCCCAAAAATCAACTTTTGGTTCTCACTCACCCAAACATGACTGTCTTCCGCAAATCAGATCTTGATAATGGGAAACCCTTACAGTTTTGGATAACAATATTGCCTAACTTCAGTAACCTAATCATACTAGATCTCAAATTTATTTGTTCTGATGAAATACTCTATGTCATTGGCTTACACTGCCTTCAACTCCAAGAAATCAATATAGTCTCCAGAGTAGATATTTGTAAGTCCGTCTTCAATGCTTCTGTTTTGATAAGAAATGTCTCAGATGTTGGTCTTATATCTGTAGCAAAACTACAAAAGCTCAGAATACTTGCCATGGACCCACCAAGGAATGAGCGTCACAACAAAATAGGAAGATGTGTCTCACAAACCGGAATCATTAAGCTTATCTGCAGTCTACCCTATTTGCAGGAACTCAGGATAGATACTTGTGATATAGGCTCTACTCTGATCAACACAGCAATACCCTTAAATCCTTTAGGTCTTCGGAAAATCAACTACCACTTTGCTGCAGCTGATGGCATGAGGAAGTTGGTCAGAATCTGTCCTAATCTAACTGAACTATCTGTTACACATCTGTCGGAAAATAATAAGGATGATATCATCAACGAATTATCAGCCAGTGATTTGAGGCTCAACAGGTTGGATTTATCCTTCTTCACCTTTACAGGGTCTTTACAAAAACTTCTTACAATCAAAGGTTGTTATCTAACCAACTTCTGCCTTTGGGATAGTGACCAATCGTTAAGTTTTGATGCTCTGTTGTGCATTGGACAATGCTGTCCAAATCTCAATACTCTGTTCCTAATCACTCAGTCACCAAATCTGATAATACCAAAATACTTTCAAAAGTCACCTCACATCTTCTCTGAGCTGCAAACGCTGACAATCGGGAATGGATGCTTCAACATCAAACAATTATTAAGTTTTTTTCTCGAAAATACAGATAACATGCATAAGTTAATTGTGAAGTATCAAACAAAAACAAAACTAGATAGTGTTTTGCTACATTTACTTCAAAAAGGTAGTTTTAGAAAGGTTAATTACTTGTGGTTAGACTGTACTTTCGAAGTGTCCAATGACACAGTAAAAGAATTGATAAAATCATGTGACAATTTGAGAATGCTGACTGTTGACTTGGATGGTGGTGTAAACGAGATTCATAAATACATTTGTGATAATAATTTAGATTTACGACTTGGTAGTTATTAGATAAGTTTTTTTTATAACACTATGTTCCTTTTAATGTGGATAAACTAACTACTAGTTAGGTATACACAATATTGCCATCAATTTTAAAATTTCACTAATTTAAGCCAATAAAAGAGTGATAATGCATTAGAGCTATTTGATTTTTATTTCTTTTAAAAAAAGATTGTGATTGCTTTGTTTCTTGAAAAATAATTTTGATCCTTTTTACTTATATACACAAGCACTATTCTTTATAAACTCTGGTTAAAAAGCACCCTTTAAACTTTTTTAAAAATAATGTCAAATGCCTACCCATATTATAAATTACTGATACAATAGTATGTATGTAAAAATAAATAATGATTTACCTATGCAACCATGCATCAAAGCAAGCATGTTGCTTTGATGACAATTATTTTATAATATTTATATACTTACTAAATTATGATTGTTTTAGAATTTGAAATTGTCAAATTTGCAAAGATTTTTAGGAATTTGTTGGATTAATATAAGCATAGCAGAGGCATGAAGACTAGATCAAATTTAAGTCATAAAATATTTGTGACAAGTAAAATTTATAGGGTTCATGCAATCTGCTAGCCAGCGTTTTTGGACTGTTAACATCTAAGATGTTTGTTATTTTATCGTTTTTCTAAGTGGATATGAAATACCTTATAACGCGCATATTATGTAGGCTTACAAATAAATATTTTTTACAAAATCATATCTTTTATTCAAGTACTTATAGTTATATTATAATATAATTTATAGTAGTAGTTATAAGTTATAATCTATTTTGTATAATCTATTTTGACGCCTTAAAAATTTGTACGCTGTTAGATAAAGCGAACAGTATTGGAGGCATTTTTTATGCATAAATTATGAAATTCCTACCTACAGCATCAAATAATGTTGTAATTTAGGTTATTATTTAAAAGCATAATGAATATCTACGATCTATCTATATATTTCATACATAAGACTATCTTTTCGTCTCGCGGCTTCGCCCACGATATAATAGATTTTCCCGCGTTAAAAGTAGCCAACATTTCCTGGCATTAAATCTGTCTCATACCAAATTTAATTAAAATTGTACATTGACAAAACATGTTAAAAACATGGTAAAAAAATATTTATGACATAAATACCCACTAAGACAATTTCACATAGTAACTTATTTATGTATTCAAAGATTCCTAGAGCTTCATAATTGTGGCGTCAAAACATAAAAATAGGCTTAAAATATAATCCATAATCGGACCGTAAAGCTGGAAGAAACACTTATTACTCCCTATAACATCAAGTCTTATCACTTATCCAATTCACTCAACTTAACCGTATCACCTCCGAGCATCAGTTTCTCGGTATTCAACCTTTCCACATTCACATAAAACTTCTTTCCATATCTTCTAATCTCCTCGTGTCATATAGCGAGCGGGTCTGCTAAGGTTTCTATGTATTCTTTAACCCCCGTCACTTCCGGTTCCTTTACCCTAACTATGGTATCTTTATCATTATCTTTTTCGTCTTCGTAGTATTCATTTTTAGGGTCGACCATTTTGTCTGCTTCCTCTTGGCTGATTCGGACGTCGGGGTCCTGGTCGTCCCGTATTCTGTACTCGTCGGGGAAAAAATCGCCTGAAACATTAATTAACATGTGGTATGCCAGGTGCTAAATAAATAAATAATTAGATGGATAAGGATTCTGCCCCATTTATTCTTCATAATTTCTAACATTGATTGATTTTATTGGTCTTTCCTATGGGTACGATAGAAGAAACTCTTATAATACATCTGGAGCCGCGAGTTTCGTGAGACACATGATATTAAAAATAGTTAATCATGTTTGTAGCAAGCTATAATGGCATTAAATATTAGTTTACCTGGTACATGCGTCATCTGAACGGCGGGAGAATGCTGGCACATCTTCAGATTATCGTACACATGCTTCGATATAGCTTCTAGGTACTGTTTACTATTAGCGTTGTTTGTTCTGAAAAAAAGTAGTAAAAAAGCACATAATTATTTCAGGATAAGGACAGGAAAGGCAAAATTTCGTATTTATTTTACCGGTGATGTATTTTTGCGAAATTTGTCAAAAAGGTATGCCAGCGTTGAGGTACCTACGTTTTTCATTAAAAAAAAACAGTCAAAGTTCAAAGTTTTTCGGAAAAAATCGTGCATAAAGCAATATTTTTAAAGATTTCTTATGAACTAAATGCTTACTATTTTACGGGCTCGATTCGTGTGACACAATTTGCAATTTATATGCTAAGACAGCGCCTCTAGTCTAGTGACGAATTGAGACTGCATGTGCAATTATAAAACTCTTATAAACATACCCGTTAATTTCAGGATGCAACTGAAAGTCTGGAGCGAAGAACTCCAGATATTCCGTGTATGGAAGCTCGTTGCTAATGTTGTCATCTACCAACAACGAGGTCTCGTAGGTCCAACACCGGGCCACGTTGCGGAGAGTGTAACTGGAATTATTAATAAACAAAATAAAGTAAATGGGTAAACTTGATCAAATGAATCAATAAATATTGCTGGACACAGCAACTCATTATCGTGTCATTAAGTATGTTCATATCGTCGCGTCGCGTCCTCATTAAATAGAAATTACGTCAGGAACGTTTATTCCTATGTCTTAGATTGATAGAGAGAGAAAGAGCTTGCCAGATTCACCATAGCCAGCAAAAATAAAATGGCAATCTTTCTCATTCCAACTCTTATCTTCTAATACTGAATGAAAGCTAGTACAGGTCCTTGTGATATTTGTTTATTTTATAGATTACAACATTATTTTTCTAAAAGTTCTAGGAAAGGTTTTTGATAGATTTTTCAATGTCCACGCGGAGAGAGTGAAACAGCATGTCCCTTGCTAGCTAATCAACGCCACATTGAAGTATAACCGTTGGACGGTAGTTTTAAAATTGGATTGACATACCCGCCTCCACCGACGACTAACGTAGGCACATTCAGGTTCTTGACGAACTTCACGCATTCCCCATGTCCCCGCGTAGAGAGAGAGAAACATCCCAGTCTGTCCCCGGCTAGCGAGTCAGCCCCGCATTGCAGAACTATGGCCGTTGGTCGGTAGAATTCCATTACGTTTTGTATCACTGGTTTGAATACCTGGAAAATTGAGAACTTATTAAGACTCTCTTAAAGTTATCTAGCAAACGAAAAAACGCGAAAGTTACGAAAAAACTACTCCTCTATTTTATTAGACTGGAAAAGATTATACACTTAATAGGCAGAAGTCAAAATAAGTGCACAAGTTCCAACAATGTAGGTATTGAATTAACTAAGATACTGTGAGTACTAACCTGCACGTAACTCTGGTCATCAATACCTTCCTTCAAGGGAACATTTACAGAATAATATCGCCCACTTTCTGCTCCAATTTCATACATATCACCAGTGCCTGCAATTGTAATGACTTGTAGCTGTTACCTAATCATGTTCTTCATGAAGTTTAACGCTATTAAAGATCATTCTTGCAACCAAATCTGAGAATTGTCTTTTAGAGAGGCGACGCGTTAATATTTTCTGAATTGATTTGATAATTTCAACTCGATTTTGTCATCATAAGCTTAGTAAAATAGCACACAAGTTTGAGATCATATTTAATAAAATTCTATTGAAAAAAAAAGCATGCAGGTTGTAAGATTAACCTAGTTTATTAGCTATGGATTAAAGATGAATATTTTACCTGGGAAGAAATAGTTTCCATACTTATGGAAGCTCACAGTCATGACCCTGTCGGTGAGGTAGAACGCCTCCTGCACCCCGTCTCCGTGATGCACATCAATGTCGATGTACAGCACTCGAGGGTGATATTTCAACAACTCTAGTATTGCAATCACTATATCATTTACGTAGCAGAAGCCTGAAATAATAAGGAATAACGAAGATAAATAAAAAATAAATACATTTATAATTGAATTAATTCTCTTTTTTTGTTCATCAGTAAAAATTACTTATTTATGACGACCTCTGTGGCGCAGCGGGCGAAGGTCCGCCTGCGAAGCAAGAGGTTGCGGGTTCGATTCCCGCCTCGGAACAACTATTTGTATGATCTGCAAATAGCTGTTCCGGGTGTCTGGGTGTTTATATGTATAATAAAAAATATCTATCTATGTATGTATATTATACTAGCAGCCCCCGCGAACTTCGTTTCGCCACATTTTATTTGCAACTATCTACATACTAAATTTCATCGAAATCGAATTTTCCCACTTAAGCATATATTTTCCCGTGGAAACATGTATTTTCCGCGGTGAAAAGTCTCTCGCCATATACTTTTATTTGCAACTATCTTCTGCATACTAAATTTTATCTAAATCGAATTTTTCCGCGTAAGCATATATTTTCCGCCGAAGTATGTATTTTTCCGCGGTAAAAAGTAGCCTATGTTAGGATTAGGATATTACATATTATATTACATTACATTGACTCCCCCCTGTACCCCAGTGACGCTTACATGGAGCCTACAACCTCTGAGCGACAACCTCTAGACTTTTTTCTAATAAATCTTGCATTTTTAAACTCGTGATATCTTCCGAATGAAATGTCCGAATTGAATAATTCAAAAAGTTATAAAAAGGTATTAAAGCCGTCTTGAATATAAAGTAATTTATTTTGATAAGGATTAATACCAAGTTACAAATGAACACCCTTTCAAGAGGCGGCATATATAAATTAATATTTTAGAATAAAAAACTGCTTACTGTGACATAACTATAATATTTAGACATATGCTGTCGCGACATTTTTTGTAGATAATGATGAGTTCTGCAAAGTCGTAGTACATGATTTTGTTCTATCATCAATAGTTTTCGCAGCGCACGCGACGTAAGGAATTTTTCAGGTCATTTTTTTACACCTTATGTTACATTATTGGAGTTTTAGTAAGGATCCCTAATTTTTTTTTAAATATAATATAGCCTATGTTACTCGGGGATAATGTAGCTTTCCAAAGGTGAAAGAATTTTTGAAATCGGTCCAGTAGTTTCGGAGCCTATTCGTTACAAACAAACAAACAAACAAACAAACAAACATACAAACAAATCTTTCCTCTTTATAATATTAGTATAGATTAAGTATATCAGAAATTTAGCACCCGTAACACAAGCTTCGAGCTTACCACGGGGCTAGATGTCGTTGTGTAAATTGTCCAGCAATATTTATTATTATTATTATTATTTTTGTAAACACACATATCCATAAACACATTTAGCTGGACAAAGGTTAAAAGCTTTTGTATCTTTAAGCACACAAGCTCTCAATGCTAAAATCCCAATACAATTAAGAGTAATATTGATGATTAAATACACCTTAATGGTTTATTCAGTTTCAGTTTTAAACAAAAATATTTATTTAAAACTGAAACAGAATATGTACTACTTGCTTGTTATAATAAGCTATCAAATATGGAGATTGTTACCTGAAGGCTCAAACTTCTTTGCATGGTGCAATCCTCCTGACCAGTTTATGGCTATATCACAAGCATTATTATTTAATTTCATAGCACCTTCTAAAGAGGCACCTGTGTACATCGAGCAGAAATCAAATAGTCCTTCAAATACTGGGCAGTCATCACCCACATTGTAGTGTAGTAGGTCTTTTGAATAGCCTGAAATTGGAAATATTATAAATGTCATAGTAGCATAGCAGATTAGCAAATGCAACTTCAGATGTCTGCCAATAAGATGGACAGATGGTCTGATCAAGCTGCTGGTTCATGCTAGATACAAGCTGCATCTGACCATGGTACCCGGATACCGGATATTATTAAGGGAGGCCTATGTCCAGCAGTGGAGGTCTGATGGCTGAAATGATGATGATGAATAAATCATGAAGTAGTACCTTAAATCACATTAATTTCCTAGAGATTTGGAGGTCAAAATCATTACAAGATGCAAATATGTATGTAGTGGGAGAGATGTAGTGTGTTTACATGTCAGCCCACTTATGAACATTCCTAGCCTCTATACTGGTAAACAAACAAATTCAACAAGGACTTACTTTGTATATTCTGTGGTGTAACATTCTGAAGAAATTCTATATAGTCTTCGCTGTGAAATCGGCACATATCATGCGCATTTGCTCTGTAAGGCTTATAGATTTGCATCTTCTTGTGAAGTCCATAGTTCTGAACCAAACTATGTGTCACAGCCAATCTATGCGGCTTCATCGGGTGCCCTGGCCCATAGTGGAAGTTCCCCACATCAACATTGTAGAAATAGGCAACTCTCTGTTGAGTCATAACGCCACAAACACGTATTCTTTAAGAATATAAATAATACCAAGAATGATGGCGATTCTTATCAAATGTTTGGTAAGTTCAATGTCGTTCAACATGCTTTTACTGAAACATTTTGACGTAGAATATAATATATGGTTAAATGGCGCAGGATATCGTTTGTTTGAACTTTATCCAAAACAAAAATAATTGTAATCTTCGTTGGGAATAAATAATGACATTTATCCAACACCACCCCTGTGACTGTCAGGAAAATAAATACACAAACAAAAACAAGCCAATTTTAAGGAAACTGGAAAGGATGAAATAGCAACAATTTTGTTAATTTTACGAGCTGGCGAGCTGCCTTATTGCTAGTTGCCAGCTCTAAAACATAAATCTCCCTTTCTTACTTATGTACCTTTACCTTCTACGTTTTTTAAGTATTAAAACAAAGTTGGATGTCTAAACAGGTAATTAAGTTTTTCTTTTTTTCATCACCGTTCATCAGTTGAACATAACTGAACATCACTTCCAGCAGCATGTTCATTTGGTACCTAGTAGTGTTCATGTAAAGTAAGTACCTAATTAAAAAGTTATACCTACTGGAGGACTTGTATTTTAATAAAATTATGTAGATATCTAATGAAATGTAAAGTGGGAGTATTGTGGCGCCAGAACCAACTATTATCTTTCGGTGCCCAAGCCAACCTCACCCACACAAATCTGTCCCCAAGTGCCCGGTGACACTGGGGGTGAATCCGATGACAGTAGGCCAAAATCGCCCAAAGTCAAGGGCAAGGTGAATCTCCGGGCGAGGGTCTTAAACTTTTGAACGACCTTATTAGCTACCCAATTATTTAGTTAAGCAGTGATTGGCGATAGGTATACATATTTTGAAAATTAATTATGTAATTCCCCTTATCAGACTATTTTTTAAATGTTGGTAACCCTTACTATGACATTGACACTGTCATGTTACTAAAATGTCGTTGTGTCATTGACCTTTATTTGTTATGCTATGCACGTCAACGTCAGTCGCTTCGCCTTCGCTTGCTATTTTCGTTCGTCGTTTTACTGAGATTCTTGATTTGTTTGTTTTTCCCTTAGATTATTACCAATAGATTTGTTGCAAAATTGTCTATGGAATTAGTTTATAAGATGACTAAAATAAAAATGATGACATCTCTGTCTAATGTATGCAATTAAAAAGAGCCTAACTATATACACCACAGTTTCGCTTGGTTGCCAATATTTATCGTGACGTCATGCACGTGCCTTGCTTCGATGCCTTCGATATCATTTACTGTCACTTTGGATATCATTTACTGTCACTTTTTGGTTTTGTTTACATCGATAGTGGTGTTCTTGTATATTGCACGAGTTATCGATATTTTGATTTTAGACTTAGGTAAAAAATTATAGACCATGATAATTTGAATAAATGTTGATTATATATTGTGTTTTTGCAGAATAGCATGAATCGTAGAATGAAATGACGGATTAGATTTTAGGTTTTTTATACAATATTATATTATTTTGAAATATAAATTATTTTGATATATAATAATATACTAAATATAAGTAAGTATATTGTATTAAGTATATTGTGTTTTATAATTATCTAAAACATTTGGCTTATTCAGGTCTTTCATTCGTTTAGTTATATTCTGTGGGTATATTAATTTAGTTAAAATGAACTTTAAGTAGAACTCAAACTAGTTAAAATAAGGTTAAAAGTTCATTTTCATATATTAATATGCCCACAGAATATAACTAAACGCTAAACGAATGTTTGAGTTTGAGTTCTACTTAAGTATTTTTTTTTGTTCTAGTTAAAATGTTTTTTTTTTTGCTTGGTTTTATAACTGTATTAATTCTATAATTATATAATTTAATATTTACGGACTTCAATTTACAATAAATACATTATCATAAAAAAAAATTCTGTTGAAAACAAACTCTATCGATCAATTATTACAATATACCTACCTCGTACAACACTAATTTATGAATCGTAGGTATACACGTTGATTTCGTACTTATGGCCTCTCCATTTAAATTCCTTGCTCTGAGGTTTTTCCGGCTTTGTCCAGTTCAGTGATTTACTTTTTTGATCAGGTAAGTGTAACCTCAGTGAGACTCAGTAGTTATAAAAATCTCATGATTTTAAATGAGGAAAAATTACGTTATGAGACCTACCTGTTTACTACTATTCTAAGCCTATTACTATTATTGCATTCGCCGGCCTAGTGCTACGCTATTACTCTGTTACGTAACCTTGAAGGTTGTTATTACCTCTACCATATTGCTAAACTGTATTTGGTTGTTGTGTATATTATCAGTAAATACGTTGTAAATAGGAATTGTTATAGGTTAGATAGGTTATAAAGTTGAGATCGATCAAATCTCTATGATTATAATTCGTTCTAGTAATATTTCAGAAACCTTATTTATTTAATGTTATCAGCTCTCTTGTTTTTTATCTTTATCATCAAGAAATGATAAGCCAATGAACTCTGAATAAACAATAGGTATCTATGAAATAATATGACTTCGTTTGAACAATTCGTTTTAAAGATATAGGTAGGTATATTTACAAAAAAAAATTCTACTACCCACCGATAACAAATAAAATGCAAAAATTTATTTAAAAAAATGTATTTTAACTCTGTTACAAAAATAAAATTACAAACTTTTATTTCTTGACAGTTCAGACTTCAAATACTTAATAAAATAAAATGTCCATAAAATTTGGTACACCTGCTAGAAAGTCATCTAAAATGATCTGGAAAGTTAATGCTAACATAATAAGTAGGTTACTTAATAATGATTTTTCTATTATTATTGTCATACTCTTACATGTAGGTACTTGAAAAAATTCTGTGACAGATCGGGTATCCCTTCCTTAAAGTTATTGAAGTTATCCTTATAAGTAATTAATAATAAGGTTACAAGCCCGTGTTCATTGTATTTTCTGTATCATTTTTACTTAAAATGTGTCTAACCTTAGGTAAATACTAACTATATTGAATGAAGTATTACAGGGTACAGAAAAGTTAAATTGGGATTGTCAATTTAATACATTTAAAAATTAAAAGACCTTTTTGATTGCCCCTTATTTACACACACACTCTCTATTTGAAATCATCTATGAATAAACCATACCAAGCAAGATTGTTTGGTGAGTAGATACTCACACATGCAACATACAAAACCATACAAACTAAAGGTCTTAGCTCACTTGTGTCTCATAGTTCTGTCTTCAATTAAAACACAAGGAGCAACCTTTTGTGGTGTCTATAGACACATTGATGGATTCTCTCTTTTAAATTGTATTATTGAATTTTTTTTTATTCTAACATCTGAAAACAGCATTCTTTCCTTCACAGTCAGCATGTGTTTACATTAAAATAAAGTTATTAAAATCAAATAAAACAAAATTTGGACAGACACATTATGGCAAAAAAGCGCTTTCTGTATCGATTTTTGCTTGTTCACATAATTTTATGAAACCCATTAAGTATATAAGTGCTTCGTTTATATCTGAAGTACCCACTTAACAAAAATTAAAACATCGCATAACATAATTAACGAAAACAAACAGGGAGATGACAGATAATGGTGGGTGGTTAATAATGCCTGTGAGTGTATTTAGTATAGATAGGACGACAATCGGAACTTCGCGAGCTGTAGTATTAGTCTTAACAGGTTGGTGCCGCAGTGTTGGGTGAGAGCCGTGTTCTTTGTTAATTTATTAAATTGGCACACAAAAGACCTAATCTCCCGTCAAGAGAGAGGAGCAAAGTCTTTATTTACCAGCAGTAGGAACGTAAATAAGGGAGCTTATGCCATGCTTAATATGATGTTTTTGATTGTACTAAGTTTAGTGCTAAACATAACTCCAAAGCATATCTTGGTTAAGTGGATATTAGCAGAGGGTTTTGAACATTTTCAAATATATTGAAGACGACTTCGTATCGTCAGAGCATGATCGTGTAAGTAGGCTACGACCTCAACCAAACTCACTGTTATTGAAACCAGTTAGACTTTATAACACAATCACCCGTTGGAAGCAAGCATTCGCGACCGTTCTCTCGCTCAGTAAACTTAGTCCAAAATGAATCTGTTATTTAGACTGGGTGTTGTTTTGTTAACCGCAGAGATCGCTATGGTCAATTTTAGGACGCTCGCGAGAGGCATGGCGACTGTTGCGAAGTCCTTCGAGACCCACCAGGTGGTTCCTGATGTCGTCAGCAACGCCCCGTCAGCTTTGATACAGGTGAGTCTTTATTTATTAAGGCACAGCCAACAGCACATATTACAAAATATTATAAAGTATTATAAAGGTTAGATATTATATTGAGGGCTTATTTACTTTTTTTGCCTGCAGAGTCTTGATCTCATTAGGTACTTTTTTACTAACTGTCCCCGCGACTCCGTCCGCGTTAAATTATGTATGTAGGGCGGCAATGTCTTATAACTGGAGCAATTTAAATAACCTATTTTGTGTCCCAGACATCTAAATGTTTTAACACCAATATAACTTTTTAAACTTTTTTTTGTGTCTGTCTGTGAACATGGCGCTTGCAACAGTGTCGAAATATCGGAAAACTCAAAAACATTTAAATCATGGTATGTTACCCGTTTCATGTTTAAATATTTTTATACCAAATTTCACAAATTCGGATGATTTATTTAATGATGATTTGGTTTAAGAGTTATGAGGGAACATACATTTACAATACAGAAAAAAAAACTCAAAATCGACAAATTAGTTTCAGTATCTTAAAAATGAGCCTATACCTAAACGTAATATCCTCCTTAAACAAACCATTAATCAAAATAAATCTAGTTGAATATTCAATCCCTGCAGCCAATACTTTCCTAATCTTTTGTCGGAATTTCGTCTATAAACAAGTTACTTGTTTGTCAATTATGCAACTTAATATTATATAACCACTTTATACAGTAGGTATTTTGCACAAATTTTGTAAATGTGAAAGTTTGTCAATCTATTTTTTAACGATTATCTATACATAATGTATATACACCTACTAAGTATTCTCTACTAATAATATTTTAAAGTGGAAAGTATTATTTCAAAAATCTAGCATCCGTAACACTGTAACACAAGCTTCGAGCTTACCACGGGGCTAGATTTTGGTGTATGAATTGGTCCAATATTTATTTTATTTAGCTCGAAAAACAGTGGATTAGTTGGTTAGAAACGCAAACGCAGCGTGCCCTAAGGCTTAATCAAATACATTTCTATTTACAGCAATCCTGAACAGCCCATAAACGTCCCACTCACTACTGGGACGCTACAAACTAATACATTTTTTATTGCGTTTTTATGTCCACCTACTTAACAGCTTATTCTGCAAACAAGGTTGACTTCACAATACGATATGTCATTATCACACAATTGAATCATTAATCGAATCACAAACCGTGTTATAATGACTAGTATGTACCTACTACTGAATATGAAACCTTATAATCACAATTTTTTCTATGTGTAAAATAATAATAGTCTATGTGCTTATTCTCGTTAACAATGAAGGTGTATAATTTGTCATGTGGAAGTATTCAATTATTTGATAAACAAACATTTGATTGTTGTAATTTCTTCAATTGTTCTTTGATTGTAGGATGTTAGCAGTTTGATTAATATACATAACACTATTATACAAGCGACCACCTACGTGACCTAGAGTCCACCAGTAAGGTATCAGAATTAGAATAGAACCGTAAAACTGACTAAGTGATTTATCTACTAGAAGCAGCGTCGTTCTGCGCTATAAATAAATGAAGTAATAATAAATATAAGTAACTTAAATAAATACTATGTAAGAAACAAGCATGTGATATGTATGACGGCTAACAGAGGAAAATGGAAGGAAATTACAATATTGTGCCGACCCCACATAATGTTAAAAAGAGCAGGAAGATGATAATGAACTAAGTTATATTTCTACGTTTCAAGTGTTACACACACAATTAATATTTATCTGTTTGTTTATTTCAAAACTCAAATATTATTTTTTTAATTTCAGGTATCCTATCCAAGCGGAGTGGTTGTGGAGGAAGGCAATGAGTTGACCCCCACTCAGGTGAAGGATATCCCCAAAATATCATGGGAGGCTGATTCTAGCAAGTTGTACACCCTTGCCATGACAGGTAAATCCATATTTATGGTATTAGAATAGCTTTCATCCATTAATAATAAATGCTATTAGTAACTCAAGATAACATTAATCTATACTTATTAGGTTTAAGAGAGGCTAAGTGGATTAGCTCGTTGAAGGGTGGGCAGATTATAGCTCAACACACTGCCGATTGTTCATGAAATAAGACCACGAATCGGAATCGAAAAATAGAAAGATAGATGTTCTAGTGAATTGGTTTATGTCAGTTGCAACCTGCTTCCGACCAAAAAACTAAAATACTAAAAGCCTTTTCCACATGAAAAGACGAGCTGAAATTATGACACTGATAATTATATAAGAGTATTCGTACTATTTAAAAGATAACGCAACATAAATACGGTCAAGTTACGAACACTTTGAAGCAATTGCCCACCGTCTAATCCATCTTTTATTATTTATAGATCCAGATGCGCCTTCCCGCGCCGACCCTAAGTTCCGCGAGTGGCATCACTGGCTAGTTGGCAACATTCCCGGCAACAACGTGGCGGCTGGCGAGACCCTGTCGGCGTACGTCGGCTCCGGCCCTCCGCCCAACACCGGCCTCCACCGCTACGTGTTCCTGGTGTACGAGCAGGAGAAGAAACTAGACTTTGACGAGAAGAGGCTGCCTAACACGTGAGTTGATAGACTTACAGTGACGTCACTAGGTGGCGGGTTCAACTCCCACTCGAGGGCCAAGGTTACGTTGTGATCTTGTAATTTTTTCCCATACCATTTTCTAATTATTTAAAAAACTTAAGTGAGAGTCACTTACTATAAAATAACAAATAGTAACACCAGTGGACTATATTACTAGCAACATTATTGTAAAAAACCATAGGTCTTACTCCGCTACATTAAGGAGTACAATGCACAATACGCTCCATAGCGAGACGTCAGTGCAGATCCTAGTTATCCCACAAAAAATTAGAATTTTACCAACATTATTTCAAGTAACAGCAGTATCACTATTTGGCAACATTACTAAAAATATAGCTAAATGACAAAAGCAATGTTCGTCTATTACCTAAAAACACAGCTAAAAATAACAGTCATTTGTATAGAGTCTGTGATTTTTTTTTTGCCTAAGTGAATGTCATAATTTAATTAACTTTCATTGCATGTAGACGATTGAATTTAATTACTAATTGACTTATTTCCCCATTTTCAGCTCCGGAGACGGTCGAGGTGGATTCTCCATTTCCAAATTCGCGCAGAAGTACAACTTGGGCAACCCTATCGCTGGAAATCTCTACCAGGCGAAATACGACGATTACGTACCCATTCTGTACAAGCAACTTGGTGGTTAGTGCATTTGCATAGTATGCGGATAAATCCGCCAACCAAACTAGCGTACGTCAAAAATCTACACACAAGCTCCCCGATTAGTCTGAGATATATTTTTCCAGTTTTCAATTTTAGGTTATAATTGGGTAGCTTATGTTGCTTTCCTTGTATACAACAATTTGGACTTATACATTATATAGTCATAAAAATTTAATTAGAATTAGATTTGGTGCTAATATAAATATTCAACTCGGGTTTGTTGTTGTAAGCTGTTGCTTTTGTTGTAATTTGAAAAAAATCACTACTTCCCTTCTTTTATAAAAGTCGCTGTTATTTTCCTAAAATATAATGCCAGTTTCACTTATTGAAGCTTTTTAATGCATTTAAAAGCATTTTCAATAAATTTATGCAAATAATTCTATTTGTTGAGAAACAGCCTATTTACTTGTTTATAGTAGGTACCTACTCGTAAGTGTACCGTTACAAGAATATTTGATGTAGGTACAACCAGTGATTGCATTATATTAGAGTAAGGCAACGTATGTTTAAAATTTACTAAATAAAGGGTATTAAATACAGAAATTATTTTTTTGTTTAGAATCCGGATGCCATAAGAAAGATGGTGTACAAATAACAAATAAAACACAAACTCAGTTTTCAGGATATTTTAATTCTATGTAAATGTAAACTTTTAGTTCTTAAATCTAGTTTCACATTTTCAAAATCAAAATTTATTATAAAAAAAATAGCATAGAAGTAGAAAGGCAACTTGAGTGTTTTTAATTATACTTTATGTTACATAGTAATTATATGTTCTGTGCCTTATAATGAAATGGTTGTAAATATAAGAGAGCACTAATGTTTTATGTTTAAAAACTTAAACTAGGTGATCATTATTATATTTATTTACAGCACAACTAATTTACAATAAAAAGGTTCGTGGATTTGCCTTGTAAGTATCTACGTTTTGACATTCTGGTTAAATTTGGAGCTGTCTTCAATTTAATTTATCTTAAACTCCCAGACTCTTGTAGAGCAGAGGTACATAGTCG
Source organism: Chloroclystis v-ata (assembly GCA_963691955.1). Taxonomy (NCBI): domain Eukaryota; kingdom Metazoa; phylum Arthropoda; class Insecta; order Lepidoptera; family Geometridae; genus Chloroclystis; species Chloroclystis v-ata. The sequence goes on along the minus strand of OY829902.1, from coordinate 14,132,645 downwards.
TCGAATTGCGCGCGGTAGAAGTTACCGGCCACTGGAACACCGAGCTTGTATTTCTCAGCGAACATCTTCGTAGAGAAAGCGGCACGACCGTCAATGGATCTGCAAATGTGTAAAGATTTATGATAGGTTGTGTCATTGTCATAATTAACTGCAGTTAAGCATCACGATTCCAAAAACCAGTGTAATTATGAAAATACACACATGTACAGGCTTAATGTCCTATTCATCAAGTTCTATAGAAACGAACCACGGTTTGTATAGTCAATGTCGCTCAATAACTACATATAACAAAGAGCTATTCTAGGAACTTTGACTTTGGATAAACATACACCGATGAAGTCGAAGCCAACTTCTTCGTAATCGGACAGGACCTTAGCGAGTTGTTAGTGAGCGTTTTTTATTGTGACTCTCTCGCCGAAGTCTAACTTCCTTGGCCAATGGTGCCTGTCTAAAAGCTTGATGCCAATGATGCCAGTTTTCCCGGCTGCTTGTACAGGATGTAGGCATAGCATTGGATGTACACAGACAGAACCTCGCCTAAGGCCTCGTCAGAACCAAGGAGGTAGCCAGTGGTCTCATTCTAGAAGCTTCCTTACTTGTTAGTGAGTCTCTGCTCGTCGAAGTCCAGTTTCCCCGGCTGCTTGTACAGGATGTAGACATAGCGGTGGATCCCGGTGCCGGCGGGCGGGCCGGAGCCGATGTAGCCCGACAGAACCTCGCCTGAGGCTACGTCGGAGCCGGGGATGTTGCCGACTAACCAGTGGTGCCATTCGCGGTATACTGGTTCTGGCCCGTCGTAGTTATCAGGGTCTGGAGGGAATAGCGACAAAGGGTTATTAGGTTAATTAGGGTTTTTATGGTAGGAAACTTTCCGAATTAATTAATTATAGGTTAGAGAAAAACTAAGTTTGGTTTTACCTTAGATTAATTAAATGGGTTTTAGTTAGATGTTCGTAGACACCAAAATGACAAACGAAGTGAATGAAGTAAAACAAAATAAAATTGATTTATAACCAAGCTTACATATAATATCACAACGTACTGACCAGTAAAGACGAGGGTGTAATAGGCATTGGGATCAGCCTGGTATGTCAGGGTAGGCTGTTCCTTGACCTGGGTGGGAGTCAGCTCATTGCCCTGTGAGGCGATCGCGCCGCTGGGGTATGTCAACTAGAAAAAAAAGTTGTCTATGACGTAGTTTTATTTTAATAAAATCTAAACTCGCTCGAGCTAAACTTACCTACATAAAATTTGCAGTGCCTGAATGTAATGTCTGAGCCATTGAAGTTTGCTAAACGTATTGTGTTAGGGAAATCCGTACCTATCCAGTGAATGTCCTGAAAGGACGAACTATGCAACATGTGTAACTTGTAAGATCTTATTACACAACAGTTTTCTTATTAACTCTGTATTCTGTGACTGGGTGACCTCAACAGAAGTCATTATAGATCTTGGGAGGTTTGATATAATCACCACGTTTATTAAGTGTCGGTAAACGCAATCAGATGGATGGAACATTGCACATATCAACGCTGCTGTCCATCGTCTGGTAGGTATATAAATCCTCAGTCAGTTTGACGAAACCCATTCCCTTCTTAGGGGCTGTAGGTAGGTATTGCTACTATACAAATATTTCGTAATCAAATAACCTTCAGCTCTTATCGTCTCGCATTAGTAGGTACGTGTATTTTTGCAAACCACAGGTAGGTATTTGCTATCACGATTATATTTACGTAATACGAATACCGATTGAATAATCTTAAGACGATTTGCTGATTAACTATCACTGACGATATTAGGGTGAGACAGTTTATCAAATTAAATGATTTGTTTTTAATTTTTTATCAAAATAACAATGTAAGAAGCAGCACAACAATATCATGCAACAATGAAGTGATCGAGTTTGAGATAATTTTAGATAATATAGTCTTGATTTTAGGTGTTAAAATAAAACTGAATAATATATTGAGCCGGTCTATGAATATTAGGTATCTACTATCATCTCTTCCCGCGGGTTATGTCGAACCAAAAGACGGCCAGCAGCGTCGCCCGGTATACGAGCATTACATAGATATATATTTATATTTAAAACACCCAGAACACATAGAACAAATAATTGCAGACGGACTATCTCCGGTAGGAGTAATAGTGTTCTGTGCGGACCATCGCCCGTTGCTCCATTATAAATTAGTGACATCTTACTTCAATGTTAGCGGTGGGTGGGGCGGGGATGACATCTGGCACTATTTTGCTGGCCTGGAACGCTTGAGCTACTAGAGACATGGTGCCTGAAAAATTACACTGATATTTACCTACAGACTAATTTAAGTACTTATATAAGTACTCAATGTATTAAAAAGTAGTCGTGCCCGCGACTCCGTCCGCGTTTAATTATCTTGTGTATATTATCTTATATTATTCTGTGTCCCAGACGTCTAAATTTCATCAAATTCGGATCATTGAATTAACGTTTTATGGAGGACCATAATACCTATTCATTCATCGTCAAATTAGTTTCAGTATCATATATACCTATTGAGAAACCGAATAATATATCATATGTTTAAAGAAACACAATATCTCTGTAAACAAAATAAATTACCTACTCCATGACCGAAAGATCTTAAAGATTTATTATTAGTTAAGATTACATTAATAACCATATGAGACAAGTCTAATTTAATTTAATGTGTATTTGTTTAAACTATAAGGGAATTTGGATGAAAATATTCATTTTGTTATTTATATAAATTGCATCCCATTTGGTCCATGCTAATTTAATCAAAAAGACAAGTTTTTACTAGGTAAAGGCCGAAACCAACAACAGAAAATATACAAAACTCACCGGTTTAGTGTACGCGATCGCTCTTACAAGACTGGCCTAATAAAAACTTTTTCTTCAACTTCAGGTTCGAATACAATCAACAATAGGCAATAGGTAGATATTAAGGATGTATGGGAGGTCAGAGCAAACTCGACGATCGGCTAAGTTCGGCTAACAGCGCCACGACAGGGCGAACGGGCCGCTAAGTAAACATTTCGCGCGCAAGAGCCCGAGCTGAGTATATATTTCGCGCAAAAATCTGACACATCAAATTACTTCTATAATTTGAAATTTATTTTGTAGACTCTAAGATATATAAGGTAATACTAGCGTTCCGCCCCGCGGCTTCGCCTGCGCTAAATATATCCTTAAGCGGATATGTCATGTGTATTTTAAAGTTTAAAGTATAAATTCCACACACGGCTTTTCCCGTGTTTTAAATAACTTTCATAAATGTGAATGTATATTATATTAAGTATAGGTACATAATCAGAAATCTAGCACCCATAACACAAGATTCTAGCTTACCACGGGGCTAGATGTTGCATTGTGAATTGTCTAGGAACTAGCAATATTTATTGATTTAATTTTATTTATTAGGTTTTTTGGCCGTAAGCTCAGGTATAAGAAAAATGAAAGGGCTGGGGTTTTTATTAATAAATAAATAAAGTTTTCTGAACTAGATTTCTAGACTATGAATTGTTAAAATTCATAGTCTGCCTTTTATTTCTGATTGATTTTATAAACGAAAAGTCAAACCGTTTGATATACTTCAATATTAGATAAAAGTGAATTTATAAAAGAATAAGTTCCTAAACGTTAACCCTTAACTGCATGATTATTTTTCTTAAAGAAAAATTTGTGATGGTCATATTATGTCTTTTAGATAAATAAAGTAAAATAAGATATAAATATTTAAAATTGATTTAAAAATTTCATATGAATTGAGTTTTAGGGAAAAACTGTTTTTATATTTAGTTCCATATAATATATGGCAAAACATGCAGTGACCTACCAATATTTTAAAATATCATTCGCAGGGCATGCGGAAAGTGGTCAATTTTTTTTAAAATAATAAAAGACTTTATAAGATAGGTATAACCCGCGCAATAAAAAATGATATTTGACCATGGCGGCGGGTACGTATGGTACGGTTGGCAAAACAATTTCTCAAACAGGCCGGCGTCACGACGAATTTCCCATACAAATATTAATACCAAAATTATTTTTAATTCGAGCATATTTCCATGGTATTATTGTATTATTATTATTTAAATAGTATTTTATCTCGGTCCCTACAGAGTATTTTTTACAAAATACTTATTTTAAATAAAAAGTAAAGTACCTAAAGAGTTTAAACAGCTTTGCGTTATAAACCCGGCGTCGGCGCTTTTATAACGTCTTCAATGTGATAATTCATACGAAAGCTTTTAAATCAAAAAATAATTTTAATTTAATTTTTAAAGTTTCAGTTCTATGTATGGGGACCCCCAAATGCAAATGATTTTATTAAAACTTTTTATGAAATCCTAGTGCGGTTCACGGAATACATCTACTTACAAAATTTCAGCTTTATAGCTATTATAGTTTCGGAGTAAAACGGCTGTGACATACGGACGGACGGACAGACGGATGGACATACGGACGGACGGACGGACGGTTTAGTTTGGGGACTCCTTTTTCCGCAATTGGACTCAAATTTGGTCCTTTGTGCGTGGTTAGCAGACGGACGGACGGACATGACGAATCTATAAGGGTTCCGTTTTTGCCATTTGACTACGGAACCCTAAAAAGCGTCTCGTTCTAAAAGCGCCAAAGTGTGAACACGTACTTGGGTATGCAAATGTTCTATTTGAACGCTTTTTTAACGGACGTTAAAAAAAAGCTTTTTGTAGCGCGTACTTCACTGTGTGAGTATAGATAGCGATAGAGAGTGAGCGAGAACGCATGCGAGCGGACGCCATTTATAGATAAATTCTTTATACGCGCAGGTTATATTAAAAAAATCATAGTTATATTGGTTGTGTGTGATATAGCACTGAAAGCAACGTAGGGTTAAGAAGCACAAAAACGTAGTGATTTGTTTGTTCTATGAAATATCGTAAATTTACTTTTTCATGAATTGACATGACATAATTTAGGACAGTTATCATAAATAAATCAAAACTCTTTGAGATCTCAAAACTATAAAAAAGTTTTATTAAGTCATAATCCATGTATTACTTATGAATTTATTGTTTGAAGTCTCCTCCTGTATTTTATTATAATATTTAAGTACCTACACTTTATTATTATATGTATACTAGGTGCCACCGCGAACTTCGTCTCGCCATATACTTTATAATTATGATGCTGTGTGGATTGTCCAATAAGCCACAGACAAAACAGAAATTTGAAATCCAAAGGGCGAAAAATGTTTTCGTGTCAAAAGTGTCATGAACTCTTTACTGTCTATACCTACGTTTTGTTTACGTTTGTAACGAATGTAGGTTAGGTACTGGGTACTTTATCTTTTTACGATTCCGTCGCTTCTTGCACTTATTATACATATTTCGCATATTTGAAATAAAAACCAAACAAGTACAATAATTTTTCAATTCATTTTTTACGTAATTAGTGCGTTATATAGCGATCTGAATGCAAGAAACGACGCGATACATGTTGCCCGTGTCAAGGCTGCCGCCAGACTGAATTTGTGACACGAAGATGCCCGAATGGTCAGTTTTCGCGTGAATTTTTTCGAAAATTTAGGATTTCTTATTTTACGGTTAAAATAATAGAAATTTTAACAATATAACACGCTTTCCCCCTGCTCTATAACCTGTTCGTTTACTGTACAAAGTATCAAGGCTTATTTTAAAGTATTTATTGAATAGCGACGATTTATTGTAAAATTTAGAGCGAACTTTGGATTATTTTTCTATCGAGAAAATTTTATGTAATCGTGTTTTCGTAACTGTAATCCCCTAGCATATATCCTGAACTATAACATATATCAATCTCAAAGTAAATGCTTTATTATTGTGGAAGATATGTTCGTTAACAAAAAGCAATTTCAAACGATTTGACGTTATATGGGGCCTTAATATACTTATCGTCTCTTTCAAAACCTTAAAAAATGAAAGAGATGGTTGTTTAATATTTCTCTTAGATAATAAATTATGGTTATGATAACCCTGACAATGGTCACTTTTTATGCTTTGATGACCGAATAATTTATGCTCCAGTACCTACCTACCTACCTATTATCTAATCCTACCTACAAATATAAGTACATTTTATATAGAGTTTCTGAAGATGGCACCGTGTTATAGGTAAAGAGGTACCTATTTTGAATTTATGTTGCATTAAGTATAAGATATAATCCAATGATGGTCTTGGGGGCAACTTGCTTATCAGGTGACTTTGCCATCAGTGTAAGTTGACACAGGGAATATAAATTAGTCACCACGAAAACAGATCGTACCTACACTTATGTTGGTGTTGGTACCTACCACCTTCTTAGGCACAATATAAAAAGTGCCATCAAAATGGTGTTTGGTAGAGCTGAGCTCAGTAAGAACTAGTTACATAAGTAAATAAGATAAATAAATCTTGATAAACATTTATTAAGTTTTCGAAACAAATCTTAAATCAAATATACAATAGTTAACAAGACAAAATCACACAATTACGTAAAACTCTACTATTAGGTTTGTTGATACATTATTTAATTTTCTGAATGGCCTAATCCAGAATTATCCACAATTCTAATAAAAAGGTATGAAAACAACTAACATGCCTATGACTTTTACCTGGATAAGACAAAAACACGTATAATATATTATACATAGATATCCTATATCGATATGAAATATCAGATGATAAGTATTTTATTTTTAAAACATCACACACTAAAATTTATTGTTAAACTTTTCATTTTAAAACACAAATAAAGTAAAAGAAACGCTTAGGTACAGATTATCAATTTTACGACTAGGTTTTCGAGAACTTAATGCCAAATGAAAAATGCCTGAAAATGTCCAACATCGGTCTTCGAAAGACTGGTGGCATTTTATGATTGAATCAAATTACTACCGAACGTCACTCAGGCTCTATAAGAGTAAAAAATTCATCGATTTTAACTTAACCTTATAATCCAATTTTTACTGATTGATCTATTTCAAGCACAAAACGTTTTATTAACAGTTAAATTGTAGGTACCTACATATTTTTTAAACACAAGTTAATAATCTACGAAGACATGTTACAATGCAGTTTGTTAGTCAAATCATTGTGCAAAAACAAAATAGTTTTTCTTTTCATATTTACACAGGAATCCCGGCCATAAAAATCATTGATACAAAAATATCAGTCATCCCAATAAATTACTAAACTACTTGGACAGTAGCGAATGCGCTGAACGTAACTTTCTTTGGAGGTTCTGCACTGCAAGTCCTGACGACGGATCTCTTCTCCTGATTCTTCAGAACTGGCTTCAGATTAGCCACATCACCATGTGATTGGGCTTTGAATCTCCCCAGAGTGTTGCTATTAGTTCCCAGATCTCTAAGTTTATTTGTAAGACCAGTGATCCTATGCGATATGTTCGAATAATTCTTTTTCGCTTCAACTGGCTTCTTTGGTTCACTCAACTTCTTCGGGATCTCTAAGTTCTGAAGGGATGTGAATTTCCTATGATCTGTGTTTAAGTTCCGTTTGACTTCTGTGGTAGGTCTTGGTAGCCGGGGTCTTTGGACGAAATTGTTTTGTCTGAACGGCAAAGGAGTCAGTTTAGGTTTTGGTTCGGGAGGGAGTCTGTAGTACTGCGGTAGTGGTTCTACTCTTTGGGGTTTTCGCAGTGTAAGAGCCATCGCCATCTTGGTCGGCCTTGCTAGGCTGTCGAAGGCCGTTGTGGAGAACTGAGATCTGCTGCTCTTCCATTCTTCTCGGTCAGACTCGTAGCCAGTAGCTGGAAATAAAGATAACAATACATTATTTTTTAAACTGTCAATAATTCCAATCAGCTCCCTCTATACCGGAACTCTAAGAAACACTAATTATTATTATTAATATGCTTAATAATACTTCCGATTAAAACATGTATAGGTAACTAATGCAACGTTAAAACATAAATTTAGAGATAAAATTTTTATTTCAAATGTTAATTAAAAATAGGTAAGCTGGTTTCTGTAATAAGACCGAGGAGTATTTTCGCGTTATTCATTTATTCTGATCATAATTTACATATCGCCAAAAATAGATCGTCACTTCACAAAAACACAAAGCGTGCATGTAAAATTACATCAGGTAGGTAATTTCGTGACATGTTCATTATGTTTGCAATTCATATTCAGATCGAGTAGAAAGACGATGCGTTCTTTGCATACTGTAACAGGAATTTAAGCTCAAATGGTTGATGACCTAGGTCCTAGCTAATCAAACAAATACTTATTTCGATCTAACAGGATGTAATTAAGTTCGTAGTTTGCACAAAAGGTCTTGGGGCAGTTTAAAATCCAGGAACCTTGAGAAGTTTAGCTTATTATTAGGTTTCGGCACTAGGCAGATAATCTTTTCATAGCGTAACCATAATTGAGACATTGCATAAGCTTTTGATGTTATCGACAGCATCAAACAAATGCTTGACAAATTGCCCAATAAATAATATAAAGCATGTAGACCTTTTGTAAATGGCAAGGTGAAAACGCAGTAACGAGCTGGAATTAAAAGATTATTTGTCGATGCTTGGAGATTAGAGCATAGCATTCACCAGGGGGGCTCGGACCTTATAATTTATATTATTCGATCAATCAAACTACCATTATGAATTATAAATAGTTTTCTTGTACGACATGCTGTTTCTTACAATGACCAAATAAATAACAATAATTAATAAGCTTTTGAAAGACAATTTAAATTAATAATTTTAAATTGGGTTTGATCACGAGAACTTTGAATTTGTGTTTCTGTGAAGAGCCTTTCTATTCCTGAATCTTGTGGGTATCATGTAAATTTATGAATATCAATAAGGTAAGATAATAAGATAATTTTGATTTATCGAAAGGTTTTATTCAATCACACTCACTTTTGCAATATAATCGAATTCGTTTTCTAGATTACCTAGACATCTGATTCGAAAAAAATTGTGTAGGTGTAACACAAATTCGGGAAAATACGAAATTGTGCAACAAGTATTACTTATAATTTGACGCAGACCTGATGATCAGTATCCTGCCTGACTCATCTTTAGTATTTGAACTTTCTTGGCTCGAGTGAGATCCTGCGGTATCCACATCCGTCAATATGTCGAAATTATGTCATCTATGCCGTGCCGGAACTAAAGTAGGATTAATTAACATAGCACTGGGCAATTGGTAAACCAGCGGTTTCTTAATTGAATAAATAGTATGTCAAAGGGTCAATGAATGCTGGACTTAGGAAATAGCTAGAATTCGCATTCGTGTTAGACACTTTCGTCTGCCTGTCAAATAGTAGAAAGGGCTATAAAATGTCGAGGTGTTGTATGCTGTACTGTTGATTGATGGCTTGCCTACGATAGAAAGCCTTTAAAATGAACCGGTGTAGATTTTCTTAGTCTGAATTATATATCTACAGATTATGATGATAACTAATAAATAATATTCCTTCCGAATTACATTTTTGTATTTTGCTTTTGGTAAAGAACTTCGTTAGAATAGGTCCTTTTTTCCCTCCAAGTTTTAAAAGAGTATTTTGTTTCTCGAATACTTTTACATGTACCTAAAGGTATTCTTGAAAAATACAGTCATTTGAAAATTTCGCGATTTACTCATGAAAAAAACCGTGAGTGAACATGACGAATCTTACAACTCACATGGAGTGATACCTACTAGGTATATATTGTGATATAATATTTGTATTGTATCTAATCTACCTGTGTACAGTATGACGTAGGTACAAGGCTAAAGAAATCTTCAATGTGATCTGTTAACCCATGCACCATTATTAAGAAACAAACACATCAAGTTATTGATAAATAGACCAGACCGAGTCACGCAACAGTGATCACCTGTAGCACCGCGGAAGCTGCTCGGGTAAGCGACACGCGCGGGAATCGAACCTGCCCTTCATGCTCTGCGGCAGACATTAATACTACAAGCTTGAGTTTCATAGAGTGGCTATGGACAATATATTGTGTATAGTATATGATGTAATTTATTTCTTGGAAAACTATTCATAACTTAAAATTAGTTCCGGAGTACCTAGACGGAAGATATTATTAGTTTTTAAATATTTGATGTGGTCTGAAATAGCTATATTTTGAGTTTTAATAATTTTACGTCTATAACCACATATTGAGAAATTAATTATTTTCAATCGACTTCTGCGCATCATATTAGATTCAAGCCTGACATCCTCAAATCCTAGACAAAATAGACTTTATTGTTACTTATCTAAATAGGTTACCTAATATTAAATTAGATATTTCAACGCCAAACCTCAGAGCAAAGGGTCATTATAATATAACACACACGGTTCTTGCTACAAAGGATCATAAAATTTTACCGTCCACCGCAGCTTTAAGATTAGTACCTACCTCGTAAAAGATTTCTACACCTTGATGTCTTAATAGTTCTCCATATAAACCTAGGACACGCGTGTACTGAGATGTCTGTGCTAGATTTTGATTTCTCAATAAATATAACATCTTTCTAACGTTTTTGATTACGTAGAATTACTTTTATATTATATTGTGCAAATATACATTATATACCTACAGAATTTATTTTGAAGCATTATATTATTATTGATTCTGTCTTATTTCTATACAACAAGCGTGCCCCACTGCTGGTCAAAGGCATCTTTTTACTCCCCAAAGCAATGGGGGGACCAGTCTCGTATTTCGGTTGATCCAGCAGGTTATAATAATGAGTCATTATCACGGGTCATTATAAACAGGCGTACATATAACTCACTCTAATTTGACGTGATTCTGACAAGAAACCTGCAGCGTTATGTCGAGAGAGTTTTTAGGCCGTGGTTAAAACTCATTTAGTTAAACTGCGTAAAGCCTGAAGACAGCTAAAGCACAGGCAGAACTATAAAGACGAAAATAATTTCAACAAACATTCTAATGTATTGAAACTTATTGTGTTATTTCGGTTACAGTGACAATAATGTATTTATTTATTTATAAGCGTATACCCATAAGTTCCCACCACTGAGACCCAGGGGTGTCTGTCATGACGAGATAAATTAAGCCTTAAATCACCAATTAAGTACCTATAGAATATACTTGTAGGTACGTATAGGTATTCAATAATAATTTTGTTCACTCTCGCACAAGACTATAATTAGTAGGTATGATTCTCTTCTTTGTCGACATTAATAGGTGAATTACCTATGCGATCTCGAATACACTACGCGGTAAAGTTAGCAATGTATTTCATGCTCGCATGATATTCGATGTTTAGTTAACGCCACTCTTTATTCGAAGCACTGTGGACGTCTATAATGTACATGTTCGAAGCAAACTATCTCTACACAACGTTTCTTTAACAGGCACTCGGCTTGTTTACTATACGCGTATGTTTTGAAAACATGCATAGTTACGTGACTGCCTGGTTTATGAAACAGAATCTTAGTTTTTTTGGGAAAATATTTGTAAATGGTTCGCCAGCATGAGAGGTATTATTGGGTAGGTAGACAAACATTGTTTTTTTTTGGGATTCCTATCAAGGATCTTTCTTAGTAAGTCCAATTAAGGAAATAATATTCTAGAACACGGACAGCAGTTTCGTTCTGCGTACTTACTAGACCAACTCATTGCAACCGTTTTCTCGATGAAATGGCTAAATAAAATGGTCCTAATTTGAATAATCTATCTATCTAGCTACCTTTTAGTGGCATTAGTCTTTATCGCAGAAAAAAAAGTTATTAACAAGACAAAGCTTATATATATATATATCTTATCTCCCAAAGGAACCACGATCCAGGTTTCATGTTTGGGGGTTATTCTTACCTATGTTAGACATACACATGAAAGAATTTTCAAGCTTGTGAATTAAAGGAAGGTCTGGCCAGACCGGGCTCTTAGTATAGACTAATAACCTATGATGGCCAGACCTTCCTTTAATTCTGAAGCGTGAAAATTATTTTATGTGTATGTCTAACATAGGTAAGAATAACCCCCAAAGATGAAACCTGGATCGTGGTTCCTTTGGGAGATAACAGGTAAAAGGTTGTTATCTCCCAAAGGAACCGCGATCCAGGTTTCATGTTTGGGGGTTATTCTTACCTATGTTAGACATACACATGAAATAATTTTCACGCTTGTGAATTAAAGGAAGGTCTGGCCATCACGGGCTCTTAGGTTATTATTTTACCGCAAAGTTTCCATTCTCACTTATTGGCGATCAGACTTACTTTCTCACAGTAATATATTAGTAAAAGAATTGGTGTAATTCTTAGTCGGCTTTGAGGGAACCGGGCATAACGTGTATAAAATACCGAGCGGAAAAACAAGAACCAGATTTATTTACCCATGTCGTGATCGCATTTGTAGATTCTACGAAAATCACCGTAGCGCTTACCAAACAAGTATAGTTGATAATCTCAAATTTCCTAATTAATTCGAATTTACTTTACTTCATTAGCAGTTTATTGTGTAATTTACGTGCTTGCCGAAATTAAGGCCAAGTGATTTTAAAGACATAAATATCAGCAAACGCGAGTCAATATTACCTGACCGTGAAGAAACTTGTTCGATGCCATTAGAAGTTGCACTGTTTGCAAGTACTTAATACATGTCTAGTTTATAGGTTTGGTAGATAGTTATGTAAAAGTAAATAAAATTTCGGATTATTTAATTTATTATAGACAAAAAGGTGGATTCCAACTGGATTGTATTTTTTTTATTCATTATTTTCTGTATACGAGTTCTAATACATGATACGGACTGAAACAAACAAGCTTTTTTTTTGTTTGACTGAATAGAAATAAAATGTAGAAGTGTGAGACACATAGCCGATGGGGCTATAAAATTCTCGAATGGAGTCCGCGAATTATGCGCAGTCAAACATTATTGAAGTTACTGAATAAAAATATACTGAAGCTTTACTTAGTTAAAGTTCAAGTTGCATGTTATCTATATCGACAGTTTCCTTCTGTGCCCAGGTCAGCGTTTCGTAACTCCAACACGATCGTCTGATTGCTTTCGTGCTGTGATAATTGGGATTACATCGCTATCATCCAATTTGTCCATCTTCGATCGAGTAAGACAGTGTTGTAAGCTTTGCTAAGCTTTTGTTCTCACATTCTTTTCTCATCGTGAAACGTTTGTTTCGGTTTAATTTTCAGTTACTTTTGTGAAAAGAACAATATCTCAAGATGCGGCGTTATGCGTATTAGTTTCAATTTGCGATAAAAAATCTTCAGCATTATAAAATTAGTATAGGGAAGTATAAAATATCACCAAGTAATAGAATATATAGGTTCTACTAATATGAGTTTAAATAAAGTAAAGTTAGGTATTTTTAAATTATTTACTTTTTAATCGACTTTATTAGGCAGGTTATTGTAAACCAACATTTCCAAAATGCGCAAATCATGTTTTTCCGAGAATTTATGCTGATGAATGACTTTCTCTCGGAATGCTACAAGATGTCTCGTCAGCCAAGGTCAGTCGCGTAATAGGTCGTTCACTTCAATGCAAGTAATGCCAATTACCAATTGTAGAGTCACGTACTACGTGGAGTTACGTTAGTGCCGGCAATCAGATGTTTCTGTTTTACAAATTAGGTATTTTGTAAACAGAATGACGAGTCTACAATTTAAATCTTTGAAAAGGTTTTATTCATTTTATAAGGTACTTACTAGCCGACTCGCCGAAAGCTTTGATTGCGGTTTTTTTACGTTATCTACGTAACTATACGTAGTGCTTATACTTATAGCCTTTGCCGATAGATGTACTATCCAACACTGATTGGTGAGTCAGCATGACATACCTTTGTCTCATCATATTTAAATTATAATTAACTCTCATAGCTACATCATATCCTTAGAATATTAATTATCATCTTTTATTATGCTATAGCCCTTTAATTATTGAACAGCCGCTTCCTCTATCCTTCTAATGTCTATCATTAGAATGAAAGGATCAATGATAATGTTGTGTTTATCCGCATCTTCAATTAGATAATTTTGATTTGATTTTTCCCTTCAATTAAACTAACTTTTTTGTGTCCGGTTCTTATATATTATATACCTAGCATTTGTCTAGTTGATCTAACATAAGATCTTATAGAAATACAGTTAGCACAAAAGATTTCGTCTCATACAGAATTACCTAACATTCAAATTTGAAGCTCCTCATTACTAAGGCTCAATTTTCAATCAATAATGCCCGAGATTATAGAGGGGGAAAAGAAGTGATACATATATAGTCGCAGTTCACATCAGCAACAGGATAAAAAGTAATAGAGCATTGTTACCTTTATTGCTTGTTGTCCAAAGGTTTGTCAGACTATTCTTCTTGGTTTTTCCATCCCGGAACATCAATATATCTGGAATTTTATTAATTTTATTGTCCTTTGGGATAATATCTGGACTCCTATCTACATTTACTCTCACAAACTCTCCTTTCAAGACTTTTGGGTTATCTTTTAAAACAGGAGGTTGAGGCGCCTTTGGTTTCCTCTGAAATAGGCGTTTTCTATCGGGTTTTGAAGGTATATCTATGTCTGTGTAGATAATACTGTCAATTTCATTTTCATGTGTATCGTTACGTATGCCAATTAGGCTCAACGGCTGTTCGAACCTAAGGTTCAAATTCTTTTGCACTGATATTGTCGTTACATCCTCTTGCAGTAGTTCGTAGTCGTCCGAACTAGCTTTTCTGTTCCTGAATATGTCATAGGTCTTCTTCTTCGAGAAAAGCGTATCGTTACTTGGATAGTTGGTTTTCGTCAGTCGATTTCGCATTTTGAAATACTTGTACGTGAAGTATATCCGTTTGAAATCTTGTTCATTCTCGAATTTCAATACTACCGCCTCTCTCGTTGCGATCTTTGTTACGTAGAACACGAGCATTCTCTCGCAGTTTTGATAGTTCTCAATATTGATGCAGTTTTCTATGTTGTCAATAGAAATATTTTCGCATTTCCCAGGTTTTGCGTCATTGTAGTCTTTGATTAGTTTTGATTTGTCGTGTTTCTCGTCATCGGAGCCGTCTTCTTTGGTGAGGAGTTGGAGCTGGTCCTTCTCGTTGAAGCCGACGATGATGTTGTATGTGTGTGTTGTCGTTTTGGCTACGGCGGCCATGTCGACTTGCTGGGTGGGTGAGTGGAGCTTCTGTCGCCCGACGAGGGCTGCGTAGCCCCCAGAGCGGGCCGTCTTCTTGACGGTCATTATTTCTGTAACAAGGACAAAGAGCACATTACAATCGATGAAAAAATATAAGCGATCATTGGGTCAGTGACTAAAGATATCGAAATAATGTGTGTTTTATGATACTGTAAGTTAGTTGCCACCCGCGTGTTCGTCATCTCTAAGGATATATAAACCTACAGTTTTTTATCAATGGATGCATTCCCTTTTCTATGTAAGGCATGCAACCGGGATGCCTCACTCTTGGAAGCGATCATAAGATTTGTCAAATTTTGCCAAAATTCCTTTCCATTCTTTACGAAAACTGATGTTCTTTTTAGGAACACTCGCACCGCATGCATACGTCCAGATATCCGATTTCTAATACCTACTCTATACCTAGTCGTACCTTACCTACATAGGTACTAAAAATGCCTATTATAACAATCATGTTACGAGTTTCTCTAAACAAGACCGTAACAATAGCTAGTCCGAACCTCCTATTCAATTATAGTTCCCGTCGATTGAATAGCGCACTATCAAAACAGAACGCCTTGAAAAAATCTGCGAAAGAATGAAAGTTAGCTTTGAAGATTTTTTATCGAAATTTTCTGTAACGAAATGCGTGACTAATTGTAGACGTTCGGATACATCCAATCAAATACAAAACAGTAGTTATCATGCTTGTTATAGCGCACATACCGTAAAGCGGGCGCCACGCCCGAAAAGCAAAATATTTTGCTATTTTGTGATGTAATTTGTTTGCAACATTCAATATGATGATGATGATGACACGTAATGAAGCCGTATATAATTCCAAAATAATTATTTAAGGGCCTATAAATAACTTACATTGAGTAAACCAATATATTATCTACACTTAAAATACTAATTTGTTGAAAACGCAATTACGGACTGAAGCTGACTATTGCGTTTGTGAATGTCCTAATCCGGCTTTCACATATAATTACAATTTTTACATAATATATTACTAATAGCATGTAAACTAAACTGTTTCTTATTGAAAACAACTTTCGATAGCAGAACTTGTTTTAGTAGCGAAGACATGCTTGGCAAAAGCAATTTCTTATTTTTTTCATAAACCGGTCAACGCTTATTTGCAAGTATTATTGTAATCAACATACTCGTATATTCCAGCCCACTTCAGGGCACGAATCTCCCCAATAGAACTTATAGGTCTTGAGGGGGGTTCGTAGAATCACCACTCTCGGAGTTAACTCTGCTTTATCTTTGCAGTAGAGGGTATATCTCATTACAATAGCACACAAGCTGTACCACAGGAAAACATCTTTGTCGAGAGAAAATCCATTGAATAATTTAATGAGGAATCTTTACGTTTATAATGAATTAGCTATTTACCTACTTGAGTAATCAGTAGATATATTCCTCAGAATTATACCTGAATTTCGAAGTTACGATCTACACATTAGGCATTTCTAAAGAACAAATGATTAACCGTATTGCTTAGTGCACAAAAGACTCGACGATTGGTCGCCGATTATCACTTTGGCGATCATGAGAATAGAGAAGAAGACTGTATTGACATAACATAAGTATACTTTTCAGAAACTAATTAAGTTGCTTCCATAACCAAGATCAAAATGGGATTACATCATCCAATTAGAAAGATTCCTGCATAGATACCGCCTCTTACAAGATCCAAGTATTATAAGCAGTCATTCTCAAACTGTAAACTTTACAAAACAAGGAAAAAATGTATAACAAAGTTGAGAAAATTACAAAATAAAATGACATAACATGAAACAAAAGCCGAAATTGTTCGAAATCGCTTAGTTTCCCAAAGGCTACAATTAAAACCGTGTGTGGAGAAAGGTATCATTAACCTCATAACGTAATATTAAAAAGTCGCAAACAATCGTGCGACATTCACAGCAAAAAGTGGCTTCCTATTCCATTAATAAAATAGATCATTACAAGTCAATGCAGAAATGATTTCGCAGACATTTTGAACACTTGTAATAATGGTTTCCTGTTAAAGTTATAAAAACTTTATTTATATTATTGTCGACGGAGACGTTTGGTTAAGACTTATTTTAATCCATTGGGATCACAAACATGTAAATAAATAAGCCAAAACCTAACAATTTTTATTGCTAAAATGTATGGGCAAAACAAATAACAATAACGAATTTTATGAGATAATTTGAATAAAAAGTCGACTTCGGTAATTCGGATTACACACACATTACGACTTTACTTTTGAATGTATCCGTCAACTAGAACCGCGGTTCCAGTACATTGTGGTTCCAGTCGCCGGAACCCTCTTACTTATCACGATGTTTTGTGATTAATTTTCCCGTTGTTTTATAACTAGAAAACCAATATTACTAATAAATGTCACACTTATTTAAAACTTATTTTTAAACAGCATTTAAATAATTATTTATTTGAACAAAATGTTTTTTGCCTTGTCAAAAATATGTTTATTTATAAATATGTTTGTTTTTGGATTTTAGATAAATCAAAATTCTTTTTTCTTCAAATTACCGATAGTTACCTACTTGATAATGTAATGTCACTTTGCAATACCCTGTACGTAAATGATAGCGATACCGGACTGCTGCAAATGTGGTTAATGTTTTATTCATCAAGTAATCACGCTCACCTAGTTCTGACGGGAAACGCACTAGATATTATGTAAAATATTCTGACGTGGGCATATGTAAATACATACCCTTAGATATTAGATTAACTTCGTACCTCTACGCCTTTCTTTCATTAACCCTGAATTGATCTTGGGATTATTTAAAACCAAACTGGAAACATTGCATGATCCCCTAACAGGTATATTTTTATTTATACGTTTTATATTTTGTCTTTCGTTTATTTTACCACTTGGTAACTTCAATAGGTACATATCATGCGATATAAGATCTTATTGATAAACCCTGTTTATGTTTAATGAGGTAGATTGCAAGAGGTTTTAGGTATAGTAAAACCATCTCTAAAATGAACGCCCCTCCACCGAATTCTGTATTTTTTTTTCTGTGTATTCTGTTTTTCTGTATTTCCTCTCACACGTTGAAATCATCACGGTTTTGTGGAGGGGAGTTCATTTTTAGAATGGTTTTACTATACTTAGGTACATCCATTTGAAGTAGGGATGCAGTAACTAGGGGTTAGTATGAAATTATTTTCTGCTCCATCGTACCTACATGAAATGTAGGTAAGTATAGTAAAACCATTTCTAAAATGAACGCCCCTCCACCGAATTCTGAATTTTTTTTTCTGTGTATTCTGTTTTTCTGTATTTCCTCTCACACGTTGAAATCATCAAGGTTTTGTGGAGGGGAGTTCATTTTTAGAATGGTTTTACTATACACGTGTATAATAGACGCCGTTGTAGATACATTTAAATGACACATAAGATTTCCAACGCATCTTTTACCCACACGATTAAAAGAAAACGTGTGAGGGGTTCCATTATTCGAAACGGAACAGACGGACACAACTAAATAACTATGTGAAAGAACCATTGTCGCTGTAGAATCTACTGGGAACAGATTCTGGTGATAGTCGCTAAAACATTTCCGTGAATAGTGACTTTTCTTTTACTTTACAGAGAACCTAGATCTTTAACTAGTCTGGGTGGTTGTGCAGGTAATAAAGTAGCTACTAAGGTGTTGTCGCATTTAGGCAGATTAACTATTTAATATTTATTATCATCTTAAAAGCATATATTGCGCACTACGGGATGCTACGGTGTCCCTGGTGTTCGCAAAAATATGATATCTTATTTGAGATCCATTTATTGCAGTAAATAGTTTTAATTGTTGTTTCATGTTTCACACTATACCTAAGTCAAAAGAGTAAAACTATTCAGCAATACTTTTTATTATAATCACTGACTCACAGAAAAAATTACATGCTCACATGTTACGATGTGATATTATAATTTTTTCTATACCATTTTCTAATATTTAATCTGCAATAGTCTTACTTAGTTACGTTATCTACATTCTACATTATCTATATAGATAAATATGAGCAGCACGCATGAGATTCAAAGATTTATATTTGTAATCAATATATCAAGAAAACTCTCTCGCGTCTGGAAACTCGTTGACATCGCCTGGGAACCATAGACAATGATCATTGTTCGAGCTTGTGTTTACCGCGAATTTCACCTATACCACGTAAAACATAATAAAACTAAGATAATATTATAATACCGACTGTGCCCATGACACACGCTCGTATCTACGACACGGTGTGGCGGTAACCGAGCTTGGGCATTGAATGTGTTAAAATTAACATGAACCTTGTCTATTTTTAACCTGACAGTATCCTTTAAATATTTTTATCTAGTACTTAGGTATCTTATTGGATAATTGCACGCACATTGGGTTAATTATTTTGTTCATAATACTTTTCACAACAGGCACCGGTCTCCCAAACGGAACCCATTAATGGTCTTGGGGCATCGATAGATGTAATCACCACGCTTACCGGTTGAGTTTGTCATCGCTGTAAGTTATCTCTCGTTTGAGAAAAATAAACAATGTTAGTAGGTAATCAACTTTGATTCCTTTCTTAAAGTACTTCTAGTAATTAAATTTACCTATCCAAAGTTAATACTAGTAAATACGAGGGTTGTAATTTTTAATTCACTTTTGGCATTGTGTTGTGAGCAAATCAACTTATCAAACCTTGATAGTGGATTCATTACCCAAACATGGACACGACAAAATGCTCTACCTTACCACTAGGTCAATGGTGGCTTACGAAAGTGGATGTTGACCTTCGTGCGCTTCCGAGTCGCAAAAGGACATAATTGGTTCTGACCTTGCAGAGGACATAAGGAAGTCACTTTTGCTATAAAAACGATTTTGCAATTGGTTTTGCAATGCCCTTTTAGGGTTACTTACAGGTACATTTTATGTTTGTTGTACTAAGTATCTACAAATCAGGCTAAAGTAAATCGAATAATTAAAACCGTAACCGTATAATAAGAACAAATATTTGGTTTTTGGACATATAGGTACTTAATTTTATGGAATAGTGCAGGCATCATATAACTTTTAGGTTATAGTTAGGATAATGCTAAGTGATGAAGTGATTATTAACGTGTTAAGAACGTGATTTATAATTTTATAATGAACCAATTTCGTTGTATCCTTGTAGCGCTGCTTTGACGCTGAATCTTAGTTTAAATTTTTTTGTCATTTAAAATGTATTGAGGAAATTAAAACATTGGTGCATAAGTGCATATCAGACAAGAAAAAGACGGTGTTTAAGAGATGGGAAGACGACCTTATACAACTGTATAAAGTCTAATAATAGTGTCATGGAATAAAAAAACTCTTTTTATTTTATTTTTATTACACCAAATCATCTTCATGATTAATGGCGTTGCGCTTGCCACGACTTGCCAGAGATTGTTAGTTACATGTAAGTTTTGAAGTAACTTATAAAGTAATTGATCGATTTGAATGCAGAACGTAAAGTTGAACAACCAGAAACACCTAATCAAACCCTTCACCCACTCTTACCAAATTTACCTCGTGTTGAGATTCTGATTGATGACGATTTTTTATAAATGTCAAGAACAGCCCAAGCAGTTCAGTGTCATTGCATCTCATAATGACATGTTCTTCCACTTTTACTTTATAACACGTCTAGAAAGCCGATACAAGACACGCCCACGTAATAATGGCTTTATATTTTAGGTTATAAGGTTCAAATTATCTTCGAAACAATATAAGTATTGTCGGTTGATTACAAGATGAATCATGATTGATTGATCGACAAATTGTTTAAATTTGAAAGAAAAATATTATTTTAATGTCTACTTATTTATTAACATAATAGTTTGTGAGGATATTCAATGTAGATGGTTTAATATTCTTTAGACAAAATTATAAAAAGTAGGTAGGTATTTATACCATTCCCTAATATAACTTTAGAGTCTGTATTATATTCGCACATGAGTATTATTATTGCTCATTTAAACTGTAATAGCTTGTTTATGTTTACCTACCATTGCTAAATTGGTGATGTAGGTACTTGGAAAGTAGGTCACACATTTAATTGGTATCTAAAACTTACCGCAAACTGAATTGGAATTGGATTTTATGAGATGCGAAAATGGCGGTACCTAGGAACGAAATACCTACGCTAGCTTACTTTGTATTATACATATTTAGGCCTTGGACGGAATGAGCTAGGTTTCAAAGAAAACGATATTCCAATATCAAACTTTAAATACCTAGGTATTCAAGTTCCAAATATTATTATGGAATTTGGATAGTTGACTTAGCATAAAATAATCAAGAAGGTTCTAAGTAGATTATATCATCAGCCTAAAGATGATGTGTACGTCAGATAAATTGTAAATAAATATTATAGAACGGTTTATTACTCTATGGTACGTTATAACATCTGTGACATAATAATGGGGTGCATACATTTGTTACCTACCAGTTTCCCAGGGAAATCAAGGAGCCTTCACACACAAAACAGCTTTGTATATTATCGAATCATTTTATTACGAATCGCGCAGCGCGGTGATGCGTCGCCATAAGGAAGTGTCGGTACCTACTACAAATGTATGCATATTACAAATGTACCTACCGTGCGCAGTGGAGGGTCTGTAGGAAAAGAATATCACTTTCAGCAGGCAAAGGCATATTTACCTTTTGAATAATATTGAGCCGAAAAAAGGGAGCACACTCGTCGTTCTTTCCTAAGTCGTGGGTACAACCCACGACCCACGGTTTAGATTATTCGTCTCGAAAAATGTATACGCCTTTGAAAACACGTGCTCTAACGGTAAAGGTAAACATCGTGAGGATACCGGTATGTTGTGAGAACTTTGATTAGTTTGAAGGTCATGTGACATGTATCATTCACATAATTAATGTTTGTGAAAATAAATACTTATCTTTTATATTTATTTAATTTAACGTTTTGTAAAATTTTATGGATAAATGTAACAACAAATCTTCAATAAAAATCAACTAAGACCAGGTTTTAAAAAATTGCATAAATCTCATGGGAAGTTATGGCCATTATTGTCCCATCAGCATAATCCAATAAGCCCTATCCATCATTTGCATGTTATTGTCGTTACGTAATGTTCTGATGTTTCACGCTTGCTGTGCGGAAGCGACGACCCGTGGGAGAACTTTCCTTTAGATCTAGGAAGGTTTTATTAGGGTTTACGGTTTTGTATATAAGATACATAATATAATAGCGGACCCGACGATACCTTAGCTTGCGTTTTTTTACGTTCCTTCCTCGATAATATATTAAATAACACTAAAATAATTTATCAAATCGGACCAGTAGAGGTTCCTGAGATTACCGCGTTTAAACAAACAAACTCTTCAGCTTTACAATATTGGTAAATATTACCAGTAATAGCATATCGTTAGTAAGAACATCCCAGTTTCCTCACGATGTTTGGCTTTACCGTTAGATAGAACACAAATATTTTTTCGGGCAGTCATAGGTTAGCGGAACTAGAGCAGACCTTTGGTAATTCTTATCGGGGATTTCTGGTGTGCAGGATTTTGGTAATTCTTATAGAGGTTTGAACCCACGACCTCCAGAATGAAAGTCGAGTGTGCTCCGACTTTGCACGGCTCGTTGCTAAGGCTATTTGCGCAGTTCTAAATCCAGCAGGTGCAACAATGGTGCACATAACAATACTTGTGATTCACTGTACGTGCGTCACCGCCCCGCCACTGCCAAGGTCGCGCGACATCTTAGGCTCTTGGTAGATCGAGTGACTCATCCATTATTGATATTATAAAATTAAATCTATAGTTACGATAATTAACATCGTGAGGAAACCGGCATGTTCTGAGAACTTTGAAAAGTTTGAAATTCATGTGTCATTCACCAACCCGCACTTGGCCAGCGTGGTGAATTAAGGCCTAATCTCTCTCGTCATGAAAGAGGTCCCTGTGTCCCAGCAGTGGGAACGTGAATAGGGGTGTTATGTTATGATTATAGTTATTGATTAACACCCGTAGTAGTTTTCCGCGGTAGAACCAGTAGTTTCCAAGATTAGCGCTTTTCACCAAACAATTAAATCCGGAGGTATGTAATGTTACCTTTACCTTAACCAATGGTAAAACCTAGGATTCGCCAATTGCTAAAACTTTAGCCAATAGCACATTTTGCGCAAACAATTTCTTATAAACTTGCATGTTTTCTTGTAGAAAGTACTGTTGTATCTTATCTTAGAAACTGCCATAAAATATTTTCTCATATTAAAACTTAGAGTTTACAGCATTTAATATATCCACGTATTAATATTGTTCCGTCTGTAAAATGCTTTAGAACGCATTTAGTACCTACTAGGACATTATTAATTTAATTATATGCAAAAATAATATAATATTATGTATATGGTCAGACAGTACATAACTATATGTACTTGTACATCATATAGGACCTAATTATTATGCATCATTAGCTCATCCATCGTACCATTAAACCTCCCACGTCTAAAACTAAGGAATCATTAAACATATAAACCTTGAAGTTTAATAAGATATTGTCAGCTTGTCCAGTTAATCAGTTAAAATTATGTGACTATTAAAAACAACATAAATTATTTATAATTATTGACTTATCATATTAAAATATGTTTTATGGACAAAACGTCAATTGATTTAGGTACTAATGCCAACCTAGTAGAAGTTACGATCAAAAAGATAAACTCATCTATATATTACTAAACTTTAACATGGTAAAATAGTGGTACTTATGTAATAAGGCAGCTAATATGTCATAATATGAAGTCCCTTTTACAAAATACACTGACAAATATTAAATTGTGTGCTGTCAGATCACCTGTACTTACGACTTCATTGAGACTTAAATCATCTTTAGAAAGCAAAAGAAAATTAATACTTACAAAGAAAACATTAGGAGCAGTTAATTACAAGTCAATCATTTCTGAATGGAAAATGACTCATCAAGTAGTTCCGATATGTCACAAGTCATCATCGCTACTTCTTTTACAGCAGAATTCAACTGACAGCTCTATTCTATAGCTGAGCTTCTTTGGACGAGCAATTTTTGTGGCCCAATGTTGCAGAAAGTTAATTTCACGCAAATATATTTTATTGAAGGCTATTTATGTTAGTGGAAACTTGTAATTAGCAGCATTGCATGATTGTATCATGCATGTTTAAAACCTAATAGTCAAGTCATAGCTATTATAACAATACATAGGTATATAATAATTATATACCAACCGAATGGTTCGAACCCACGACCTTCAGAACGAAAGTTGAGTGTGCTCCCACTTAGCCAACACGGCTCATCCTGGCATGTAAACGTGATTAAAATCTCAAAAACTTAAAATTGGTCCAATTGGAGTCCCGTGCACAATATTGGAACGTTTTAGATTGTTTTGATGATGATTACAAATAATTAGTTGGTTAGCGGTTGCTGGTATACAAATACTTTGATGAAAGCGAACTATCAGAACTCTCGTTTTCTAAAGCCTCTAAATGTCTTTATCTTACAACAATGAAATTAATCTATTGTCTGATTGTCTGTCTTTGTGTTTTGGAGACGCGATTGAAGTTCTTTTTATCTATTTATTAAAATCTAGCGGTGCCCGCGACTCCGTTCGCGTTTGTGTGGGGGCCACTGCTTATACTGGAGCATAGGTATTTAGTGGGGGCCACTGCATAACTGGAGCAATTTAAATAGCCTATCCAGTGTCCCAGACCTCTAAATGTATTCTATATCTACCAAATTTCATCAAAATCGGATCATTGGTTTTAGAGTTATGGCGGAACATTCATACGTAATATACATACAGAAAAAATAGCCTAAGAACAGTACCTTTCACTCTATTATTAGATACCCTATTCTTATCTTATCATATTTCTTCCTTATTCCTTCCCTATATCTTCTTGAGTATTATTTTCGTTAGGAAAATGATTACAATTTAAAAACGTGTCGGTAAAGACAGATTTCAGCAAACCGACAAAGTGTTTTTTCATCCATTCGGGATTCAATACTCAATACGATATTTCGACCATTGCGTAACACTAAAAACGTGCGTAAAAATACGATCAAACGCTTATTGTACGAGCGACGTGGAATCGATATGGCAATAAAACGTGACGATAAAAAAATCGTGGGCTATCTGCTTCGAAAACGTTGAGAAAATTATATTGTTAAGGTGCCTCAAAATTGTGGTTTTGGCATAGTAAAAGTACTGGGAAGGTCTTAGTTCGTATTCAAGAAGTTAATGCTGATATTTACACATATTAGCTAACAAGCACGGATCTCCCAAATTAATCCCATCATAGGTCTTTAAACAAGTGTTTTAACGGTGAAGTGAACATTCATCATTAACATCATTTTTAAAAATAACTCTAGTCACTTACCACTTTTTTATAGGCAACAGAAGATAAGAAGTCCTCATTGTTAACTTGCAGAATCAGAAGATGTGTAAGTGTGACCAAAACACTGGAACATACCTAAAACAAAACATAATTTTAATTAATACAAAGAATTATCTTGTGGTACTTACTTAGGAGAGTCCCAAAAAAGTAGATGCTTTTATCGATAACTGGTTTTTAACAATTGCATTATAAATTAATTTAGACGGTTTTTGTACGAATACATATTTCTAAATTCAGCCACAACTTGAATAAAATATTTTACTGCAAAAATGTTGTTAATGAAATAGCAATCGTAACATGGAAATTCTTTATATTTTGGATAAAATTAATTCCAATGCCCTACGAGATAAATTAATAAAACAATACTTTTTAAATATAGAATTCACTAAAAATCAATATATACAATTAAATTAACAACTGCCTGTAACTAACCCCAATTCCTTTCAACTCGAAAGTCCTGTCTCCAACCGGATCAGAGATCAAATACAAATAATAAAACAAATGTCGGATCGTAACGAGCAATCGAAGGGAATTACGTAACGTAACGTAGCTTACGTAATACGTGAGCGGAAACTAGCGATGAGATTGTTGTTGAACAAAACTAGCACAGTTTATTATTGTAGTTCGATGTGTGTCTAGACGATGGCATTACTTTTGTTGGTACATAAGCAATGCACCCCTTTTTATGTTCCCACAGCTAGACAGGGACTTGTCTCTTGACATGATCATTCGGAAGTTAATACGAAAAGTGGACGGAAAGTAAACATAATTGAGCAAGTAAGTAAATATATGCAAATGCATATTCGTTGATTTTGTAAATGAGCACGCAAACCCAATCTATTTATGTGCAGTTAGCACACGATACGCGGCTGGTGTGAAGCCGCGGTCTCTGTTTGGGTACGAGTTTATACCAATTTAATAGTTTTAGGCACTAAATGCATAAAACAATAACGAAAGTACCTATAAGGGTATAAGGACTTGCAAAACACAGTACTTACCTTAGATTATTGACGATTTACCTACTCGTAAAAATCAAAGCACAGCAGCATACTGTGATATAACGGTTAGACGACAATTGGGACAGTTTATTTGGGCCAATCGTGTAAGTACCAATTATCGCTTTAAATTTTAATAAATTTTGTGTACTTTGAAGATTAACTTTTTGTATTTTGAACCATTTTAACAACTTACCATTTTACTAAAATCTATTATATTATAATGAGAAGTACCTATCTACCTCCAAGTAACAGGTAAAAACAACAATGAATATTTTAAATTAGTTTTAGCTGTCTACCATCAGCAGTAATACAAAATAATAGCTCATTCACGCTCACTGAGACATTACTTTTGTTCATATTTTACATTGTTTTACAAATTCAATTGTAACGCCAAATGTCACTTAAAGTAAGATATGACAAGACATAATTATAACTACTTAAAGGTCGTTGACATCATCACCCATTTATTAAAAAAAATATTGCTAACTACGACACCTAATAGCAGTACTCGTAATACATTTTAAATAAAACAATAAATTTCATCCACGCAGTGTCCAAAAGATTTTAAATACAAAAAATACTTTTGCTCTACTTGGCGAATGTAGAGGCTTATGCCATTTACCCCCAAAAAGACTTCCACATCAACCCCAAAACGTTTATGAAAAACATTTTTAAAATTAATTTATATTATAAAACAAAGTCGCTGTCATGGTATTTTTTTTCGTGCATTGTGTTCCATAATCTCCCGCAAACAGAATTAAATCTTCTCATTGCGGCGTAAATAATTATTATAAAATTACGTAAAAACAACTTTCTCGAGACGCGTTCGAGTGTTTAAAATATTTTAATTCTCTGAAAAAATATGAATAATGTCGATTAAAAAGAATGAAAGCTATTATGAAACCTACACGCAAAAGTATCGCATTAATTTACGATGGGGCGGAGTTTGAAAGCGGAGGGAGGACCTCCATGAATTACTTTCGATTGCCGAATAAACTACACTTATCGGCAATATGTAATTACTTACCTACCTATATTGGCCGTGTAGTTCCAATCTAAGAATAGTACCATAGGTAGGTATCATATTTTACCGTGGGTGTCATCAAACTAACAATGTTAATTATGAAACAGAAGACGGGAAGAGTTACTGTTGTTCTTTTTGAACCGGCCTGGTTAGTGTGGTGATTTACCATTTGGTAAAAAAATCCTCCAAAACCTATAATGGGTTCTATTGGTGAGGCCCGATGGATATGGTCTTGAGATAACCTCAACATAAATATGTCCAAAGCGTAGCGTCCGTAAATATGGAGTTGTGATCTTAAAAATTAATATACCAACCTTAAAAACTAGACTATTGAATCAATCTTTAGGCCACTTTTCGTTTTATAACTCAAGAACGGATGAATCGCGGGCGGGTGAGCTTGTAGATCATAGAAAGCACGGGAGTAACGTCTACACACAAACTGCATCTATTACCTAGACACCTACCTATTTGTACAGTTTACCTACTAACAATTAGGTCAGTGTGTTACACTACATGTACAGAAAGAGCCCAGCCTCTAGTCTTGATCAAAAGATCAACATTTATCCAAGTACCACCTTTCCACGCATCTCTGTGGAAACGCTTGATTTCCCCGGTGGTTCCGCGAGTTTTTGCTGCCTCCTTATGAAAGTACTTTCCGCTATCAGATCATTAATCGTTCCAATGTCTACTTCTTGGAAGTGGCTAGATGTTTGCCATCACGGAAGTCAGGGATAGCTTTGGCTTTCCGCGTTAACCTCAGTAATGCGGCTGAGGATAATGAAACCGATGCATTCCATAGAAAATATTTTGTGCGACTATTTGTTCCTGGTTATGACTTCCGTTAGATATTCTTTACCTACGACTTTTTAAGTATTAATAGCTTAGCTACATAAATAAATAATTTCACAATTACATTTAACTATTAAATACCTATAAATAATGCATACCAATACTAATAATAACTGCCAGCCACACTAAAAATAAATTGTAGGTAATGTGGACATAAATGAATATTGCTGGACAATTCACACAACAACATCGAGCCCCGTGCTACGCTCTAAGCTTGTGTTACGGAGATTTCTGATATACTTACTAAATAGAATATACATACATAGATTTTTTTTATACATTATATAACACCCACTCACCCAGACACCCTGAAAAAATATTTGCAGATGCGCCACAGAGGTTGTAAAACAATAATACCTACTACAGTATCCTAAAGCGGTGGATTGCAATAGCTAGTTGATGGATCTTTCTGTAGAGAGGTCTCAGCGGTCATGTAACTACAATTAACCCAATCAAGATGAGATACCTATAACAATTCATTTGTTCAATAAAATAACGATTAGTTTGATTATTTTATTATTCGGCCGCGCCGGAAGCCTATTAGAATGGATTTATGCGACGTATTTTGTTTATTCAAACAGTTCGTATTGTTAGGAAACGACTTTATGATTCTTTGTTTACAATTTAAGGCTTGAGTAATTTGAATAAAGTATGCGATTTATGTGTCTTTGAACTTGAAACTTAATTATTTTAGAAATAATTTGTAATTATGACCATCCTTCAGGAATGTTGTGCATACTAAGCCACCGCTTTACTATATCTAATCTATGTATATATTAATCAATACCACTTTTCACTTTTTAATTAATATTCTTGTATAAGAAAACCTAAATATTGTGAAGAGGTAAATAAACAAGATATTTATTTATTTAAAAAGGCTTTTTATGTTAGGTCGCAAGAGACATAAAACTTTGTCAAAAGCTTGCAACCAAATGCAAATATCATTCGTCTGAAGTAGGTATCAAACAAATGATGTAAGGTGAACCTTGTATAGCCCAATTTAATAACTGTCCGACGATGTATCATATTCTATACACACCTACCTCACCTGTTTGTACTGAATGGAGACGCTTAGAAAGTGAAAGGGCGCAGATTCACCAACTGGTGACTATAGGTGCTTGTTATTCTGTGGCTTGTACCAGTCTGTATGAGCAGTCTGTACCACTATTGACTTTTGAATATGGAATTATAATCATTTTTTGTTTGTTATTTCAATTGTAACGTACACTTTTACATTTACTATAATGGGTCGTTATTCGTCTTTAATGGTGGATTTATCTTTAGCCTGAAACAAGCATATATGAAAACATAAATATTACACCATGTAGCGACAATTGTTTGTCTTGAAATTTTGTTGTGGACACTAAAATAATCCCAATAATTTCACAGGTAGAACGCGCCAGTATGCCCAAATCGATCAATGGAATGGAACCCATGTTCAGTTTTGTAATGAGACTGACGGTACTCAATACAGGTTACCTTGTGGTTAAACTGACTGCAGAGTTGTCCGTGCTACATAATCTGTGGTTGTGCTCTTTGATCCAAGACCGCACGCGCTCCGTGAGAACTGTTTTCATTTTGTACACCCACTTTGTTTGACAACTGTACAATTTAGTAATGAACTGCTTGCAATACGAGTATAATCGGGTTAAAAAGTGTGAGCAGACTCGACACTCATTCCAAAGCTCGTGGGCGCGGATGTCTGGATTATTCTCCTTTGAAAATTTCAAATCAAATCAAAAATCAACTTTGAAATTTTTTAAGGGCATATAATTAATTATGTACAATGTAAAGTGTTTCGTTTGTGTATTAGCTATGTAAATGGCTTTCTTATTCTTATTTCTTATTAATAAATGATTTTTATTTTATTTTTATTTATTTATAAAATTCGGTAACCTGCACTTAGCCAGCGTTGTGATAAGGCCTAATCTCTCTTACAAGAGAGAAGTCCCTGTGTCCTAGCAGTGGAAACGTTAATAGAGTTGATTATAAAATAAGTGCTATCAAGACTGCTTATAGGTTTCGATTAGTTCCAAAATAGAGACTTAAAAACATAACCAAATCATACAGTTTTAACTTATAGATAAGTCATATGACATAAAATGTCTATCAACATAGGATCTAGGTGTTGTCTTTTGTTTTGTTGGTGAATACCAGTCAAATGTAGGTACTCAAAGGAAATCCGCCTTGGGCTCCAATTAGCGCATTTAGTTCAACCATCTTGGACAAACAGAAGATACTTTAGTACGCAGTACGCTTATGCCTCTCTACTGCATCACAAAAACACCTCTATAGACCGAGAAAGAAGGATTAATTTACCCTGAAGTGGTTTTGAACATGTGGTGAAACTTGAAGTGGGGAAGTTTACTCACAGTTGTGACAACTGAATTAGGAAGAATGCTGTAATTTTTTCGTTTGCAGTTACAACTTGACAGTTTATCGTGAAATTTCTTACAAATGTCCACATGAGTCCATGTCCATTTATTTGTAAAAGTATCAATACTTGTATAATGATATTCTGAATTTTGCTGATTTTAAACAGAAATACGTTGCATCACAGTTCATTGGTACCTACGTAGGTAATGCTAATCCCGTTTTTGTGGTTGAGATTTTGTATAATAATTGCACAATATTATAATTTTTTACCTACCAACATCTTAACACTTTTGCGGTCAGAAAACTGCAGATATAGCTTATAGGTCATATTTGCTTAATGGTTACTACGATTGCAGATAATAAGCGTCAACATATATTCAGATTTCAGCCGCTGAAGCACAGATTCCATTTTATTCTTCTCTAGATTTCTTCAGTGAATATTAAATAAATAAAAAGTAGGTATAATAAAACCATTTCTAAAATGAACGCCCCTCTACCGAATTCTGATTTTTTTTTCTGTGTATTCTGTTTTTCTGTATTTCCTATCACACGTTGAAATCATCACAGTTTTGTGGAGGAGAGTTCATTTTTAGAATGGTTTTACTATATCTACCTATGTAAGTATGGGTAGGTGTTTAAGCAAAGCAATCAGATTGCAGCTATTAAAAATCTTTGCACCACATTTTCCACTGAATGGTTTTCCCTTTGTCTTTGATAGTTCGCACGCAATCAGCCTTCAAGTTCAACTGATTGCTTATACCACCACCATATACTCTATCATGATCTTTTCTACAGCCCGGATTCAATCTAGATCGCGTGACGACGCAAGTGTTGAAATGCCGCAGAATATTGTAGATGATGGGCAAATGTTTCACCCTTTTAACAACTTACGAAAAAGACAAAAGATTCTAATAATTCACCATCCAAAAATAAACTAATCTGCCACCCTACTGTCAAATTTTTATGGATATTTAGCATAATCACCCTATTTACATTAGTACTGCTAGGACATAGGGTCTTCTCTCTTGCCGAGAGAGATCAGGACTCAATTCACCACGCTGGCCACTACGGGTTGGTGAATATCACTAGCCGTATAAACGCTTCAAATGTCGCAGAACATGTCAGTTTCCTAGATGTGTGTGTGCCTTCAACGTTAATATGGGTATAATTGCTATTTATCCAAACACACTAGAGTTAGTAGTACCTATTCTCTTATCTGTGCTAGAGTGAAAGAAGGATAACTGCCTCAGCTTGTAATATTAGGATTGTGGTTCCGATGGTGTCTAGCACCCGAAGTTACGAAGCAAGCCTTCACACTTATGAGCCCATAAACTCCAAGCATTTAAATATAGGTTTCGTGATGTGTTTAGAAAATTGCTGAACTGTTAACATTTCGTTTCACATGCTACGTTACATTGTCAGCTATAAAAAGCTTACAGCAAGGCCCGATTTTACACGTAAGCATGTCTAATAATAAGCAAGTCGGCGAATCGAACGTATATTTTTACAGTCATATTTGGGGTTAGATATTTAAATAGTAAGATGAATTGCATAGAGAGAGGAAATTCTCATGAAGCATTTTTTTATTAACGTGGTTAAAAGCTTGTTTTCCTGGTGATGAGAAGTTATATGTGTTGTTATGATGATTATTGTGTAGAAAATGGCCGTCATAACCAAGACCTTACTCTCCATTTTGCTATAAATAATGCATTTACACGATGATTAAGCGACAGGTCATTTAAAGTCATGTAGGTGGCTAAACAAGGAGCTGTTATAAAAACACAACATGTCAAGGTGAATGCCGCATTGACTATGTCATTATCAATATTCAATAATCGACGATTTTCTTAATTATATTGGATTATCGAACAATATTACGCTGTTATATAAATTTCATAATATTGTGAAATCTAAAGTCGATTAACGCAGCATCTACACCCAATTGTGGCAATAAACCTAAATGTACCTAATAAAATCTTATCAGTTTAACTTTTCAAGTCATTATCATTAACCAAGAAAAAATAAATAAAATAAATAGGAGTTACAAACGTAATCCGTTTTTTAATTTCCTTTTTTTACAGGTAGACTAGATTAAACAATCTCAACAGATAAAATGCCATGATTCTAGTATGAGGGCACGTGAAGATTGGTGTCATTCTTAATTGTCTGTGAAGGCTTTGTGCTGGTGAATATGATGATGTCTAGCTAAGTAAACTTTGTGATGAAGTCTTAAGTTATTATTATAGGTCAAGTCTTAAAAGTATTCTTATCGCTGGATAATATACTAACAACTCAATGCCCATTATTTATACACTCAGGGCACAACTAGTTAAACATTTGAAACATTCAGACACTCGGAACAAATATTTGCAGATCGTAAAAATTTGTTCCGAGACGGGAATCCAACCTGCAACCTCATACGTCCGCTCCGCCACAGAGATCGTCAAATAGTCGTCGCATAGCCAGATGTCTGATATACATTATTTTGTACTACATAGAAAACACCTATAAATAATTCGCACATTACAGTACCTACTAGTACTATACACACTAACTTTAGTGTGCTAGGGTTCGGTAGAAATTCTATTCTAGACTCTGTTACCCAACCGGCTGAAAATAGTTCTTTGCAACATGAAACTATATTATGTCGAAACCGAGAACTCGTAAATGGTTAAAGTTATTTCTAGTTTAAGCGTCGTTGAACTTATGAAAACTCGATTTTATTATTGAAATTACATAATGAAAATATTGCTGTTCCTTTTGTTTAATATTCCTGTACTTATAGAACACTCGAAATGAAAACTAAAGTTTCATGGTGACATAAATTTACAGATAATAAGAATTGGTTATGTTACGATTTTCAAATGTTAATGTTAAGAATTACAATTTCAAATGAAGTGAACTATCACTTCATAGTATAAAACAAAATCCTATGCGAGAAATCAAAGTAAATTAAATAGTTCATCTATTTATTTATAATAATTTAAGTAATAGGCTGAAAACGCTACTTAGCGACGTTTTCAAAACAGCGCTTGATTATACAGACAGATTTAGTTCACAAAACCAGCTAATATAATCTGGTAATCCATTGACATTTCTCAGTGAGTTCAATATACGATACGAAACCAACGCCCAAACGGAAGAATAGATCTCTAAAAGTCTCTCTAAATAATACATAAAATAAATAAAGAGTAAAGTAAACAGACTTTCTCTAGAAACAACATACTAGGGACGTGCTCTGTACTAGCGTTCAGATGTTAAGGTAGGTTATGTGCAAGCGCATATTTGTGACGTGTTATATCTTTAACACGTGCTCAGTGGCTGCTCAGTTTATTTTATTTCATATAATAAATATAAGCCACTAACGTTAAAGAAAATAAAGTTGAAACAAAGAGAAAAAGCTCATTACCCGTCTTAGATAAGTAGTAAGTAGGTATCTAAGAGACACGGCCTCTCGCGACTCGACTTGTTTCTTTATTACACTCGTTTCTAATTTTCTACACAGGTGTACCTTTATCTCAAGTTCCACAAAATAATGAGTAAAGTAGAAAGAAAACACTTGAAACGCTACTAACCCAGTTTTGTATTGTTTCTAAAAGTGTGTCACCCTTAGATACGCACGCACGTCTACTAGGGCAGAAGGGCTAGTGTGACCATGACTAGTGTAATTAAAAGGGATTGTCTTTTCTTTTGTTGATTGTCAGTTTTTTCGATGATTTGTTTCGTGTATTTTGAAAATAGAATTGTTAACTGTCTCAAAGCTTGGTGCAATGAAAACTTTATTTTATGAGTTTTTAAAAATATCATAAGTAACGTTTCTCTACAATTGATTTTTTATTTATTTATTAAAGCGGTAGTATCAAAAGTTTTGCGGGCTTTGTCTATTATCGGCTTGATCTTCGTACCTATATGACACAGAAATTCTGCTATTTCTCATCATTATAACCTTTGTATACATGTCTTATAAATACCTAAAAATTCTTTCAACATATTTTCAATTCATACTGATTCCAACAAATAGGGTTTGCATAGAAAACAGAGAACATGTCTACATTATGCGCACAAAATTAATTTTAAATCGCATCCATAATCTAACTTTCGCTAAACGCTATTGTTTACTAAAATCTCTTATTTTTTATTAAATCATAATTACAGAAGCTTTATAATCGTCTAATTAAAATAAACAATGTCTGTCGTGGGATTTTTGTTTTCTAGCAGCCGCGTAGCCGTATCTATAGTGAGGTTTTAAATAAAATATCTAAGCAACACGTTTATCTATACTAATATTATAAAGAGGAAAGATTTGTTTGTTTGTTTGTTTGTAATGAATAGGCTCCGAAACTACTGGACCGATTTCAAAAATTATTTCACCTTTGGAAAGCTACATTATCCCCGAGTAACATAGGCTATAACATAGCAAAGAAAATTGCGGGAAAGTGTAAAACGCGGGCGAAGCCGCAGGGCGGAAAGCTAGTTAGGTATATAATAAATATTTTACTATACAGGCTTATTGGTTAAATTGGTATTCTGGAATTGTTAAAAAATATATATAAAATATGCCATAAACAATATTTATGGGGATAGATAGATTGCCAGTTAAATACTGTAAGTGGCAAATTGAATAAATTAAACTAATTAAATTAAGTATTATTTGCCACCCAAAACACCCTTACTGTTTTTATTATTTCTGGTAAACGCAGCCCCCTAATAAGTAGGTATGCTTACGAGTACAAAAAAAGCACGGTGTTAGCTATGTGTCGCCTATGAATACGACCGTATTAGTATAGTATTGTGCGTTCTCTTCGCAAGGTGAAAGCAGTAGATAATTGTGAGTTAGAATCTATAACACATGTCTAGACGGTAGATATATTAATCCATATTTCATTCATAAAGTTAATTATATTAAATCTTATTGTAACATTTTATCAGCATTTAATATCCGATAAAAAGATTAATAATAAATATACAACGTCGAATTAAGTGCTCACAACTTGCTAAACATTCTGCCGATATATGTTTCGTGTGTCTGAGTTTTTATGTATGTATTTATAATAAAAAAATATCTATCAATGTATGTATAATATTAAGTATATCAGAAATCTAGCTCCTGTATCACAAGCTTCGAGCTTACCACGGAGCTAGATGGTGCTATGTGAATTGTCCAGCAATATTTATTTATATTATTTATTCAGATTCCGCTACCGAACGTCACTGCTTCAAAACACATCCGAAAGTTCCCAAATCGCCTATGAATAATAGTTTACGCCTCAAAGAAGCCTCATTATTTAATCCACAAATACCTTTGACCAATTCTATTATATAAAATTGCTAGGTCATAGTAGGCGGCTCGTAATTACTTTCACCTATATTCTTTGTTGTTGTTGAGCGTCGATCAATCAAAAACTTGCCTTAACATTTGCGGCAGTAAGTAGCTGATTTTGGATAATTTGTTATTATATTATATGAATAGTCATAGTAAGCAATGATTTCTATTTTTAACTTTGATTGTGGTTGCGTAAAAACAAAGGCATATATTTTAACTATGCAAAGAAGGTTTTTATGCGGACTTAGAATAAGAATCGGGTAGGCCGTTGATTTATTATAGATATTTACTATTTTAAAATTCTTATGAAATCCAACGTTTTTCCCCTGCCACTCGCGAATTGCAAGTAAAACACAAAGTATTTGGCCGCAGAATAAAACCCATGAGTTAAAATATATGATTACCTATGTGAATGTAAGTTTAAATGTTCAGCGTTTCAGGGTGTAGGAATAACACACTCACATTTCCTATTTTAAGGCTCTATCAATGAAATCAAAAAACATTATACTCAGTATGTCTCCACTTCAGTATTAGATTGACATTTCACATTTAGAACTAGTTATTAAGGTACCTAATGGACCCCTCCTTTCCGAAGAATGTTTCCGTCTACGGGCGCCATTTCCCAATCTGCTGGAGGAATTCAAGTTGCAGTTAAACGTAACTCATAGGTTAGGAGAAAACTCACAAACTTAAAATTGGAGCTGTTTATTCCATATATCACTGATAAATTATATTAACTTTCTATATATTTACTACTTTCGTTTTTTTAAGAGCTAAATTTAATGTCCAATTAACTTTGATTTTAATCCATCGATATAATTATACAAAATCAATGTTTATCTTTGACGTAAACACTGTCACTTTTGCAATATTTTCAAAATTAAATTTATTAGTTTTATGTCCTGTCTTTGAGGGGTTATTGTACATTTGCCACAAAGTTAGTTCGTCACGTTTTTAAAACTCCATACATTGAAAGTAAATTCGTCATAGGTAGGTAAAGTACATCATAAAGTAGGGTTCGCAGGTAAGAAGATTAGTGGTGTTTAGCGCTCGCAATGATTATTTATTTATTTAATCGCTATTTTATTCGTACTTGTTGATGGGTTTACGAAGTACATACGCATTTTTCGTGTGGCATTGCTTTTAGGTTTTAAACTTTTGAAATTTGAAATTTAATTTTAAACCAATGCAATGTAGCGCAATAGATTGATTATTAATTATTATTTATGAATTGCGTTGATTCCGTGGCATTTATTATTTATAGAATTTTACTTTTTGAAGATGTTTGTCAAAAAGGTAAAATTTTCATAATCCTGATCATTAAAAATGAATATCATATTATATGAAATTTTATTAAAAACTATCTATGAGTGTGAAAACATCAATTTTGTTATATCCTACTTATTAAATGATTTTCCTGCTGTCTCTACGGAAAGACATGTATGACGAATTTACACATCCTTTTTTTCATGACGAACTGACTTTGTGGCAAATGTACAATAACCCTTGTCATCGTATCTCTGAGCTGTGTCGCACTGCACGGTAATACGTACACTTGTGCACCGGCAGAATGCGGCCAGAGCGTGTAAATATTCCGCTGAACCATTACTTACTAATCCGTATTACACAGGTTGTAACTCTATCCTATTCGTATTTATATTTTATTTATTTATTCATACAATTTTATCAAAGTGCTCTTAATATCTCTACCTCAAACAGCTTCCTTATATTAGTTTGCGTGCTAAATATTTAAAATAAAATATTTTCGCGGACCTGTACGAGTAGGTATATCTCATGTAGGATAAAACTGATACCTCAGTAACGTTTACTTGGTGTCAAAAAACATTAAAATACCTACCTACCTGTACTAACCAAGATATGTTTCAGGCTATGTCCAACAGGGGATGATACAGATCTTACCTACATAAAATACTACACATGGTAAGTAGTTACATAATATGCCTATATTTATGCAACGATAAATAAACATTGAAACTGTTCGTGACATGAACACTTTCTTCGTTGCATTCCATCTTTATGAAGATAAGAAAATCGATCACATGACTGCACGATTTGTCTAGAAAATATTTAGCGATTATCATTTGTCCGCTTCTATCTCTTTTAATTACATCGGAAACCTAGGATGTAGATAGTTGCCTATTTAACGTTTAGGCTAACACAAAAAACTGTACATAAAAAAAGCTGCACTGACTCCTATGGCAAAACAGCTAATACATTTACCGAATTCCGATTTGATTTCCGTTCCTAGGTAGAACTTGTAACGACTAAACCCTAATTTGGAAATCCGTAGGCGCTACAAGCACCTAGGCATATTCATTAGGCTACCTTGCGTTCAAAACTATTTCCGCAAGATAATTATTTATACTGAACAGATTTTGTGAATGATATGTTTTATTACTCTGTCTATTGAAAAATAAACGTGTAACGCCTTAGGGTTGATATTAAACTCACTTTTAAATTTTAAGATAAATGAAAATTGTTTAAATATACTTTCGAAAGCAGAGAATTCGATACTTAGTTACAACATACTCTTTTATTCAAGTCATTAAAAAAACGTTAAGCAACAACCTTTGAACTTGTATCAATAAATGTGCGTCTTAAACAATTTACACAGGTGGTCAAATCACTTTTATTATTCAACCAGATTGCTAAGTATATATTTTGCGTTTCAACGAAAATACGATGATTGCGTCATGAAACAAACAAGATACATAACAAAGCATTATGTCATTTGAATCATTTGTACTAATTCACAATCGAGCAGTTATTTCAATTGTTTTGATTGTTTCAAACAATCCGTCGACATTTATCTGGTAAGCCATTGCAGTTGCAGTCAGTATCGGTGATAAAGCCAGTTAAAAAAACAATTTAATTAGTTGATTGGACTGAAGTGCAAGAATAATCTATCTTATCTTCATTTACGTCTACAGACATTTTATTTACGTACTGGTAAGTGACCGTAATTCGGTCTTGCCATTGCAGTTGAATTTAATAGGTCTGGGGGTTTGGATGATTTTACGAAATCCCCAGGACCTACTATTAGATACCTATTAGAGACCTAATAGTTCCAGACGGGTAGAGATGGTATTTCCCTTAACAGAGAACAAAAAAACCCAATCAATTTGTTAAGTTAAATTAAGTAACAAAAATTTAAACTGTAATTTTACGAGTTGTTTTTAAACGAGTAGCCATTTAATATAATAATATTAAATACCTACTCGTCAATTATTATTGAGTATTTGTTAATTACTTTAAAACGTAAGTTTTTTTTAGTATCGGCTAGGAAACCACTGCAAGGAAGTCGAAAGGAACATATTTCAGGGAAGTCACACAATTACCGCGACATTTTATCAAGTTTGTTTTATTGTTATTGTAACGCCTTTCCGAGGTACCCATTGTTGAGACACAATGTGGTCTGCAAGCATTGTTGACGCAATTTCTATGTATTGGATGATTTCAACGTGTGGTTGGAAACTAAACTCAATAATCTACTAGTTCGTAAAACTTAGTTATATTTATTGCTAAATCCGGCTCAAAAATCCAGATAATTTACAGTTATCTCAACTCTTTGCAAATATTGGTTCCGATTGTCAAGGTGTTAATATGATGTATTATAAAAAAAATCTAGCACCTGTAAAACAAGCTTTAAGTTATCACGGGGCTAGTAGCTATTTATTAAAAAAATATATGATTTTCTACTACATTACAAAACCTCTGGGAGAATTGTAAAAATCAAAACTCTCTGCTGCTTTATTTTAAACTTTCTGTAAGTAAAAAAAATCTTATCATCAGCTAAATAAAACGACTGCATTGAATAATCGCGTGCGTATATATCTAGGACATCTCTTTAATTATAAAAATGATTACATGTTTGATTGGCATTTTGCAGTAGGTATTTGCGCGTTTGTTTGAGCGCAATGACCGGAACTCATGATTATGTAGGTAAAAG
This sequence comes from Chloroclystis v-ata, assembly GCA_963691955.1. NCBI lineage: Eukaryota > Metazoa > Arthropoda > Insecta > Lepidoptera > Geometridae > Chloroclystis > Chloroclystis v-ata. The sequence continues at coordinate 14,092,533 of OY829902.1, read as the reverse complement.
GTACAGTATAGACATTACCTTTTACTAAGACTTAAGATAAAAGGCGTATTCAGACCTAATGGTAATTTACACTTAACTGACACTACGTAGGCTTAGGTTATAACTGCAACCATGTTTGCTATAAAACATGTTACATTACGCCTCGCAAACTCATTCGGTAAACAGCTTTTTATGCACCAAGATTCTTATCCAAAACGTTTTGGGTTAAAGTGGAAAGATTTTGGGGTTGAGTGACATAATCCTCAAAGCTCTCCTATTAGGGCTACAGATCTCAGCATAAACATACGAATGCTTAGACACAGGGATTTATCTCTTGACGAGAGATTTATTCACCACGCTCTGGCTAAGTACAGAGAGATGAAAGTCACAATTGTCCTCCAAACTATTCAACGTGGATACTTATCATAAATGCTACTTACAATAAGCGCCCTATGCCTATTTTTTCGAAAATTATCATTTTTCAACATATTATAGAACCAGTCCCTTACATCATTCTATTATATAACATCTCCATTTCCTCGTACTTTGTGCCATCGACCGTTGAATGATATATCTACCTACGTACGAACGATTAAATATGTTACTTGTCGCAAAGTTACATCAACGAGATTTTGAAACCTATAATTTGAATATGATTTCTATTTTAAGGTTCTATTTTTGAGGTTGTTGTGACATTATTACTTTTGTGTGAATAATTACTAAAATTTGTGCTGTAATTATTGCCTACTTGATACAAGTTGAAAACGATGCTAAAAAGGAAAATATTGCTGGACAATTCACACTTCAACATCTACCCCCTTGGTAAGCTCGAAGCTTGTGTTACGGGTGCTAGATTTCGGATATACTTAAGAGGCCTTTTACCGAAAATCGCGAAATTGTTCGGTTTTCTCGTCCTAATTCTATGGTTTACGTTAGTTGTTTGATATTACAATTACATCTTTATAATAGTTCGTTTTCTCCTCTACAAAAGTAGTAAGAAACATTTTAGATAAATTGTTTATATATTGAGTAATAATCATTCTCCGGATACATGTTTCGTAAAAAACGCTCGAAGACCTGTTTTCTTAGCTCTAATTTGTAGATTCTAATGAATATGGGCGATCAAACTAATTTTTATTATGTTACGTATATCCTATTCTTCATTTAGAGTAGAGTACATTTTCGTTAAATGCTTTTATTCTAAAGATATACCGAATTTAATATCGACCGAAAATGCTTCGAAACAAACCTCAATAACTCCGAAGTTCTAAATCAATGGGACGTCATATTTATATCAAAATATTTATCAACATTTGCTTAAACTATGATATTAATTTTAATTTGTAGAACGGTTTTGGTATTTTTTTATGAATAAAATAAAACTACCATAATTTAGTAGTTTTTTCATTCCGCCGGCTTTTTCCATTTAGTACCGCGCGAGCGCTTGTCGAGGTCGGACCTATGTCGGTTGTTCTTGAATAAAATATAGAAATATTTCGTAAAATGTCAGTGTGTGGGACTGTCAATTGCTGTAAAAACGCTGTTAGTGTGCGTGTATGTGTTATTGCGATACTACGACCGACATAAGTTGATCCGTTGATAACGATCAATTGTTATTTTTATTGATAACGATCAATTATTGTTGTTGCTGGCCTAAGAATTGTACCACTTGTTGCTGGCCTAAGAATTGTACCACATCATTGTCATCTTGTTTAACCTTATTTATTTGGAGGTTATGCTGTAGGATGTGGATTGCATATCTAAATGTATCTATCCTAATTAAAAAACAACAAGGCAACTTTTTTTGGTGAAACCGTACAACGACTAAATGTAATTATGCCTATGATTTTTTTAGATTATGACTAACTTGCCGACCCGCCGACAGCTGCGCTTGCGTTTTTACGTTATTTACTAGTTTATGTTTTATAGACTTTTTCGATCATTTTACTATCCAATACTGAAATCATATTTTAAATCGGACCCGCGGTTCCTGAGTAGCACGTTCAAACAAATAAACAAGCAATCTCCTCAGCTTGATAATTGTAGTATAGATTTCCATAATATTTATTACAAAGAAAATATTCCGTAATTTTTTGTTCTTATTTTTACCGAGTATCCAATATGTAAACAAAAAATAATGTACCTTTCTAATAAATATATTATTTATTGTAAACATTAAATATGTACCTTTCTAATAAATACAGGGCGTCCCAAAGTTATGGGCCATGGAGGGGAAGTACCTTAAATATCGTAGATAGTGAATTTTGCTCAAACAAGACTTCATTTTATTTTTAAAAGTTAGTAATTCTGCATTCATGGATTTTCTAAAAATTACTTGCTTTGTCTGGGAATCGAACCGACTTACATGTAGAAAAAAAAAACTCGATTTATATGATACCAATCGAAAGAAAAGCTAAAAAATAATAACTCTGCTTAAGTAACATAGTATTTTAAAAGAAAGGAACAACGTGAAATTAATTATTTTAATCAAATAAAAAACATGAAACATTATTTTTTGTAACAAAACAAGCAACTTAAATATATATAGTAATATAATTTATTTGTTTTGTTATAATTAGAATTTGTATTTAGTCCGTTCAATTTAGACTTTTGAACTTACATAAAGTCCCAACATTCGACAAAAAAAAACATTTAATTACAAACCTACACACCAAATTTCAGAAGAATCGGTTTAATAATGAGCCCATAAGATGAGATGAATGAGGACATTTAACTTCATACAAATACAAATACAAAAAGTTTATTTCGTTAACGGAATTTTTACACGTAACTTAAGTGGCCGAAATATTTTTTTAAGTAAATATGATTACTTGTGTTAAAAGATTTCGCTCTTCCATTTGACTTAACTTAAAATAAACAACTTACTATTCATTAATTCAACAAAAATAGTTTTAGATATATGAAATAATAATTCTTTAGGGTAGTTATGAAATTATTTGCTAGCCAAAGTACATTACAACTTGTTTAAGAAAAAATATTAGGGTAACTTCAATAAGACTATTTTCAGTTTTATTCTTATATAGATAATTATTAATCATGAATGTTTTAATTTAAAATTATGTTCTTAATTGATTTCAAATTATCAATCAGATTTAAAATAAATATTGATATTATTAAGATAAAACATAATTGATTCAAATATTGAAATAAAAATATCCGCCATTTTGAATTTAGGAAAATATATTAAACACCTATCAATTAAATAAAAACATTAATATAATAATTATTTCAGAATGAAACTGAAAAAAATCCACTCAATAAAATGGAATTTATTCGATGCCATTTTCTACAGATCTAAAATAATTATTAGTATATTTGTATGTTTTAGATCGACGAAGTATCAAGATCATTTAGTATTTTTCATAGAATTCGCGTGACGCGCCGGTCACGTGGTGCATAAAATATCCAATTTCGCAAAACTTCAAAAACTTAACAGGGCTCTTAATATAGTACACAAACATTAATGGATATTTTTATTATACATTATTATAACGCCCAAACAAATATTTTTGTAGGGAATCGAACCCGCAACCTCTTGCGTCGCAGGCGGACCTTCGCCCGCTACGCCACAGAGATTCTTACCTTAAGAGATTTCTCTGCCTTCACGTAAAATGAGTAGGAACTGGGGTTTATAGGACCTGGGACTGACCTGAAACAAAAATATTGGATTTTTAATACACTGTCTTAAAAAACATTACCCTAAATATACTCAAGGACGAAAACGAAGACCCTTTTCTCTAACTGTTTTGTCGTTTGTTTCTACTGCGGTAGGTACCTACTATTCTTAGGTTCTCTTAGAGATCTCGAGGTCTCCTAGGATTCTACCAGGTTACCGGCCAATTGAAATACGTATATCAACTAGAAACTTTATTTACGTATTTCAATTGAAAGTTTAATAAACATTTCAATCAAGCGAAATTAACTTAACAAGTCTTTGTAAGCATGGACGCTTCTTTAAATTGTAGCAACCTACTTTCTACAAGCCAACTCTAAAATACCCGTAATGTTAAATTTAATATTTCTGACACACTAACAATAAAAGCTGGCGTCAATTCTTGTCTTGCCCGCGTTATTATATTTTCCCGTTGTAAAAAGTGGCCTATATACTATATTTCTCCTGGTCCTAAGCTCAAACGTTCTTGAGTTATAAATAGTGTAACTATCAAGACTTTCTTTATACTCAGACAGACATACTCGTATATTATCTGTGTAGGTATATTATACAGCCAGAGACTGAACAAATTTGCAGTTTGCAGTTCGATAATATTTTTGTCCCGAGGCGGGAATCGATCGATTGATTTTGATTTTGTTCGTAAAATCACAAAGTTTAACTTAGATTAGACACTTAAATTACACACTTAATACTAAAACTATAATGAAAACTAATATTTAAATGTTTCGGCATTCATGCTACTTTATATGTAGTCGGTCAATTTAGTAGGAAGAAGCAGTCAATTAGGTAATATCGGTGTAACAAATCTACGATGTTATGGTGGTTATGGAGTAACTATAAGTTTATGACCAGATAAATAGACTAGAATGACTTGATATGTAGAACAGGGACGTTAACTTTGCTCCATAAACAACAAGAATTATATCACTTTCATGATAGACTAGTGTCATTTTACCACATAACAGTGAGACAATCGTTACGTACAGATTTTTTGATCCATGTCCATAAGACTGTACGTATTCAACACGTTTTGAAATTCCAGTTTCCACCTTGTATAATTTCCCCAATAGATAACTATCGAAATTTATATTATACTAGCTTTCCGCCCTGCGGCTTCGCCCGCGTTTTACACTTTCCCGCAATTTTCTTTGCTATACCTATTATAGCCTATGTTACTCGGGGATAATGTAGCTTTCCAAAGGTGAAAGAATTTTTGAAATCGGTCCAGTAGTTTCGGAGCCTATTCATTACAAACAAACAAATCTTTCCTCTTTATAATATTAGTATAGATTATATAGTATAGATTATATAGTATAGAAGTATAGATATAGATATGTACAAGAAATTGATGGTAAAATTCTAGGAAATGAAAAACACACTACACATATTGCCAGTAGTAAAAAAGTACTAGTAGTAAAACAGTTATCATTCTTTTATTCGCTTTAATGGGTCTAAGCAAGCACAAATTGCTTTTTTCCAGCATGATTTATTATATTTTTATCGCTCTAAATAAAAAAAGACATAATGAAGCCCTCTCATTTGAAATTTCAAAGAAAACTATGAAAAACTCTGAGGTGCCGATAGCAGGAAGAAGCTATGAATCATGCTTAGATCAAAACAACCGATCGCTTTGTTAGTTCTTTGGACGCAACTGACTCTCATGGGAATTTTGCATGAATATTAATGAAATGCACATTTGCACAATTGTACAATCGGTCATTAATTATAGAGGTGCTCCTATCATCTACAACATTAATGATGTTCAATTTTTTATCGGAATGGTTCTTCGACATGGTTTGAAGTTGGATAGAAAATGAAGAGAACAACTCAATAATTAATTTTCTGATTTTGAATGGAACAAAAGTTTGAGGAATTTTGAGTGGAACAAAAGTTATGTTAAATCACTTTAATAAATAGTATCATTTTATTTCCTTTTGAACGTACAAGTGATAAGAAGGCATCTCAAAGATACCTACTAATTATTATTTTATCAGTGATGAACAACGGCTGTATAAATACTGTAAAATACCTTTTCCCGGAAAATACTTATTACGCGGCCATCCCCACGGCCAATAGCTTATGATATAAAAATACGATTAAAACATGTTTTAAATTTCTTTTTAATTTGTATTTAATTATTTTATTGCTGGACAACACAGCCACATCTTGTCCATTATTATAACATCTCTACGAATACGCAGTGTTTCATCGATAATTATCATGTCAATAAATCGCAAGACACTCCCGATGCGTTGCGTGTTCAGATTGATAAGTCGGCCGCAACGATTATGAATGTGGATTAAAAAGTGGTAGGTAGGTACTGGTAAAGTTAAAAAGACGAGTAAAACTAGTTCCATTTTATTGAATGTTTGCTGACAATTCACACAGCAACATTATAATCTAGTCTAGCCCATCGAACTCATTAGAACATCCTTACGATTACGTAGCGTTTCATCGATAATTAGCATGTCAATAAGACGCAAGACGTTCCCGATGCGTTGCGTGTTTAGATTGATAAGTCGGTTGAACTATTGTGAATGTGGATGAAATATTGGTAATGTGTATCATGCAATACAGTCCGGGTTGAGAAATTACTTACTAGTAGAATAGTACTTACCTAGAAGTAACATAGAGGAATAGTATCCTAATAATTAAACACTGTCTTAACTTGAACTAGACTTGCTCAAAGCGGCAAAAAAACCTATCCGCCATAAATTTCAGGATGCTATTGTGGCTGTCTCAGATAAGGGCTTCAAAGTCATCTTTAGGAGCTATCGTTTATGAGTTCAGTGACATTCATAAATACGTATACCTACCTATCATAAGTCTTAAATATGTAATTACAGTGTTATTGTTTAAAAACATTGACGACCTTGTCCTTTCGCTGTTGGAAGCGTCCGTTGCGGTAAGTGCGTGTCGGATCGGCTTCCCATGAATCGGCGTTTCGTCAGTGATGTAGTGTGACCGTGAACGCTTCGGACTCTATTGACTTGTATGAAACACTCACGGACCTTTCAAATGGCGACAAGTGAATTGAAAAACGTTTGGCATGATGTATTATCCTATTCATTTTGTACAACGGGAATTACTCACGTATTTACATAGGAGTTAAACAACTCTCGACGTTTCGACCACAACAAGAGCAGTCTTTATCAGGAGGAGTGAGCGTCCCGCCGTGCCCCGTCTCCTCTCAGGTCGCGCGCGCGGTTCTCACTGAACTCGGTCGAAACGTCGAGAGTTGTTTAACTCCTATGTAAATACGTGAGTAATTCCCGTTGTACAAAATGAATAGTATAACTCACGAAAATTTTGAAAGTGAAATGTATTATCCTGTTCATAATGCCTGGAAGGCCGCCCGTTATTACTTTGTGGTGTACAATTAAGTGTTTTTTTTAATGTTACAATCCTTTCAACCCTAATTATGTACATATGTGGCTAGTGCTACATATAGGTGTTAATATCAATAACCTTCCTCCATAAATGTAGGTACTATCCAACACTTAGGTAAATGGTATAGAAAAAAGCTCTAATTTGGCATAACTTTTAGACAACTACATACCTACTAAATTTTTGCATTTTGTTATTTTACCAAAACTAAAGGTTAAGAAACTTTTAAAATCAGTGTAACTGTGAAATAACTGCCCATAGATATACATTGAATAGGACGGAAACTGGACTGACAAATATTCTAAAGTTAATTTATGGCTAGGTGTGGACGTCACAGTTCACTGACGCCATTCATCATTGTCCATCTTCCAAATGAGCGCCATCGATTGAACTAACAAACTACGAAATAACCAAGTATTTTTTACAGTTCAATTTTATTCAAGGTTTTGTTGAAAAAGATAATATCAAGTTATCAACCTATATTATGACTCTTACGGGCTACGGGTCTCCAAATTAACCCATTATTAAGGGTGCGTGGGGCCGTGTTGCCTAAGTGGAAACACACTTGACTTTCATTCCGAAGGTCGTGGGTTTAAACCTAAGTTATATATCAAAATATTTTTTACACAATTTTTTTTATTTCTTACGTACTATAATGTTTTGCAAAATAAGGCCTAATGTTAAAAACTAACAAATCAATATATTTTATATTACTTCGCGGTCATAAGCATCATGACACTACTTTAACTGGTGGTTATATTTACTGTTCAAAGTGAACTTTAGTGGGCGGTTATAAGGACTACCGGTGTTTGAGGTTATCTAAATGTCAATGATGCCCATTTGGAATCATTATGTCATAATCTGTGGTCACACCTCGTTTAAACTTCTACAGTAATTTTGGTTTTGGGTAAATATTTCGTTATTATTTCGTAGTATTTTCTTCAAGTTAACTTGAAGAATATACTTATTTGGCTCAAAAAGTGTCAAAAAATTATAACGATAAACAAACAAAAATTATAAAATCATATAGGTATAAGATTTTAAGATTTGTCATTTATTTCCATAAAATCCTAAAGATCACATAAACAAGATATATACATATGGCCCTGTCATACATTTAAACAGTACCTAGTGTTTTTATCTTAACATGTCAGTACCTACCTACGTTTTCATTTTTAAAAACTGAAACTGAAAAATTATAGTACCAGCTTACTATTTCTTCTTGTGGATGTCATCAAAGCGACTATGATATTTATATACCTGCCAGAAGACGAATTAATCTCGATAAGATTGTAAGCCGTTGTCTTCCAGAAATCTCTTCAAAACAAATTAGTGGACATGGCACAAACCACTTGCCACAAATTGAATTCTTATACCACATTATGACCAAACTAGTTCTGCAAATATTAATTTATTCTCAGCGGTATTTGACCTTACGCTGGCATTTGAGATTTGCGTTAGGAATTCTGTTGTAGTGCCTTACTTGTAAACTGTCTGAGAATTGGTCCAGCTCTTAGTACCTGGTACTGTGATAGTCTATTTGATATTAAAGGAGGTACGGAATTAACAGGGTCAGTAAACAATCGTTAAATTCGCCAGCAGGTCAACATAAAATGCTTAAAAATACTTTTTTCTAGATTTGCAAACAAGGGAGGTAGAGATCGCACAATTTTCTTATTGAGCTTAGACATTGAGGGTTTTCAACGATTCTTATCAGAAAACAACTCATGACATAACAAGTAACTATTTTCTCTGGTAAAAACCATAATAGACAAACATTTAGCTACAAATCACCAAAGCCATATTTAGTCATGTGTTTAACACCAAAAACGTAGAGTAAGCGTTTCATGGTAATACCTTAATCAAACACGATTGCGCACGAGTTCAGCAAACAGCGAATATACAGACATGTCACGCCTTTTGAAATGTTGATGTAAGCTTCGATTCCAAAAAATGAAATGAATACAATTAGTTTGAAAGGTTTCATATATTTTTGAAAATATTAGGCAGAATATTAATTGGTAAGAAATAAGTAATTTCTCCGGCAAAACCGCAAAAATAAACAAGCTTCAACGTATTATACCTACGTCAAAAATAAGTACCCAGCTTATTCTGTGGATATTTTTTCCAAATGGCATAAAACAAAATTCGCATTCTAATCAATTTTTAATGAACAAAATGATAAACTTAGAACTAGTTCACTAATTACACATTGTGGTTATCGTCTCAGTAATTCACTTTCCAACGGTATTGCAAGAGCCTAATGACGAAAAACTAGATTTTACTTCACGGTCGTGCTAAACTGCATTTTGCTAGATAGCTCGGCCTTCATAACTATTGTGTTTATAAAAACTTACTGCATTTTCCACGGTGAATATTTCTCTTGGGATGTAGAAAGCAAACACAGTTGTTGAATGAATAAACACTTGCAGAATAAGCAACCTATTGGATTAAAAACAAAGTACGGATAAGATAGATGCCACGGAGTAACCCACACTTTCAATAATTTTGTAGGGCGTTTTTGGTTAATTTGACCTAAAAAGTTAAATAAATCTATGCAATTAGGTTTGTTGTTATAAGGTTCCAGCAACAAGATGGACAGATAATCTAATAAATAAATAAATATTGCTGGACAATTCACACAACGACATCTAGCCCCGTGGTAAGCTCTAAGCTTAATAAAAGCTATCACGGTGGATGCGAGCTGCATCCGACCGTAACACCTGGAAATCATTAAGGGAAGACCTATGTCCAGCAGTGGACGTCCGATGGTGATGATGATGAAGGCAAATAGCACCTCCTTCTGTCGTAATTCACTGAAACCTTGGTTCAGTCAGTCACGTAAAAACGTCAATATGTCCTTATTGCATTAGAACAATGCAAAGTCGCACTGATGATTTTCCTTACCGATGTTTTTCTGATAGATATTGCCTGGGCTTTGCAAGTAATTGATAAGTGATTATTACTAACTAGTGACCCACTGTGGCTTCGCCTTGGGTATTTTAAAGATTAAAGCAATATAGGGACTGACAAACAACGACAGCATATTTGTTTTTGAAGTAATGCTTCCAAAACGATAGCATCTAACTAAAGACCTCTAGTATCTGGGTACAAATATTAATTGTTTGTGTTAGCTGTAAGATTTTCCTCAAATGTCTAAAATAAAATAAATAAATCAAGTTCTAAACTGGATCTAATTTAAGTGAAATTTTATTTAAAATACGTAAAAAGAAATAAAAAAAATTAAATCATAAATTAATAACAATGGAACCCAGTGTTTTATGTAGTTAGTGAAAAAACAGGTTCTAAAGTTATGTTATAGTAGGTATTCGGGATTGTATGCACTTAGTAAGTATTATTCGACGGTGAGGTACACACGTTACCGCTACATGAAAGAAAGTGAAACACACATTCACTTAGTAAGTAGGTGATAAAAATCTTTATAATTTAATTTAATCTTTAAATTGCACAGCCAACATGCTTTTAGTTAAATTAACCGTAAATCGTTAACAAAAGTGCAGTGTAACTACGTGAGCTAAAATAGGTTTTTGGAGTAGGTTTGATGTGACCGTTTCAAAAAGTAATAAGTCATCATCATCATTTAAGACATCGGACGTCCACTGCTGGGCATTTCCAGTAAATTCGAACTTATCATCCGTCCATCTTGTTGGGGGACGTCCGACGCGTCATTTTCTGATCCGTGGCCTCCGTTCGAGAACTTTTCAGCCCCATCGGCCATTCTTTATGTACTGCCCATTGCCATTTCTTCCTGCCATATTCGTACTTACCTACAAATAAACTCAAATATTTTATTAGTACCGATAGATTTACTACGAGTAGTTTCTACTAAGTGATTGCTTGTTTGCGAACACTGTGTATAGATTGATCTTTGACCCCGCTTGGGCAAGTTGTATTGCATAACATCAATCAAGAAGGAATTATAGTATTGTTTACTAATTTTAGTAATCAAATAACTCGGTTTAAAGCTTTTGTGCCACGGGAACGCGTTTATGTCTTTTGTATAGCGAAGCTGAAAGAGTTCAGGCAACAATCTGCCCCCTGCCTTTGCCCAACAGTGGGAAAGTAAAGGCCAAACTTAACTCTGTCCAGCAATCTCTGTCTAGAGCAGTTTGCCATTTATCTTCCCAGATATATTATTTAGTTTAAATCTGAGAAATGTAAATAATCTGCTTCCGAAACGTTTAGGCAACTTAGCCACTTGTACACAATTGGCTAATCTATTTACTTATTCAAATTATTGTTTATCTCTACTTGAGTACGTTTCGAAATCCAGTAGGACAAATTGTTAATGCAATCGCAAGAAGACACATTGCGTCTTTATGTGAATGACATTTACCTAATTGTAGGTGTTACAGAATCTACTTAGACAGGTGATCATTAAAACTGTATTAACATGTCAAATTTGGAAAGAAAATCCCCATATACTACTTTTTAGCATATTAGCATATTAGTTATTAGCAGAATATAGTTATTTTAAAAAACCTTTAGTTCAGCCATAGTAAGCCTAAAATTAGACTCAATTGTATTCTCTCATGGGTTAAAAAGTTATTTTCCTGTTTACGTGAATTTTTGTTTAGGCTTTGCCAGGACGAACCGCCAAGACGCTTTGTATGTTAAGTACAAGCTATTTACTAATAAATATAAGGGGAAGCGCATCTGGACAGCAATAACTATTACATAAGGTTAACCTCTGACTTGTAGTTACTTTCAAAAGACCTTTGGTACATTACCAATTTTACTTAAGTCTCTTGCGATAATCTTATTCTTAATTTGACCTTAAACTGAAATGTTCAATTAATGTAAACGCCAAAACAGCACTTTCCATGCATTTATTTAAATTATTAATAACGACACGTAAGCCTTTTCATAACTTAAACAAATATATTTATTTTAGGCGAGTCCATTTCCCATTTATGTATTTATAAATATTTCTGGACAATTCACAAAGCAACATCTAGCTCCGTGGTAAGCTCGAAGATTGCGTAACGGTTGTTAGATTTCTGATATTCTTTATTAATAATATCCTTTTTTTAACATTCTTTTTCTTTTCAAGATACCAAGGAGATTTATGACCTAATAAAATAATAGTTAAGGTGAGTTACATAAAATGTCAGTTAATAATGATGATTTTTCTTTTGCGAATTATCTCGAAAATGAATCAACACTACCTTGAACTTTTGTATTTGTATTATAGTAAACAAGTGATTAAAATCTATTTACTGTGCAAAGGCAAGTAAACATCAACATGTAGGTACTCGGAATGTTCTATGGTCATTGGCCTCTAATAAGGATAGGTAACAGCGCAGGTAAAGCAGGTAAATTTGTTATTAAGAAAAACAAGTCGCTCTATAAAATAGGTACCTGCTCATTAAGAATTTAACTACATCAGTCCCTATAAATATATAGATAAGATAAAATATTAGATAATTAATATTGTTATTATAATATTATTATTTATTTAAGAAATAGATAGGTATTATAAAAATTGCCATGATTCATTATTTTGAAACGAGTGGTGCCAATTAAGTACAAACCAACAGGATCTACTTAGTTTGTGTTTTAATGATGTACAAAAAGATATCCTTATATTAATTTTAATGACAACAGAAACCTTAAAATAATAATACAATTTCTAGTTTTATTTTGCAATTATCGACTTGGCGAACAGTTTTTTTATAGAATAACATGCCGGTACTCGGTTTTGCCTTACGGTGTTATAAAGGTAGCATATTTTGTTATTCTTTGATAACTCCTATACCATCTTTCTTAAGTAAAATATTTCATAAGTATGTAAAATAAACGTTTTCTATTCTATGCCATGATGATTGAAACTGTTTACCTATATTAATCAAACCATTGATTTTTTTAAACCTACCAAACTACACTACTGTACCTACTGTATTTTATATAAAAAAGAACTTTGGTAGGTTTGTAGGTAATTTTGAAAAGACCACATACAGATAATTAGTTAAATAAGAATAAGCGTAATTTAATGTAGTTAGGTACCCATGATATCACGGGGTTATACATGTTCTTAAGCAACACATCAGTCGCATATCGCCTTCTTATCGTAACAAAAAGGATTACCTAAATAGGCTTACATTGTATTCGATAATTCGATATTTTAGTTACCTTTTTATTTAACCTTATTACCTGGAACCTTTTAAGCGAGGCTCGGATGGGTAAAATGTACTAAATGCGTCGCGTCGCGTGTTTATTCGCAAGACTCACCTTGACATTTACCTACGTGAAGATCCTCTTTTAATTCGTTGTTTTCGTATTGCACTGGACTTACATACATCCAATACGAACATGCAGTTCATTACTTACAGTAATTCAAAGTGATAAAATAATCAGAGTACGGGGCAATAACTTTATAAATATCTTATAAATAAGCCCATAATGTTTTTCTTCTAAGTTTAAACGGTTGAGTAAACCAGACATTTGATTTGAATAAATTATGGCCATTTATTCAATGATTTTATGTTAATGGGTAGATCTTCGTACATCTTCGTATCGTGTTATGAACTCTGTTTTTGTGAGATGCCTTTATACAGAATTTATTGCTTGACCATTAAGTATTGATGGCGAGGAGCTACGTTTTATGAAATTCGCGAAACACGTCGTGATTTTGTCCGTTAAATTTTAAATTATAATACCTAGTCATAAACAACACACAGGGCGGATATAGCTCCGTCGAAATTACTAATTGTAGACACTTGGAACTTTCATGGTCATTTTCAGTTTACGACTAATATTGCTTATGGTCTTAATTCTTCGATTAATCAGTCCTCATCCATCCTTGTGTAATTAATTATAGACACTATCGTATATAATATGAAGAAAGCTATATTTTCACACATAAAGAAGGACAGGCAAGGTGTAGGAAAAAGGATATTGGGAACTTCAACAGCAAAATACCAAGTAGCCCGGTATAGACATTCAAGAAAATAGACATTCAAGTTTACATCATTCGCACCTCGCTGAAAATTAGCGAACCCTATTTTTTTATTACTTTGAACCTGTCAATTTTAAAATTAAAAGAACTACGTAATCGTACTTCCGTTATATTTTAAATGTATTTGAATTCTGTAGTCTAGACGCTAGACTTAAGGTAAGCTGTTCACAAATATTTATCATATTCTAGAGGCCAACAACATTATAATAAGACCCACGTGTAGTTATATAATTTGATTCAGTTTGAAGCCGATTTTAAGAAATAAAATTGTGTGTTTTTTTTTATTGACGTGATTGTGGATCATTATAAAAATTAGGTAGGTACATTAAGATCCTTCATTAGACAGCCGCGCCCATTTTAAATGTTTTAATTTGTAACTTTTAAATTATCATGATTTTTAACGAGTAACAGGTGCCTTAATTTGAATGTTTATTAACTTAAAACCTTACATTTACCTACTTAGTAGGTGCTGTTTACCTTCTTCATGCGCAATTTCTTGCGACTCTAGACATGATTTAAATCCATTTTATAACAATGCGAATTACTAACGAATTTACAAAGGAGTTAATACACTCTCGACGTGTCGCCCACAACAAGAGCACACAAGAGCAGTCTTTCTTAGGAGGAGTGAGCGTTCCGCCGTGCTCCGCCTCCTATTTTCTCGCGCGTGCGGTTCTTACATATTATATCCTTCACCTTCAGGATTTATGCTTTCACACCTTGGATCCTTGGATACGCATACTTTGGGAAACCTAGCTACTACCTAACAAAACCGGTAGGATATTGGATAATATATTGAAACGAAATCATAGGCATTAGCAAAGTTCAACAGCGGTCCTCAGGTCATCACTTTCACAGTCTCTTCGATGAGCGTTCGCAACGAACAGACTCGGTACGTTTACAGAAATATGTAAGTATAATAATATTATTACAGTAAAACTCGAAGTGTGGTAAATCCTTAGATTTTGACGCTTACAGAAATATGTATAGATAATAATATTATTACAGTAAAACTCGAAGTGCGGTAAATCCTTAGATTTTGGTAAATCTAACCTTTAACGGTAAAAGCTTAAAAACCACCCACTATTCAATAAAATATATTCCCTAAATAGTCCCTATGGTGTTGCACATACCATTAGGTTAGGCTCATAAGGCTGAATTTTCTTTTATTTTATTTAGTATGTAAGCATGACATTTTATATTTTTCATTGACCTGTCTAAGATTTGTGTAATACAAACAATGGAAATAAATGATTATGACTATGACTATGACTAAATCCTTAGGTCGTAATTGTAGGAAAAAACAATGCTTAGGTACCGAGGTACTTATTATGAATAGGATAGCCAGGAGGTAAGACATAATGGAAATGGATGTCCTACCTCCGTTATACATTTCTTCAGGCCGTATTACCAAACCCACAGTAAGAGATCCCCATCTCTTACGTCGGTATTCTGTTTTCCTTCCACTTATAAAAGTTACGATACGATAAAGTGTTGATGAAAAAGGATGATTCCCACAAAAGGCATTGTAGAATATCCTTGCAGCATCTAAGATGTGACGGATGGTAGACCGGCCGGTTTCACAGGTCACCACTTTCTCAGCACATCCGCCAACGTAATATCGCGTTTATTGACTAGAGGTGCTAGAGATCTGTTTTCTATAATTTGCATAATACCGGTATGCAAACAAACATTTTGTCTATTTAATTTTAGAGTTTGGACTTTTGCCTAAAAGCAAAGTTAAGTTGTAAGCTCATTAGGTACCTATGCAATATTTTTTGTGGATCCAATCGAGTCCTCGGGATTGACCATAATTAGATCCTTTCCTCTCTTCCTGTCTCTTAGCAGAGGGAACGTAAAGTAGGGGTGCTTATGATTATGCTAAGAGTAGGTACCTAGTACCTACGCGCCGTTTTGCGCTTTGCAAAAGAATCTTGCATGTTTTTTCAGTCCGGTTAAATAAGAAAGGATTCATTTATGCTGTGAGATAATATTTTATTAGGTATGCCAAATTATATTTAATTACCTAGAGTTTTTCATCCGTCTTGGCGTGAATGTCCAGAATCAATCGAGTAGAGTCAATGTAGTAGGTATAGAATTTTTGTAAATTTCAAAAATCTAAATAAATCTAAACTTTTATGCTAAAAAAAAATTAACCAGAATTACCTACTTGAAATGATTTTAAATTCAGAATAAAAGACTGCATATTATTATAAAACTTTCAACCTTTTCTAAAATGTCGCCTCTTCAATGATTTTTATTCCATAGCTTAATATCAAACGACATTATCATTAGACTTCTCGTTTTGATGCTGCCCAAACCAGTTTAACATTAACATTGGAACTGTGACCAAATCCTTGTGTTCATTACTAATTTAAAACTTACTTGACCCTGTCAATGAGATAAACCTTTATCAGAATTGGTTGCAAAGGCTTAGTGTTCAAAATAATCGACTGCAGCGTGCCTTATTGAATTTGTAATTATAATCAATCTAGGTAAACCGCTTGCTTGGGATTTAAACACTGTAAATTATTGCTTTAAGACTTAAAACAGTAAACTTATACAGGGTACCTAGGCCCAACCATATCTAAGAATTTGCAAATCAAAACTAAAATAATAATAAATAAAAAATAGTTTTCCCAATGAAAATAAAAATTGCCAAGGTAGATAATTTTAAAATTTCCCTTTAAGAGAAATATTTGCGATAAAATACACCTCAGATACTTTTATACTAGACTAGAGAGACCATGATACGGGAGAAGAAATGCATAAATAAATGAGCTCTCCCTACATTTCTTCTACAGTTTGATAGGTTGGTAGTCAATTATTTCCTACTCGTTGTACCTATAAATAAATAAAATATAAATTTACCTAAATTCATCAAAAATCAGATCTACTTAGGTATGTTCAAAGAAACGAAAAATCATCCATCATTAGGTTAAGTCGGTTCCAATTAGTCCTAAAATAATTTTCCTCAAATTTTCCTTTCCAATAGGTAGGTACCTACCTCAGCTAGTCAAAATATAAAAAAACGTTCAAAATATCAAAGAAAAACACATAGTAGATTAGGTATATACCTACTTAAAGAGGTAGGTAAATAAAACCTTTATTTAACTACACTTCTAGATTTATTTATTATTTATTTATTGAGCTTCCCTCCGAAATTACACAGAATGTAACACAGTAAATCTTATAATAAGGTAAATTCCTAATTAAGGATTGATGTTTCCACCATCCCCCGTACTAAACCTTAACTTACAAACTTACCTTAGAAAAGTTCCAGTATCCAAAGGAAGACACACACACTAGACACTGCGATTTATATAACGTACACAAACTTGCGCGTGCTAGCGGCGCCGCGTTCGCGTTTGAACTAACAGGTGCCGGTGGCAAGTGAGAGGCTGGTGTAACCACTCGAAGGGATCGGTGAAATCTTCTTCCTAGCCGGAAAATGTACTTGTGTATGTATTTTTCATCGCTACTGGAAGGTAGGTCAGTGGTGTTTTAGGTTACGTACCTTAAAAAGTTGTTTTGCAAATATGGTCTTTTTATTGTTTCTGCTGGTTTTTTCAACGTAATTGTTTATTTACGAGTAGGAGAATAATAGGCAATGTTGTAAAGGGTTCTATGAACATAAATGATGCAATATTGCCTAGGTCTAGGGTTGTCACAAAGATTAACCGACTTAAAAAAGTGAGGAGATTCTCAATTCATCATTGACTTTTTGTTTTAAAATGTAATGTATTTTAATATGGGGTTAATCTTTTCATAAAGACCAGTTGAATAAAACAGGTTGATCTAGATTCCAAATTGATTATGCTTACTATTTTGATACTAAAGTGATTTACTAAAAATACTAAAATGTATGTTTACGCATTTATAAATGTCTAGATATTTAATACTTAATACTATAATTCCGTGCAAAGTTGTAGCATTTTACGGTACTCGGACAGGGCCGGATCGTGAATTTGTGGGGCCCTGGGCTGAAACTTGGGGCATATCTTAGTACTTAATTTGAGTTTAAAAAAATCCACGCATATAAAAATAAGTCGGGTTTTCCTTCCTGACGCTTTAACTCCAGAACGCACAAACCGATTTCCACGATTTTGCATTCGTTGGAAAGCTCTCGGGGTCCTTGAGGTTTATAGCAAAGAAAATTGCGGGAAAGTGTAAAACGCAGGCGAAGCCGCAGGGCGGAAAACTAGTTTTTTATAAATATACTTAATTATTTATTTTTTTTGTCTCGAGTTTCGCCATTTTCATGTATAAATTTCATGCCTTTTTCCGAAAATCAACTTTCTCCACCTAACTTTCACTGAAACTTTTTGAAATGTTCATGATGTTATCATAACTCTTTCTTTAACGCTTTGACAGCATCATAGTGGTAAGACCATCTGGTCTGGCTTAAACTTTTTAACGTGAATTTTAATTTTATTTCACAATTCAACAGTCCCACCTATGGGTCGAAGCAGAAAAGAAAACTAAATATACACTTGTGGTCATACAATTAAGAACGATTTGAATTTATAGAACAATTTTATTTTAATCTTCTCATACACCGAGATTTGTACCTTCTGAGAAACAACTTATTATGCTAAAAAATAGCCATACTAATGGAGCAGAGTGTCTTATAGAGTAAACAATAAAATTATTTACTATATTTCTCAAATTTTTATTTTACAGAAATGAGACACTCTAATAGTAATGAAGCTGGACATACAATTAAGAACGATTTATTTAACTGCTGGGAAATTGTAATATATGGCACTTACATTAAATCTCAATCACAATAATATGCAGTGCAGAAAATTTTAAAAGTAATTTAATACATTTTAAACTAAATTAAGAGTTTACAACATATCCACGGCCTTTAAACACTGCTTTACACCTGCGAGGCATAACCTATGAATTTTTGATATTTCGCAAGATAAATACAGTTCCATTCTTTTAAAAAAGCGTCGTACAGCTCTCCTGTGTTCCCACACTGTGTATTTGAATACTTTTTCTTTATTTTAAATTACAGATTCTCTATTGGCTCTTAGATTTAGATTGTTAGCTGGTCAGTCTTAGATAGAAAACCACGAAACCACACCCAAATTTTCGCATTTCCACCACCATGATTTAATGTAACTTTCGAGTACTTAGGGTTGAATGCTATATTCGGAAGACGTAGAACATATCGTTTTCTATCAGAACACACCCTAGTTATTTTCGTTTCGTTAGAAAAAAAGTTAATTTTGTCACTGTGGCAAAGTCCAGTTTTCATACTTTCTCTCAAGTGCAAGCTGATTTTGACTATAGCAAAGATTCAACATGAGTACCTTCATTGATATCCTTCCGTGCGATTTTTCTTTTACCACACGACTTGAAACAGTGCGTGTTGAGATAGCTGAAGGCTAGTTTCCACCAAAATATTCTTGTCTCAGCACATTGGACCCATTAAAGAGTTTTGTAGCCCATACGAATGATGTTTTGGTCATCTCGAGGAGTTGTTTTTCTCTGTATAGGTACATGTGGAACAGTCCGTAGAAGTACTTATGTGATACGAAGTAAAATGCTCAAAAGCATCGAAAACCATCGTTTTATAACATTACAGATGGTTGTCTATCTTTTTATAATACCAATTCTTCAGGCGAAGTTTTACTTTTGTGTCGGTGTCTACCCTGTGTTGATAGATCAATAGCTTTATTTTTTCTAACTAAGCAATGCCTTTTTATCTTTTACAGCACTAAATATTGCCAATATTATACAAACAGTTAAAATTTCAACCGTGTTTTCTGTTTAAATTATAAAAAAAGGAATTAACGATTAAGCGTTCTTAATTATATGACCAACCAGTAAATAGGAATACTATGTTTCGAAGTAGTGTAAAAAAATTGACAATTTATTTTTAGCTAATCATTGTATACCAATAAGCACAGTGATATTATAGAAACGTTTTACAATACCGAGATAAATAAAATAAATTACATGCAAATAGTTTTGCGTCTTAGTTTGAAAAAATCTTCCCAAAATATCAGCGTTCTTAATTATGTGACCACCAGTGTATATGTATGCAATTTTAATCAATATTTTCTTACGACGTTGTCACATGACATAACAATATCCTCCGTAAACCGACTTTACAGACAACTTTTTTTTATTTCAAATTATGGCCTACTTTTTAGCGGGATCTGGGGGCCCCTTGTAACCCCGGGGCCCTGGGCTGCAGCCCAATCAGCCCATAGGTAGATCCGGCCCTGTACTCGGACCAATTTGAATGACCTAGCTCGTTATGCATACGTGTGACAATATATTCAGTAGGTAGATAGGAAGGTACCTACACTTTACTTCCTACGGAAATAAAACACGTGACCTAATGTGGCTTTCCTTGGCGGTCTATACCTAGGAAGGTGGGTATTGGGTATGTTGTCTGTCCGGAGGCGTCTGGTTAACTTACTATAAACTAGTAATTATTATAATGTGCTGTGCTTAGTAATTATTTGTTATATGCTATAAAGTACACACAATTTTATAATAATAATATCGCTCACTTAGGTAGAATAGACTCAAAAAACTGAGACAAAAGCTATGTAGGTTGTTCTAATCGTAACTCCACATGATTAAATTGAAGCTACGAGACAATCTATTTTAATTAAACGTCATTCATTCTGATATTAGTAGGAACCTTATTTAATAATTTTGTGATTTATATGAAATATTTATTAGAAATGGAATAATTTACATGGAGGAGTTATAAATTATTAGGTACCTAAACATATTTAGATAAATAAATAAATACAGCTGGACAACATTCGGGGTTAGTTTCGTTTTCACCCAGTCCCGTACACCCCCGGTCCGTTTTCACCCGATTTGGTTTAGGTATAATAAATTCAATCAAAAGCATTTTTTGACGAAAAGTACTGGGAGGCACGTAAATGTGTTCGGCTTTTGTTATATTAAAATAATGGATGTAAGTTAATTATGATTATGTAAGGACAATATTATATTAATAGAGGACTTGAAATAAGTAACTAAATCATATTTAAAAGGATATTTATTTATTCGATTTTTGTTATAATAGGTAGTAGTGCTATATTGCAACAGTGTAGATAGGTAAGTACTGATTGTAAAATATGAGTCTAAGTAATTTTAAACAATAAACAGTCTAACTAAGTAATTTTAAACAATGTCAGATCTTGTCTTATTACACAATTAAATTTTAAAATACAGTGTTAACTAAACTCAAGTACTCTTTATAACAAAACTCAAGTGACTAAGCATTACATCACTTCAAAGAAAGAAGGAAGAATAATAACTCATGTAAATTGTATGTAACATAAAAATACGAAGATGATAACATGATAACAATTTTTACTAGAACACAATTCTGAAGCACTTTTGTCTTCGCAGGTACTTGCCGTAAAAGCGGAAAAAATATTGATATAAACTTAATTGTAATCGGGTGAAAACGGACCGGGGGTGTACGGGACTGGGTGAAAACGAAACTAACCCAACATTCGCCCCATGGCACAAAACATATAATTACTCCCATGGTAAGCTCAAAGCTCATGTTACAGGTGCTAGATTTTAAATTCCGAGCTGGGAATCGAACCCGCAACCTTGCAGACCTTCGCCCACTGCACCACAAAGGTCGTCCTCTAGTAGATTTGTTCTTAACGAAATTGTTAGCCATTAGATATTTACATGGGAAATATTACAGGCACATAAACAACCACCATAAAAGTTGTGATTTTATTTAAAAAAACTTACTTTTTTTTATTATAAAATTACATCTCTGATGATAATAAATTATTCTAAAATAAATAAAATATACTTATAGAGAACAATAGTTTATTAATAATAAAAAATCTATTTGTTATTAGTTTATAACCTGTTTTCCTTCAGGTTTCAAAATTTATTATTTCAGTTTACATGAGTTGAGTGAAATAACTTAACCATTTTGCTCTGTCACATTATAATTAAGCAACATATCAGTTGCAAGGTAGTTAATGCTTAATTATAATCTGAAACCTTCTTATAGTTAATCCATTTGTATATTGGTCTATGTTTACTTTTTACAATAATAAACCAAATACAATTGGTAGGTACAGAAAGACATTGCTTGGTCATCTGATATTTAAATTCTTAGGTGTAAATCTATTCCAGCTGAACACCACAAAACAAAAATTCACGTTGGTGAAGTGAAGCCTCACCAATTTAGCAAACTCTATAATTCTATATCTTTTTTAAGTA
Source organism: Chloroclystis v-ata (assembly GCA_963691955.1). Lineage (NCBI taxonomy): Eukaryota > Metazoa > Arthropoda > Insecta > Lepidoptera > Geometridae > Chloroclystis > Chloroclystis v-ata. Next base: position 14,070,259 of record OY829902.1, on the reverse strand, counting down.
TAAGAGCTGGGTTCTGCATGTCTAGCTGACACTGTGCTATATCACTGAGCGCACCTTGAATCTTCTCTAGTAATATTTCACCTTGTCGGACCACCTGTAAAAAGGTAAAACTCATTTATAGAGAAACTGGTGCTAGAAATAATTTACTATTTGTGTTAATTTATTAATATTTAATTATGTTATAATCACCAGTGTATAATTATTTTAGTTATAATGTCATTAGCGATTAGTCTTTGTGTCTTACTTCATCATCGCTTTTTGTAGGTGTTGTTACAGTGACTAAGGTATTTATATTTTACGTTGTAACTGCCACCTCTGTAAACTCTTTCAAAAATAAGCTAACAACTGGTTATTACTATCTATTTTTAAAACACAAAAAAGTTTACTAGTGTTTTATTTCATAGAATCTATTCTACATAGAAATGAGAGCCAACAAAATGTTTCTCATTATTACTATTTCTAAAGAACTACAGAACTTACTTCTTCCAACTGCTCAGCAGCTTCTTTATTCTCAGCCTCCAGCCTCCGCAAGCTTTGAACCTGAAGTTCTGTTGAACTTTCTTCACTCGGTAATGATTCAATTAATGTATCTATGTCCTTTGCACATCGCGATATTAGCTGTGCAAATAATACTGCATAATCTTCCTGATTTTGTTGTTGCTGTGGGGTTTGGGACCCACTGCGGTCAAAACCAGGAAATTTACTAGGAGTTGAAAATTGCTGAAGTATTCCTATACTGTTGCAGAAGTGTTCAGCTTGCTGAAATGAGAGAATGAGATATGATATGAGTTAGAAGGAAGCTTGCATGTTTACATGGATATAAATACTTAGCAGGCCAAAGTACTAACAGTCTTTTACCATTTATAATACAATTTAATTTAGCTTCAAATAGAGTTAAAAAGCAATTTTGTACAAAGCACTAAGTTTTTAGATGTGTTGAACATGACTTCAGTTAGGCTAACAGTGTTACCTGGTTTATTGTGTCTTGAAGCTGAGTGAGACGGTCAGCCATCGTAAGAAATAACAATCCCAATCGTTCGGTGGAAAGTGAAAACTATTAGAATCCAAACTAAGGGAACTTCAGTTTGTTTGGACTTTTAGACATTTTTGTTATTCTTCTGCTTCTTTCTTTTAGATTGTGGCGTGACAAGAAATGTCAATGTCTAAAAGTGCTGCCAAAACCAACACATCCAAAACCTGTGACGTAATTTTTAAATCGACATTACAATCGAATCAACACACGACAATATAACATCACATACACCTTCCCCTCACACATCACACTGTAAATTATTGATTCAATTCAAATAAATACATAATATCTTCAAGTAATTCATTAGGAATAGGGTATCCAACCCAGGTATTACAAGGTACTTATTTAAGCGATTAATTCGCAAAATTAGTGACTTTTTATTATTATATTCCTATTTATTAATCAAATCAAATCAAATAACTTAATTGTTCTCATGTTACATATAAAGGTCTAAATACTAGGTGAGATCAACATGGACCCTGTTAGGGCACTACAATTATTATATTAACATTTAATATTATATTCAGATTCATTTATATAACAATATTTGGAAAACCAACGGCTAAAACATCAATGATAATTTTATTCATTCTAATATCTCATAATTAAAAACAATAAATTACTATGAATAAAAAAAACATCCATGGTGCAACGGATGTAAGACTAGGTAGGTAGGTACTTGTTATTTATAGTATAGGGTCATTTTAAGAAGATGAAGCTGAGACATTTTAAAGGTTTTATGATAGGTACATAGGTAATATTGATATTGGTTATTTACCCATTGTGAAACAAAATAAAAAATCAATTGTATTTTAACCTTTATTACCTATAGATAATATTTTATAGTCAATTAGTTAAAGCAGGTGTAATAAGGATACAGGTAGGTAGTTAAAGATTTTGTAAATTATATTTTTATAATAGAATGTAAAACAATACATATTTTTTAAATTAACTATACCTACAATTGTAACATAGCACCTATTATTTTTAATAGCGTATCCAATGTGAAACAAATATATCTACTAAATTAAATAATTATTAAAAGAAACTTTATTGTTATAGGTACCTAGGTACCTAACCCAAATATTATATTGCTGGACAAATATTTTTTTTTTGTTAAAAACTTAACAATGTTAAAAATGAGTAAGAACCTTAGTATGTATATGAGTCAGGTGTAATTTTTTGTTATAACAAACAAGTCAATAAAATTAATATAAGTACATCTTTTCCTAATTATGTATAGATTTTAATAAATAATATTTTAAAATGCTTAAAAAACTGTACATACATTACACTTAAAAAAAAGTATAAGTAAAAAAGTATACCTCTCAGGAACCTAATTAAAGGTAATTCGCCAACTTTCAATTTTAATGTTTTAACATTATTTCAAGGGTATTGCTTTGCATTCCTATTGCAAGTACAGGGAAAGATTCTGAATTGTTTACTACATTTAAAAAAAATTACAAGAATAATAAAAGAAAGTACAAATTCACAATATGGCTTACGTAGTAGTTAATTTTTTTTTGGTATGGCTATTCAATTGCATTTAATGAGCCAATCAAAAGACCGAATAAAATTTCACAAACTGGACTTCAATAACAGCCTTTAGGTTTTTAGGGCGAGTTATTTTAAACGTTTATGTATTTTCTTTTGTTTCACACAACAATAAATCCTGAAGCGTCTTAATTTTTAGGTTGCCAAGTGATGTGCGGCGCTATAAGTAAGTAGGTACCTACTCACTAAAACTTGCTTGAAATAATTAATATAACAATACCTACATAATCTTCTAAGACTGTGCATGTTTTTTTCTCTAGCTAACAATTTAACATAATTTATTAAACTTTGATCAAATTCATTTTTAGTCAAAGCAAATAACTGAAATAAATGGTTTTTATATTGCTATACCTATTGTGATATGAAATTTAAACGTAGTTACAATAAAATGATTATTATCGGGCTAATGCGCCAAGCTTACCCCGTAATTGAGAATCATCTGGTAAAGCCAATGCCCATTTACGTAAACCTACCAACATGACTGAACTAAGAACCAAAACTGCCCCGCAAACTGAATATCTACTGGGCATTTCATTAAAGAACATAACTTGCCAAAGAAAAGCAAAAACGATGTCAGCTGATCTTGCTATAGCTACGGGTCCGGCTTGTTCCATTTGCAATGACATAGTCAGCAATATTTGACCCAAATAACTGAATAAAGCTAAGCAAACAACAAGAAATCGTTCAGTTCCACAGTTAGGCATACACAGTATACCTAGCATAAACGAATAAAGCAGGGTCTGTAATATGGCTATAGCACCGAAATTCGTCATGATTACAGAAAAATGTAAGCCTTTTAAAACACGTAGTAAAACATACGCGTTTGCCCCAAATATGGTAGAGACAAAAGCTGCAACTGCTCCCTTTAAGCTGTTATAGTTGTCGCTGCGTTCTACATTAGAGTCATCACCAAATAGAAATGGAGGATGTGTTATAAGCACAACTCCAATCAAGGTCAGGACAATAGAAATAGTGTTCCACATCCCACAAGGTTCTTTCAGAAATACTCTCGCAAATAAAGCCACAAAAACAGGGACAGAAAATACAATAACAGAGGCATCTGCCAGGGGCATGTTCCTAAATGCATAAAAACTCAACATCAAACCAACAGTTCCTACAATAGATCTTAATATTAACAGAACACGCTTTCCTTGTGGAAAAACTGGTTGTTCTGTATAAATTACTATTGGTACCGTGGGGAGTAAAACTCCTATGAAACGAAACATAGCAAGTTGCATTGGGTCAATGTTCACCAAGCTCTTAACAATTACTGAACACAATGAGAAGAATAGTGATGATAAAGTTGCTAGCATCAAACCCAAATAGGGACACCTCTTTATGAGTGGTCTCTTGTTTTCTAAAAGGTTCGGAAGTGTTTCATCTCCGCTTCCAACAGACAAATCCACAAGATGTTGAAGTTCCAAATGCTCTGGCATTGTGTTCAATAGTCAACCCTGAAATTGTAACCAAATCTATAAATAAAAAAATATGTGTAGGTACTTATGAACTTATTGGTATCAAGTACATTATATAGGTATAGGTACCTATTCTGTTGTAATTACATGTAAAATAAATAAAGAAAATCCAAACCTTTATTTGCAAATGTTAATCATTACAGCATTATAACGACGTCATGAGTGTTGTTAACTGCGTTTCATTCTACAATGTCTTATTTTTTTCTATTAACTATTTATGTTTCTATTCATAACTATTTGTTTTAAAAACTATTGTTTAATCCAGACTATATTTATTGTCAAATGACATGCAAGATAATGCTCAAAAGAACATGACGTTTTTTCTATGTAGAAACAAAATGTGCGCAACTCACGATCTGCGCAATCGCGGCAAAATATTACCACTTTCAAATTCTGCGAATCCGATAAAAAAATATAAAGAGTGCGTTTGTCTTTGTTAAAAAGAAATTATGTGATACATGCTCTATTACCGTAACTGTTATTATTAGGTACTAAGACATACCTACTTAATTATTTTTATTTAAAAAAATCGAAACGTCTATAAAACTTTTTTATTATGGTTTTATAATGGATCTCATAAGAAGCATCAACTTTCATATTATCGGTACATTGAGAACCTCCACTTTTTAAAGTTATTGAAATATATCGATTTTAATTAATTACCTACACACATCCTTATGTCTGACAGCTACAAAAAATCCTACAAGTCAACGAAAAATTAAAATCAATTAAATTTTATTTTTGACATTTAATTCATTAATCCACAAAGCAAAAGAAGAAGAAGAATAACTTCTTTCTACTACTTTCTTAACTTTTAAAAATAAACAAACTGTGTTGTCCTCAAAAGTTATCTGAGAATCAGAAATATAGAAAAACTATAATTATATATTTATTGAAAAACAAGACTATATGTAGTTATGAGTAATGTTTCAAAAATACCAATTGTTGCTGAAGTTATATTGAACGAATTGGAGAAACGACTAAACTCTTCTGATAAACAAAGTGAGTCGGCATTCCTATTTTAATTATTTCTCAACTATGACCTAAAGTAACTTGTTATAATATTAGTTACAGATGATGATCTGCTCTCTCTACATTCAGTATTCGGTGTAGTTCTTCAAAGAGCGTTAGATATTTTGGAAAAATACAATACGTTTGTTTGCTACACCAATACAAATAAGCAAAGATCTTTGATAGAAATCAAAGGAGAAAACGACCGATGCTACAGACTATTTCCAAACATAAATTTTTGTCCTTGCCAAGCTTTCAAGCATCAGGTTCTTGAGAAAAAGAGTCAGATTTATTGTAAACATGTTCTTGCTGCAAGATTAGCTCAGATTTTGGGCAAAATAGAAGAACAAACGGTGACCCAAGAGCAATATCTTATGTTATTAAAATCTATGTATGACTTCGGATGACTTGGAAGAAAAGATGGATGAAGGAACTTCAGAGTACTACTTCACAGCTTCTATGGATTCAGGAAAAATACTGTGTAGTTTGCTTAAAGCTATACAATTCCAAGAGGTATTTGGTTCTTTACCTTCTATAATTAATTAACAGGGCTAGATGTTGCTGTGTGAATTGTAAAGCAATATTTATTATTATTGGTACACTTTTACTTAACCTCATAAATATCCCTCTGAGGCAGAATTTTGTAATATACTAGCTTTCTACCCTGCAGCCACATAATAAAAGGGTACATTTTCCTGGAGAACTTTTTTTCCCCATGTAAATACATATCCTGTGTCTTTCTATTTCCATATCCCCACTAATTTCCAGCCAAATTGACTAAACCATTCTAGAGTTATAAAACAGTGTAACTAACATGAATTGATTTTTATATAAGATGTTTATTGTCGAGGTATATTACCTTCTTGCAAACTACATCAAATCTTGCAAATTAAATCAATCAATGTAATGTGAAAAGAGAAAAACTTGCACAATTTTTTTTATGTGATTTTTTTTGTTATAGACAGCAGTGTTTTGTGCTCTACCTGAAGGTCTGAAATTAACTGTGGAAGAAGGGAAATGTGTCCAGGCATCTGCTTATGTACCTTCAGACAATTTCACAGAGTATCATGTGAAAGAAGATGTAGATGTTATGTTTAAGGTATGGCATTGTTACAAGATTTTATTGCCCTTGGTTTAATCTGCAATCGGCTAATCAGCCATAATCAGATGTGCAATATATAAACTTCTCTTGTCAAGCGCAAGAATGTGCCATCTTTTGCGAAACTTTACTTCAATATGGTCATTCAACCCTTTAACAGTTAGTGAGTTATTAGGTTATTTAATATGTATGTTATCTTATTATGTTTTAAACTGTTTTCAGATAAGTATAGCAGTGCTTTCAGAGTGCCTCAATATCTTTGGATCTGGCGAAGAATCCAGTTTAAAAATGTATTACAGAAGTGAGGGTTCTCCACTCTTGTTAGTGTAAGTTGAATTGAATTAACTATAAAATACCGCCACTCCATGATTTAATAGTTCCTAGACATCCAAAGGTTGCCTGGAAGAGATTTTAGCGGTAAGGCCGCCAATTGTATGAGTAGCTAAGTTTGTTATCCTGTATATTGTTTTGTTTATTTAAGTGTACAATAAAGTTATTATCTATCTATAAAAGTTTTTCGTACATTTATATTTATCTGACGTGTTGTGTTGTGACCGTATCGGTTTCATATATTTCTTACATACGTCAGAAGCCGTCACAACTCACCACGCTGAATAATTATGAACGCTACCACCTACCAAAAAAAGAATATAAACGCGGCTTTACACATGAAGTAATTTACGTTTACAAGTTAAATTAAATATAAATTACATGTAAATTTGTAAATCCCTTTCAGATTACAACCGCAACAGCACCACAGCGTGATGACGGACTGCGAGATCGCGACGCAGACGGCCGACTCTGTACTAGAGCTGCGGGACGAGGACGCGGCGGAGGTGGCCAAGCTGGTGCTGAAGGCGCCCGCCTTCCTAGGACTACTGGCCGACATCGAGCGGTCCTGCGACCTGTTTGAGCTCAACCTCACGCCGGAACATCCTAATGTTACTATTGTTACGTATGGAATGCAGGTTTGTAAATGGAAATCTAAGTTTATTTATTAACTAGATGATGGCTTCGCTCAGGTGAAATTTGATTTCTGATAACGAAACGTCAACTGACTGACGATGAAACGGAACGTGCTTCACACCAAAGATGGCGACAGCCATTGTTTACATTATAAAACATTTATTTAACACAATTTAATAAAATTCTCCATAATCCGTTATTAAATATTTCATTTACTTAATAATTATTTCTTATATTTAGGATCGATCCTGCATAGAAATGCCGAAATCATCAGATATGGTGCAGAGCTTTAGCTGCGAGAGTCCAATCACACTAAAATACCAACTTCAACACATAAGACTTATTATGAAGGCTCTAGCTATTTCTTCCAAGGTAATTTTTATCATAATAACCTGTAATAATTCACCACGCCTGACAAATGCGGGTTGGTGAATGACACAAATGAATGTCCTGCAAACTTTTCTAAGTTCCCATAACATGCCGCTTATTTCACGATGTTTGCCTTCTCCGCTAGAGCATGTGTTTTCAAATGGCACATACATTATGCAAGAATGGGGAAACGCGGCGGGGTTGGAATCCACGACCTTCAGAATGAAAGTCGAGTCTACCACATAGCCAACAGGGTTTCAACGGATAAAACATTATATAGGTACATAGATCTCAACATTAGGCATTTCTTCATTGTGTTGTATTTTCTATTTTGTTTTGTTTTCAGGTGGTGTTGAGATGTAGTTCCAATGGCCTTCTACTGCTGCAGCTTAAATTAGAGAAAGAAGACCAAAGACAGATGTTTTCTGAGTTCTATATTGTACCTTTGTTAGATGATTTTAATTAGTTAACTTTTTATAATTGAACCCCTCTCACTAAGTCCAGTATTACCGCTTAACTTGAAATCCATGTCCAGTGAGATTTATAAATGTGTACATATTTTATTAGTTTTAAAATTTCACAGAGATATATAATATTAATAATATAGATAGTAAATGGCAGCTGTCAAATACGGTACTAAAATGAGAGTTGAAGTTCAGGCTAGACATCAATGTAAATAAAACCTATATCCATTAGCAGTAAGCTTAGGCGGTAAGGCTGGGTCCCAATGTAACCAGGCCTTGGGGGATTTGGTATATTCACCACAACGCTTACCTCTCGTCCTCTGGTACCTTTTATCTTAAGTTTACTTGAAAATGTGAATACAGTATTCACCTTGTCTGGTAGGTACTGTAATTTACATTGTGAATTCATGTGTAAATAAAACATGGTTGCAAAATATAATGTTTATATTTCATTTTCCAAATACATATTACATACATCAAAGGAATGTATATTTTATGGGGTTATGGAAATATTCACAAAGTAAGCAGAACTGTAAACTATGAAGATTTCTTTACTATTGCAAATATTTTTTAACACATTCAATGCCCACGGTGAATCTCGCAGAGCTGGGCCGCCTCGATACCGACTTGCAGTTACGAGATTGTGTCATGGGCGCCGATAGTGTTAACCATTAACACTAGTAATTGTTATTTAGAATACCTACTGATTTTATTTGCTTCATAGTTCGAAGTTAAGGTATGGTATGTGTTGTGTGTGCAAGCTTATAAATACCTAACATCCAAACAATAGCAAACATCTATCTTTTTTTTTCTAAAACTTGTCAATTTTCATTTGTCAATTCCAACAAATACAAAACCAAATTTATATGGTAGCATTCCATTCTTAGCGACCATAATGCTACCTTATCTACCATATTTTTGCACTCGTGTAATAGAATTATATGAGAAACTAGCCGACCCGCCTTCAGCTTCACTTGCGATTTTTTACGTTGCGTTACATACTTAGGTTTATATATATTATATAATCCTCTGTAGATGTAGATAAGTACCTACTATACAATACAGAAATAATTTATCAAATCGGAACAGCAGTTCCTGCGATTAGCGCTTTCAAACAAACTCTTCAGCTTTAGATATAATATTAGCATAGATTTTCGATACATTGATAATAAATTTTCAATATCGAAATGCCCTGTATCTATTGGATACAACTACTAGCCCTTGAAACTTTGTTTCAGAGCTAAACAAAGTTATTTGACACATTAATTTTACTAACATTTAACAATCTTGTTATATATTAATAGGATATAAAATAGCGCATTATTCTAAGCTATCTCTGGCATTTCGTAGGTAGTTACATTTTTTTCAACGTGTAAGTGTCCTAATTCAAAAAATACCAAAGCTTTTTGAATTAGTTTAACCAATTGGTTCCTAAAACAAGACATCTGACTCATGGCGTTAGTTTATAGGTAGATAACTTACATCATTGGTTAGTTGAAAGTATTCGAAAATTATTTATTGGTTTGCACAATATTTTAAAATTTTTGAACGAAACAATATTTTTTACAGCGAATTTTGTAGCTTTGATACACTTACATTCACTAACATATCTAATTACATTCTATTAATTAGGTAAGTGCCTATACATAAATTTCCTATCCATTTGACAATAAATAAATTAACTAATTACGTATACTAGGGGCCAAGCCTTAATCGATTTTTCTAGATTTTATTGCACTAATAATATTTGGGACAAGTCACTAAAATAATAACAATAAGAATTATCTAATGATATTTCCTTTGATTAAACACTACTTAAACTAAATTTTACTAGATTTCGATAAAGTAACGCAAAAGCATATTCATTCTTAGCGGACAGCGTTTTGGTTACAAATATAATCACTCGAAAAATAATTTACAAAGATAAGTGAGTGTTCGCTAGGCTTGGGTGGGACCACTATTGAGTTTATATAAGGAGCGCTTTAATCTAAGACGTAGTTATAAAAAATAGTTTACCCTCATATGCATCAACTTCAATTAATCTGTACATACTATGTATACATTATAATACTGACCAGATCTATTTAGTTATAATGCTGCTAGTATTCGTTTATTAATTTGCTCCGTAACAATTATTAAGTAGGTATTTGGTTTAAAAAATATATGTAAAATAAATATTATGCATAGGAGGGAAACAATGTTCTAAATGCCATAATTCTAGAAATCAGTCTATTAGTGAGCTTATAATCATCGATCTCTTCATTTATAGTAGTGTATAATATTTTTTGTTAATATTATGAATGTAAATTCCGGTTAGAATCAAGGATTACTAAGAAACTGTTTACATAACATGAAATTCCATTAAATTCAGGACCCCAATAACAAAAACGTTTCAGAAACTTCTAAACAAAACTGATTTTCGAACAGCACATTCTAGAAACAGATAATTTCAACGTCTGCGCTCCATCCATATGCTAGACAAAACTGTACTGATTGTCTACGGCCCTGATGTCGTGATGCGCAAGTAGTGCCTCCAGTTCAGCTCGGCGCATCCTTACATCGCTCCCATGCGTCACTGTTCCCAGCTAAAATAAAAAATCATAGTTATAATCAAAAATATATAATTTATTATCTTAAAAAATAATTACAAAATCTTTTAAACCTACGAATGTAGTATTAAATAATCATCATAATATCCCACGGGCATAGATGGCATATTAGTGCAACCATCTATAACGGGTTTATAAAAACCCATTATATACCGTGGATAGTACACGTGGACAGTATACAGAACAAAAAATGTCCGTCATGTGGTATATTAATCCCTTATTCAGTTTGTTAACACCCGTGGGAAAAATTAGGTGGTACTTGTCTTTGATCGGTACAATTATTGAACCACTGTACCTACACACTGCGATTGAAAGCAAAAAAAAATCAATAGCAAAATAAACAAAAACAAACTTACCACAAAACAACGCACAGGCAAAAGAATACAGCAAAATAAAAACAAAGCCATTCCATAAAATAAGTTTAATAATAATAAAATTTACAATCAAGAAACTTGTTAAAGCTCGGAAGAACATGATTCTGTACAAACTAAATACAGTTAGTATTATAACAGTCCCTTTTCAATAGTTTTTATTTTATGAACCTAACTTATACATGGAGTGCTGAAACTAACGGAGTATAATAATAATAAATGGTTGAATATTCAATCATAAATTATTTACATACATACTTATAAAACCTACCTAGATTGTATGAAAATGTTCATAAAGTTCAAGAAATTGGTGATAACTTCATATCAAATGGCATCTCATTGCAATAATGATACAATATGTATATTAATTCATCATAATAAATCTAGTGTAATGTATTTAAAGGCAAGGTTGTGCTTAATTGTGATTATGCAAGTGTTTTAAACAACAACTTTTTCTTACACCTAAATGAATTTTATTATTTCCGCAACGCAATACAATAAATTCTTGCACCAGTTCACAACTTACAAATACGACTGGCTTACAAATACAATTATACTAAACCATGAAGGGTTTATTATTTATGACTTTTAAATGCATGATTAGGAATCAAGGTATATATTCCATATTATACTTTAGATAAATGGCCCCTAAATGACTGTTCTTTAAAATATCGGTGTTAGAGAAGACACTTTTTCTCTTTGAATGAATTTATTTTCACTAAACTTCGGAAAAGCTTTTTCAGATATCCGAGCATCAGACAATTTATTTCTCGAAACAGTAAAATCCCAGACAAATAAACCGTTAAAAAAAGTTCATAAAAATATATAAATGTATGTTTGCACTATTGGATTAGGAAACACCCTGTAAATATAGTGTTATTTTTATGAATAAATAAATAAATAATAATAACATTTCATCCACTTATATGTGGTGTAACGCTAACCAAATACTTTTTTCTAATGAAAAACTGGTCAGATCGTAATCTTCTTTAAATGGGAACAAAAGCATTTATTTTGAGGCCACTAGAATTATTTTTCAACTGGGTTACAAAATATTTAAAAACTTATACTAGACTACTGGTGTACAATATTTTAATCCTTTTTATTGACTATTTTAGTCGCTCATATTAGTCCTAATATAAAATATGTTAAAAATAATTTCGAGCATCTAAAAACAGTGAAAAAAGTGAACATACATAAACCATGAACGTAAATTAAGGGCACACACAAATACACAGAAACCACATCCACATTCTGAGCACGTTGTAGGTGGTTTTTTTTAAAATAAATAACAAATTATATTAATGAGCAGTATAACTATGTTTTCGGCACAGCATAAGAGCAGTAATACAATTTATTTCTATAAAATCAAAATATGATATCAGCTTAATGTAAAAGGTGAAATTCGAATTTTTCTTACCTAACCCAAATAATAATAGGAAGTATTTGAGATATATGTAATTTATTTCTATTAAATAAAAAAAATACTTGGACAATTTATGTAAGATGTTTTATGCCGAGCCGAACACATACAACGTTATAACTAAAAATAGCAACAAAAATGCAAATACGAACAAAATATCTAAGCATGCAAATACTATACAAAGTTACAATTGTAAATAAAATATTAATTTATAAAATATAATAAATACGTAAAGCTAAAACACATACACTATTATGATACTTTATGTAAATTGAATACGAATACATAGAGTATTGTTTTTCGAGATACATTAAGTGTTTACTTATGTATGGTATATGGTTTAATGGGTAATGTAAACACATACCCGTTTTAATAGTTCAATTATAATAGTATTTTGATATTTCTTACACCCTGATTCTAATTTTACACTTTAGATTCCCGCGAGGACTCTAAGGGGACCGCGAGGTTTATAAAAGCATTTATTATTATGATTGAAAGTGATGACGTGTCCAAGGTAATCTTTGTGATTTTACGGACAAAATCTGAATCAACCAATTATAGTCTTGAGTATGAGTTATTAGTAATTTATAGCTTCTTTAAGGCATTCGGTGGGAATAATTTTGCCTCAAAACGAATTTAATTCTACTGCGAAGTAAAAAGCGTCAATTTTCTTGGATCCTAATGGAAAACTTAGAATAGACATATTTACAAATAATTTTGACTGGATAAATTTTAATTTAACCTATTTTTTGTATTAATGGCAGTATGTGTTCTCAAAATGAGATTGTTCCATCAACAAACAATATTTGAGCATTTTGTTTGTAACTTGATTTATGCAGAACCTTTCGCGTCGCTAAATGTTGGTCAAATGCCTGAGAAAACTGTAACTCTATTTCCACAATACATATAATGTTAAAGTGATGTCGTTTTTCTTCGTAATTACCAAGTATGAAATAATCTAAATCAGAAATGGTTTAAAACTCACTGGATTCTTGATCAGAAAATCAATTGGTCTTGTTATGAAATAAAACTTCGTGAGAAGACCAACTTGAGAAACTCATTGCTGTACCAATCCATCCAGCATTCTTCTTCTTAGTCGGTGTCACTCTTGGTAGAGTGGTGGTGGTCATCATTAAGTTGTTTTTTTGGTGGCAAGCTTCACAACACGCCGCCACTCCTCTCTGATGGCTGCCTTTCTCGTGCAATCGTGTCATTCAGTATTAGCTCATTAGAAAGAGACATACTGTACATACAATCGGGGACGGTCAACCTAAACTGAATGCTTCACACTGTTTCTCAAACTTTTAACCAAAAATAGTCTACTAGCTTATCGCTCGCTACTGTTTCTCAAGAATTTAACCAACAAATAGCTGACCGCTCTCGGCAGCGTTTCTCAAACTTTTTAATCTAAACTACGCAATCTGGCTCACTTGTTGCCGGTTCTGGTCCTGACAGACGACATACTCGGTGAGTGTGACGTCAGCCGCGCCGCCGGACTCCAGCGGGATGGCGTGCGCGCGGAAGTGCTCCAACATGTCCAGCACGTTGGGGAACCAGAGGTGCTGCACGCGGCACTGCCCGGACTCGCTCAGGGTCATCCGGAGGTGCTTGGCACGACCCTGGAAATAGACAGAATATTTTAATAGCTGTATGGACTGTGGATGATTCAAAAGATTTTTTATAACAAGAATGTTATTAATTAAACGGCGTAGCACGCAGTTCCTGTGGTACAGTCGGCCAAGAAAGTGGTCTACCAGTTTTGACAAAAGTTTCTGTGCGATGTAATAATCGATATGGCTGACTTTTCTAACATAATTTAACTGACGTACAAACGAATCTCAACCGTAGGGTAGGTAGACCACTTTTTTTGCTGACTGTACAATGGCCACTCAGCCAGCGAGCCAGCTATTGAACTTTGATATGGGGCACACACAGGTGTCTCATCTCACCTGGAAGTTGAAGGTAAGCACGTACTCCCCCCTGCGGGTCTCGCTCTGCCGCACGAGGTAGCAGCCGTGCGCCGCCGCGCCGCCGGCCAGCACGCACGCCGCCGCCGCCGCGCGCGCCAGCATGCCGTGGAACCACGGCCACTCCGCCAGCGAGATGCGCGGCGACGACTCGCACCCTTCTTCTGCTATTGAACCTGGAAAATAAATAAATATTGCTGGACAATTCACACAGCGACATCTAGCCCCGTGGTAAGCTCTAAGCTTGTGTTACGGGTGCTAGATTTCTGATATACTTAATATAATATACATAGATATTTTTTATTATACATATATAACACCCAGACACCCGGAACAAATATTATTATTTTATTATAGATGAGCAGCTTAGATGCTGATGTGTCTATGTCACAGTGTTGGAAGGTACATTCATTGTTTATTTCTTGTCATCTGTAGTTTATTTGTGCGTAACCATAATATATTCATTTTGCCTTATGTATAAGATATAATATAATACCAGGAAAACTAGCGTATTTAAACACAGGACCATTTCTGTCTTAAACGAGTCATCCTACAATTTATTTCCTCACTAAATATTAACTTGAACATTGCAAGAAAACTGGCATGTTCTGAGAACTTTGAAAAATTTTAAGAATATGTGACATTCATCAACCTGCACTTGGTCCGAGTGGTGAGTTAAGGACTAAACTGTCTCTCAGCAAGAGAGAAGTCTCTGTGTCCTAGAAGTGGGAACGTAAAAGATTTAAATTTAAACCTTGCTTGTTTAAGTTAATTGAGTACAAATACACAATACCAGTATCAAAGCAGGCAAAACAATAACATCCTCTTTAACACGCGGCAAATTCAAAATAATAATAAATTCAATTATACCTAATTCAGCCTCTTCCGGCGTGTCTGAAGCTAAGTCAACATTACTAGAGCTAGTTGGCAGGTCTCTGCGTGGTGGCAGATCTGGTGGCGCAGGCTCTGAGCTACCAGGTAGCGAGTCCGGTGGTGGCTGTGTGGTGGGTAGCGACCGCATGCAGTACTTTATTGTTGCAAGCCAAGATTTCATATCATTAACGTCTGCAGCTTCTATTACATATTCCATATTGTTGTCAGCCTGAAATAATAAGTTTAATGTACCTAAATTTTAAAGTTTAAGCCTTTTATGAATGATGAAAAGAGACACGCAGAAAATTAACTTGTTATGAAGAAATGATATAAAAAAAAAACAAAATTGTGACAGTAAAGAGTGTCTTTCACTGGCATTTTAGGGGATTCAAAATATATTCTCAGTTTTCAAACTGATTTGAGACAACCAGAGATAAGATAGAGATAGAAGTTATAATTATTATAGGTTTAAGGAAGGATAAAAATATTCCATATTTAAATGGCAACTTCATGGAACATATTTAGTCATAACAAACAGGATAATCATTCTGCATGATTCAACTCATATACATTTTCTAACAAAATTATCCTTGATTTATTAATGTTATACTAACCTTTAGCACAAAAGTATTTTCATGGTCTGGCATTTCTAAAGCAATGGTTTCTCTTGCCTCTGTTATTAGGAAACAGAATACACCACTCCGAGGTTTCTGTGATTTCGGTGGTGAGTAGAATTCCAACATGTAACCACCAACAGTCTTAACCAGAGCTAGTCGACACCGCTCCCATTTCTGAGGTCCGCCCGGTTGCTCCAAGCTCTCTGGTGTCAAATAGTTGACTAAACCCTCTTTTCTACATTCTACAACTATCCTAGCTAACTTAGTTTTGTTCAGTTCAACTTCGTCCGAATGTTGTTTGTGAAATAATCCCTTGCCTCGCCTTAGACCTTTGAATGATAATCTACGGAAAAAGGGCTTGTGCTGTGTCTTAGGTGAATCGGTGTCCTCTGAGTAGTCGCTTTCGTCGTGGCCGGTGTGGGTGCCGTTCGGTAGTTTGTGCAGAGCTTTTAGTCTCCCATATTCTGCGTCGAATTGCTCCGAGAAGGTGTCCATGAACCTTTTCAATAGCTCTTTGTGGGAGGCGTAGGGCCGGGCGGGGTCGTGGGCACTGGGCTGCACGTACGGAAGGCAAGCCTTGGCGAAGTCCTGGGCGGTGGCTCGCGCCTGACGCTCGCAGAACTCGACCCATCCGTCGGGATCTCCGTCGGACGGGCCCGCCATGGCGAGGAATTTCTTTAGCAGCTCCACTTGTACTACGTGTGTTCCATACACATAAACACTTCACCAATTATTATTTTGAAACAGAAAATACTGTTTGTTACTGTGTTTTATAGCATTTTGCAATCAAAATAGATTCACGATGCTATCACAAGTTTTCTTGCGAAAACAAGTTTTGTTACCATGTGAAAAAATTAAGTCTAGTTAAGTATTTTTTTACCTGTGCTTAGTGTTTCACCACAGATACAAACTCTTTACTTTAATTATATATTTCACACAGTCACAGAGGGAAACACCGGAAGTTGTATCTTTAGCTACTTGATAATAGATGTCGTTGCATGTTACAGTTAAGTTGATATTTTTTTCAATAGATGTCGCTAAAGTAGGCAAGTTTAGTTCGTTATTTTCCTGACAGAGGTCACTGATGATGAAAATTCTATTAAGTTCTAGCTTTCCGCCGCGCGGCTTCGCCCGCGTCATAAAATATTTTCGCGTTGTAAAAAGTATATTCTCCAGATTCTAAGCTCCCCACAAAGTTTCAGCCAAATTATTTAATTATATATTTATTATTTATGGATAGATATCCAGCTTGTGTTAAGCTTCGAGTTTACCACGGAACTAGATGTTCCTGTGTTGAATTGTCCATTTTCCATTTATAAAAAAAAAATGCTTTATAAAAGCATCAGAATTTTTTTTTTATTAATTTATGGGAAGTAGGTAGGTTAGTACATTTCTTACAGTTTATTCTGCCAAACTGGACAGCAGTTTGTCGGCAGCCGATATAGATGCAGACAATACTCGTAAGACAATACCTTAGTCTCTCTTATACCATAATCTATCTATAAGGTACTTAAATTTATATATTCTATCTAACAACGTGGTCGTTTCGTTGTGATAATCATACGATAATTAATTGGTTTCGAATCACTACCCATCCGCCAAATAGAAGTAGTTTTTGCAAACCTTATTATATTAGGTAACTTTAATTTACTTATATTAGATATAGGTATAGATTTGTTTTCTCACTTAAACCTTTATTACAAAAATAGTGTCTATAAGGGAAATTTTAATTAAACTTTCAGAAAAATGTAAGAGGAATTTACAAATTAAAGTATGAAATAAACACTACACGTCATCAAGATCATATCCGCGAAATCATTTACAACTCCTCTATGCAAACAACAACCTACAAATGATACCAAACTCCAATACAAGAAGTCTTACATTAAAATAATAATATGTTACATGGAATATTCGTTACATTCAATAAACCGGTCAGCAGCGTCGTTCTGTGTAAGTAGCCGCCTGTACTAAGCGAGGTGAGTAGATTGTACCTACGGGAGACATTAACCCAGTAGGTATTAGATACAGGATGTAGGTATCTAATGAATATTTATAAATTTACATTCCTAACGGTAAACTTCCTTTATACCAAGTGTAGGATTGCCATACGTCCCCGTACGCCGGGACATGTCCGACCGAATAGCAAAATTGTCCCTGTTTAAAAATCTTAGTAAGTAATTCAATAGTCTAGACTTGGTCAACAGTAATATACCTACACTAACTACGTAGGTTGATCCTACGCGGGTAGAACGACGTAAGCACTGAAACTTGCCCGTTCACGTTTCACGAATTTTCGTTAAAAGTGTCAACGCATTTCTAGATCGCGAACTCTCTGCGTTGATAGAGCAAGTTAGTTATTACTTGTGTTAGAAGTTTATTTAGCGCGTGTAAAACGCCTGTCTTCGTTATTGCTTTAAATGTAAAATGACATTCAAACAAAATTGCGGATTGCTTGCTTCGCTTAAGGTGTCTCACAATAATTATTCTACGGACGATCAGACCTCTCTATTATTCTTGAAATTTCTCGGTCTGACTCCTCACAATTATGGCAACCCTAACCTAGTGTATAACAGTTGTGTTTACTAATACAATACGTTGATTTAATCACCATTATTTATTTCTAATTCAAAATGTAAATAAAACATAAGCCTTCTATTGTTTAAAATATATTCAGACCTCGCGACCCTTATTAAGTAGTTTATATTAATGAAAGAGAATTAGATATATAAAACAAATTCATTTGAGCTTGAACCGCGTTGCATTGTGTTATATTACTAACGGTAAAACATAAATAATTTTATGATATTAATTAATAACTTTATATTACCTATAGGTACCTACTTACCTGTTTATTATGTATACATATATTATTGATTCGTTTATCGCCTAGACATTCAACGAAACAGTTATATAAACAATCTGTGTGTGATCTTATATAGCAAATAAAAAACACTATAACGTCCATAAGCATCTAAGTCGTATTTTCTTAATTGCCTGTTAATTTCCGCATACACTGAATTTAGATATACGATGAATTTAGATAGTATACTTATCTTTATTTTTTAGTTTCATTATTGTGTGTTCTGTGTTCATGGGGTCACCAAATGGCTCATTGCAGTGTTTAAAAATTATGTTCCAGAATCGTGATGGCGCCTTCTCCTCAAAATGAAGTGATTGTCCAAGAGCCGGCAGGACCGGCCGGCACCGAGGTGGTCATCTCGGGAATGGCGGGGCTCTTCCCCAACTCCAGATATGTGCGGGATCTAGAGAATATTCTGTATAACAAGGTCAGTTTTACAGGTTCTCCATAAGTACTTATAGTTTAACATTGTTTTTATGAAACTCAGAGCAAAGCAATTTTAGTAATGCTCAGGCTAATTAAAGTAGGCGGGTCAGTCCATTACAATTTTATAGGTGTGGACTGACCACATTTGTTATTTGTAGATATATAATGTTAAAAAATCGTTTAGTAGGTAGATATAAAATTATAAATACGTGTGCTGGGAAGATATAGAAAGAATTGAAACATTTAACCACAATAGTACCTATAGTGGTATATTGATTACCGCTAGATGTCTTGAATAGGTTTCCTATCTCAGTAAGTGTATCCATCCTAGCTTTGGTGTGGTGTGGTTAAATAACCCATCATGTGGTTGTTATTCCAGTTGAACCCGATCACCCGGAACCTTCGCTGGTCATTCGAGCACCCTGAGGCGGCCCAGTACACGGGCAGCATACCCGGTGTCGAACACTTCGACGCCCAGTTCTTCAAGGTCCACCACCGCCTCGGCATTAATATGGACGCGATGTCTCGCAAAATTCTGGAAGAGGCTTACGAAGCTGTTTACGACGCTGGTAAGCTCATTTCCTTTATTTCATTCGTGCACTAAGCTTCCATCATCATTCTGTGTCATTATTATAGGTAACGTACGTCTATTGACCGTAAAAAGGTGTCGAAATAAAAATACGCAATAAAGACCCGTTATAAACCCGTGATAATTTTATTAAATGTATGCAGGATTTAACCCAGAAGAGCTTTCCGGGAAAAAAGTGGGCGTATTCATTGGCACTTGTTTATCCGAAACGGAGAAGGCATGCTTCTACAGCGCCAGCAAGAAAAGTGGTTTTGGTATTGCTGGGTAAGTGCACAATTACAATTCTAATGCATTAGATTTACCTTACCTAATGTAAAACACGGGGTACCAGTAAATGTTAATATCAAGGGAGAGTCATTGAAGCCTATTGAAAGTACAGTATTTTTGGGCCTAACCTTGGACAGCAAGCTTCAATGGGGTCCACACATAGACGCATTATCTAAAAGACTTAGCTCTGCAGCATATGCTGTCAAAAAAATTCGCTTTTTGACTAATCACGAAACATCTAGATTGGTGTATTTCAGCTATTTCCACAGTATAATGTCTTACGGTATACTGCTGTGGGGATGTGCTGCTGACGCACTTATCAATAGTATATTTGTCTTGCAAAAAAGGGCTGTACGTGCTATGTATAATATGGGTCCAAGGGAATCTTTGCGAGAAAAATTTAAAGAAATAAATATAATGACAGTAGCTTCCCAGTACATTTTCGAATGCTTAGTTTACATTCACAAGAATTTAAGTAACTTTCCTAAGAAAAGTGATTATCACAATGTAAATACTAGAAATAAAGATAAACTTGCATTGCCCCGTATTCGACTACGTAAGGTTAAAGTTTCATTTAAGGGATGTTGTGTTCGTTTTTATAATAAAGTGCCCAAAGAATTTCACCAACTTTCAATTAATAAATTCAAGAAAATTGTAAAGGGTAATCTTTGTAAGAAGGGTTATTATAAAATTTCAGATTATTTAAATGACAATAATGCATGGGAACTTTCATTATTAAATTCAGGGGAAGAGAAAAAAAAAAAAAAAGGGGGGTGATTGATAGTGATGACATGTCCAAGTTAATCTTTGTGATTTTACGGACAAAATCTGAATCAATCAATCAATTTAAGTAGTTGTAGGGTGCGAAACACAGATTACACCCAACTGTGGTGCGAAATCAGCTTCGAATTCCACAAAAATACAAGGGTTTCGTTCCTGGTCTCAAATAATAATGATAGTTCTATTGGATTATTGTTTATTTGTACCTATTAGTTTCATAATATAAATTGTTTCTATTACCTACATTGACTGACTAAACTTAACTGATTGACTGCTGGCAGATGTTGGATGCGTCAGAAAACAGGGCGCATTGGCGCTCACTAGGGGAGGCCTATGTCCAGCTGTGGACAAATATTGTCTGATGATGATGAACTGATTGATTATAATTATGTTTTTAGTCGCCTCAGCAGATACTTGCTACGAGTGGAAACCGAATGTCCGCTCTATAATTGATTTAATAAATGTCTTAAACCATTCAACAGGTGCAGTAAAGCAATGTTCGCGAACCGCGTATCATACTGGTTGAACGCGAAGGGTCCGTCGCTGAGCATCGACGGCGCGTGCTGCAGCTCCACCGTGGCGCTGGAGCAGGCCTACCTCGCCATCGCGCGGGGGGAGTGCGAGGCCGCGATCGCCGGCGGGGCCAATCTCTGTCTGCATCCACAGTCTTCGGTTCATTACGGACGGTAAATAAGCTGGCGTTATTCTCTGATAAAAATAGGCAGAGCTTTTTCTTTGAATATTTTGCTGGATAATTCACACAACAATGACCCGTGATTTGCTCGAATCTTGTGTATATCTGATAAACTTAGGTAATAAAATTCACGTGGATGGGTTTTTTATTGTATTTAGACAACGAACAAATATAAATATGTACAGATCGTACAACCATTTGCTCTCGGCCTTCTGTGTTGCCAAAAGTCTTCTTTATATATTTTTTGTACTTATATCATTAGTAGTAGTCATGTGGCTACAAAACACAGCATAAAATTAATCCTCTTGAATTTCGCAGAGAACTGCGCCGTAATGTGAAATGAGTTAGGTATAATTTTCATTTGCAGAATTATGCGAATTAGCGCAGATGGCACAACTAAATCATATGACAAAGGAGCTTGTGGATGCTCAAAGTCTGAAGCCGTGAATGTCCTATTTCTACAGAAGGCTAAAGACGCTCGGAGGTAAGGAAAAATAAAATTTTGAAAATTCTAAATTCATAAGAAATTAAATTAAGATCTTATTAAGAAAACTGTATTCCTATCGTGACAGTGCTTTAGCAGTTACATGCCTTTCCTGGGTCCGAGTCTCATCCCAGTTCGAGATTCACCTGATTCGCCTTAAATAAGACTTGAAACTTTAAACATATTATTGCTTGCAGAATTTACGCAAGAGTTGTGAACGCACAGAGTGAATACGTACAAATATTAGATGGAGAAACCGGTCCTCAGTATGGATTCAACAGAAACCCTGAAGACTCAGCTGCATTTCTAAAAATGTTCTACGATAGAGCTGGTATACCACCAAGTCTTGTGGAATACGTGGATGGTGTTGGATCAGGTAAGATCTTTCTAAATTTTGAAGACACATTTTAATTCAATTCCATGAGATCCGAGATTAAAGCCTCTTTTTTGCAGCCGTTCCAGAGGTTGATAAGTCGGAATTAGACGCATTTGATAAGATTTTCTGCCAAGATCGAAAAGGACCATTGATGGTTGGCAGTGTCATGTCTAATATTGGCTACGGAGAGGCTGCGTCAGGGATTTCTGCTGTTACGAAGGTAAATGCACTGTTATTATACATATTTGGATTTTTACGTGACTGTAAATTAAGGATTTCGTTAAAACGTTTTTTCTTGTATACCAGGTGCTACTTGCATATCACAAAGGAGAAATAGCTGGTAACCTCAATTGTGATTCAGTGAGAGACGATATCAGTGCGATTCAAGACGGTCGCATTAAGATCCTGAACGATCACAGTGCGTTCCGGAGAACTTTTGCTGCAGTCAACAGTTTGTCAGTTACCGGAGTCAACGCCCATGTTTTGTTGCATGGACATTACAAACCAAAGGTAGGTAAAAAGGTTAATGTACTCGTATTTAGTGAACGACGAGATTTAATTCTATTATCTATAAAATTTATTTACCTATGTATTCAGGATCTCAATCGCTACAAGACCAATATCCCATACTTGGTAACATTGTCCGGTAGACAAGACACATCCGTGCAAAGAGCTTTTGGCGAGCTGAAGTCTCAACCCATAGACCCGGAGCAGCTGGCTTTATTACAAAGTATACACCAGAGCAGGGTCAACGGGCATTTGGGCAGAGGTTATGCGATTCTCGGTAAGTACACTTGGACTATCTGGTACCCGGTGGGGTTTAAGACTGCAGCTTGCATCCGCAGTAAAGCAGACGATTTCACGAAATTATCTGCCCATCTCGAAGGCATCACTTATCTATGTTTCTAGTAGTTGCTTTTTTTTAATTTTAGCTAACCGTTAAATAAATGATAAAATGCTAGTTATTTTATAAATATCCCCCTTCATAATATCAATGGTTGTGATTCCAGACACAAAAGATGGCAACACAGTTTGTCTGTCGGAGAAGGTGGAATACTACGACGATACGGCCCGTCCGCTGTGGTTTGTGTACAGCGGCATGGGCTCGCAGTGGGCGGGGATGGGCGCTGAACTCATGCGCATACCAATCTTTTCAGCAGCTATTGAACGGTAATACACATAAAGATAAACTTGAATAATAAATAAATATAATTAATAAATACATTTGCCAAGGAAAGAAACGAATGAAATAGGTTGAAGGAGGTCTTTGCTAACTGACAAACGGACATACAGAATTTAAAAATACTAGCCCAGTCAATTTAGACATAAAAATGAGGGTGAAGTTACATAAAGTCCCAACAAGCTGAATTTCTGTGAAATTGTTCAAAACATAATTATAATCAATGTCTAGAAGTTCCCCATCATTCCCCATTAAGGAAAAAAAGTTATTCAAGGTCAAAGGTAAAAAAATGAGATTTTATGATCTACAATTTGTTCTCAGGTACTTTTATGATAAAACTTACAGTTTTGCTGAAAATCGCGAAAATCTCATTTTTTTACCTTTGACCTTGAATAACTTTTTTTCCTTAATGGGGAATGATGGGGAACTTCTAGACATTGATTATAATTATGTTTTGAACAATTTCACAGAAATTCAGATTGTTGGGACTTTATGTAACTTCGAATGTTTAAATTGACCGGACTATACCTATTGTAGAATTTAAGATGAAACTGTATTTTAGGACTTTGTTATCCGACTAAAACGCTTATTTTTTTTTTTAAAGTTAACTAGGTAAATTATCGATTCAATATTTCAGATGTCGCAAAGCTTTGGAACCTAAAGGCATTGACATTGTCCACATTATAACATCGCCAGAGAAGAACATTTTCGACAATATTCTGCATTCGTTTGTCGGTATTGCTGCAGTACAAATAGGTCTTACTGATGTTCTCAAAGAACTTGGTTTGGTGCCCGATCATATTATTGGTAAGAAATATTTCACATTCAAATTTTTTCTCTAGAGTTTAGACTTTATCCAACATGTCATACCTTTATTTACATCTATGGTCATACCTCTGTTGATATTCATAACTCTGTTGCCTACAAGTTGCCTACCAATAATAACGTAGTGATTATATTCTCTTTGTTGCCTACCTATAAAAGTTGACATATTATAATATTTTTTTATCAATAAATTACTATAATGTCTATAATTATTATGTCATTGTTAATGTGTGTGCAGGTCATAGTGTTGGTGAGCTCGGGTGCGCGTACGCCGACGGATGCCTGACTGCAGAAGAGATGATCCTGTCCGCTTATAGCCGCGGTCTAGTGTCTCTGGAAACGCCTTTTATTCGAGGATCGATGGCTGCTGTTGGCTTGGGCTATCAAGAGGTAAAATATTAAACAATAACTTACAAAAACCGGCCAAGTGCCAAGCAAACTAGAAAAGTGGAAGAATCAGTGACTTATCACACGGAACTACAATTTTAAGCGAAAATATGCGGAGTTGTTGTTGTTTAATGTTTAATATATAATTTTGTTTTCAGATGTTGAAGCTATGCCCTCCGGAAATAGAAATAGCCTGCCATAACAGCGCTGATTCGAGCACCATATCCGGACCCGCGGACGCGATGCAAGCTTTTGTAGCCGAGCTGGTAGCTAAGGGAATATTCGCTAAAGAAGTTCCTTGCTCTAACATTGCTTACCACTCTCGGTATATTTCTAAAGCAGGTAATTCTTAAAGTCAATGAGTTATTTAGTTGGAAATTGTAAGAGTAATCGTATATGTATCTCAAAAGAAAAAACTGGCAGTAATCCTTGTTCCGGAAATAAAGTGAGAAAATAAACAATATGAGTTTTTTTATTTTATATATTTATTTAAGATTGTAAAAGATGCAATCATAAAATATGTAAAAATAATTCACACATAGTTTTCCATTTTGTAAATGGTTCTTTATTTTGTAGGTCCGGGCTTACTAAAATATTTAAAGGAAGTGATCAAAACACCTAAAGCACGTAGTGACAAATGGGTTTCGACATCAGTGCCCAAGGACAGATGGGAAGAGGAAGCTGCTAAATATTCTTCTGCTGAATATCACACGAATAACTTACTGGTAGATACATATATATTTCTTCTTGAAAATTGACACAACTTAGATATTGCTGTGGGGCTGTGCTAGCCCCGTGGTAAGCTCAAAGCTTGTCTTACGGGTACTAGATAATCTGATACACTTAATAGAACATATGACACCCAGACTCACCTTGAACAAATATGTGTACTTAGATCATATTTTTTTTTGTCGCGATACGGGAATTGAACCCGAATAATGCGTTGCAGGCAGACCTTCGCCCGCTGCGCCATAGAGGTCGTCAAAACTTTTGTCAGAGGGCTGCAATTTTATTGATACAGTAGTAGTATTTTGCTTTATTGTTATAATGAGTTTGTGTGGTTCTAGAGCCCAGTTTTATTTGAAGAAACCAGCCAATTGATCCCTTCCAATGCTGTATTGGTAGAAATAGCACCCCATGGTCTTCTGCAAGCTATTCTGAAGAGATCGCTACCAGACACTTGTGATAACATCCCGTTGACAAGACGAGGACATCCTGATAACACTTGCATGCTTTTAGAAGCCGTTGGGAAGTAAGTGATTAATTTTGTCTCATATGTTGAAATGTTATCTAGTTAAAAGTTAAGCTTGTATTACTAACGTAATTTTATCGAAATAAATTGGTTGGGGAAAGTTGTATTGAATTGGATAATGTAAAATACTGCTCTAGATAGTGACTGCAGTGAATAATTGGGAGAGGCTTTTTGACGCCAGCAGTGGAAAAAATACAGTTACTAAAATAAAAATCTAAACATTTCCGATTATAATTTTTAACTTCACGTAATGTTTTCTTTTATGAATTTGAGGGCTTTATATAATTTCATCCTCAAAGTTTTAATTGGTATTGAATATTTCAGACTGTACGTAGCAGGTTTTCTTCCGAAACTACAAGTTCTGTATCCAAAAGTTGAATTCCCTGTTTCAACTGGAACTCCATTTCTGTCTAACCTTGTCGACTGGGCTCATCACGAGGAATGGTAAATAAATACACTAGAATATTCTGGGTGCATAATTAATAACCAAATAGGCCAAATATCAGTGACAGCAATAAAAAAACAAATTAATTTTGCTGTATTTCAGGCCGGTGCCTCTTTACGTAGAGGCTAGAAGAATTGCTATACCCTCATGCAAGTTCGTGGTCTCAGCCGATGATGCAGAGAGTAGCTTTTTGAATGGACATGTTTTAGATGGTAAGAATATTGGTTATAATGGTTATATATAATGGTTTTTGGACACCTCATCAAAAATATCCTCGTTTTAATTAGCTTTTGGATAGTGCACAAAATTTTTAATGTTTCACAGTTTTTTAATACATCATTATCTGTTAATCATGCATGATGTTTTTTGAGCGTTAATAATAACAGTGTAAAACAAATATTTTTAGTTATACCACGAATATATAGGTATAATATTCCTTCAGAATATAATGAGACATATGCTCTTTAAATATGTAAGATTACGACGATATTTATATCTGTTCTTACTTTGACCATGGCCTAATGTGTATATTTGTGTTGTATTTTTAGGACAAGTAATGTTGCCATTCTCCTATATACTGGCCGCTGCGTGGGACACTCTTGCAATGACATTGAGGATTCCTAAGAAACAGCTCGGTGTGGTGTTCAGAGATTGTCATTTCTTCGCCATGCCCAAGATGCAGCGCCAGTTATGTACGAATATGGTTGTTTCCATACAAAGAGGAAGTGGCCAGTTCGAGGTAGGAAAATAGTCTAGCCTAGTCTAGTCTAATAGTCTAGTACGTTAAGATAATTTTATCATTTATAAGTACCTAATAAAAAAAAATATTAGTTTTTTATATAGAGCATAATATTTATGTAGATTTTTTTTAAACTTTCGTACACACATTTGTACGTTCACACATTTTAAATGGTAATACTTCACACATTTTTAAACTGGTTTGTGTTAAACGACACTTTATTATTTTTTAGGTCACTGATGGTGAATTTAAATTAGCTTGTGGGTACATCAACTCTCTAGACCATTCGACCCCAGGCGATGATGAAAACGAATTTCTCAATGATGATTTAGATCTTAATGCTCAAGATGTATATCGTTTACTGCAAGAAAAAGGATACTCATACAGGTAAACTGTATATTTTGCAAATAATTTATCTTGAGTTAACATTTCTAGAATCATTTCATATAGGTACTTTGAAGACAGGTGGTTTAATTCCTAACTTGGTTTAAACTTTATTTTTAGTGGGCAGTTCCGTAGTATCTATAGCTGTAACGAACCGATGACTGAAGCTAATTTGATATGGAATGATAATTGGGTAACATTTATAAATGGTATGATCCAACTTAATGCATTGAAATATTCATCCGATAACATATCTGAAGTACGACAGATCAGGCTTTTAACTATTGATGTATCTAAACATACGAAGTGTGTGAAGAAACTTAATAATATTGAAGTTGTTAAGGCGCTTTCTGACAACGATTCTGTAAAGTAAGTAAAGTTTATTTGATGAAGTAGATATTGGCAAGTCTTTGGAGTTCAATAAACTAGAAAACTGAATACAAATTTAGTTTTAGCATATTAAAAATACAAATAAGTTCTGAAGTAAAAAAAAATATACAAGTAAGTATATAAAAATCTATAGCTATAAACATCCAATTTCAGTTATCATTGTTATAAAAGAAACATTATTTTAATTCTGTTTTGTATTCATAGATGTGGTGGAGTCTCTATAAAACATATTCAGTTCCGTGATTTGGCGGTATCAAAAGAGAATCAAGTAAAATTAACTTGTATGAGATTTGTACCGCGATATCAGACCGACATAGATGTGAGTATATAAGCATAATATATCAATTAAATAAATAAATTGAGGTGGTTTGATGATTACACTTCACTGCATTTATATTTATTATTTATCATTCAGTCACTTTGACAAAATTCATTGGAGCATATAGTAAACTAAGACTCGATCCATATTGAAATAAACGGGCAATACACGAACCTTATTTACGTATACTATTGATCAACCGTTTCGTCCCAGAACGTGGGACTTCATCAGGATCAAGACACTGCAAGGACACGGATCACGACCGCTCACTAGTCCGCAGTGCACTGCGGCGCGCGGCGCGTTTATCTCAATATGAATTTATCAAACCACGACAGTTTTTATAGTAAAATATAACCTTCTATGTTATTTTCAGAATCGTTCTGCTATTCAAGTATTTATACAAATGGTATCTGAAAATCTAAACAAAGATATCATAAAAGTTATCGGCATTAAAAATTGTTCAGCAGATACAGAATTATTCAGAGAAATGAAAGAAGTGGCTGCATCAAATATCCCAAAAATTAAAATAGAATATCATTCAGTTTTAAAAAATGTTATTCTGCCTTCCGACAATGTTCTCAAGGACGCTGATCTAATATTAGTACAAATGGTTACGAAAGACAACGAGGTTTGTATGATGGTTAATAATTTAGGGCCTAAATATTGTGTTAAACCCATATTCATTATAATTTAATCTTGTTTGCAGCTACAACGAATTATTCAATGTTCAACCAGACGTAATATTTTCGTAATCAATGAAGAATCTTTCAATGCTGTAAACGAGCAAAACAATGAAGTGTATAAAATCATATCGGTGTTGTCAAACAAAGATACTGATTCGCGCTTGGAACTTGGCTACTATTTGCCAAACGCACCTATACCAACGACATCTGTTATTGTCAGATCTGAAAGAGATCTTCCCAGTTTGATTGCAACGCGTAGCAAACTAACACCTGAAAATAGTCTTGTTATACTGACGACATACCCACCATTTTCTGGACTTAAATCCCTGGTGAAGCACTGGAGGAAAGATACAACGCGTAACAACGTTAGTCTTATAATGGTCAATGATGTAAAAAATACTAAGCAGTTGGCTAAGTTGCCCGGTGACTTGGCCTTCAACATCTTTGACAAGGTTTGTAAACATTATTATTGAGGTTAGCGATTTTTTTAATTAAAAATAAATTGGTATGAATAAACTTAAGTACAAAATAAATAAATGTTGCTGGAATATTCACACTGCAACATCTAGCCCCGTGGTAAGCTCGAAGAACTACACAGCCTTACAGCATGTCTGACTTATTAGTATTAAAATTATATAAGTATCTATTAATATCGAATATGTTTCAAGTTAGATTTATTTAAGTATTATGTAAACTACTCCGCCATCTCAAAATATCATGTCGACTGTCGTTAATCAATATCATATATTTATTATATTAATAATAGGGACCCGAGTATCGAGTTTAGCAACTTGTATCGATCTGTCAATTAAAAAGTATGCAGTTATTTTTAACGCTAACATATGTTTTAGGGTATTTGGGGTGGAGTCTACTATATGCCCGTTACAGAGAAGGAAGAAAACCTTTGCGATATCAAACTTAAACACGGAAAAAGAGGCAATTTAGATTCTTTTAAATGGGTTGACGGACAACTTTTGAACAAAAGTAAAGGTGCAGTAAAGGTAAGTTATAAAGAAATAAACTCTACAATAATAAAGAAACCATTAAAACATCAAATGATTTTGTAACTTTACAGGTTCATTATGCTGGAATTAATAGGAACGACTATGAAAGAGCTATAGGAGCTATTCCAATATTGGATGAAGATGAAAACAAAGGTTTTGGGTTGGAATTCAGCGGTGTCACAGAAAGGTATACAATTAGTATATAAAATTTCCATGTCACATGTAAGTTGCCGTTACCGTACTCCTCCGAAACGGCTTTACCGATTTTTACCAAATTTTATATGCATATTCAGTAGGTCTGAGAATCGGCTACTATCTATTATTCATACCCCTAAGAGATAAGAGTACCTATTAGAAAGCGTGCGAAGCGGGGCGGGCGGGTCAGCTAGTATTTCTATATAAATAAACACTAGAGTCAACAATGTCTTAGAATTAAGAGTCCATTATTTGTCCGCCTTATAAAATAGCAGTGTAGACCATGACATTCGTATATTTCAGTGGTGAAAGAGTAATGGGGATGGTGCAAGGTACAGCGCAGAGCCGGGTGGTGCCGCAGCCCGACCTGCTGTGGCCGGTGCCGGTGCACTGGAGCCTGGAGGACGCCGCCACCGTCCCGCTAGCTTACGTGTATGCCTACTACTGCTTAGTTATTAGACTTGTAAGTAAACACTGTTCATGGAAAAGTTGTTGGCGTATTAGCTAGTCGTATTACCTTTGTTTTCATCTTCATCCAATATTGGAATAGCTCCTATAGCTAATACGAAATCGAAATCGACATCACCGACCAAATTACTGGTTCTCAAAGTGTAGCCTGAGCCGCATTGTTATGAGAATGCTACATAATATATAACATAGGAACAATAGTATTCAGTGTAGGTGCTTTGAAAGTTCATAGAAAACCAACCGATTTCAAAAAACACCAAATATCCGTAAATTTTATTAAATAATTTCAGGGGGTCTATGCTGTTAAGGATTCAAATAAAGTCACTTTAGTCCATGGAGGAAGCGGAGCTTTAGGACAAGCCCTAATAAGCATACTGTTGGCGAGAGGCTATGAAGTGTTCACAACCGTCAGCAGTCAGCAGAAGAAGAAGTTCTTGCTGAGACTTTTTCCTGAACTAAAAGGTTCTCGTAAATATACCTATATTGCCAATCTTTATTGCTTTTTAAATTTGGTAATGTTTTAATATTTTATTGTGAATTTACAGCGGAGAACGTTGGCAATTCAAGGGATTGTACATTTGTTGATATGATATTAAATAGGACAAATGGCGTTGGATGTAAATACGTTTTTTGTTGTCTTAGTGGAGGACTCAAAGATGTAAGTTGTTTTTATATATGTACTTTGCCACTCATATTCTGAAATACTTGGTATAACATCGAAACCTAATTCAGTAGCAATAATACATATTGGTCATTTCTTACAGATCTCATTAAATTGCGTTTCACAGTGCGGATTTATGCTTGATTTAGTCCAAATACAGAAACATGAAACGTTTAGCTATGGGCTTTCTAACTTAACCAAGGAGAGAACGTATATAACAGTCGACATATCTTCTATTTTCCGTTACCCGAATCCTAAGGAATTGAA